>CM042019.1:40451843-42851843 GCA_023525975.1 Smallanthus sonchifolius | reverse complement strand
CGAGGTTGAGGTGGAGGTGTTGAGGTTGTGGTTGTGGTTGTGGTGGTTGTGCACCGTTTATCTCTGGAAATGCACCAAATTTCTCTAAAGGTGTTAAACCAAGATAATACCCAAGCTTATTCATACACATATAGGACAACATACTTTTGTCCATCACCTTCACGTGTAGTCTTCGTTGAGTCATAGCCAACTCAGGAACCGTGGGTACATCAGAAAAACAGACTTCTTCTTTCTAGTCAAGTTACTTTTCATTTCTTAAAACACAACTTTTGAGAAGTTGAAATTCTCCCCCGTAACCAGTGCATATACCATTGATGTCATATTAACACTCAGTTCATCATAACCTCCTTTTCTTCCAGATACGTGTGCCAAGTACCTCTAGTACGGTGGCAGATATATTTTTAATAGTGATGGTAACTCTCTTTCATAGCTCATTCTTTGAAACGTTTCTGTCATCTGATAAGCCCTGAAACTTGTAGGATGCTCAAGATTTTTCCCAAAGTTTAGGCGTGTTCTGATAACTGCTTCAGTAATAACAATGAGCTTTCCCGCCACTATGCCAACTATTCCTTCAATATCATTTTTTGTTACTATATCAGTCGTGCTCCAGAAGCTCCGAATAAAGTCTTCACATATATCTGCATGTTGAGATAGAGCATGCAAAATCCCACGATCATTGATCTGAAAACGTTGTGATTTTGTGGTGGGTCATCCACGTAAGCTGGTTCATTATGATCCTTAACGAACTTTAAGTCTGCCATGCCGTTGAGGTAGCCTACACTTCTTCAGTACGAATATAGCAACGATTTCACACTAAACATTCAAGTAAATGGTATTGAGACAGATTCAAAGTATGCGGCTGAGGGAGAGTTTGAAGTATGCGGTTTTGTAACCCTTTAGCCGCAAACTTCATAAGATATATTTAGAGACGTTGAAGTATGCGGCCCCGCTTGGATCAAGTATGCGGCCGCATACTTTTGAAATGCCTTGAACTTTTCAGAAACTTGTTTTCCTTTTGAATTTATCGAGTCAAGCATGGACGGTCTTTTAGAAAATTATGAATTATAACAAAAGATAAAAAATAAAATAACTTAAACTAAGCTAAAAACACAAAATCTTTTTGTTTTTTTCATATCAGCAGATTAACACACAATATTTTTTGAGAGAACATCTGTTATGGGATCATATCATCCTAGGGCAGGCCGAGACACACTTATCAGCCATTCATTTTCTTAGATAGGTCTTGGTGATTGTCAATATATAGTATCCTTCTAAACTCAAGCCTTTATACTTTAATTGACAAGCAAGCAGTGAATGAATTTATCATGTTTTTCGGGTAATAATTATTCATGGCTTAGTGGATCCCACACTTAAATCTCAGAAACCTGCATTTATTTTAATGTGAATTAGATGAGTTTTTGATGAACTGAATGGACCTCACAAATTGTCGGATAAACCTTCCCTTCCTCGTGATCTTTTGAGCACCTAAGTAATAACTAAAAGGAGCATAACTAGCATGGGTCAATGAATTGTTCAGGAGATCTCTGACAAATGTGATAAAAAACATAGTACGACAGACTTACATGTTCAGAACAAGAAAATGCTTTAGGTCATAGCACAACGGACTTACATGTATTGATAAGAGATTCCTTCCCAGTCACACATTCCCAAAAAGGAAAAAAAAATATATTTACAAGTATACTTATATGTACGTCTTTAGACATATCTTTTTGAAATTTTCCTATAGCACGACATTAACATTGCGTGTCTTTTTGCTCAGAATTATGCTTTGCAGAGTAGCTTTGCACTATCATTGAGTGTCTTTTCACCTATTGCATGTCACTGCATGTCTTTTATCTATATACATATATGTATAGACTTGTAACAAGTCAGCTCGCAACCCCTTTGTGAAGGGTCTTGGTTTATGCAATCCAGATATATTATGTTCATCCGCAGTTCACCAATCTTTATTTTTAAGTGCTCGATTATTAACAGGAAATAATTATTCTAACAATCTATGAGATGTTCCACACTATGACAATGACCTTTATTTTAAGTAAAACACTACCATGCTGTCTTTCCAATTTTATCAGTGCCTATCAACATATCACCCTAAGATCCTAGTCTTTTCAACTATAGGCCTTACATATGATGATCCAACCTCCAAAATGATGTACTATCATTTCCTATTAGACAGAGTTCTCGGATTTTCTCAATAATATCTTTTTCTAAGAAGTAACTAAAAACTTAAACCTAAAATCTTTTTGGGGTTTTTAGGAAATTTCTCCCCCTAAACTTTTGCATTTATGAAATAAATCAAAATTTAAACAACTAAAAATATTTTTGGTGACCAAACCCGTAACCTTCTAATCAAAGGAGATCATTTTCAGACATTTAACCAGAAAGAATCTTGCCAAATCAAATGCTTTTGTAAAGATATCAGCAACATTATCATCAGTAGAAACCTGCTCAAGATGCATAAGCTTTCTTTCAAAACAATCACGAATATGATGCACCCTTATTTATATGTACTTAGTTTTAGAATGTTGGACCGGGTTCTTAACAATCTGTAAAGCAGGTTCGTTATCACAGAAAATAGGGAAGTCAAAGAAATTCAAACCGTAATCCAGCAATTGGTGTTGCATCCAGATAACCTGAGAACAACATGTGGATGCGGCGACATATTTAGCTTCAGTAGTAGAAGTTGAAACGGTGGACTGTTTCTTGCACTGCCATGACACAAGTCTCTCCCCCAGAAACTGCATCCTCCCGTTGTGGATTTCCTATCAAGATTTCAACCTCCATTATCACTGTCAGTAACAGCAAACAAGTTAAATTATGAATCCTTTGGATACCAAAGGCCGAGCCGAGGCTTTCCCTTCAAGTATTTAAAGAATCGTTTGATAGTATTAGGGTGAGAAAGTTTAGGATTAGCCTGATATCGAGCACACTGATAAACCGCAAACATGATGTCTGGACGGCTGGCAGTCAGGTACATTAACGAGCCAATCATTAACCTGTAGAGATGTTGGTCAATTCCCGGTTCACCTAGATCTGAAGTAAGAACGGGTCGGGTTGTCATAGGAGTAGAAGCCGGTTTGGAGTCAGCAAAGTTGAACTTAATCAGGATGTCATTGACATATTTAGCCTGATGAATCATGATTCCATGATCACTTTGCTTCACCTACAACCACAGAAAGAAGGCCATTTCTCCCATTGAACTCATTTCAAACTTTATCTTCATCACTTCTTCAAACTCTTTGTACAGTGCAGCATTCGTTGATCCAAAAATGATGTCATCAACGTAGATTTGGACAAGAATAAGTTCATCTCCCAGCTTTTAAAGAAACAATGTCTGATATATGGCTCCCTGAGTGTAGCCATTTTCAAGGAGATGATCTGTCAAAGTGGCATACCATGCACGTGGTGCTTGATGTAAACCATACAAAGCTTTATATAGTTTGCAAACATGATGTGGGTGATTAGTGTCTTCAAACCCCGGTGGCTGACACACATAGATATCTTCTTGAACCTTTCTATACAGTAATGTTGTCTTCACATCCATTTGAAATACCTTGAACTTCATCTAAGAGGCATATGCCAAAAAGATTCTAATGGCCTCAGGTCGTGCAACCGGTGCAAATACTTCTTCATAATCTATTCCCTCTTGTTGATAAAATCCTTGCACAACCAATCTTGCTTTGTTTCTGATAATAACTCCATTGTCATCATTCTTGTTTCTGTAAACCTAACTAGTTCCGATGGGCAACTTGCCTTGTGGTAGTGGCACAAGCTCCCAAACCTTCAGTTTTTCAAACTGTATCAGCTCCTCCTGCATATCCTCCACCCAACTTGCCTCACGTAAAGCCATCTTAATGTTCTTTGGCTCTAAGTGAGATATGAAGGCAGAGTACAAGCATATATTGATTACACCAGATTGACTTCTAGTCTTCACCCCATGAGAGAGAGGACCGATGATATCCTCTACGGGATGATTTTTATGTATCCGCAATGTTGGTACAGCTTCTTCCTATAACGTTTCAAGTAAGTTGGGGATATACTGATCTGCTTCTTTAGTTATGGGAACCAGCTCTTCAATAACATTTGGGTCAGGAATCATATCATGTGAAGCATGACCACTGCCAGATGTAGCAGTCTCTTGTGAAGCATTACCACTGCCAGATGCAGCAGTCTCATTGTTGATGGGATCAACGGTTTGTTGATCACTTTCTTGAGAAGAAGATTCTGGAGTTCTGGAAGATGAAGATGATGCTTGATCAGGGTCTTCATCAATTCTGTAGTCGACTATGCTGTACTTGTAGAAACCATCATCTAACACATTAGAAACATCATAAAAAACATTATACAGCTTAAATACAGAATCATAATCAAATAACCAATTAGGACCAGAATCCGCATTAGTTTTGTTAAGCTCCTGCCAGTCAATGTTGTAGGACTCCACTATTTGCTTAGTTCTCTTGTTGTAAACCCTGTATGTTGATTGCAGGATGAGTATCCAATGAAATAACATTCGTCGGCCTTTGCATCGAATTTTGGCCCAATGGTTTCATTGTGCAATAGAGTGCGTAGGCATCCAAATGCTCTGAAATGACCGACCTTCGGCTTCTGGTAAAACATGACTTCATATGGAGTCTTCATTTGATGCTTGTTGAGTAGCACTCTGTTTTGCACGTAGCGCGTTGTATTGATTGCTTCGGCCTTGAAGAATATCGGCAATTTAGAGTCAGAGATCATGGTTCTTACAGCTTCTATCAGGGTGCGATTTCTTCATTTAGCAACTCCATTCCGTTGAGGAGTTCTAGAAATGCTGAATTGTTGTGCAATCCCCTTTTCTGCACAAAAGCTATCAAGAACTTTATTTCGGAATTCCGTCCCGTTGTCACTTCTGATAATCTTGATCTTCAAGTTCAGTTGATTTTCCACAAGTATCATGAACTGCCTAAGAATGTCTACAGTCTCACTTTTTTACTTAAAAAGAACACCAAAGAAAATCGTGAGTAGTCATCAATAATAACAAGACAATATGATTTCTTCCCAAGACTCATTACACTTACAGGACCAAAAAGATCTATATGTAGCAACTGAAGAACATATTCAATTGAATTGAACAACTTAGGCTTGTGTGGACGTTAATGCTGTTTGCCTTTAGCACAAGAATTACATTTTTCAACCACACAAAATTCTTTTAAAGGAAAACTAACCCGTGTACCGCTTTAGCAATTCTATTTAGGTTTTTTAAGTTTATGTGACCTAAACAACGATGCCAGAGCATTGAGTCATTCTCAGATACATTTGAAAACAAACAAGTATTAGTTAAAGCTCACTCTCTATTCATATCCAACAAATATGAATCTTTATATCTTGGTGTTCTCATTAAAATCCAATCCTCAGGGACTACAAACCCTGGTTTTAAAATCAAACATTCTTTATCAGTAAAATGAGTTGAAAACTTTTTGTCACAAATTTGAGACACACTTAACAAGCTGTGTTCAATTCAGACACATAATTAACATCTTCGAAACAGAGAGTACCATTAGTGATAGTACATTTCATTGTGATTTGCCCACCTTTATCACCTGCAACGGAAACATACCCTCCATCGAACATCTTAATGTCGTGAAGCTGAGAGAAGTCTCCTATCATGTGCCGGGACAACCACTATCAACATACCAGAGGTTGTTGATAGGCCTCCTTGGATGTCCCTGCACGATAGAACTTTTAAATAGTAACTGGAACCCAAGCCATGGTTGTCTTGGGTTGCCCTAACTCAACTAAGTATGAAACTTCTTGCAAATTCATATATGTTTTGTCATTAAACTCAGCTGGTGCTGTTTATGCATTTGGTTTTCGTTTCCAAACAGGCTTCGATTTTTAAAAGTTTGACCTTGCTGTTGGATTGACGATTTTTTCTTTTCCGTTTTTAGATTTTATCTGTTTCTCAACTTTCTTTTGTTTATGTTTGAAAACATTATTTTCTTTAACATGATGTTGAGTTTTATGCACAACACTAGTTCTTTTATCCGATTGTTTGTCATTGGGCGTTCTGTGATTTTGAGCCGTAGGTCTTTTAAACGTGTTTGGCCTTTGACGCACATTATCCCATCAAGAAACATTCGGATAACTACTAGATTGTTCACGATTGTGAACGTAGTTTCGAGCTACGTGTCTGGGATTCCCACAGACATAACATGTTTTCCTTCTCGGATACGGGGCATTGTATACGGTGTCCCATGATGATAACCGTTAAGGAGAACTTGTAAAGTAACCCGCATTTTCACAGTTCCTAGAAAACGTTCTATCAAACATTTGATCATCATTTCTATCAAAATTTCTGTGATTTGATTTGAAGCAACTTCTCTCACCATTTCTAACATTTTGTTCAAAAGCACGATGATGATTATCAAAATTTGCATAAAATTCACTTTTGGTAAAACGTTGGGGAAATTGCTTCGAATTTGACTGACTTGTTGATGGTTTGCGACTTGCATGATTAGAAGAACGGTGTTTGCTTTTAACAAACTGAAAATTCTTACCGTTCAAGATCTGTTTTTCTTCTTTCTTTAAAGTTCCATCTTTCACAAAGTGGATTTCAAATTTGTTTTTAATTCATTACCCTTTTTAAAAGTACCATTGTTCAAACCAACATTCAAACCAGAACCAACAAAAGTAGCAGAATTTGAAAAACCAGACACAATATTTTTAAAAGACAAAGACTTGGAATTAAAAACACGACCCTCCTGCTCATCATCACTTTCACAATCCTCCACTATGCCCTCTACTAATCCGGTTGCTGCACAAGACTTAAACAGGTTAGTAACGTTCACATGTTTTACCGAGTGACAAACAGTCACTGGCCTAGACTGTGTGGATGAAGAAAGTTGATCTAGTTTACGGCCTAAACCATACTCCATTTCAACATCTTCATGTTAAACACTTGGCATAGAAGTGAAATTACCTTTGAAAGGATGTTCAACAACATGATAACCAATCCCTGGATTTCCTTTCTTTCTAACTTGGGAACCTAACATGTCATAAACAACTGATCGAGAGTGGTCAGTTTTCTCGATTGTTAGTTTAGTGTTTGCCAATTAAGTCACAACATCATTCAACTTTAGACTGAGGTCATCAATTCTTTTTAAAGAATCACAATAAAGACATTCCTTGTTGATAAAATCCATTTCAAGTTTAGAAAAATCAATCCTACTTGCCTCAATTTTATCTTTAAAAATATTTTCAGATCGCTTGTGCTCAGCATTGGCATACCGAAGTTGAGTAATTTCCTTTTTCAGCATTTCATTATCACACTTATACCTTTTTATCTTCTCTACACAATTATGAGAACATATATTAGTAAGTACCTCAGTACCTTCAATTTTTGCCATGAGAACATGATTTGACAGCTTCATTGTCAGCTCATGAATCTGATATCCCCAATCATATCTTGAAGTCTGCTGACTGACCAAGGCTTTGCTATCACTGGCTGTAGTTAGTTCCTTTTCTTCTGAGCTGCTTGATTAACTTCCTTTTTCTGCTTTAGGCTCGAGACATTCCCTAGCAAAGTGTCTAGGCATGCTGCAATTGTAGCACCTCAAGTTGGACTTATCAAAACCAATCTTCTTTTGAGACTCCATCCCATCAAATGATTTTCTGCCAGTTCTTTTGATAAACTTCTTAGCACAATGCACAACCATTTCCATATGCCTTTTAATATCCATCTCTTCCAAATCATCAGGATGAATTTGATCAGTGTCATCTTGTATCAGATTGGCAGGAGAGAGTTTTCCAGCCAGCATTGCATTATAGCTGCTCAAGAAAACACTGAACAAAGCAACATTCATTTCAACATCTTTAACACTATTTGAGCAAGGTGAGTTACTTTGTTGAGCTGGTGTAATATGAGCTGTTTGATTGGGAACAACAGAAAAATTTGGAGTATGTGTAGATGACATGCTAGAGAGTAGCATTTCCTTGAGACACTAAGTGATCTATTTCAGACATAAACATGATCTGCATTTGCTGATCATCCATATCATATGACCTTAGAATGGAGATCAACTCACTGAGAGATGTGGTGTACATGTCTTTGGTTATCTTGATTGTAGTGATGCTAAAGATCCAGTTTATCTTCAACGAGTTGAGTAGTTTCTTGTTTATCTCACCTTTGGTCATCTCAATACCTACACTACTTATTTCAGTCATCAAGTAAGTAAACCTAGTTATCTGATATTCCAGACTTTCCCCTTTCATATACTTAAACATGTTGAATTTCTGTCTGAACATGTCCTTTCTACTTTCTTGCATATCTAAATTTCCTTCAAACCTTTCCACCAATGCATCCCAAAGAGTTTTTGTAGTCTTGTATTCTTTAAAGCCTTGAGCAATTTCTGTTGACAATGCCATGGTCAAACTAGCATAAGCTTTCTCATCCTTTTCCTTCTGAAGAATTTCTTCACCTACATAGAGATCAGGATCCTTGGTGTAGAAATAAAGACCGATGGATACAAAATTCTCTAAGTACAAATGCTGCTGATCTCAGAGTTTGCTGCTGACCAACACACTGCTGCGGACAAGCTTATCTGCATCGGATACTTGCTCTTCTGCTGAAGAACAAATCTGCTGCGAATAGCCTTATCTGCTGAAGACCAGAGTTGATGCGGATAGGCTTCTCAGCAGCATCAACTCTTGATGCTGCTGATAGGTAAATCATCAGCAGCTTTGGATGGTCACACCTTGCTGCTGATCATCATCCTTGCTGCTGACAGCCCTGTGCCTTGAAGATAAATCGTTGCAGCTGACTATCCATGCCAAGCGTCACTGACAACTTTCTGCAAAAGCCACTGACACACTCAAAGCAGAAGGAACCTCAATGGTGCAACCAATGACAGACAACAATGCTCTTCTCCAAGCATGCAAGTAATAATGCATAAAGAAGACGCTTCAATAAAGTTAGCTAGTTTAGACTAAACTTGTAACAGTTAGCTATATACAAAAGATCAACGGTCTGTGTTAGATCCGATCCTTAGAATCAAGGGTCTGTCTTGATTCTAAGTGAGAATAAATACTGTGTAAACACTTCATTATATGTGTGCTTTTTGATTGAATTTTCATTTGTAATCGTTTATTTGCAAAAGCTTAATACAACAGTGTTCTTATAAGTATTCTTTCTGTTTACTCGATTATACTTGTGTAGTTGTTATTGTTTCCGCCAATTTCAACTAAGAACAGAACCATCTTGTACTTTCACGATCCTACAAGTGGTATCAGTGCTTTGGCTCAGATTAAACAAACTCACACTTGTTTAATCACTTCTGGTTCTATTCTAAACTCTCTTCAATCAAGTCACCCAAAATCACAAAAACAAAGATGGCACAGAGCAATGGATTTGAAGACATCGGCAGCATCAACCGACCACCAAGAATTGTATCTGGGGAAGACTACGACATGTGGAAGAATCTCATGGAAAGCTTTTTCTGTTATCAGGAGTACAGAATGTGGAAATCCATCAGGGACGGACCCTACACTCCCATGGTGGCCTCTGCTGACTCTGGAGGACCACTAGTTTCGAAGGAGCCCTCCAAGTACTCAAAAGATGACATACAGAAGATGGAGGTAGACTTCAAGGCACTAGGAGCTATCCAAATGTTCCTTCCAAATGAAGTTTTTCATAACTTCAGAAGTTACAAAACTGCTAAAGAGCTCTAGGAGGCTCTTGAGAAGATGTTAGCTAGCTCAGAGGAAGTCAAAGAAAACAGAAGGGACGTCCTGAAACAGCAATACGAAAACTTCGTATGGAAGGAAGGTGAGTCACTAACCGTCTTGTAAAACAGGTATTTGAACATCTTTGCTCTCAAGCCTGTATTGATAAAGTTTTGGGTTATAGAAAGCATAATCAAAACCTTATAGATCAAAATGAAAAGTTTCATCAGATGAAATCTGAGTTCAAAAAGGTTGAAAATACTTATAAAGAAAAGATTAACTGCTATAAGAAAGAGATTTCATTGTTAAAACACGAACAAACTAATCTTGAAACTCAAATTGATGATTTTCTGGTCAAACTAAAAGCTACTAGAGCTGAACTGGCGAAACAAAAAGTTCATGTTGAAAAATATGAATTTTCCTGCAAAAAGTTACAAAGACTTTTAGATATTCAAGTCCATGAGAAGGTAAAGACTGGACTTGGGTATAACAGTGATCAGTACAAATCTGTTCCTCCTCCTGCTGACTATATTTCCATTCACGAACCAAGCTTCAATTTTGCAAATCTTGACACTGCAAATCGAAACCTTGATCCTTCAACGGATGAACCTTTCATTGAAGACTGCACTACCTCATCAGAATCTGAGTCAACCTGCTTAGACCATGATGAAACCAGTGCAGCCCCATCTGAAGCTGTTCTAAATAGAATTGAAGTTCCTACTGTTATTCCAGCTATTACAGCCCCTGTCCCATTCAAACAGATCAAGATCAGCTATCCTCCAGATGGAAGAAAGTTAAACATTGAAAAGGGAGAGACATCAGGACCCACAACCCCCAAGCCTCAGTTAAAGCCGATCACAAAGAGGAAGGTGTTTGATATATGTCATACGCCCGAAGAAAAAGTTCCATATGTTCAAAAGACCCTAGAAGAAGCCACTTTTGAACATAACAAAGCTCATCCACTGAACTTCAAGGATATGTTCCAAAGAAAGGACTATGTCTACCTTTCATGAGACAAACTGGCAAGATCATGCTTTGTGTGTGGCACATATAACCACACTACCAGCACCTGCTTTAATTACCTGGAATACCAAATAAATTCAAAGCAGCATGTCTTTGAAAAGACTAACAAAAACAAGAAGGTAAGAAGCTACGAGGTCAAATCAACTAAGTTCAAGGAGTCTCTATCTCCCCCAAGAGTGAAGCTGCCTAAATCTTAGCAAACTTGCATCATTTGTGGTGAATCAGACCACTTTGCTGTAAATTGTTAATTTAACCCCTTCAACCAGATCATTCATCAAGCCCCTCAAAGACAAAAGGTAAAGAAGGATCAGCATACATCGGTTGTTAAACCATCAGCAGCTAGAAAAAATGTTGGTAGTTAAGTGAAGCCCAAGAAAACAATGCAGAAGCTTTCAGCAGCACCCAAGTCTGCTGCTGATAAGCTAAAATCATCCGCAGCAAAATCTGCTGCTGATAAGGCAAAGCCATCAGCAGCAAGAGTGTCCATTGCTGATAAGGCAAAATCCAAGGAAAAGCCTTCAGCAGCAAAGAATGCTGCCACTTCAGCAAAGCTATCAGCAGCACGATCTACTGTTGACAAGCTAGAAACATCAGTAGCAAAATCCACTGCTGACAATGTGAGGAAAACTAGAAAATCACCAACAAAGTAATGGAAATCCAAACCATCTACAAGCATTATCATTGGTTCCATTGACTACAAACATACTGAAAAGGATAAACTAACAACCATCTTTTTCAAGTCTGCAGACTCTTGGGTTCCTCCTACTAATTAGAAATCTATCATGTGCAGGGACAACCTGGTCACAAGAATAACACCTGGGTGGTAGACAGTGGTTGTTCCAGGCACATGACAGGCAACAGATCCATCCTCTCCAACTTCAGACATTTCAATGGAGGATATGTTGCCTTTGGAAGTGACTCAAAGGGAGGATCCATTACTGGACAAGGAACTGTGTCCAACGAAAGAATGAGCATT
This sequence comes from Smallanthus sonchifolius, assembly GCA_023525975.1. NCBI lineage: Eukaryota > Viridiplantae > Streptophyta > Magnoliopsida > Asterales > Asteraceae > Smallanthus > Smallanthus sonchifolius. Next base: position 42,840,127 of record CM042019.1, on the reverse strand, counting down.
GATAAGGTCAACTATGTCAAAGAATTGGACTTCAATCTCATGAGTGTTTCCCACGTCTGTGACCAAAAGCATTGGATGCTCTTCACATATAAAGAATGCTTTGTACTGTCTCCAGGCTTATCCACACCCCCTCCAGAAAGCATTTTATTAACTGCTCAGAGAAAAGAAAATCTCTATGTACTGGACATGAATGAGTCACTCCATCTGGGAGTGTTTCCTGCTTTTTATCAAAATCCTCAGTTGATGAATCAGCTCTCTCGCACAGGAGATTAAGCCATGTTATCAAAACTATTAACAAATTGGTGAAGAATAATCTTGTCAGAGGGATTCCTAACAAAGAAGTTCAGCTAGAAGACCACTGCATTGCGTGCTTAAAGGGGAAGCAACACAAGAGTTCTCACAAGCCCAAGACCTTGAATACAAATGACACTCCACTACAACTGCTGCATATGGATCTCTTCGGTCCTACAAATGTCATGTCAATGGGCAAAAATTCATACTGTCTGGTGATAACAGATGACTACACCAGATTCTCTTGGATATACTTCTTGAGAACTAAAGATGAAACTACTGAAATTCTCAAATCCGACATTCTGAGGGTAGAAAATTAAAGCAATCAAAAGGTGAAAATCATAAGATGTGATCAGGGCACAGAATTCAAAAACCACACTTTAAACTGTTTCTATGAAAGCAAGGGGATAGAGAGACAATACAGTGCTCCAAGAACTCCTCAACAAAATGGAGTTGCTGAAAGAAGAAACAGAACTCATATTGAGTCAGCAAGATCTATGTTGGCTGACTCAAAACTGCCACTCACATTCTGGGCAGAAGCAGTTAGCACAGCCTGTTATGTGCAAAATAGAGTTCTAATTGTCAAACCCCTCAACAAGACACCCTATGAACTTTGGATTCAAAGAATTCCCTACATTGGGTTTCTAAAACCTTTTGGGTGTCCATCCACCATTCTCATCACACATGGGGTTCTTCCTAAGTTTGGTGCCAAATCTGATGAAGGATATTTTGTGGGCTATTCATTTCAATCAAAGGCCTATAGAGTATTCAATTCAAGAACAAGAATTGTGGAAGAATCAGCAAATGTGGAATGTAGAGAACACATTGTCTGTGAGCAGGGAAAATGTCCAAACTGGCTCTTTGACATAGACTCCTTCTCCCAAATATTTGAGCCTCTCACCTTCTCAAATATGGAGTCTACGTCTACACAAACACCTGCCTCAACTTCATCCACTGACTACAGACTGGATTTTCCCAAATCTTTTATCAGTCTGAGAAGACCATCAATTGATCCTCCATCAGTTGTGGAAGCAAGTGAAGCCGGAACAAGACTGTCTAATGTAACCAGCAGCAGCCTGTCCAAAACTGAAAATCTAAATGAAGACTCCTCGGTCAATGCTGTAGATGCTATTGCTAAAATTATTGATGTGGCTAATGATGTTGAAGACTCTTCCACCATGAATGAAGAGACCCCTAATCAAAATTAAAGCAATCTGGAGCAAGGGATACAGCTGGAGGTGGTACCAGCACAGAGGATTCACATAGAACATCCTCATGAAAATATTATTGGCCAAGTACACCAAGGAGTTCTCACAAGAAGAAAATCTCACGAGGCCAATATATGCTTGTTTTCATGTTTCCTATCTCAGGGGGAACCCAAGAAGATAGATGAAGTACTCAAACACAGCAGTTGGATTGAGGCAATGCAGGAAGAATTGCTGCAATTCAAGAGGCAGGATGTCTGGAAACTTGTTGATCTTCCACCAGGTAAATATGCTATTGGCACACGATGGGTTTTCAGGAACAAGAAAGACGAGAGATGTATTGTAGTCAAGAACAAAGCCAGACTTGTAGCTCAAGGCTACACTCAGGACGAAGGAATTGACTATGATGAAGTCTTTGCTCCTGTTGCCAGGTTGGAGGCCATCATAATATTCCTAGCATATGCTGCATCTAAGAATTTCACTGTCTATCAAATGGACATAAAAAGTGCCTTTCTGTATGGGAAGATTGGTGAGGAAGTATACGTCAAACAGCCTCCAGGCTTTATAGATCCTGCACATCCTACTCAAGTGTTCAAACTAGACAAAACTCTGTATGGCCTACATCAGGCACCAAGAGCTTGGTATGAAACCTTGTTAGGATATCTACTAAGCAACAACTTCAGAAGAGGTGCCATTGACCAGACCTTGTTTATCAAAGACGAAGGGGGAGAAATCTTACTAGTTCAAATTTATGTTGATGATATCATCTTTGGATCAACAAGGAAACAGCTGTGCAAAGACTTTGAGATTCTGATGCACTCAAAGTTTGAAATGAGTTCAATGGGTGAACTAAATTTCTTCTTGGGTCTACAAGTCAAACAGGTCCCAAATGGAATCTTCATCAGCCAATCCAAATATGTAAAGACCATTTTGGAAAGATTCAAAATGGCTGACTGCTCTGCTGCAAGAACCCCTATGCAAGTGCATCATCAGCTGACTCCAGACAAAGATGGCCAAGACACTAATCAACATCAGTACCGTGCAATGATAGGGTCTCTCATGTATCTCACTGCCTCAAGGCCAGATATCATGTTTGCAGTATGTCTCTGTATAAGATTTCAAGCAGCTCCAAAAGTTTCACATCTTCAAGCCGTCAAGAGAATCTTTAGATACCTAACGGGTGCCTCAAGACTTGGGCTATGGTACTCTAAAAATGACATGTTTAATCTGTATGCATACACTGACAGTGACCATGGGGGATGCAACTTGGACAAAAAGTCCACTTCAGGGGGATGTCAGTTTCTGGGAGGAAGACTAATTTAATGGCAGTGCAAGAAGCAAACATGTGTTTCAACTTCTACAGCTGAAGCATAATACATTGCAGCTTCAAGTTGTTGTGCATAAGTCATCTGGATACAAAATCAAATGCTGGATTACGGGATGACTTTCATGGCAACTCCAATTCACATTGACAACATGAGTGCTATATCAATCACAAACAATCCGGTGCAGCACTCCAAGACAATGCACATTGACATCAGGTATCATTTCATAAGAGATCAAGCTGAGAATAGGAGGATTATTTTAACCAAAGTTCATACGAATGAGCAATATGCTAATTTGTTTACAAAACCTTTTGATGAAGCTAGATTTAGATATTTAGTTGGATCGATCGGTATGATGAACTTTGATTAAAATCTATCTCTAAAATTCTATTTTAAAATGTGTTTTGTCTTATGTTGTAAATAAAAGTTATAAGTCAGCAGCATTTTTGTCCTTCAGCTGCTGACAGTTTTAATCTTCAGCAACAAAAGATTTGCAGCTGACTGCTTTAAGTTATCAGCAGGAACAGGTTTCCTCCGAATTTCTTTAAGACTGTCAGTAGCAACATCCTTGCTGCGGATTATTAAATCCATCAGCAGCAGATGAGTTTGCTGCTAACAGACTTAACCTTCCGTAGCAACCAAGTTTGCAGCGGACAGACTTATTCATCCACCGCAACCAAGTTTACTGCTGATGGGTAAATTTAAGTCCAAATTAACTTTTACCCACTGTAAAAATTAACGTCAGTCTTTACCATGACTGCCTCGGTGTATTACAGCTGTAACAGTAAAAGGTGAATTAGATTATACTGTACAAGTCATTTTGCTTTTACCCTCCTCTACCGTTATAAGAACAAATCAAATTTCCTTACCACCTCTTCACCTTCAATTTCACCCTAAACCCACATCACTTTCTCTCAAGTCCCCACCACATTCAAAGCCTTCCATATTCTTAAACCTTCAAACCTTCCCTCCAAATCAAACAACAATGGCAGACATCAATAACCCTAACGATAAGTTCTCCCCATACCATAACCTTACAGCATACCTTACCAAGGGAAAGAAATTCGAAGGTTTCAATGATATGATCAACTTCTTATGTCGATCAAAGATCTATTTTTCCCTCACAACCAACCCTACCATATATATCCCTCATATGGAGGATTTCTGGAGTACCGCCGTCTACTCTACTGAACAGGGGATTCCCCAAATTAAAGCCAAGGTAGACGGTAGGGATATCACCATCTCGGAAGCCACAATTAGAAAACATCTTAGGCTTCAAGATGAGGGAGCAGCCATCTCATACTCAAAGGACGAGTACATGAGGACCTTTGTATCCATAGGGTACACTGGAAATCAGAATGAGTATACAATTGAGAAGGCGCTGATGGGCCCTCCATGGAAGTATCTCTGCCACACTCTTCTCCAATGATTATCTCATAAGAGGAGTGGATGGCATCAGGTGAGTTCCGCTCTTGCCTCCGCCTTCCATATGGTCACTGACCTAGGCTTCAACTTTGCACACCTCATCTTTGAGGGTTTGAGATATAACCTTCAAGAGGGTACAAAGCAATAATTTTTTATGTACCCAAGTTTCATACAGGAGGTTTTCAATCAAGAACTAAAAGAACTTTTAAAACCCGCAAGAATCTACATCATGTTGGGACATAAAAATAATATTTTTCAAAGCATGAGAACTGTTTCCAAAAAGTTCTCTCGGTCAATGTTCCATAGTTATCTACAATGCTGAACATACAAAGTACCCCGGGTGACAGTTCAGCAATCCCAGCTGATACTGATCCCACACCCTCCACCTCACATCCTGAACAACAGTCTGCTTCTACCATTTTAACCCCTGTGCATACTACTAAGGATGCACATGTACAAAAATTACTTACACCTATTTTGGAAGTTATCATTCAACAGGAACATAGGGCCCCGGTTGCAATGACATATACCAGGAAAAGGGCAAGAGAACTCCTTCTTCTCTTGCCTCCAAGGCCCAAACCCAATCTCTAAGCCCTCATTCAGAATCCCAACATTCTGATGAGAATATCAAAAGGGATAGCCACAACACTAGAGAGACTTCTTTGAAAGCCTCTCTATTAGGATCAGGATCGCATCTCGGATCCATAGAGCAACCCCCTGAGCCACTCCTCTCTCTTCTGAACTTAAGTGTTGAGGAACCTGATCAAGATGATGTACCTTCTCCAACTACCACTATCTCGGAGGTACTGATTGATCTTGCTTCCAACACACCCAACCCAAGTTCTTCTACCCTGAAGGTCCACTCTAGGAGTTATGAAAGAGTGGATGTGGAAGAGGCTGTCACTACTGCTGGTCCATCAAATAACCAGGAGGACAGTGACAACATCGCTAAAACCTCAACCACGGCAACTCACAGTGAGGATGCTTCCTTGGAAACTCCCCACACTGAGAGGAATCCTAGGCGCAAAGAAACCATGTGTGATGGGGATGCAGAGGCCAGGCCTAAGGCCCCATCTAGATCCAAGGATTCCACAACTATAGATGAGGACAGACTGAAACTTCATAACTTGGAATTGATGGCCAGGGTGGCTATGCTAGAGGCTGAAGTGTCCCAACTAAGACACCAAGTCTCTATGCATGAAACCCATCAATGCCTAATTGTGCCTACTCCCTCTCTTGTATCAGTGGGCACCCAAACTGATGCTTATTTGTCCACTGATGCAACCAAAAAGGGGGAGACGGTCCCAATGGAGGAAGACTCAGACAGTCTTGACGACTGGATTCAAGAGCATGATGTATTTCAAAGCACACTATTCAAGCCAACTTTTGTAATGGTTCATGACTTGCCAGCTTCAGATGACGAAGAAGAAGAGACATCTAAAGACTGGAAGTTAGTCGTCAGGGCTGTTGATGAGATGTTGACTGATGCTGAAGACATAGAACAAACATATACATCTTTCAGCATCATCCCTGAAGCAGCAAACATCATAAGTCAATCCACTACCTCCTAATTTTCACTGACTTCAACACAGCTAGAGTTTAACACAATACTAGCTTGGGGGTATGATGGAAAGTCTGAGAGGTTCTGGATTGGTTGGTTGTTTGGCGGAGTAGAAGAGCTAAACTAGGACTTTCTCAACAGCATCCAAGTCCTTCACCTATACCATCTACAATGTATTAACAACTCTACGGTCCTCTCAGCAGAACATGCCATTGGCAGGTTCTATGACTTGATGGAGGATAATCTACCCAACTTTGAAAGACAAATACAAGCAGCAAAAAGGGTAGCCTATCCTGAATCTTCAACAACAGCAGAAAGAAGATTGACTCCTAGAAGACTTGAAATAATAAGGAGCAGTCTTCTCACTGAAGAAGAAGTTCTGTGCTGGAGAAGATTCCTGTACAATAGAATGGTCAGGGATGTCGAAGTGCAAGGATGGATAAGCACTGACTCCCATGACTTCACCTTCTTCCTGAGCAATGGATCTTCTCTATTAATCAACATCAAAGAGATCTTACTCCTACCATCAGCCTTCCTACACAAGGTCTTTGAGCTCAGATCACTCATCTTCAATGTCAACTCCTTAGAAAGTCATGAAATGATCAAAATCATCAAGGCTTCTCTTTATAAGGAGGAATCTGGATCTGACTCAGACCTATCCTTTCTCTCTTCTCCAACAGTCAGACTAAACACATAAGAAGAATCAAAAAGAAGATAAGAGGAAAAGATGAAAGAGGCAAGGAAAGATGTGGCAGGTATGGAATGGGAAGAAGATGAAGAAAGTTCCCCTCCCTTGTCAATTCCCCAAAGTGCCAATGAAGCTGAGGCTGAGATTCCAATAGCAGCACAATCATCTGTTGTTGTGATCAGTGAAGCCGAAGCAGAGGCATCCAACAAAGATAAGGGAAAGGGAATTATGACCAAAGAAGATGAAGAGAGGCTGCTCAGAGAGAAGAAAGAGAAGGAAGAAAGAAGAAGAAGAAGAAGAAGAAGAAGAAGAAGAGAAGAAGAGGAGATGGCTGAAACAAAGAAAGCTCAAGATAGACTCACAGCCATTCTCCTCAGAGAACAACAAATCCAGCTATATGCAAAACAGCTGGATGATCTGAAAGTAAAGATTCATGCAGTTTATCAAATTGAAGAAGATGAAGCTCTTGCTCTTCAACTGCAGGAACAATTCGACAAAGAAGAAGAAAGAAGAAAAAGAAGAAGAAGAAGAAGAAAGAGGCTAAGTTTAGAATAACTGATTCTGAACTAGCCAAAGAAATGAGAGAGGAATGGGTAAAGGCTCTGATTTCTCAAGGTGAGGATGTAGACTACCTTGAGAAACTATCCAATAAAGAAATCTACAAAGCCTTCATGGGTCAGCATGGTCAATTGGCAAAGAAGAAAAAGGCTGAAGAAGAAGAAAAAGCCAAACAAAAGTCTAAAAAGACCACTGCCTTTAATCAAAGAACCCGTGAAGAAAGGAAAATCATGATTGACTTCCTTAAGGCTAGAGGAGAGAGTGGAAAGAGGCTAGGTCCCATGAATTTCATTAACCTGCAAGCCCTCTATTATAAAGTCAAGAAGGATGAGGAAGACAGATTGGAGAAGAAAGGCTCCAAGAAAAGGGCAATCATTCAAGAAGAAAGGAAAACAAAGAAACCCAAGCCTTCTCTCTCACCCAACACTTCCTCAATCCAACAAACTTCCACTCTCCATCCTAGACCTCCCTCCTCTCCTACCTCAAAGTCCAAATCCTCACACCCAGCTCCTACTCATCAACAACCTCCGAAAAAGAAAAACAAACCCACTTCCAAACCAGAAGACTCAAGAGAAATAATCAGATGGTCATACAGCCCTCAAGACCAATGGTTTGAAGTGTTCAGGGGGAGGACAGAAGCTAAAAGATCAATTTATACATCTGTTGATGAGGTACTACAGCTTCCAGATTCTGATCTAAGAAGAATGATGGAGCTGGGTGAAGCCAATGAGCCTGAGAATGAAGGTGGGAGACATCTATTGCTGGTAATCAAACATTACTTCAACCCCAGCAAAGATGAAATCATTGATGTCAAACCTCTCCAATCCCACTCTCCGTTCATCAGCTGGTCCTACAATGCTGAAAAGAATGAATTCACACTGACAGATGTTAAAGGACAGAAGATGAGGTGTTCAAGCAAGGCTATCTTCAAAATGACAAGCAAAGACATCAAGACTCTATCTGAGCTTCCTCTTAACAATCCCAGGATGGACTAGAGAGGATATGAGGTTGAAACGATAGTCAGCAACATGTAAAAGCTTCAGCAACAAAAGCAGTAAGAGAGTTTTGGTAGCATCAGTATAGGGGGAGTTTGTAGAAATAAAGATTGATGGCTACAAAATTCTCTAAGTACAAATGCTGCTGATCTCAGAGTTTGCTGCTGACCAACACACTGCTGCAGATACTTACTCTTCTGCTGAAGAACAAATCTGCTGCGGATAGCCTTATCTGCTGAAGGCCAGAGTTGTTGTGCATAGGCTTCTCAGCAGCATCAACTCTTGATGCTGCTGATCATCATCCTTGCTGCTGACAGCCCTGTGCCTTGAAGATAAATCGTTGCAGCTGACTATCCATGCCAAGCGTCACTGACAACTTTCTGCAAAAGCCACTGACACACTCAAAGCAGAAGGAACCTCAATGGTGCAACCAATGACGGACAACAATGCTCTTCTCCAAGCATGCAAGTAATAATGCATAAAGAAGACGCTTCAATAAAGTTAGCTAGTTTAGACTAAACCTGTAATAGTTAGCTATATACAAAAGATCAACGGTTTGTGTTAGATCTGATCCTTAGAATCAAGGGTCTGTCTAAGTGAGTATAAATACTGTGTAAACACTTCATTGTATGTGTGCTTTTTGATTGAGTTTTAATTTGTAATCGTTTATTTGCAAAAGCTTAATACAACAGTGTTCTTATAAGTATTCTTTCTGTTTACTCGATTATACTTGTGTAGTTGTTATTGTTTCCGCCAATTTCAACTAAGAACAGAACCATCTTGTACTTTCACGATCCTACACTTGGGAACAAATTCATTCTTTTCATTTCTGACCATAGGAACTTGAGGACCCTTCTCAATAGACTTCCAAATACATGAATCCTTATATTTAGCAAAGTTCTTATATCTATATTTCCAGTTATCAAAATCATCTGCATTTGTAAGACGTGTAGGTCTATTTGTGGTACCAATCTCATTATCCATAGCATTAGTATCAGTCATGACTTAATCAGTAGAGGACACTGTACCGCAAACTTGAAAGAAAAACCGCAAAGTTTGAAGCACCCGCAAACTTGAGAGCAACCGCAAACTTGAGATTAACCAAAAACTTGAGAGTAACCGCAAACTTGAGATTAACCGCAAACTTGAGATTAACCGCAAACTCGAAGAGAAACCGTAAACTTTTGAAATAACCGAAAACTTCAAAATAAGCGCAAACTTGGAATGCAGTAAGATTGGAAAGTCGTAACCTTACTAACCACAACCTAGCAGAATCGCAAAGTTGATAACCGCAATCTTCTAGATGAAGAAATTTCTTGAAAACTTTGATTTTCAAGCCAAAATATCTACTAATCAACCGCAAACTTCAACAATCATGATAGAAACAAGGTCCAAAACCTGTCAATCTGTCTAGAAACTCTTCCAAACACACAAGTCAGTTCAAATAAATGTTAAAATAGTAACTTTGATACCTCACGAGTCAAAGAAATCCGTTGTAAGCTTCACCGATAAGCGCTAAGGCTCTGATACCAATTGTAACGTCCGGATTCCTTAGGATCTTCAATCAACGAATTCAACAACGTGTTGAACGTGGCTAAAACAGACTCGACACTTGACTTGTAGGTATAAATAATAAGGACGAGACACAGTTGATTGTCAAACGATTCGTATATTAACAAACCACAAAAAAAAAAATACAAACGTCGCTTAACAACTCATCTAATCGAATGCAGAATATAAAATAACTATTTATACTATTCGGTTGGGCAGGGCCACATACTTCAAGTATACAGTTGGGCACCGCATACTTCAAGTATGCGGCTAGGCCACGAAGTATGCGGCCACATACTTCCAAAAAGTCTTTATCTGAACTTGTTGGTGATCTCTTGATGCGTTAGCCTATTAGGTTTGATCCTTACATGTTTTAATGACTGAGGATTAGTCTCAGTACCACGCGATTTCAGTCGTTAATATGCTTGTTGTCGAGACTAAAAACAAGTCTCATATAACATATTATTTTAGTCATAATATGTATTTTTAGAGTCTGGTAATCAGTTTAAGATAATAGTTTTTTCAGTCTCCAATGTGTTTCTTTAGAGACTGAAAATCAGTGTCAGAAACTAGCCCCTATTATGTATTTTCAATAACTATTTTTTAGTCTCTAAATGTTTATCTTTTACAAACTGAAAAATGGCTTCCGATACAATTTAATCCAGTCCCAAACATGTATTCAAAATCCGTGCCAAATTTCTTTAAGGACTGAAAAGTAGTCCCAATGCAGGTGTTACATGACTGATTTATAGTTTTATATATTAAATTTCAGTCACTAAAACAGTAATATGATTCATAAATCTGTTTCTTGCTTTTCCAAAATATTTCAAGCATTAATATCATAACATCCAAGTTCAAGTTCATCAATTCTAAAGTTTAAAAAAGTATTAGATGTCTAAAAAATGTAATAAATGTCTTAACTAACATCCTAGGTCTAGCTGTCTCTATCGCTAAAGTTTAAAAAAGTAATATACTTTCATACATGTTGAATCTAGTAGCTTCGGTTGAAACCCTATTTCCTGCTACAAACTCTCTCTCTATTAATTCATAATGATTTTGATTAAAATGACAAAATTGGTTATCCAAGTCTAAACTTTTTTTTTGGCTAAGTGATACAGTAGTAATCTTGATTAAGATATATAATTTGTATCTTTATTGACTAATCTGTAATAATATTGATTAAAATGTCTAAATTAGTTATAACTAGTTATCAAAATCAAATCTTTTTTGCAGCCTGGTCCGGATTCTATCAGGATCTTTGCCATTTCACAGAGTTGCAGTGGAGAGGCACTCAATACCCTCTTAACTAAGGGGGGTATAAGCAAACGAAGAGTAAGTACACAAATTATGTTGTATTGTTGTTTTTTTCTTTCTTAATTGTGTTTATGTCATTTTTTTAATTTGTTTATGTTTTTGTATGTTTTTCTTGAAGGATGCTTGGAAGGGCTATCTAACACTTTTATGTCTAATTTCTAATGGTGGCAATGGGGAAGGAATTCAAAGGTTATATTTGAGATTTTTTATGATTTTGAATTAATATATTTGGAAAAAAAGTAAATACTGAAGCTACGAATGTAACTATTTCAGCAATCAAGACATTTCTATGATCCTGGATACGCTCCTGTGACCAAAAGTCTTGAACAGTTTTGCTAGAATAATCTACAAGAATGGTATAGTTTTTATTGTTCCATCTTACTATATTTATTAATGACACGTTTCCCTTTTCTGTTAATTGTTCTTTATGATTTTGTAGTCTTTTTTCATGACTTTACAGGTTTGCAGATGTTACACATTTTACTTAAAGTTATGGACCGACTACCTATTGGAGAACGAGAGTATCTAACATGAGTAGAATGTATTCATATTCTTTATGATTATAATTAACACTTTGTGCTGACTGCAATGTTATCGATGACCGAGCTCGAGTTAGCTCATTTTGTTGGCCTGTAAAGTTTGAGTTTATTTCAAAAAAATAAATATGAGATTTTTCGGGAGGAAATTGTGCATATTTTACAACATAGTATAGGTTCACATTTTCTTGTTTTTTATATATATATTTTGCCAATATTTAGTATTACATTGTGAATTTTTGTATTGTATATGGTTGCTAGATGCAAAGTATTTTATTGTCAATATGATACATTTTGTAGTAATTAGTTATTTAATATAATAAAAAAATGTTTAATTGACAATGACGATGACATATGAGAAACTAAAAATCAGTCTCTAATCTTAGTCCTCGATATTGTCTGTTTCAAGAATTATGAGTACTGATTTTGACTCTATAATATATTTCCTTCCAATTGGTGAACATATATCGATTATTAGAGACTGTATATCAGTCTCTAGTTCTTTCGTCTTTATAACACGTCAGAGACTAAATGTCAGTTCCGAATAAGGTTACGAAAAAAGATTATTGACACTGATTTTCAGCCCCCATACCTCTCATCAAATGGTAGAATTTGCGTAACATAATTGGAGACTGAAAATTAGTCACTAAGCATTCCTTATACCCAAAGGCATTCGAGACTGAATATCAGTCTCTAATTCGGTCAGTATTGAAAATGTTAATGAATGATATTCAGTCCTTAATACATGCACTCTATATTAGAGGCTGAATATAAGTCTCTAACACATTTGCGTCATTATTCATTATACAAGGAATATATTTGGGACTGAAATTCAGTAACCAATAAGTTTCCTTCCAAAAAACTATAAAACACAAATATATTTGCGACTGAAATTTAGTCTCAAATAAGGGGCCTAAAATTAGGGACTGATTATTAGTTACTAAAATATGTTGCTTACATTTAGTCTCAAATACCACCAACAACTGATAAATCTGTCCCTAATACTACATATTTGAGACTGATAAATCAGTACCTAAGACTTTAGTCCCTAATGGTCACTTTTTTTTGTAATGAGTTCTTAAACTTGAATATCAAATAACGCAGCGGAAAGATTTTCATTCAAACATAAGATCAACATTGTTCAACATACAGAGGCGTAGATATTTTCTAAAACATAAACATAACATAATCGAACATACGGAGGCGTAGAAGCATCACCGTTCAACCTTCGTACCTGTCCTTAACCTGAATGTGCATATGAAAAGTCAGCTAAGATGGTGAGTTCTAGCTTTACATGAAACCTTAATATAAACATTTTACCAAAAACATACATTTATTTAACAAAATCGTATGTAAAAACATGCAATAACATAACGTAACATCATAGCGTATGTCAACATTGAACCGAATCTGCGCCTTCCCGTAACAATCAATTCCATACATCGTGGGCTGGTGGAGAAACCCCGAGGCACACCACCACTAGGCCCTTCAACACCATACATGTCCTTTGGGAGGAGAAACCTAGGGCCCGATACCTCAAAGCCCTTCGACACCAGCCAGTACCTTAGGCACTGTTCCCTAGCGGAGAATAGTACCTTCCATAGGGATCCCGGTAATCCCATGGGTGACCGTCGTCATCCCATCATCCACACAGTTATACAACCATTAGCCAGCCACAAAGGCTCCCATAAGGGTAAGGCCATACATACTTACATACCCTAGTTCCCAAAGGATCTCATGGCAGATTCGTTCATTCTGTGACTTTCATAAAAACCTTTACCTCATTTTAGTTAAAGCATTCGTATGTTTTATTAAACAACATTTCATTCATAAACCAGTTGTAAAATTCATTTGGCAAAACATTTCATAAACACATTTCAACTTCCCTTTCGTAAACATCATTTCATAAACCATCATTTCGTAAGTATGCACAACAGCCCAAAAACATTATTTAAAACATTTAAAAGTAGGGCTCTAGAACTCACCTAGTAAGCTAATCTTCGTTGTCTTAAACAAAGGTCCAACAACGTCACTTCTGATCTGAATTGATTAGTTAAATACACATCAGACCCAATACCGACTCTAACGGTTTACTCATTCTGTTTTAGGCAAACTTAAGGCTAAGTTCACCCCTTATAACCCTATCGAACATACAGACGAACATGGATAAGTTCGCTTAAGTTATGCCCAGCGAACCTAGTAAGTTCGCTACCCTAAGTTCGCTATCAACATGCTACCAGCAAACATGGTAAGTTCGCCAGCCCAAGTTCGCTCATACCTTGCCCCAGGTAAACTTGGCAAGTTCGCCCGCGGGGCTTTCATCTTCCCCAAAAGCCTAAGTTTCATGCACGCATATCTTATTTCGTCAAGATCCAAACTTTTTACGTTCAAAACGTTTGCTTATCACTCAAGAAGCTAGATCTATGTTTATTTTGATGTTTCATATGTAAAAGTGTGGAGTTTTTAATCAAAACCTGAAAACCCCAAAACAACTAAAAACTCATATCTAGGTCAAGTCGTTACCTGATTTGAGATTCTGAGTCGGAGGATCTACTCACGAGCACTGGAGACATGAGCTGATGTAATTTGAAGCAATTTCGGCACTTTCTCTCTCTACGGTTTCTTTCTCTAAACTTTGCAAATGAGAGAAATGTTGGTGTGTTTAGCTATTTAAGGGAGGGGACTCCCTCCCTCAAGTTCGCCACCTCAAGTTCGCCGGACCCATTCCCGGCCCTGCCCATCAGGCCTCGTTTGTTCCGTTCTCGCGCATCGAAACTCTTTTATTTCTTTCGTCTTTATTTTTGGGACGTTACACGTTCCCAGCCTTACGGCACGTTTGAGCCATAAGTAACAGGGGGTAGCGCCTATGTGGCCTATCAATGGGCATAACGGTTGTGCAATTGGCAGAGGTAGTGATGACGGTTACTAAGGGTTAACGTAACCCGTGAATGGTGAATGTTATTACCTTATTGACCTATGAGTTGTAAGGGTGGTGTTATTACATTATTGACCTATGAGTCGTACGGGCGGTGATATTACCTTGTTGACCTATGAGTCATAAGTGCGCTGATGGAACTGGAAACGAAATGAAACGGAAAGAACAGTAATACATATTTATACTAATAAATGTATGACTTTAATGAATGTTAAATTGTGAATGCGAATGTTAAGCCATGTTTTCTATAAACGTTTAAACCCTAATTTTAAATGAATGGATGATACACCATTTCCTAAAATGAACGAAAGACTTGAACTCACCAGCGTTTGCTGACTTTTAGTGTACATGTCAAGTTAAGGATGAGATGGTTGATGCGTGGATGATGCTTGGCTATTCCGAAGAGTTACTCGACCCCGAGAGTTCTGGAAACCCTTATTGAATGTTTGATGAATGATGAATGTAATAAATAATGTTTCTATTTGCTTGTGTTTTAAGACAATGTAATGACGTTAACTTTCGTTGCTAATGTATGTTTGAAGTTTAAGATCTGTTTATTATTGTGTAAATCCAACACGGGAGGCCTCCCGGATTTGGGGCCTTACATTAACACTCTCTAACATCATCAAGAAGCTGAATTGAGGTATAAATTTTGAATCTAATGTGTTGTATGTTCTTGAATATCCAAGAACAAGCTGTTTTTGATGAATTTTTATAAAAGTATGATCTTGCTCCCCAAATTATTTATAAACTATACAGTGTATTTTGAAATGAAAATCTGGAAAGTTTGGAGTCCTAACTCTAAATGGATAGTTTTATAGAATTTGTGCAAGTTTAATACAATTTAATGGGAGGAAATTGAGAAAATTACATACGGGTCATGTAAAAGTATGATCTTGCTCCCCAAATTATTCCTAACTCTAAGTAGCTTGTTTTTTTATGTATAATAACTCTGGTAAGAATTTTATAATTGTTTAAGTAGTTTTGGTATTTATTTAAGTTTTGTTCAGATTTAAAATGTATTAAAGTAGGGGGACATTCCGTGCTTCACGGTGGTGCGTTAATTCGCTGTAATGGTGAAAAACCGGAGCGTTAAGGTTCGCAACGTTAAAACTAAATTACGTAAAAATAATAAATATATAAGATTAATAAAAACTATGAAAAACCAAATGAAAAAATAACCATTTGCGTGACACGTATTGCATACTAAATAATAACGTTAAAACAAACGAAATAAAACACACAAAAAACTGAAGAAAACAAAAAAAAAGTTAAAAAAATATCCAAAAAAGTAAAAATAAAATTATTGCCACCCATGGATTCGGACCAGAGTGGAATGGGGAAAGTATTTTAAGGAAAGCAAGGCAACCAACTCATCCAGAGAAACATTTTGTTTTATCTAGTGGAAAAAAACTAAAAAACGCTAAAGCAAAGGTACCAAAACCGCCCCAAAAGGCTAATAAATAAATAAAAAAGACATCCAACCATTAATTCCTACGTGGTGCAGCCGACCAATTCAACCAATGAAGCTCAAGTACTGTAGACATACTCAGAAAAGCCACTTGAAATGTATGGTATATAATAGTTCTGGATATTCATTAGACTTGAAAATTTTCCAGGAGCTTCCTAGACATATAAAACCGACTTGGTAAAACTTTTGTGAATTTTTAACATGTTTTGTTATTTTTTCCGAAATTGTTGATTTTAAAGTTTAAAATATTCATAATAAATAATCTAGATATTAGAAAATTATGAAACTTACACAATAATTATTTTTCACCATTATCAGTTTAGGTAGAAATTTCAAGCATTAAATTTGAGTTTTGATATAACTTTAGATTTATGGACCTTTAAAATTTATAAAAATGGACTTTGGGGGACTTTTTGTATAAAATTTACTTTATAAATACTTAATAGGTTTTTTTGTACAGAATGTTAAGTTATATTAAAGCACTATTTGGACTTTAAATATTGGAAGCTAGAATCTTGCTAAAACGTTAATTTTGGATGAAACGAACTTTTAACCCATAACCGGACTTTACGCGCGTAACGACATTTTTGGACAAACGAACCCATCACTTAAAATTTTACCAAAGTTTATTTTATAAGTTCTGATGTACTTTATTAAATATCAAACTTTAAGTTTTGAAGTCACGAATTTAGATAAACTCGGTTTTTATAATAATAAGCGGTTCGTACGTGTGTGAACTGGTTTTTGTTATGCAATAGGTTACATAGCCACTTTTAAGTAGCAGACTCGATTTTATACTTTAGGTGTCTTAAATGATATTTTTGTGCCCACTAGATTAGTAGGACCCGAATAGGACACATAATGTTTGCGATTTTTGCCGACTAACTATTCACCAACACTATTCAGGTGAGTTTTACGGCCTCACTTTGCTTTACTTTTTACTATTTTTGGGGGAAAAGTTGTTTCATTATTTACTTTTTGACACATATTATATAAGGCATAGATACATGAGTTTACTTTTTTGATAATGCACTAAGTCCCCAATTGTACACAATCAAATAGTTGAGCGTAGTCGTTGGGAATTTTGGGTAGTACTACTAAGGTTGATCCCCCCCCACCAACCGGACTTGTAGGGTCTGTTGGGCGTAGAGTTAGCCAATACTTTTAGATGGATGTTTGCATTAGACATCCGTATAAGGGCATACTTTTTGACTTTGTCGAGGGTTTGATTATGGTTCAAGGTAAATATGTTTTCTAATACATGTATACTTAACTAACGGATTTTGATCACTTTTGTATTTTATTATGAACTTTTTATACAGTCGCAAAACTTGCGAACTTACCAACTATTTTTATAGTTGACCATTTCAACACATGCTTTTCACGTAAACTTAATTGAGCAATGGACTTTAAAGGGGCTCGCTTTTGGGATCGAATTTTTGTTTTTAGTTTTTGAATATGTACTTTCAGGATTGGTGGTTGCATTTTAGACTTTTGGATCACTTTTTGGATTATGGTTTGTTGTAGTACACTTTTCATTTTAGTATCATGTAACGGTTCTATATAATTTTTAGTATCTCTTGTGCCTAAGTGTTCGATGCTCCACTCTCGTCTAATCTCGTGTCTCCGCCTTCGGCGGGGTGTGTAGGATCGGTGAATACAAGATGGTTCTATTCTAGTTGAGATTGGTGGAAATAATCACAACTAAGCAATGTAAACAAGAAGAATACTGATAAATGCAATTTGTATTAAGCTTCAAAGATTACAAGATTACAAAGAAAACTCTTACGAAAAAGCACTTGTATACAATGACTATAAGTACTACTTATATAGTAACTTAGAATCAAGACAGACCCTTGATTCTAAGGATCAGATCTAACACAAGCCGTTGATGTTGTATTGAAGCTATTCTACATGTAACGACAATAAATACTACAAAAGTTATCTTTACTCAAACGTCTTCTTAGGCATCATTGCTTGAGTCCTTGGAAGAAGAGCGTCGTTGTCTTTTATTGTCTTGCACCAGTAACATTCTTTCTGCGTGGAGTGTGTCAGTGTTGCAGCAGAAAGTTTTCAGTGGTAATGGTTGCTTTATCGAAGCCAGTCAGCTGCAACGTTTCATCTTCAGAGGGAATGGCTATCAGCAGCAATGTTGTTGATCAGCAGCAAGACACAACTGTCCACATCTGCTGATGATTTGCCTATCAGCACAACTTTAGTCTTCAGCAGATAAGACTATCCGCAATAGATTTGTTCTTCAGCAGAAGAACAAGTATCCGCTGCAGATAAGCTTATCCGCACCAGTTTGTCGATCTGCAGCAAACTCTGAGGTCCACAGCAGTTGTACTTAGAGAATTTTATAGCCATCAGTCTTTATTTCTACAAACTCCCCCTAGATTGATGCTACCAAAACTCTCTTTACTGCTTTTGCTGCTGAAGCTTTTCCATGTTGCAGACTATCCTTTCTACCTCATAGTCTCTTGGGTCCTGGAAGAGATTCTTTAGAGGAAGCTCAGATAGAGTCTTTATGTCTTTGCTTGGCATTTTGAAGATTGCCTTGCTTGAACATATCATCTTCTATCCTTTAACATCAATCAAGATAAACTCGTTGGTATCATCCATGAAGGACCAACTGGTGAATGGAGAATGGGATTGAAGAGGTTTGGCATCAATGATTACATCTTTACTTGGGTTGAAGTGATGTTTGATTGCTAGCAAAAGAGGTCTCCCACCTTCATTCTCTTGCTTATGGGCTTCACCCAACTCCAATATTCTTCTTAGATTTGAGTCTGGGAGTTTGTTAGGACATGTTTTGTAACTGTTGATAAAATTCTGTGTAAGTTCATAGAGAGGCGAACTTAGTAAGTTCGCCTAAGCATCTTTAGGAGAGAACTTGTTAAGTTCGCCTAGCCTATTAGAAGCACTTATATCTTTGAGGCGGCAGAACTGGTGTTTATAAATAGAGTTTACAGAGTCTGTTAAACAAAAAGAGAGAGAGCAGCAGAGGGACTTTGAACGAGTGTAATTCCAAGAATTCTGTAAACTCTTTGATTGTTGGAATACAAGTGAATGTTATTTACCTGATTGTTTCTATTGTCTATTTCGTATGCAATCGTTGATTCGGTAGGATTCCGCACTCCGCGTTAACGATACGTCTTATCACGAGAACGATCCGTAAATGAGCCATGTGGACCTACAAGTGGTATCAGAGCTTATGCTCGTGATTCTTGGTGATTTTAGATGGTTTTGTATGCAAATTGACAAGAAATTCATCATCTTTTAAATTTTCATTTCTATAGAGTTTTCAAGCTTATTTTAATTCTGATTTGGTGTTTTTGAAGTGGATTTTGAAGAAATTGATTTGATAGAAAGGTTTTAATTGAGAAAATACACAATCCTACGGTTTAATTTGGTCTAATTCCTTCAAATCAGTGAATTATGAGTATTTTGGCGGGAAATTTCTTCTTGTTCAATTTTTTTAGGGAAAGCTTATATGGTCGTTTTGAATCATTTTTGAAATTTTGAATTTTTGAAATTTTTAAAAAAAGGTATTTTGGCGGGAAATATTTTTCCGGATATTTTCGCAAAAATTTCAAAATGTCAATTTCATGTGATGATAATGAGATTGGAACTATGCCACCGAGGCTTTTGTGCATATCAGATTACAGTAGCTGGAAAGTCCGGTTCGAACAGTTCGTATCAAAAATTGATGAAAATTTTTGGAGACCAATAATAGAAGGATATGTGCATCTTAGTTTTAACTTTCTGGAATTTCGTGATGTTCCTAAATCAGTGAAAGCTCTTACTAAAGTAGAAAAGCAGAAGTTTGATCGAGAGATGAAAACGTGTGAAACTTTAACGATGTCTTTACCAAAAGAAATCATTCATAGTCTTGGGAAGTATCCTACTTCAAGAGATATATGGGAGGCATTGAAGAAAAATGGTGAAGGTACTACTCAAGCCTTTGAGGTCCTGATCAAAGAAGTATTGGAGAAGCTGAGTTATTATCAAAGTGATTCTTCTGCAGATTTAACTGATAGTGAGAGTATTCGTTCCGGTGAAAGTACTCAATCTACTGAGACTGATGTGATGAGTGAAGAAAGCTTTCAGACAGTTGAAGATGATCTAAGTGAATCAGAAATTGATACAGAGCCTGTCATTGTTGATAAAAAGAGTGAAGCTGATGATGACGTATTCATGGCTCCTGGTGCATCTTCTTCAGAAGTAAAACCTGGGGTAGTTTCTAACTCTGAAACGTTTTGTTCTAATTTTATTTCAGTGAAGGATAAAATGATGAGGGTTATGGATGACAACGTAAACCTCATTTGTGATATGTAATCCATGCACACGGTAAACTAGAAATTAAAGGATAATGAGAATGTGTGTATTGAGAGAATAGAATCACTGAAGAGGGATATAAGTTCTCTGACTTTGAAGATCAAAGAGAAGGCATATCACCTGGATATGTCCTTTGCAGAAATTGAGAAACGAAATAATGATCTTGTTGAGAAAGATAAGGAACTAGCTAAATCTAAAGCAGAGGTGATCAGATTACACAGAAAGTTAGAAAGCTTTGAAAATTCATCATTCTTATTAGGACATTACCATGATAATACTAAAGAGGGGAAAGGAACTAATGGTATTGGTTATGTTCCTCCACCATTCAACGAAAATTATTCTGTTACACTTGATATTATAAAAGATGAGGATTTAGATCCTAAGACTGTGTTGAAAGTGAATCCAATCACAAGTGAAGATATGGTGTATTCTGATGAGAGTGATGATGAATATTTTGATGAAACTAAGGTAGAGGGGATACCGAAAGAGATTAAGAAAGAAGACTCGAAGGTTGATTCTAATTCATATGAAAATAATACATTTGGACGTTCTTCAAATTCAAGGAGAGTTCCATATGTCAGAGATTATAAAGACAGGCGTACATGCTTTCATTGTAATGAGATGGGTCACATTATGGTGAAATGTCCTTACAAAAATAAAGGAAAGAAGCATGTAGTTCCTGAGAAGATGAAGCCTAAATCAAAACCTGTTGAGAAAAAGTTTATTCATTCTCAAACTCCAAAAGAAGTTCATGTAGGAGAATCTTCTTCAAGTGTATCTTATCGTGTTAAGATTCCTTATATGAGAGAATATAGTGAGACGAGATCTTGCTTTTACTGTGGTCTTGTGGGTCACATTCGGATTGCTTGTCCTCACAACGCCAAAGGTAACCGACATTTACTCCAGAAAAGGTAAGAACTCCTGGTAAGCCTTATGTTAACCCAAATGTGGTTAAACCTCGTGATACACCAAAGGGTAATTCAAAATCTGAGGTTAGGCTTTCTAGACCTCAAAGACAGAGGAGAAATGGAAGATTGAGAAAACTTTTAGAACAACAAGAGTTTTCACAATCTAAACATTTTTCAAATGAACGAAAATGTTCAAAAAAGAACTTAATGAACAAAAGTATGTTTGGAAATCTAAAGTTTCTGTTTCTGACTCGTCGGAACAATCTCCGAAAATTGATGAGAGATTCGATTGTGAATGGAGTGAGGTTTATTAATTTGATACAGATGGACGACCCATGACTACCATGGCTTGGGCCAATTTCAAATTAATGTTTCTTGTTAGATGTGCAGGATTTACCAAGAGGGTCTATTAATACCATTTTGGTTATTGATAGTGATGGTTCTAAGCACATGACAGGGAATTACATCTGCAAGAGTAACGAGTTGTTGATACCTGAGATATCTACTTGATTCAACGACTTGATGCTCAAGGAGGAGAATATGTCACACACAATGTTTTGAAAAGAGTTTAACAAAGTCCAAATGATAACCTGAAACCTAGGATGACGATGGTGAGCATAAAGTCGTTGATGCAACCATTTGACTAGTTGAGGGGGAGTCTACAGGACAGGGGGAGTACAGAACTGTGTTGGTGACAAAAGGCAAAGACATTCAATTACAGGATTACATCGATTTGAGTTTTTAATTGATTAAATTGCTTAATCCTGAGTAACCAAGTAAAATGTTTTTCTTAAAATGTTTTCATGGAAGATTTTATTTTCGTTTGTTTTACTTTCTTTCATAAAGATTTCGAAAAAGCCAAACAAATTGAAAAAGATAAAATCAACATTACTTGAAGTTAAAGAAGAGATGATAGTACATCAGTAGATGTTCTTTAACACATGACCTTAGATTGACTGGTTGGTGCTTTATGTTAATATATCTGAATTATATGTTTTGATCTAAACTTCAGAGACTGCACAAATAGGAAATGATAGTGTTGTGTATGCATATAATTTGAATTGTCAGTAGACTAAAAGCGTCACTGGACAATTAGTAGTGTGAAAACATAATTGCATATGTTACAACTGTGATTTGAACCCATTTTATGCCTGGGTGTGTGTGTTAAAAGATCACTATTAGATAAAGAATATTAGCTTTTAATAAAGATTTTCCTATGAGATCAGTTTCGGGTTATGTCCTTAGCACTATTCATTCGATTTGCTTCAGTGCCCATGTCCCGAAAAGCATGCAATTTGAAGTATAATCAAGATATGTACTTGACAACATCTGTCAAACATATACTAGCCCTTGGATCAGATTGATAAATCATCTTTACTGATTCCATTGAATTCATAATCCGGATAACAGTTGGATCCATGTACCTGAATCTTATGATTCCACATATATAAGCCAAGACATTGAATCATTCGATTCTGAATCTCACTGATTCCTATACAATCCAATTTGGATTCTGCTATTCATGAGCTAAGTGATGTCTCCTCATTCTGGAAATTTGGATAATCTTTAGTAAAATCTCATATGTCTTGAAGATAGTGCATTTACTTTCTGTTGGCATACTAGTGGGGTACACGTTGTATTTCATACTTAAATGTTACCTTAACTCACAAGAAAGTGGAAATGAGATGCTTTAGTTTCAAATCTTATAATAATGACAATTTGAATTTGTGTGTCATAGCCTGATCCTATTTTCTTTAATGTTTATCGCGTATCATAACATGCAATATGAAAGTCTTGAAAAGATAGAGTGTGATAATCTTGAAAGATATTGGTTTGATTGGTCAAGACTTGAAAGAAATGACATAGGATACCATTTATATTATATGGATTTTATATCCAAGATGTGTGATTGATATCTCATATATACTGATATGATCTTCTTACTCGTGATGTTCGACCAAAAAGATATGATTTTGTATTTTACATTTCAGTTTATATAGAGAAAAACCAAAAAGAGTTTGTGCTTCTTATGTTTGAAAAACCAAAAAGATTTTATTTTTTGAACTTCCATTAAAATCTTAATTGTTGGTTATTCTCCTGTGCAAAAACTGAATATTGCAGACAGAAGTTGACAAGGGGTCCTTCTCCCAAGTTTTCTTCTAGATAAAGAGAGAAAGTGTAGATGAACAAGACGAAGACTACAGTGTGTTTGATGATATTTGAAGACGGATGACAATCTTCTAAAGCTGTTGTCAAGGGGGAGTCTGTTGGAGCATATTCTGGTGACAATGAGCTTGAAGATATTATGTCTTAGTCTTAGAGTCTTTGACTTGTAATTGATAGAATTGTTAGCAACAGTTAAAGGGGAGTCTGTTAGGACATGTTTTGTAACTATTGATAAAATTCTGTGTAAGTTCATAGAGAGGCGAACTATCTTTAGGATCGAACTTGTTAAGTTCGCCTAGCCTATTAGAGGCGAACTAATTCGCCTAAGCATCTTTGAGGCGAACTTGTTAAGTTCGCCTACTGCAGAACTGGTGTTTATATATAGAGTTTACAGATCTGTTAAACAAAAAGAGAGAGAGCAGCAGAGAGACTTTGAACGAGTGTAATTCCAAGAATTCTGTAAACTCTGTGATTGTTGGAATATATGTGAATGTTATTTACTTGATTGTTTCTATTGTCTATTTCGTATGCAATCGTTGATTCGGTAGGATTCCGCACTCCGCGTTAATGATACGTCTTATCCTGAGAACGATCCGTAGAATAGCCATGTGGACCTACAGAGTTGCAGTACCTGATCAACAAATTTATAGACTGACTGCTTTAGTTCTTCCTTTCCCCTGAAGACTTCAAACCATTTTTCTTGAGTGTTGTAGAACCAGACAACTATTTCTCTTGAGTCTTCTGGGGTGATGGTAGGTTTGGTTTTCTTCTTGGAAAGCTGCTGATGAGGAGGAGCTGGGTGGAGAGATTTGGACTTTGTGGGAAGAGAGGAATGAGGTCTAGGCTGGAGAGTGGAAGTATGGTGGGGGGAGGAAGTAGTGGATGAGGGAGAAGGCTTGGGTTTCTTTGATTTGTGTTCAGCAGTTTAAGTTATCACCCTTTTCTTGGAGCCTGCCTTCCCCAATCTTTCTTCCTCTTCCTTCTTGACTTTGGAGTACAAGGCTTGCAAGTTCATGAAACTCATGGGGCCTAGCCTTTTTCCACTTTCTCCTCTTGCCTTCAGAAAGTCAGTCATGACCTTCCTTTCTTCCTAGGTCCTTATGTTGAATGCAATGGTCTTCTTGGATTTTTGCTTGGCTTTTTCTTCTTCTTCTTCACCCCTTTTCTTATTTGCCAATTGACCTTGCTGACCCATGAAGGCTCTGTAGATTTATTTATTTGATAGTTTCTCAAGGTGGTCTGCATCCTCACCTTGAGAAATCAGAGCAGCTATCCTTTATTCTCTCATTTCTTTGGCTAGTTCAGAATCAGTTATTCTGAACTTAGCCTCTTCCCTTTTCTTCTTCTCCCTTTCTTCTTTATTAAACTGTTCCTGCAGCTGAAGAGCTAGGGCTTCATCTTCTTGTGATTGAGAAGCTGCAGGAACTCTAGCTTTGAGATCATCTAGCTGTTTAGCATACAGCTGGATTTGTTGTTCTCTGAAGAGCATGGAAACTTTTCTTTCTTGAATTTTTCTTAGCTCTGCCATCTCCTCTTCTTCTCTTCTTCTTCTTCTTCTTTCCTACATTTCCTTTTGCTCTTTCATTAGTCTCTCTTCCACCTCTTCATTCATTACTCCCTTCCCCTTGGCTTTGGTTGATGCCTCTGCTTCAGCTTCATGGATCACAACAGCAGATGTTTTAGATACTGTTGGGATATCTGCTTCAGCTTCATTGGCAGGTTGAGGAGTAGATACAGAGGAAGGGACTGCTTCACTCTCTTCCTTTTCCCATCCATTCCCATACATAGCTTTAAAGGCCTCTTTGACATTCTGAGCAACCACTTTTCTTGACCCTTCTGCTGCATTCAGTATGACAGTTGGTGAGGAGGGAAAGGATAGATCTGAGTCAGAGTTATTCATTGCAGGCGATTCCTCCTTGTCAAGAGAAGTTTTGATAAGATTGGTCATTTCTTGACTTTCTAAGGAGTTAATGTTGCAGATGTGTGCTCTGAGCTCAAAGACCTTGTGCAGGAAGTCTGGATTGAGGAGCAGGATCTCTTGGATGTTGTTGATTGTGAATGATGATCCACCACTTAGGAAGAATTTAAAGCCAGAGAACCCAATGCTTGACCATCCTAGCACTTCCAAGCCCCTAACCACTTCATTGTAGAAAAATCTTCTCCAACATAGAACTTCTTCTTCTGTTAAAGTACTGCTCCTGATCAAGGCAAGTCTTGGAGCCAGTCTTTGTTCTGATGTTGTTGTAGATTCTACATGGCGTTTAGGATAGGCCACCCTGTTTGCTTCTTCTAGGAGCCTTTCAAACCAGGGTAGATTATCCTCCATCAAGACGTAGAACCTGTCGATTGCAAGTTCTGCTGTGAGATCTGTGGAAGTGTTGATGCAGTTTGATAGATACATTTCAAGAACCTAAAGTAGATTTATTGTATTCCAATTCAGCCCTTCTATTCCACCAAACTCCCATCCAATCCAGAATCTCTCAGATAGACCATCATACCCCCATGCTAGAATGGAGTTAAATTCTAACTTATTTGCAGTCGGAGTGAATTGAGGGGCAATGGTCTGTCTTGATATGGCTGCAACAGTAGGAAGTATGCTGAATGATGAAGGTGTGTCTTAATTTTTACTTTCATTCTTTAACACCTCATCAACAGCTCGGACATCTAACTTCCAATCCTCAATGATATCTTCCTCTTCATCTACTGAGTCTGGCAAGTCAAGAACTTGAACGAAGGCAGGTTTGAATAAGGAACTTTGAAATACAAGCTGACCCTGTATCCATTCTTCGAGGCTGTCAGCATCATCTTCTATTGCGATTATCTCCCCCTTTTTGGTTGCATCAGTGTAAAGGGTTGCATCTGTTTGAGTTCCCACTGATACAAGGGAAGGAGTAGGCACAGTTGGGCATTGATGGGTGATGAGTGTGAAACTATATATATTTTAATAGAGATTTATCACACAGTATTAGTTTTAAAAAGGGTTTTCACCAAAGACTAATCACACACACATCGGGCAGTGTACCCGTCGGATAGCAATATAGTAAAGGTAAGAACCGGATATCAATCCGTGGACACGGTGGAATGCGATAATAAACCGGAACTAAAATCTAATCAAGTGAGGGTATAAAGATATTTTGAAGAGTTTTGTTTAATTAACTAACATGCAAATATATAAAAACTAAGCTAAGGTCACAATTCAAACAATTAGGGAGAAAATATCACTTTGGTGTCGAATCCATCTAGAATACATCTAATACACTCATAGGAACATGGCAATCACACGAAACATAAATTGACTAAACTCTTGTCAAAGATATCTAATCAAATGACTATTCGGAAAGCTAGCATGAATTATACAAACTAACCACCTAAAATCATACAATGAAGCTCACGTGTTTAACAATCATGTTAATGTTTATAAAGATTAAACTAGTTTCCGATTAAGGTACGCTAGTCCAACAACTAGTTGGAAAGATAATATGAACAACACACTACCCATCTCAAGTTGATTAAATTAGACAACAATATGCATTTCTTCAACATACAATGTTCATGTAAAGATTATATAAATTAGGAGAATGTGTCAACAATTCCTAGATAAACATAAAACTAAACATGAAACATTCTAACAAACACTTTGTCTTTCCAAACATAAGCATACGGATACACATACAAATATAATGATTCATAAACAAGACTTCATTCACCATTCCTAGTCAAAAGCCATGAACTAGTATAAATACATACACCAATTTATGAATATAAGCATAAACCATAAGTTTTCCAACATAATATGATATACACAAACACAAGTCTTGTAAACATCTCAAAACATTTGAATACATAATTTCATTGAAGAATAATCATACGGTTGTCATAACATTAACACAATAATTGCCAATAATCCATGAATGTTGTTAAATGTATCTAAACTTCATCTAAACCAAAGTGAACAAGAGTTTTAGCTCTTCATGAGCACCAAAATTACAAATAAGCAGGGAAAAATAGTGTGAAACATGATATGAAAACAAGAATCAAACCACTCCTCCAAACCTAGATGTTGTTGTTGATGTATGGTGATCCTCTTGATGTTGTATCCTCTCCAAGAATCTTGAAATATGGCTGGAACAAGAGAAATACGAGCTGGAACAGTAGACTTTCTCCCCTGGTTGCTTTATGTCTGAATGGGAGTTTAAGTTCTGTTTAAATAGAAAGTGGGAAGCACGACCGTGCCTAGAGAGAAGGCACGACCGTGTCAGGTACAAAGGCGCGGTCGTGTCTAGGTCTTAGCACGACCGCGTGACAGAGGGTTGACCGATCCGGAGCTTCCATTGGGTCTCTTGCTTCGAGGTGTCAGACTCACGGGTGTTCCCGCGACCGTGTGGAGGCAGGGCACAGTTGTGCCTTGCCTTTTGGCTTGGCGCGGTCGTGCCATGTACGGGGCGCGACCGTGCTTAGGGTTTGCAAGTTTGGCACGACCGTGCCAATTAGGGACACGACCGTGCCTTCATCACAGAAACCCTAAAAACTTCACTTTTTATCCTGGAATCTTCTTGTTTGTTCACTAGCTTCACAAAAACCTACAAAACAGGAAATGAAGCAAATAAGTGCCTAAACGTTGAATATAACCAAGAATTGATCGTTAAATGAGCGAAGTTTTGTGCCAAAAAGATGTGTAAATATTAACACATCAAACAACCCCACACTTGAACATTGCTTGTCCTCAAGCAAGAAATCAAAATGAAACAAAACTTCCAATGACATTATGGATCAAATCGGGAAAAACGTAAGCATTAATAAACTTATAAAGGTTTGAAAAGATTTTCAAGAAATGCAAAATTAACTAAATGAAACCCAATGAGCCCAATGACGTGATAACCGAATGAGCAAATGAATACGCCTATGAAATCATTGGCATGTAGCTTAATGCTCTCACAATGTTCACACACACTCGGGAATATATATGATCATACAAGTAATGGTGTATGTATAGAACACTCAAACGCCAAGACAATGAATCATGCATAAATCATAAGCTTGCTAAAAGATCAAATCTCTACCAACTAACATGAAATAAAGCACAAATCAAGAGGGCTTTAAACGGGTTGTAACTTGGCAATGGTTAAGGGTAAGGAAATGGAATTTAAAAGTGGCTAAATGGCTAAAAACCCGACGGTTATGATAATTTAAAAAACTAAAACACTTATAATATGAAAAATAAACTAACTAATACTTCCGTATATAGATAAGAGCTAACAACCGAATTCTTTCCATCTTTGCTCACAAAATTGCTCTAATCGACTATATTTCACCTGATTTTGGTGATATAATTTTATTTTATTTATTTTTTTTTTTTACTATTTCTTTTCTTTTGAAGGGAACTAAGTCAATATGCATCTTTCCTTAGCTAAAAACTTCTCAAGAATTTGAAGATTACAACAAAGTAAAAGCTATAAAATTAACATTAGCCGACCGGATTTCTAACACGGGTGAAAAATAGAATAAATAAGTAAAAAGGCTAATGAAGGTTTAATGGCGGTGTAATGTGGGTAATAAAAGAAAGAACATGGGATAGGCTCAACGTAGTTAACTAGTGGATGTGTTCGGGTAAGGGAAAAACAAAGATAAAAGGCTAACAAAGTGGTTTATCCTAATGCCTCAATCATTTTTATGCAATATTTATGTTTATGATTTCGAAATGTATACTAAAAGCAAGTTCTGACAAGCATGAAACATCCGACACACTCAAATCCGCAAAAAACGAGAGCAAACAATGTCTAAAGC
This sequence comes from Smallanthus sonchifolius, assembly GCA_023525975.1. NCBI lineage: Eukaryota > Viridiplantae > Streptophyta > Magnoliopsida > Asterales > Asteraceae > Smallanthus > Smallanthus sonchifolius. Next base: position 42,811,076 of record CM042019.1, on the reverse strand, counting down.
TATCAAGGCTCAAAAATAAACTCACGGAAACGGAAAGGAATGGGTGTAAGCACAAGGTTACATGCAATTCATTCGTTTAGCCCACTAAAACTCATGGTTATCACAAAAAAAATTGGGTTTGACTCAATGGAATTTCTATCTCAATTGCTTTCGAAAAATCAAACCTCTATTATTTACTAAAAATTGTGAATGCTAAACGGTTAACTTTTAATTTAGTGCCAATAAAAAATATGAAGGAATATTTTGCAAAAAATGAATCGATAAAATGCTAAGAGGACAAACAATGCGCGAATACAATCCCACCCTACACTTAGAATTGTACATTGCCCTTAATGTACAACAAAAAATAATGTAAAGCAAAGAATAAACACCCAACCCCACACTTAGAAACATACATTGCCCACAATGTATGCGAAAACATGCAAAGCAGAATGGAGTGTGAAGGGATAACTGAAACTTCCCTCGTGTCGAACATGGCACACGCAAAAATCCAACCCACAACAATGACGATCCACGTAGTTCCATATAGTTCCACAATTCCAAGATCTAATCAAGACTAACGTCAAACACAGATCAGTAACATCAAGCCAAAATATAAACACAAATATATACAACAGTACATGGAAACAAAAGTACAAGAAAACAAAAGTACAAGGAAACAAAAGTACAAGAAAACAAAAGTACAAGGAAACAAAAGTACAACATAAACGCCGTAGCGCGATACAAGAGTTTGTACAATACAACAAAAGTATAACTCACAAAAAATGATACCAAAAGAGTGGAGGGCACTACTCCTCCATCTCAAAATCCTAAAGAGCAAGGCCGGCACCCTCTGCTCCATCTCCTCCGGGTGGTGGTGACTGATGATGCGGTGGTGGTGATGGCTGATGCTGCGGTGATGGTGGTGGCTGATGCTGATCGGGCTGCTGCCCTGGCTGCATAAAGAATGGGAGGGGAACCACGTATGGTGCCCCGCCAGCAGCAGCAGCGGCGCACTGGACCTCATACTGCCAGGCCCAGTAGCGCATGAATAAATCGTGGGAGACGGTCACCGGAGGTGGTGGTGGAGGCGGAGGAGGTGGAGGAGGAGGCGGAACAACTGGATCCTCGACATGATGCTCGTGGTGCTCCTGCTCCTGCTGAGCTGCGTGTGCCTGATGCGCGGCGGCAATAGCCTCGGCCTCGGCCTGGACAACATCTGCATCGGGGCCCGGACGGTCTGGAACCCATACCCGTCCCCATCTGTCAACCAATCTAATCCCTCCTGCGCCTCGACGAGCTAGGTGCATGTTGCGCAATGTCTGCACAGACATCACGACAGTCTCGGCCACAGGGGTCAGATCCCCTATCAAGTCATCTGTAAGCAGCTGGAAATGTCATGCCAGCTTGGTCACGAAGTGACCTCCACATATCGCGCTGGTGACGTCGCGCCCCGAACTGTTCACCAAGTACCCCGTGATAGAATGCGCGAGATTGCAGGCGCGCGGGCGTACAAGGCAAAACAGATAAAACAACTCCCTCAAATTCACTACCGTCTCTCCCTGCCCTCGCCCAGATATGGAATAAACAATGCAGCGATGAAGAACACGGTGTAGCGGATCCCGAAGGCTCGAAGCCTTGGTCAGACTCGGATCGTAAATCCCAAAACCAAACTCATGCTAAAACTGGTCCTTATCCTCCTCTGTCGGAAACTCGGTAATACCCTCAGTGAATATCTCAGTCTGGAGCTCCTGTCTCGTGTACAATCCTAACAATCTCCCAAACCGGGCAACCGACATCACTCGCCACTCCCCACCTAACCTAAACCTAATCGTCTCGGGCTGCTCTAGGTCTAAGCAAGGATAATCGAACTCATATGTGGAGAAAAACTCCATCACAAGCTCTATATACTGGATAGCATGGAACCTGAACAAACGGCGCCAGGGGGCGGTGACAAGATCGTCCCATCGGTCCCTCTGACCAATGGCATCTATGGCGGCCGGCTCCAAACGACGAGCGGCTAAAATCCGGCCTCGGCGGGGCCACAGAACATCCAGACGAGCCTCGTACTCGTGCTCGTTGAGATCGAACTCCAAGTATGGGTGATCCCTGTTGCCTTCCATCTGCATGACAACAAAATTAAAATCACAACAGTTATGAAGACGCTAAACTGAAGTTATGAAGTTTTTGACCTAATTATGAAGGGGCACGGTCGCGCCTGGGAAGGGGCACGACCGCGCCAAGGCCAAAAGCTGAGCCCACGGTCGTGCTGTGGCCGACCACGGGCGCAATATCTCGACAGACACGGTCGCGCCAGGTGAGAGACACTACCGCGCTAAGGCCAAATTCAAGAGGCACGACCGCGCTCAACAGAGGCACGACCGCGCCTAACCAAACCAAGCTTTCCTGGGATTTTAAAAGCCAAGCACGACCGCGCCAGGTCATGAGCGCGACCGTGCTCAACCCATTTTAGGGTTTTCCAGTTTCAAAATCCATCAATTTGACACGTTTTATGAAGGGGCTTTCATACAAAACCAACCCAGGAAGCAAGTAGGACCTAGTTCTACGTATTTAAAGCCTAAACATCTATAAATCGACAAAAATAAAAACGAAAAGGAGAAACTAGGTTTATAATCGTGATAATCGAGAGAAAAGGGGGCTCGGGGCGTACCTTAAATCGAAGAATTGAAGGGGTAGACCGGAAATGGTGACGGGAAGAAAATCGCCGAGGGGGAGGGGCAATCGTCTGCTAGGAGGTATGGGGGGGGGTGTGAATGGTCTGTCGTTTGAAAACTAATTTAAACCGACCCCCAATTACTGAGGCACGACCGCGCCAAGTGCTGAGGCACGACCGCGCCTAGGGTTAGAGGCACGATCGCGCCTGTAGGAAGGCACGACCGTGTCTCTTGCCCAGCAGACAAAAAACCCTGATTTTTTTTATGCAGCTTGTACCAAAACCCGACTGCGATTCTTCCAAACTAAAATTTCTAAAAATTCAGAAGACATACCTGTGATATTCCAATCATCAACTCAAATCCGCTAGATCCAAACACGTTCCGAACACCTAAACTCAAAAATAAACGGTAAAATCCTAAAAAAAATGAAATTAAAAATAGGAGAATAAACATAGAAATAAAATCTAAGAAGTGTTACCAAAGATGATACCGAAACAGGCTAAGTTTATTAACGAGTCGTTAGCTAGACTCAAGCCCCCGAATTCATTTGTCCTTGGGGTGGAGGTCAACTACCTCCAATTCCGGGTCAACCGGTCCGTCGATATATGGCTTAAGACGATGACCGTTGACCTTGAAGATCCTCCCATCTTCATGCTCAATCTCGACGGTCCCATAAGGAAATACCTCCCTAATCGTGTAGGGACCCGTCCATCGGGATTTCAACTTCCCGGGAAACAATCGCAACCTAGAGTTGTAAAGCAACACACGACCACCCACTCGGAATTCCTTCTTGTCCTTCAAGCGTCGGTCATGTAAACTCTTAGTGCGCTCCTTGTAGATCGTGGAGTTTGCATAGGCTTGATTCCTCAACTCATCAAGCTCATGAATCTGAGTGAACCGGTTCTCTCCCGCGCTCACCAAGTCAAGATTCACCGCCTTCAACGCCCAATAAGCCTTGTGCTCTAACTCCACCGGAAGATGGCACGCCTTCCCATAGATCAACCTAAATGGTGTGGTACCAATAGGCGTCTTATACGCAGTCCGGAAGGCCCAAAGTGCATCATCCAACCTATCCGACCAATCCTTACGGTTCTAACCAACCGTCTTCTCTAGAATCCGCTTTATGCCCTGGTTTGTGACCTCTACCTGTCCACTGGTCTGTGGATGGTAGGCTGTGGAGAATCTATGGTTCACACCATATCGTGATAGAGCCTTCTCCAACTGGGTGTTGCAGAAGTGGGTCCCACGGTCACTGATAAGGGCTTTGGGGGCACCAAAGCGAGAGAATAGCTTCTTCAGAAATTGAACAACCACCCTAGCATCATTAGTAGGCAAGGCTTGAGCCTCGGCCCACTTAGAAACGTAGTCAACAGCGACTAGGATATACCGGTTGCCACGAGAAGCTGGGAAAGGTCCCATAAAGTCAATACCCCAAACATCAAAAATCTCACAAATCTGGATGCTGTTCTGGGCATCTCATTCCTAGATGAGATGTTGCTTGCCCTCTGGCAAGCGTCACAAGCTCGGATCATCTCATGAGCATCCCGGAAGATGGTAGGCCAGAAGAAACCGGCGTCAAAGACCTTCTTCGCGGTTAAGGTAGCTCCATGGTGTCCACCTGTCGGGCCCTCGTGGCAGTGTCTAAGCACCTGACGTGCCTCATCTCCGAACACACACCTGCGCACGATCTGATCAGCTCCGACTCGAAATAAATAGGGATCCTCCCAAAGATAGTGCTTCACATCCGCAAAGAACTTTCGCTTCTGCTGATGCGTTAAGCCCTTAATCACGATCCCACTAGCAAGAAAGTTTGCAAAATCAGCAAACCAGGGACACTCCTCATCCTGTGTCTGTATGTGCATGAGAAACTCGTGGGGAAAATTGTCATTTATGGATGACCCCACAAGTTTAGATGAAGCTGAGCACTCAAGACGGGACAAGTGGTCCGCTGCGACATTCTCCGCGCCCTTCTTATCGCGGATCTCAATGTCGAACTCCTGAAGCAGCAAAACCCACCGGATTAGTCGGGGTTTGGCATCCTGTTTGCTGAACAGGTGCCGAAGAGCGGCATGGTCAGTGAATACAATGGTCTTTGATAGGACGAGATAAGACCGGAATTTATCGAAAGCGAAGACAACGGCTAGGAGCTCTTTCTCCGTCGTGGTGTAGTGCTCCTGTGCGTCATTGAGCGTCTTGCTCGCATAATAAATCGGGTGAAACTGCTTCTCTCTCCTCTGTCCTAAGACCGCCCCAACAGCGAAGTCGCTCGCATCACACATGATCTCAAATGGCAACTTCCAATCAGGAGCTACCATGATAGGGGCATTCACCAACTTCTCCTTCAACAAATTGAATGCACTAAGGCATTCGTCGGAGAATACGAACTGGGCTTCCTTCTCAAGAAGATGGGTCATCGGTCGGGCAATCTTAGAAAAATCTTTAATAAAGCGTCTGTAAAAGCCCGCGTGACCAAGGAAGCTACGAATAGATTTCACGGAAGTCGGCGGGGGCAGCTTAGATATGGTATCAATCTTAGCTCTATCAACTTCAATCCCCGCGCGTGAAACCTTGTGCCCAAGCACATTGCCCTCCTTCACCATGAAGTGGCATTTCTCCCAGTTCAACACTAGATTGGCCTCCTTGCATCTAGCCAACATCCTCTCCAGATTCCCAAGGCAATGATCAAAGGAACTCCCAAACACAGAAAAGTCATCCATGAAAACCTCCATGGAGTCCTCAATCATATCATGGAAAATGGCCACCATGCAACGCTGGAAAGTGGCCAGAGCATTACACAATCCAAAGGGCATCCGCCGATAGGCAAATGTGCCATAGGGACATGTGAATGTCGTCTTCTCCTGGTCCTCAGGAGTGATCGGGATCTGGAAGTAGCCAGAGAAGCCATCCAGGAAACAATAGAACATCTTCCCCGCTAATCTCTCCAACATCTGATCAATGAACGGGAGGGGGAAGTGATCCTTCCGAGTAGCATCATTGAGTTTGCGGTAATCGATGCAAACTCTCCAACCTGTGACTGTACGAGTAGGAATCAGCTCATTCCTCTCGTTGGTGATAACAGTCATGCCTCCCTTCTTAGGGACAACCTGAACCGGGCTAACCCAAGGCGAATCGGAGATGGGATAAATCAAACCTGCATCAAGTAACTTGATCACCTCCTTCTTCACCACCTCCTGCATGTTCGGGTTCAACCTCCTCTGGTGCTGCACAGCGGGTCTGTAGTCATCCTCCATAAGGATCTTATGGGTACAGAAAGAGGGATTAATTCCCTTAATGTCCATAATCCTCCACGCAATAGCCTGCTTGTGCTGCTTCAGCACCTCCAATAGCCTCTCCTTCTCATCACTCGTCAAATCAGAGGCGATAATGACAGGTAATCGAGACTCACCATCTAAAAAGGCATACTCCAAATGACTCGGGAGCTCCTTAAGCTCAACAGGTGGTGGGTCCTCAACAGAAGGCCGCTCAATCGGCTCAGACTCTCTATCAACCATTTCGAAAACCGCTGAACACTGGGGAAACTCATAGCTCTCCTGGCTATGCCACTGCTCATCAAACTGATCCTCACCAATTGGATCAATCGTCTCCCCCCCCACAATCTGGGTGTCCAGGGACTCCTCCTCAGCTGTGTCCTGGAGATGATCACTCACACAAGAATAGACAGTGTCAACAAAGTAGAGTGAATCATCCTGATTCTGGGTGTGTTGCATGGATCTCCCAACATCAAAGGTCACCTCCTCTTCATCCACCCTCAATGTAAGCCTTCCTGAATACACATCAATCAGGGCCTTAGCGGTGGCCAGGAACGGTCGACCTAGAATAATAGGGACATTCTTGTCCTCATCCATGTCCAGAATCACAAAGTCTACAGGAAACACAAAACGGTCAACCTTAACCAACATATTCTCCACTATCCCTCGCGGATACTTGACCGAACGATCGGCCAGCTGGATACTCATGCGTGTTGGTGCAGGTTCTCCCAACTCAAGCTTAGCAAAGACCGCATATGGCATGAGGTTAATGCTAGCACCAAGGTCAGCTAAGGCGTTGCTAACCGACAAGCTACCTATCAAACAGGGGATGGTAAAACTCCCCGGATCTCGTCTCTTCTCCGGTAGCTTGTTCTGAATCACCGCCGAACACTCCTCATTCAGCGTCTCCTGAGACAACTCCTCCAATTTCCTCTTATTCGTGAGGATATCCTTCAAAAATCTCGCATACTTAGGCATCTGAGCTAGAGCCTCCACAAATGGCAAGTTGATATGCAACTGCTTGAACAACCCTAGAAACTTACCATACTGCTCCTCCATCTTCTGTTTCTTCAATCTGCCTGGGTATGGAACGGCGGGAGTGTAATCTCTCACAGGCTCGCGAGGGCGTGATGTGCTCGCCGGTTTACCCCTCGGCGGTGTCTCATCCGAAATCTCAATCACAACCTCCTCCTCGGATGACTCATGCACAGGGACCTGCGGATCCGGTCCTGTGCCTCTACCGCTCCTTGTAGTAATGGCCTTCACATGAGCCTTAGGATTGGGCTCAGTGTTGCTAGGCAGGCCACCTGGCGGTCTCTCAGAAAGACGCTTCGCGATCTGCCCGACCTGGTTCTCTATGGTCTGGATCGAAGCTTTCTGATTCCTCAACTCAGTCTCATGCGTGTGAAAACGCTCCTCCATGTAACGGTTCTGCTTCTCTGCCAACTGATTCTGACTCTCCGAGTTGGCAAGTAGTCGTGCAACCATGTCCTCCAAACTGGATTTACCCTCAGGAGCGGGTGGTGGACCGCTGCTAGAACCTTGGCCTTGAAACTGGCCCTGCTGAGGTCGGAACTGGGAACTCTGTCCCTGAGACTGGTGAGACTGATGCTGGAATGGGGGGCGCTGAGTGAATCCGGGTGGTTGCTGGCTATTGTTGCCAGACTTCCAACTGAAATTCGGGTGATTCCTCCACCCCGGATTATATGTGTTGCTGTAGGGATTATTCTGGGGGCGATTCTGGTTGGACATGAAATCGACCTGCTCGTGGGCCCCCTGATCCCCAACCTGACAAGCATTCGTGGGATGCGCCCCACCACAGAACTCACACAAGGACTGGGCCTTGTGGACATGCATCTGATCAATCTTGGTGGAAAGTGCTTCCACCTGGGCAGCTAAAGAGGTAATTCCATCCACTTGATGGACACCCTGCCTCTGAGTCCTCGCTCGGGAAGTATGCTGAGTGTAGCTCTTCGCTGCCACCTTTTCTAGCAGGTCATACGCCTCCTGGGGTGTCTTTGTTCCAATATCTCCACCCGCGTATGCATCAATCAGCTGCTTCCCGGTCATCTCCAGACCATTGTAAAAGGTCTCACACTGCTGCCACTTCAACAATCCATGGTGGGGAACCTTCCTCATCAGTTCCTTGAATCTCTCCCACGCCTCATAGATCGTCTCCCCGTCGTCCTGCTGGAAAGAAAGAATCCTAGCCCTCAACTTTGATGTTTTCTCTGGAGGGAAGTACTTTTCTAGGAATTTAGCAGCCATCTGGTCCCAAGTACTAATGGACCTAGGGGGAAGTGACAGTAACCAAGCCTTGGCTCGATCCCGTAAGGAAAAAGGGAACAACCGGAGCCTAATAGCATCGTCGGTAGCGTCACGAATTTTGAAAGTGGCGCAAATCTCTAAGAAACCGGCCAAATGAGTATTAGGATCCTCGTGATCCTTGCCATCGAACTGACACATGTTCTGCACCATCTGAATAATGCTAGATTTGATCTCGAACTGATGTGCTCCAACCGTCGGTCTGTTGATGCTCGACTCCAAACCCTCAAGTGTTGGTTTGCCAAAATCCGAAAGCGTCCGACCCGCATCCTCGTTCGCCATCTCCTCTACCTCGTCAACAACAACCTCGTCAAATTCGAGCAACCGGGCCACAAATCGGGAACGGGCTCGCAATCTCCGATGAAGATCACGCTCCGGCTCGGAAGACGGCTCAGGAACCTCCTCGACGGGAGTTGAGAACATACACGATCTGCACGACAAGTTAGATTTAAATACGCAAACCTAGGACACAGAAAACACAAGTTAGACAAAAAAAAAAAAAAAAAATATAAAATAAAAAAAAAAAAAAAATTTTAAAATAAATAAAATAAAAAAAAATAATAAAAAAATAAAAAAATAAAAATAAAATAAAATGGGATAACAACCAAGATATATATATATACAAATGAAGCTAAAAATAACAAGTAAAATGCGAAAAATATCTATACACACAAAACCGCAAATAACAACAAGAAAAACACGATATTCACAAAAATATATATACTAAATGACTAAAAATTAATTCCAATCGTTCTCGCAAAACCGTGTCCCCGGCAACGGCGCCAAAAACTTGATGAGTGTGAAACTATATATATTTTAATAGAGATTTATCACACAGTATTAGTTTTAAAAAGGGTTTTCACCAAAGACTAATCACACACACATTGGGCAGTGTACCCGTCGGATAGCAATATAGTAAAGGTAAGAACCGGATATCAATCCGTGGACACGGTGGAATGCGATAATAAACCGGAACTAAAATCTAATCAAGTGAGGGTATAAAGATATTTTGAAGAGTTTTGTTTAATTAACTAACATGCAAATATATAAAAACTAAGCTAAGGTCACAATTCAAACAATTAGGGAGAAAATATCACTTTGGTGTCGAATCCATCTAGAATACATCTAATACACTCATAGGAACATGGCAATCACACGAAACATAAATTGACTAAACTCTTGTCAAAGATATCTAATCAAATGACTATTCGGAAAGCTAGCATGAATTATACAAACTAACCACCTAAAATCATACAATGAAGCTCACGTGTTTAACAATCATGTTAATGTTTATAAAGATTAAACTAGTTTCCGATTAAGGTACGCTAGTCCAACAACTAGTTGGAAAGATAATATGAACAACACACTACCCACCTCAAGTTGATTAAATTAGACAACAATATGCATTTCTTCAACATACAATGTTCATGTAAAGATTATATAAATTAGGAGAATGTGTCAACAATTCCTAGATAAACATAAAACTAAACATGAAACATTCTAACAAACACTTTGTCTTTCCAAACATAAGCATAAGGATACACATACAAATATAATGATTCATAAACAAGACTTCATTCACCATTCCTAGTCAAAAGCCATGAACTAGTATAAATACATACACCAATTTATGAATATAAGCATAAACCATAAGTTTTCCAACATAATATGATATACACAAACACAAGTCTTGTAAACATCTCAAAACATTTGAATACATAATTTCATTGAAGAATAATCATACGGTTGTCATAACATTAACACAATAATTGCCAATAATCCATGAATGTTGTTAAATGTATCTAAACTTCATCTAAACCAAAGTGAACAAGAGTTTTAGCTCTTCATGAGCACCAAAATTACAAATAAGCAGGGAAAAATAGTGTGAAACATGATATGAAAACAAGAATCAAACCACTCCTCCAAACCTAGATGTTGTTGTTGATGTATGGTGATCCTCTTGATGTTGTATCCTCTCCAAGAATCTTGAAATATGGCTGGAACAAGAGAAATACGAGCTGGAACAGTAGACTTTCTCCCCTGGTTGCTTTATGTCTGAATGGGAGTTTAAGTTCTGTTTAAATAGAAAGTGGGAAGCACGACCGTGCCTAGAGAGAAGGCACGACCGTGTCAGGTACAAAGGCGCGGTCGTGTCTAGATCTTAGCACGACCGCGTGACAGAGGGTTGACCGATCCGGAGCTTCCATTGGGTCTCTTGCTTCGAGGTGTCAGACTCACGGGTGTTCCCACGACCGTGTGGAGGCAGGGCACGGTTGTGCCTTGCCTTTTGGCTTGGCGCGGTCGTGCCATGTACGGGGCGCGACCGTGCTTAGGGTTTGCAAGTTAGGCACGACCGTGCCAATTAGGGACACGACCGTGCCTTCATCACAGAAACCCTAAAAACTTCACTTTTTATCCTGGAATCTTCTTGTTTGTTCACTAGCTTCACAAAAACCTACAAAACAGGAAATGAAGCAAATAAGTGCCTAAACGTTGAATATAACCAAGAATTGATCGTTAAATGAGCGAAGTTTTGTGCCAAAAAGATGTGTAAATATTAACACATCAATGGGCTTCATGCATAGAGACTTGGTGCCTTAGTTTGGACACTTCAGCCTCTAGCATAGCTACCATGGCCGTCAATTTCATATTTTTGAGTTTCAGACTGTCCTCATCCAGAGTTGTGGAATCCTTGGAGCTGGATAGGGCCTTAGGCCTCTCCTCTGTATCCCCATCACCCTGGTTTTCTTGGCACCTGGGATTCCTCTCAGTGAAGAGTGTTTCAAATGAAACTTCCTCACTGTGAGTTACCATGGTTAGGGTCTTAGTGATTTTATCACTGTCCTTCTAGTCAGTTGATGTACCAAGAGTAGTGATAGCCCTTTCCACATTCACTCTATCAGTACTCCCAGAGTGACCCTTCTTGGGTGTTGATCTTGGGTTAGGTGCACTAGCAGTCAAGTCAATCAATACCTCTGAGATAGTGGTTGTTGGAGAAGGTATATCATCTTGACAAGGGGCCTCTACACTTAAGTTCAGAGAAGAAAAATTATGGAATGGCTCAGTGGGTTGTTCTATGGATCCGGGATGTGATCCTGATCCTAAAAGAGAAGCTTCCAAGGAAGTCTCTCTAATAATGTGGCTATCCCTTTTGATATTCTCATCAGAATTTTGGGATTCTGAATGAGGGCTTTTAGGTTGGGATTGGGCCTTTGAGACAAGAAGAGAAGGAGTCTTCTTACTCCTTTTTCTAGTATATTTTGCTGCAACTAGGGCCCTTTGTTCCAGTTGAACGATAACATCCAAAACAGGTGTAATTAATTTCTGTGCCTGTGCATATGCATCCTTAGTAGTATGCACAGGGTTTCGAACAGTGGAAGCAGATTTTTGTTCAGTATGTGAAGAAGAGGGTGTGGGATCATTATCAGCTGGGATTGTTGAATTGTCACCCTGGGTACTTTGTATGTTCATCCTTGTAGATGACAATGGAACATTGAGCCCTGAGAACTTTTTGAAAACAGTTCTCATACTTTGAAAAATGTTATTTTTATGTCCCAGCATAAGATAGATTTTTGCAGATTTTGAAAGATCTTTTAATTCGTTATTGAAAACATCCTGCAAGAATCCTGGGTACATAAAAAATGATTGCTTTGCACCTTCTTGAAGGTTATATCTCAAACATTCAAAGATGAGATGTGCAAAGTTGAAACCCTGGCAAGAAACCATACCATGAACGGAAGAGGCGAGAGCAGAGCTCACTTGATGCCATCCACTTCTCTTCTTTGATATGCATTGTAGAAGAGTGTGGCATAGAAACTTCCATGGAGGGCCCATCAACGCCTTTTCGATTGTGCACTCGTTCTGATTTCCAGTGTACCCTATGGATAGAAAGGTCCTCATGTATTCTTCTTTTGAGTATGAAATGGCGGCCCCCTCGTCTTGAAGCTTGAGCTGTTTTCTGAGAGTAGCTTCAGTGACGATGATATCTTTTCCGTCTACCGTGGCTTGGATTTGGGGAATCCTCTGTTCGGTAGAGTAGACGGCGGTGTTCCAAAAATCCTCCATAAGAGGGATGTATATGGTAGGGTTGATGGTTAGTGCAAAATATATCTTTGATCAACTAAGAAAATCGATCATATCATCGAACCCTTCGTACTTCTTTCCTTTAACTAGGTATGTAGTGAGATTATGGTAGGGAGAAAACTTGTCATTAGGATGGTTTATGTCGACCTCTGCCATTTTGTTGGGTTTGGAGGGAAAAAGGGAGGTTTTTGAAGGGTGGTTAAGGATGGAAAGATTTGAATGTTGTGGAGGATTAAGAGAAAGAGATTGGAGTTAGGGTGAAATTGAATGTGAAAGGGTGGTGAAGAAAATTGATTTGTGTTATAACGGCAGAGGAGGAAAAAAAGCAAAATGACTTGTACAGTACAACCCTATTCACGTTTTACTGTTACAGCTGTAATACACTAAAGCAGTCATGGTAAACTCTGAATGTAATTTTTACAGCGGGTAAAGGTTAATTTGGACTTAGATTTACCCATCAGCAGCAAACTTGGTTGTTGTGGATGGTTAAGCCTATCCGCTGCAAGCTTGGTTGCTGCGGATGGTTAAGTCTGTCAGCAGCAAACTCAATTGCTGCTGATGGATGCAATGATCTGCAGCAAGGATGTTGCTACTGACAGCCTTAAAGCGTCACGCTTTCGGATTTTGGCAAACCAACACTTGAGGGTTTGGAGTCGAGCATCAATAGGCCGACGGTTGGAGCACATCTGTTCGAGATCAAATCCAGCATTATACAGATGGTGCAGAACATGTGTCAGTTCGATGGCAAGGATCACGAGGATCCTAATACTCATCTGGCCAGTTTCTTAGAGATTTGCGCCACTTTCAAAATTCGTGACGCTACAGACGATGCTATTCGGCTCCGGTTGTTCCCGTTTTCCTCACGGGATCGAGCCAAGGCTTGGTTACTGTCACTTCCCCCTAGGTCCATTAGTACTTGGGACTAGATGGCTGCTAAATTCTTAGAAAAGTACTTCCCTCCGGAGCAAACATCAAAGTTGAGGGATAGGATTCTTTCTTTCAAGCAGGACGACAGGGAGACGATCTATGAGGTGTGGGAGAGATTCAAGGAACTGATGAGGAAGGTTCCCCGCCATAGATTGTTGAAGTGGCAGCAGTGTGAGACTTTCTACAATGGTCTAGAGATGACTGGGAAGCAGCTGATCGAAGCATACGCGGGTGGAGATATTAGAACGAAGACACCCCGGGAGGCGTATGACTTGCTAGAGAAGGTGGCAGCAAAGAGCTACACTCAGCATACTTCCCGAGCAAGAACTCAGAGGCAGGGTGTCCATCAAGTGGATGGAATTACCTCTTTAGCTGCCCAGGTGGAAGCACTTTCCACCAAGATTGATCAGATGCACGTCCACAAGGCCCAGTCCTTATGTGAGTTTTGTGGTGTGGCGCATCCCATGAGTGCTTGTCAGGTTGGGGATCAGGGGGCCCACGAGCAGGTTGATTTCATGTCCAACCAGAATCGTCCCCAGAATAATCCCTACAGCAACACATACAATCCGGGGTGGAGGAATCACCCGAATTTCAGTTGGAAGTTTGGCAACAATAGCCAGCAACCACCCGGATTCACTCAGCGCCCCCCATTCCAGTATCAATCCCACCAGTCTCAGGGACAGAGTTCCCAGTTTCAACCTCAGCAGGGCCAGTTTCAAGGCCAAGGTTCTAGCAGCGGTCCACCACCCGCACCTGAGGGTAAATCCAGTTTAGAGGACATGGTTGCATGGCTACTTGCCAACTCAGTGAATCAGAATCAGTTGGCAGAGAAGCAGAACCGGTATATGGAGGAGCGTTTCCTCACGCATGAGACTGAGTTGAGGAATCAGAAAGCTTCGATCCAGACCATAGAGAACCAGGTCGGGCAGATCGCGAAGCTTCTTTCTGAGAGACCGCCAGGTGGCCTACCTAGCAACACAAAGCCTAATCCCAATGCTCATGTGAAGGCCATCACTTTTAGGAGCGGTAGAGACACAGGACCGGATCCATAGGTTCCTGTGCAAGAGTCATCTGAGGAGGAGGTTGTGATTGAGATTCCTGATGAGACACCGCCGAGGGGTAAACTGGCAAGCACATCGCGCCCTCGCGAGCCTGTGGGAGATTACACTCCCGCTGTCCCATACCCAGGCAGATTGAAGAAGCAGAAGATAGAGGAGCAGTATGGTAAGTTTCTAGCGTTATTTAAGCAGTTGCATATCAACTTACCATTTGTGGAGGCTCTAGCTCGTATGCGAGATTCTTGAAGGATATCCTCACGAATAAGAGGAAATTGGAGGAGTTGTCTCAGGTGACGCTGAATGAGGAGTGTTCGGCGACGATTCAAAACAAGCTACCGGAGAAGAGACGAGATCCGGGGAGTTTTACCATCCCCTGCTTGATAGGTAGCTTGTCGGTTAGCAATGCCTTAGCTGACCTTGGTGCTAGCATTAACCTCATTCCATATGCGGTCTTTGCTAATCTTGAGTTGAGAGAACCTACACCAGCACGCATGAGTATCCAGCTGGCCGATCGCTCGGTCAAGTATCTGCGAGGGATAGTGGAGAATATGTTGGTTAAGGTTGATCGTTTTGTGTTTCCTGTAGACTTTGTGATTCTGGACATGGATGAGGACAAGAACGCCCCTAGTATCCTAGGTCGACCGTTCCTGGCCACTGCCAAGGCCCTGATTGATGTGTATTCGGGGAGGCTTACATTGAGGATGGATGAAGAGGAAGTGACCTTTGATGTAGGGAGATCCATGCAGCATACCCAGAATCAGGATGATTCACTTTACTTTGTTGAGGCTATTTATTCTTGTGTGAGTAATCATCTCCAGGACACAGCTGAGGAGGAGTCCCTGGACACCCAGATTGTAGGAGGGGAGACATTTGATCCAGTTGGTGAGGATCAGTTTGATGAGCAGTTGCATAGCCAGGAGAGCTATGAGTTTCCCCAGTGTTCAGCGGTTTTTGCGATGGTTGATAGAGAGTGTGAGCCGATTGAGTGGCCTTATATTAAGGACCCACCACTTGTTGAGCTTAAAGATCTCCCGAGCCATTTGGAGTATGCCTTTTTAGATGGTGAGTCTCGATTACCTGTCATTATCGCCTCTGATTTGACGAGTGATGAGAAGGAGAGGCTACTAGAGGTGCTGAAGCAGCACAAGCAGGCTATTGCATGGAGGATTATGGGCATTAAGGGAATTAATCCCTCTTTCTGTACACATAAGATCCTTATGGAGGATGACTGCAAGCCCACTGTGCAGCACCAGAGGAGGTTGAACCCGAACATGTAGGAGGTAGTGAAGGAGGTGATTAAGTTACTGGATGCTGGTTTGATTTATCCCATCTCCGATTCACCTTGGGTTAGCCTGGTTCAGGTTGTCCCTAAGAAGGGAGGCATGACTGTCATCACCAACGAGAGGAATGAGCTAATTCCTACTCGTACAGTCACCGGTTGGAGAGTTTGCATCGATTACCGCAAACTCAATGATGCTACTCGGAAAGATCATTTTCCCCTCCCGTTCATTGATCAGATGTTGGAGAGATTAGCGGGAAATTTGTTCTATTATTTTCTGGATGGCTTCTCTGGCTACTTCCAGATCCCGATTGCTCCTGAGGACCAGGAGAAGACGACATTCACATGTCCCTATGGCACATTTGCTTATCGACGGATGCCCTTTGGATTGTGTAATGCTCTGGCCACTTTCCAGCATTGCATGGTGGCCATTTTCCATGATATGATTGAGGAATCCATGGAGCTTTTCATGGATGACTTTTCTGTGTTTGGGAGTTCCTTTGATCATTGCCTCGAGAATCTAGAGAGGATGTTGGCTAGGTGCAAAGAGGCCAATCTAGTGTTGAACTGGGAGAAATGCCATTTCATGGTGAAGGAGGGCATTGTGCTTGGACACAAGGTTTCACGCGCGGGGATTGAGGTTAATAGAGCTAAGATTGACACCATATCTAAGCTGTCCCCGCCGACTTCTGTGAAATCTATTCGGAGCTTCTTTGGTCACGCGGGCTTTTACAGGCGCTTTATTAAAGATTTTTCTAAGATTGCCCGATCGATGACCCAGCTTCTTGAGAAGGAAGCCCAGGTCGTGTTATTCGACGAATGCCTCAGTGCATTCGATCTGTTGAAGGAGAAGTTAGTGAATGCCCCTATCATGGTGGCTCCTGATTGGAAGCTGCAATTTGAGATCATATGTGACGCGAGTGACTTCACTGTTAGGGCGGTCTTAGGAGTGAGGAGAGAGAAGCAGTTTCACCTGATTTATTATGCAAGCAAGACGGTTAATGAGGCACAAGGGCATTACACCACGACAGAGAAGGAGCTCCTAGCCGTTGTCTTCGCTTTCGATAAATTCTGGTCTTATCTCGTCCTATCAAAGACCATTGTATTCACCGATCATGCAGCCCTTCGGCACCTGTTCAACAAACAGGATGCCAAACCCCGGCAAATCCGGTGGGTTTTGCTGCTTCAGGGGTTCGACATTGAGATTCGCGATAAGAAGGGCGCGGAGAATGTCGCAGTAGACCACTTATCCCGTCTTGAGTGCTCAGCTTCTTCTGAACTTGTGGGGTCATCCATAAATGACAATTTCCCCCCCCCCCCCCCCCGAGTTTCTCATGTACATCCAGACACAGGATGAGGAGTGTCCATGGTTTGCTGATTTTGCAAACTTTCTTGCTAGTGGGATTGTGATTAAAGGCTTAACGCATCAGCAGAAGCGAAAGTTCTTTGCGGATGTGAAGCACTATCTTTGGGAGGATCCCTATTTATTTCGAGTCGGGGCTGATCAGATCGTACGCATGTGTGTATTTGGAGATGAGGCACGTCAGGTGCTTAGACACTACCACGAGGGCCCGACAGGTGGACATCATAGAGCTACCTTGACCGCGAAGAAGGTCTTTGACGCCGGTTTTTTCTGGCCGACCATCTTCCGGGATGCTCATGAAATTATCCGAGCTTGTGACGCTTGCCAGAGGGCGAGAAACATTTCGTCTAGGAATGAGATGCCCCAGAACAACATTAAGATTTGTGAGATTTTTGATGTCTGGGGTATTGACTTTATGGGACCTTTCCCAGCTTCTCGTGGCAACCGGTATATCCTAGTCGCTGTTGACTACGTTTCTAAGTGGGCCGATGCTCAAGCCTTGCCTACTAATGATGCTAGGGTGGTTGTTTAATTTCTGAAGAAATGTTCTCTCGCTTTGGTGCCCCCAAAGCCCTTATTAGTGACCGTGGGACCTACTTCTGCAACTCCCAGTTGGAGAAGGCTCTATCACGATATGGTGTAAACCATAGATTCTCCACAGCCTACCATCCACAGACCAGTGGACAGGTAGAGGTCACGAACCGGGGCATAAAGCGGATTCTTGAGAAGACGGTTTGTCAGAACCATAAGGATTGGTCGGACAGGTTAGATGATGCACTTTGGGCCTTCCGGACCGCCTATAAGACGCCTATTGGTACCACACCATTTAGGTTGATCTACGGGAAGGCGTGCCATATTCCGGTGGAGTTGGAGCATAAGGCCTATTGGGCGTTGAAGGCGGTGAATCTTGACTTGGTGAGCGCGGGAGAGAATCGGTTCACTCAGATTCATAAGCTTGATGAGTTGAGGAATCAAGCCTATGCAAACTCCACGATCTACAAGGAGCGCACTAAGAGTTTACATGACCGACACTTGAAGGACAAGAAGGAATTCCAAGTGGGTGGTCGTCTGTTGCTTTACAACTCTAGGTTGCAATTGTTTCTCGGGAAGTTGAAGTCCCGATTGACGAGTCCCTACACGGTTAAGGAGGTGTTTCCTTATGGGACCGTCGAGATTGAGCACGAAGATGGGAGGATCTTCAAGGTCAACGGTCATCGTCTTAAACCATACATTGACGGACCGGTTGACCCGTCATTGGAGGTGGTTGACCTCCACCCCAAGGACAAATGAATTCGGGGACTTGAGTCTAGCTAACGACTCGTTAATAAACTTAGCCTGTTCCGGTATCATCTTTGGTAACAATTTTTAGATTTTGTTTCTATGTTTATCTTCTTATTTTTATTTTCTTTATTTTTTAGGATTTTACCATTTATTTTTGAGTTTAGGTGATCGGAATGTGTTTTGGATCAAGCGGACTTTGGTTAGTGATTGGGATGTCTCAGGTATGTTTTCTGAATTTTTAGACATTTTAGTTTGGAAGAATCACAGTCGGGTTGGGTTCAAGCTGCATAAAACTCAGGTTTTTCTGTCTGCTAGGTTAGAGACACGGTCGTGCCTAAGCACTTGGCGCGGTCGTGCCTCTAACCTTAGGCGCGGTCGTGCCTAAGCACCTGGCGCGGTCTGCCTAAGAGATTGGGGCAGTTCAAATTGGTTTCAAGGCAGAAACTTTTCATTTTTCATCTTTCACCCACCGAACCCCCCCTACGTGCGATTCTCCCTAACTTCCGTCGCATTACTTCCTTCTCCACAATCTAAGGTACGTTTCCGACCCCTCCCTTTTTCTTTTGCATTTGTATTTAGCCCTAGGATTTTACTCTAGAAATCAAAATTTTAGCTAGTTTTAGGTTTTGTAATTTTTGTCCGTTTATCTATTATATGTAGTTGGTTTGGGTCACACGTGTCCCCTGGGATTCTAAGCCAAGAAACCCCTTTATAAAACGTGTTTAAATGGCGAAATTTGAATTCTGAAAACCCTAAAATGGGTTGAGCACGGTCGCGCTCCAGACCAGGCGCGGTCGTGCTCGGATTTTCAATCCCAGGTGGACTTGGTTTGGTCAGGCACGGTCGTGCCTCTGTCGAGCGCGGTCATGCCTCTTGAATTTTGCCTTAGCGCGGTCGTGCCCCGCACCTGGCGCGATCGTGTTGTCGAGAAATTGTGCCCGTGGTCGGCCACAGCGCGACCGTGGGCTTGGATTTTGGCCTTGGCACGGTCGTGCCCCTTCCCAGGCGCGACCGTGCCCCTTCATATTTAGGTCAGAAACTTCATAACTTCAGTTTGGCGTCTTCATAACTGTTTTGATTTTAAATTTGTTGTCGTGCAGATGGCAGGCAACAGGGACCACCCGTACCTTGAGTTTGACTTGAATGAGCATGAGTACGAGGCTCGTCTGGATGTTTTGTGGCCACGTAGAGGCCGGATTTTAGCCGCTCTTCGTTTAGAGCCGGCCGCCATAGACGCCATCGGTCAGCGGGACCGGTGGAACGACCTTGTCACCGCCCCGTGGCGCCGCTTGTTTAGACTTCACGCGATTCAGTATGTCGAGCTTGTGATGGAGTTTTTATCCACTTATGAGTTGGATTATCCTTACCCGGACTTAGAGCAGCCGGAGACGATTAGGTTTAGGCTAGGAGGGGAGTGGCGAGTGATGTCTGATGCCAGGTTCGGGAGATTATTGGGCCTGTATACGAGGCAGGAGCTTCATACTGAGATATTCATCGATGGTATCACCGAGTTCCCGACAGAGGAGGACAAGGACCAGTTCTGGGACGAGTTTGGATTCGGGATATATGATCCGAGTTTGACCAAGGCTTCGAGCCTTCGGGATCCCTTGCACCGTGTTCATCATCGTTGCATTGTTTATTCTATTTCTGGGAGAGGTCAGGGGGAGACAGTAGTGAACCTTAGGGAGCTGTTTTACCTATTTTGCCTTGTACGCCCGCGGACCTGCAATCTTGCGCATTCCATTGCGGGGTACTTGGTGAACAGCTCCGGGCGCGATGTTACCATCGCCATTTGTGGAGGTCACTTCCTGACCAAGCTGGCGAGGAATTTTCAGCTACTTACCGACGACTTGATAAGGGACCTGTCCCCTGTGGCTGAGACCGTCGTGATGACTGCAGACACTGAGAAACATGCACGTCGCTCGTCGTGGCGCAGGAGGGATCATATTGGTAGATAGATGGGGAGGGACGTGGGGTCTAGACCGTCCGGATCCCGATCTAGATCTTGTGCAGGCCGAGGCCGAGACCGTCGTCGCCGCCCACTAGGCACACGCTGCTCAGCAGGAGCACGAGCACGAGCATCAGCAGCCCGACCAGCCGCCTCCTCCGCCTCCGCTGCCACCACCGCCTGCGATTGTCATTCCACATGACCTATACATGCATTAATGGACCTGGCAGTATGAGGTCCAATGCGCCGCTACTGCTGCTGGCGGGGCACCATACGTGGTTCCCCTTCCATTCTTTATGCAGCCAGAGCAGCAGCCCGATCAGCCACCACCATCTCCACCGCATCATCAGTCACCACCACCATCTCCACCGCATCATCTCCACCACATCATCAGTCACCACCACCATCACCACCAGCAGCAGGAGGCTAGGGAGGCGGGGCCACCGGCATCGACCTTGAGGGCGTGCAGTGGGAGTAGTACCTCCCATTGCATTTTGGTATCATTTTTGTGAGTTGTAATTTCCTGTATGTTGTACAAACTCTTGTATCACGCTTCGGCGTTTTATGTTGTTCTTTTTTTGTACTTTTATTTCCATGTACTGTTATATATATTTGTCTTTACATTGTTGTTGATATTTTGGCTTGATGTTACTGATCTGTGTTTGATGTTGTTAGTCTTGATTAGATCTTGGAATTGTGGAACTTCGTGGAACGTCATTTTTGTGGGTAGGCTTTTTGCAGGTGCCATGATCGACATGAGGGAAGTTTCAGTTCTCCCTTCACGCTTCATTGCATTGCATTCCATTTTGCTTTGCATGTTTTTGTATACATTGAGGGCAATGTATATTTCTAAGTGTGGGGTTGGGTGTTTATTCTTTGCTTTGCATTATTTTTGTTCTACATTAAGGGCAATGTAGAATTCTAAGTGTAGGGTGGGAATTTATTCACGCGATGTTTGTCCTTTTGAGCATTTTATCACTTCATTTTTTTTTTGCAAAATCTTACTTCATAATTTTTATTGACACTAAATCAGTTTTATAAAATTGAAAAACACAAAAATATAATAAAAGTTAACCGTTTAGCGTTCACAAACTTTAGTAAATAATAGAGGTTTGATTTTTCTAAAGCAATTGAAATAGAAATTCAATCGAGTCAAACCCAATTTTTTATGATAACCATGAGTTTTAGTGGGCTAAACGAATGAATTGTATGTAACCTTTTGCTTACTCCCATTCCTTTCCGTTTCCGTGAGTTTATTTTTGAGCCTTGATAGCTTTAGACATTGTTTGCTCTTGTTTTGCGGATTTGAGTGTGCCGGATGTTTCATGCTTATTAGAACTTGCTTTTAGTATACATTTCAAAATCATGAACATAAATACTGCATAAAAATGATTGAGGCATTAGGATAAACCCTCCTTTGTGAGCCTTTTATTTTTATTTTTATTTTCCCTCACCCGAACACATCCACTAGTTAGCCACGTTGAGCCTATCCTGTCGTTTTCTTTTATCACCCACATTACACCACATTCAAACCTTCATTAGCCTTTTCATTTATTTTCACCCGTGTTAGAAATCCGGTCGGCTAATGTTAATTTTATAGCTTTTATTTTGTTGTAATCTTCAAATTCTTGAGAAATTTTTAGCTAAGGAAAGATGCATATTGACTTAGTTCCCTTCAAAATAAAGAAAAGAAATAGTAAAAAAAATAAAAAATGTCACCAAAATTAAGTGAATTATAGCCGATTAGAGCAATTTTGTGAGCAAAGATGGAAATAATTTGGTTGTTAGCTCTTATCTATACAGAAGTATTAGCTAGTTTATTTTTCTTATTAGAAGTTGGTTTAGTTTTTGAGTTAGCATAGCCGCCGGGTTTTTAGCCATTTAGCCACTTTTAAATTCCACTTCCTTACCCTTAGCCATTGCAAAGTTATAACCCGTTTAAAGCCCTCTTGATTTATGCTTTGTTTCATGTTAGTTGGTAGAGATTTGATCTTTTAGCAAGCTTATGATTTATGCATGATTCATTGTCTTGGCATTTGAGTGTTCTATACATACTCCATTACTTGTATGATCATATATATTCCCGAGTGTGTGTGAACATTGTGAGAAGCATAAAGTTGCATGCTAATGAATTCCTAGGCATATTCATTTGCTAATTCGGTTGTCACGTCATTGGGCTCATTGGGTTTCATTTAGTTAATTTTGCATTTCTTGAAAATCTTTTCGAACCTTTATAAGTTTATTAATACTTACGGTTTTCCGATTTGATCCATAGTGTCATTGGAAGTTTTGTTTCATTTTGATTTCTTGCTTGAGGACAAGCAATGTTCAAGTGTGGGGTTGTTTGATGTGTTAGTATTTACACATCTTTTTGGCACAAAACTTCGCTCATTTAATGATCAATTCTTGGTTATATTCAATGTTTAGACACTTATTTGCTTCATTTCCTGTTTTGTAGGGTTTTGTGAAGCTTGGTGAACAACCAAGAAGATTCCAGGATAAAAAGGGAAGTTTTTAGGGTTTTTGTGATGGAGGCACGGTCGTGCCAAGCTACGGATCGGTGGTACATCCTCGATCAGTGGTACCCAATGGAAGCTACGGATCGGTCAAACCTCTGTCACACGGTCGTGCCAAGACCTAGACACGACCGCACCTTTGTACCAGGCATGATCATGCCCTCTCTCCTGGCACGGTCGTGCCTCCCCTTTTCTATTTAAACAGAAATTAATTCTCATTCAGACATTCAGCAAACCAGGAGAAAAACCTACTGTTCCAGCTCGAGTTTTCTTTGTTCCAGCCATATTTCAAGCTTTTTGGAGAGGATACAACATCAAGAGGATCACCATACATCAACAACAACATCTAGGCTTGGAGGAGTGGTTTGATTCTTGTTTTCATATCATGTTTCTCACTATTTTTCCCTGCTTATTTATAATTTTGGTGCTCATGATGAGCTAAAACTCTTGTTCACTTTGGTTTAGATGAAATTTAGATACATTTAACAACATTCATGGATTATTGGCAATTATTGTGTTAATGTTATGACATCCGTATGATTATTCTTTGATGAAATTATGTATTCAAGTATTTTGAGTTGTTTACAAGACTTGTATTTGTGTATGCCATTTTATGTTGGAAAACTTGTGGTTTATGCTTATATTCATGGATTGGTGTATGTATTTATACTAGTTTATGGCATTTGACTAGGAATGGTGAATGAGGTTTTGTTTATAAATCATTATATTTGTATGTGTAACCTTATGCTTATGTTTGGAAAGACAAAGTGTTTGTTATGACGTGTCATATTTAGTATTATGTTTATCTAGGAATTGTTGACACATCCTCCTAATTTATATAACCTTTATATGAACATTGTATGTTGAAGAAATGCATATTGTTGTCTAAATTAATCAACTTGAGGTGGATAGTGTGTTGTTCATATTATCTTTACAACTAGTTGTTGGATTAGTGTACCTTAATCGGAAGCTAGTTCAATCCTTATAAACATTGGCATGATTATTAAACATGTGAGCTTCATTGTATGACTTTAGGTGGTTGGTTTGTGTAATTCATGCTAGCTTTCCGAATGGTCATTTGATTAGATATCTTTGATGAGAATTTAGTCAATTTATGTATCGTGTATTTGCCATGTTTCCATGAGTGTATTGAATGTATTCTAGATGGATTCGACACTGAAGTGATATTTTCTCCTTGATTGTTTGATTTGTTATTTTAGCTTAGTTTATATAATTGCATGATAGTTAATTAAAACAAACTCTTCAAAACATCTTTTACCCTTACTTGATTGAATCTTAGTTCCAGTTAATTATTGCATTCCACCGTGTCCACGGATTGATATCCGGTTCTTACCTTTACTATATTGCTATCCGACGGGTACACTGCCCGATGTGTGTGTGATTAGTCTTTGGTGAAAACCCTTTTTAAAACTCATATTGTGTGAAAAATACTTATAAAAATATATATATATATAGTTTACACACATCACCTCTCTATGAACTTGTACAATATTCCTTAGGCGAACTTAACAAGTTTGCTCCTAAAGATACTTAGGCGAACTTGTTAAGTTCGCCTCTGTATGAACTTACACAGAATTTTATGAACAGTTACAAAACATGTCCTAACAGATTCCCCTTTAATTGTTGCTAACAATTCTATCAATTACAAGTCAAAGACTCTAAGACTAACACATAATATCTTCAAGCTCGCTGTCACCAAAATATGCTCCAACAGACTTCCCCTTGACAACAGCTTTAGAAGATTGTCATCCGTCTTCATATATCATCAAACAAACCGTAGTCTTCGTCTTGTTCATCTGCACTTTCTCTTTCTATCTTGAAGAAAACTTGGGAGAAGGACCCCTTGTCAACTTCTGTCTGCAATATTCAGTTTTTGCAAAGGAGAACAACCAAGAATAACCAACAATTAAGATTTCCATAGAAGCTGGAAAAATAAAATCTTTTTTGATTTTTCAAACATAAGAAACACAAAATCTTTTTGGTTTTTCTCAATATAAACTGAAATGCAAAATACAAAATCACATCTTTTTGGTCGAACATCACGAGTAAGAAGATTATATCAGTATATATGAGATATCAATCACACATCTTAGATATAAAATCCATATAATATCAAATGGTATCATATGTCATTCTTTCAAGCCTTGACCAATTAAACGAATATCTTTCAAGATTATCACACTCTATCTTTTCAAGACATTCATATTGCATGTTATGATACGCGATAAACATTCAAAGAAAATAGGATCATGCTATGACACACAAATTCAAATTGTCAATATTATAAGATTTAAAACTAAAGCATCTCATTCCCACTTTCTTGTGAGTTAAGGTACCATTTAAGTATAAAATACAACGTGTACCCCACTAGTATGCCTACAGAAAGTAAATGCACTATCTTCAAGACATATGAGATTTTACTAAAGATTATCCGAATTTCCAGAATGAGGAGACATCACTTAACACATGAATAGCATAATCCAAATAGGATTGTATAGGAATCAATGAGATTCAGAATCGAATGATTCAATTTTTTGGCTTATATATGTGGAATCATAAGATTCAGGTACGTGGATCCAACTGTTATCTGGATTATGACTTCAATGGAATCAGTAAAGATGATTTATCAATATGATCCAAGGGCTAGTATATGTTTGACAGATGTTGTCAAGTACGTATCTTGATTATACTTCAAATTGCATGCTTTTCGGGACATGGGCACTGAAGCAAATCGAATGAATAGTGCAAAGGACATAACCCGAAACTGATCTCATAGGACAATCTTTATTAAAAGCTAATATTCTATGTCTAATAGTGATCTTTTAACACACACACCCAGGCATACCATGGGTTCAAATCACAGTTGTAGCATATGCAATTATGTTTCGACAACTAATGGTTCAGTGACGCTTTTAGTCAATTGACAATTCAAATTATATGCATACACAACACTATCATTTCCTATTTGTGCAGTCTCTGAAGTTTAGATCAAAACATATAATTCAGATATATTAACATAAAGCACCAACCAGTTAATCTAAGGTCATGTGTGAAAGAACATCTACTGATGTACTATCATCTCTTCTTTAACTTCAAGTAATGTCGGTTTCAGCTTTTTCAATTTGTTTGGCTTTTTCAAAATCTTTATGAAAGAAAGTAAAACAAATGAAAATAAAATCTTCCATGAAAACATTTTAAGAAAAACATTTTACTTGGTTACTCAGGATTAAGCAATTTAATCAATTAAAAACTCAAATCGATGTAATCCTGTAATTGAATGTCTTTGCCTTTTGTCACCAACACAGTTCTGTACTCCCCCTGTCCTGTAGACTCCCCCTCAACTAGTCAAATGGTTGCATCAACGACTTTATGCTCACCATTGTCATCCTAAGTTTCAGATTATCGTTTGGACTTTGTAAAACTCTTTCCAAAACATTGTGTGTGACATATTCTCCCCCTTGAGTATCAAGTCGTTGAATCAAATAGATTCTCAGTTATCAACAACTCTTTACTCTTGCTGATGTCATTCCCTGTCATGTGCCATGAAGAACCACTATCAACAAACCAAATGTTATTAATAGTCCCTCTTGGTTAATCCTGAACATATAACAAGAAACATTAATTTGAAATTCAGACCCAAGCCATGGTAGTCATGGGTCGTCCATCTGTATCAAAATAATAAACCTCACTCCATTCACAATCGAATCTCTCATCGATTTTTGGTGATTGCTCCGACGAGTCAGAAACAGAAACTTTAGATTTCCAAACATACTTCTATTCATTAAGTTTTTTTTGCTTAAAATGTGAAGTGTTTGAACATTTTCTTTCATTTGAAAATTGATTTGATTGTGAAAACTCTTGTTGTCTAAAAGTTTTCTCAATCTTCTGTTTCTCCTCCGTCTTTGAGGTCAAGAAAGCCTAACCTCAGATTTTGAATTACCCTTTGGTGTATCTGAGGTTTAACCACATTTGGGTTAACATAAGGCTTACCAAGAGTTCTTACCTTTTCTGGAGTAACATGTCGGTTACCTTTGGTATTGTGAGGACAATTGATCTTAATGTGACCCACAGGACCACATTAAAAGCAAGATCTCTTCTCACTATATTCTCTCATATAAGGAATCTTCACACAATAAGATGCACTTGAAGAAGATTCGCCTACATGAACTTCTTTTAGAGTTTTAGATGGAACAAACTTTTTCTCAACAGGTTTTGATTCAGACTTCATCTTCTCAGGAACTACATGCTTCTTCCCTTTATTTTTGTAAGGACAGTTCACCACAATGTGTCCCATCTCATTACACTGAAAGCATGTACGCCTGTCTTTATAATCTCTGACATATGGAACTCTCCTTGAATTTGAAGAACTTCCAAATGTATAATTTCTAAGATGAATTAGAATCAACCTTTGAGTCTTCTTTCTTA
The DNA here is from genome assembly GCA_023525975.1 of Smallanthus sonchifolius. NCBI lineage: Eukaryota > Viridiplantae > Streptophyta > Magnoliopsida > Asterales > Asteraceae > Smallanthus > Smallanthus sonchifolius. Next base: position 42,783,927 of record CM042019.1, on the reverse strand, counting down.
ACCTCGTTCGGTATCCCCTCTACCTTAGCTTCACCAAAATATTCATCATCACTCTCATCAGAATGCACCATATCTTCACCTGTGACTAGATTCACCTTCAACACAGTCTTAGGATCTAAATCCTCATCTTTTATAATATCAGGTGTAACAGAATAATTTTCGTTGAATGGTGGAGGAACGTAACCAATACCACTAGTTCCCTTCCCCTCTTTAGTATTATCATGATAATGTCCTAATAATAATGATGAATTTCCAAAGCTTTCTAACTTTTCTGTGCAATCTGATTACCTCTTATTTAAATTCAGCTAGTTCCTTATCTTTCTCAACAAGATCATTATTTCTTTTCTCAATTTCTGCAAAGGACATATCTAGGTGATATGCCTACTCTTTGATCTTCAAAGTCAGAGAACTTATATCCCTGCTCAGTGATTCTATCCTTTCAATACACACATTCTCATTATCTTTTAATTTCTGATTTACCGTGTGCATGGATTTCATATCACAAATAAGGTTTATGTTATCATCCATAACCCTCATCACTTTATCCTTTACTGAAACACATTAGAACAAAACGTTTCAGAGTTAGAAACTACCGTATCCTTTTCTTCTAAAGAAGATGCACCAGGAGCCATGAATACACCATCATCAGCTTCACTCTTTTGAGCAACAATGACAGGCTCTGCATCCTTTTCTAATTCACGCAGCTCATCTTCAACTGTCTGAAAGCTTTCTTCAGTCATCACATCAGTCTCAGTAGATTGAGTACTATCACCAGAACGAATACTCTCACTATCAGTTAAATCTGTAGAAGAATCACTTTGAAAATCACCTTGCTTCTCCAATACTTCGTTGATCATGACCACAAATGCTTGAGAAGTTGCTTCACCCTTTTTCTTCAATGCTTCCCATAGATCTCTTGAAGTAGGACACTTCCCGAGACTATGAATGATTTCTTTTGGTAAAGACATCGTTAAATTTTCACACGTTTTCATCTCTCGATCAAAGTTCTGCTTTTCTACTTTAATAAGAGCTGTCACTGGTTTAGGAACATCACAAAATTCCAGAAAGTCAAAAGTAGGATGCACATATCCTTCTGTTATTGGTCTCCAAAAATTTTCATCAGTTTCTGATGCGAATTGTTCGAACCGGACTTTCCATCTACGGTAATATGATATGCATAAAAGCCTCGGTGGCATAGTTCCAATCTCATTATCATCACAGGAAATTGACATTTTCTTTTAATTTGTTTTTTAAGAACACAAGCGAACTAGATAAGTTCACCTGATACTGCCTGAGCGAACTTAATAAGTTCGCCTGAACTTCACTGAGTGAAGCGAACTTGATAAGTTCACCTACTGAATAAGTTCGCTTAAACTGAGAGAAGCGAACTTGATAAGTTCGCTTGCTAAGTACTCCTGCAACAAATATCAGCAAGTTCGCTTGCTTCAGCTGTAACAAACCCAGCAACCCGAACACGAACTCATAGCGCCGAAAATCATCATTTCTCACAGATTTGAAGGAATTGGAAGAAATTGGACCGTAGGATTAAGTATTTTATGAATTATAACACTTCTATCGGATTAATTTCATCAAAATCCACCACAAATCCACGAATTCAACAGTAAAATCAGCTTCAAGAACTTGAAAACTCCATGGATACAAAAACTTCTAAAAATGATCAATTTCTTGTCAAATTGTACACAAAAACGTCTCTAATCACCAAGAATCAAACAAAAATCACGAGCAAATGCTCTGATACCACTTGTAGGTCCACATGACTCATCTACAGATCGATCTCGTGACAGGACGTCTCGTTAACACAGAGTGTGGAATCCTACCGTATTAACGTTCGTATACTAATTGACAATAGAAAAAACATGTAAATAAACTTTGTCTTTGTATATCACCAAAACATAGAGTTTACAGATTCACAGAATAACTCTTTCAAGTCCCTCTGCTCTCTCTCTCTCTCACTGAATCTGTAAACTCTTATTTATAGACACAAACCTGCTATAGGCGAACTTAACAAGTTCGCTTCTAAAGATACTTAGGAGAAATTGTTAAGTTCGCCTCTCTATGAACTTGTATAATATTCCTTAGGCGAACTTAACAAGTTCACTCCGAAAGATGCTTAGGAGAACTTGTTAAGTTCGCCTCTCTATGAACTTAAACAAAATTTTATCAACAGTTACAAAACATGTCCTAACAGATTCCCCTTTAACTGTTGCTAACAATTCTATCAATTACATGTCAAAGACTCTAAGACTAAGACATAATATCTTGAAGCTCGTTGTCACCAGAATATGCTCCAACACAGATTGAAGATGTGAATTCTTTGGAGCTGCTTGGAATCTTGCACAGAGACATATATCAAACATGATATCTGGCCTTGAGGCAGTGAGATACATGAGAGACCCTATCATTGAACGGTACTGATGTTGATCAGTGTCTTGACCATCTTTGTTTGGAGTCAGTTGATGGTGCACTTGCATAGGGGTTCTTGCAACAGAGCAGTCAGCCATTTTGAATCTTTCCAAAATGCTCTTGACATATTTGGATTGGCTGATGAAGATTCCATTTGGAACTTGTTTGACTTGAAGACCTAGAAAGAAATTTAGTTCACCCATTTAACTCATTTCAAACTTTGAGTGCATCAGGATCTCAAAGTCTTTACACAACTTCTTCTTTTTTGATCCAAAGATGATATCATCAACGTAGATTTGTACCAGTAAGATTTCTCCCCCTTCATCTTTGATAAACATGGTCTGGTCAATGGCACCTCTTCTGAAGTTGTTGCTTAGTAGATATCCAGACAAAGTTTCACACCAGGCTCTTGGGGCTTGATGTAATCCATACAGAGCTTTGTCTAGTTTGAACACTTGATTAGGATGTGCGGGATCTACAAAGCCTGGAGGCTGTTTGACATATACTTCTTCACCAATCTTCCCTTATAGAAAGGCACTCTTGACATCCATTTGATAGACCATGAAATTCTTTGATGCAGCATATGCCAAGAAGATTCTGATGGCCTCCGGCCTGGCAACAGGAGCAAAGACTTCATCATAGTCAATTCCCTCTTCCTAAGTGTAGCCTTGAGCTACAAGTCTGGCTTTGTTCTTGAATACAATGCCTCTCTCATCTTGCTTGTTCCTGATTACCCATCTTATGCATATGGCAGATTGACCAGGTGGAAGATCAACAAGTTTCCAGACATCCTGTCTCTTTAATTGCAGCAACTCTTCCTGCATTGCCTCAATCCAACTGCTGTGTTTCAGAGCTTCATCTATCTTCTTGGGTTCCACCTCAGATAGAAAACATGAAAACAAACATATATTGGCCTCATGAGATTTGCTTCTTGTTAGAACTCCTTGGTGAACTTCGCCAATAAAATTTTCCAGAGGATGTTCCTTGTTGATCCTTTGTGCTGGTACCACCTCCAGCTATATCCCTTGCTCAAGATTACTTTGATTTTGATCAGGGATTTCTTCATTCATGGTGGAAAAGTCTTCAATATCAACAGCTACATCAGTATTATCAGCAGGTTCTGCTAAGAGATCTGTGGCTACAAAATTCTCTAAGTACAACGGGTAAAGGGTGAAATCTAGTATCTATTGTGCCTAAGTGTTCGATGCTCCGCTCTCGTCTCATCTCGTTTCTCCGCCTTCGACGGGGTGTGACATTAATTCCTATAAAAAGTTGTGTTTTAATAGTAATGCTAGTATTTTAAACAAATGAATGATCTTTTATTGTTTTTTTCATGAGTTGTCAAAATATTTAGGAGTTCTAAAATTATACAAACTATATATACATGCATATATATATTTATAGGCTGGTTATTACACCAAGCGTACAAAGGATACGAAGTCACTAGGATGTGACATTCCCGAGCTTTGACCCCAAGAAGTCAACCAAGGTCAACATAAGTCAAACAAACAACTAAAAGAAGAAATTGGGAGGCAAGGAAGGGATGCACGGCGGTGCATCCCATTGCACGATCGTGTAAACCCCAACTTGGTCCCTAAGGCTCTATTACACTACCATTTTTACCCTGTTTGAATCCCTGGGTGTTTGCACGCCCGTGCAAACTAATGCACGGCCATGCATTGCTTATTTTGAGGCCTATAAATAGATGGCTTGAGTTCTTCATTACACACACCCTAATACACATTACCACACCTCAAGATAGTTTGTGTAACATCCATGTTTTTCCTAGTATTTCATATTGTGCAATAAATGACAATTTCAATCTAATGTTCACATTCAAAACGTTGTGTCACATCATTTACTACTTTCATATGCAATTAAGGAGTATTATCATAATGTTAAAAGTATATACACACATTTTACATTGCTACAATAACAACTGAAACAAACCTACGCTATCTCACAAACTACAAGGACTAGTCTTGAAAATTATCAAAATATCACCTGGCACGGTCGCGCCCTGTAAACATGGTCGCGCCGAGAACTGGCACGGTTGCGCCTGAAACTCAGTTGAAACGTAAACACTGCCTTAATCACAAAGTCTGTTCGAGTCGGCGATTGTAATGTCTTTTGTGCCATTTCCAGACTAATTCATCAATGACCAAACTTCTGAATAACCACAATTGCGATTAGAAACCCAAAACCGTCACTTAGTCATTCCTTTCTCTCAATATCGTCCAAATCGCGTGACACCCTCGAAATCAAACCCCTGCGTATGATCTTCGAGCTTTTGTGATCACATTCCCCACTTCAATCGTGCCGGAATCCCAGCAGAAGACGCCAAGGATCAACGCGCCGAAATCGGAACTCCGTTTAGTCGAACTCTACCAATTCGATATCGTTGAAGGTAAGTAAACACATCCTCAGACTCATTTCAATGCCGTGAATGAAAGCCCTAACCTAATCAGGGCTTATACCATCGATTTGAACACGAATAGAATCTAGGGTTATTACGTTTTTGGTTTAATCAAACTACACTCTAGACACGATATCCATCCAATTAAAATACATGGTTATATTCGAAAACAATCAACAATTGAAAGCCCTATAAATTCAACCCTTGTTAATACAGAAAATTGTCAAAATTTGTTCCTGGAAAATCCAGACACGGTCGTGCTAATCGCTTAGCACGGTCGTGCCTCTTGTCCAGACATGGCTGTGCCCCATGCCTAAGCACGGTCGCGCCCCATGCCTAAGCACGGTCGCGCCCCGTGCCTAAGCGCGGTCGCGCCGTACATTTGACACGGTTGTGCTACCTTGGGTCAGAACCTATTTCTTCTGTTATTTTAATATAAACTCATTTTCTTTTATAAAAATCATTTTATAAAACTCCAAAGCCAGAATTGTTTTCATAAACTAAATTATCAACTTGGAAATATTAAACAAATAAATTAAATCGTTTCAAATGGATTAAAAAGTAATAAATTTAAAATAAAAGTTTTACGTATAATTGTTTTATTCAAACCTACACAAACTATTTATATTCTAATATATATTTAAAATGCCTCTTGACACATTTTCATGAACAACTAAATAAAAAGAATTAAATTATTATTTTAGTTAATTATTCAAATTAAACCTTAAGTCTTTCATTATTTAATTGAACTTACATTTTCATTCAAATACCAACGCAAATGAATACACCAACCCTTCGTACAAATCCATGCTCTCATTCCTATTGAAAACCTTAGAATGTCCTTAGACATTGTACATATTATTAATCCAAATTTATAGTATTTCACTCTAGGTCAAACTTAGTGAGTTGCAAATCACTTGAATTACCCAACACTCTTGTTAGCTACTACATTTTGATACAAGTGAGTATTACATAGCCCCTTTTACTCTTTTACATTTTTGGGGTGAAACATGAACACTATTCAAATTACATGTTTACATTTACACAAACAACACAAGTACAAATCCTATTTACATTCATGTGTGCAATTTGAGCTTTATGCCCGAGTTCTATGTGTGCTAACTTTTGTGAACACTTATGTGCAATCATTAACTATTCAAGCCGATGGTTTTCAATGGTAGATCTATTGAGTCTGACAAACCCACCCAGATTGGGGTGATTGATACCGACAACACAATTTGCATGCTAGTTACAAAGGTTTGATTGTACTTGGTTACACAATAGCTGCTCCCCATAAATGCCTTATTTATCATGTTATGTAAGGATTTGTTTTACAACTATATGCTGTCTATATACAAACCTGTGTTATACTCACCAACTTTTTAGTTGACTTTATTTTATTCATGTTTCAGGTCCTAATATGTGAGATTGATTAAGATGTGCTACATATAGGCTTGGACTTAGTTAAATTAAATAAAGAACTTATGCATTTCAATTATGTTTCTTTTCTTGGAATTTGTTTCGTTGGAATGATTGTAATGGAATTTGAAATTTAATATATTTCAATTTAGTCAACCTTGTGCTTATGGACAGTCTACATGTCCCGCCCCGATGATTCCGCCATCGGTCGGGGTGTGACAGATTGGTATCAGAGCCTTGGTTATAGCGAATTAGGTTATTAGACACCTTGACCTAGACTATAACTTTAGGACACCTACTTATGCTATGTTTCATGATTACATGTTATATGCTACATGCTATATGTTATATGTTATGTGTTACATGCTATGTGCTACATGTTTACTATGATTAGTTATTATTTTATTTGATGACTTAATTGTTAAAAAAATCCATGACTTATTAGTATATACTTAAATGATAAATTAAATAAACAATATCCTTTCCTATATCCTAAAACCTCATAATATTCTTATCTCCTTCTCTATCTATACCTTTCTTAGCATGTGGAAACTTCATGAAGCTAAATCTATAAAATTTATTTATTTCCTCGTTAAGGTTTTTAAACTTGGTTAATTATTTGAGGACACGTGCAATCTGGAAGGGTGACACCTGTATTCTGGGTTTTCTGTCTAGGAAAGCATTTCGCATAAATCCCAATCAATCGAGGGACCCGTATGCTTTCCTGGGAATTCCCGAGATGAGTGTTTACTTATAGGCTAAAGCATGTCTCCTTAAAAATTATATATGTTTAATTAACCTTAATGTGTCATAGTATTCGAGTGATTATATCACTATTTGAGTACAATCCAAACTATGATTATCTATTTATTTTGCTATCTTATTCTATTAAATCCGAACAATTCTCATAAGTTCTTAGATCTTTTCTTGTCTTGTGAAAATGTGTAGAATGCCTCCTCGTCGTGCTCCCGCGGCCAACGCCAATACCGACATTGCTGCTATTCTTGCACAACTCGTGACACAACTCACTCAAGCTAATAGTGCCACCAATGGCAACAATGGTGGAAATGGTAGTAATAGTGGTAATGGTGGTAATGGTGGAAATGGTGGTAACAACCCATCTCAATGCACTTTCAAACATTTCAACTCGTGTAATCCTCCCAAGTTCTACGGTACCGAAGGAGCTACTGGACTCCTTCAATGGTTCGAAGGCATTGAGAATACCTTTCTCAATAATGACTGCCCCGACAACCTTCGCGTTCGTCATGCCACAAGTGTCCTACAAAAACGGGCACTCACGTGGTGGAATGGGGAGAAAAGAAATAGAGGTGTGGATGTAGCAATGGCCTTAACTTTGGATGAAGTTAAAAGACTAATGACCGAGGAATTCTGTCCTCGAAATGAAGTGAAGAAACTTGAAGCCGAATTTTGGGATCTTACCCAAGATAGTGGTGAAACTTTGGCGTATACAACTCGGTTCCATGAGTTGAGTCTTCTTGTGCCCCACATGGTTACTCCTTTGTCCCGCTGCATTGAAAAGTATATTGGGGGACTACCAAGGCAAATTCAAGATACTGTCCTAGGAAGGGATCCCGCAACACTTGAGGATGCTATCCGCTTATCCGCCACCTTAACCGATAACCATGTGAAAGCGAGGACTCTTACTAAAAAGGGCACCAAGAAAGTTTCCGACACCGCAACTCCTCCTACCCACAACAAAGAAGCCATAACCGAACCCTCCCGGCATAATAAGAAGAGAAAGGCTAGAAATTTTGCTGTGGTCACTCCTGCTATTCCTGTTAACCAAACTGCACCTATGGTTTAAGCACCGGCCAAAAAGCCATATGTTGGAATCTACCCACTTTGTGCCACGTGCAACTACCATCATCCCCAAAGCATCCCATGTCGCCTTTGTACTCATTGTGGGAGATATGGCCATACGGTAAATGTTTGTAGGGCCAAAGCTTTTGCGAGCCAAGTCAACCCACCAAACCAAACTAACACCCAAGTGACTAATCAAGGTACTCCCGCTATTGCAAATGGGCATGCATGTTATGAATGTGGCAACCCGAACCATTTCCGTGATCAATGCCCAAGATTTGCCAATGCTAGACAAGGTGGAGCTCGTGGGCGTGCTTTCAACATAAACGCCAACGAAGCTCAAGCCAACAATGACGTGGTCAATGGTACGTTCCTTGTAAATAGTCAATATGCCTCCATTTTATTTGATACCGGTGCCGATAAGAGTTATATGTCACTTAACTTTGAACCTTTACTTGCCAAGACACGATCTCAATTAGAGAAAACCTTCACTGTCGAAATAGAAAATGGTGATTCACTTACAATCGAGTCTATTATCTATGACTGTTCTCTAGAACTTAATGAACATACATTCCCAATCAATCTTGTACCAATGCCATTAGGAAGTTTTGATATCATCATAGGCATGGATTGGCTATCAAATCATCATGCCGAAGTCGTCTGTTTCTAGAAGTGTATTCGAATACCTCTACCATCGGGAGAAACACTAAGAGTCTTTGGTGAAAAGCCTTGCAAAGGGCTTAAATTAATGTCATGCACTACTGCTCAAAAGTACTTACAAAAGAAGTACGTGGCCTTTTTGGCCCATATCGTTCAAAATGATGTCAAAAAGAAGAGCATTCAAGACATCCCCATTATCCGAGATTTTGCCGAAGTGTTCCCCGAAGATTTATCCGGTCTTCTAGCCGTTCGACAAGTAGAATTTCGCATTGATCTTGTGCCCGGAGCTAACCCCGTGGCTAGAGCTCCTTACCGCCTTGCACCTTCTGAAATGCAAGAACTTGCAAGTCAACTTCAAGAGCTCTCCAACAAGGGATTTATTCGTCCAAGTCATTCACCGTGGGGTGCACCCGTCTTATTCGTCAAAAAGAAGGATGGATCATTTCGCACGTGTATTGACTACCGCGAACTCAACAAGCTTACTATCAAAAACCGTTATCCTTTGCCTAGAATTGATGACCTCTTTGATCAACTTCAAGGTTCTACTTGCTTCTCGAAGATTGATCTTCGATCTGGTTATCACCAACTCCGTGTGCAAGAAGACGATATTCCAAAGACTGCCTTCCGAACAAGGTATGGTCATTACGAGTTCATGATTATGCCTTTTGGACTAACCAATGCACCCGCAGTTTTCATGGACCTCATGAATCGTGTGTGCAAACCGTACCTTGATAAGTTCGTGATCGTTTTCATCGATGACATCTTAATCTATTCAAAGACTAAAGCCGATCATGAGCAACACCTTAAATTGGTTTTGGATCTCTTGAAGAAAGAACAACTATATGCCAAATTCTCCAAATGTGAATTTTGGCTAAAGGAAGTTCAATTTCTTGGTCACATCGTCAGCGAAAAGGGTATTCATGTTGACCCTGCTAAGATCGAGACGGTTAAGAATTGGAATACCCCGAAGACTCCCGCTGAAGTTCGTTCATTTCTTGGTCTTGCGGGATATTACCGTCGTTTCATCTCGAACTTCTCTAAGATTGCTGTTCCCCTTACCGCTTTGACCCACAAGGGTAAGACTTATGAATGGGGACCAAAACAAGAAGAAGCTTTCCAAACCCTTAAGCAAAAGTTGTGCAATGCTCCTATTTTGACTCTCCCTGATGGAAATGATGATTTAGTTGTTGTGATGCTTATAAACAAGGTCTCGGTTGTGTCCTCATGCAATGAGGCAAAGTAATCGCCTATGCATCAAGGCAACTTAAGATTCATGAGAAGAATTATACGACGCACGATCTCGAGTTGGGTGCGGTCGTATTCGCATTGAAGATTTGGAGACATTACCTCTATGGCACAAATTGTGTAGTATTCACCGACCACAAAAGTCTTCAACACATTTTCAACCAAAAAGAACTCAATATGAGGCAACGACGTTGGGTTGAACTCCTTAACGACTATGACTGCGAGATTCGTTACCATCCCGGCAAAGCGAATGTTGTAGCCGACGCTTTGAGTCGAAAGGACCATGTCATGCTTCAATGTGTTCGAATTCAAACCGACATTCAAAACCGCATCTTAGAAGCTCAACACGTCTCAGTCACCGAGGGTAACATGTATGAGGAAATGTCGTGTGGTGTTGAACTCCTACTCGAATCAAAATCCAATGGCTTACTTTATTACTTGAACCGTATTTGGATTCCCGATCGCGATGATCTCCGTACATTTCTCATGAACGAGGCTCACAAGACTCGTTATTCTATTCATCCTGGTGCGGATAAAATGTACCAAGATCTTCGCCAACAATATTGGTGGCCTGGTATGAAAAAGGATATTGCTCACTATGTTGCCAAATGTCTAACGTGTTCCAAAGTCAAAGCCGAACACCAACGTCCTTCCGGATTACTTGAACAACCGAAAATTCCCGTGTGAAAATGGGAGAACTTAGCCATGGATTTTATTACCAAACTCCCTCGTACCTCGAGTGGTTATGATAGCATTTGGGTAATCATTGATCGTCTCACCAAATCTGCTCATTTCTTGCCTATCCGTGAAGACTATCGGGTTGAGAAACTAGCCCGAATTTACATTGATGAAATTGTAAGCCGTCATGGTGTTCCCTTGAACATAATATCCGACCGAGATGCCCGGTTCACTTCTCGATTTTGGCAATCTCTCCAAACTGCTCTTGGCACATGATTGGATTTGAGCACGGCTTACCATCCTCAAGCTGATGGTCAAAGCGAGCGAATGATCCAAACTCTTGAAGACATGCTTAGAGCTTGTGTAATCGATTTTGGTGGCAATTGGGATTCACATTTATCCCTCATTGAGTTCTCTTACAATAATAGCTACCACACAAGTATCAACATGGCTCCATTCGAAGCTCTTTATGGTCGCAAGTGTCGTTCTCCTATCTGTTGGAACGAGATTGGTGAAGCACAAATCACCAGTCCCGAGCTAATTCAAGAAACATCCGAAAAGATTATTCAAATCCGTGACAACATTCGAACAGCGAGAAGTCGACAAAAGAGTTATGCCGACAAACTACGAAAACCCTTGGAATTCCAAGTCGGTGACCTTGTTCTTCTTAAGGTGTCTCCGTGGAAGGGTGTGATCCGTTTTGGAAAGAAAGGCAAGTTAGCACCTCGCTATGTTGGCCCATTCAAAATCCTTGAAAGGATTGGGAAAGTGGCTTACAAAATCGAGTTACCTCCATCTCTTGGCAATGTGCATCCTACATTTCATGTATCTAATCTGAAGAAATGTCTCGCTGATGAGAATCTCCATATACCACTTGATGACGTGCGCATTGATGAAACGATGCACTTCGTTGAGAAACCGGTAGAAATTATGGATCGTGAAATTAAACAACTCAAGCGAAGTCGTATTCCTATTGTCAAAGTTCGTTGGGAGTCTAAGCGTGGTCCTGAATTCACTTGGGAACGAGAGGACTAGTTAAATTTCGGGAGGAAATTCACTTGTCAAAGTACCCCCATCTCTTTGCTGATTCAGTAGCCTCAACTAGTTAAATTTCGGGAGGAAATTCCCTCAACTAGGGAATACTGTAACATCCATGTTTTTCAAAGTATTTCATATTGTGCAATACATGACAATTTCAATCTAATGTTCACATTCAAAACGTTGTGTCACATCATTTACTATTTTCATGTGCAATTAAGAACTATTATCATAATGTTAAAAGTACATACACACATTTTACATTGCTACAATAACAACTGAAACAAACCTACGCTATCTCATAAACTACAAGGACTAGTCTTGAAAATTATCAAAATATCACCTGGCACGGTCGCGCCCCGTAAACACGGTCGCGCCGAGAACTGGCACGGTCGCGCCTGAAACTCAGTTGAAACGTAAACACTGCCTTAATTACAAAGTCTGTTCGAGTCCGCGATTGTAACGTCTTTTGTGCCGTTTCCAGACTAATTCATCAATGACCAAACTCCTGAATAACCACAATTGCGATTAGAAACCCAAAACCGTCACTTAGTCATTCCTTTCTCTCAATATCGTCCAAATCGCGTGACACCCTCGAAATCAAACCCCTGTGCATGATCTTCGAGCTTTTGTGATCACATTCCCCACTTCAATCGTGCCGGAATCCCAGTAGAAGACGCCAAGGATCAACGCGCCGAAATCGGAACTCCGTTTAGTCGAACTCTACCAATTCGATATCGTTGAAGGTAAGTAAACACATCCTCAGACTCATTTCAATCCCGTGAATGAAAGCCCTAACTTAATCAGGGCTTATACCATCGATTTGAACACGAATAGAATCTAGGGTTATTACGTTTTTGGTTTAATCAAACTACACTCTAGACACGATATCCATCCAACTAAAATACATGGTTATATTCGAAAACAATCAACAATTGAAAGACCTATAAATTCAACCCTTGTTAATACAGAAAATTGTCAAAATTGGTTCCTGGAAAATCGCTTAGCACGGTCGTGCCTCTTGTCCAGACATGGCTGTGCCCCATGCCTAAGCACGGTCGCGCCCCATGCCTAAGAACGGTCGCGCCCCGTGCCTAAGCGCGGTCGCGCCGTACATTTGACACGGTTGTGCTACCTTGGGTCAGAACCTATTTCTTCAGTTATTTTAATATAAACTCATTTTCTTTTATAAAAATCATTTTATAAAACTCCAAAGCCAGAATTGTTTTCATAAACTAAATTATCAACTTGGAAATATTGAACAAATAAATTAAATCGTTTCAAATGGATTAAAAAGTAATAAATTTAAAATAAAAGTTTTACATATAATTATTTTATTCAAACCTACACAAACTATTTATATTCTAATATATATTTAAAATGCCTCTTGACACATTTTCATGAACAACTAAATAAAAAGAATTAAATTATTATTTTAGTTAATTATTCAAATTAAACCTTAAGTCTTTCATTATTTAATTGAACTTACATTTTCATTCAAATACCAACGCAAATGAATACATCAACCCTTCGTACAAATCCATGCTCTCATTCCTATTGAAAACCTTAGAATGTCCTTAGACATTGTACATATTATTAATCCAAATTTATAGTATTTCACTCTAGGTCAAACTTAGTGAGTTGCAAATCACTTGAATTACCCAACACTCTTGTTAGCTACTACATTTTGATACAAGTGAGTATTACATAGCCCCTTTTACTCTTTTACATTTTTGGGGTGAAACATGAAAACTATTCAAATTACATGTTTACATTTACACAAACAACACAACTACAAATCCTATTTACATTCATGTGTGCAATTTGAGCTTTATGCCCGAGTGCTATGTGTGCTAACTTTTGTGAACACTTATGTGCAATCATTAACTATTCAAGCCGACGGTTTTCAATGATAGATCTATTGAGTCTGACAAACCCACCCAGATTGGGGTGATTGATACCGACAACACAATTTGCATGCTAGTTACAAAGGTTTGATTGTACTTTGTTACACAATAGCTGCTCCCCATAAATGTCTTATTTGTCATGTTATGTAAGGATTTGTTTTACAACTAAATGTTATCTATATACAAACCTGTGTTATACTCACCAACTTTTTAGTTAACTTTATTTTATTCATGTTTCAGGTCCTAATATGTGAAATTGATCAAGATGTGCTACATATAGGCTTGGAATTAGTTAAAATAAATAAAGAACTTATGCATTTCAATTATGTTTCTTTTCTTGGAATTTGTTTCGTTGGAATGATTGTAATGGAATTTGAAGTTTAATATATTTCAATTTAGTCAACCTTGTGCTTATGGACAGTCTACATGTCCCGCCCCGATGATTCCGCCATCGGTCGGGGTGTGACAGTTTGTTTATGTAGTTTAGAGTAGAGAGTAGAGTGGCTCCTCCTCTTTATCCGCAATAGGGGAGCCTACGAAACTGATCGTTACGCTAGTTAGTATGCCCATTCATAACTAAACTTTTTGTATTGTTAGGGTGAAGATGAAGTTTGGTGTATGTTAATGTTTAACGTATTAATCTAGTGGTATGTTTATGTCTTTAATTATTCGCTCTTAAAACCACCTTCTAGGTGGGCTTTTTATTATTATCTAAACTTGATTTTACACTTGTGAGTGTTCTTGATTTTAAAGCGTAAGTCCTTAAAACCTTTTTAATCAAACTTCTTTTGAAACTTGTACATCTTTATACAAGCAGATTTTGATAAGCCAAGGCTTGGTTAATATTAATAAAGTCGTACGTCTTTATACAAACTTGCTATGAGACCAAGAATTGGTGAACTCACGTTGGGAATGATACGCCTTTATACATGGTCCCATTGTTTCACCGCCTCCCGGTGGACAAAGTCTAATCACTCTTTTAATAATAATAATTAAGAAATTAAGTTTGATGTCTTATACCAACTTGGAGATAGAATTCAAAGAGTTGAGGGTAACGATGTCCTTAGCTGGGAATCTTACCATTTTATTATTAAAGAACATAATTCGTGAACCAATTGTTGTGAGAATGAGGCTGTAGCAGTCTACCGTTCTCACATTTGTAATAGTCATACCACCAGATTAGTCAACTTAACATTATCAAATACCAAGCGGATTCGAAGCCCAAAGCAATACCTACCGTGATCTGATCATCTTCGAGATATTTACTGTCCTACTATTTACTATTCTGCTATTTACATTTTTGTTACACACTTTTACTTTTCTGTTATTTAATTTACCGTCATTTACTTTTCTGTCATTTACTTTTATGCTTCTCAATCACACAAAACTCACTCACTAATTAAATCAGCTAAACGATAACAAAAGTCTAGTATTGGAATTCGACCATGTCCATTGTTTCGATACTTGGTTCTTACCGGAACTATATTACGCTGCGATAGGTACACTTGCCTGTTGTGTGTGTTTTAAGTTTAAGTATTTATCATTTTATAAATTCAAAACCTGATCTCGTGAAACCATCTCTAAATATAATTTTAATTATTATAATCAATCACATCACAAGGACATCAAGTTTTTGGCGCCGTTGCCGGGGACATGGTGATATCAAGAAAGATTCGAGTTAACGGATTAGCCTTTTTAAGCTTAACATTTATTTTTATGGTTTGTTTTGATTATTCTTTACAGCAACTTTCATGGATTACAACTACGAGAGTTATTATGGACGATACCAATATGACTATGAGTACCATTATTCGGAGGTTTGGTGTGAGATCTGTGGGGAACCACACTACACTCAAGATTGTTATCACTATCAAGGGTATTCCATAGATTTTCACCAACCCTACTGGCAACCATATGAGGAAACCACACCACCCCAAGAAATTAAATACTCAACTCTAAATTTTGACTCATGGACCTAAGAAATCTATTTCGTCATTTAGAAGAAATAAAGGTTCACATCCTAAAGAGCTAACCAACTGAACAACAAGATGATCCTGTAACATTCTTGATTTTCCGACCCTATTTTAATTTATTTAAATTAATAAAATAACGGTACATCATTAAACCTTGTACTTGTTCAAACCTGCACCTCATCAATTGTTAGCTAAACGTATTTTTAATTCAAAGTTTTAGAACTCAAATCATGTGGTAACACCTCCTAGAGTTAACTCAGTTAGTAATTCCGTTAGGTGTTCTGTTAAATCCTAACCAAGCTAATTCCGTCAAAGCTGAAGTTGCAAGGGCTGATTTTGTAAATAACCAGAAACCCTAGTAGGCACGGTCGCGCCTCATTTTGGCACGGTCGCGCCTCGTCTTGGCACGGTCGTGCCTTGTTTTGGCACGGTCGCGCCTCAAGTCTGAGAAAACGTAACTGCAGCTTTAATCGCCCGATCGTTGGTTCCCCGTAACTGATTCCACTTAATATCCATTAACAAAAACAATTACACTGCCAATTACAACCATTATCATCTGGAACCGACTCATCTCAAGAAAACTAAACGAAACCACAAGTTTCTTCCTTTCGATCCATATACTCTCAAGTAAACAAACGATATACATCACACGATCCTCACTGAAACTCACGAGTACACTGGTGTAGCCGGAATTGTAGCAGGAAACGCCGGAGACCAAATTCGTCACGCCGGAACTCCTTCCTACCGTAAGCTACCAATCCATCGTCGTACAGGGTAATTGAAACCTTCTAAACCTTCTATTTATTCTATAGATCAAAATCCCCAATCTAATTTGGGCATTCAATATCGAAATCTACTCGAACCCGAAACCATATTTTCATTCAAAATAGTTTAATCGAATCCGGTTCTAAACATGTTTTAAACACAATTAATCTACACCAACAGATTCGTAATAACCTTGTGAATGAAAGCCCTATAAATTCCAGCACTATAAATATAAGAATCAATCAATTCGTCCCTGTTTTGAAAGAGACACGGTCGCGCTAATCGTCTAGCGCGGTCGTGCCTCAGGAGACGCGATCGTACCGACTTCCAGCGCGGTCGTGCCTCCTGCTCAGACCCAGTCATGCTCGTTGGCTAGACTTGGTCGTGCCCCTGAAGCATAGACACGGTCGTGCCTATACAAGGCACGGTCGTGCCTAGTGTTTTGTCTAGCTATGTCCTCTGTTGATCAACGCAGTCGCACCCTGACTAGCGCGATCGCGCCCGTGGCCCGAGCACGATCGTGTCATGTCTAGGCATGGTCGTGTGTGTTCACAGAATCCTTAAAATTTCTATACTTTTAAACAGTTAGTATTTCAAGTTAATTTTCAAAATAAAAATAGTTGAATTTATAAAAATGCGTATTATCTTTATTTAAAAAGATCAAGTATTTAATCTTAAAATAAATGGAAATTATTTAATTAAAGTTTCAACCTTTAAATTATAAACCTTACACTTAAATAATATTTTAATGTATAAGTTACATTTTATAAATAGATGAATAAGGTAATAATTATTTATTTGATTTATAATTAAACAAAAACATTTATTTAGTTATACTTGATTACATCTAATACTTACATTATTCTCATAAACAATAATTAATTAATTTACTTATTTAATTATTCCAAACTCAAACCTTATTCAAAATGTTGTAAAAATATTCATTTCAAATCTTCCGTTTTATACAATACTTCCAAGTACCAATCACTAACTTTATCCAATTCAACCTTAGACCTAGACTTAGACTATTGTGCATTATTAATGCAATATACATTACACTCTAGGTTAACGTTGTGCGATACAAGGATCACATTACTTTCAAGTATCTCGTGTTAGCTACGCCTTCGAATCAAGTGAGTATTCACAACCCCTTTTTACTCTTTTACACTTTTGGGGATGAACATGAACTTTATGCACATTACACATTTACATTTACACAAACAACACAAGTGCAAAATCCTATTTACATACATGTGTTCAAAATTTGAGCTTTGTGCCCGAGTGCTAGTTGTGCTAATCTTTGTGAAAACTTATGTGCAATCATTAACTATACAAGCCGACGGTTTTCAATGATAGATCTATTGAGTCTGACAAACCCACCCAAGTGGAGGTGATTGATACCGACAACACAATTTGCATACTAGTTACAAAGGTTTGGTTGTACTTGATTACACAATAGCTGCTCCCCATAAAAGCCTTATTTTATCATGTCTTGTAAAGGATTTGTTTTCAACTATATGCTATCTATGTACAACTGTGTTATACTCACCAACTTTTTAGTTGACTTTATTTTATTCATGTTTCAGGCCCTAATATGTGAGAATGATTCAAGACGTGCTCAATATAGGATTTGGACTTAGCAATTTAAATCAAGAATTCTATGAGTTGTTTTATGTTTCTTTGTTTGAATTTGGTTTGTACTTGGATTATTTGTAATGGAAATTTGACTTTAATATATTTCAATTTAGTCAACCATGTGCTATGAACAGTCTACATGTCCCGCCCCGATGATTCCGCCGTTGGTTGGGGTGTGACAGATCCCTTCAAAGTCCAAGAATCGGAAGTTATAGCTCCAGCATATATAGTAGGGTCAAGTGACTCTAAGGATCAAGAACCTTCCAGCTTCACAAGTATGGATTAGTTAGAAGTGAGACCGGATGATTCAGAGGTGAGGGTTACTGCAACTTAACAATCACTTCTTGACTTATCTGAGATGGTGGAAGCTAAACAATCAAAGGTGTCAGAAGAGCGAAGCTCTAAAGAAGAATTGGTGGGAGTCCTCAACATGGAAGCACAAGAAGGATGTATGGAATAGTCTTGAGTTCCTGTCACTTCAGAGACAACATCATATGAAGAACTAGATTGTGAGACCAACATCCAGGAGGAGATTATGCATGAGGATGTAATCACCAACAAACAAATGACAATGGTGGCACCTCATCCTTGCAATAGTGATAGCTGGGCTGTAACCAAACATATTAGTGAATCATCCCATGAATCACATATGCCACAGGATATGGCACATCACTCTGAGGACCACTTCTCATAGAGGAAGCAACGTTCATCCAACAAAAATTATGTGACAAAATTATCATAGCGAGGTGACCGTCTACTTCACTACATGGGTTCTTGAAGTTTAGTCCGGGCAAATTCAAGTGGTGGTTGCGTGATTTGATTGCATTATTTTCTTTAGGTGCTCTTATATAGAGCATTCTAAATTTGACAGGTTTACCCAAGTTTTTAAAATTTCAAATCGATCCATCTAAACATAAATTAAAACTAAAAATAAACTTTCAAATTACATAAATCAATGATTCACCTGTTTTAGCATAAGAAAATTGAAGGTATTAAAAATAGAAAATTAGGGAAAATCTTTGATTTGTGACATTGGGTCACTTAATGATGGAATTCAGCTCGGACGATTGCGGGCCACATGATCCGGCTCGTCGAAACCTTTCCGTCCCCTGGTCAGGGGCCCTGTAACTTTAAACATAGCTCAAGTTATGAATGTTTAAAGTTTGAACTCTTTTTATCCTGTTTTCCCTTGGCCAGCTGGTCCAGAATGGATTGCACTAATTCTTGGATCAACTTATCATCACATTGTACGCATGGTCATCAAATGGGTTGGATGAACCACTCCATGTTACAAGCCACCAATTTGACAGATTATCCCACCACCAGCACTAAATTGGAAATTCACAAAGCACGTACGGGTGCGGCCAACGACCCTTAAATAAACGTGGCACTTCCGGGAGGCAACCCGATGATCATGAATAAATTGAGAAGTTAGTGCATACTTTAGAACACATGGACCTCAGTTTTGGTTCTCCAAATTTAAGTTTCTCGTACTTCAGCCCCCAGTTATGCCTTCCCGATCGTAGAACCTTAGTAGCTTAACTACTACCTTTTATTTTCCATTTCTGTTTTTATGTTTTCTTTGTGTGTCAAGTAGCATAGCATCACCAAGCTGTTTCTTTATCTCTTTGAGGAGTTTCGCTCCACCTCTATAAGCTTGGACGCCGGCAAACCACATCATTTAGGGTAATGTACAGTTTTAAGTGTGGGGTGGGAAATTGAGATTCAGGACGAACTTGTTTCCTTAAAGCAGTAAAACTAAACTCGTGATTTGCTACACATTTGACTAAAACCTTATTTTCACCAAAACCTTATTTTCTTAAAAACCCTAAATTTTTTTTGACAATTTTAAAACCCTAAAAATCTAAACCTCTTTGAGTTCGCGATTAAATACACAAAAAGGAATAAATAGAAACATGGCAAGTAGAAAGAAATAGATATTATACATAACAAATCACTAAACCCTATCCCATTCGTTTTCATATGAGAACAATCTGAGCCTTTTCACGAGTATTATTATCATCATTATTTGCTTGCTCTTTCGTTTGGTATACTGAGTGTTTTCGATCGAATTCTGTGCAGAAATTGTGTGACTTATACATATCAAGACCACGAACTAGTATTTGTATGAAAATGATTGAGGCACGTAGGACTTTATTAACCTTATATATTATCCTTAAACCCAAAATACCAAAAACAATATCCGCCTAGATAGCCTTTTGAGCCTTAGCCTTTTCGTTTCTACTACCCACATTTATCACTAAACCAGCTTTTTGTAAACACCGGTTATTGGCTAACTGACTTCAAGATGAAGAATCATTAGTTTATCCTATGTCGTTATTTCAAGTATGCAATCGTTAATACAATTTGGAAAGGATCTGATTCACTCAAGAAATTCAAATACACAGAAGAAACTGGATGTATTAGGAAGAAACAGCCGAACGATCTACAAGGAAGATATGGAAAAATATTTCAAGGAAATTTGGGAAAAGGATTTATTGACAATTCAGTCTTGATGATTATGTTCTCTAAAAAAAAGAAAGGGAGAAAAGAAGAAAAGAAGTTAGTCTTTTACCGGTGCGACCTTAAAGAGCTAGACATGCATTCTTTCGATTTTCATTTGCTTTCTTGTATTCATTTCGCAAATCATGGATTACCGCCCGAACTACGAGAAAATGTTATTGAAGCAACATTTGATGTACGAAAATAGTGGCTCAAGAAAGAGCAACGACCACAATTCTGCAACTTATCAAAAAGCATCACCAAAAGATGAGCCAAAAGATATGGCAAATGTGTGAAATGTGGCAACTGGAGCCACGATCGAAAATGCAGCAAGAATCAAACTTATTCCCAACATGAGTATACGCATCTGATCAAAGTAGGTGTTATTAGGTTACAAGCCGAAACAACCATACGGAAAGGCCGTAATGCGTACTACGCAGTGGGGAAAGAGTTGAACATGATAAGAAGTATCGGGCTTCGCAATCTGACCATAAATGAGACCTCAGATTAGTTATACCATCATTATCTGTGTGCTATAGAGGGACCCACTAGTACTTTCCATCGTAAGTCATGAAGCCTTAGCCGTGTGTTCAACGTTAGCCGCAGCTTTTTTAAAATCCTTTAAATCCCTAAAAGCCAAAAAGATTTTCATTTGAACCCTTTATTTTCTTTTTAGCCACATTACAACCCTTTTAAGTCCTCTTGATTCATGAATATTACTTAGTTAGTTGGTGGAGACTTGATTTGCATACAAGCTTATGACCATTGCATAATTCGATTCGAACTTAAGTGTTCTGCTTAACTTACATTATCCATATGTATAACCCTAGAGTTGAGTGAACATTGTGAGGAGTGAAAGATTATGCATAATTGAAGTTCTAGTAGGCTTGTCATGGATTCCATCATCCAAAAATAGAAAAGCACAAAAATAGAATATGCGACTCATGAGTTATCCCGGAAACTACAATTACATGGAGCTCATTTAATAACCCTAGAGTTAAGTTTTTAGTTATGGGTCTGATCATGCATGAGTTTGCTTGAGGACAAGAAATGTTTAAGTGTGGCGTATGCCATAAATTATACATGTTTTGCATGCATAATAATCCCCATATTATGGTACTAAGTGAACAATAGCCATGTAATTGATACTTAAAACGTTAATATTTCATAATTGCAGGTTATTCGGTGCCCTGAGATAAACCAAGCTACAACCAATCAAAAACACCAAGAAATCAAGCTTCTAGAAGAATCATTCCCGAGCTTTGACCCCCCCAGAAGTCAACCAAGGTCAACGAAAGTCAAACAAGCAGCTAAAAGACAAAACTAGGAAGTAAGGAGGGGATGGACGGCCGTGCATCCCATTGCAAGGTCGTGAAAAGCCGAACTTGCTCCCCAAGGCTCTAGTACACTGCCATTTGTGCCCTGTTTGATTCTCGAGGTGTTTCCACACCCGTGCAAACCAATGCACGACCGTGTATTGCTCATTTTGAGGCCTATATATAGATGTCTTGAGTTTTTCATTACACACATGTAATACAGATTACCACACCTCATGATAGTCCGTTTCTGTAGTTTAGAGTCGAGAGTACAGAGTATAGAGGCTCCTCCTCTTTATTCGCAATAGGGGAGCCTACGAAACTCATTGTTACGCTGGTTAGTATGGCCTTTCGTAGCTAAACTCTTTGTATTGCTAGGGTTAATATGAAGTTTGAAGTATATTAATGTCTAACGTATTAATCTAGTGGTGTGTCTATGTCTTTAATTATTCGCTCTTAAAACCAATTTCTAGGTGGGCTTTTTATTATTATCTAAACTTGTCTTTACACTTGTGAGTGTTCTTGAATTTAAAGCGTAAGACCGTAAAACCTTTTTAATCAAACTTCTTTTGAAACTTGTACGTCTTTGTACAAGCAGATTTTGATAAGTTAATGCTTGGTTATTATTAAGAAGGCCGTACGTCTTTATACGAACTTGTTATGAAACTAAGAATTTGGGAACTCGTTTTGGGAACGGTACGTCTTTATACATGGTCCTATTGTTTCACCGCCTCCCGGTGAACAAAGTTTAATCACTCTTTGAATGATAATAATTAAGCAATTAAGTTTGATGTCTTAAACCAACTTGGAGATAGCATTCAAAGATTTGAGGGTAACGATGTCCCTAGCTGGGAATCATACCATTTTGTTATTAAAGAAAATAATTCGTGAACCAAATATTGTGAGAATGAGTCTCTAGCAGTGTACCGTTCACACATTTGTAATAGTCATACCACCGGATTAGGCAACTTAACATGATCATATACCAATCGGATTCGAAGCCCCAAAGCAATACCTATTGTGATATGATCATCTTCGAGATATTTACTTTCCTACTATTTACTATTCTGCTATTTACATTTCTGTTACATACTTTACGCACATTTTTACTTTTCTGTTATTTACTTTATTGTCATTTACTTTTCTGTCATTTACTTTTCTGTTTCACAATCACACAGAACTCACTCACTAATTAAAGCGGCTAAACGATAACAAAACTTGAGTATTGGAATTCGACCGTATCCATTGGTTCGATACTTGGTTCTTACATGAACTATATTACGCTGTGATAGGTACACTTTCCTGTGGTGTGTGTTTTAAGTTTAAGTATTTATCATTTTATAAATTTAAAACCCGATCTCGTGAAAGCATATCTAAATATATTATTAATTAATATAATCAATCACATCACACGGACATTAACATCACATTGACGTTTTCTTAAAAAAAATTGATTTTTTATATACTCAAAATAAAGAAGATTAAAATTGGTTTCACATTTATACTGATGTATATATAATGAGGGTATTGAATTGGGACGTCCGATAATGTTTTATCAAAATGCAAGAACCAAGTAAAATAGAGATTTTCCAAAAACCGTCACGGATTTATTCGTTACGAAATATTTTGACCCGAGAATAAAAAACATTTAATAAATCCTTCGAATAATGATAAGTTAGGTGCTGCCCTTTTTGGATCACTTGGAAGGGATATTCAAATATAAGAGTCTTGGTTTGAGTATGTCGGATAAGGTGTATCGCGATATCCGAGAGTCTCGGGTCGGTACATACGAGTCCAAGAGAAGGATGACTCGAAATGTGTGCAGGCCAAGCACAATCTAATCTTAGCGTAATCTAATCTAAAAACGTTTTCTAAACATTGCAGGTTAAGAGCACGTGGAATGAGGCTTCCTGAGTACGTGGCTGATCGGAATTGAAGAATCCCTATGTTACATGATGTAATGTTTTATGTAAAAACAATATTCAAATATAAGAGTTTTGGATCACTCGAAGTTTGTAGAATGTGTGCAAGCCAAGCATAAACTAGAGTAGGCACCGATGGGGTTAAACCTGCCAACATGACAAGTAATTGTCTAAACGGTCCCATAAGGATTAGGAGTTGTATAATTGATACAATTAGTAATTGTTACTTACCTACATAACTACATTCGTGTATTGTGCATGGTCCTTGCGTGAGTATAGTGAAACATGGATTCTAGTTATTAATTATTTAATGTTTTTAAGATAAAATCAAAAGGTCATTAATTAACTATCAAATATTTATTGAAAATTCTAGACCAGATGAATTTTATTTTATAGATGGCCCCAAACCCAATTGTCCCTGCTGACCACTCACTAAGGTCCATACTGACCAAATATAATCTTAATGACTCAAATTTATTGGACTGGTTTCGTAACTTAAGGATAGTCCTTAAGGCGGACAAGAAATTATATGTCAATGAAGGTCCTATACTTGATGAGCATGAAGATGATACCATGATGGTTAGAAACACGTGGCTCAAGCATGTAGATGACTCATCAGATGTGTCATGCCTTATACTAGCATCTATGGTACTTGCGATCCAAAAGAATTTGGAGAATCTTCCTGCATTTGATATGGTTAAGCAACTAAGGGAAATGTTCCAGCAGCAAGCTCGTCATGAACAATTTTAGACTATCAAGTCTCTCATCTCATGTCACATGCAACAGGGTACTTAGCTTAATGTTAATGTTCTAAAAACGAAGTGCTATATAGATCAGCTTGAAAGACTTGTATTTCCCCTAAAAATGGAGTTAACACTTGATTTGATCCTCAACTCCCTGTCTAAATCACTTGATCAGTTTGTCATGAACTTCAATATGAAAGTTTGGGAAATGTCCATCCCAGAACTGCATATGAAGTTAAAGACTGTCGAAATGAATATTCCGGGAAGGGTAACATGTCAAGTGCTGATAATTAGGGAAGATAAAGTCAAGAAACAAAAGTGTAACATCCCAAAACTCCTAAATATAAGTTGGGACACATGTCTCTTAGGAAACGTGGCCTAAGAACCCAACCGAGTACGAAACGGGAAGACTATTCGCCTAGAAATAGCCCAAAACTTCGTATAAGCACATGTTGGGATAGAAAATGAGTTACGGGTGCCATAATATATGAAAATGGGGTGTTTCGACGAGAAGAATAAGAAAATGAGGTATGTCGGACCGATATCCTAAACATAACGGTCCGACATGTGTTCCCGAAGCAATTCAGGAGGCTTTGACAGGTGTTTTGATGACTCGGCTCCCACGTCGGACCGGTATGCTTTACACGTCGGTCCGACATGTGGACGTCGGACCGATATGATTTACACGTCGGTCGGATATGGGGATGTCGGACAGATATGAATTACACGTCGGTCTGATATGTGCTGCAGAAGCAAAAAAAAGAGGTTTGTGTCACCGACTTCAGCCGAAGTCGGACCGACTTGGCATGACATGTCGGTCCGACATTGGTCCAAATTTAGCCTATAAATAGATTCTTGAGGCCATTCAAATGAGCAAACACACACACCAAACACCATACACACACACACTCTCTAAGAAGGGTTAAGGAGCTATTGCGGTGCATGTGAGTGCGAGTACGGTACGCTACAAGTGCGGTTCGAGTTTAGAGAAACGTTTAGACCAGGAACGAACTTAGGAACTACCCGAGGATAATGTAAGTACTCTAGACCCGTACCTTAAATAAATGTTTATGTGAATTATGTGATTATGTGTTATGTGCTATTTGTGGAACTAACGTACGGGGTAATGAGGATTAGTCTAAACACTAAACGTGAATAATGGAGTAGCCACGACGTATTAAAGGGGTGGTGGATACGCCGCTGGTACTTCCTATATATAAAACTCTTTAATACTTCATGGAAAAACCATTATGAATATTTAGGGATATAGATTAAAGATAGTAACGAAAATCTAGTAAACGAACTGGAGAACTTTCGACCGGTATGTAGTTATCTGACAAACAGAATGTCCCATCTAAGGAAATAGTGGTGTATAAATCTCTCCTACACCCATCACTCTATCCTGGGAACATCTCTGGTGGAGGTACTACTCTTAAAGGATAATCACCCCAGTTTACAATATATGATAAGTATTAATAAGGGAAGGCTTAATTCTAAACAAAAGAATATGTGTGATGTATTATAGGGGTGGTGGGTACGCCGCTGGTACACCCTATATATAAACCTATTTAAATACATCATATAGACTCCTTTACGAGGAATTAGTACAAGAATGAGATAAAAGCATGAGGAAGTCATGATATCAAATAAATGATGAGAAACGCTTAATCTTAAGCAAAGGAGTATCCATGAGATGTTAAGAGGATGGTGGATACGCCGCTAGTACTTCCTATATATAAACCTCTTTAACATAACATGACGAAACCTTTGTAAAAGATTAGAGCAAGAGTTAAGATAAAAGCATAAAGAGATCATGCTACTAAAATTAAATGGGAAAGCTTAATTCTAAGTAAAGGAGTATTCATGGGACATTAAAGGGGTGGTGGATACGCCGCTGGTACTTCCTATTTATAAACCTCTTTAACGTAATATGAAGAAGCCTTTATAAGGAATTAGAGTAGGAATGAATATGAAAGTATGAGAAAAGGTCATGCTATATGTGCGAATATGCAATGTGTGTTAAATGTGAATATGTGAATGCATGATAGATGATCATGCTATATGTGTATATATGAATGTGTGATGGAAACGAGTCTATGTCTTAAAATGGAATAACGGAGTACTCATGAAGTATTAAAGGGGTGGTGGATATGTCGCTGGTACTTGCTATATATAAACCTCTTTAGTGTATTGTGGGGAAACCGTTAGGAAGTTTTAAGGTGAGAACTAGTTGGGAATACATTGGGAGGATGTGAGTCTATGATATTCAAGGTCCCAATGAAAAGAGATGTCCAGCCTACGGGGCGGGTCTCAATAAGAAATGAATGAATGGAATGAGATGTCCAGCCTACGAGGTGGGTCTCAATAAGAAATAAGAATGGAAGAGATGTCCGGCCTACGGGGCGGGTCTTAGATAAAAACTCAGACCGGAGGTACGTCAAAAGGTGCTCGCGAGTGGTTAGTACACCCATTAAAATATACGAATGACGTGACTGGAGGTACGTCCGGAGATGGTCACGGGGGCGCAGAGAGCCTGGAAAACTTGAACAATAATAAGAACAAAAAGGGTTCACAATAAAATGAACGATGCAGTGTATTTACTTAGCGTAAGCTAATCCAAAAAAATTTTCTAAACACTACAGGTTAAGAGAATGTGGAAAGAGGCTTCCTGAGGATGTGGCTGATCGGAGTTGAAGAATCCCTATGTTACATGATGTAATATCTTATGTAAAAACGATATTATAATAAAGTATACCTTTATCATTATAGTGACAAGGTTTTGAAAAATCTGGGACCATTTTCCGTATTAAGCTCTGATAAAATAATATAGTAAAAGTATGGTGTTTCAAGTTGGTATCAAAGCACGGTTTGAGGGATTTATGTATCAGAAAGATATAAATAGGGATTAAATCCGAGGCCGTCCAAGGAAGCATGTATATTTAAATTCCAATGCTTAAACAGAAATGTCTGAGTATACGTGGGAAGAAATTTGTATGATATAAGCTCCATGTGATAATTGGGAGTATCATGATATGTAACATACATTGCCTTATACCAGGCCAGTATTGGAGCTAATGTATGGGCCCATCATGATATTGCAAACATCACATGAAAACTTATTTCAGCATATAGTAAGCCGGGAATGTGATTATGCATGAATGAATGTGCATACGTGTAAAATGCATAGATGGGGGCCTTATGTGAAACCCTAGAATACTTGATTAAGGTTAAAATGATAAAAAGGCCTGTAGTATAAAACCCTAGACTATGCTTAGGGTAAATGAACGAGAGATGTAAAACGATGCCCTATTTTAGCAAGCGATGGCTTAACATCAAAACGGCGAAATACACAATGAATGAAGTCATAGGAGAGTTGCGTCTCCACTTCATGATCAGAGCGAAGTAGAATAGGTCCGTAGACAGATTGCGTTAGAAGTAGGGAAGGCTTTCAATACAAACCTCCGGATTATGCAAGCTGAATTACAAAGCTCACTCGAAAGCTGGTTCGAAAACCATAGAAATATAGAGAAATCCCATAACGGAGAGGATGGAAATTTTAAATTAACTCGATGCACGTATAAGGACTTTATGACGTGCAAACTGATGGAGTTCAAGGGAGCCATTAATCCCTTAGAGAGCAAAAGATGTATAGCTGCAATGGAAACAACATTTGATACTTGTCATTGTAGTAAGGAGGACGAAGTAACCTTCGCCACCAACCAACTCAAAGAAAAAGCTAACGATTGGTGGGGCGTAATGAAAAGAGAGAAAGGTAGAGATAAAATCAAAGAGATGAAGTGGGAAGAATTCAAGGATATCTTTCTAAAGCATTATTGCCCGCGAGCGGCAATAGATAGAATCACCAAGGAGTTCCTTCAACTCCGTCAAACAAATGAATCTGTGGACGAGATTACTGGCATTTTCTTTGAGAAAGCCAGATTCTATCTCGCATTGTTAACAACTCCTGAGATGTGGATCACACGATACCATTTCAATCTGAAAACAGAAATTAGAGAGTTCATTCATCCGTCCAAGTGCGCAAACTTGGAGGAAATGATTGATTGGGCACGAGAATGAGAAACAGAGCTTAAGAGACATGAAGAAGAGGACAGGAAGAGGAAAGAAGAGGATTATCTATCTCCTATGCCTCTGAGGAGAATAAAATTTAGAACACCTGATAGTGTTTCCTCTCAAAAGGAAAAAATAAGCGACTGTGAAGTCTGTGGAAGGAAGCATCCTGAAGAATGCCGGTTCAAGACTCTAAACTGTAGCAAATGCGGGAAAGTTGGACACACAACAATACAGTGTATGAGTTCAACTAGGCTATGCTACACTTGTTGCAAGCTAGGACATTTCAACAGAGAATGTCGTAAACTACGATCTTAGACTGAGAAGGCCGGTGAAGGGTCAAGAGTAGCAGATAATGAAATCAAAAGGATCAAGGCTCCAAAACCAAGAGGTAGGACTTTCTAGATAACGACCGAGGAAGAGAAAGATGTCCTTGACATCGTAACAGGTACCTTACTCTTGAATTCCCAACACACTTGTGTTTACTTCAATACGGAGGCAAGTTGATTATTTATTTCATAGGTGAATTCAAGAAATTTCAATGAAGTTGGCTAGAAAATTAGAGGTTAAAAACGTGAGTGATAGAGACAGCGTAGTAACAAAAATATGTTAAGATTGCCAACTATTAATAGAAGGAGAAGACTATCTCTTCAAGAATTTAATATGAACATTAGAGAGGACTAGTTATCTTCACATACTATGATGATTATATACGATCTGAAGATTGTACGATTTACGACGTCTGCAGGAAAGGAAGTTAGTGTCACAGGCGAACGACGAAGCTAGATTATGTTATGTACGAAGACTTAAATAAATAAGCTATGTGAGACAATGTCATCAAGCCTTCAGAGCTTATACGACCGATGTGAAGATAAAAGGGAGAAAACTGGAGCAGGTTCCAAATTCCCAGGAGAATTCCAGATGATCTTCCAAGTGTTCCATCTAAGAGAAAGATCGAATTCGACTTAAATTCCTGAAGCTAGGCCAGAGATTAAGGCTCATTACCAATCAACACTTACTGGAGTAAAGGAATTAGTGTCACTATGAGAACCGTTAGGCAAGAGATACAGACCAATAGAATTCTAAAAGAAACGTGGTAAGATAAGTCCACGATTCATTGGTCCTTCTAAGGATCAATAAACAAGTTAAAGAGTGACTTGTCAACTAAAGCTACCTGAAGAACTGAAACACGTTCCACATCTACAGAAGTGTATAGCAGACAAGACTGCTCAAGAACCTTTGAAAAAGATTGAAGTTGATGAGAAAGTGACATATGTCAAAGAACCCGTAAAGATTCTAGACATAAAGAAAAAGCAGTTATGTCACAAGGCGACCAAACAAGTATTAGTGCAATAGGAGACACACAAACGGGTCAAAGATGACCTGGGAAAGCAAGGAAGGAATGGGAGAGACTTATCCTAAGGACTAACAGGTTTCGAGGGCGAAGCCTAAATTAAGGGGGGGGAGTTGTAACATCCCAAAACTCCTAAATATAAGTTGGGACACGTGTTGGTTGAGAAACGTGGCCTAAGAACCCAACCGAGTACAAAACGGGAAGACTATTCACCAGGAAATAGCCCAAAACTTCGTATAAGCATATCTCTAGCTAGAAAATGAGTTACGGGAGCCATAATATATAAAAATGGGGTGTTTCGATGAGAAGAATCTGAAAATGAGGTGTGTCGGACCGATATCCTAAGCATAATGGTCCGACATGTGTTCCCAAAGCAATTCAGGAGGCTTTGATAGGTGTTTTGATGACTCAGCAGCCACGTCGGACCGATATGCTTTACCCGTCGGTCCGACATGTGGATGTCAGACCAATATGATTTACACGCGTCACAATAAGAAATAAGTATGGATGAGATGTCCAGTCTATAGGGGGGTCTCAAATAAAAACTCGGACCGGAGGTACGTTCGAAGATGGTCGCGAGGGGGTTAGTACACTCATTAACATATACGAATACTGTGACCAGAGGTATGTCCGTAGATGGTCACGGGAACAATAATAAGAACAAAAAGGGTTCACAATAAAATGAATGATGCAGTGTACTTACTTAGCGTAATCTAATCTAATAACGTTTTCTAAACATTGCAGGTTAAGAGCACGTGGAATGAGGCTTCTTGAGTACGTGTCTGATCGGAATTGAAGAATCCCTATGTTACATGATGTAATGTTTTATGTAAAAACAATATTATAATAAAATATACCTCTGTCATTATAGTGACTAGGTTTTGAAAAATCCGGGACCATTTTCCGCATTAAGCTCTAATAAAATAATATAGTAAAAGTAGGGTGTTTCAAAAAGTGTTGAAGCACTTTCCTGTGACAAACACTCTGGATAGATAGAGTCTTAGTTTGTACTGTAATGTTTGTAATTGTCTTTGCATGTAAGAGTCTTTATGTATTAGTTTATCGAGTTGTATTTACTTTTACATATTGAATGTTGCATAATTCTCTAAGTGTTTTGCGCACTTGTATATGCGCAGGAGAAAGCCCCTGCGTACTTAGCAAGTACGCAAGAATACCTTTGCGTACTTGTTAAGTACGCAAGAGCATTTTGCCCTGCGCACTTGCTAAGTGCACAGGCATCAGGTCATGTATAAATAGGAATGGTTGACAGTAGATAAGTACGCAACTCTAGACTCAGCAAATACGTAAATTGTAATCTCAGTACTTCTCTCTGTAACCTTCAAGTGTTTATAATAGACGAACGTTTACAGTGATTATCTTGTTGGTTTAGTTTGTTTCGTAAGATTCTCCACCTAGTCACGGGCATTCCGTACCCGGTCCGACTAGTAGACCCACTTGCATGTGACGATCCACCACACTCGAGGGACCTACAAGTGGTATTAGAGCTTTGCTCTTGATTTCGAGTGTTGTGAGTGAGTTTGGAGAGTTTCTACAGAGATTTTACAAGCAAAAGGAGGTATTTTTGTTGATTTTTGTGATAAAATAGGGGTAGCTCTTGAGCACTATTTTAGAAGCAAAAATCACTCAAAAACCGAATTTTGCTGTGTATTTGAGTGATTTGAGTTTCAAAGGTTGGTTAGAAACAAGTTTCTGACCCTTTGGCTCATTTGCATTGTTCATCAGTCTAATTTTTACCATCTCCGGCGATTTTACAGTGACCGGAATAGTTTGGTGAGAGTTGTTGAAAAGGTGTTGTGCGTACTTACCATTTCTGGCAAAAAGTACAGTTCTGTTGCGTACTTACTAAATACGCAAGACTAATATCCTGCGTACTTACAAGTATGCAAGACTGATCTTGTGCGAACTTAAGTTATATCCTGCGTACTTATCATTTACTCATGCGTACTTATCAAGTACGCAAGAGCAAATCTTAAATACGCAAGACCATTTCTCAAGTGCGCAAGGCCAATATCAAGTGCGCAACAGTGTCTGATTTTTCTGAAATTTGACTAAGTGTTCACTATGTCGAATCTTCATAATCTTGGAAACCTATTAAACTATGATAATGAGATCGGTACTCCTCAGAAACCGCCAAAGCTGCTAAATGTAAATGATTACTCTAACTGGAAGGCACGCTTTGAGCATTACATTTCATACACTGATTCTTCGTTATGGATTCCAATTCTAGAAGGCTATAAGCATCCCACACACATTTATCTTGATGACGAACTGCCTAAGCCTATCTCTAAACTCGATGAAGAGGAAAAGAAAGCTTATGATCGAGAGAAGAAGGCTTTTGGTTTAATCACTATGGCATTAACTCGGGAGTTGTTCCATAGCTTCAGAGGTTATGACAACTCTAAGGATCTTTGGAAGGCGTTACAGAAAAGATTCGAAGGGAATAGTGATATCAAGAAGAGTAAACGGGATCTACTCAGGAAGCAGTATGAATGCTTCAGATTTTCGGAGAATGAGTCTTTAGATGATCTCATCTCTAGATTCTATCATCTGCAGACAAAATTGAAAGTTTTTGAGCTCAAGTATCCCGATGAAGAGTTGGTGGAAAAGTTTCTGGATGCCTTGCCACCCAGATTTGAAATATACACAACCTTGATGAGAGAGAATCCAAAATTCTATGAGATGACAGTGGAGGAGGCAATTGAAAAGGTTCAAGCTCATAACATGAACCTAAGAAAGAAGGAGAGCACAGGAAGACCTCAGATACAAGACCCTTCTATGTATCATGGGACGTCTTCTACAACCAAGTCATCGGGCTCTGGAATTGGCCTTTTCTCTGGAAACTCTACTGAAGAAGACCACTCAACTGGTTGTGGTGGTCATGCATGCTATGCATCTGGATCAGGTTATGGATCTCATCAACAACACGCCTCAAGAATCCCTCCCACTACAACTTCAGCTAACCAATCAGCTATAGCCAAAATAGCTGAAGATCATGTAGCATTATTCTCATCGTGTATGCTTGCCTATGAGAACTTCATTGGCGGCAAGCTTACAGATCCCGAGACGATTGAAGAAGATTTTAATCAAGTGGATCCTGATGACATGGAGGACATGGATATTTAGTGGAATATGGCCATGATACTGAGGAGAGCCAAGCGTTTCCTGAACAGAACAGGAAGAAAGTTCATTGGCGGGCATTCTAATGCCAAGGTTGGATTTGACAAATCCAAGGCCAAATGCTACACGTGTCTGAACTTTGGACACTTTGCTCGTGAATGTCAAAAAGACAGAGCACCTGCCACGGGTTTCACCAGACCTAGCCAAGGAAACAGCCATGGCTACAACAACTCAAACAACCACAATCAAAGCCAAACTGGAACGTCCAATGCATTGGTAGCTCAACAGGACGACAGCTTTGATTGTGGTGTTCATCTGGAGGAAGCCATCATTGCACAAACTCAAGTTGGTCTCATAGCTGAGATCATGGAGATGATGGAAGCTGAGAAAAAGGAAGCTAAGGAAAAGGAAGCTGAGGAAAAGGAAGCTTATGTGGCGGACCTAGAAGAGTCTACTACTGCTGTTGCCCTAATGGCTATTGGAGAGGCAACAAGTTCATCGAATGAGGTAGATTCTAATCCTTTTTCTGTCATTTCTTGTTCCAAATGTCTAGGCTTAAACATTGAAAACTCTAAGCTTCAAGACAAAGTCGAACCCCTTCGTATTGCAGCTTTAAGCTACAAAGAAAACGAAAAACGATTTAAAGATTCAATTGAAACGTTGAAGAAAGAAAAACGTGATTATTCACTTAAAATGAGCGATCAACAGCTTCACTTGGATATTGCATACAAGGGGTTAGAGAAAAGGAACAATGAGATCAACAAGCTGCAAAATGAGATCTTGCAGTTGAAATGTACAAATGAGAAGTTGAAAAATTCACGTTTTGTGGGGGAACACTACGAATCTGTAGTGAGACAAATAAATGGCTTAGGGTTGGGTACTTATGCCATTCCTCCACCAGTTAGCGGGAAATTTGTTAACGGCTTAGTAGACATTGATCTAACTTGCCTTGATGAGTCCTCAGGAAAGGATGACTCCTCTAAAAGAGATGATTCCTCAAGTAAGGCCAACTCCGCATCTGATGAGGAGTTCTTTACTGCTTCTGATGATGGGTAGATTAACACTTGCCCTGAAGGAGTAGTATCTGAGGAGTTGTTATCTGAACAGACAGTCAAGAAAAACATTATCACTAATAGTGATAACTGTATTCTAACTGAACCCGATATCATTGAATCTAATGATAAATTAAAGGTAACGCTTTATGGGGGGTATAAAAATCTTAATCAAGTAAAGAAAGAGGCTTTTTCAGCTCACTTTGGGCTTGGTTACAAAGAAAATTTGCAAAAATACTATACTCCCAAGAACCAATCTGTATCGGGTCAAACTTCTGTTCACAAACCAACTCCTCCTGCTCATCATGCTGAGTCATCTAATGCCAGATCCAATGAGCCTTACAGAAGAACTTACACAGACAAGAGAACTTGTTTTCACTGTGGTATGGTTGGTCACATTTTTGTGAACTGCCCTTCTAAGAACCAAGGGAAACGGCCTAGTGTTTCACAACCGGCCATCATCCTTATGTCACCACAAGTGAACCATCCCAAAAGCCAAAAGCAAATGTGATAAAACCACCAGTAAAACCAATGGTAAAGCCAAAGATAACCTCTGAGGCTAAACCATTTGTTTCAAGGAAGGGAAAGCAACCCGCTACACCTTGTGTATCTACCTCTGGTAGTATACCTACTAGTGAGAAACCTGTGGTGAAACTCTCTAAGCCACAGAGGAGGAGAAGGAATAAGAGGTTGAGAAAGCAAGAGCAGCTGACTTCAGTTCAATCAGGTGAAGCTTCCACAAGTTCACCTGCTGTTGTTGAACCAAAGTCTACTGTTCCGGATAAGAAAAAGAAGAGGTCCTGGACTGCCAAATCCAAAAATTCTCAATCTCCTAGTCCGAATTCTTTTAAAGATTCATCCATTTCGAACAGTCATCACGACTGTGAGTTAAAAGAGGTAGTTTATTTTGAAAAGGATGGACGACCCAAGACCACTATGGCTTGGGTCTCCAAATCTAACTAATTCTTTTTGTGACTCGTGCAGGGACGTCCGAAGGGTACTATCTCTAACCGCTGGTATGTAGATAGTGGATGCTCCCGACACATGACAGGAAATATGGCCCTGCATCAAGACGTGAAACCATTCAGAGGCGGCTATGTGGCCTTTGCTGGAGAAAAAGGCGGAAGTATCACGTGTCAAGGCGTGGTTTCGAACGGTTGTGTCAGCTTTGACAATGTCAACTTTGGCGAGCAGCTGAAGCATAACCTGTTGAGTGTCTCCCAAATGTGTGATAAGGAGTACTCGGTGATGTTTGATATGAATGAATGTTTGATTCTCAAGCCTGGTTTTGAAGTTCCTGATGATTGGATCCTAATGAGAGCGCCAAGGACAAACGACACCTATCAGATTGATATGAGCGTGGCAACAACCACCTCATCAGTTGCTACTTGCTTGCTTACCAAAGCGACAGAGCTTGACTCTATCTTGTGGCATAGGAAACTCGGACATATTTCGTATCCTAAAATGAACCATCTTGTCCGAAACGGTTTGGTAACCGGAGTTCCTAAGCTGAGATTTACCGTTGCAGATGACTGTATGCCTTGTAAAAAGGGCAAACAGCAGCGGAAGTTTCACAAGCCCAATCTCCAAAACTCCATTGATACCCCTTTGGAGCAATTACACATGGATCTGTTTGGCCCCACAAGTATCAGGAGTATTGGAGGTAAGTCGTTCTATCTGGTTGTAGCTAATGATTTCTCACGTTTTTCTTGGGTGCATTTTTTAGGTACTAAGGATGAGAATGCTAATATTCTTCAATACTTGATCCTGAGCTTAGAATCTCTTTGCAAGCTGAAAGTTAGAAGAATAAGGAGTGACAACATAATTGAGTTCAAGAATAATCTAATCGAGCTTTTCTGTCTCAAGAAAGGGATCTGTCACGAATTCAGCGCGCCGTACACGCCTCAGCATAATGGAGTTGCTGAACGGAAGAACAGAACATTGATTGAGAGTGAAAGGACTATGCTGTCGGATGCAAAGCTTCCTGTCACTTTCTGGGCAGAAGCAGTTAATACAGCTTGTCACGTCTTAAACAGAGTTCTGGTTGTGAAGAGGCACAACAAGACTTGTTACGAGTTGATCAACAATCGACTTCCCAATCTTGATTACCTAGTTCCTTTTGGTAGTCCGTGTTCCTTGTTTCTACAATACAAAGACCGCCAGTCTAAGTTTCATGCAAAAGCGGTGGAAGGCATCTTCTTAGGATACATTGCCAACTCGCATTGCAAGAGAGTGTACAACATAGGAACTCGTACTGTCGAGGAATGGTTTGAAGTGGATTGCAGTAAACACAGCATTCCACCATAACCAACAGGTCCAACATGGGGTTTTGATTATGATGCACTATTCAAGTCATTCAATTTTCCTGATCTATCTGCAGTTGACGCCGCAAATGTATATGAATTATTGGGTGGCGGCGATGACTCTAGTTTCTCTACTCGTGCTACTGTACCGATTGTAACTCATGATTCCAATGCTACATCTGCATCTGGAACTCATGACAGTGATAACAGTGAAGATGCTCATGTTGATGGAGATGACGCACAAGCTAATCCTAACACAACTATAGGAGATGAAGCTCTAGCTGATCCAATTAACATTGAATCTTCTTCTTCTAGAACACATGAAACGGGGGAGTTAATCACATATCTCGATTCAGAAATTCAGGAACCAAATGTACCGAAGGCGAGAGTGCATAAGAATCATCCAATTGACAACATTATTGGTGATCCTCATGCCGGTGTTCTGACTCGTCATCGAACTATCATTGAGAACACTAGTCTTTACTCGGAGATACTTGACACTGATGTCATGGAAACATGTCTGCATGCTGCATTTGTGTCCCAGTTAGAGCCGAAGAATGTGAAGGAGGCTCTCACTGACAACTGCTAGATTGAGGCGATGCAAGATGAATTGTCTCAATTCCAAAAGTTGCACATGTGGGATTTGGTTAACTTACCAAAAGGCTTTCAGCCAATTGGAACCAGATGGGTATTCAAATGCAAGGGGGATGATCGTCATGTGGTTGTGAAGAACAAAGCAAGATTGGATGTTTAGGGTTTTTACCAACAAGAGGGCTTGGATTACACAGAAGTATATGCCCCAATTGCTAGAATTGAGGCCATTCAACTGTTCTTGGCTTATGCCACATATGTCGGCTTCAAGTTCTATCAACTTGATGTGAAGAGTGCTTTCCTATATGGAAAAGTTCATGAAGAGGTCTATGTCACTCTACCTCCCGGCTTTGAAGATCCGCATAATATCAATAAAGTGTACAAGCTCGACAAAGCACTTTACGGTCTTCATCAAGCACCGCGGGCATGGTATGAGACATTATATAAGCATCTACTATCTAATGGTTTCGATCGTGGACAGATTGACTCGACCCTCTTCATTAGGAAAGAAGTAGGTGACATTCTTCTTTTACAAGTCTACGTCAATGACATTATTTTTGGATCTACCAATGAAGGGATGTGTAGGGAATTCGAAAAGGTGATGAAGTCCAAGTTTGTAATGTGTAACATGGGTGAATTGTCATTCTATCTGGGTCTGCAAGTCAGTTAAAGAGAGGATGGGATTTATCTACATCAAACAAAGTATGTGCAGGACATCTTGTCAAAATACAAGATGAATGATAGCAGTACTTATGGCACACCTATCTCAGTCAATCATGGTCTACATCCTGACAAAGATGGAAAGGATGTGGATTGCAGATTGTACCGTGGGATGATCGGATCATTTATGTATCTCACAGCTTCTAGACCCGATATAATGTTTGTTGTGTGCTTGTGCTCAAGGTTTCAGTCTCAACCGAAGGAGTCACATATGATAGCCGTGAAGAGAATTTTCACATACTTGAAAGGGAAACCTCGATTGGGTATTTGGTACTCTAAGCAGCAGTCATTCGACTTCAAAGCCTACACTGATTCAGACTATGGCGGTTGTAACCTTGACAGAAAGCCAACTTCTGGTGGATGTCAATTCTTAGGAGACAGACTGGTCTCCTTGCAATGCAAGAAGCAGTCAACGGTTTCTTTCTCAACTTGTGAAGCATAATACATTGCTGCGGCGAGCGGTTGTTCTCAGATATTGTGGATTCAGCAGCAATTGAGAGACTACGGCTTAAACTTCACTGGAACTCCTTTGTTCATTGACAACAATGCCACTATGTCCATCACAAATAACCCGGTGAAACATTCCAAAACTAGACATTTAGAGATTCGCCATCATTTCATCCGTGATTGTGCTGAAAAGCATGTAATTGAACTTGTAAAAGTTCACACGGATGACAATCTTGCTGACCTTTTCACAAAGGCATTTGATCGATCCCGTTTTGAGCATCTTGTCAACTTGATAGGAATGTTCAATCCTGAGTGAAAATTAATTTTTCTTAAATCAATTCAATTCATGGAAGTTAAATTTTATTTCTTTTAAATTTTCTGTATAGTTCTTTTAGTTTTTAAAATATTTTACAAAATCAAAAACAAAATAGAAAATGGAGAAAATTTCAAAGTTAACTTGAGAAAAGAGGAAATGATAGTACATCAAAAATGATGTAAACGTCACAGACTGCTCATATGGGAAATGATTGCGTCATGCTTACTTAATTGTTTAAATTATTATGTTTTTAATCTGCTTATTTACAAGTAATTTAAATCATCAGTAGGCTGTATGCGTCTTTGAATCACTAGTAGTGTGGAAACTAAAGCTAAATTACAACTGTGATTTGAACCCATGTTTGCTAGTGTGTGTGCGTAAAAGAATAGAAAAGATCATTATCAGATAAAGGATGTTAGATTTTGGCAATAATTTTCTTTTGAGATCAGTTTCGGGTTAGGTCGTTAGCACAATTAATGCGGTTCATCTCACTGCCCATACTCACAAGTATGCAAGGAAAGATTGAATCAAGACATGTCTCTGCATTAACCGTTGAGCATGTATTCACCCTTGAATCACTCCTGATTCATTGAAATCAAATCTAGATAAAAGTTGGATCCCCTTACCTTATTCAATCACCATATATATTATCCTGAATCATCATTCCGATATTCAATGAAGAAAATCAAATGAAACCAAGACAAATGAATCACTCGATTCTGAATCTTATGATTCTTGATAATCCTTATGGATTCTGCTTGATTTTTCCTGTGCTAATTGATGTAGCTTCATTCTGAAAATTTAGAAAATCATTGGGAAAATCTTAGATGCCTTGAGATAGTGCAATTTACATTATTGATGTAGCATATCAGTGGGGTACACGTTGTATATTTTATAATTAATACCTTAATACACAAGAACGTGATACAAAGATGCTTATAGTTTCAAATCTTTTAATATTGTCAACTTGAATTACTGGTTTATGTGCTTATTACGTATAAATAAATAGTAATCCATGACATGATCCCATATTTTTTTATGTTTATATTGTATCGTTTTTGCTATAAGTTAGCCTGATATGATCCTCTACTCATGTCTTTGATCAAAAATAGTTTGTGTGAATACTTGTATATTTCTATGAGAAAAGATCAAAAAGATTTTAAGTTTATGCATAGTTCAATTTTATTCAGAAAAGCAAAAAGTATTTGTGTTTAACCTTCCTGAATTGTATTTGAATCCTAGTGATTGAATACTTTTATCTTGTTCGTTATTTGATTTGAAAATATTAGTTGAAAGTTTGCACACTTAAGGGTTTGTGCGTACTTGTAAGTGCGCATGAAGTAAGCCCTGCGTACTTAACAAGTACGCAAGAGTTAAGCCTTGCGCACTTGTAAGTACGCAAGAGTTAAAGCGTGCGCACTTGCTAAGTACGCACGACCTTTTTGCGTGGGGTATATAAACTGGACTTAGAAAAATTTCAAAGTTTCATCACTTTCAAACCAGTTCAAATTCCCTCCGACTTTTACTCAAAAATTAAAGTGTTCCTAAACCGATTCTTCGTCCCGTTGCTATTTTCATCATTTCATTTCAATCAATCGGTGAGAATCTAGGCTAAATCCATCCATGAAATCGTGACTTTGGACCGATTCAATGACTTAGAAAATCTAAGTTTATTCCGTGATTTTTGGGCAAATTTTGGGTTGTTCGGGTAAATCTTTATCACTAAAACATGATTAGATACTATAATCGACCCGTAATTTGTCCGTATAGCTTTTGAATTTGTCCTTGACCTCGAATTTGAACCGACAATGGTTTCGGTCTACTTTTAGGTCAAAATTGGTCAAGTATAGCAAGTTTTGGTGTTGATGTTGGTCCCATAGGCTAGAATCATCGATTCCGACCTAGTGGCGACCTAATCTACCTGTTGTTTTGAATTTTTAAAATTCTGGAATTTTTCACCAAGTGCGTTTCCTGCGCACTTAACAAGTACGCAAGAAGCAATTCATGTGTACTTGTTAAGTACGCAAGAGGAAATTCCTGCGTACTTGCTAAGTACGCAGGACCAACACTTGGGAAAAATTTCTAAGTCTGAAATTTCAGTTCAAAGAGTAACTGCTATACTAAGTCATTTTTATTCATTTCCAATGATACTTGTTGTTCTGATTATGTTTTCTGTGTTTTTTTGCAGATCATGGCTCGGGCGTTTACTAACGAATTCAATCTGTTAGCTAACACTGAACCAGAATGGAAGGGTGCACACTGCAGTATAGAGAAATAGTTGATTTCTTGAACAGTTCAAGAATCAGCTATGCTATTTCTGCTGACCCGATCGTATCAAGACCCTATCTGGGGCAGTTTTGGGAGACTGCGGAGCATGATTGCACGGTAACCCCCAACGTTATAAGGGCTACCATTGCTGGTCATGCTATCGCCTTTTCTGAAGATTCTATTAGAAGGGTCCTGCAATTCAGAGATCTCTCGACCGACCCGACAGCCTATCCAGGCTACTTTGTGGACGGCTGTTGGAGGCAAAGAATGGGATATGTCGGTGCGAGAGACTATGCTTCATATAAGAAGATGTAGGTGCTAGACTGTTGATGCACTTTCCTGTGACAACACTCTAGATAGAGTCTTAGTTTGTATTTCTAATGTCTGTGATTTGTCTTTGTATGTAAGAGTCGTTATGTAATAGTTTATCGAGTTGTATTTACTTTTACATAATGTATGTTGCATTTCTTCCAAGTGTTTTGCGCACTTACATGTGCGCAGGAGAAAGCTCCTGCGTACTTAGCAAGTACGCAGGAAGATCCATGCGTACTTGCTAAGTACGCAAGAGCATTTGGTCCTGCGCACTTGCTAAGTGCGCAGGCATCATGTCTGTATAAATAGGTTTGGTTCACAGAGGATAAGTACGCAGAACTCATATCTTAGACGAACTCAGTTTGTCAAGTACGCAATTTGTAATCTCTCTGTAACCGTCGAGTGTTTATAATAGAAAGAGCTTTTATTGTGACTCTCGTGTTTGGTTTACTTTGTTTTAGTTAGACTCTCCGACTAGTCACGGGTATTCCGCACCCGGTCCGACTAGTAGACCACTTGCATGCAACGATCCGACACACACGAAGGGATCTACAAG
The DNA here is from genome assembly GCA_023525975.1 of Smallanthus sonchifolius. Lineage (NCBI taxonomy): Eukaryota > Viridiplantae > Streptophyta > Magnoliopsida > Asterales > Asteraceae > Smallanthus > Smallanthus sonchifolius. The sequence goes on along the minus strand of CM042019.1, from coordinate 42,742,338 downwards.
TGGTATCAGAGCTTTGCTCTTGAATTCGAGTGTTGTAAGTGAGTTTGGAGACGTTTTTACTGAGTTTTACAAGCAAAAAGAGGTATTTTTGTTGATTTTTGTGATAAAAAAGGGGTAGCTCTTGAGCACTTTTTTAGAAGCAAAAATCTCTCAAAAACCAATTTTTGTTGTGTATCTGAGTTATTTGAGCATCAAAGGTTGGTTAGAAAAAAGTTTCTGACCCTTTGGCTCATTTGCATTAATCATCAGGCAAATTTTTACCATCTCCGGCGATTTTCCAGTCACCGGAAAAGGTTGTGAGAGTTGCTGAAAAGGTATCCTGCGTACTTACCATTTTTGGCAAAAAGTACAGGTTTCTGCGTACTTACTAAATACGCAAGAGTTACCTCCTGCGTACTTACAAGTGCGCAAGACTGAAGTTGTGCGAACTTAAGTTATATCCTGCTTACTTACATCTACTCCTGCGTACTTACAAGTACGCAATAGAAAATATAAATACGCAAGACCAGTTCTCAAGTGCGCAAGGCCAAAGTCAAGTGCGCAGCTGTGTCTGACTTTTCTGAAATTTGACTAAGTGTTCACTATGTCGAATCTTCAGAATTTGGGAAACATGTTAAATTATGATAATGAGATCGGTACACCACAGAAACCACCAAAGTTGCTGAATGTGAACGATTATTCCAATTGGAAGGCACGTTTTGATCACTACATTTCATATACCGACTCATCATTATAGATACCAATCCTTGAGGGATATAAGCATCCCACACACATCTATCTTGATGATGAATTGCCCAAGCCTATTTCTAAACTCGATGAGGAAGAAAAGAAAACATATGATCGAGAGAAGAAGGCACTTGGTTCGATCACTATGGCATTAACTCGGGAATTGTTCCACAGTTTTTGAGGGTATGACAAATCTAAGGATCTCTGGAAAGCTTTACAGAAGAGATTCGAAGGAAATAGTGACATCAAGAAGAGTAAGCGGGATCTTCTCAGGAAGCAGTATGAGTGCTTCAGATTATTTGAGAATGAATCTTTAGATGACCTCATCTCTAGGTTCTATCATCTACAGACTGAGTTGATGGCTTTTGATCTCAAGTATCCAGCTGAAGAGATGGTGGAAAATTTTTTGGATGCTTTACCACCCAAATTTGAGATGTACACAACCCTGATGAGGGAAAATCCTAAATTCTATGAGTTGACAGTAGAGGAAGCAATAGGAAAGATTTAGGCTCATGAAATGAACTTGAAAAGAAAGGAGAGCTCAGGAAGACCCCAGATTCAAGACCCTTCTGTGTATCATGGGACGACTTCTACATCCAAGTCATCGGGCTCTGGAATTGCCTTCTTCACTGGAAATCCTACTGAAGAAGACCACTCAACTGGGTGTGGTGGTCATGCTTGCTATGCTTCAGGATCAGGGTTAGGGTCTCATCATCAAAATACCTCAAGAAATCCTCCTGCTACGTCTTCAGCTAACAACTCAGCTATAGCCAGAATAGCTGAAGATCATGTAGCACTATTCTCATCTTGCATGCTTGCATATGAAAACTTCATAGGTGGCAAGCTTACTGATCCAGAGACGATTGAAGAAGATTTTAATCAAGTGGATCCTGATGACATGGAGGACATGGATATTCAATGGAATATGGCCATATTATTGAGGAGACCCAAGCGTTTCCTAAACAGAACAGGAAGAAAGTTTATTGGCGGGCATCCTAATGCCAAGGTCGGGTTTGACAAATCCAAGGCCAAATGCTACAAGTGTCTGAACTATGGACACTTTGCTCGTGAGTGTCAAAAAGACAGAGCACCTGCCTCTGGTTTTACCCGACCCAGCCAAGGAAACAGCCATGGCCAAAACAATCTAAACAACCACAATCAAAGCCAAGGTGGAACGTCCAATGCACTGGTAGCCCAACAGGACGAATATCTGGAGGATGCCATCATCGCACAAACACAGGTTGGTCTCATGGCTGAGATCATGGAAATGATGGAAGCAGAGAGAAGGGAAGCTTCTATGGCTGACCTAAAAGAGTCTACTACTGCTGCTACAGAGGAAAAGGAGGAAGCTGAAGGAAAGGAAGCTTCTGTAGCTGAGAAAGAGGAATCGACAACTACTGTTGCTCTCATGGCCATTGGAGAAGCAACAAGTTCATCTCATGAGGTAGACTCTAATCCCTTTTCTGTTGTTTCATGTTCTAAGTGTCTAGGGCTAAAACTTGAAAATTCTAAGCTCCAAGACAAAATTGAACCCCTAAGTATGGCAGCTCTAAACTATAAAGAAAACGAAAAACGTTTTAAAGAGTCTATTGAAACGCTGAAAAAGGAAAAACGTGAGTATTCTTTAAAAATGAGCGATCAACAGCTTCACTTGGATATTGCTTATAAGGGGTTGGAAAAACGGAACAATGAAATCAACAAACTGCAAAATGAGATCTTGCAGTTAAAATGCACAAATGAGAGGTTGAAAACCTCTCGCTTTGTGGTGGAACACTACGAATCTGTAGTGAGGAAAATGAATGGTCTAGGTCTTGGTACCAATGCCATTCCTCCACCAGTTAGCGGGAAGTTTGTCAATAGTTTAATAGACATTGATCTCACTTGTCTAGATGAGTCCTCTGATAAGGATGATTCCCCTAAAAAGGATGAATCCTCAAGTAAGGCTAACTCCACATCTAGTGAGGAGTTTGTTACTGCTTCTGAAGATGGGTCGGTTAACTCTTGCCCTGAAGGAGTAGTATCTGAGGAGTTGTTGACTGAACAGAAAGTCAAGAAAAACATTATCACTAATAGTGATAATTGCATTTTAACTGAACCCGATATCATTGAAACAAATGATAAACTAAAGGTAATGCTTTATGGGGGGTATAAAAACCTTAACCAAGTAAAGAAAGAGGCTTTTTCAGCTCACTTTGGGCTTGGTTACAAAGAAAATTTGGAAAAATACTATACTCCAAAAAATCAAACTGTTAAGGTTCAGACTGCTGTTCAGAAACCAACTCCTCCTGCTCATAATGCTGAGTTATCTAAGGCCAAATCTAATGAGCCTTACAAGAGAACTTATGTAGACAAGAGGAACTGTTTTCACTGTGGCTTGGTTGGTCACATTTTTGTGAACTGTCCTTCTAAGAACCAAGGGAAACGGCCTGTTGTTTCACAACCAGCTGTTATCCCCAGGTCGCCACCAGTGAAACCATCTCCCAAACATCCAAAGCAAAATGTGGTGAAACCACCAGTCCAACCGATGGCAAAGCCAAAGATCAAATCTGAGGCCAGATCATCTGTTGCAAGAAAGGTAAAGCAACCTACTGTACCTCGTGTGTCTACAGCTGGTAGTACACGTACTGGTGAGAAATCTGTGGCTAGACTTTCTAAGCCACAGAGAAGAAAAAGGAATAAGAGGTTGAGAAAGCAGGAACAACTGACTAAAGCTCAATCAGGTGAAGCTTCCACAAGTTCACCGGCTGTGGTTGAGCCAAAGTCTCATGTTCTGGTTAAGAATCAAAAGAGATCCTACAATAAGAAAGTAAAAGGTTCTCAATCTCCTGTTGCCAATTCCTCCAAAGATTCACCAATTTTGAACAGTCATCATGACTGTGAGTTGAAAGAAGTAGTTTATTTCGAGAAAGACGGACGACCCAAGACCACAATGGCTTGGGTCTCCAAAACTAACTAATTCTTTTGTGACTCGTGCAGGGACGTCCGAAGGGTACTATCTCTAACCGCTGGTATGTAGATAGTGGATGTTCCAGGCACATGACAGGAAACATGGCCCTGCTTCAAGACGATAAACCATTCAGAGGCGGCTATGTGGCCTTTGCCGGAGAAAAAGGCGGCAGCATCACGTGTCAAGGCGTGGTTTCAAACGGTTGTGTCAGCTTTGACAATGTCAACTTCTGTGAGCAGCTGAAGCATAACCTATTGAGTGTCTCCCAAATGTGTGATAAGGAGTACTCGATGATGTTTGACAAGTCAGAATGACTGATTCTCAAACCCGGTTTTGAAGTTCCAGAAGATTGGATCCCGATGAGGGCGCCAAGAACAAACGACACCTATCAGATCGATATGAGCGTGGAAACAACCACCTCATCAGTTTCTACTTGTCTGCTTACTAAAGAGACAGAGCTTGACTCCATTTTGTGGCATACGAAACTCGGACATATTTCGTATCGTAAAATGAATCATCTTGTCCGACACGGTTTGGTAACCGGGGTTTCTAAGCTGAGATTTACCGTTGCAGATGACTGTATGCCTTGTAAAATGGGCAAACAGCAACGGAAGTCTCACAAGCCTAAGCTCCAAAACTCTATTGATACCCCTTTGGAGCTATTACACATGGATCTGTTTAGCCCCATAAGTATCAGGAGTATTGGAGGTAAGACGTTCTGTCTAGTAGTAACTGATGATTTCTCTTGTTTTTCTTGGGTGCATTTCTTAGGTACTAAAGACGAGACTGCTGATATTCTTCAATACTTGATCCTGAGCTTCGAATCTCTTTGCATGCTGAAAGTTAGAAGGATAAGGAGCGACAACGGAACTGTGTTCAAGAATAATTTGATGGAGCTTTTCTGTCTCAAGAAAGGGATACGTCACGAATTCAGCGCGCGGTACATGCCTCAGCAGAATGGAGTTGTTGAACGGAAGAACAGAACACTGATTGAGAGTGTAAGGACTATGCTGTCGGATGCAAAGCTTCCTATCACTTTCTGGGCCGAAGCCGTTAATACAGCTTGTCACGTCTTAAACAGAGTTCTGGTTGTGAAGAGGCACAACAAGACTTGTTACGAGTTGATCAACAATCGACTTCCCAATCTTTACCTAGTTCCTTTTGGTAGTCTTTGTTCCTTGTTGCTACAGTACAAAGACCGCTAGTCTAAGTTTCATGCAAAAGCTGTGGAAGGCATCTTCTTAAGATACGTTGCCAACTCGCCTTGCAAGAGAGTGTACAACATAGGAACTCGTACTGTCGAGGAATGGTTTAAAGTGGATTGTAGTAAACACAGCATTCCACCCGAACCAACAGGTCCAGCATGGAGTTTTGATTATGATGCGCTATTCAAGTCATTCAATCTTCCTGATATATCTGCAGATGAGGCCGCAAATGTTTATGAATTATTGGGTGGCGGCGATGACTCCAGTTTCTCTACTCGTGCCACTGTACCGATTATAACTCCTGATTCTAATGTTGCATCTGCATCTGGAACTCATGACAGTGATAACAGTGAAGATGTTCTTGTTGTTGGAGATGACGCTCAAGCCAATCCTAACACAACTGTAGGAAATGAAGCTCCAGCTGATCCAATTAACATTGAATCTTCTTCCTTTGGAACACAGGAAATGGGGGAGTTAAGCACGAATCTTGATCCAGAAATTCAGGAACCGATTGTACCGGAGACGAGAATGCATAGGAATCATCCAATCGACAACATTATTGCTGATCCTTATGCCGGCGTTCAGACTCGTCATCGAACCATCACTGAGAACACCAGTCTTTACACAGAGATACTTGACACTGGTGTCATGGAAACATGTCTGCATGCTGCATTCGTGTCCCAGTTAGAGCCGAAGAATGTGAAGGAGGCTCTCACTGACAACTGCTGAATTGAGGCGATGCAAGATGAATTGTCTCAATTCCAAAAGTTGCACGTGTGGGATTTGGTTGACTTGCGAAAAGGGTTTCATCCAATTGGAACCAGATGGGTGTTCAAATGCAAGACGGATGATCGTCATGTAGTTGTGAAGAACAAAGCAAGATTGTTTGTTCAGGGTTTTTATCAGCAAGAGGGTTTGGATTACACGGAAGTATATGCCCCAGTTGCTTGAATTGAGGCCATTCGACTGTTCTTGGCTTATGCCACATATGTCGGCTTCAAGGTCTATTAACTTGATGTGAAGAGTGCTTTCCTTTATGGTAAAGTTCATGAAGAGGTCTATGTCACTCAACCTCCCGGTTTTGAAGATCCGCATAATATCAATAAAGTGTATAAGCTCGACAAAGCACTTAATGGTCTTCATCAAGCACCGCGGGCATGGTATGAGACATTATCTAAGCATTTACTGTCTAATGGTTTCGACCGTGGACAGATTGACTCGACTCTCTTCATTAGGAAAGCTGGCGGTGACATTCTTCTTGTACAAGTATATGTCGACGACATCATTTTTGGGTCTACCAATGAAGGGATGTGTAGGGAATTCGAGCAGGTGATGAAGTCTAAATTTGAAATGAGTAAAATGGGTGATTTTTTGTTCTTCCTGGGTCTGCAAGTCAGTCAAAGAGAGGATGGAATTTATCTACATCAAACTAAGTATGTGCAGGACATCTTATCAAAATACAAGATGAATGATAGCAGTACTTATGGAACACCTATCCCAGTCAATCATGGTCTGCATCCTGACAAAGTTGGAAAGGATGTGGACAGCAGATTATACCGTGGGATGATCAGATCACTTATGTATCTCACAGCTTCAAGACCCGATATAATGTTTGCTGTGTGCTTGTGCTCAAGGTTTCAGTCTCAACCGAAGGTATCACATATGATAGCCGCGAAGAGAATTTTCAGATACCTGAAAGGGAAACCCCGATTAGGTCTTTGGTACTCTAAGCAGCAGTCATTCGAATTCAAAGCCTACACTAATTCAGATTATGGCGGTTGTAACCTTGACAGAAAGTCAACTTCTGGTGGATGTCAATTCTTAGGAGACTGGTTTCGTGGCAGTGCAGGAAGCAGTCAACGGTTTCTGTCTCAACTTGTGAAGCAGAATACATTGCTGCGGCGAGCGGTTGTTCTCAGATATTGTGGATTCAGCAGCAATTGAGAGACTACGGCTTGAACTTCACTGGAACTCCTCTATTCATTGACAACAATGCCACCGTGTCCATCACAAATAACCCGGTGAAACATTCCAAAACTAAACACATAGAGATTCGCCATCATTTTATCCGTGATTGTGCTGAAAAGCATTTAATTGAACTTGTAAACACATAGGAACTCCTCTATTCATTGACAACAATCTTGCTGACCTTTTCACAAAGGCATTTGATCGATCCCGTTTTGAGCATCTTGTCAACTTGATAGGAATGTTCAATCCTGAGTGAAAACTAAGTTTTCTTAACTCAATTCTATTCATGGAAGTTAAATTTTTAACTCTTTTAAATTTTCTGTATAGTTCTTTTAGTTTTTAAAATATTTAAAAAAAATAGAAAATGAAGAAAATTTCAAAGTTAACTTGAGAAAAGAGGAAATGATCTAAACAACATAGACTGCTCATATGGGAAATGATTGCGTCATGTTTACTTAATTATGTTTTTAATCTGTTTATTTACAAGTAATTTAAATTGTCAATAGGTTGTATGCGTCTTTGAATCACTAGTAGTGTGGAACCTAAATCTAAATTACATCTGTGAATTGAACCCATGTTTGCAAGTGTGTGTGCGTAAAAGAATAGAAAAGATCATTATCAGATAAAGGATATTAGATTTTGGCAATAATTTTCTTTTGAGATCAATTTCGGGTTAGGTCGTTAGCACAATTAATGCGGTTCATCTCACTGCCCATACTCACAAGTATGCAAGGAAAGATTGAATCAAGACATGTCTCTGCATTAACCGTTGAGCATGTATTCACCCTTGAATCACTCCTGATTCATTGAAATCAAATCCAGATAAAAGTTGGATCCCCTTACCTTATTCAATCACCATATATATTATCCTGAATCATCATTCCGATATTCAATGAAGAAAATCAAATGAAACCAAGACAACTGAATCACTCGATTCTGAATCTTATGATTCCTGATAATCCTTATGGATTCTGCTTGATTTTTCCTGTGCTAATAGACGTAGCTTCATTCTAAAAATTTAGAAAATCATTGGGAAAATCTTAGATGCCTTGAGATAGTGCAAGTAAGAATAGCATATCAGTGGGGTACACGTTGTATATCTTATAATTAATACCTTAATACACAAGAACGTGATACAAAGATGCGTATAGTTTTAAATCTTATAATATTGTCAACTTGAATTACTTGTTTATGTGCTTATTACGTATGAATAAAGAGTAATCCATGACATGATCCCATATTCTTTGATGTTTATTTTGTATCGTTTTTTCTAAAAGATAGCCTGATATGATCCTCTGCTCATGTCATTGATCAAAAATAGTTTGTGTGAATACTTGTATATATCTATATAGAAAAGAACAAAATGATTTTAAGTTTATGCATTGTTCAAGTTTAATCAGAAAAAGCCAAAAATATTTTATGTTTAACCTTCATGAGTTGTATTTGAATCCTCGTGCTTGAATATTCTTATCTTGTTCGTTCGTTGATTTGAAAAATCTTCATAATTCTGAGTTGGAAATTTGCGCACTTAAGGGCTATGCGTACTTGATAAGTTCGTACGAAGTAAGCCTTGCGTACTTAACAAGTACGCAAGAGCAAATCTTGCGCACTTGTAAATGCGCAAGAGTTAAGTCCTGCGTACTTGTAAGTACGCAAGAGTTAACTCATGCGCACTTAACAAGTACGCACGACCGATGAGTGATGGGTATAAAAATGACACTTAGAACTTTTTCTGAGTTTCACGCTTTCAAACCTAAGAGTTTCCCTCTGCAATTTTCTACTCAAAATCGATTGTGTCTAAACCATCTTTTCATCCAGTCTATACTTTCATCATCTCATTACATCGCATTGGTGAGAATTTAGACCGATTCCATCCACAAAATCGTGACGTTCGACCGATTTGTGACTTAGAAAACTTTAGGTTAAAATCTTGAATTTTTGGGTAAAATTTGGGGTTGTTTGGGTAACTTATTGTGTGTTTCATGCAAATAGGAACCTTAATCGATTCTCTAATCACCCTTTGATCCTCGATTCGGGCCGTCGGTTGAAGCCTACTCGACAGTGGGTCGGCGACTGGGTTAGGTAAAAAAATTGGTGAAATGTTGGTAGTTTGTGGTGTTGATAATGGTCCCATAGGTTAGCACCCTTGATTCCGACCTAGTGGCGACCTAATCGACCCGTTTTTTTGAACGATCAATCAACTTCTGAATTTTGTTCTTAAGTGTTGTTCTTGCGCACTTAACAAGTACGCAAGAAGCAATTCCTGCGTACTTGTTAAGTACGCAAGAAGAAAAAGCTGCGCACTTGCTAAGTGCGCAGCACCAACACTTAGAAACTTTTTAGGTCTGAAATTTTTGTTCAATGAGTAACTACTATACCATGTCATGTTTGTTCATTCCCAATAACATACGTTGTTCTTATTATGTTTTTTGTGTGTTTCTGCAGATTATGTCTCGGGCATTCACTAACGAATTCAACTTGTTAGCGAACACTCAACCTGAGTGGAAAGGGGCAGCTTTGCAATATTGGGAGATCGTTGATTTTTTGAACCGATCAAGAATAAGTTATGCAATCTCAGCTGACCCAACAGTCTCAAGACCTTACTTGGAGCAATTCTGGGAGACGGCAGAGCACGACTGCACGGTATCCCCTAATGTCATAAGGGCTACCGTTGATGGTCGGGCTATTGCTTTCTCTGAAGATACAATAAGAAGGGTCCTGCAGTTCGGAGACCTCGTGCCACACCCCGACCGATGGCGGAATCATCAGGGCGGGACATGTAAGACTGTTCATGAGCTCAAGGTTGACTAAATTGTAATATGTTAAATCAAATTCCATTCAAACAAATACGAATCAAATTCAATGTACATAATGAATACAATTTGTTTTTGAATTAAGATTATCTAGGTCCAAAGCCTATGTGTAGCATGTCTTGATCAAACTCATATGAAAGCACCTGAAACATGAATAAAATAAGGTCAACTAAAAAGTTGGTAAGTATAACACAAATTTGTACATAGATAGCATATAGTTTGTAAACCAAATCCTTTACATAACATGATAAATAAGGCATTTATGGGGAGCCGCTATTGTGTAACCAAGTACAATCAAACCTTGTAACTAGCATGCAAAACAAAGTGTGTTGTCGGTTTCAATCACCGCGTACCATGGGTGGGTTTGTCAGACTCAATAGATCTATCATTGAAAACCGTCGGCTTGTATAGTTAATGATTGCACATAATAGCATACAAGAGGTTAGCACACCTAGCACTCGGGCATAAAGCTCAAATTGCACACATGAATGTAAATAGGATTTGTACCTGTGTTGTTTGTGTAAATGTAAACATGTAAGTTGAATAGTGTTCATTTTCACCCCAAAAATGTAAAAGAGTAAAAAGGGGTTGTGAATACTCACTTGATTCGAAGGCGTAGCTAACACAAGCTACTAGCTAGCAATAAAATCCTTGCAATGCACAATGTTAACCTAGAGTGTAATGTATATTGTATTAATAGTGCACAAAGTCTATGTCAAAGTCTAGGGTTGGATTGGAGGGGTGTATAAGGTTAGGGGTTTGAACTTGAAATGAATTGTATGAAATGAAAGATTTGAAATGGGTACTTTCGGAACCTTTTGATTAAGGTTTGAGTTTAAATAACTAAATAATTAAATAATTTATTATTTATCTATTTATGAAGATAATGTAGACGTTATAGGTAATTAAGTATAAATAATTAAATGTTTTTGTTTAAATATAAATTAAATTTTGTAGGTTTAAATAAATAACTTTTATTTATTTTAGAATTAAAAACTTGATCTTTTCAGAGAAGTTAATATAATTTTCATAAAAACGATTATTTTTATTTGAAAAAAATTACTTTGGAATACTTATTGTTTTAAAAATATGAAATTAAATATTTTGTCAAAGTTTTCTCCCACACACGACCGTGCCAGGGATAAGGCACGATCGTGCTAGGACCACGGGCGCGACCGCGTTGGTCAAGGACGCGACCGTGTTGATCAAACAGATGTCATAACAAGGCTGCTCACTAGGCATGACCGTGCCTGGGCCAGGCACGACCGTGTCTAGGGTTCGGATAGCACGACCAGGTCTAGCCAAGAGGCACGACCGGGTCAGAGGGCGAGGCACGACCGCGCTTGGAGTGGCGCGATCGTGTCTTCATGGAGCACGACCGTGCTAGAGGACTAGCGCGACCGTGTCTAGTCCAAAACAGAGACGAATTGTCTAATTCTTATGATTTCAAAGCTGGAAACCATAGGGCTTTCATCCATTAGGTGATTTCGAGTCTATTTGTATAGATTAATTGTATTTAAAACATGTCCAAATTATTATTCGATTATATCATTTTTAAACGAAACTTAGATTCGGGTTTGTGTTAGTTTCGATAATGAATGCCCAAATTAGATTAGGGCTTTGGATCTATAGAATAAATAGAAGGTTTAGAAGGTTTCAATTACCCTGAACGACGATGGATTGGTAGCTTACTGTAGAAAGGAGTTCCGGCGTGACGAATTTTGTCTCCGGCGTCTCCTGCTGCAATTCCGGCTCAACCAGTGTACTCGTGAGTTTCAGTGAGGATCGTGTGATGTTTATCGTTTGTTTACTTGAGATAATATGGATCGAAAGGAAGAAATTTGTGGTTTCGTTTAGTTTTCTTGAGATGAATCGGTTCCAAATGAAAATGGTTGTAATTGGCAGTGTAATTGTCTTTGTTAATGGATATTAAGTGGATATCAGTTACGGGAAACCAACGATCGGGCGATTAAAGCTGCAGTTACGTTTTCTCAGACATGAGGCACGACCGTGCCAAAACAAGGTGCGACCGTGCCAAGACGAGGCGCGACCGTGCCAAAACCTGGCGCGACCATGCCAAGACGAGGCGTGACCGTGCCAACATGAGGCGCGACCGTGCCTACTATGGTTTCTGGTTATTTACAAAATCAGCCCTTGCAACTTCAGCTTTGACAGAATTTGCTTGGTTAGGATTTAACAGAACACCTAACGGGATTACTAACTGAGTTAACTCTAGGAGGTGTTACCGCGTGATTTGAGTTCTAAAACTTGGGATTAAAAAATACGTTTAGCTAACAATTGATGAGGTGCAGGTTTGAACAAGTACAAAGTTTAATGATGTACCGTTATTTTATTAATTTAAATAAATTAAAATAGGGTAAGTAAATCAGGAATGTTACACCTCGCTACCGACCCGACATCCTATCCAGATTACTATGTGGATGGGTGTTGGAGGCATAGAATGGGATATGTCGGAGCGAGGGACTATGCTTCTTACAAAAAGATGTGGGTATTGGATCAATGGCGGTATTTTGCCCACATCATGATCGTGTGCATCTCGTCAAGAAAAGCAGGGAAAGATGCCATGGGTCATGACCTTGCAGCAGCCATGGTGGGCTTGTCTCTTAATAGGGGCTACAACTTCTCTCGCTACATCTTCAAAGCAATCAATGATCAGATCAATACAGCAGAGAAGTTTAGGTTCCTATTGTACCCGAGGTTTGTGCAACTCTTAATTGATGATGCATTGCCAAACCTACGTGCTATCGAGGAGAGACTGCAAGTAAAACGGGTGGACAAGAGAGTATTTTCTTAGTTTCTAAAGCCAGGCAGTGTAGATCCTACCCCTGTGCATACTGAACTCTTTGGTCACCTGCTTAATGAAGCATATGTCGCGCCAGAAGATTGGAATTGGTATAGTCCCAATTCGGCACCAGAGATGAGTGATGATTCTGATGAACAACAAGAAGAAGAGAATGAAAGTGATGGAGGTGATGAAGAAGGTGGTGATGGTGGTGCTGAGGAATCCGATTCAGAATCAACAAAATCAGATTCTTCTGATTCCGATGACACACCATCCCAGGCACACCTGAGGAAATCGGCACAGGTAACACTGCCTGCGTCGTCTTCTAAAAGAAAGCGACAAAGCTCGAGCGGCGAATATGAGCCAGCATCTGACTCTGACGCTGCTCTACAAAGACAAAGGCGAGAGAAAACCAATAAGAAGAGGGGCGATAGGCAAGAGGTTGCTATCCCCAGGGTTGTAGAGATCCCGACTGTGCAGCAAGTACAAGCTGCGGCTGCCAGTCCAGAGTTAGAATCTACCCCACCAGCACAGCACCTGTACAGAAGGAGGAGAAGGCCACTAGTACAAGGTAATGTGGCAGTCACTGCGGTCACAGAGGAGATTCTTGTGATGGTGACCATCCCTACTCCAACCGTCCAGGTGACAGTGACTACTCCACTTCTCACGGAGTCAGTCACCATCACCAAACCATAACACCCACTCCCATCATTACATCCCCACTCCCACATCACACCACTGAGCCGTCAGGTCAACCCTTCAACTATGGTGATTTCTCACAAGGGTTTGACTTTGACACAATCTTCTCCTCCCCCATCCATAATGCTGAAGCCTCATCATCTAGGCATTCTGATCTGTATGAAGCAAGGATCAATGTCTTAGAGACCCAAGTTGCTGGAATGTTGAAGACCATTCAAAAGTCAAAGGAGGAGTCTGATGCTCAACAAGCACAGATCAATTCCTTGGCCGATGAAGTTAGGATTCTCCACAGCCAAAAAACAGGGACAAATGAGCAACTGAAGAATGTTATGGCACAGAACGAGCTGCTAATGAAAACCAATGAAATGATTCTAGGCCACAGAACTTCACTTAAGCTAAGGATGGATTTACAGAGAAAAGAGCACGAAGCGATGGTCAAATTAGTTGAAGAACTGACCAAGAAGCTTGCTGCTCACGGGGAGAAAGAGAAAGAGAAAGAGAAGGAGAAAGAGAAATAAAATAAATCCACTGGTGCTGAGCCTTGTCATCCAGTCGACTTGACTAAGGATGATGATAAAGACAAGGATCCTGAAGCCGGTCCTAGTGGAGGTGAGCACCAAGCTTTCGCGATTGTACCCATCTCTTCTATTCCAATGGCTGAGGGGGAGTCTACTCAGCAAGAGGGTGGTGATAACTCTGGTGGTGGTGGTGATAAAGGGAAGTCAGTGGCTGAAGTACTTAAGGACTTATCTGATGTTGAGATCCTATATCTAGAGCCTAACTATTCTAAAGAAGCACATATCGATGCTCTCTTCAATCTAGAAGAAGGAGAGATCGACTCTGGTGATGATTGGGATGATGAAGATGAGGACGTGGTAATAGAGATTCCCAAGGGCGACGGGGAAGGAGAGTACGAGTTAGAGGATGGTGAGATCTTTGAAGTACCATCGCTCGAATCTCTGCTCGAAACAGGCTCAGTTGACATGGAAAGTAATGTTGAAGCTACAACTGAAGTCTCCCTAGTCGACCCTACACCTGTAGACCCCGAAGCACCAAAAGATAAAGACATGCCTTCTGCATCATCTAAGGGTCCAGCTCCCGTGTGGCAAAAGACGTCCATCACAGACAAGCACGGAGCTACAGGTATGATCTTGGCCGTTAGGTTCGAAGAGGACAAGCAGTTGTTCACCATCAAAAGATCTGGGGGGGGTCAATACTTGAAACCAACCAGTGAGGCGTTCAACTCTTTGCCCAAGTACGACCTTGTGAACCTCGCAAACCGCGACCTGCTGAGTCACTCGAGTCATGCAGTTGCAATGGGTTTGTGGGTAACACTACAGCGGGAAGCAAGATCAGGGAAATTTGAATACTTCAAGCCTCAAGTGCCCAGAAGAGTCAAGGATAAGCAAGTCGTAAATCCTGTGACTAAGAAGCACATAAAGAAATTGGTATACAAGCCAGTGAGATGTGAAACTAAGATTCCCCTGAGCAAGTTATCTCAAGATATTCTTGGTGACATGTGGTACTGGTACGTAGATCCAAAAATGGGCGAGGCTGTGTTCATGGGAAAGGTTCGTTCCGAGAGTGGGAACACAGTTCCAAAAGAACTGATCAGAATCTTTGATGAAGTCTGCTTCATCAACTTTTCTGTGAAAGATCTGGAGGTACTAGCAGAACGCTACTGTGTCCACACGGACGAATGGACAAAGCTCCTTGCTTCTAAATATGACAAGGTGATTAAGTTCTGCCTTGATTACAAGAAGAAGATGGATGCTAAGGAGCCAGTGTTGTGAAGACTGAAGATTGAAGACTGAAGACGATGAAGATCCCGAGCTGTTGTCAAGGGGGAGTTTGTTGATGCACTTTCCTGTGACAACACTCTGGATAGAGTCTTAGTTTGTATTTCTAATGTCTGTAATTTGTCTTTGTATGTAAGAGTCGTTATGTAATAGTTTATCGAGTTGTATTTACTTTTACATAATGTATGTTGCATTTCTTCCAAGTGTTTTGCGCACTTACATGTGCGCAGGAGAAAGCTCATGCGTACTTAGCAAGTACGCAGGAAGACCCATGCGTACTTGCTAAGTACGCAAGAGCATTTGGTCCTGCGCACTTGCTAAGTGCGCAGGCATCATGTCTGTATAAATAGGTTTGGTTCACAGAGGATAAGTACGCAGAACTCATATCTTAGACGAACTCAGTTTGTCAAGTACGCAATTTGTAATCTCTCTGTAACCGTCGAGTGTTTATAATAGAAAGAGCTTTTATTGTGACTCTCGTGTTTGGTTTACTTTGTTTTAGTTAGACTCTCCGACTAGTCACGGGTATTCCGCACCCGGTCCGACTAGTAGACCACTTGCATGCAACGATCCGACACACACGAAGGGACCTACATAGACCAATGGAGATAATTCGCCCACGCCGTGATCATGTGCATTTCCTCAAGGAAAGCTGGAAAGGATGCCATGGGTCATGACCTTGCAGCTGCCATGGTGGGCCTATCTCTCAATAAAGGCTACAACTTCTCCCGCTACATATTCAAAGCCATCGATGACCAGATAAACACGGCGGAGAGGTTTAGGTTCTTATTATACCCTAGGTTTGTGCAACTTTTGATTAACGACGCGTTGCCAAACCTACCTGCTATAGGGGAGAGACTGCAAGTGAAGAGGGTGGACAAAAGAGTGTTCACACAATTCTTAAAGCCAGACAGTGTAGAACCCACCCGTGTGCATACAGAACTCTTTTGCCACCTCTTAAACGAAGCATACGTGGCACCAGGTGACTGGAGATGGTATAGTCATGACTCGGAGCCTGAATTGAGTGAACACTCCAATGAACAACAGCAACAACAGGAGGAAGTGGAAAGTGAAGATAGATCGTCTGATAATGGAGACGAAGAAGGAGGAATGATGGTGCTGAGGGATCCTACTCGGAAGAGATAGAGTCAGATTCTTCTGATTCCAATGATGCACCATCTCAGGTACCCCCAAGGAGAACGACAAAGGTAACCCTGCCTGAGTCGTCCTCCAAGAGAAAGCGACAGTCTTCTAGCCGCGAATATGAGCCAAACTCTGACTCTGACGCTGCTATATAGAGAAAAAGACGAGAAAGCATTCATAAAAACAGGGGCGATAGGTAATAGCTTTCTATCCCCAGTAAGGTGGAGGCTCAGCAGCAAGTAGAAGTTTCAGCTGCTAGTCCTGATTCAGCCTCCACCCCACATTCACAGCAACTATACCGCAGGAGGAGGAGGCCAAAGGTGCAACTTGACGTGGCAGTCACTTCAGTCATAGAGGAGGTTCCTGTGATAGTGACCCTCCCTACCACATCTGCCCAGGTGGCGGTGACTACTCCAATTCTCACGAAGTCAGCCACCATCACCCCTTCAATAACACCTACAACCCTCATCACATCATCAATCCCAACAACCACCATTGATCCTCTAAGTCAACCCTTCAATTATGGAGATTTCACACAAGGGTTTGACTTCGATACCATCTTCTCTTCCCTTATTCACAATGCCGAGGCGTCATCATCCAGACATCTTGATCCGAATGCTGCAAGGATAGATGTTCTGGAAACCCAAGTTGCTGGCTTATTAGAAACTATTCAGAAATCAAAGGAGGAGTCTGACGCTCAACAAGCACAGATTAATTCATAGGTAGACGAAGTTAGAATCCTACGTAGCCAGAGAACGGGGACTCATGAAAGACTGAAGAACGTCATGGCCCACAACGAGCTCCTAATCAAGACAAATGAAATGATTCTGGGTCACAGGTCGTCCTTGGAGCTGAGGTTTGATGTACAGAGTAAAGAGCATGAAGCGATGGTCAAACTAATTGCCGAACTGACCAAGAAGCTTGATGCTCAGCGGGAGAAAGAGAAAGAGAAAGAGAAAGAAACGACACCCACTGGTGATGAACCTTGTCATCCTATCGACTTGACTAAGGATGACGACAAAGACAAGGATCCCTAAGCCTGTCCTACTGGAGGTGAGCACCAAGCTTTAGCAATTGTGCCCATCTCTGCTATTCCAATGGCTTAGAGGAGTCTACCCATCAAGTAGTTGGTGATACATCTGGTGGTGGTGGTGAGAAAGGAAATTCAGCGGCTGACATGCTTAAGGACTTATCTGATGATGAGATCCTATACCTAGAGCCTGACTATTCCAAGGAAGCACAGATCGTTTCTCTCCTTAACCTAGAAGAAGGAGAGATCGACTCTGGTGACGATTGGGATGATGATGATGATGAGGATGTTGTAATTGAAATTCCCAAGGGTGACGGGGAAGGAGAGTACGAGTTAGAAGATGGAGAGATCTTTGAATTTCCATCCTTCGAAGCTCAGCTCGACACAGGTTCAGTCGAGCATGCTGGTAATGTGGAAGCCATAACTGAAGCCTCCCAGTTGACCCTACACCTGTGGACCCAGAGGCACCGAAAGAAAAAGATATGCCTTCTACTTCATCAAAGGGTACAGCTCCTGTGTGACAAAAGACGTCTATAATAGACAAACAAGGAGCAACAGGGATGATCTTGGCTGTAAGGTTCGAGGAGGATAAGCAGCTGTTCGCAATCAAAAGATCTAGGGGGTTCAATACTTGAAACCCACCAGTGAAGCGTTCAGCTCCTTACCTAAATACGACCTTGTGAACCTAGCAAACCGAGAGCTGCTGGGTCATTCTAATCATGCAGTGGCGATGGGTTTGTGGGTGGTTCTGCAGCGGGAAGCAAGATCTGGGAAATTCGAGATGTTCAAGCCTCAGGTGCACAAGAGAGTCAAGGATAAGAAAGCAAGACATCCTGTGACTAAGAAATTCTTAAAGAAACTGGTATACAAGCCAGTGCTATGTGAAACTAAGATTCCCCTGACCAAGTTATCTCAGGATATTCTTGGTGACATGTGGTACTGGTACGTAGATCCAAAGACGGGCGAGGCTGTTATTATGGGGAAGGTACGTTCAGAGAGTGGGAACATAGTGCCAAAGGAACTGATCAGAATATTTGATGAAGTCTGCTTCATCAACTTTTCTGTGAATGATCTGGAGGCACTAGCAGACAGGTATTGCGTGTACACTGATGAATGGACAAAGCTTCTTTCTTCTAAATATGACAAGGTGATTAAGTTCTGCCTTGAATACAAGAAGAAGATGGAAGCTAAAGATCAAGTGCTGTGAAGACCGAAGATGTGAAGACTGAAGATTATCCAGAGCTGTTGTCAAGGGGGAGTTTGTTGAAGCACTTTCCTGTGACAAACACTCTGGATAGATAGAGTCTTAGTTTGCACTGTAATGTTTGTAATTGCCTTTGTATGTAAGAGTCTTTATGTATTAGTTTATCGAGTTGTATTTACTTTTACATATTGAATGTTGCATAATTCTCTATGTGTTTTGCGCACTTGTATGTGCGCAGGAGAAAGCTCTTGCGTACTTAGCAAGTACGCAAGAATACCTTTGCGTACTTGTTAAGTACGCAAGAGCATTTTGCCCTACGCACTTGCTAAGTGCGCAGGCATCAGGTCATGTACAAATAGGAATGGTTGACAGTAGATAAGTACGCAACTCTAGACTCAGCAAATACGCAAATTGTAATCTCATTACTTCTCTCTGTACCCTTCAAGTGTTTATAATAGACGAATGTTTATAGTGATTATCTTGTCGGTTTACTTTGTTTCGTAAGACTCTCCACCTAGTCACGGGCATTCCGCACCCGGTCCGACTAATAGACCCACTTGCATGTGACGATCCGCCACACCCGAGGGACTTACAAAAAGACCATGGTAAAGCACAAGGGTAAGAAGGGCAGGGAGAAGCCAATGGAAAGTCTATTTTCCACCAGGCAGTCTGCAAGGAAACCTCCTAAATAAGCCAAGTGTTTCCATTGTGACACTGGAAAAGGAATTGCCATAAGTACCTAGCTGAATTGAAGAATGGAAGTGCTGGTGGATCAAGCAATTCAAGTATCTATATGATAGAACTATAATCTTACTCCTGTGACACATGGGTATTTGATAATGGTTGTGGTACTCACATTTACATTGATTTGCAGGGGCTAAAAAGAGTTAGAGAGCTAAACCCAGGCGATTTGGATCTGCTTGTAGAGAATGGAAATCGTGTTGCTGTGAAAGTCATAGGACAATATTCCTTACTTTTACCAAATGGCATGTATTTAACTAGGAATACTGTTTCAGATTCTTGTTTGCGTGAACAAGTTTTTCATTATACTTTTCGTGATGACAACATTTTGGGTTATTTCGATAATATTTTTATTTTGAGGCGAGGCCCCACAATGGTATTTATGAAATAAAACCAAGTAGTTCATGTAATAATTCTATCTACGCACTAAATGCCAAAATATCTAAGACTTAACTTAACAAGACATATCTATGGCACTATGGGCTTGGTCATATAAGTAAGAAACGCATGTCAAAGCTCCAGTCTTATGGAATCTTAGAACCCAACGGTTTACAGACGTTTGGTATTTGAGAATCATGTTTAAGTTGTTGTAGGTCCCTAATTCGGTGCGTGACGGATCTCTAGACTCGCGGTACGACACGGTGATCACGTGCGGAATCCATGATCAACGTGCTCGTGTAACTCAATCAACAACAATGGTGTAAATAAACGCTTTGTATTTCCACCAAGATGTCAGTTTACAAGATTTCACAGAATTTCTCTCGTCTCTAATCTGTCTTAACTGATAACAGACTTTGTAACTGTATATATAAGCACCAGTTCTGCAGTAGGCGAACTTAATAAGTTCGCCTCAAATATGCTTAGGCGAACTTATTAAGTTCGCCTCTGATATACTAGGCGAACTTAATAAGTTCGCCTCTGATAGGCTAGGCGAACTTGTTAAGTTCGCCTCTAGCAGAACTTACACATAATTTTATCAACAGTTACAAAACATGTCCTAACAGACTCCCCTTTAACTGTTGCTAACAATTCTATCAAATACAAGTCAAAGACTCTAAGACTAAGACATATAATCTTCAAGCTCGTTGTCACCAAGGCAACTTTCATAGGAATAGGTGAAAGAGCCTCAGATCTATTAGGTCTCATACATACGAACGCATGTGGTCCTTTTAGATCAATGTCTAGATCTGGCGAAAGATTTCATATCATTCACAGACGACCACAGTCGGTATGGTTATGTTTATTAGATGAAACATAAGCATGAAGCTTTTGAAATCTTCAAAACCTTGCAGAATGAAGTTCAGAATCATATTGGGTAAACAATAAAGGCCATTCGATCGGATCGAGCTAGCAAGTATCTAAGTTACGACTTTGGTAATCATCTAAAGAATTGGGAAATACTTTCATAATTAACTCCACCTGGAACACCGCAACATAATGGTGTGTCTGGGATGAGAAATCGAACATTGATAGACATGGTACGATCGATGATGAGTTGTACAACCCTACCACACTCCTATTGGAGTTATGCCTTGGAAACCGCATCCCATATCATCAACATGGTTCCAACCAAAAAAGTTAGATAAGACCCTATATGAGATATTGTAACAACCGGATAATTCCCAAAGTAAAATAAAAGCCAAAAGTGTTAAAATATAAAGTTTAAGGTTAAATTACATGTTCTCCAAAGTTGAGGGACCAAAAGTGAAAATTCTGAAAATAGAAGGGATAGCGGACCACTATCTCAGACCATAACGGTCCACTATGTGTGGAGGAAGGCATGAACCGGGTGCTGACACGTGTCCAGTGACTAATCGGTTGAATTTTGACGCGTGGCTCGATAACGTACCGCTATCCAGAACCATATTATAGCACCGAGGTAAGGCTTCTTAACACCCTAAGGTTCCTTCGTGTAAACCTAAGATATGGATGTTAATTATGATAATGTCGGATATGATTTAGGGTTCTGTCGAGGTATTTATTATTATAGTTGATTCAGAAGGAGGTTCTGCTTGAGGTGCGTACACTATAAAATGTTTTGTAAATTATTTTGTATCTGAGATCCCAATACTATCTGTGCATATATCCTATAATAAGTACTTGATATGGCCATGATTGGGAGAGACTGAGGGACAAGATTGATCCTCTTGTTTCAGACCGGTCCATGTGTGGCCAGCAAGCCGGAAGGTCCCGGTATATATGTATATTGTTGATTCAGAATCCATGTGAGGTTACTAGGTGATGGATTGGAAAAAGAATGATTATCAGAACCAGACGAGGCATTTCATTCGTGTATCAAGGATACCTGTTGTGAAAATACGATTTTGTTTATAAACTCACCAGCCTTGTGCTAATCCAAAATACTTTCAAATGTTTTTGAACACAGGTGAACCCTAGCTTATAGTTGGCATTCTAGGGGATGTACAGATGTTAGATATAGGGATGACTGAGGGCAAGTCCCTGTGTGATCATAAGTCCTGAGTGGATGGCATGATTCTTCATGAGCTATAAGTCCAAGAGTTTTTATGTTATATTGTACCAGTCAGTCCCTATTGAAAAAATTTATATTATGAAATAAAGTAATTATGATTTTAAGTCTTCCGCTGCGTGTTTTTGGTACCAACGTCACATTAACTAGAAGGCTACCTTCAACTGTTGTGTAGTTATTTGACGAACGGAATGTTCTGTCCAGGAAAGAACGGTGTATAAATCTCTCCTAGACCCGTCGCTCTTGGAGGTACTACTCTGGCTAGATAACTGTCCTGTGTTAAGGGTGTGACAAGTTGGTATCAGAGTCGCAGTTTAAGTGATTTAGATACTAATAAGAAAGATTAGTATCTAGACTTAAACTAAGAGCTCTGAGAATAGCTGGAATGCCATAGGATGTAGGTTAAGGTGTTGGTAATCATTATGAATATAACAAGTGATATCAAGAGAAAAGATAATTAATTACATTCTTGGCCAAATGTCTTTAATTTCTAATTTTCTGGATCATAACCAGTTATACGAATTCTGATGTCATACATCTATATGTATAGGTAACAATGGTTGGACGAGGAAGAGGAAGAGGTAGGGGAACAGGTCGAACCCCGGTTACTAGAAACCATAGACAAGCTGAAATTAACACCGATACTAATGATCATCACAAAACAAATGAGAACGACAATAATACCAGTGCTCATGCTAAGGGGGTGGTTATGACTAAAACCCAGTTCCAAGATGCTGTCGCTAGTGAAGTAACAAAGGCTTTACGAACCACGCTACTCAGACTGTTAGACGAAGTTCTTTCTAAAAGAATAGGTAATGGAACTACTGGAGGAGGAACCAACAACACCGGAGGAACAAATGGAAACGCCAATACTAGCTTAGTAACGAGAACTGAGAATCATGAAGGATGCACCTACAAATCCTTCGGACGCTGCAAACCCAAGCCGTTTGACAAAAAAAAGGAAAGAAATGAGCCATTGATACTACTGAATGGATCACAAAGATGGAAGCTGTTATCAAGCTTAGTGAGTGTTGGAGTGATCAGGCAGTCAAGTTTGCTACCAACTCTTTAGAAACCACAACATTAGATTAGTGGGAGTCTGTGAACCAAGCCAGAGGGGAGCAGGCTGTGGACAACATCAAATGGAACGAGTTTAAGGAACTAATTCTGCAACGTTTCTGTCCTCATAATGAACTTGATAAGATTTAGGAAGAGTCTAGCGTCTAGAGGCTAGAACAATGACGCATCAGGAGTATGCGACAAGATTTGATGAGATGTCAAAATTGGTGCCACATCTGGTGACACCCGAGTCCGGAACAATTAAACACTTCGTTAGGGGGTTACCATTGAAGGTACGAACCTTAGTGAGAACTTCAGTACCTCAAACAATGAATGTTGCTCTGTCATTAAGTGCCACAACATATGATGATGTGGCAGCACAAGATGCCAAAGATAATGCTAAAAAGGCAATTGAGATAAAAAATGTGGAAGCAAAGAGAAAAAGCAAGAAAGCAAGGTATCGGTTCAAACCAAGAAATTTCAAGTTCCCTAGGAGAGAAGGAAACAATTTGGTGAGAAATTCTCAAGAAGTAAGATGTGGCAAATGCCAAAAGCCAAGGCATATCTCAACGTATTGTCCATCTTTTAAGTGCTATAATTGTAATGAAATGCGACATATTTTGAGAAATTGTACCAAACCCACACAATAGAAGCCTGGAGGAGGGGCTAAAGGTCGGGTATTTGTAATAGGTGAAGGAAGAAGGAACGATAACACCAAGACGGTAGCTGGTACGTTCCTAGTTAATAATATTTATGCTAAAACCCTGTTTGATACAAGAGCGAATAGAAGTTTTGTTTCAAATGCCTTTAGTATTGAGTGTGCTTACGTAGTTGAGACGGCAAGTGGTGAACAAATTAGGATAACCGAATCGTATGCGAATTGCAAGATGACTCTAGGCAACGAAAATTCAGTGATTGAATTAATGACAATGAGTATGAGGAAGTACGACGTTATCATTGGAATGGATTGGTTAAACCAATGCCATGCTCAGATCGATTGTAATCAATGGACTTTTAGGATTTGTAGGCCTAACGGAGAGTCTATGTTCATACAGTGTGATAGTGATGAAATTAAGACTGAAACAATTTTTGTAGCTAAGGCTAAGAAATGTGTAAATTCACGATGTAGTATATTCATAGTTTATGCTTTAGACCCAAAATCCGAATGTAAGATTACGGACATTCCTGTATTATTCGATCACCCAGATGTATTTCAGGAAGAATTACCCGGTCTACCACCAGATAGAGAAATCGAAATCCGAATCAACCTTATACTTGGATCCAAACCTGTAGCTAGAGCACCGTATCGTCTAGCACCTTCTAAGTTGAAGGAACTAATGAAGCAGATCCAATGATTATTGGATAGAGGTTTTTTACGTCCAAGTACTTCACCTTTCAAACAATCGATATGGTTCATAAAGAAGAAGGATGGAAGTATGTGGATGTGCATAGATTTCGGAGCATCAGTACTGTTCATAATGAACCGAGTCTTTAAAAGATTTCTTGATAAATTCGTTATAGTGTTCATAGACGATATCCTTATCTACTCTCAAACTCAAGAAGAACATGCCAAACATCTTCAGATAATCCTGGAAACTCTTAGAGAAGAGAAGTTATAGGCTAAATTGTCCAAATGCGAATTTTGGAAAGAAGAGGTACAATTCCTAGGACATGTTATAAATCATAAGGTAATCCAAGTAGATCCACCCATGATTGAAGCCAGTATGAAGTGGGAGACTCCAAAGACACCGACTTAGGTGCGAAGCTTTCTTCGTCTAGCCGGATACTACCGAAGGTTTATACAGGACTTCTCCAAAATTGCTACCCCATTAACTACCCTAACTCAGAAAGCTATGAAGTTTGAATGGAGTCAAAAGAAAGAGGAGGCATTCAAATCCCTTAAACAGAAACTTAGCTCTGCACCAATCTTAGCATTACCCGAAGGGGATGATGATTTCGTCATCTATTGTGATGCTTCCCGAATTGGTATAGGTTGTGTGTTAATGCAGCGAGATAAGGTTATTGCCTACGCATCACGCCAACTTAAATTTCATGAAAAGAATTATACCACACAAGATCTTGAACTTGGTGCCATAGTGTTTGCTCTAAAGATTTGGAGACACTATCTGTATGGTACTAAGTGTGTGATATATAAAGACAATAAAAGTCTACAACATATATTCAATCCAAAGGATTTGAATATGAGACAGAGAAGATGGATGGAACTCATTAATGACTATGATTGTGAGATTAAATACCATCCCGGGAAAGCTAATGTTGTAAGTCGAAAGGGGAAAATCAAGCCTATCAAAATAAGAGCCTTAAGATTAGAAGTCAAGATAGACCGGATGGATCAGATCAAAGAAGTTAAAACTCAAGCACTACAAGAAGACAACATCAAGAAAGAGCGCATGGTTGGTAAAGAAAAATTACTAACAAAAGGCGATAATGGAATCCTACCATTTGGAAAGAGAATTTGGATTCCTAGACTCAGGGAAATTCAAACAAAGGTGATGGATGAAGCTCACAAATCCAAATATTCGATACATCATGGAGCTGATAAGATGTATAAAGGACTGAAGACTCATTATTGGTGGCTGAATATGAAGAGATCCATAGCTCAGTATATAGAAAATGTTTAACTTGTGTTCAAGTTAAGATCGAACATCAGAAACCCGCAGGCCACCTGTAACAGTTAGAGATACCTGTGTGGAAATGGGATAGGATCACTATGGACTTTGTCACGAAACTTCCAAGAACCCAGAAAAGGCATGATGCTATTTGGGTCGTGGTTGATAGATTAACCAAATCAGTACACTTTATTCCTATCAGTGAAACTATTCCATGGATAAGTTAGCCCGACTCTACATCAATGAAATTGTAAGCCGCCGTGGTATACCGCTATCTATTATCTTTGATAGAGATAATCGGTTCACTTCCAGATTCTGGACTATTTTTCAGAAAGAATTGGGAACTCGAATCAATATGAGTACAGCATATCACCCTCAAACCGATGGACAAAGTGAAAGTACAATCCACACCTTAGAAGATATGCTGAGGGCTTGTACAATAGAATTCGAAGGTGGCCATCTACCATTGATATAATGTCACACCCCAACTGACGGCGGAATACGTCAGGGCGGGACATGTAGACTATTCATGTGCTCAAGGTTGACTAAATTTCAATATATTAAATCCATTTCAATTCGACAAACATAAACCAATTCCAAAGTACATAAATGAAATACAAATTGTTCTTGAATTAAATTAACTATGTCCCAAACCCTATGTGTAGCAAACCTTGATCAAACATTAGCACCAGAAACATGAATAAAATAAGGTCAACTATAAAGTTGGTGAGCATACACAGGTTAGTACATAGATAGTATATAGATGTGAATTAACAAATCCTTACATAACATGATAAAATAAGGCATTTATGGGGAGCAACTATTGTGTAACCAAAAGTACAATCAAACCTTTGTAACTAGCATGCAAATTGTGTTGTCGGTAACAATCACCCCAATATGGGTGGGTTTGTCAGACTCAATAGATCTATCATTGTTAACCGTCGGCTTGAATAGTTAATGATTGCACATAAATTGCACACAAACAGTTAACACACCTAGCACTTAAACATAAAGCTCAAATTTTGCACACATGAATGTAAAGAGGATTTGTGGTTGTGTAGTTTGTGTAAATGTAAACAATTATGTGTATAGAGTTCATGTTTCATCCCAAAAAGTGTAAAAGTGTAAAAGGGGCTATGTAATACTCACATGTATCAAAGATGTTGATAGCACAAGTGTCTAGGTAGCAAAGTGTTCCTTGTAACTTACAACGTTAACCTAGAGTGAAATGCATGAATTTGAATTAGAAAGATGCAAAGAGTTCTAAGGTGAGATCCAGGGTTCAATTGGGTTTTGAGTGTAGGGACTTGTATGACGGATTCGTGTTATATTATGTAAAAGGATTGTATAGGTGTTTGTGTCTCAAATGTTGAGTATAAATCTCTTGCAAAAGCATGTGTGTAAGAATATATGATTTCTTTTGTGTTGTAAACCATTGGATATGTGTATGTATATAGGAATAACTAAATTACATTCGTTCGTTCACAATGAATGATTTAATGGATACGATAATATGAAAATAATAAGTTTGAATAAATAAGCCCCTTTTATTTATTTACTTTAGTTATATAAAAATATAATGTGAAATGGATGATCAAATTATTTTGTATTTAAAAGAAGGTTTAAATAATAAATAGTTTAACGAAAGATACAAATTTATCAAACCATAGTTATTTATTAATAAAAATGCATGAGATTTATGTTGAGCATTTTACAAAGATGTGTCGTGTAAAGAATTTGCGTCACTAGATAAATTGTTTTTTTTTAATGTTTAAAATTGTAACTCTTTATAACTTGAGTAACGAATTTTTTTTAAAATGACGATATTAATTACCAAAAGATTTATTAGGTTTTAACCCTGAATATGGTTAATAAAATGGTTACTCTTAAAAATTTAATAATTTGAAACCCTAACATAATTTCTAAGTTTTAAGGATTTCATAAAATCATTTATATAAAAAGTTTGGATTTAAAGTTTGATTTAAAAAAAATTAAAAAAATAAAAAGTTTCCCGGGACTCGAACTCGAGTTGAATCTAGGAACACAACTGCACCAACCACTGGACCAAGGGGCCATCAGTGTGATAACCCGGTTTTGTAAAAGGTTAAACACGAGGCACGCGAGAACCGGGTTTCAAAGATATGCGAAAAAAAGGGAAGGCGCGGGGCTAGGACTCGAACCCGCGACCTTCCTTGTATGAGTCCAGTGTCTTAACCGGTCTAACTGGGTAAATGTCTTAACAAGGGTGGGTTGCTGAAACTAAAAACCTACATCCCAAACGTCCCTTCGTCCCCATTACGTAACCCAAACCCATACCCCTCAATTGACTGTGTTCGAGCATAGATACAAGACCGATTTGATGGGGCTTTCATCCCATGAACCAAAAGGAGTTTATTGGCATTGATCTTACCTGAAATGGTTATGTGTAAGGGGTGAACGGCTGAAGCCTTTTGGTTTGATTTCATCAGAGCCGATCGGGCACCATAGCAGCAATGGTTCGCGGTTGACAGTTTAGAATGTAAGTAAAATGTGTCGCGAAGATGTATGAATAGATTCTATGTGTTAATTGCATTTAAACGTGTCAATTTGATTTGGCATTGACTAAGCGGTTACGGGAATGGATTTTTCAAATCAATCCAATTATTTCGTGATGAATTGGGTCACGATTTCAGCTTGAAAACATGCAAGCATTCTCTGCGCGTGATTAGCGGCCATTAACGCGTTTTAATTTCAAGATTTGAAACCGAAATTGACTCAGTTTGACTCCGTGTAATCAAGCTATTTGGGTTCGAGTTTAGGCCGCGTAGCGGTTGAATTGGCAGGAAACTTGGGCTTGGAACAGGTCGGTAATTGTTCTAGCATTCGTGGCAAGTCAAATCCATTCGGTTTTGGTTGAATTTGGCCTTGAATTTGCAAGGGATTGTAAAGTTTGACTGTAAAAGTCAAAATAGATCATCATGTGGGTAAACCTTGAGTTTCAAAGGTCAAATGTGAGGGTTCAAAGGTTCAAGTATAGAAGAGGGGTTCAATCTTGATTCCAAAGGGTTTAACACTTTATAATTTCCATTTTTATAAAGTGACAATTTGTGTAAATGAATTATTTAATAATCCAATATATATACATATATTTATTCAAGATACATTTATATATATAAAAGATGTACTTACATGATTAAAAACTTTATAAGTTTTTATTTTGATTTGAGCAAATTTATATATATATATATATATATATAAACATACATGCTATGTTATAAATTAGTAGAAAGTAATATGTATGATGTGCAAAGTTGAAAACCTAAGTTGATACGTGTAAATGTGATGATTAACGCGACATATTGTGTGGAACCGGTATGGAATTGAAATGAACTAAAATTTTAGGCCGGAAAAATCATGGATGCTACATATAATTCTCTTACAACAACAGTTATCATTTGAGTATAAAAGCTACACCGTTTGAAGCGTTATACGGTAGGAAGTGCAGAACTCCAATTTGTTGGGTGGAAGTTAGAGATAGCCAACTATCTGGACCAGAAATCTACATGAAACAACTGATAAGATAGTTCAGATCAAACAAAGATTAAAAGCTGCACAAGATCGGCAGAAGAGTTATGCAGACAGACGACGAAGGTCGTTAGAATTCCAAGTAGGTGACTATGTGATGTTGAAAGTATCACCTTGGAAAGGGGTCGTGCGTTTCAGGAAACGTGGGAAGTTAGGGCCAAGGTCTATTAGGCCATACAAGATAATAGAAAGAGTTGGAGCCGTAGCGTATAAACTTGAGTTGCCTAAAGCATTATAGGGTATTCATAACACGTTCCACGTGTCATGTCTACGCAAATGTCTAGCAGACATCGATCAGTCAATCTCATTAGAGGATGTACACGTCGATAATAAACTCCAATTCACCGAGCAACCTGTTAAAATCTTAGGAACCCAAGATCGAAAGTTAAGAAGAAAAACCATACCGATTGTACTGGTACAATGGCAAGGTCGGAAAGGCGTCGATCAGACTTGGGAATTAACAGAACAGATGAAAGCTAAGTATCCTCATCTATTTGACTGATCCTGAATTTCGAGGACGAAATTCTTTTAAGGAGGGGAGATTTGTAACACCCGAATAATTCCCAAAGTAAAATAAAAGCCAAAAGTGTTAAAATATAAAGTTCAGGGGTTAAATTACATGTTCTCCAAAGTTGAGGGACTAAAAGTGAAAATTCTAAAAGTAGAAGGGATAGCGAACCGCTATCTCAGACCATAACTGTCCGCTATGTGTGAAGGAAGGCATGAACCTGGTGGTAACACGTGTCCTGTGGCTCATCGGATGAATTTTGACGCGTGGCTGAATAGCGGACCGCTATCCAGAACCATAACGGTCTGCTAGACGCAAAAATCAAGCGGGTCCAATGGGAGCTTGACGGGTGTAGGGCTGACGTAGGCAGGGCGATAACGAACCGCTATCCCCCTGCATAACGGTCCGATATGGGACCAATTTCACCTTATAAATAGCAAGGTCGATTCCAGCCATTTGCACACACAAACACTTCCACAAAATCATACTATATATCTCCTAGCTCAACATCCAAGGTTCTGGTCAGCACCCGAGAGTCCGGTTTCTCGCAATTCGTCCGCAAACTGCCGTATATAGTACCGAGGTAAAGCTTCTAAACACCCTAAGGTTCCTTTGTGTAAACCTAAGATAGGGATGTTAATTATGATACTGTCAGATATTATTTAGGGTTCCATCGAGGTATTAATTATTATAATTGATTCAGAAAGAGGTTCTGCTTGAGGTGAGTTCCTCTGAACTATGCTCTATAAAATGTTTTATAAATGATTTTGTATCTGAGATCCAAATACTATCCGTGCATATATCCTATAATAAGTACTTGATATGGCCATGATTGGGAGTGACTGAGGGACAAGATTGATCCTCTTGTTTTAGACCGGTCCATGTGTGGCTAGCAAGCCGGAAGGTCCCGATATATATGTATGTCGTAGACTCAGAATCCCTGTGAGGTTACTTGGTGATGGATTGGAAAAATAATGATTGTCAGACCCAGACGGGGCATTTCATTCATGTATCAAGGATACCTTTTGTGAAAATACGATTTTGTTTATGAACTCACCAGCCTTGTGCTGATCCAAAATACTTTCAAATGTTTTTGAGCACAGGTGAACCTTAGCTTATAGTTGGCATTCTAGGGGATGTAATGATATTGGATATAGGGATGACTGAGGGCAGGTCCCTGTGTGACCATAGGTCCTGAGTGCATGGCATGATTCTTCATGAGCTATAAGTCCAAAAGTTTTTATGTTATATTGTACCAGTCATTCCCTATTGAAAAACTTTATATTATGAAATAAAGTAATTATGATTTTAAGTCTTACACTGTGTGTTTTTGGTATCAACGTCACGGTAACTAGAAGGCGACCTTCAACAGGTATGTAGTAATCGGATGAACGGAATGTTCTGTCTAGGAAAGAGCGGTTTATAAATCTCTCCTAGACCCGTCGCTCTTACCGGGAACATATCTGTTGGAGGTATTACTCTGGCTAGATAACTGTCCTATGTTACGGGTGTGACAGATATGGCATAGGAAGGGTCCAAACTTATCGTACCTTGGGGTCTGGGATTGTGATGCTTATGTTCAACGTGTGACGTCCAATAAATTAGAACCTTGAGGCGAAACGTGTGTTTTCTTCAGATACCCAAAATTGGCTAAAACATATTACTTCTATAATCTGCTGAGAATAAAGTATTCATTGATAATAGATGAGTCTTATTAGAAGAAGAGTTCCTCATCAGAGATCCAACAGAAAACAGTCTCGATCTTGAAGATATTCGAGGACCCGAAAGTGCACCCTCTCAAGAAGAACCATCAAATCAAAAAAAGGTTGTTGAGCCTAAACCCCAGAGTGTTCAGGAAACAAATGTAACACCGAGTGCCCGCAGGTCTACAAGATCCTGTCATGAGCCTGAGAGATATGGTTATCTCGTCAACAATGGCGAAGTATATTTAGTTGATCAAAGTGAACCCACAAACTACAAGACTGCTATTTCAGATCCTGAATCTGGAAAATGGCTAGAAGCCATGGGCGCTAAGACGCAATCCATGTATGATAAACAAGTCTGGGACTTAGTTGATTTACCTCCAAACTGCCAGTTAGAATCAAATGGGTTTTCAAGATCAAAACTGACATGGATGGAAATATACACACTTATAAAGCAAGGATTGTGTCAAAGTATTTACTCATTAGCCATTCTGAATCTATCAGGATTCTGATTACCATAACAACATATTATGACTATGAGATACTACAAATGGATGTCAAAAGGGCTTTTCTGAATGGATATCTAAATGAAGATGTCTATATTTCTCAACCAGAAGGTTTTGTCGATCCTAATCGTCCTAATAAAGTGTGTAAGCTTAAGAAGTCCATTTGTGGACTTAAGCAATCATATAGAAGCTTGAATCTTCCATTCGATGAGAAGATCAAAGAGTTTAGTTTTATAAAGAATGAAGACGAGAAGTGTGTTTATGTTGGGTCTATTTAGACCGTTGTATACCATTTGGCAAAAGATCAAGGGTTGATTATGACTTTTTGTATAAGTTTTGGTTCCCTGCGACACTGCAGACGACACACTCTTTGTCGCCCTGGTGCATGGCGACAGTTAAGAGAGTGTGGCCCCGGTGCATGCCAACACTCTTCGGGATGCCTATAAATAGTCTTGTTTTCTCTTGTTTTAGGGTTAGCTCTTTAATTGTAATTCCACTTTTATGTGGTTTTCTTGTATGAGATTAGGGTTTCATTGTAATAGTCAGGATCTTATCAATATACATCTTTTGCGCATTGATTCATGAAGTTTGCTTGATCTTGTGTTGATATTCTTCATGTTATTCATTATTTCTTATAGTTTCCATCTTTCATCTTCATATCAGCTCATGTGTAGATGCTTGTGAAGGTTGATCTAGATCTGAAAATCTTAGTTTAGATCTAGTTTGTGGTTATCAGGACCTACAATTTGGTATCAGAGCCTTGGCTCTAGATTTCTGGATTTTATTGAGTTTTTGGGGTTTTTATATATTTTACTCTTTTTCTTAGATTCAGATCTGATTATTGATGGATTTGTGTGTTATTTGAGTGATTTTTGCTCAAAATCATCTTAGTTTGCTTAGGGTTAGTTCAGATTTCAAGTTTATTGGACTTCTGAGCTGATGTTGGTGAGTTTTTGAGATAACTTGGAGAAGGGGTTGTTGCAGATTCATACGGCGACACTCATCTTCTTAGGCCGACATTCATCAGACACATTCATCAGATGACACTTGTCTTTGTTTGATCATCTTGTCTTCGTGTGAGTTTCTGTTTCAAGTTTGTGGCGACATTCTCAGTGGCGACACTTTTTCTTAGTGACATTTCCTTTGGTGACATCTTTTCTAGTCAACGCAAGTTAGCCACTTTGTTGTAGACGACACTAGTCTAGCGATAATGTTCTTGTGTGTTTTACTCCATTTCATCAGGCGACATTCTAATTGTTAGCGACACTTCCTATTTGGGGGCACTCTGACTTTGAATTTGTTTGCTCCAACTTCTGTTTTGATCTTATGGCATCACCACTTCTGCTAGACGCTGAATCAGGTACCACCACTCGGCCTCCAAAGCTTCAAGGAGCCGATGATTTCCCCAACTGGAAGAACAGAATGAAGTGTTTCTTCTTGTACAACAACTATCAGGAATGGAACTCTATACTTAATGGTCCCTATCGACTAATGGTAACTGGGGCAGATGGAGTTCGACCAAACACTGATTCCGAGACATATACCGAGAATTATAAATTGGTGCTTCGCTATGACTGTCGAGCTTATGCTTCTTTTACAATGGCACTTCCTCCAAACATTAACTATATGTTTGAAGAATATCAAACCGCTCAATCTTTATGGAATGCTTTTTGTGCCATGTATGAAGGGAATGAGGAGATGAAGGAAAACAAAAGGGATCTTGCTCAAAAACAATATGACACATTTTGGAGCATCAATGGAGAAAATTTATCCTCCCATGTCTCTTGCTTCATGACTGTGTCTAGTCAACTTAAAAGGACCGGTGTTGTACTATCAAATCGTGGGCAAATCAAGAAGCTACTATACTCACTTCCTCAAGAATGGAGTCTTCATTGCATGATGATTAAGCGACAATTTCAAAGTGATGACTCTACTCTAAGTGATCTAACTAACACCCTGTCAGCATTTGAGACGGATCTCAAGAAAAGGAAGATGAATCAAAAGGGGTACTCCAGCTCAGAAACTAATTCTCTCCATGTTGTCCTGATAAGCAGCACAGACACCGAAAGTTCCAACAAATCAACTCGTGCTAGTATTCCTACTAGCACTCCCATATCTAACACAAGCACCCCGGTCACTCCAAGCCAAGTTACTCAAATGCATGCAGATCATATTGTTCTATATGGAATGTTTGTCAACAGCTACCAAGCTCTTGTAGGTTGAAATATCAAACCACCTGTTTACTCCCTTGAAGATATGCAACAGGTAGATCCAGATGATATGGAAGAAATGGACATGGAATGGCAAATGGCTATGCTGACTCTTCGGGCAAGAAGGTTTATGGAGAGAACTAGAAAACAAAGCCTAAGTTGAGGTTCTTCAACTGCAAACAACTTGGACATTTCAAAAGAGAAAGCACATCACTGATTACAGATGAAGCTTCTGCTACCGCCAACAAAATTGTGGCTATCACCTAAAAAGGAGAAGGCACTCAGCCGGCCTAATAAGATGCCACCACTTCTCTAGTAGTCAAGAAATTTGACTAGAGTGGAGAAATTGAAGAAGTTCAGGAAGAGATTAATCATGCTATAATGGCCAAAGAGGTTATTTAGAAAATATCTGAGGCCACCTGCTCTGGGATTAAGAAGAATGAAGAAAAGTTGAAAGCTCCACATCTTGAAGACATTCATCTTCATACTCCTGTTACTGGTGAGGAAAAGAAGCAGAACATTGAGGAGATAACCGTCCACAGAAAGTAGATGGTTCTGGAAGTCCTCATGGCTAGCAATCCAAATATCCCTGCTAAGGTATTCATTGATCTTTGTACAGATGATTGCATAAACAAAGTGTTGAAATATCATGGAATTAACCAATGTCTTGTTCGTGAACATGATATAGTTAAAACCATAAACAATGAGATGAAGAGAAATGAGGTAGCTTTTAAGCAATGAGTGGATTCATTGTTAAAGGATGTTCAAACATTAAAGGAGTTTGTCTATTGAAAATATTTTCTAATTAATTATCTTGAACAATTTTAATTCGGTATGTAATAATTCTAACAGTAGACTATGAAACTTCAAATTAAGGTAGAGAAAACTAACAGTAATGTTGTAGGTTTAAGTTCAGGAAAGGTGGATGAAGATGGTTTTGTAGCGACTGCTGGTTTTGGATTTGAAACTGTTGGTTTGAACAATTTGAATATTTTGAACAATTTTAATTTGGTATGTAATAATTCTACTACTCTTGACTCTAAATGCTTGAATAATGATGTAATTGATGGTTGTTTGAATGAATGTTTTCTTGTTTCAGCTGGCATTCTAAATAATTGTTTTGAAAGTTACATGATGAAAGAAATTCCTCTGTATACTCCTATAAAAACTCCTTGCAGCTAGATATTCAAGAAGATTTAGAAGCTTCTACATCAGATGACCCGGACTCAACTGAAGAAACCAAATCTCAAGTTTCATAAGAATCTGAATCACAAAGTGATTCAGAGACCTCCACTTCAAATTATGAAAGTTGTGACGAAGAGATCGTTGACATGTCCGACATGTTTCATATAAATTCCATAAAACAACAAATGATGATCATCATCTCATCATCACCATTGAAAAGGATACTGTTCAAAGACCAGAGGCATTCAATCATCAGAGATTAAACAAGACATGTTTTTTTCTAAAGAACAGTCTCATAGACAACCGCATGTTAACTCAAAACCGTCATCATCTAGACATTATTCTGTCAATAAGACTTTGAATCATGTTACTAAGTGCTTTAAATGTGAACAAGATGGTCATACCGCCAAAAATTGTAAACAGTTCTATCAGAAACCTAATTAGGTTAGGTTCGGCAGAGCAAAACCCAATGACACATTCCATGGTTTGGGTAATTAAAATAAAGCGAATGATTTTTCAAGTAATTTTTTAAATAAACTTAGAGCTTTTAAGAAATATTTGAGAAGTTTTTGGACAAAGAAAGTTAATTTGAGTGGAACTGATTTTGATCAGCCTAAGTTGAAACAAACTTGGGTTACTGTATCTTATTAGTTTTCTATTTCTATGACCGAACAATTCCAAGAGGCCTATTGACAATCGTTGGCTAAAAGATCTTCTAACTGACTTCAGTATCTTTGATGGAGGTTACTTGGCATTTGTTAGGGACGAAAAGGGAGGAAAGATCACAGGGCAAGGAAATGTATCTTATAGAGCTCTTAGCTTGAAAGAGTCGATCTTGTGCCCGAACTTTGCTACAATCTTCTGAGTGTATCTCAGATTAGTGATAAACAACTATCAGTTCATTTCAACGCATTTGAATGCCTGTTCATCAAGCCTGGATTTAAAATTCTTGAAGACATGATTCTAATGTGAACTCCTCAGAAAAACAACACTTAAGTTGTCCGCATGAGTGATGATGTCCCTTCTATTCCGTTTAGTTGTCTTATTTCAAAGGCTTCCTATTCTAAATCATTACTTTGGCATAGGCGTCTCGGGCATGTCAATTTCAAAAACATGAACAAAATTGTAAAACAAAACCTCTTTCGTGGCTTGCCCACCAATGAATTTTTATTTTCTTAAAACTGCATTGCATGCGCGCGTGCGATACAGCACCGTAAGACACATAAGACAAAGTTTGAAAATTCTATTGATGCTCCATTGCAGTTGTTCCACATAGATCTTTTTGGTCTCATTAGTATTAAAAGCATCGCTAAGAAATCTTATTGTCTTGTCGTTACAGATGACTTTTCAAGATACTCTTGGGTTATGTTTATAGGAAAGAAGGACGAAACTGCAGGATGCTTGTAAAGCCTTATCTTGGAAGTTGAAACTATCTGTGTCACACCCCGCCAAGGCGGAAACGCGAGGCGCAACGTTCATGGTTTCCAAAGCATATGATTACCGCAAACACATACATGATAAATGGATACATTAACAAGTTTAATGTTTTACATTACAAAATATAATCTGAGTTTACAAAAAGTTAAGATTTCACAAATATGACTCAACTCAATGAGTTATACAAGGGAAATCCTCCTTGAGTAGTATCCATCGTGCATGCATGTAATCTACATTGCTAACCTTGAAATCACGTTCAGTTACCTGAAAAACATACTTAAAATCGTCAACACGAGGTTGGTGAGTTCACAGGTTTAATCAAATAGTTCTTTGCAAAATTTCATTGTTCGTAAATAGTTTCAGTTGTATGTGATAAACAGAATAAGAATTGTTGACCCATTTGTAAACTAGCTAGGAATACAAATAATATGTTCATACATGAGGCGTAACCAAACCATGACATGTGTGAGCCCCTATTAAGCGTTATCAGATTCTATGCGGCCATAAATCCTCCAGATTGTGGTTAGTGCGACTAACCATGACCGGGAGACGTCACTCTCCATAGTACTATTCATAGGACCCTAGGCTACAGTTAATGGTTACTATGTTGTTCCAGGGGACTTTCGCGGCCTCCATTGTGTTGTTCTCATCCCATGTAAACATAAAAGTCGTGTCTTATTCTCTTGTTATCCCATAAAATAGTTGAAGTATGTTTCTCCCCCAAATATTTGAAAACAGTAAAAAAAGAAAGGGGCCGTGAAACTCACCTTGTGTTTGTGTATATACTTGTAATAATATTTGTTGCAGTCAACCTTGACTGATTGTACCCTAGATACCAAGGGTAAATTGTTGTTAAGACCAACGTCTTAATTGTAAATTGTTCACCGACCTTGTAAATCTGATTATGTTTGTTTAATTATCGTTTTAGTTTTCCAACACATGTTTTGTTATAAAATAGTTTGAGTTACTGTCCAACTGGGACTGTTGTACAGGTGTCGAAACTTCTTAGTTTCGATTGGGCATATGTGTGTCGAAACTACTTAGTTTCGATGGAGTGGTCAGGAGTCGAAACAACCTAGTTTCGATTGAGTAAAAGGTATCGAAACTCCTAGTTTCGATTGAGAAACAGGTATCGAAACTCCTAGTTTCGATTGAGCAACAGGTATCGAAACTACCTAGTTTCGATTGAATATTTGCTATCGAAACTACCTAGTTTCGATTGAGAAAAGGTATCGAAACTCCTAGTTTCGATTGAGAAATAGGTATCGAAACTCCTAGTTTCGATTGAGCAACAGGTATCGAAACTACCTAGTTTCGATTGAGTATTTGCTATCGAAACTACCTAGTTTCGATTGAGAAAAGGTATCGAAACTCCTAGTTTCGATTGAGTTAACTTGTATCGAAACTCCTAGTTTCGAGTACTGGACTTCTGTTTGACAGAATCAGTCCGGCATATTTTGATGTTTTAAACTTGAATTCGACACACTCTTCTTGTTATCTTTCTTGCGTTTAACTAAGATGTAAGTTTAGTTACGGTTTTAAAGAACATAATATGAAAAATATCGAGTTTTTACCTTAAAAACAGTGATGAAGATGATGAGAGAAAACAGAGAATGGTCTCGAATCTTCTGTTGAACTTTCTTTAGAAACACTTGAAATCTTCTTAAAACACTAGATTGTGGTGGATTTTTACCTTAAAACTTGGCTTCGATTTTGAAGAGAAATGAGAAGATTTTCGTACGAAAATGAGAGAGATAAAAGGTTTGTGAGAGTTTTGAGTGAAAGGGTATGGGTTATATCTGAAAATATGGTAAAATGGGACGTGAGAATGGGGGGGGGGGAATGGTTTTCTCTGCATTTCGGCCGAATAGTCAAGGGTGGGTGGTTTGGGTCAAATTAAATCAAACAATTTGTTTTTACCACTAATTTATTAATGGTATTAACATCTATTAGAGTTTTAAAGGGGTAGTTTAATTCGGTTTATTTTCCCCACAGTATTATAATTTTATTCTAAAAATAATTTATTGACCAACTTAAAATTTGTGTAATATATATGCCTGGATATTTAATTTATCCACTATTGTTCGAATTTGTCGGTGTATATAACACGTGATCCGGTAACTCCTAGAATTACCAAATGTGAACTGAGACAATGCTCGGTTTTTGTTAGACTTTAAAGTCCTTGTTTGTGAAATTAAATAAATCACAAAAATAATTATTATGTAAACTTGTTTATAATGTGTACGGATATTGACCTGAAATGTCGGGTTGTCACATTCTCCCCATGTTAACAGAATTTCGTCCCGAAATTCAATTCGTGTCCTCTTGAACTGGGGCATCCTCAAACAAGGATGGGTATTTTGTTTTCATTTGGTCCTCTCGTTCCCATGTATACTCAGGACCACGCTTTGAGTTCCAACGTACTTTAACCAGTTTGATTCGACTACGTCTCAGCTTTTGAATCTTCCAATCTGATATCTCAATTGGTTGCTCGATGAAATGAAGTTTATCGTCAATGTGAATTTCATCAGGCGGTATAATTAAAGTCTCGTCTGATAAACACTTCTTGAGATTTGATACATGAAACGTATCATGTATATTGTTTAGTTCTTGTGGTAGCTTGAGTTTGTAAGCTACAGGGCCAACCCTAGCCAGTATTTCGAACGGACCAACGTATCTAGGGTTGAGCTTACCACGGTTACCAAACCTTGCAACGCCTTTCCATGGTGAGACTTTTAACATTACTCGGTCACCAATTTGAAATTCTAATGGTTTTCGTCTGTTGTCAGCATAGCTCTTTTGTCTATCTCGGGCCGCTTTCAAACGGTCCTTAATTTTGAAAATCTTATCAGTGGTTTCCTGGACAATCTCAGGGCCTGTTAAATGTTTTTCACCAACTTCCGCCCAACATAACGGTGAGCGGCATTTACGACCATATAAAGCTTCAAACGGAGCTGCTTTAATGCTCGTATGGTAGCTGTTATTATAGGAAAACTCAGCTAATGGTAAATGAGTATCCCAATTTCCTCCGAAATCAATTACACATGCACGGAGCATATCTTCTAATGTCTGGATAGTCCGTTCACTTTGACCATCTGTTTGTGGGTGATATGCCGTGCTCATGTCAAGACGTGTGCCCATTGCTTCTTGTAATGATTTCCAGATTCTAGACACGAATCTGCTATCTCTATCCGAGATAATAGAAATTGGCACTCCATGCCTAGCCACAATTTCCTTGATATAAAGCTTTGCAAGTTTCTCGGTTTTGTCAGTTTCTTTCATTGGCAGAAAGTGAGCAGATTTTGTTAATCGGTCGACAATAACCCATATGGTATCATAACCACTAGACGTCCTGGGTAATTTCGTGATAAAATCCATAGAAATTTGTTCCCATTTCCATTGGGGAATTTCAGGTTGTTGTAACAAACCAGACGGTTTCTGATGTTCGGCTTTTACTTTTGAACACGTTAAGCATTTACTGACATATGTGGCAATATCTCCTTTCATATTGGGCCACCAATATAATTCTTTTAGATCTTTATACATTTTATCTGAACCCGGGTGAATGGAGTACCTGGACTTGTGGGCTTCGTCCATAACTAACTCCCGTAAGTTACCAAAACATGGCACCCAAATTCTATTCATGAAGTATAAAGTGTCATCTGACTCAGACTCCAAATGCTTTATCATTCCTCGTAGAGCTTCATTTTGAATGTTTTCTTCTTTAATTGCCTCTTGTTGTGCCATCCGAATTTGAGTAGTGAGATTTGTATGAATTGTCAATTCTAAGGCACGAACACGAAGAGTTTTAACTCGTTCTTTGCGACTTAAAGCGTCCGCTACGACATTGGCTTTCCCGGGATGGTACTTGATATCACAATCATAATCGTTTAGTAGCTCTACCCAACGACGTTGTCTCATGTTAAGTTC
Source organism: Smallanthus sonchifolius (assembly GCA_023525975.1). Taxonomy (NCBI): domain Eukaryota; kingdom Viridiplantae; phylum Streptophyta; class Magnoliopsida; order Asterales; family Asteraceae; genus Smallanthus; species Smallanthus sonchifolius. Next base: position 42,702,040 of record CM042019.1, on the reverse strand, counting down.
CTTTTGATCAAAGATATGCTGGAGACTCTTGTGATCAGTAAAGATAGTACATCTTGTACCGTAAAGGTAATGTCTCCAAATTTTGAGCGCAAACACAACTGCACCCAATTCCAAGTCGTGGGTCGTATAATTCTTTTCGTGCACTTTTAGTTGTCGTGAGGCATATGCGATGACTTTGTCTCTTTGCATTAACACACAACCCAGTCCTTGGTGTGATGCATCGCAGTATACGACAAAATTGTCGATTCCCTCAGGAAGGGATAGAATTGGTGCACTACACAGCTTCTGCTTTAGTAATTGGAAAGCTGACTCCTGCTTGTCACTCCACTCATACTTCTTTTCTTTCTGGGTTAATTTGGTTAAAGGCAGGGCTATTTTTGAAAAATTCTCGATGAATCGTCTGTAATAACCAGCCAAACCTAAAAATTGACGTACTTCTGTCGGAGTCTTTGGTGCTTCCCAGTTTTTGATCGCTTCAATTTTTGATGGATCAACGTGAATTCCTTCCTTGTTGATGACATGTCCAAGAAAATGCACTTCTCGGATCCAAAACTCACACTTAGAGAATTTAGCGTAAAGTTTCTCGTTTCTGAGTAGTTCTAAGATTAATTTAAGATGATGTTCATGATCCTCCTTAGTTCGTGAATATATTAATATGTCATCGATAAATACAATCACGAATTTATCCAAGTATGGCTTGCACACGCGGTTCATGAGATCCATGAAGACAGCTGGTGCGTTTGTCAAACCAAACGGCATAACTAGGAATTCGTAGTGACCATAACGAGTCCTAAATGCTGTCTTTGGTACATCTTCTTCTTGGATTCTTAGTTGATGATATCCCGAACGTAGGTCGATCTTAGAGTAGAAGCTAGAACCTTGTAGTTGATCAAACAAATCATCTATTCGAGGTAGTGGGTATCGGTTTTTGATTGTAAGCTTGTTTAATTCTCGGTAATCAATACACATCCTAAAGGTTCCATCCTTTTTCTTTACGAATAAGACCGGAGCTCCCCAAGGTGAGAAACTCGGTCTTATGAAACCTTTATCAAGCAACTCTTGTAGTTGATTTGATAATTCCTGCATTTCAGAAGGTGCTAATCGATATGGTGATCGCGCAATCGGTGCGGATCCTGGTACCAAATCGATTCGGAATTCGACTTGCCTCGGTGGTGGTAAACCAGGTAAGTCTTCAGGAAAAACTTCAGGATATTCCTTAACGATTGGAATATCTTCAAGTCGACGTTCCTCGGGTTTCTTCTCGACGACGTGAGCCAGGAATACGTAATAGCCTTTGCGTAGGTACTTACGAGTTTTCATGCAGTTTATCATCCTTAACGCTACTCCACTCTTCTCACCTTGAATCGAAAGAACTTCTCCGTTTGGGAGTGGAATTTGGACAATCTTCTCAAAACAAACAATCTCTGCATGATTCTTTGACAACCAATCCATGCCAATAACAACGTCAAAGCTTCCTAAGTCAACAGGTAACAGATCTATACTAAATGTGTGATTTTTAAGATATAAGGTACAACCTTGAATGACCTCTCCGGTATTAATTAATTTTCCGTTCGCTAATTCAATTGTATACTTTTGTTCTAGTTTGCTGGGCTTAATACCGAGTAGGGACTTAAAGTCATTTGACACAAAACTCAAATCAGCACCCGTATCGAAAAGTATAGAGGCATAGTGATTATTTATCGGGAACGTACCAGTGACAATGTTTGGATCTTGCCGTGCGTCACCAGCTCCCATCACAAATGCTCTTCCACGGGCCTGATTGTCGTTTCGGTTCTTCAACTTTGGACAGTCTTTTCTGAAGTGCTTTGGATCTCCACACTCAAAGCATCCTTGATTCATCCTTTCTGTTCCTGGGTTGACTTTTCCTGCTACTTGATTTATCTTGTTAGGGTTCGCATTGCTCCTACAGTCAAGGGCTAGATGTCCATACTTTTTACATTTTCCACATTGGGTACACTTCCCACTGTGATGATATCCACAATTGTCACACCTTGGTCGTGCTCCAAGGTATCCTTTTTGTTCCACAGTGTTGGCGACAAAGGCTTTCATAGTTTCAGGTCTCTTGTAAATTTGATTCTTGTTTTGGTTAATTGGTTTTCCAAACCATTTCCTCTTTTCCCCAGACCTTCCTTCCTCGATCTCCTTCTTCTTAAACAAACCATCACGTACAGCATTATCCCTTAGTTTGAAAGCCAGAGTTATGGCGCTCTTGGCATCCATAGGGTTCGATGAAGTCACCAGACCTCGGATTTGAGGTGCGAGACCCCACAAGTATCTTTCAACCTTCTTGTATTCTGGGGTGACCATGTGTGGAACCAAGATTGCTAACTCATTGAATCGGTCAGTGTAGCCAGCAACATCATCTCCTGTCATTTGTAAATTCCACATTTCAGATTCGATCTTTTGCAACTCATTTCGAGGACAGTATTCCTTGATCATCATGGCTTTTAAGTCTTCCCATGACAACTCATATGATGTTTGCCTTCCCAAAGTCTTTACTTGTGAATTCCACCAGGTTAAAGCTTTATCAGTGAGTGAGCATGTAGAATACTTCACCATGCAGTCAGCGGTGCATTCACTAATATCAATCACCGATTCCATCTTCTCTATCCATCTCATTAGTCCAACTGCACCCTCGGTGCCATTGAAGTTACGGGGTTTGCAAGATAGAAAGGTCTTGTAGGAGCACTTTCTAATTGGAGCATCTGTAGAATTACAAGTCATAACGTCATTAATTCGAATCATGACTATATGTTATGGCTTATTTATTTTATTACCTCCGGAACCTCCAGCTGTACCGCTACCTCCTGCACCTCCGGAACCTCCAGCTGTACCGCTACCTCCTACACCTCCTCCACTATTTCGATTGGCTTCATACTGCTCCATGGCAGCAGCTACTCGTTGTGCTATAAGTTGTTCCACATTTGGGGAAATCGCCTCGTTGTTGTCACCAGTAGTGTTACGGGTTGTCCTACGTTTAGGTGCCATGACGTTCTTTCTAACATATCAATTAAAAAGAAACAACATTATATGACAATAATGATAGCTCATGACATAAGGATACAACAACGTCAAATGTAAACAACCATTATCACAACATAAACCATTACATACATAGTCAAAACATTCATAGTACATTGTTCCAAAAGACAAGGATACAAAAGAGATGGGTTCACAGGACCTCATCAGTACTAAAGTTTTAAACTACTTAATGTACTACGGGCACAACCCGCCCGTAATAGGTTTAAAAGAAGAAGTGAGAGTACAATCCAATCATCATGGCAAGTCCTGCCATGACAAAACTAGCTCTCGCCACAAATTCTGCAGCCAACGTCCTTTCTTCCAGAGCCTCCACCATGTCTCGGACCGTAACTGTGAACTGCCAGTCCATGTCAGCTCTCAACTCTAGATAGTTAGTGGCATCCTGTATGTTTCGGGTGCGGTCATCTAGAGTCTGAACTCGAGATCCGAGTCCTTGACGAAGTCGCGTGGCTGCATCCCCCTGTGCCCGGATGTCATCTAGGAGATCATCAAGACGCTCCTCATGCGTACGAACGCGAGCTACCAAGGTAGGCACAGTGAGCTCTATGGCTTCCCCAGTGTGGGGTAGGGGTGTTGGGGAGTTAGAAGACTCTCCAAGCTCAAAGGTAGATGGAATGCTCTCCATCTCCCTCCAACGTGCCAGAGTACGGGGCATCCAACGGATAGTTCCCACAGTAGGGTGGTAGCAGGGTCTTTGCCTAGGTGGTTCTTCACCAGCCACCAAGTCTTCTGGGTCACGGGCTGCTAGATTCCTTTTGCGTGGAAGTCGAACCTTCTTCCTAGCGCTTTGCACCTTAACTGGTCCTCCGCTTTTCTTTCGGTAGACGATAGGCGGTTTTCCCAAGGCGACTTTAGGTGGTGTGGAGCTACGGGTTTGTACTTGATTTTTGGGACGTGAGGCGGAAAATTCCTCATTTGATTCAGTGTCAGAGACGGGATCAGAATGTGAATGTGACGACATGCTTGTGACTACAATATCCATATGACAAAATGACTGGTCATGCAATGCTTATGCAATGAAAACGTTTTAGTGAGTCATTTAGATTATAGACTAGGTTCCAATTTAGATTCCTAGTTCACTATAATCAATGGCTCTGATACCAAGTTCTGTCACACCCCGCCAAGGCGGAAACGCGAGGCGCAACGTTCATGGTTTCCAAAGCATATGATTACCGCAAACACATACATGATAAATGGATACATTAACAAGTTTAATGTTTTACATTACAAAATATAATCTGAGTTTACAAAAAGTTAAGATTTCACAAATATGACTCAACTCAATGAGTTATACAAGGGAAATCCTCCTTGAGTAGTATCCATCGTGCATGCATGTAATCTACATTGCTAACCTTGAAATCACGTTCAGTTACCTGAAAAACATACTTAAAATCGTCAACACGAGGTTGGTGAGTTCACAGGTTTAATCAAATAGTTCTTTGCAAAATTTCATTGTTCGTAAATAGTTTCAGTTGTATGTGATAAACAGAATAAGAATTGTTGACCCATTTGTAAACTAGCTAGGAATACAAATAATATGTTCATACATGAGGCGTAACCAAACCATGACATGTGTGAGCCCCTATTAAGCGTTATCAGATTCTATGCGGCCATAAATCCTCCAGATTGTGGTTAGCGCGACTAACCATGACCGGGAGACGTCACTCTCCATAGTACTATTCATAGGACCCTAGGCTACAGTTAATGGTTACTATGTTGTTCCAGGGGACTTTCGCGGCCTCCATTGTGTTGTTCTCATCCCATGTAAACATAAAAGTCGTGTCTTATTCTCTTGTTATCCCATAAAATAGTTGAAGTATGTTTCTCCCCCAAATATTTGAAAACAGTAAAAAAAGAAAGGGGCCGTGAAACTCACCTTGTGTTTGTGTATATACTTGTAATAATATTTGTTGCAGTCAACCTTGACTGATTGTACCCTAGATACCAAGGGTAAATTGTTGTTAAGACCAACGTCTTAATTGTAAATTGTTCACCGACCTTGTAAATCTGATTATGTTTGTTTAATTATCGTTTTAGTTTTCCAACACATGTTTTGTTATAAAATAGTTTGAGTTACTGTCCAACTGGGACTGTTGTACAGGTGTCGAAACTTCTTAGTTTCGATTGGGCATATGTGTGTCGAAACTACTTAGTTTCGATGGAGTGGTCAGGAGTCGAAACAACCTAGTTTCGATTGAGTAAAAGGTATCGAAACTCCTAGTTTCGATTGAGAAACAGGTATCGAAACTCCTAGTTTCGATTGAGCAACAGGTATCGAAACTACCTAGTTTCGATTGAATATTTGCTATCGAAACTACCTAGTTTCGATTGAGAAAAGGTATCGAAACTCCTAGTTTCGATTGAGAAATAGGTATCGAAACTCCTAGTTTCGATTGAGCAACAGGTATCGAAACTACCTAGTTTCGATTGAGTATTTGCTATCGAAACTACCTAGTTTCGATTGAGAAAAGGTATCGAAACTCCTAGTTTCGATTGAGTTAACTTGTATCGAAACTCCTAGTTTCGAGTACTGGACTTCTGTTTGACAGAATCAGTCCGGCATATTTTGATGTTTTAAACTTGAATTCGACACACTCTTCTTGTTATCTTTCTTGCGTTTAACTAAGATGTAAGTTTAGTTACGGTTTTAAAGAACATAATATGAAAAATATCGAGTTTTTACCTTAAAAACAGTGATGAAGATGATGAGAGAAAACAGAGAATGGTCTCGAATCTTCTGTTGAACTTTCTTTAGAAACACTTGAAATCTTCTTAAAACACTAGATTGTGGTGGATTTTTACCTTAAAACTTGGCTTCGATTTTGAAGAGAAATGAGAAGATTTTCGTACGAAAATGAGAGAGATAAAAGGTTTGTGAGAGTTTTGAGTGAAAGGGTATGGGTTATATCTGAAAATATGGTAAAATGGGACGTGAGAATGGGGGGGGGGAATGGTTTTCTCTGCATTTCGGCCGAATAGTCAAGGGTGGGTGGTTTGGGTCAAATTAAATCAAACAATTTGTTTTTACCACTAATTTATTAATGGTATTAACATCTATTAGAGTTTTAAAGGGGTAGTTTAATTCGGTTTATTTTCCCCACAGTATTATAATTTTATTCTAAAAATAATTTATTGACCAACTTAAAATTTGTGTAATATATATGCCTGGATATTTAATTTATCCACTATTGTTCGAATTTGTCGGTGTATATAACACGTGATCCGGTAACTCCTAGAATTACCAAATGTGAACTGAGACAATGCTCGGTTTTTGTTAGACTTTAAAGTCCTTGTTTGTGAAATTAAATAAATCACAAAAATAATTATTATGTAAACTTGTTTATAATGTGTACGGATATTGACCTGAAATGTCGGGTTGTCACAATCTGCAATCTGAAAGTCAGGACTCTAAGAAGCAATAACAGGATTGAATTCAAAAATTATGATTTAGATTTCTTCTGTACCACCAAGGGAATCTCACATCAATTCATTGCTGCAGGAACACCGTAGCAGAACGGGGTAGCTGAAGGCAAGAATCGTACACTTATTAAAGTTGCACGCACCATGCTGGTCGATTCTAAGTTGCCTATTATATTATGGGCAGAAGCTGTCAACACAGCCTGCTATGTCTTGAATCGGGTGCTTGTAGTTAAGTTTCAGCAGAAAACCTCGTATGAACTATTCTACAAGTGTAAGCTGCTAATTGACTTCTTGAGACCATTTGGCTGTTCCTACACGCTGCTTAACACTAAGGACCGGTTACACAAGTTCGCTGCCAAATCTAATGAATGCTCTTCGTCGGTTGCTCTTCTTCACAGAAGGCATACCGTATTTATAACAAACGCACGAAGATCGTCCAAGAATCATTCTATGTAGATTGGCAAGAGGGGAATGCAACCAATACAGGAACATGCCCAGATTGGTTCTATGATGTGGATATAGTTTTCAACTCCTTCAACATTCATGAGTTCCCACTTCCTGTTGCAAGTACTTGTTCCACTTCAGATGATTTCTAGGTTTTGACTTTGCCATTCTCGACTCGTATTAATCCACGTGTTCCAGATTCGGTTTCTCCTATTAAGAATGCCCCTTCTACATCACAAGATAACAATGTATGTTCTATTCATGATCATAGTTCTGGAGATGCAGTAATTGATCAAACAGACGTGGATAAATCTACTACAAATACCTATTGTTGATCTAGCTTCTTCAGAAAATGAGGATGTATCTAAATTTCATGAGGCTGATGTTATTCCTAATCAGCTTTTATATAATCTTCCAGTTCACACTGAAGTTCAATCCCGCCCCCATTCAAGAATTCTTAGTGGTCACTCTCTTGATAATTTTATTGGTTCACTTTCGGACTGCGTTCAAACAAGAAGTAGATCTGGTGAGATCAATGAATGCTTATACTCATGCTTTCTATCTCAAGTGGAACAGAAAAACATTTCAATGGCCCTGGTGGAGCCTAGCTGGGTAGACGCGATGCAAGATGAATTGTAGTAATTCTGAAAACTCAAGGTTTGGTAGTTAGTTGATCTTCCTGCCAACAAGTACCCCATCGGAACTAAATGGGTGTTCCGCAACAAGAAGGATGATAGAGGGGTCATGGTTTGAAATAAAGCTCGTCTAGTAGTACAAGGGTTTTACCAATAAGAACGGATTGAATACGAAGAGGTGTTCGCTGCGGTTGCAAAACCGGAGGCTATTCGAATCTTTCTTGCCTATGCTTTTTACAATAATTTCAAGGTCTACCAGATGGACGTAAAAATCGCATTTCTGTATGGCAAAGTGCACGAAGAGGTGTATGTCTGCCAACTACCTCGGTACAGTGATCTAGAGTTCCTAAACCGAGTCTACAATTTGGATAGGCTCTATATGGACTCCATCAAGCTCCGAGGGCATGGTATGAAACCCTGTCCAAACACCTTCTTCTGAACGAATTCGTCCGAGGCACTATAGATATGACGCTTTTTAGCAAGATTGTCGGAGAAGGTGTGCTCATGGTTCAGGCTTACGTTGACGACATAATATTTGGATAAACAAATGAGACTCTTAGCAGAGAATTTAAGGTGGTGATAAAAACCAAGTTTGAGATGAGCTCTGATGAGTTGTAAAACACATGTCTTTATCCTTGTATTCTGTAGCGTTTTAGTATAGTTTTATGGTCTATTTCGGGACATTTATAGCTTCTACTTAGTAATGTTATGTCTTGTAGGTGTTCGGGAGGGAAAGGAGCATAAACGAGCAAGAACTATGAAAGCACGAGAACACGGGACGAAAAACGGAAAAAGTCAGGAAAGAGTCCAAACTTCACAAGCGCATATCTCGGGCTAGAAAATGAGTTTCGGGAACCATAATATATGGATTTGGGGTATTTCGACGAGCTGAATCCAAAAATGAGGTTTTAGCAGTACGCGAAGAAATAGGGGACCCCTGTTCGCGGTACGTGAAGAACCAGCTTCTAGAAAACGATCCCCGACTAATTTGTCTTTGGCGGTACGCGAAGAAATGGCCATTTGGGCTTCGTGGTACGCGAAAAAGTGCAGTTACGGGGTTTTTAACAAAATTTGTATATTTAAAAGGTTGGAACCCATTCTAGTGATTATCATTCGAATTCCAGCCGCTAGAGCATCAGAAGAGGGCGATTTTGAGAGTGTAAAAAGCAATCAGAGTCAAAGGTTGAAGCTTTATTAACCGGGTTCGTTAGATCTCACTCGTTCGTTGTATGGTTTTCGATCTCCGGTTTCAAATTAGTTAGTTTGACATTATGTTCATTACTTTTGAGACTTATTTTCTGGTTTTGAGTATGATTGTTGGCTAGACTTCATATACTACCTAGGTTTATGATGAATGTTTATTAAAGCTTGGATTTTTATTGGTTTATGGTTGATTTTGATGGTTTGACATTATTGTAATGATTGTGATTCAATTGATATGATGTTTATGCATGCTTGATTCTGATTTAGCATTGATTAATTATTCCGCATGTGTCTTGTTGAATGTCTTTCAGTTATAGACGCATGTTTAGGTTACTTGCTTTATGTTTGTGACTGTTTGTGGTATTTCTAGACGTAGTGATCCATAGGAGTATTAGTTAGTGGTTTATTAGGGATAAGTGTTCTTCCTATCTCGATAGCTGAAAGGTGAGAGGTTGTCGGTTAGTTTTCGGTGTTAGGTGTCGAGTTGTAAACGCTCTGAAATGAGGTTTCCCCTAGGTTCTTAGTTGTAACATTTCTGATTTTTTTCTTACCTTTATTTTCATATCAATGACTCATATTTTGAATCTAATTTTAGTGCAATGTTTTATTTCATCCATGCAATCAGCTAAACCCTAATTCTCAAAGCAAGCCCGTGAGAGTTACACTTAAACCCTATATATACAAATATATATATGTATGTATAATTATATATATATAAATACACCTACATGCTAACATCCATAGTTATAATCAAGGATTTACACTTTGGTTTGAACTCTTAACCACTCCGAACCCTCAATTTTAACCGTCACCCGCAAATTTGGACCTTTGATTTAATTATGACTCAAATCAGGAATATTTAACTTCCAGAAAGTCAAACCAGGCCGATTCCTATCAACCCACGGCTAAAATCGATCGGACTCTTGCTGGATTGATCATCTATGGTTAAAAAAACAAAGATCGGTCCAATCCCGGCCCATTCATCACGCAAATTCGCCCAATTAAGCGGGCATGATTCAAAAATTCAAACGAATTTGACTCCTCAAAGTCAAACCGTATCAATCTATGTTTAATTCGTGAAATTTACGCGTAATGGACCCCGGAAATGACGCACGATTGATCTAGAATGAATTCAGACCGCAATCATGACTCGATTCATCCAAAATCAAACCGAAATCGCGTAAATTAATCCCGACAGCTATCATTTATTAATCGTAATCAAATCGCACGATCGGAATGAAATTAAACAAATCAAACTGCTCATACACGTTCGCATACCCTCATACAAACTCTGTGAAACCCTAAACGCACCCCATTTCGTTTCTGGACTTCGATTGAACACCGAGAACAGTCGAGGCAAACTCGTAGCCGTCTGCATTCGTGACCAAATCAAACAAGTAAGTCGATACAGCAATCGCTTCGTTTTTCAACGTACATCCATAGCCCCCTATCAATTCGTCCTAACATCGAGTATCAAGATCGATCGAAATTAGGGTTCTTGTTCTTAATATGCGATCCTGATTTGGGGATATTGGATAATTCAAGTTGTGTTTTTAAACTATTTTGTTTCTGTTATGATCAGCGAACCACCCGGTCCGACTGGTTAAGTCTATGCTCCATCGGACCCGGTGGTGTGGGTTCGAAACCCACAAACCATGACCTTTTTACGCGTGTGCCTGTCCTGAACCCGGTCCCCTTTCAATTAGTTATTAAATCAAATTCAACCCGGTTCTGTATCAGTAGCTTGCCTCCTGTTCCAGTGGTGAGACTATCAGCTGACACAGGAGCCACCCGGGTTTGAGCCGGGTGGCCTGTTTAATTTTTAAAACGTTTTTTTTTAAAGCACCAAAAACTATATAAAAATTATTTTTATAAACCATACAATATTTTTAACATAATAAAATCAGATTCATAAATTTTAAATATAAATTCATTTTATTATGAATTTATGACTAAAAATTGTATATTAAATATTTAAAACAAAAATTTAGATATTTAAATTAATTTCCAAATAAAGACAATTGATTTTATAAAATTTATGAAATATTAACTTTATTTAAAGCAAACAAGTATTTACTTTGAAGATGATAAATAAATAAATATTTATTTATTATAACCCACATTAAAAAGTAAATGTTAGATTTTTATATATAAATACAATTTACACCACTTTATATTTACAAATCTTTAAACATAAATAAATAAAGTAGGAACTATTTATTTAAATTATACATCAATATTTTTACATAACTTTATAAATGAATAAATGAAGAAAGATTATTTATTTAATTTATACCTTAAACATAATTTTCACACCATTTTTCGAACTAACTAAATAAATAAATTGTTTAAGTTATTTAGTTATTCAAACCTATATTCATAAATATTATTTACACAACTTTATATCTACGCATCCTTATAATTAAATAAATAAAGTAAACAAAAATTATTTGTTTAATTTACGTTATTTTTAATATGTTACACATACTATTTTTTTTATAACTAAATAAATAAATGACAACTATTTAATTTTATTTAGTTATTCAAACTCAAACACTAACTTCAATCATTTTAAACTATTCATTTCAAACGTTCGTTTTATAAAAACACCCGTTCAAGTACAAATACAATAATCTACACTCTCCCTTTCAAACTATAACTCAAACCCTTTGTACACACATCCAATATAATCCTAGAATATTGTACACACTATTAATTCAATATACATTACACACTAGGTTAACGTGGTGAGTTGCAAGGATCACTTTGCTATCTAGCCTCGCGTGTTAACTACGCCTTTGAACCAGGTGAGTTTACATAGCCCCCTTTTAATTTTGTACTTTTGGGGTGAAACATGATTTACTTTTTGAAACTCTTTGCATAGACTTAAATACAATTCAATAGTATGATATTATGTGTTATGTGCTTTATGTTTGAATACTATGAGTTAAGACTACATATACATGACTTTAGTACAATCATTAACTCCGTACAACCCAACGGTTAACATTGATAGATTTATTGTGTCTGACAAACCCACCCGGTTAGGGTGTTTGTTACCGACTTTGCATTAGGGTAACCTGCGTGTTATGCCTCAGTCACAAGGTTTGAATGTACACACTTAGTTTAACTATAGATTCTCCATAAATGCCTTATACACGTGTATCGTATGAATTGTATAAAATACTTTAAACTTGGTTATGTGTCAAAACCTATGTATGCTCACCAAATTTTTAGTTGACCTCGTTTTCATCATGTTTCAGGTACAAAAGTGAATTGAACAAGCTTGCTACACTTAGGTTGTGGACCTAGATAATTGAAACAAATGAATATGTTATGTATTTCAAACGTTTTGTACTGTTGTATTTGGAATTATGAATGGAAATGTAACATTTTAATATATTAAATTTTTGTCAACCATGTGCTCATGAACAGTCTACATGTCCAGCCCCGACGTTTCCGCCGTCGGTTGGGGTGTGACAGATTGGTATCAGAGCCTTGGTTATAGGGAATTAGGTTATTAGACACTTTTGACCTAGACTATAACCTTAGGATGCCCACAATATGCCATGCTACTATATGATTACATGATTGATACTTGTGTGAACATTTTCACGTGTTATCCTAAGTAATTTCAATACATGCTACAATACATGATAGTTTATGTGTCACACTACTTGATAACCCATGTGCTTACATTCATTACTATCTACATGCTACCTAGGTGTTTCATTAAGTGCTATCCTAAGTTTTAAACACACAAACATACACACCAAATTTTTCATACACCCTTAAACTCACACATATAATGTCACCACCCTTGTGATCTAAATCTAAACTATTGGGCCTAAGGCCCACCAATAATAAACTAAGAAGCCCATCTATCTTTCAAGAAGAAGAAGTCCACTGAAATACATAAACCTTACTTTCGGGCCTCAAGGCCCAGTCCATAACAATTCTCATCATGACCATGAGCCCAACAATAGTGTTATTACTATACGATGGCTGGAAGAGTGTGTAGGCCCATGAGGGATTCTGACTAAGGAAAGATAGGGTACTTAAGTGTGTCCAAGTGACCCACCCCTCTTTCCTAGGAATTCTCCTCAGGGATACATTGCTTATAGGTCAAGTGCATTTCTAAAATACTATTGGGAAGACTCGGTGTTATGACTAGTCAAACTCTACACCTATGTGAACTCCTATATTTAACACTCGGTATTTCATTATCGCTTACAACCTTTTCATTGTTTCTCTACTACATATGGACTCCTACACTCCTTCCTCCCCAGTATACCATCCCGGAGTAGAATCTGATTGGGAAGAAGACACCGGGTCACCTGTGTATCGGTCACCAACACCCGCAGCTGCTAGGCAAAGGCTTAACGTAAGGAACACTGGCTCAAGATTTTGAGACCCATATCTAATGCCCGACCCGTACCATCCTAACCCTTGGGCAAGGCGTACCATGGCACCTGCTAGTGCTATGGGAATTCCAATCGATGATGTTCACCAATATGTGAGGACCTCAGAGTTCGAGAGGCAAAGGATGGAGCATGAGATAAGGCACAACTTGCAAGGACAAAGAATGGATAGCCTAGCAAACCAATTAGGGTACCACAAGGAGTTAATCTCCATTCTCGAAAAAGAAGTACTGGAGAATCGCACGGAAACAGCTAGAGCTGAAACCAGATCGGCTACCCGAGTGACCATAGCGGTGCTCGTCTTGGAAATTATATTCCTTCTAGTGGGAAACTATCAGAGGCGCTAGCAGAAATTTCTATTTATTGTCTTTAAATTTTCAATTTGAGAACCATTCCTCTATGTTTTGAGTAATGTTTAAACATTTCAGCATTCAATCAATTTTATATATTTCAACTCTAAAGTTACTATTCATTGATTTGACACGTTGAGTGTGAATTACACCCATCACATTTTCATCAAGATTTTCCAAGTATCACCTTCTTCATTCAATACGATTTAGTACACTACCGACAATCTCTCTCGTAAACAAATCATCCTATTAGATTTAAACAACCTCGTTATTTTCAAACCAAATATCAAACTTTTAGAGAATATTAGAAATATAAATTCTCCCATAAATATTTTCTCTGTGAAAGGGAACTTAACACAACCTATTTTATAAAATAATATTTCGAATTGATAAATAATTATGATATTCCCCATTAAAGTAATCATTTATAAACCCTAGCTAAATTAATATACGACTACTAGTTTAGCCCATAATTCCTCTTAAAAATATTTTCTTATTAATAATTGAAAATTTAAATTAAAATATTTTTTTAAGAATTGTCTATTTATTTAGATTATTTAACTCATTAGTTTCATTACTTTATATATCTACAATCAAGAACAATTTACAAATTCCTATTTTCAAACAAAGATCAGTATTTGTAAACACATTTCCCCGAATGTTTTCAGAACCTCCTCGTTATCTTTCACTTGCCACTTCAAGAGACGACCCATACCGCTTAGACATCTACCATCCCTAAAAACCTCAACGAGACTTAGAGATCTATAACCTAACTACCACATTTTACACGAACACCAAACTACACGCTTCTCCGCAACACTTGATCACATACAAGACTCGTTAGTATACGTCACACTAGAAATTCAATAGCTTATGTATGCACGTTCACAATATACACAACACGATCACGTAATACATGAAACTTAGTTGCTTGTAATATACATATACTAAATTGATCACGTGATACATAACAATCGTTTGTTTGGTACATAATACTAGATTGACCACATTGAACATGAGACTTATTTGGTTACAAAATACATGATACTAAGTTGGTAGCATCATACGTGAAATTCATTTCTTGCAATATACATGATATTACATTGTTTACAATACACATGACACTATATTGCTTACATTACACATGAGAGCTTATACGTGATGCTAAGTTGTTTACGTTACACATAAAACCTATTTAATTACAAGCTACATAACACTAGATCATACATGAGACTTGTGTATTTACATGAAACTAAGTTGCTTACAATTGTTGCAATTGACTGATCACAATATACATGAAACATGGTCATACACCTTGTTCACCAAACTTGAAAACCATAACACATTGAAACTACTTGGAGTTTGACGTATACTTGTTCAAACACGAGGAAGCTTTGACACTTTAAAACAACTCGGTGTTTGACGTATTCTTGTTCAAACACGAGCAAACTATGGAACTTTAAGTTATACCACCATACTTCTCTTTAGTTGCTAACTGACCTGCCTACTAGGGACATAGTTACTTATTAGCAACTAATATGTGAAAACAATAGACATGAACTAAGTAAATTGGTACCCCCTTGACCCGCACACAACGGGAGGATCTATACGGACCGTGCGATGATTTGAGTAATTACGGGTGCACACGAAATTATAAAAATCAGCGCATGGGAAAGCATAGTGAATTTTGTGATGTGTTGTGACCTAAAACTTCTCATAATATGTAACAACGAGACTAATGTGATAGGACAAGAGCATGGTGGATACGCCGATGGTACTTCCTATATATAAGTGCTCTATCATATTATCAGAAGTAGCGTTGTTCGTGTCATGTGAAGTTTTGACCTAGACCAATGTTTGTTAAATCCCTTATCCACTGACAACTCTTGAATATGTTAGACTACATCCTAAGCAAACCCTGGTCATCAAGTTCCCGACAAATCCATTCCAAATAACACATTTCACCTTTAGGGTTCACAATACCGCCCGATAGTTCATTGTAAAACTTAATTCATCATCAACATTCATACCTGACCTTGAATATCAAAACCTAAATCCTGTCACCAGTTATACTCCTTGAACCAACCATCGTAACACATTGAGAACCAAAAACCCTCACCACTCCTGATTCAGTAGCCTCCACTAGTTGAATTTCGGGACGAAATTCCCTCAACATGGGGATACTGTAACATTTCTGATTTTTTCTTACCTTTATTTTCATATCAATGACTCATATTTTGAATCTAATTTTAGTGCAATGTTTTATTTCATCCATGCAATCAGCTAAACCCTAATTCTCAAAGCAAGCCCGTGAGAGTTACACTTAAACCCGTCATTCAAACCCTATATATACAAATATATATATGTATGTATAATTATATATATACAAATACACCTACATGCTAACATCCATAGTTATAATCAAGGATTTACACTTTGGTTTGAACTCTTAACCACTCCGAACCCTCAATTTTAACCGTCACCCGCAAATTTGGACCTTTGATTTAATTATGACTCAAATCAAGAATATTTAACTTCCAGAAAGTCAAACCAGGCCGATTCCTATCAACCCACGGCTAAAATCGATCGGACTCTTGCTGGATTGATCATCTATGGTTAAAAAAACAAAGATCGGTCCAATCCCGGCCCATTCATCACGCAAATTCGCCCAATTAAGCGGGCATGATTCAAAAATTCAAACGAATTTTGTCACACCCCAACCGACGGCGGAAACGTCGGGGCGTGAAGCGTGCAGACTGTTCATTGCTCATGGTTTGCTAAAGTTTGAATATTTAATAATTGTTTTCATTGCAATCAATAAGTTCAATCAAAACACAACCAATCCATAAAACAAAAATGTAAATTACATAGAATAAACTGGTTTAATTGAATTCTAGGTCCAAAAATCCTATGTGTAGCATATCTTGATTACTTCAAACATTGGTACCTGAAACATGGTTAAAACAGAGTCAACTAAAAAGTTGGTGAGAATACATAGGTTTTATTGTGTGATAGCAAAATACGTGTTGTGTGCATACAGTTCAATACAACATGTCAATTAACGCAATTATGGAGAGAAACTATCGGGTGACCTATACAATCAAACCTTTGTAACTTGCACGCAAAATAGTGTTGTCAGTAACAGTCACCCTACCTGGGTGGGTTTGTCAGACTCAATAGATCTACCACTGTTTACTGTCGGCTGATAGTTAATGATTGTACATGAAGAGCATAATAATTGGTCTACACACCTAGTACTCAAGCACAAAGCGCAAAATTGTATATGCATAGGATGGAACTGTATATGTGTATAATTGAAAACATGTAAATAGAACGCATGTTCCACCCCAAAAGTTTGTAAAATAGAGTAAAAGAGGGGCTATGTAACTCACGTGTTATGCAGAGTGTAGGTTGCACAAGCAAATGGAAAACAGCGGTGTGTTGTGGATTGCTTGATTCGACCTAATGAACAATATATGATTACGTATTATTGAGTTGCGTTATTCGATGTCGAAAGCGGATTTGTTTAAGTTTAAACGTGTAGGGTTTGTTTTAAAATACTATTTATTTATTTAGAATATTATATATATTTATTTGTATAAGTTTTAAATAATTAATGTTGGTTTGGAAACAAGTGTAAGGAATATAGGTATTCGAGTAATTAGTTTATAAAAATAATTATATAAACTGTAATATATTTTATCCAATTAAAAGAATAAAAATAAAGATTCTGTTAAGGGGAACACGACCGTGCTCGTATCCGGCACGACCGTGCTCGTATCCGGCACGACCGTGCTCAGCTCGTACGTGACCGCGCTTGGTCGGTACGCGCCCGTGGTTGGTCAGTAGACACAACAAGAGTCTGTTCATAAGACACGACCGTGCTCGTATCCGGCACGACCGCGTCCAGGGTTTGTCTAGGTCAGGATTTTGTTTGGTCGGTAAGAATGACCGCGCCACACTCGGGCACGACTGTGCTTGGTCAGGCACGACCGCGCTTTTTGATGAGCGCGACCGTGTCTGGTCCTTTTCAGACACAATTCGCCTGATTCTTGTATTAAAACTGATTAGAAACTTAGGGTTTTCATTTAGAGAGTGTTTGCGAATCGAGTGACACCATTTAATTAGATTTATCTCCTGTTTAACGTGTCGATCGTTTAAAACCATTTTTTTTTATGAAAACTTAGATTCAAATTGGTAATATAGTATATTATTGATTCCAATTAGATTAGGGTTTTCGTCTGGAATGAAGAAACGAATCTATTGGACTATTACTTACCTTGGTTTGATTGGCAACAAGTGCAGACGGCTACGGTAAAGGAATCGCGGCTCTTTCTTGATCGACAGAGAATTAGAGAGGTTGTTTAGACGAATTAGGGGTTGTAGAATCTTATAGGGGTCGTACGAAGTCTGTATCGTGGTTTGATTTGTCTTGATTTGGTCTTAATTACGAGATTTGATTTAAAAAGGAAGGTTCGGTCGTAGTCGCGGGAATTCGGTCGATCAGACGTGTATTTGGTCGGGTTTTAGGCTTAATTGGTCGAATAACTTCTTCTACAAGTCCCGCGATTTCTAAAACAGATTTGAAGTTTATTTTTGGAAAAGATTTGTGTCGGTTTGACTTTTACGGAGTCAAACTGTATCTCAGGCGCGACCGTGCTTAAAGTTAAGCACGACCGTGTTCGTGGCTTAAGCGCAACCGTGCTTAGGACTAAGCACGACCGTGCTTGTGCACTTTTTGATATTTACAAGAATGGTCCCTGTAGTTTTGTAGTCTTGATGTTGTTTTGAGTTTTGGTCAAGTTTGGTCCTCGAGGTTTGCAAGATTGTAATATAATAAACACATGTATATTTGTTATTGCACATGAACAATGCATGTAAGGTTGGAATCGGAATCGTCTTTTATTGCACGGCATAAAATAAATAAGAAAAATATGAAAATCAGAAAGGTTACAGTATCCCCATGTTGAGGGAATTTTGTCCCGAAATTCAAATAGTTGAGGCTACTGCTTCAGCAAAAAGGTGTGGGTACTTGAGCTTCATTTGGTCTTCTCGTTCCCAAGTAAACTCGGGTCCTCGTTTAGATTCCCAACGAACCTTGACAATAGGAATACGGCTGCGCTTGAGTTGTTTTATCTCACGATCCATAATCTCGACTGGTTTTTCAACGAAGTGCATCGTCTCATCAATGCGCACATCGTCAAGAGGTATATGAAGGTTCTCATCAGCAAGACACTTCTTGAGGTTGGATACATGAAATGTAGGATGTACGTTGCCAAGTGATGGAGGTAACTCGAGCTTGTAAGCCACTTTCCCAACCCTTTCAAGGATCTTGAATGGACCCACATAGCGAGGTGCTAGCTTGCCTTTCTTCCCAAAACGGATCACCCCCTTCCAAGGAGACACCTTTAGAAGTACAAGATCACCGATTTGGAATTCCAAGGGTTTGCGTCGTTTGTCGGCATAGCTCTTTTTCCGACTTCTCGTAACTCGAATGTTGTCACGAATTTGAATAATCTTGTCAGAGGTTTCTTGAATTAACTCGGGACCGGTGATTTGTGCTTCACCAATCTCGTTCCAACAGATGGGAGAACGACACTTACGACCGTAGAGAGCGTCAAACGGAGCCATGTCGATGCTGGTGTGGTAACTATTGTTGTAGGAAAATTCAATAAGTGTCAAATGTGAATCCCAATTTCCACCAAAGTCGATGACACAGGCTCTCAGCATGTCTTCCAGGGTTTGGATTGTTCGCTCGGTCTGACCATCAGTTTGGGGATGGTAGGCCGTGCTCAAATCCAGTCGTGTACCAAGTGCCTTTTGAAGAGATTGCCAAAACCGAGAAGTGAAACGAGCATCTCTATCGGAGATTATGTTCAAAGGAACACCGTGACGACTCACGATCTCGTCAATGTAAATTCGGGCCAATTTCTCAGCCTTATAGTCTTCACGGATAGGCAAGAAGTGTGCGGACTTAGTGAGACGGTCAATGATCACCCAGATGCTGTCATAACCGCTCGAAGTGCGAGGGAGTTTAGAGATGAAATCCATAGCTAGATTCTCCCATTTCCACACGGGGATTTCCGGTTGTTCAAGTAAACCAGAAGGACGTTGATGCTCAGCTTTGACTTTAGAACATGTGAGACATTTTGCTACGAACAAAGCAATGTCTTTCTTCATACCAGGCCACCAATATTGTGGACGAAGATTTTGGTACATTTTATCCGCACCAGGATGGATAGAATATCGAGACTTGTGTGCTTCGGTCATGATGAATGCTCGGAGATCGTCACGATCGGGAACCCAAAGACGATTTAGAAAATAAAGCAAGCCATTGGTTTTAGTCTCTAATTGGAATTCAGCACCACAAGACATTTCCATATACATATTGCCCTCGGTAACCGAGACATGTTGAGCTTCTAGAATACGAACTTGAATATCGGAATGGATCTTGACACTTTGAAGCATGACATGTTCCTTGCGGCTTAGTGCATCGGCTACAACATTAGCCTCGCCGGGATGATAACGAATCTCGCAATCGTAATCGTTGAGGAGTTCAACCCAACGTCGTTGTCTCATGTTGAGTTCCTTTTGGTTGAAGATATGTTGGAGGCTTTTGTGGTCGGTGAACACCACACATTTCGTGCCATAGAGATAATGTCTCCAAATCTTCAACGCGAATATGACAGCACCCAACTCCAGGTCATGCGTCGTATAATTCTTCTCATGGATTTTGAGTTGTCTTGATGCATAAGCGATCACCTTGCCTCGTTGCATGAGAACGCAACCAAGACCTTGGTTTGAAGCATCACAGTAAACAACTAGATCATCTTCACCTTCAGGAAGGGTGAGGATAGGAGCATTGCACAACTTTTGCTTGAGAATTTGAAAGGCTTCTTCTTGTTTCGGTCCCCACTCATACGGTTTACCTTTTTGGGTTAAGGCAGTGAGGGGAACAGCGATCTTGGAGAAATTAGAGATGAATCTTCGATAGTAACCTGCTAAGCCAAGAAACGAACGAACTTTGGTAGGGGTTTTAGGAGCTTTCCAATTCTTAACAGCTTCAATTTTGGCGGGGGTCAACATGAATTCCCTTTTCATTGACAACGTGACCCAAAAATTGCACTTCTTTTAGCCAAAAATCACACTTGGAGAACTTGGCGTATAGCTGTTCGGTTTTCAAGAGATCCAAAATCAACCTAAGGTGTTGTTTATGATCTTCCTTAGTCCTTGAATAGATCAAGATGTCATCAATGAACACGATAACAAATTTATCAAGGTATGGTTTGCACATACGATTCATGAGGTCCATGAAGACAGCAGGTGCATTGGTTAGCCCAAAAGGCATAACCATGAACTCGTAGTGACCATATCTCGTTTGGAAGGCGGTCTTGGGAATATCCTCCTCTTGCACACGGAGTTGATGATAACCAGATCGAAGATCAATCTTCGAGAAGTAGGTAGAACCTTGGAGTTGATCGAAGAGATCGTCAATCCTAGGTAAAGGGTAGCGGTTTTTGATTGTAAGCTTGTTGAGTTCTCGATATTCAATACACATGCGGAATGAACCGTCCTTCTTTTTAACAAATAAGACCGGCGCACCCCACGGTGAATGACTCGGGCGTATGAACCCTTTGTCGGCGAGTTCTTGAAGTTGGCTTGCAAGTTCTTGCATCTCGGAAGGTGCAAGCCGGTATGGAGCTTTAGCCACCGGGTTTGCCCCAGGTACAAGATCGATGCGAAATTCCACTTGCCGAACAGGTGGAACACCGGGCAAGTCATCAGGAAAGACTTCGGGAAAATCCCGAACGATGGGGATGTCTTGTACACTCCTCTTTTTGTTTTCTTTTTGGATAACATGGGCTAGGAAAACCATGCACTTCTTTCGTATATACTTTTGGACGGTAATGCATGACATTAGTTTGAGTCCTTTGCAAGGTTTCTCAGCAAAGACCGTCAACGTTTCACCGGATGGGAGTGGTATACGGATGCATTTTTCAAAGCACATGACCTCGGCATGGTGCTTTGACAACCGGTCCATACTATGATGACGTCAAAACTCCCTAATGGCATTGGTACGAGGTTGATTGGAAAAGTGTGTTTATTTAGTTCTAGGGAGCAATCATAAATGATGGTGTCAATTATAACGGTGTTACCATCGGCTACCTCAACGGTAAAGGTTTTCTCTAGTTTAGACCGGGTTTTTGCAAGTAACGGTTCGAAGTCTAGTGACACAAAACTTTTATCGGCTCCGGTATCAAATAGTATAGAAGCATAACGATTATTCATAAGGAACGTACCGTTAACCACATCAGTGTTGGCCTGAGCCTCATTGGCGTTGATGTTGAAAGCATGCCCACGAGCTCCGCCTTGGTTAGCATTGACCAGTCTTGGGCACTGGTTACGGAAGTGGTTCGGGTCGCCACATTCGAAGCAAGCACGTCCGTTTGCAATGGCTGGGATGGCTTGGTTAGTTGCTTGATTATTGGCTTGATTTGCTGGGTTGGTTTGGTTGGCAAGTGCCTTGGCTCGACAAATATTGATTGTGTGGCCATGTTTCCCGCAGTGGTTGCAAAGACGACAAGGTATGCCTGGAGGGTGATGATAGTTGCAGGTGTTGCAAAGTGGGTGGCTGCCCCCATAGGGTTTCTTTGCTAGGTTTTGAGCCATGGGTGCAACTTGATTCACTGGAGCAGCCGGAGTGATTACAGCACAGTTCTTGACCTTTCTCTTCCTAGTGTTGCGGTATGGTTCAGTTTGGACTTCTTTGACATGAGCGGGAGGTGTTGTTGTGTCAGAAACTTTCTTGGCACCCTTTCTTGTAAGTGTACCCGCTTTATTGCTCATGGTTTGCTAAAGTTTGAATATTTAATAATTATTTTCATTGCAATCAATAAGTTCAATCAAAACACAACCAATCCATAAAACAAAAATGTAAATTACATAGAATAAACTGGTTTATTTGAATTCTAGGTCCAAAAATCCTATGTGTAGCATATCTTGATTACTTCAAAAATTGGTACCTGAAACATGGTTAAAACAGAGTCAACTAAAAAGTTGGTGAGAATACATAGGTTTTATTGTGTGATAGCAAAATACGTGTTGTGTGCATACAGTTCAATACAAAATGTCAATTAAGGCAATTATGGAGAGAAACTATCGGGTGACCTATACAATCAAACCTTTGTAACTTGCACGCAAAATAGTGTTGTCAGTAACAGTCACCCTACCTGTGTGGGTTTGTCAGACTCAATAGATCTACCACTGTTTACTGTCGGCTGATAGTTAATGATTGTACATGAAGAGCATAATAATTGGTCTACACACCTAGTACTCAAGCACAAAGCGCAAAATTGTATATGCATAGGATGGAACTGTATATGTGTATAATTGAAAACATGTAAATAGAACGCATGTTCCACCCCAAAAGTTTGTAAAATAGAGTAAAAGAGGGGCTATGTAACTCACGTGTTATGCAGAGTGTAGGTTGCACAAGCAAATGGAAAACAGCGGTGTGTTGTGGATTGCTAGATTCGACCTAATGAACAATATATGATTACGTATTATTGAGTTGCGTTATTCGATGTCGAAAGCGGATTTGTTTAAGTTTAAACGTGTAGGGTTTGTTTTAAAATACTATTTATTTATTTAGAATATTATATATATTTATTTGTATAAGTTTTAAATAATTAATGTTGGTTTGGAAACAAGTGTAAGGAATATAGGTATTCCGGTAATTAGTTTATAAAAATAATTATATAAACTGTAATATATTTTATCCAATTAAAAGAATAAAAATAAAGATTCTGTTAAGGGGAACACGACCGTGCTCGTATCCGGCACGACCGTGCTCAGCTCGTACGCGACCGCGCTTGGTCGGTACGCGCCCGTGGTTGGTCAGTAGACACAACAAGAGTCTGTTCATAAGACACGACCGTGCTCGTATCCGGCACGACCGCGTCTAGGGTTTGTCTAGGTCAGGATTTTGTTTGGTCGGTAAGAATGACCGCGCCACACTCGGGCACGACTGTGCTTGGTCAGGCACGACCGCGCTTTTTGATGAGCGCGACCGTGTCTGGTCCTTTTCAGACACAATTCGCCTGATTCTTGTATTAAAATTGATTAGAAACTTAGGGTTTTCATTTAGAGAGTGTTTGCGAATCGAGTGACACCATTTAATTAGATTTATCTCCTGTTTAACGTGTCGATCGTTTAAAACCATTTTTTTATCAAAACTTAGATTCAAATTGGTAATATAGTGTATTATTGATTCCAATTAGATTAGGGTTTTCGTCTGGAATGAAGAAACGAATCTATTGGACTATTACTTACCTTGGTTTGATTGGCAACAAGTGCAGACGGCTACGGTAAAGGAATCGCGGCTCTTTCTTGATCGACAGAGAATTAGAGAAGTTGTTTAGACGAATTAGGGGTTGTAGAATCTTATAGGGGTCGTACGAAGTCTGTATCGTGGTTTGATTTGTCTTGATTTGGTCTTAATTACGAGATTTGATTTAAAAAGGAAGGTTCGGTCGTAGTCGCGGGAATTCGGTCGATCAGACGTGTATTTGGTCGGGTTTTAGGCTTAATTGGTCGAATAACTTCTTCTACAAGTCCCGCGATTTCTAAAACAGATTTGAAGTTTATTTTTGGAAAAGATTTGTGTCGGTTTGACTTTTACGGAGTCAAACTGTATCTCAGGCGCGACCGTGCTTAAAGTTAAGCACGACCGTGTTCGTGACTTAAGCGCGACCGTGCTTAGGACTAAGCACGACCGTGCTTGTGCACTTTTTGATATTTACAAGAATGGTCCCTGTAGTTTTGTAGTCTTGATGTTGTTTTGAGTTTTGGTCAAGTTTGGTCCTCGAGGTTTGCAAGATTGTAATATAATAAACGCGTGTATATTTGTTATTGCACATGAACAATGCATGTAAGGTTGGAATCGGAATCGTCTTTTATTGCACGGCATAAAATAAATAAGAAAAATATGAAAATCAGAAAGGTTACAAATTTGACTCCTCAAAGTCAAACCGTATCAATCTATGTCTAATTCATGAAATTTACGTGTAATGGACCCCGGAAATGACGCACGATTGATCTAGAATGAATTCAGACCGCAATCATGACTCAATTCATCCAAAATCAAACCGAAATCGCGTAAATTAATCCCGACAGCTATCATTTATTAATCGTAATCAAATCGCACGATCGGAATGAAATTAAACAAATCAAACTGCTCACACACGTTCGCATACCCTCATACAAACTCTTTGAAACCCTAAACGCACCCCATTTCGTTTCTGGACTTCGATTGAACACCGAGAACAGTCGAGGCAAACTCGTAGCCGTCTGCATTCGTGCCCAAATCAAACAAGTAAGTCGTTACAGCAATCGCTTCGTTTTTCAACGTACATCCATAGCCCCCTATCAATTCGTCCTAACATCGAGTATCAAGATCGATCGAAATTAGGGTTCTTGTTCTTAATATGCGATCCTGATTTGGGGATATTGGATAATTCAAGTTTTGTTTTTAAACTATTTTGTTTCTGTTATGATCAGCAAACCACCCGATCCGACTGGTTAAGTCTATGCTCCATCGGACCCGGTGGTGTGGGTTCGAAACCCACAAACCATGACCTTTTTGCGCGTGTGCCTGTCCTGAACCCGGTCCCCTTTCAATTAGTTATTAAATCAAATTCAACCCGGTTCTGTATCAGTAGCTTGCCACCTGGTCCGGTGGTGAGACTATCAGCCGACACAGGAGCCACCCGGGTTCTAGCCGGGTGGCCAGTTTAATTTTTAAAACGTTTTTTTAAAAGCCCCAAAAACTATATAAAAATTATTTTTATTAACCATACAATATTTTTAACAGAATAAAATCAAATTCATAAATTTTTAATATTAATTCATTTTATTATGAATTTATGACTAAAAATTGTATATTAAATATTTAAAATAAAAATTTAGATATTTAAATTAATTTCCAAATAAAGACAATTGATTTTATAAAATTTATGAAATATTAACTTTATTTAAAGCAAACAAGTATTTACTTTGAAGATGATAAATAAATAAATATTTATTTATTATAACCCACATTAAAAAGTAAATGTTAGATTTTTATATATAAATACAATTTACACCACTTTATATTTACAAATCTTTAAACATAAATAAGTAAAGTTGGAACTATTTATTTAAATTATACATCAATATTTTTACATAACTTTATAAATGAATAAATAAAGAAAGATTATTTATTTAATTTATACCTTAAACATAATTTTCACACCATTTTTTGAACTAACTAAATAAAAAAATTGTTTAAGTTATTTAGTTATTCAAACTCATATTCATAAATATTACACAACTTTATATCTACGCATCCTTATAACTAAATAAATAAAGTAAACAAAAATTATTTGTTTAATTTACGTTATTTTTAATATGTTACACATACAATTTTTTTTATAACTAAATAAATAAATGACAACTATTTAATTTTATTTAGTTATTCAAACCCAAACACTAATTTCAATCATTTTAAACTATTCATTTCAAACGTTCGTTTTATAAAAACACCCGTTCAAGTACAAATACAATAATCTACACACTCCCTTTCAAACTATAACTCAAACCCTTTGTACACACATCCAATATAATCCTAGACTATTGTACACACTATTAATTCAATATACATTACACACTAGGTTAACGTGGTGAGTTGCAAGGATCACTTTGCTATCTAGCCTCGCATGTTAACTACGCCTTTGAACCAGGTAAGTTTACATAGCCCCCTTTAAATTTTGTACTTTTGGGGTGAAACATGATTTACTTTTTGAAACTCTTTGCATAGACTTAAATACAATTCAATAGTATGATATTATGTGTTATGTGCTTTATGTTTGAATACTATGAGTTAAGACTACATATACATGACTTTAGTACAATCATTAACTCCGTACAAGCCAACGGTTAACATTGATAGATCTATTGTGTCTGACAAACCCACCCGGTTAGGGTGTTTGTTACCGATTTTACATTAGGGTAACCTGCGTGTTATGCCTCAGTCACAAGGTTTGATTGTACACACTTAGTTTAACTATAGATTCTCCATAAATGTCTTATACACGTGTATCGTATGAATTGTATAAAATACTTTAAACTTGGTTATGTGTCAAAACCTATGTATGCTCACCAACTTTTTAGTTGACCTCGTTTTCATCATGTTTCAGGTACAAAAGTGAATTGAACAAGCTTGCTACACTTAGGTTGTGGACCTAGATAATTGAAACAAATGAATATGTTATGTATTTCAAATGTTTTGTACTGTTGTATTTGGAATTATGAATGGAAAATGTAACATTTTAATATATTAAATTTTAGTCAATCATGTGCTCATGAACAGTCTACATGTCCCGCCCCGACGTTTCCGCCGTCGGTTGGGGTGTGACATTAGTATCCTTGCTAGTTCGTGTCTTATTGTTTTGTTCTGAGATTACCCCTTACATTCTTTGAATGTATTATGATAGTGAGACTGAAAGGTTGATGTAGTGTAAAGCACACATCTTTATTCCATTGTTTTAGTGCGTTTTAATTAGTTTTGTAATTGTTTTGGGTCGTTTTTGTATACATTTGAGTCTTTATTGTGTTTTCAGGAGCTCGACATAATTACAAGTGAATATTCGAAGAAACCAAGCATGAAAAGAAAGTCCAGGGTTCAAAAGTGAAACTGAAGAAAATCAAGTCTTCGCGGTACGCGAATACCCAGAAGAGAAAGTCTCGCGGTACGTGAGGGAAAGAAAAACCGGCCGAGACTATTTTGTTCCTCGCGGTACGCGAGGAACCTCACTCAAATGTTTCGCGGTACGCGAGGGAAGGAAAATCCAAGAAAACCCTAAAATTCGACTTAAATAGATTTTGATTCCCATTCTTAGAAGAGTTCGATTTCCAGCCGTCAGAGGACGATCTTAGGGCGATTTTGGAGCTTAGGAGGTCGATTGAAGAGAAAAGAATGAGACTTTGCTTCCAGGTTCGTTAGATTTAGCGTTTTCGATTGCAATATTTGATTTTTATCTTTGTTTGCTTTGTTTGATACCATGGTTTTGTGTTTCTACTTCTGTTTTGGTTGTTTAAGCATGATTCTAGTCTAGAACTTTGATATTGCCTAGGTCACATGATGAATACTTGTTAAAGTTTAAGTTTTATTCCTTTTTTGGATTCAATTAATGGACTAATGATATTGTAAGCGATCTTGAGTTGATTATTGTGATGTTATTGCATGTTTAGATCTGATCTTGTGTTTGATTTCAATTCCTTGCGTTGATTGTGGTTGTCTGCCAGTTTGATTAGCGTATCTTGGTCATATATCTTAGGGTTTGTGATTAAGGTGGTTTGCTAGACGTAGTATCCATAGGAGTTGTCTTTGATTACTGATTAGAGTTGAATGTGTATCCTAGTTCAATACCGAGAAGTGAGAATTAGTCGTTTAGTCTTCGTCATTAGGAATTCGAGTGTCAGCTGTCTGAGAGGAAGCCGGTGTTAGGTGTCTAGTGATTGTTTCTATTCGTGTCATAGTTGTTATCTTGAGATTACCCCGTGCATTCTTTGAGTGTATTGGTGGACAGTGAGACTGAGAGGTAATCTGTCTATTAGGGTACTTTGTCATAGTTGGAAATACCTAAGAAGTGATCCAACATCTGGTGAGTTATTACATATGTAGGTTCCTTAGTTTGTGACACCCTGAGAGTGATTAGGGATCCATTAGGCTCTCTAGAGTTGTTTCATTAGAAACCCAGATCCATTATAGTTTCCATAACCGATAGAAGTTGTGCTTTGCAAGTAGGATTCCGACCTAGGTGATATTCTTCCCATCTTCTGATTTCACCTTAAGTTCTTGTTCTTGATAGTTGAGTTGACATTAGTTTGCTGCATTCCTTAGTTTAATATTTAGTGTAGTAAACACCCCAAACCAAATCAATCTTTAGTCCGAGTCAGAGTCTACTTTTGTTATCGTAGTGTCTCTCGGGTTCGATATTCCGGTTTACCATTAAGCTTTGCTAGACTCGATAGGTACACTTTCCTATCAGTGCGGTCTAGTTCATAGGTTTTCCATTTATTACTTAGGAGTCTAGGTTAGGTTTAGTAGTTTATTTTATATACCGTCTGGACAACACCAAAGGTAATCTATCTTTAGGGTACTGTAGTGTCGTCGGAGAGACTGAAAGGTAATCTAACTACTGTGAGCTTTATACATTCCTTAGAGTTTCCTATTAGGTCTCACCCGGAGATTTATCAGGGATCCTTTAGGTATTCTGAGAGTGTCATTCTGTAGTTCCATCATTGTTACCATAACCGAGAGAGGTCTGAGCTTTGCAAATAGGATTCTTACCTAGGTAGTGCTTTCTCTATTCTTGATTTCATCCGATTCTTCTGTCTGATAGTTTCTAGTCGTCTGGTTTTCATTTACTTTTGATTAGTTAATCTTAGTTCATAGAATTCTCCCCAAACCAAATAATTTCAATTCTAGTCAGAGTCTAGTTTTAGTTAGAGTCTGTGCCTCATGGGTTCGATATCCGGACTTCCATTTGGCTGTATTACAATTCATAGGTACACTTGCCTGTCGTTGTGGTCTAGTTTAGAGGATTTCTAGAGTATTACTAGAGTGTCTAGGTTAGGTTTTTAATCAGTTTTTACATACCGCCTGGACGACATCAAGTTTTTGGCGCCGTTGCCGGGGACACTTGGCAATAGCAAAATTAGCTTCGATTAGTTCTTTATTTGGTTTTTGTTTATTTTCTCTTTTGGGTTTTTGTTTTTCTGTGTTTCTAGTTTAGTTTAGGTTTGCTTTATTTTATTTTTTTTATATCTCACCCCCCTGTTTTGAGAAAATGTTTGTGCAACAGGGTAATCCTTACTGTACACTATGTTGGGGAGCCCATTGAGCGCATGAGTGTCACATAATATAGGTTGATGCTATGCAATATGAGAAGCATATCCAGGAAGTACTCGCTCGAATAGAATCACATCACCCGGAGAACCAGGAATGTTTGGTTTACGATTTTGAAGGGAATATAATTGGAAGTGAAACTGCATTAGGTTAAGTGATCTTGGAAATCCAAGAACTGGAGACGATAATGGACTAAGTGCAAGTAACAGTGACAGAAAGTGCCGCACAAGTCCCACCTCAAGGTAAGTACTCTAACCCTAATTTCAATAGTGATGATTTTTATACAGATTCCATGCAAGATCACGCAGTTCCATATGACTCTTTACACTTGTCTTGTGAGAGTGATTTAGTGCAAGAAATACAATCCAAAGAAGCAATCAAGGAGGAGCAACTGAAAGTGCAAGAGATCATGAATACTCGATGGCATCTTTTAAGTAAGGCTGAGCAACTTCACTACCTGGATGAATGTGGGAGGCTTACAGATGAAATAACGAGTTTAAGGATAGCAAGAGACAAAACCGCTCAAGAACTGGGGACCTTAACGAAAAAGGTGCAAATCACAAGTCTACAAAGTCCCGCACAAGACCCACCTTCAGTTCATAAGGATATTGCGTTTGATGAGCTGCCCAGTGAGTATTCCATACCACTGAGTTGCGGATCAGAACCCATCAAGGATGACTTCTTTAGTAATGATGAGACAGAGGTAGAAGAGTTCTCGGATGATACTGCGGTTGATAGTGAAGGAGATGAGTCGATGGCTAGAGTAGATGATATGGAAAACCCCAAGTGTGGGGATGGTTGAGAGATTAGAGGGTCCAAAAGATCTAGGGGAGAGCATAGAGGCCACACCGTTAGTGATACCCCTTCCTGAGCCTTTGCCCGCTACTGTTGTTCATCCTGTAGGGAGATACACTGAGTCAACCACTAAGTCTAGGCCCCCACGTAAGAAAATCCATGAGGTAGGAGGTGAACACGACTTGAGAGTAGAGAAAACCCCAAGTCTGAGGATGTTTAAGAGTGAGAGATTACTAGGATACATGTTGCAGGTTATTTTTGGACTTGATAGGTTTAAGTGTTGGTGGAAAGATTTGAGAGATAGTATTGGTGGTCGTGTGGGGATAGTTGATAGTTTGGTGTTAGTGAGAGTTGGTATACCGCGTAGGATGAAGGCGGTGCCGAGGAGGATAAAGGAGAAACCTCCTAATTAGGTTTTTATGGTTCTCGGGTTAGAACTCGAGTGTAGAGTTTGTATATGTCTTTGGGTTTGTTTCGTGTTATTTTCGGTGTTTTTCGCTTTGCGTGTTTTTTTTTAGTTTGTTTTGTAGGGATTCACATTTGATTCGATGAGGAAAATCATCAAGAACGAAGTTCCAGGTATGTATGCACTTGATTATGTTGTTGGAACATGTTTTTAGAGGATTTGTGTGAAGGAGGAATTGGGGGTGAAAATTTTTTCTAAGTATAAAACCCTCAAAACTTTCTATGAACACAGGGTCCTAACTATACGCGAAGACCAAAAGGGCACATTTCCCTACAGGCGAAGAGAAACTATATTGGCCGGGTCGATTTTCACCTCCTTGCGGTACGCGAGGAGGGACTTCTTGTTTTTCGCGGTATGCGAAGACCCCCAGTTCCTTCCCAACATCCTTGGTTTCCCATACTCGCCACTATTCACAATACAATCCCACTCACCTTCACATTCCATTATATCATCCATCATTACACCACCATCCATCACCATGCACCACCCTTGACCACCACGGGAAACTTCCGAGTCGTTCGAGATCGATTTTACCTTGTTTTGACTTTCATGTCTATGTGTTTGTAAGCGATCAGTTACGTGTCCCTGTTTTGTCTTGCGTCGTGTTGAGTGACTAAAGTCTTTTGTTTTCTTTATCGAGTTTGTATTTTGAGTCAGTTTAATGATGTTTTGGGTTTGCTGTGAGTTTAATTTTGAAGGTTTGATCCGAATTGTTCGTACTCAATCTCCATTCGAACAATGAAGATCCGACCTTGATATATGTGTACAAGGCAGACCTACAAAGTTTGAGTGTTTGCAACCACGAATGAAATGCTATAAGGTTGTACGAATGTGATGTGGAAGAGCAAAGCTGCCCAAGAAGATTGCCATATTACCAGCTAAGTCTTTTCCAGATTATTTGTGTATATTTTATTTTCTTGTGTTTTGAGTCTTTATTTTTATTTTTCTATGTTTCTCGGTTCACATTGGGGACAATGTGTTTTTAATTGTGGGGATGGGAGACTACGTGTATCTTAGTTTGTTTAACTTGTTTTAATTTAAAAAATTTACAAAAAAAAAATTTGAAAAACTTTGGAAAAAAATGTCCTTGATTTAGAGTTTTTGCAATCTAAATGAAAGATGAAAGGTAGAACTGGAATCTGCTTGTTGAACTTAAATGGATAACAAATGATAGAAAGCGCGTATAACTTGTGATGTTTTGGTAGACCCAGCCGACTATGAAAAGCTTAAATAACCTGTGAGTGTTAACTAGGATAATTAATTTGATTAAATCAGGACATCTTGTGAGTTCTCATCTTAGGAGAAATGGTAAAGCTGAAACTGTGAATATTGGGTGATAGGTACCACATTAAATTTAAAAATTTATATGTTTTTGAAATTATTTGGCACGCCGCTTTCTTTTTATAAAAATAAATCCGAGAGTTGGTGGCGCCCGCATTCCATAAATCCATTTACATGAGCTTAATTAATTTGAAAATCTAAGTTTCGCCTACATGTCACATGTCGGGTTCAAGCCTAATTGAAACACCACTAGGTTGATTCTTAATGTATTTAATTGTTAGAACTGCAGCCTATGTGCCACACGCCGAGTTGCAGCTTGGTTGAAGCACCACTAGGTGAGGTTTGATCATAATTGTTAAGTAAAGCTCATTTCATTCATATCATTTATCCATCAATCATCTTGATTAATTTTTAAAACATATAAGTTTTTATTTATAGTGGTGGGTAAATCTATATGGTTTAACTCGGGCTTTGATATAGCTTGAGATGGGATTAGGTTGAGCTGTAGCTTTCTGAATGTGAGATCCGTAGATAAACTGATAAGCTTGGTAATGTGATAATTAGAACACAATCGGGGGCTTGATTAGTTGGTGGTTGGGTTTAATCGGACAGAAATATCGATTGTTGTTTTTTTAACGCGTGATTATATTTGTGTTAATAAATTAATGAGATTGTTAAAGCTAGTTCCAGTTATTATTCCATTGCAGATTCTTTTTCGAGGATGAAAAAAGGTTAAGTGTGAGGATGTTTGATGTGTTGTAAAACACATGTCTTTATCCTTATATTCTTTAGCGTTTTAGTATAGTTTTATAGTCGGTTTCGGGTCATTTTTAACTTGTAAATAGTAATGTTATGTCATGTAGGTGTTCGGGAGGAAAAGGAGCGTAAACGAGCAAGAATTGTGAAAGCACGAGAACCCGGGATGAAAAACGGCAAAAGTCAGGAAAGAGTCCAAACTTCCCAAGGGCATATCTCAGACTAGAAAATGAGTTACGACACCCATAATACATGGATTTGGGTATTTCGACGATCTTAGTCCAAAAGTGTGGTTTTGGCGATACGCGAAAAATGGTGGACCCCAGTTCGCGGTACGCGAAGAATCAGTCTTTGGCGGTACGCGAAGAAATGGCCGTTTGGGCTTCGCGGTACGCGAAAAAGTGTAGTTACGGGATTTTTAACCTAATTTGACTATTTAAAAGGTTGGAACCCATTCTAGTGATTATCATTCAATTTCCACCCGTCAGAGCATCCGAAGAGGGCGATTTTGAGAGTGTAAGAAGCAATCGAAGCCAAAGGTTGAAGCTTTATTGACCGGGTTCATTAGATCTCACTCGTTCGGTGTATGGTTTTCGATCTTTGGTTTCAAATTAGTTTGTTTGACATTATGTTCATTACTTTTGAGACTTATTTTCTGGTTTTGAGTATGATTGTTAGCTAGACTTCATATACTACATAGGTTTATGATGAATGGTTATTAAAGCTTGGATTTTTCTTGGTTTATGGCTGATTTTGATGGTTTGACATTATTGTAATGATTGTGGTTCAATTGATATGATGTTTATGCATGCTTGATTCTGATTTAGCATTGATTAATTATTCCGCATGTGTCTTTTTGAATGTCTTTCAGTTATAGACGCATGTTTAGGTTACTTGCTTTATGTTTGTGACTGTTTATGGTATTGCTAGATGTAGTGATCCATAGGAATATTAGTTAGTGGTTTATTAGGGCTAAATGTTCTTCCTATCATGATAGCTGAAAGTTGAGAGGTAATCGGTTAGTCTTCAGTGATAGGTGTCTAGTTGTAAAGCTCTGAAAGGAGGTTTCCCTAGGTTCTTAGTATCCTTGCTAGTCTGTGTCTTATCGTTTTGTTCTGAGATTAACTCTTGCACTCTTTGAATGTATTGTGATAGTGGGACTGAAAGGTAATCTATCTTTAGGGTACTGTGGTGTCGTTGGAGAGACTGAAAGGTAATCCAACTTCTGGTGAGCTTTATACATTCCTTAGAGTTAGGTATTCTGAGAGTGTCATTCTATAGAACCCCAGTTCCATTATAGTTACCATAACCGAGAGAGGTCTGAGCTTTGCAAATAGGATTCTTACCTAGGTAGTGCTTTCTCCATTCTTAATTTCATCCGATTCTTTTGTCTTATAGTTAGTTGTCGTCTGGTTTTCATTTACTTTTGATTAGTTAATCTTAGTTCATAGAATTCCCCCCAAACCAAATAGTTTCAGTTCTAGTCAGAGTCTAGTTTTAGTTAGAGTCTGTGTCTTGTGGGTTCGATATCCGGACTTCCATTTGGCTGTATTAAAATTGATAGGTACAATTGTCTGTCATTGTGGTCTAGTTTAGAGGATTTCTGTAGTATTACTAGAGCGTCTAGTTTAGGTTTTTAATCAGTTTTTACATACCGCCTGGACGACATCAAGCTCTATGGGAGAAATGACATTCTTTCTCGGGCTCCAGGTCGTTCAGTGTGGCGAAGGAATACAGATTCATCAAGCAAAACATGTCCAAGATATTTTAGAGATATTCAAGATGTCCGACTGTTCATTTGCTCACACTCTTTTTGTAGCATTTTCAGTCTATGATCGGGTCGTTAATGTATTTTACTGCCAGTCGTCCAGATATAATGTTCGCAGTTTGCTATTAAAGGTTTAATGCATTGGTTTGTTATTCATTTATTCAATGTATTGGTTATTTATTCACGGTTTAATGCATTGGTAATTCATTGTTCAATGCATTAGTTATTTATTCACGGTTTAATGCATTGGTAATTCATTGTTCAATGCACTGATTATTTATTCATGATTTAATGCATTGGTTATTCATTCACTGTTCAATGCATTGGTTATTCATTCTTGGTTCAATGCATTGGTTAGTCGCCATAAATGTTTTGTGAACGTTGGATTTATAAAAACATTTGAACGATTTGTGAACGTTGGATTTATAAAAACATTTGAACGTTTTGCGAACGTTGGAATTACAAGGAATTCATCATCATATTTTCGGGGAAAACTACTTATTATTTAATGACGGTAAGGTCATGTGCATGTTTTTGAGGAAAACTACTTATTTTATGACGGTAAGGTCATGTGCATGTTTTCGGAGAAAACTACTTATTTTATTACGGTAAGTTCATATGCATGTTTTCGGGGAAAACTACTTATTTTATGACGGTAAGGTCATGTGTATGTTTTCGGGGAAAACTATCTCTGTGAACTCACCAACCTTTGTGTTGACACTTTCAAGTATGTTTATCAGGTAAACCTTAGCCATGACGCGGTTGGAATAGGCTAGCTATGTTGGATCCAAACCTATTAGCTGAAGGGGCATAGATTATCAAGTCTCAAGTCTACCATTGATCTAGAAGGACTTAGATCATTGTATTACTTAGTATTAGTTATTGTATGTGTACTCAAGTCTTAGAAATCAATATTATAGCTTCCGCTATTGTGTTATGAACCAATCGTTGCGACCTTTATTTATTTATTATGTAAATACATTTGGGGGTGTGATAGTATTTTTGTCTTTTCAAAAACAAATTAACAGAAAAACAAATGGAGTTAGTTATCTGGACTCAAACAGAAGCAAAAATGAAACGTCAAGGTTAAAAGAGACGAATTTAAACATAAGGGACTCAACTAGTTAAAATGGTCAAACGTTAAGGACTCAAATAGTAATTTACTCTA
This sequence comes from Smallanthus sonchifolius, assembly GCA_023525975.1. Classification (NCBI taxonomy): domain Eukaryota; kingdom Viridiplantae; phylum Streptophyta; class Magnoliopsida; order Asterales; family Asteraceae; genus Smallanthus; species Smallanthus sonchifolius. Next base: position 42,666,321 of record CM042019.1, on the reverse strand, counting down.
AATAATAAAAAGTCCATCATGAAAATGTTTTTTATAGCGAATAATTAAAGAACATAAACATACCATTAGACTAATAAGTTAAACATTAACATACACCAAACTTAATCTTCACCCGATCAATACAAAGGGTTTAGCCACGAATGGCCATACGAACTAGCATAATGTTGAGTTTCGTAGGCTCCCCTATTGCTAACAAAGCGAATAGCCTCTCTACTCTCTAGTGTCTACTCTAAACTACAGCTACAAACTCTAGGAGTGTGTATTCTTTCTGGATAAGGGTTTATGGAATGAAGAACCCAAGTTATCTATTTATAGGCCACTAAATGAGCAATGCACGGCTGTGCATTGGTTTGCAAGGGCGTGCAAACACCTAGGGAATCAAAAGGTACACATGGAAGGGTACGAGAAGCCTTAGGGAGCAAGGTGGGATAATGCACGACCATATAATGGGATGCAAGACCATGCATCCGCTGCCTGCTCCCTTTTTTTTGTCTTTGGCTGATTGTTGACCAGTTTTGACTTTCTTGGGGGTCAAAGCTCGGGTGTGCTTCCTCCAAAAGTTTGATTTCTTGATGATTTTAGGCTGTTATTGCTCTGTTTCTTTTGAAACACCGTTTAACCTGTAATTATAAAATACAAACGATTTACGCATCTATTGCAAGATTTTTATTCAATTAGTACCATAATATGAGGATTATTATGCATGCAAAATATGTATAAATTTTGACATATCATACACGTAAACAAAACTTAAAGCACGGCGTCCCAAAGGATAGCATGTGCCAAACTTCAAGCACCGTACCCTCGCAGAGCACAAGTACCAAACTTAAAGGATCACGGTAATCCCCTTGATGACCGTCGTCAGCCTTTTTGAAAACTAGTCGTATGTGGTACAATTGGCTCAGTATATATTTTGAAAAGGATGAGGTACAAGTTTGTTAAAATCAGCCATGTCTATTTATCAATATTTCACTCGTATAGTTCATTATAATTGCAGTTTAAAGTGATGCTATAAGAATCATCGAGAGACTCTGTCGAACTACTATAGTAAGAATTTTGAAATGTAACATCTTGACACGGCTAAATTATTCATCAACCTGATTTTCGAGTATATATTTGTCCATAAAACAAACTGCATACAGAAGATGTTTGCATATTCTAATATGGACAAAGTTTATATGTTAAGCAGGCCCATAAGTGTTTGGTCACTAAACATACACAAATATCATTACTTCCCCATGAAGAGGGTGAAGAAGTACTTGGTCTAGAAGTATCGTACTTAAGCCTGATCAGTGTACTAATGCATCTCGTGTATATCACAAGACTTGATATTATGTTTAAGTATATGTGCTAGCGAAATATAGTTCTAATCTAACACGTGGCACTCTTTTTCCCTTTACTAAGTTTTTGTCCCATTGGATTTCTTAGTAAGGTTTTTAACGAGGCAACGTAACTGATCCAGTAGCATCGGTTTATTTTGTAGGTCTTGAAATACCGATTTATCATCATCCGAAAGTATGCTGTAAATTATGTCTAATACGCTCTGCACTCTTTTTCCTTGAGCTATGGTTTTGTCCCAAGGGGTTTTCCTAGTAAGATTTTAACGAGGCAATATCATCAATCGTATTAAAGAGTAAGTTGATCTCTTTGCAAGAGTTGAGACACGACGATCAATAAAGTAGACATTAACAATGACAACATCAAATCACACGGAGTTAATTGCTCTACGTGATGCTCGACGAGGATATATTTTGCTAAGGTCAATGATTCCACATAGTTAAGAAGAGTGTGGACCAGGGTTGAAAAAAAAAAGCCCAACTATACTACATGAAAACAACACAACCTACATCGCTCAAATCAAAGTAGAAGACTACATCAAAGATCAAGTCAAGCAATTGTCATAGAAGAATGACTAAAAGACTATATGTTAAATTATGGGGTAGTATTATACGTGATGTACTATTTTTCCTTAACTAATTTTTGTCTCACTGTGTTTTCTTAATAAGGTTTTAATGAGACAGCATAACTGATACTGCAGTATCAGTTACTTTAGTTCCTGAAGAATCAACCAAACGTTACCAAATACTATAATGTTGATGGTGTATAATATAAAAGCAGTTGGTTTTACTCGTGCTCCGCGTCGGGTGTCCGGCCGCGTGTTAATAAATTTTAAATAAAAACGTAGGTGCAACGGTAAAAATAAAGTTAATATAAAAGAAATATAAAACTAAATAAAAAAATAGGAAAAAAAATATAAAATTATTACCGGTTCATGTCGTCGAAAACAATAAAAACGAATTTCTAGACCAGTTCAGATAATACCAATACCGGCAATGATGTTGTTCGCTCATAATATGTTCGGGTCGTCACGGTACCACAACGGTAACGACACTTGATATATGCTACGATACCAAAAAAACTCGATTTTGGATAAAACTCCGTTTAAAAAAAATTATATTGGAATGTTGACACAAGAAAAACTAAAAACAGTGTCACACTCCGTTCTTTGAAAAAAGTTAATGAATGAAAATTATTAAAGAAAAATGAAATTAATGGAAAATTAAACTGATTAAAAGCGTATATTATTATATAGTATAGTGGTGAACATGATGTGGCAGACTTTGTATGGAATGACTACTATTCTCCAAAACTTGTATTTAATATATTTAGTAATATCTGAGAGTAAGTGTTATAAATACAACATTACAAACTATTTTATGACGTAATCCAATGTTTATGGCTTTTAGGATTTCATCTTTTAATATATATATATATATGTATATATATGGGAAATTTTCACTAATAAGTGGTTTTTCGCTAACAAATGCTAAGAAGTGGGTCAAACAAACTCCGATTGAACTCTTTCAAGCGGCGTTGGAACCGTCTAATTGAACCCTAACCCGCCCCTAAAAACCTAAACCCCCCTCCACCCGTACCCCCAAAAACCTAAACCCATCCTCTAACCCCACCCCAAAGTGCCTAAAACCACCACCCCCCTCCCCCCAAAAACCTAGACCCCCCATCCCACCCCCCTAAAAACCTAAACCCACCCCTAAAAACCTAAACCCCCCACCCCCACCCCCAAAAAAAACCTAAACCCTTAGGCTAAACCCTAAGCCTAAACCCTAAGGCTAAAACCGTAAAATTCAACGCTAAAATCTAAACCCTAAAAGCTAAGATGGTAGAATTCGACGAGACGGTTCCAACGCCGCTGGAATGAGCTCAATCGGAGTTCGTTTGATATTGTTTTCTTAAAGTTTTTGTCATTTCTTAGGCTTTTTAGCGAAATATCACTTCTTATTTGAACCTCCCCCTATATATATATATATACACACACACACATAGAGGGAGGATCAAATAAGAATGAGATTTTCCCTAAGTAGCCTAAAAAATAATCTTGGCTTTTAATTTTTGTAATCAATAGTTGAGATCAAAGTGTAGGAAAAATGAGGGAAGTGGGGGTATTTTGGATATATACACTTTTGTTGACTTTTTTTAAATTCCTCCACTATTTTAAAACATCCATAATATTTTCATACGGATTTTTTTTTTAAAAGTTGCACCATAAAATATAAAAAGTGGGTTATAGCATTTTGGGTTTTTTGTACCATATTGTGCTATATTGCTATATAAAGAGTAACAACTAAAAAAATAGAAAAAGTGGGTTTTTTCTATTTTGTACTAGCATTTTGGTACTAAATTTTTGTGATATATTTTTTGTGCTGAATTTTTTGTACTAATTTTTTTGTGTTGAAATTTTTGTATTAGATATTTTATGCTGAAGTTTTTTTATTAAAATTTTTATGCTGTATTTTTTGTACTATATTTTTTGTGTTGTACTTTAAGAAAACAAGTGGGTTATAGGACCTAAATACTCTTAATTCATATTTATGAGCAGTATTATATGTCATCTCCATAATCCTTCTTAGGCTACTTAGGCAAAATCCTCTTCTTAGGGGATCCTCCATCTATATATATATATATATATATGGGAAGTATCGGTTGTAAACTCTGAGTTGTTACGAAAACCCTTAAACCTATTCTGGATCACACATTCTAAACTCCTTATTATAACGTGGGATTGTAATTAAATCTGACTTTTTTTATTTTAAATTAAGAAAATATGTAATTATACATTTTTATTTTTTGATTAATCTTATTTAAAAAAAAAATTAAATCTGAATTTTTTGTACTAATTTTTTTGTGTTGAAATTTTTGTATTAGATATTTTATGCTGAAGTTTTTTTATTAAAATTTTTATGCTGTATTTTTTGTACTAGATTTTTTGTGTTGTACTTTAAGAAAACAAGTGGGTTATAGGACCTAAATACTCTTAATTCATATTTATGAGCAGTATTATAGTCCATATTTATCACATGGGTAGAAATGTAATTATACATTTTTATTTTTTGATTAATCTTATTTAAAAAAAAAATTTCTTTCCCTATCTAGATTCACACACTCTCTCTCTCCAGATTCTCTCTCCATAATCTCTCTAGATTCTCTCTCCCTCCGGACTCAAAGGCTGTTTTAGCTGACATGCAGTTCTGTTAACCAGAATTAGGTAAAATTTAGTTACCATATTAAAATACGACATTCTAATAACAAAAGCTAATTGCATGAATCATATTAGCTAATTGTAACAGACACAATGAGGTATTCACAAAAAACCATGACACAGGAGAAAATAAATAAGAAATAGGGGTCTAGCTCAATTGCTTTGTTTGCCTCAGAAACAACTTCTGTTCCAAAACAGTTGTTAAAAGATCAAATGTGTAAATAGTAGCCACACAGACAAATAGAAGCGATAAAATAACTGCACCAAAATATACTGAACTTGACATGTATTGTAAATGTTGTAGCAGAAAAGTCCGATTATTGGTCAAAACCAAATGTAAAATCAAAATACCCAATATCAAACCCTTACTTATATATCAAACCTTATAGATCAACCTGAAATTCAAAAAAGAATCAAGATACACTAAAGTTATTTGTGTAAATCGAATATACATATGTGTAAATCGAATATACACATGTGATATATGTGTAAATCAAATATAAACATGTGTAACTTACCTTGTGTAAATCGAACATACACATGTGTAAATCGAATATACATATGTGTAAATCGAATATACACATGTGTAAATGTATAAAACCACAGAATAATCAGTGACTAACCTGATTTACCGGAGCCGACGAGTGTAGGAGTGAAGATGACGACCTGGTAATAAAACCACAAAATAATCAGTGACTAACCTGACCCAAATTGAAAAGGTCTCAATGTGTCATATAACAGGTTAAATTAAAAAGGTCTCAATGTGTAAATAACCATGATGTGTAAAACCAAATACACTTGTGTAAATTCAGTTTACTTAGCTGTAATACACATGTGTAAAAATCAAATACACATATGCAATAATCCAAATACACAAGTGTAAAACCCGTATATACAAATCGCAACTCAAATGAATAAAATTAATTTTTGGTTTTTATAAAAATCTTAAATTTTAAATTGGGTTAACAAACTAAACCTTGCAGCATAGGTGTCCAATAATTTAGTTGTTAGCTTCTTGTTTTACATTTAACGATTCCAAATGGATAGAAATATTTATATTGTTTCATTCAAGATTTTATTAGCCATGCATTTTAAATTTTTCAAAAACCCCAAGTCCACAAAAAGCACATCAGTAGATTGTTCTCAATAGTGTGAGCCTGTAGGTACTTTATCACATAAAGTACTAAAAAAGAAACAAAATTTGTCAACACAAGAAAATAAAGTAACAGCACATCATACACATAAAAAGACAATTTTGACTAAAATAACAATAAATTAGTTAATTTGATTACCTTCAAATTAAAAGCCCATGAATACGACTTTATCCGCCCAATTAGTATAGCAATAATGTTGAACATAGCCCAAAGGTAAAGGTATATGAGGAAGGTGTTCCGGTAGCACGCGCCAGCAACAAGATGTAACTTAGTTTCGTATGACGAATACGCCGACGGGAAGTGTGTATCTGAGTTGCAACCGTCGAGCAGATGGGTTTGATCTCCTGTGGGGAACGAGAGTAATTTTTCTTTTGGGGTTTTGACCGGAATGATAGATCCATAGAGTGAAAAGGGTTTAGTTTGGTAGGATCTTTGTGTTTTTGTAATGGTGATGGTGGAGATCTGAACATGGTGATGGCCATAGATGAAGGAGATGATGAAGATCTGAAGTTGAATTTTTTATTTAAGAGAGAGAAAGATAAAAGATCTTCAGATGAGATGAAGATTTATGAAAAAGAGAGATAAAACATGAATTTTATATGGTAAAAGGTGAATTACCATAATGCCCCTCAATAAATAAAATAAATCAGAATGATAGAAATTAAATGATTGGCTAGGATTGGGTTTTTGGGTTTCTTCAACAACTAATAGTTTACTTTTTTTACATCCCCTATATATATATAGGGAAGGGTTCAAATACTAACCAACTTTTTATATGATAACCGTGCTAACCATTATAAAACAATCATATAATTTATAAATTATGTTTTCTTTTAATTGTTAAAATAATATTTAAGTATCTTGAATAAATATTTTGAACGTAAATACGGAAATAATGAGTCTTACGTATACGTACCAAACAATGTTACATATACGTGACACATAGTGTTTACATATATGTAACATTAACATAATGATAATTGTTACATATACGTAACACTATGTTTGAGAGTGGTTATCATGGTTATCACATAAATATTGGTTAGTATTTGAACCTCAGCCTCTATATATATATAGAGGTGGGTTCCCCTACAAAGTGCCTTTTGCCTAAAAAGCTTAAGAATACATCTCAATCATCCATTTTCTTGATTAATGGTTGAGATTTGATTAAAAGTTTGGTATTGATTTGCAATTATTACTAATCATTATTAAGGGCAATATAGACTTTTTTATTTAATTCTACCCAATTTAAAATTTACATTCTCCTTAAATCTTGTAAAGCATTAAAGTGTAATTAATCTCTCTTACGTATTTCCATCACCGATTCGGTTTACCATAATACTGTTTAAAAAAAACACTACTACATCGGAAATAATCAAATCTTCTCCATATTCTCTCTCTCATTCTTTATAACATTGCTTAAAAACGAAGATACTGGAATAATCCTGAATCGTGGGAAGGTTAGTTCAAACACTCCATCAATGGAAATTTCTGTGGACTAATATCAAGTTTGGCTAAACATTGTTTTATGTTTCATATTTTAAAACTGAAATCTATTTTGAATCAACCATTATAGGGTTGATAGTAGCTGGTATGATGGATTTATAACAGTTTTTTGAATATTTTGGATGGATTGATAAGTTTTGGAATTTTCTAATCAGTTACAATGAAGCTTTTGGTATTTGCTATACATTTACACCGTACTGATCATTGTGACATTTACTAATCAATACATATACATTGTGCTGGTCAGTAAACATTTACAAATCAATACATATACACTGTGTTGATCAGTTTAAAAAAAATACATATGATTTAAGCAAGACTTTTACACTGTATTAATCAACACAATTACTTTGTGCTAATAAGTACACATTTAATAATAAACTCCAGTTCATGACAACCAGCACACAAATTATTTAAACAGCCCATCACATATTAAACAACACATAATCATTTAAACAACAAATCATTTAAACAACACATCATAAAAAGATAAAATGTAACACAAGCTCAACATTCTTCCAGCCTCTGTTAAACAACACACAATCGAATAAACAGTACATCAAACGTGGTATGTGTTGTTTGATGAACTAAACATCATATGCGGTTATTTAAGTAACAATACACACACCTAATAAAATAACACAAGTACACTTGGTATGTGTTGTTTGATGAAAAAAAACATATACGGTAATTTATGAAACAAACCAACCCACCTAGTTAAACAGCACAAGCACACTAGGTATGCCTTGAAAATCTCTTAAAGTAAAAACTTATGGAACAAAGAAAACGGTATGGAAGAAATAGAATTAGTCAAAACCAATTAAATTAATATGAAAATTAACTTTCCATGTTTATATGATTTACCATAACTAACAAATGAGGAAAATACCAAAGTACCATTTATCATTAAATCCATCAAATGCCACATGTCACTCTAAAATTATTTCCTACTATTTTTAGGCAAAAAAACATTTTGTAGTTGAACGATTTCTATCTGTGTGTGTGATGTATTATGATTATGAGATGAATGAGTACGGAATCAATTTTCGCCTACTTTTTCTTTTGTTTCTTATCAGATTTCAATAACTTGAAATTTTGAAGTTTGATTTGTTTATCCAAAATAGAAAATGAACACCCTTTATATAATAAAGATATAATCAGATAACTAGTAAAAAATTAAGACTATTGATGAGGTGAAAATATTGAATTTAATACGGAGAAAAGCTTAGATAATGTTTTAATAATTGGCACAAACGAATTTTGTTGTTTTTTTTTCATTTTTAATAATTATGAAATATCCGTATCTTATGAAAAATAAGGTTTATTTTTAAGAAATTTCTTAATTTTGGTTTCCTTAAAAGGCTTTTTACATTGTGTGCCGTATTTATACCGAAAAACTAGGTTGTTAATTTTTTACATGACATGAATTTAAAACAAAATTTGTGGGTCTGATTTTAGTCTAAATGAGTTCAGATCAGTTTCAAGTTAAACCCACAAACACGTTTAGTTAAATGGATCGTGTTCGGTTAACCTGTTGTGTTTTGGGTTGACGTGTTTGTTTTTTTTTTAATGTTACTAATTTAAACATGATAGGTTTTTACACCTTTTTACGAGCCGTATCTTATCAACCCACAAATATTTATGTCGTACGGGTTCACATAAAATTTCTAGCCTATAAAACATTAGGCAAATTCCATATCTGTCGTGGAAAATAAAAATGTTTAGTTCATAACTAATATCAGACCTCAAATATCACCGACGCATGCAAACACGTTGGCTATATATGAATATTAGAGAGGAACTTAACAGCTAAACGTATTGGATGAGAACATTCCCATGTTTGAACTTAATAAATTTGTATACTGTGATATCAAATAATCAACCTTCTCTTTGTTTTTTTTAATACTTCAAATTTCATATAAATAGTGAAGATCACAACCTGACTTTTTTTGACATATATAAAGAAATATTTGGGTAAAAATAGGAAAACGTTGTGATATTGGATCAGTTATATAATTATCCTATAATAAAAAAATATTTATAGTGATGGATTATTAGAATTTGTGAAAGTATTCCCAGCTGACGATTGCATCCTCCTATTTCTTTGGCCTATGTTCATTGTATAATACAAAATGCCCCCTACTTTAAGCATAGACCATGAATATTCGTATATAATTTAGTGATAAAAGTGGACAGTAAACGCATGTTTTCAACATTTTAAAGTGCTCAAAGACTATCTAAAACATAAATATTATTCCCCCTTTCGTCATAAAAAAGTACAAGTGTGTCGCTATAAAAGGGTAACGGGTTTCATCTGCTTCACATCATTTATATCGTTCTCAAAATATAGAGAGATGGGACAAATTGTATTCAATTTTCTTTCATCAACACTTGATAAAGAGCGTGTAGATTCTCAATATCCATTAATATCAACTAAAAAGATCAGATTATTCGGGTTCGAGCTCGATCCTAACAAAAGCGGCTCAACACTCAGCGAACAGCGGTCAGACGAAAGGGAAGAGAAGTCTTCCATGGAAGTTTCCAAAGAGACAAAGAAGTTCATGTGTGAATATTGTTTCAAATGGTTTGTAAACTCGCAAGCATTAGGTGGTCATCAAAACGCGCATAAAACACAACGGATGCAGAAGAAAAGATTGTTATTACAAGCTACAAAAGACACCATCGAGCATCTCCTCCAACCCTACGATCAGGTTATTAATAATCATGGTATTAACATAAGTTTTGCTGGTCATGAATTTAGTGAACCAGATATTACTTTTGGTTTGTACAATGAAGATTTAGTAACCTTTAAGGATATATCCAATTCTGGTTACAAGCATGCACGCAGGTCAAGAAGGATGCTTTCTTCTTTATCAAATGATGATTCAAAGCAGTCTTACAAAGATCTGGATCTTCATTTGGCACTAAGTTCATACTCCACCAAGTAACCATCGACCCACTTTTTGATATTAATGGATATTAGGAACTTTGTTGCAGCAGAAATCATGTAATTGTTTGTTTTGACTTTGATAATAGCTATTCTTATTTTAAGTTTTATTGGTATAACCTTTCGGCTTTTAAGAGTTTAATATATATCATTACGTAACACTAAATTATTCTAAATTATTGAAAGACAGAATGAACAAATTGTTAGAATTATATGTACGGTCCCGATTATTTAACACTACTAAGCGAGTTGTGACTCGTAAGAGTTACACCTACGGCAACGAACATTAAATCCACTTAACCCGCTTAACTGATAATTACAAACTGTTAGTGAGACGATATATTTTATATATATTCGTTAGACGGGAATTATTATTTACACTAGTTTATAAATAATAATTTTATATATATATATATATATATATATATATATATATATATATTGTTTTAATCTTTCATTAAAACAATTAAATAGGTACAGGCTTTTTATCTCGTATTCGACTTTGGGTCCAAAAACAATTAATAGGGTTTATAATTATTATATATATATATAATAATCCTATTATTTGTTAAAGACCTACAATTTTGGTTGATTTGGTTGTCGACAAGAAAAAGAAATCAGAAGCAACAGTTTTGCTTTTTTTTCCTTTTTGTTCTTTCGCCAGCCGCCAAACACCAAGCCGAAGAGGCTTTTGCCTTTGTAACTTCCGGCCATCAGCCCTGCCACCGCACGCCGTCTTGTCTGACAATTTCCGGTGTCACCCGTTCTCGCGTTTCGATTCGTGACCTAGCATCGGTTCATTGTATCTAAGTGTCTCAACCGGTTAATCATTAACCACTAAGGTATAATTAATCTCATTGGTAGATTAGATAATTATTCCGTGTTTGTATGATTTTATAACCCAGATCCTGTCGGGTTTTATTTTGTGTTGAATCGGTTTCGTTCCGCTGCGTATTAATAATTACTAAATAATTATTATTAATCTATATATAATTATTTATCAACCGTTTTTTATAACTAATGTAACTGATCACCAGTGCAAAATACCCAACAGTGGTATCAGAGCCTTGGTTACGACATACGAATCGGATCCGGTCTTTTAACCGGTTATAGATCACAAACTTTAACTTGTTTAAAGTTTCTGATCTAGATCTTTTTTATGACAATTTTTTTTTTATTTTGGTCAAAGTTTTTATTTATTTTATTTGACCAAAATGATTGCCCGGTTATTTGATTCTGTTAAATATGTAAATCTGGCGCGAGGGGTCTTGTGTTTGTTTTCTGTTTTTGGTTTATCGTTTTGGCCCATTTGATGTCTCAAAGTTGTAATAGGTTAGCTTTTATGTTTTGGCACACGTTGATGGCTCAAATTTGTAATAGCTTAAGGCTTTATTTTTTTTTAATTCTATATAAATATTGTAAAGATAAAGACACGAAGACAAAACTGAAAACGGCGACTGGATCTTGGATTTAGTGGGAGTCACACGGAACAACTAATCGCATGCACGAAGTCCATCCTTGTGGTTATTTGTGTGTTGTGACCCCGTGACCTAGTTTGGTCTTGCTATTAGGCTATAGCAAGATCAAACACTTTTTCCTTGGCTATATGATTTACATATTTTTTTGTGTTTGCTATTGTGGTTGCTTTTAATCTTATAATTGTTATAACATACCGAGCAAATACCAAATTTTTCACAATCAAATTAATAACAAGTTCTAAACCTTTACAACATGTGGATATTTTATATCAAAACAAATAGTTTGCTTTTAAAATAAATGATAACTAATGAAGTTTTGCAATTTAAACTAACTTTAAATTTTCAAAACTAATAACTTAATAGTTCATTTAAACTATTAACTTTTAATTAGTTAATTACATCGCGACAAACTTAGTTTTAATAGGCTATTTAAAATTAAACGTCCTGAGAGATGAAAGAGTTCATCACATTGTCACGATCTAATATATAGTAAAAGTGGTTTTTACAACACACGTATGACTTTATCATTCGTTGTGTTTGACCCTATTTGGTAAAACACTAAAATTAAATCTCATATTTAAAATCTTTAGTATATGTCATCCTACTATAAGGGGTACTTGGGGCATAACGCGAAACACCAGTGTTTGGAGCCACAGCACCGCGCTTGGTGCGTAGTCTATCCTTCCAAGGTGCAAGGGTTTCGTTGACACATCCGGCCCTTCCACAAGTACCTGTACTAGGGCGACTATTACTTTTCTCTCTTATCATGCCCCAGCTGTATGGAGACCAAAAGTGGGCATATATGAAGCTAAACATATCAATGCATAGACACGAGTTGTCTTAGCAGCCTCATACTCGAGAATTGTGCATTTTTCCACAATTGGCAACTATTGTCAGTCTGGCTAAATCACTTACTAATGTTGCATGCCACAACCGCCATTACTAATTGATATAACCAGATTTTCTATTCTTATTCTATTCTTGCCATGGGTTATTAATATAAGAATCTATTACATCCTAAATACTAATTAACTTTTATTTGCTTATTTAACAAATATCTACTGAAAAATAATCCCACTCCTCCTTCTCTCTCAAGTCTTTGCTTCAGAATGAAAAACTTAATGACACCAACCTCATCTTGAACTCTCTCCCTAGTTCTTATGACAACTTCGTAATGAACTTCAATATGAACACATGGCAGAAAACTATGTCTGAACTGCACTGTATGCAGGAGACGGCCGAGATGAGCATATCAAGTGAGACTAATCAAGAGTTGATGGTCAAATCTGCTGGTGTTAACAAGCCCGAAACCAAGAAAAAGGGTTATAACAGCAAAGGTAAGAAACAAGTTGTTGTTGCTGCCAAGCATGCCGCCAACAATAACAAGCAAGTTGCAAAAACACCCCCTCTCGAGGTGCGTAAGTGTTTTAAATGCAACAAGATGGGGCACTGGAAACGTAACTGCCCAGAATATCTGGCTAAGCTGAGATCGAAGAGAGCCAATGGTGAAGGCACCTCTTCAGGTATTTCAATTTATGTTATTGAACTTTTCACTGTCTCTAGTGACACATGTGTATTTGATACCGGATGTGCTTATCACATCGTTAATGTATTGCACGACCCTGAAAAGTGGAAGAAGCTGAAACAAGAAGACATGGAACTCATCGTTGGTGATGGGAAGAGAGTACCGGTTCTTGCAACTGGAACATTTCACCTTTCATGTCTTTCTGGCCTTGTAGTTATCTTAAATAACGGTCTGTTTGCACCTGGTTTAACCAGAAACATTATTTTATTTTCCTTATTGTTTGAACAAGGCTTTAAGTATGTTTTCAATGAAATTTTTTATTTTTGTTTACTTAAATGATATTGTCTATTTTGAGGCTAAACCTCGAAATGGTATTTATGAGGTTGATTTTCAAACTAATAATAGTATATACAATCTTTCTAAACGTATCAAATCTAGCAATAATGATACATTATATGGCATTGTAGACTTGGCCACATAAGCAAGGCCCGTATAAAAAAGGCTCCAATCCGAAGGGAGGGATCCTTGAATCCACCGGACAGGACTCCATTGAAGACTGCAAGCCTTGCTTAGCTGGCAAACTCACTAAAGGATCTTTCACTGCATAGGTGAACGAGCCACGGATCTGCTAGGACTCATACACACTGATGTATGTGGTCCTTTCAGAACTATGTCTAGAAATCATGAAAGATACTTCGTTTCATTCATCGACGATTACAGTCGATATGCTTATGTCTATCTTATGAAACACAAGCATGAAACTTTTGAAAAGTTCAAAGAGTTTCAAAACGAAGTGGAAAACGAGCTTGGTAAAATGATAAAGACACTTCGATCAGAACGAGGTGGTGAATAACTGAATATCTCAGCATAGAGTTCATCAATCATCTCTATGAGCGTGGAATAGTTTCCCAACCCACTCCACCTGGCACACCCCAACTTAATGGCATGAGCGAGAGGAGAAATCAAACCCTACTTAATATGGTTCGATCGATGATGTGAAGAACGAACTTGCCTCACTCCTTCTAGAGTTATGCTCTTATGACCGCCGCCCGCATTATCAATCTGGCACCGACTAAGAAGGTAAACAAGACTCCATATGAGATATGGAATGGGTCTAAACCCAATCTGTCTTACCTTAGAGTGTGGGGATGTGATGCATATGTCACTAGCGATTCTGATGACAAGCTCGATCCTAGAGGCGAAAAGGTTGTTTTCGTCGGATACTACAACAGAAGCGGATACTATTTTTACCATCCTGATGCAAATGTTATTTCCATCAAAAAGAAGGGACACTTCCTCGAGAAGTAAATTATTGAACGAGGAACTTGAGACAATATCGTGGATCTTGAAGAAATTCGAGAACCACAAACAACCGCTGATGAAGTCGGAGCGTCTGAACAACAAGAAGTTGTTGCTGATGAATCAGACATAAACACAAGCGTTTGCAGAAAGGTAAGGAATCACAAAGAACCTAACAGATACCTATGGCATCTTGAGGGTACCGAAGTCTTATTAGTAGCCGAGTCTAATGACGAACCTACTAACTACAAATCTACTATTTCAGATCCTGAATCTGCAAAATGGCTGGAAGCCATGAACGCCGAGATGCAATCTATGCGTGACAATCAAGTCTGGGACTTGATTGAGCTACCCCCCCCCCCCGAATCTTGAGCAATAGGGAGCAAATGGATTTTCAAGAGAAAATCCGACATGCATGGAAATTTACACACCTATAAAGCACGGCTAGTTGCAAAAGGTTTTACTCAGACTCAAGGCATTGACTATGATGAAACCTTCTTGCCTGTTGCTATGATCAAATCGATCAGGATATTGCGTACTATGACTACGAGATATGGCAAATGGATGTTAAAACCACTTTTCTTAATGGACATCTCTCTGAAGATGTCTATATGGTACAACCTGATGGTTTTGTTGATCCAAAATATCCTAATAGGGTGTGTAAACTGAATAAGTCCATTTATGGACTCAAACAAGCATCTCGAAGCTGGAATCTTCGTTTTGACCAAAAGTTCAAAGAGCTTGGTTTTGTCAAAAATGAAGATGAGCCTTGTGTTTAAGGAAAGGCTAGTGGGAGCACTATAACATTTCTCATCTTGTATGTAGATGATATACTTATCATTGAAAACAACATCCCTATGCTTAACGAAGTTAAACACCGGTTGGGAATTTGTTTTGCAATGAAAGATCTTGGAGAAGTAGCTTACATTCTTGGAATCAAGATCTATAGGGATAGATCTAAGCGGCTTCTAGGTCTAAGTCAAGGCACATACATAGACAAAGTCATGGCACACTTTCATACGGAAAACTCCATGAAAGGAGGTGTTCCTATGACTAAAGGCACCATGTTGAATAAATAGCAATATCCTTCAACGGAAATTAATACTAAGCGTATGGAAGTAATTCCATATGCTTCGGCGATTGGTTCTATCATGTATGCTATGTTATGTACCAGACTAGTCGTTTTCAGCAAAGTCATGGTATTGCCCATTGGACTGCAGTCAAGAACATCTTGAAGTACTTGAGAAGGACAAAAGACATGTTCTTAATATTTGGAGGAGTGGAAGAAGAGCTCATTGTAAGATGTTACACTGACGGCAGCTTCCAAACTGACCGAGATGACTCTCACTCACAATCAGGATTCGTATTCACTCTAAGCGGTGGAGCTATCTCCTGGAAGAGCTCCAAGCAGAGTGTGGTGGCAGATTCAACCACCGAATTTGAGTATATAGTTGCATCAGATGATGCAAAGGAAGCTGCTTGGATGAAGAAATTCATAACCGACCTCGATGTGGTTCCAGGTATTCGGAAACCAATCGAGATATTTTGTGAAAACACAGTTGCTATTGCTCAAGTCAAAGAGCCCAGATCTCATCACAAAGCCAAGCACATTCTCAGAAAGTTCCACTGTATACGATAAATTGTGGAACGTGGTGACATCGTGATAAGCAAAGTAGACACAGATCAAAAACCTAGCGGACCCGTTCACTAAGCCGATAACTCAGGATAAGCATGATCAGTACAGAAATGCTACCGGTCTTAGTTTTGCTAGCGATATGTTTTGATTTAGTATTTGGATGTACAAACATTAAACAGTTATACTTTTGAATTCAATTTGATTTACTAGTTAAATGCAACTTTGAATCTTATAACTGTGTTTTATTTTAATACGTTTAATCCATTAATCTTGTATTCTTAATTATCCGTAGTCGATCAGAATCGTGGGAAGGACTCTGAATTAAGACTATTATGAACTTGGACATAAGTAGTTGACTTCCAATTTCATAGAACTCATCTTGGATGACGTTGGATGTAACTCGCTTCAAATCATCTTTATGGATTTTAATCATAAGATGTTTTTGATATTGGTATACTCATTTAGTATCCCCTGACTTGAGATGCATACTATAACTTTCGTTTACCAAGGACTGTTCTTTAATTACTGTCAACCGCTGTCGTGTAACTTTCCAGTCATAAAGGCATTGGTTAGGAATATATATGAAATTCAGTGGGAGCTGTATGTAGTCGATAAGGGATTCTGTACTCTAACATGATATGTAACAGTTAGACATCGTGGCGCCCTCGTGATTCAAACCGGTGAAGTGTAAGGCCTTACCCAAACTGACTGTGTGTTTGATTGGACCACTATGAATCTTGAATGAGAACAATAATGATTGAACGCTATATGAGAATGAATCTAATCCATGTGTCATTGACTCAATTGATGTCTTTTACAAAAAGGATAAATGACGATTGTTACCATAAGTCTATTGTCTTGCAATAGCAAGATGTTTTGGTTAATTACTTTAAATTGTCATACCTTGTTAAAGGCAACCATATGTAGCTAGAACACCGCTGCTGTCTGCGTTAAAGAACTTAATCGAATACCGTCCAAGTGGGAGACTGTTGGAATTATATGTCCGGTCCCGATTATTTAACGCTACTAACCGAGTTGTGATCCGTAAGAGTTACACCTAGGGAAACGAACATTAAATCCACTTAACCCGCTTAACTGGTATTTACGAACTGTTAGTGAGACGATATATTTTTTATATATTCGTTAGACGGGAATTATTATTTATACTAGTTTATAAATAATAATTATATATATATATATATATATATATATATATATATATTGTTTTAATCTTTCATTAAAACAACTAAATGTGTACAGACTTTTTATCTCGTATTGGACTTTGACCGCGAAAACAATTAATAGGGTTTATAATTATATATATATATATATATATATATATATATAATAAACCTATTATTTGTTAAAGACCTACAATTTCGGTTGACTTTGGTTGTCGACAAGAAAAAGAAATCAGAAGCAAAAGTTTTCCTTTTTTCCTTTTGTTCTTTCGCCAGTCGCCAAACACCAAGCCTAAAAGGCTTTTGCCTTTGTGACTTCCGGCCATCAGCCCTGTCACCGTACGTCGCCTTGTCCGACAATTTCCGGTGCAACCCGTTCTCGCGTTTCGGTTCATGACCTAGCATCGGTTCGTTGTATCTAAGTGTCTCAACCGGTTAATCATTAACCACTAAGGTATAATTAATCTCATTGGTAGATTAAATAATTATTCCGTGTTTGTATGATTTTGTATCCCAGATCCGGTCGGGTTTTTATTTTATGTTGAATCGGTTTTGTTCCGCTACGTATTAATAATTACTAAATAATTATTATTAATCTATAATTATTTATCAACCGTTTTTTATAACTAATGTAACTGGTCACCAATGCAAAATACCCAACAAAAATTTAGATCGTTTTATTTCTTTTATTTATGGTTCCTAAATTTTAAAATTGTGTGTTTACTACATACATACCCGTAGGATATGTAGATAAAATAACCACAAATTGATTTTGCCATTTTGTACCAAGTGATTTGGAAGAAAATCTTTCGTATTTTTTACTTGCACGAAGACCAACAATATTATACATTATGTCATATCATTATGTATGGCCCCTAAGGTTTACCTGTACGAAGACCGACAATACATTTCCAATCCTTTAATTGCCCATATGGCTCTCGTGTCCATAAACTGACAATGCACTTCGACGGAAATCGCTCTCACGTTCATAACATCGCCGAATCATCATTTAACCTTCACGGGTCATGTTAACCTCGAGTGACCGTCGCCAGTTGTACAACCGTAATACTATTGGAAGGCCACATATGCATTACCCCTGTTGTGCTTATGGCACTATGGCTCACCGTCCATAAACTACCATAAGGCTGGGAATACCATGCATCCCTTTCTTTCATTTATAAACGTTTCATTCATTTATAAACCATTCATTTGTTAACATTTCCTTTCTTAAATATACTTATTTCATAAATCTTCATTCATTTATAAACCATTCATTTGTTAACATTTCCTTTCTTAAATATACTTATTTCATAAATCACTCCTTTCGTAAACCATTTGTTTCATAAACCTTTCATTTCATAAGCCTCTCCATCGTAAACATTCTAGTTCAAATACATTATCTTTCGTAATCGTTTCTTTCCACAAATCATCATTTCACAAACATTTCGTGTGAGTATGCAAATCACCCTAAAACGAGTAAATAGGGATTCTTGACTCACCTGATTGTCTGTACATAAACCTGAACTAGATGTCAAATAATGGTAGCATGCTAAACGATCTGCATATAAGTCAACACGCGAAATATATCAATTCTAGCCTATTATCACCTTATAGTGTCTCCTACCCTTAGTGTCGCCACGCACCTAGTCTGTGTCACTAGACTGTGTCACTAGACAGTGTCGCCAGGCACACAATCAGTGTCTCCAGAACATGCGTTCTGGACTTAGTGTCGTTGGTCTTAGTGTCGTTCATCTTAGAGTCGCCAACTGGTTGTGGCGATACTCTCAGTGCTGCCTGATACACGTGTTGCGAAACATTGGCAAACCTCGGGATCCTCACCTTTTCTTCCCCGACAAGTGTCGCCACCGGAGGCAGTGTCGCCTCAAGTATCGCCACATGAACATTCAACTCTCACAGACCTTTTTTTTATCCAAGTTTGAAACTTTTACGTCGAACGTTTATCTCACTTCCATGAAGCTAGATCTGGACTTAACAATATTCAATAAAATAAATAGGAGACTAGAAATGAAAGTATTTGTCCCGCATCCATTCTTCATACGATTGTCGGAACAAAAATATTAGATGCAACGAAATGGAAATTTTTGGTACATCAAGCCGCGATCTGATAGCTATAAATCTAAATAGAAATATTATATTATCTAGATATAAATTAATCTTGATTTTGTAATCAAAGAAAGATAGTGAATTCGTATCTTGTGACTTAGAAACGAAATGACAATTTATTCCTACAGAACAAGACGATTGAATTGGAAATATCTACAAATTCGTGCGGAGTCCAAATTAATGAAAATAAATAAAATAAAAAGGGGTCAACTTGTTCCAATTTCATCTCTATTGAATCTGAATATTATAATAGCCGAGATATTTCCGTTCTAATACTCTATCCGAGAGTTATAGTATTTATCAAATATGTTCATATCTAACGGAACACTATTGGATCAAATGACAAAGGCATTGTTGAGAAAATTATACTCACTTAGATAGATATGTATATCTATAGATATTAAGTAATAATAATTCCAATTTAGATTTATCAAATTATAATAAGTAATATATCCTTATATATAATAAGATATATAATAAGATATCTTTATATTATAAATAATAAATCTAAAATCTAAATAATAATAACAGGTACAAATAGTAAATCGAGGTAGCCATTCTATGACAACTCTTAACTTTCCCTCTGTTTTGTTCCCTTTAGTAGGCCTAGTATTTCCGGCAATCGCAATGGCTTCTTTATTTCTTCATGTTCAAAAAAACAAGATTGTTTAGAGCCGATGACACAAAATCGAGTCTATTTTTTTTTTCAAATTGACATTTGTATCATAACACAGATATCCATTTAGCAAAATATGGTATAAGCAGCTTCCAAATATGGCCATTTTCATGTAAAACCTTTAATTTTGAGACCAAAATCCTAGTTTTACCCAAAAACACATATATACTGAAATCAGAGGTTTTAGGTTGGATCTTTACCTCAAATACAACAGTTCTACGTGTATTCCTCTTCTAGAACGATGGAGAAGTAGATTGGGAGCAACCTTCAAGAATTTGGGGATGAATCTTGACTTTCTCTCTCTAGAATGCTCTCTCTGTCTCTCTCTAAACGTTTTTGGTGAAGATGATGGAATGGTGGCTAATCAAAGATGCTACTAGGGTTTAAACCCTCCTTCCATCTTTACAAATGTGGCCAAAGCCCACCAAATGTTAGTCCATCATCACACATTTATTTCTTCTTGGCCCAAAACACATGTCGGGTTTTACGGATGTTACAAAAACTTTTTAATACCGTAAAAAGGTGGCTGGAAATTAAAAACAAAAAACAAAATCGGACCAACCACTAACGGAAACGTGACGAAGCCGCCAAAACCCTCCAATGTTGAAAGACAACAAGTTCTTGATGTTCATATTTAATGAACTAATAATGATATGTAATCTAATTACCATAATCATTATACCATAATCCTGGATATTCTATCTCAAGAATCAAGCTGACATGGTTTTAAAAAAAACAAAAGAGAGAAAGTGGATGTTTAGGTAGTTAAGAAAGCTTCCTTCTTGACCTTTGTGAATGCTTGTAACCAGAATTGAATGAACCCTTAAAGGTTACTAAATGTTCATGGTACAAACCAAAAGTAATATCTAGTTCACTAAATTCATGAGGAGCAAAACTTATGTTAATACCATGATTATTAATAATTTGGTCGTAGGGTTGGAGGTAATACTCGACATTGGCTTTTCTAGCGTGTAATAACATTAATCTTCTTTTCTTCATCTGTTCGGTTTTATGCGCGTTTTGATGACCACCTAATGCTTGCGAGTTTGCAAACCATTTGAAACAATATTGACACATCTTCTTTGTATCGTTGGAATCTGCCATGGAAGAATTCTCTTTCTCGGGTGATGATTGCTAGCTTTTTTCCCTTTCATCTAACCCTTGTTTTTCGAGTGTTGAGCTGCTTTTTGGTAGGAGGGGCTATACCCAAGAAACACAGAAGCCATTGAACGGAAATCCATCTTGTGCTTATAGTAAGAACGTAGATGGGGGTAGCATTGGCACCCAAAGACCCGCAAAAAAGAGAAATCGGGGTTGTGATTAAAGATATGTATTGAGGAGTTGCGAGAAGGCATGCGGTTAACTAGGTAAACTACTGTATGTCACACCCCCGCCAATGGCGGAATCACGGGAGCGCGACGAAATTGGATAACGAGAACACATGGTATAAAGATAACTAAAGGAATTTAATTAAAACCAACCAATTGCTTACATCAATTTAATTCAAAACCACATAACACAAAATGAAATGTTTTAATTTTTATTCTAGGTCCATGCATCCCGGATGTAAGCATATCCACAAGCATACCTCAATTTCCTGAAAACATGTAAAAACGAGGGTCAACTATAAAGTAAGTTGGTAAGTTTCATAGATATTGACACACAAGAATATAAGTACAAATCATCAACAATTTAAATATACAAGTCAATTAAATTCAAACACATGAAGTCGACAACCAACTCTATTGACTGAATTGGCCCCAAAGAGAATTGGAACCCACCAAATCATGAATGTCAGATTTCGATCATCCACCACCCTTGACCGGGTGGGGGATGGGTATGTCACACATATGGATCCATTATCGTACTACCGTTGGCTTATTAAGTTAATGGTTGTGTATGAGCTACGCGAGGGACTTTACGAATACGAATATGGATCATGCATAAGCCATTTAATTATAACAAGTATATGAAAATGTTTTAATTGATTTGTATGAGAAACGTTTGTTATGAATATTCCTACGTACAAGTTTCGACCCCAAAAAATAAACACGGAAAAGGGGCTATGAAGAACTCACATTGATATCTTGAAACTAAACAAGAGAGTTAAACCGATTGATTATGAATGTCCTATACGATTAGAGTTGTGTAAGTGCATGAAAAATAGATGCAAAGACAAGATGGAATGCTTAAATGAATGGATTAGGTGTATAAAGAGTTCAAATTCAGAACTAAAAAGGTTAAATATGCCAAAAAGTTCAAAAGGTCAAGGACTTAAAAGAATTGAAAAATATCCATAAACTAGGGTTTTGACAGAATTCTATGCTCAACTTCCGGGACGTTTTTAACTAATAAAGTGATTTTTAAAAATCTTTAAATTTATAGGGACTTAATTTAACTTATTGGGAACAACTTTTATTTTGAAAGCTTTTTAATTTAGGTATTTTAAATATGCCAAAATCGTGACACAAAATCAGTTGTACATAATAGATCTTTCTGTCTTGTTTGGATGTTTTATGGAGCATTACTTAGAGTTAGGACGTCCATTATACATGGTTTGAAAGAGAAATCAGTAAGCTTTGATTTGCAAAAAGATTTAACACGATTAGACTTATAGATTAAGAGATATGGTCTTAGGAAGACACGACAAATATTCTGTCCCGAAATCAGATTTGTCATTTAATTTACTAAAATACATTTGAATGCCTTAAACTTGTCGAAAAATTACATGGTCTGATTTTCGGAAAACTAGACTCATTAAACTTAGATTTTGATTCAAGAATCAAGGGATTTGGATGAGATATGACCATGATATGGCTGCTCAAAGTTGACACATGTGTTATGTCTAGAATCTGGAATTACACATATGTTATGTTTTTGAGGTTTTTGAGTGACAAAAGATCAAAACAAGTTATAAAACGAATTTAGACACTTATAAAACACATTTTTAAGGATTATTTGGTCAAAAATTGAAGACTTAGGACAGAAATAAGAATAAGAACAAGAACAAAAGCAAGAATAATAAAGTAAGATGTTAGGGTTTTTGTTAGAATCACCATACCTAGGCCTTTGTATCATCCAAAATTACTGCACTAAGGTGCATGATGATGGATGATGGCCTAAGATCGGAGGTGTACAAGGTTGTTAGTATGTTATAAACATTAGTGTTATTGAATTAAAGTACCAAAGATGAAATAAGGTTTTTATGCATTAAATAATAAAAGACAAGTATTATAAGAACAATATAAAGATATTACTTACAACTAAAACTCTTGAGTCTTGCACACAAGATGGAATTTGCAAAAATAATAAGAGAGAAAAAGAAGAATGGTGCAAGAAATGAAGGAGGAAAAGGATGATATTTATAAGGAGGAATAAGGGGTTTATTTTTGGTATGTTGTGGAGGATACTCTAGGGTTTTGAAAACCCTTCATGAACCAACCAACTATGAGGATTTTGGCCAAATAAGAGGGCCTTGGCCACCAAGACAAGGTGCCTCATGGTCTAACGGGTGTGCACATGTGAACCAGTTTCTGAAACGCGAACGAAAACGGGCAGTTGAACGGTAAACGGTGAAATAAACGAAATAAGTTTTAAATAATTAAATGTGATCGTGAAATAACGGTGATCATGCAATAAGTGCTTCAACGGTGGACGGTGAACATACGATATGAATAAGAATTCATTGTAATAAATCATGAATAAAAATAGTCGTTACAAGTACATGAAAACAAGAAATGTTACACTGTATCCTAGGCAAAGTGCCAAAACCTAGAGGGAAAAGCGGATTGGGCGAGAAGGGTGAGTCCCGTTTCCACCACATGTCGATGGCGTATCTCGACAACACCTTTCTGCTCACTAGTGTGAGGGCAGGAACGGCAGTGGATAATTCTAAGGGGAGAGAAAAAGTGTGATAGATTCCTTAATTCACCTCCACAATTTGTTTGGGCAGATTTTAGTTTGGTGTACGTTAAATTGACGTTCAACCACTACAAGAAATTGTTTAAAAACGTTGTAAACATCGGATTTTAGTTTCAAAGGAAATATCCTCATATAGCATGAAAAATGATCAACACAAAGTAAGAATTAGTTATGGCCATCAGATGAAGTAACGGGTGCTGAACCCCAAACATCACAAAAAACTAAATCCAAAATATGAGTAGTTTTAAAATTGGAAGATGACAAATAAAGTTTCGATGATTTCCCTATGTGACAAGAATTACAAAAGGAACTCAAACTTTTATTTAAAATTAGAAGACAATATTTAGATAGCATGGTTTACAAGAGCTGCGGATGAGGATGACCAAGTCGTTAATGCCACGTGTTGGAAGAAGAACGAGTGGTAGTGAAAGAAACTTTAGGAAGTGACTGAAGCTGAGGAAGATGAATGGAGTAAAGCCCATTTTCACTTGGATGTGTGAGGAGGGTAGTGCATGTAGATTTGTCCTTCAGAGCAAAAAAAAAGTAGAGTCAAATTCAAAGAAAACATGATTACCAATACATAATTTTTTAACTGAAAGAAGTTTTTTTTATTTGGGGAATATGAGGTATATTAGGAAGAGAGAAGGTTTTGGATGGTGAATAAAAACGGTTAAAGCTAATATGGAGTATGGATAAACCCTTACCATTACCAACATGAAGTGTGCCCTCACCATTACCAACATGATGTATATTAGGAAGAGAGAAAGGTTTTGGATGGTGAACAAAAGCGGGTGGAGCCAATATGGAGTATGGGTAAACCCTTACCGTTACCAACATTTCAGCTGAAAATTTCAATCGCACTTATCCTTCCCTTCCAAAAATTTCACGCACCTCTACCCTTCCCTTTCAAAATTTCATTCCAACGTCGCCATTACCTTCAATTGCAATCGACGCTACCTTTGATTGCACGTTGTCGTGTAATCCGTCGCCAGTACCTTCAATTGATGTTTTGATTTCTCCACAATTTCTACAGTTAGAAGAACCTTAGGTAAATTTTACTTCGTTTTGTATCTGTTCAAATTTCTAGGTCATAAATTTTTATGCACTTAATTTTATTTTCATTATTTCAAATTTAGATTGATTTGTGGCGCTACGTTAAAATTAGGTTTAATTTACTTGTTTTGTTATATTTATCTGTGGAATTTGTGATTAGAAAATTGATTATCCAGAGGTATAGTAATGAACTTATGATCAATAGCTTCGAATTTGTTCATTGTCTTGCATAGATTTTTGACCTAGATTCTAAGCTTGTACCTGTAGTGTGAGAAACTTGTTAAAATGTGATTTTGTTAATGGATAAGAATACTTTCTCTCTTTTGTCAATTTAAGATATGCTTCTTGTTACATAGGTGTATAGCAAATTACAATATATGCAATTACAAATTATGATTTCGCCAAAATTCTGAAAATGTGACTTTAGAACCTCAAAATATGCATCTAGGCTCGAACTCAACTCATTTAACTTAAAGAGAGCCCGAGCTCGGCTCGTTTAGAGCTCTACTAGTAAAGCTCGAGCTCGGCTCATGAGTAGTTTTTCAAGCTAGAGTTCAGCTCGTCTCGTTGATGCAATCTCCTTGTGCTCCATGATTGTTGTGGTTTATTTCAATGATTCACTTATATTTGGATGAAAAACGATCGGGTTTTGGACTAGACTGTCTTTGTAATTGGTATGAGGAGGCGGTTTGATTTAATCTAATTGTCATTTATTTATGGAGGAGATAAACATACTAATAATCTGAAATAATAATAAAAGTTAGCGATCTTAGGTTTCAGTTATTGTAAAAATCAAATGAATAAAACCTTTATCACTGGGAATATTATTTTGTTTGAGAAAATTAGCACGTATGGTTAAATTTTAAAGTAAAAGTTTCATTTGTTTCATGTCGTTTCCACCCCATGTTATGGTTTTGTGTTGTTTAGCACCTGCAAATACACAAATCGAACCCTGCATCTGGTCCGTTTTTGCATTATGTAAGACCGAATGATTTGATTCTCATGCCATCGTCTGCTCTCTTTTTGAACCATTAATTCACGTAGTTGTTTGTCGTTTTTTCTGTTTTGGTTAGTAGCTAAATTGCACCTAGTAATTTTTTTAGTATTACTGTCATTAGGGTTTCTTGAGTGGGGGTTAAATTGAGGAATTACTTTGCACTATTATACATTTATTGGTTTTCATTTTCCCTTGTTTTGAAAGATGTGGGTACATATCGAGAGTCAACACCCAAATACCATTAATCCTCAAAGATTTGGTTAAAAGTATGTGAGCAAGGTACTGTTCTTTTCAAAAGCTTCAAAGAGAGCTCAGGGTGAAGGTTAGTAAAGTTACATGTTATGGCTTCCTGCATTTTAATTTATATAATATATTTTTCCACCAGAAGAACTGAATCAAGAAAACATTGAAGCTTTAGTTGCTGAGAGTTAACTGTTATCAAGTCAAATCTCTTTGATTTCTTGCTTCTGGTGTATAATTAGCTACATACTCTGTTAATAGGTGAAACTTTAGGCATCGGATTCTAGTAGATGTGTTCGTTGTTAACATATTTTATATTTTCTTATCATGTTGTCTTCTTAATATGAACAGTACTTGCATAATTTTCTCCATGGTTTATGTAAAGAAGATTCAATTGTTACTGTACATTCTTGTTTTCACAAAGAATATGCTATTCTTTTGGATGATTTTTATGCCAGCTTTTCAGATATCATAACAAGCATTAAGCTTGTAAAATTTATACTTTTAATGACATTGGGAGTGTCTCATGTAATCTTGGTGATTTCAGGCAAAACTTCCAACCATGTTGAGAATATATCGTGATACAGTTACATCTAACATAAAAACTGGTATCAAGTCAGTTGTTGCAGAGCTGCTTTCCATTCTTCTTGCTAGACCTTTGGACTCTGATTTTAAGTCGGGCGATCGAATTGTTGATGCAGATATATGAAGTGTAATTTTTTTTTACTCCAAACACCAATAGGAGAAAAGGCAAAATAAAGAAAGCGTGATATTTGCTGAAATTTTAATTATTACGTGTTGGTGTAGACGACGGTTCATCACTCGCAAGTAAGTTAAGAAGTCTGCCTTCTGAAAGATTTGTCCAACTTCTTGGGGCTATTTTCAAGATTTTATAGGTAATGTATATACTTCATTGATTTCTTGGGACTTTCATTTAAAAATAGTTTGAATTCTTAAACTATGCAACTAGATAGCATTAGTTCTTGTAGTGACAATGATGACATAAGACTATAAGATTGTATAGAAGCACACAGTAGGAATACATTAAGACAACAAGCAACATTTTCAACTCTTTTCAGCTTCTTCCTTAGGCATTAGACATGGCCTAGTGGCATCGATGATTGCCCCCACAAAAATGGTGTGATTTCAAATCCTGCAAGTGTAGGTTTAGGTTGTATTTTGGAGTAAAAAAATTGCTCTTCAAAAATATGTAAAAATTATGCATTGAATATGTTCATCTTTTTTCCCTGCTAGATCAACATCAATTGTTGCATCAACTTCAGTTCAAAGTATAGCAGCTGATGAAGAGAACAGAGATTCTGATTCAGATGATGAACCAGTCCAGCATGGAGTGAATAAGCTTCATCACAGTTCAATGTATAGCTGCAACTTGGATATTGATTATGATTCGAGTTTTTATTCAAACAATTGTTAGTTTTGTGTTTTATATGTTTGATATTTAGACTTAATTTGACACTTATTAGACATTTGTTTGTAAACAATTGGAATATGTTTGATGTTTTGATTTCTAAATTTTATAGTTTTATTTTTATTTTATATTATAAATAAATAAAGATTTTAATTAATCAAAATTAATATCATAAACGTCTATAGTGGCATTTAATTTGATGTAATTTTTGTGGCAAAAGTTATATGCCACTAAAAGTAGTATGAATATTTAACTAGAAATAATTTTTACCGACACAAAATTTGTGCCACAAAAGCCTTTTTTAATATAGTGGCCACAAAGCCTTTTTTAATATAGTGGAAAAAAAAGAGTGCCACTAAAAGCCAAAAGTCTGTAGTGGCAGACAAAAAAGTGTCATTAAAAGGTTTTAGTGTTAGCGCTTCTAGTAACAATTTTTTTGTGTGCCGCCCATTCCTAAAGTGGTCTTTAGTAGCACTTTTTTGTTTTTTATCTCACTTTTTGTATGACACTGAATGGCTTTTTTTGTAGTGAGACAAGTTATGGAAGAGCCTGCAGTGTGCCTGGTTGTGACCTACCGGTTGTGGGTGAAGGGTGG
Organism: Smallanthus sonchifolius; assembly: GCA_023525975.1. Classification (NCBI taxonomy): domain Eukaryota; kingdom Viridiplantae; phylum Streptophyta; class Magnoliopsida; order Asterales; family Asteraceae; genus Smallanthus; species Smallanthus sonchifolius. The sequence goes on along the minus strand of CM042019.1, from coordinate 42,638,002 downwards.
CTCGTGGCAGCAAAGGCTTAGGCCGATGAAACAATAGGGGCAGATTTCTTTACCATATAATCATGAGGGGATAGGAGACCATGGAGTTCGTTGAAGGTTGTTGGAATCTGTCGAGCTAGAAAAGTGGATTTGAGGCAATTGTATTCTTCACGAACACATGATATTATCAGCATGAGCAAATCTTTTTCCTTGATCGGATCACCGATATTAGGGAGAGCATCGGCATAGTTTTGTGCCGTCGTAAAATATGTTGATGAAGTTTCATCGCCTTTCATCTCAATCTTGACCAGCTGGGTCTTCAAGGTGTATTCCTTATAAGGCGTATGAGGTGCATAGGCACGCTCAAGAGACATCGATGTTGGACCTTGTACATGTTGAAACGATGCTTCTGAGATGGTGGAGATAATTAGCATCCTCATGTGGGCATTATTAGACACCTATATTGAATAGTTGGGAGTCGGTAGAGATACTGTAGGTGCGTCTTTGTCAGAACACGGGGCGGTAGATCGATAGTTTGTGATGGACAGGGGATGGTTTCATCAACATAACCAATTAGGTAGTTTGTGAAGAGAAACGACTGAATCATTGTCTTCCAAAATCCATAATTCGTTGGAGATAATGTAAAAGCAACCTTGTGAGAATTATGAGATGTTTTCTTAGTTGTGGAGAAGGCAGCAATCATGGCCATTGTTAGCCAGAAGAAAACTGATCGGGAAAGGGGTGGTGTGGCGGTAGAAGGTTAGCTGCGGCTAGGGTTGGTCGCACCTAGGGTTAGCGACGGCTCTGATATCAAGATAAAACTTTGTATTGTAATTGCGATTGTATATTTCATAATGATTGATTACACGGGTATATATAAAATATATATTTACACATTGTATCCTTCTATTACAAGACTATAGCATCTGTCTAGTAACCATTAATAAAAGAAATAAAACGATAAATTTGTTCATTTTGTACATCCAATAATTTAGTGTTCCATAGTGATGTATATTAAAGTCTTAAAAACCGAAAGGTTATACCAATAAAAGTTGAAATAAGAATAGCTATTTTCAAAGTCAAAACAAACAATTACATGATTTCAGCTGCACCAAAGTTCCTTGATTTTATTCGTTAGTGAACTAATAGTCACACGTACTCTAATCATATTAGGACAATTATTACCAAATCTAACAGATTCTATCTCTAGATTAAAGTTTACAAATTGTTTTTTCACAAAAAAATGGGTCGATGGTTACTTGGTGGAGTATGAACTTAGTACCAAATGAAGATCCAGATTTTTGTAAGACTGCTTTGAATCATCATTTGATAAAGAAGAAAGCATCCTTCTTGACCTGCGTTCATGCTTGTAACCAGAATTAGATATGTCCTTAAAGGTTACTAAATCTTCATGGTACAAACCAAAAGTAATATCTGGTTCACTAAATTCATGACCAGCAAAACTTATGTTAATACCATGATTATTAATAATCTGATCGTTGGGTTGGAGGAGATGCTCGATGGTGTCTTTTGTAGCTTGTAATAACAATCTTTTCTTCTGCATCCGTTGCGTTTTATGCGCGTTTTGATGACCACCTAATGCTTGCGAGTTTACAAACCATTTGAAACAATATTCACACATGAACTTCTTTGTCTCTTTGGAATCTGCCATGGAAGACTTCTCTTCCCTTTCGTCTGACCGATGTTCGCTGAGTGTTGAGCCGCTTTTGTTAGGATCGAGCTCGAACCGAATAATCTGATCTTTTTAGTTGATATTAATGGATATTGAGAATCTACACGCTCTTTATCAAGTGTTGATGAAAGAAAATTGAATACAATTTGTCCCGTCTCTCTATATTTTGAGAACGATATAATTGATGTGAATCAGATGGAACCCGTCACCCTTTTATAGCGACACACTTGTACTTTTTTTATGACGAAAGGGGGCATTTTTTATTATACAATGAACATAGGCCAAAGAAATAGGAGGATGCAATCGTCAGCTGGGAATACTTTCACAAAATCTAATAATCTATCACTATAAATATTTTTTTATTATAGGATAATTATATAACTGATCCAATATCACAACGTTTTCCTCTTTTTACCCAAATATTTATTTATAGATGTCAAAAAAAGTCAGGTTGTGATCTTCACTATTTATATGAAATTTGAAGTATTAAAAAAAACAAAGAGAAGGTTGGTTATTTGATGTCACAGTATACAAATTTATTAAGTTCACGTATTCGTTTTTAGTTATGAAAACTTTTAATAATTAAGATCACCAACATGGGAATGTTCTCATCCAATACGTTTAGCTGTTAAGTTCCTCTCTAATATTCATATATAGCCAAAGTGTTTGCACGCGTCAGTGATATTTGAGGTTTAATATTAGTTATGAACTAAACATTTTTATTGTCCACGATTGATATGGAATTTGCATAAGATTTTATAGCCTAGAAATTTTATGTGAACCCGAACTGAACCTGAAAATCATTTAAGACAAAATAACCTAAATACGATATAAATATTTGTGGGTTGATAAGAATACGGCTCGTAAAAAGGTGTAAAAACCTATCATGTTTAAATTAGTAACATTTCTCTTTTAATTTTAAATTTTGCTATAAAATACTTAACCATGAATAATACACAATTTTTAAAAAACAAACACGTCAACCCAAAACCCAACAGGTTAACCGAACACGATCCATTTAGCTAAACGTGTTTGTGGGTTTAACTTGAAACTGACCTGAACTCATTTAGACTAAAATCAGACCCACAAATTTTGTTTTAAATTCATGTCATGTAAAAAATTAACAACCTAGTTTTTCGGTATAAATACGGCACACAATGTAAAAAGCCTTTAAGGAACCAAAATTAAGAAATTTCTTAAAAATATACCTTATTTTTCATAAGATACTGATATTTCTTAATTATTCAAAATGAAAAAAAAAACAACAAAATTCGTTTGTGCCAATTATTAAAACATTATCTAAGCTTTTCTCCGTATTAAACTCAATATTTTCACCTCATCAATAGTCTTAATTGTTTACTAGTTATCTGATTATATCTTTATTATATAAAGGGGTTCATTTTCTATTTTGGATAAACAAATCAAACTTCAAAATTTCAAGTTATTGAAATCTGAAAAGAAACAAAAGAAAAACTAGGCGAAAATTGATTCCGTTTTCATTCATCTCATAATCATAATACATCATATATATATATATATATATATATATATATATATATATATATATATATACACACGTTCAAGTACAAAATGTTTTTTTTGATTAAAAATAGTAGGAAATAATTTTATAGCGACACACTTGTACTTTTTTATGACGAAAGGGGGAATAATATTTATGTTTTAGATAGTTTTTGAGCACTTTAAAATGTTGAAAACATGCGTTTACTGTCCACTTTTATCACTAAATTATATACGAATATTCATGGTCTATGTTTAAAGTAGGGGGCATTTTGTATTATACAATGAACATAGGCCAAAGAAATAGGAGGATGCAATCGTCAGCTGGGAATACTTTCACAAAATCTAATAATCTATCACTATAAATATTTTTTTATTATAGGATAATTATATAACTGATCCAATATCACAACGTTTTCCTCTTTTTACCCAAACATTTCTTTATAGATGTCAAAACACTACAAGGAAAAGACTCAATAGCGGCGACATTTGTCGTCGCTAATACCCCAAAATGTCGCCGCTAATACCTTTAGCGGCGACAATCGCCGCTATTGAGTCGCCACTAATTCTTCGCCGCTAAAAATTAAATTGTCGCCGCTAATACCCAAAATGTCGCCGCTAATGCCTAAGGTTTTTAGCGGCGACATGTCGCCACTAAAAGGTCGCCGCTAATGCCTTTATTTCTGGTTTTCTGGTTTTTTTTCATATTTTCATTATTTTTCAGTTTTTTTTCAAATACAAAATACTTGTAAATTTGTAGTTTTGAGACATAAACATATAAAACATATACACTACATAAACATATAAAAACTACATAAATATCATTCTTTAATGTTTAGACAATAAGTCATAAAAATAAAACTACATAAAACGTAAAACTAGTCCTTAGATCATCATCGTTGTCGTCCCCTTCTTTCGTATTAGTTGTCTGCTTCTTACCAAAGAAACTCGACGATGTAGATGAAGGTGATTCATCCCTACTACTTTGTCCGTTTGCGAAAGATTAAACTTGTTGAGTTGATCTCTAAAATTCGGGTCGTCAAACAAAATGTTAGCTAGTTCCTACAATTAAATTAGATTACAAGTTAAAACAAAATTTTAACAAACTACTAATATTTAACAAATCTACTAACATTTACCAAACTAATAACATACATATACAAGCATACAAGTTTCGGGTCAAACGGTTCATTTTACACACACACATATATATATATACATGAATATAAGTTTCGAGTCAAACGGTTCAGTTGAAACAATCAAATAAATATGATACTGCAGATTGAAAATAATAAAACTATTATCGGATCAACATACCTACTGAAGCATCATAAATGCCTTGGGAGGCATTATTTTGAGCTAATTTTGCAGCCTCGAGAGAAAACTTGACCTGCTTAAAACCCAAAATGTAATTGCTCAGACATTATAAAATTTGATGTGCTCATGTGCTAGTTTTCTTCAAAAATTTATTTCAACCTTGTTAACTTAGAAAATAATAAATGACTAATAAATATCGCATCCTATAAACCGACTTGTTTTCTGATCTCATCCTTAATGATCATTCTTGGTAGTGACTGGACCTGCATGGAGATTTTTTTTTTAAATGAAGGCAGTCTATTGAAGTCATAAATGTATTTGAGAACTGAAACATTACCAGTCTTGAAAGTGATCCAAGGGTCGTACCACACTGTTGAAGATTATAACATGCATGTTGTCGAGCCAGGGTAAAACAATTAAAGAATGAGCTCAGGGTAAAACAACTCACCATTCAAGCCTTTGGAAGATAGTTCCTCGAGTATTGAGCCACATTCAGTAACAAAATCAACAGCAACCTCAACTCCATCATCAGGTGGATTTTCTAATAGGATTTTCTTATTTCTCAACACCTGTACATGTTAATAATGATCTAATCTTAATTGGTGTTGAAAACTATCAATAAGAACACATGATCAGTGAATATAATGAAAAAGATCTAAAAACATTGACCTTATTGTTGGTGTTAGAACTTAACTTACAATCAAAGAGGTAAAAAATAATAAATCTGCATATAAAAAAATAAGAATATCCAATCAGTTTGTAAGTTTATCTTTAGTAAAAGTATAGACAAATTCAGATATATAAACAACAATATTGGAAGGAATTAATCTGCTTCATAAAAAAAATTAAAAATTGATTATAGGGTATAAAATTCTCAACTGTGAAGCCACTGGCATGTCGAGTTGAAGCTGGAATAGAACGATTCCTGAAACGTCTTCTTTATCTGTTTCCATCTTGATCGATGAGTGTTCAATCAAATCATAATCACAACATAAATTAACAAAATACTTTTAAACCCAAATCTGTAGATAAATATACCTGACCATCAAAGACCGATTTTGTACTGCTTGTTTGATTTCACTATCGATTACAAACGAAATTCGCCAAAAAAGAAAACATATTGGCCTGTCAAGTTATCCATATTTGTAGTTTGTTGCAGCAAAACCAACTGTGGGAGGATAGCAACTGCTTCCAAAATAGATAGAAAATGCCCAAAATATCTGCACAAGTATCAAATCAAATTGCCTTTTGTCCTGTTAAATAAATATACCATACTTAACCTTACATAAAAGCTTAATACAAACAAAGCAAGGTTTTATTACACCATCTGCATGCCATTCAATTAAGACATTACAGTGAGTGATACTGGTATATGAAACAAAGAGTAACAGTCCTGGAAATTGTTAAAGGATGGGTCTTAAAATGAGAAAATATTATGTAAATGGATAGGATGTTTAAACAATACAGATAAATGCAGAATTTGAACTTCTCTTCATGTTCAGCTTAACCTTTAGTCAAATACAATGTATATGAAGTCTCATTCAATTTGATTTCCAACAAGTGTAAATACAACTTCATTTCAATTCTCTAGTGGTTAATATCCCACTCTCAAAATCATTAAACATTTGAAACAATCCATCCAATTCTAAAGCTCCTTGATATTAGCAAAATCCAAAAATAATTGAACTATAATATTCAATCAACAGATAGCAATCAAGAACAATATAAAAGCAATCAAGTCAACTCTTGTTATAATAAAATAATATTGCTTATTCAATTATTCATAGTCTTGGACATTAAAAGCAATCAAGAACAATATGATAATCATGTATGCTATCAATAATTGTTTCCATGTAATTTTTTCAATTTTAGACCAAACCAGCATATGAGCATATGGAATAAAATATAACAGAAGAAAATAGCAAAAAGAAACCCATTTTTATATATAAACCGGAAGACTTATGTTCCATTATACAAGAAAATGATGAATGGTTTGAAAGGAAAGCCAGGGCTAAACCATTTGTACCTGATTCTCATCTGAAGTGAGATTTAAAACGAAAAGGGGGATGCAGTAGGTTGCAGGTGGTGGTGGTTTCAGGTGCTGGTACGGCGAGGTGGTGGTGGTTGCAGGTGGTGGCGGTGTAAAAGGGGCAAAGCTCTTCGATTTTGGGAGAGTAAAAGTGAGTGATTTTGGGGGGAGGAGCAGAAGTGAGGTCGTCGATGGAGGGAAATACCCCGCCATATCTGTTTTTGGGTATTAGCGGCGACATGTCGCCGTTAAAGGTGTCGCCGCTAAAGGCCTTAAAACCACAGCCGTCCGATTAACTTTCAATTAACCGTCAGATCTTTGATTAAGAAATGAAACACGGATCAAGAGCAATAGCGGCGACATTTCTGGTGTTGCCGCTAATGGTGTCGCCGCTATTGCTCTGATTTCTTGCAGTGAAAAAAGTCAGGTTGTGATCTTCACTATTTATATGAAATTTGAAGTGTTAAAATAAACAAAGAGAAGGTTGATTATTTGATATCACAGTATACAAATTTATACAAATTTATTAAGTTCACGGATTCGTTTTTAGTTATGAAAACTTCTAATAATTAAGATCACCAAAATGTGAATGTTCTCATCCAATACGTTTAGCTGTTAAGTTCCTCTCTGATATTCATATATAGCCAACGTGTTTGCACGCGTCGATGATATTTGGGTCTGATATTAGTAATGAACTAAACATTTTTATTGTCCACGACTGATATGGAATTTGCCTAAGGTTTTAGAGCGTAGAAATTTTATGTGAACCCGAACTGAACCTGAAAATCATTTAAGACAAAGGAACCTAAATACGACATAAATATTAAAACATTATCTAAGCTTTTCTCCGTATTAAACTCAATATTTTTACCTCATCAATAGTCTTAATTTTTTACTAGTTATCTGATTATATCTTTATTATATAAAGGGTGTTCATTTTCTATTTTGGATAAACAAATCAAACTTCAAAATTTCAAGTTATTGAAATCTGATAAGAAACAAAAGAAAACGTAGGCGAAAATTGATTCCGTTGTCATTCATCTCATAATCATAATACATCATATATATATATATATATATATATATATATATAATGTTAGGTTATAGTAAAAAGGGTTTTAAAAATAAAAAGGGTAAGAAGGATTCTAAGTTTGACATGTGTCATTTTATTGTTTTTAAAGGGAGGGCATAATGGTCAATGTGTAATATACCAGGTCAATGTGTAATACATCAGGTCAATGTGTAATACATCAGGTCAATGTGTAATACACCTGGTCAATGTGTAATACAAGGTCGGATATTACACAATGATCAGACATGATATTACATAATAACCTGACATATTTGAGCGAATTACACAATGAGCTGAAAAACATAAAACACAATGATGAAAACATATAACACAATGATGAAAAATATTTGACACAATGAACTTGTATTACACAATGACCTGACTAATTACACAATGAACTTGTATTACACAATGACTTGACTAATTACACAATGAACTTGTATTACACAATAAACTTGTATTACACAATGACCAGACGTGGTATTATACAATGAACTTGTATTACACAATGAACTTGTATTACACATTGAACTTGTATTACACAATAAACTTATATTACAAAATTAACTTGTATTACACAATGACCTGACTAATTACACAATGACCAGACGTGGTATTACACAATGAACTTGTATTACACAATGAACTTGTATTATATAATGAACTTGTATTACACATTAAACTTGTATTACACATTGAACTTGTAATACAAAATTAACTTGTATTACACAATGACCTGACTAATTACACAATGACCAGATATTACACAATGACCAGACGTGGTATTACACAATAAACTTGTATTACACATTAAACTTGTATTACACAATGACCTTGTATTACACATTGACCTGACTAATTACACAATGACAAGACGTGGTATTACACAATAAACTTGTATTACACGATGAACTTGTATTACACGATGACCTGACTAATTACACAATGAGCTGAAAAACGTAAAACACAATGAAAAATACATATAACACAATGAACTTGTATTACACATTGAACTTTTATTACACAATGAACTTGTATTACACAATGAACTTGTATTACATAATTAACTTGTATTACACGATGAACTTGTATTACACAATGACCTGACTAATTACACAATGAGCTGAAAAACGTAAAACACAACGATAAATACATATAACACAATGAACTTGTATTACACAATGAACTTGTATTACACGATGAACTTGTATTACACAATGACCTGACTAATTAAACAATGAGCTGAAAAACGTAAAACACAATGATAAATACATTTAACACAATGAACTTGTATTACGCATTAAACTTGTATTACACAATGAACTTGTATTACACAATCAGCTGGAAAACGTAATTTTTTTTTCTTTTTTGTTTATAACGACACTATACTCATTTTAAAGATAAAAAAACGCTCGTTTTTATGGTGTAATTTTAAAAAAAAATAATGTCGTATGTAAAAGTTATGAACGTTTAAAAATGAGGGGGGAACTTGAAAAAAAGTCAACAAAAGTGGCCAAGACTAAAATAACCTTCCAACAACTTTTTATCCTACAATTTAATCTCAAACATTAAATCTTTTCTACAATTTGATCTAATGGCTTTAAATCCTTCTCACCCTTCTTAGAATTAGAATCCTTTTTATCTGAACATAATCCTATATATATATATATATATATATATATATATATATATATATATATATATATATACACACACATACAGAGAAGGGTTCAAGTACAAAATGTTTTTTGACTAAAAAAAGTAGGAAATAATCTTAGAGTGACATGTGGTATTTGATGGATTTAATGATAAAGGTTACTTTGGTATTTTCTTCGTTTGTTAGTTATGGTAAATCCTATAAACATGGAAACTTAATTTTCATATTAATTTAATTGGTTTTGACTAATTGTATTTCTTCCATACGGTTTTCTTTCTTCCATAAGTTTTTACTTTCAGAGATTTTCAAGGCATACCTAGTGTGCTTGTGCTGTTTAACTAGGTGGGTTGGTTTGTTTCATAAATAACCGTATATGTTTTTTTCATCAAACAACACATACCAAATGTACTTGTGTTGTTTTATTAGGTGTGTGTATTGTTACTTAAATAACCGTATATAATGTTTAGTTCATCAAACAACACATACCACGTTTGGTGTATTGTTTATTCGATTATGTGTTGTTTAACATAGGCTGGAAGAATGTTGAGCTTGTGTTACATTTTATCTTTTTATGATGTGTTGTTTAACGTGTGATGGGCTGTTTAAATAATTTGTGTGCTGGTTGTCATGAATTGGAGTTTATTAGTAAATGTGTACTGATTAGCACAGAGTAATTGTGTTCATTAGTACAGTGTAAAAGTCTTGCTTGAATCATATGTATTTTTTTTAAACTGATCAGCACATTGTATATGTATTGATTTGTAAATGTTTACTGACCAGCACAGTGTATATGTATTGATTAGTGAATGTCACAATGATTAATATTGTATAAATGTATAGCAAATACCAAAAGCTTCATTGAACTGATTAGAAAATTCCAAAACTTATCAAACCATCCAAAAGATTCCAAAAATTGTTATAAATCCATCATACAAGCTACTATCAACCCTATAATGGTTGATTCAAAATAGATTTCATTTTTAAAATATGAAACATAAAACAATGTTTAGCCAAACTTGATATTAGTCCACAGAAATTTCCATTGATGGAGTGTTTGAACTAACCTTCCCACGATTCAGGATTATTGTTAACTAGTATCTTCGTTTTTTAAGCAATGTTATAAAAAATGAGAGAGAGAATATGGAGAAGATTTTATTATTTCCGATGTAGTAGTGTTTTTTTTAAAACAGTATTATGGTATACCGAATCGGTGATGGAAATACGTGAGAGAGATTAATCACACTTTAATGCTTTACAAGATTTAAGGAAAATGTTAATTTTAAATTGGGTAGAATCAAATAAAAAAGTCTAGATTGCCTTTAATAATGATTAGTAATAATTGCAAATCAACACCAAACTTTTAATCAAATCTCAACCATTGATCAATAAAATGGATGATTGAGATGTATTCTTAGGCTTTTTAGACAAAAAAACACTTTGTAGGCGAACCCTCCTCTCTCTCTCTCTATATATATATATATATAGGGGATGTATCAAATGTAAACTCTTAGTTGTTGTAAAAACTCAAAAACTCAATCCTAATCACTCATTTAATTTCTATCATTCTGATTTATTTTATTTATTGAGGGGCATTATGGTAATTCACTTTTTATCATATAAAATTCATGTTTTCTCTCTGTCTTTCATAAATCTTCATCTCATCTGAAAATCTTTTATCTTTCTTTCTCTTAAATCAAAAATTCAACTTCAGATCTTTGTCATCTCCTTCATGTCATTAATCAAATGAATGTTTTCTTTTGAATCATAAATTTCTCATAATTATGTTTAAATAAATAAATAAATATGGAGTTTAGGTATAAGTATAAAATGAACCTTATGATTGATTTTTCCTAGAGATGAAAGAGAGAAAAATTAGAGAAATCATTTTGTCAACTAGTTTCATAGAATTTAGAGAGGTGCACTCTCTAATTCTTCCACCATCATCAAATTCATCCATTTTCTTTTTCCACAAAACGAAAACATATTAACCTGGTGTAACCTCGAGCTCGAGAGTCATCTCCAGCAGTACACATTGTTCTTGTTGTTGTACCTTGGGAGATAGACGTGTTCGTCTAAGAGGATGCGTGATATATGTTTTAAGGGAAACGTATTGAATAAGTGTCTTAACCAAAACCGTCAACGATTGGTTTGCTCATCGTTGCAGTCAAGGACAAAATTGAAGACTCAACATATTGAAAACATAAGTCAATAATACTTCAAGAAGTTTTGTCAAAGTAAATGGTAAAGACACCGGTTCGAATCAAGTTAGTTATATAATTTCTATTTTATATTTATTTTTCATTCGGTTTTGTAAATAGTAATGTACTAGTGTATTTTCCACCAATAACGAGAGTATCGTTATTTTTATTTCTATTAAATAGTGACCCAATTCAAATACTTACGATTCACAAAGTGTGAAGATGCAATGCAAAAAGTACAAGTCTTTGTGTAAGCTATTTTGGCTTTTTATGGAGTTTTACATTTTAACCCTTGAATTATAGCAAATTTACTTTTACGTCTCTAAACTTCAAAAAAAAATGTTTTTTTCTTTTCACAAATTTATACCACAGCCCATGAACTTTAGTAAAGTTATCGTTTACAAATTGAAATTAAGATAGTTTGACTAATCAGAATCCTTGTGTCCAAATTGATAGTTCATTAGGAAGTATGTTTTTCGCCTATAAGTGATACTCACACCAAGAATTGCCAAGAAAGGGTGACAGGTCCTTTAGGGATTTATGCACTACGTCTCCCCTAGACAAAATTCTTAGTGTATAGGTATCAACTCTTCCAGTTTACACATACTTCTAACAAACAATCAATTGGGCCCTTGGTTCTAACGAGAGCATCTAAGGATCGAGCTTCCTCTTCTTGAATGGCAGTTGGGCTTCCTTGATGAGTCTATATTCTCTTCCTTGTTCTTCGCGCTCCGAGTCGCTCGAGATGTCGATGACTTGATTTTTGCTCATAGCATCAGATTGTAGCTCAGTCTTGTGGGCCTCCTTGCTCGCATGGCTTGGGCTTTGGTTTAATGGTTCTTCTAGGTCTTCGAGCCTTAGAACATCCTCACTCCGATAGGTCGGGCTTGGGCTTCGCGTCAATTCACTCTAATTAATCGGGCTTGGTCTTCTCATCAACTCATTCCAATTGATTGGGCTTTGTGGTTCCCCGATGTACAAAGGCAGGTCCGAGTCTTCAGAGGTGACGTGAGTGTTGTCGAAGACGTCAGCAGAATACGAAGACATAGATATAAGAGGGATGTTAATGATACAATAAACATGTGTGTGTAAAGCTTCCTAATACGGGGGACACTTAGGTTATAGTCTAGGCCTTTTACTAATGTGACCTAATTCTCTATAACTAAGGCTCTGATACCAATCTGTCACACCCCCGCCAATGGCGGAATCACGGGAGCGCGACGAAATTGGATAACGAGAACACATGGTATAAAGATAACTAAAGGAATTTAATTAAAACCAACCAATTGTTTACATAAATTTAATTCAAAACCACATAACACAAAATGAAATGTTTTAATTTTAATTCTAGGTCCTTGCATCCCGGATGTAAGCATATCTTCACAAGCATACCTCAATTTCCTGAAAACATGTAAAAACGAGGGTCAACTATAAAGTAAGTTGGTAAGTTTCATAGATATTGACACAGAAGTATAAGTACAAATCATCAACAATTTAAATATACAAGTCAATTAAATTCAAACACATGAAGTCGACAACCAACTCTATTGACTGAATTGGCCCCAAAGAGATTTTGAACCCACCAAATCATGAATGTCGGATTTCGATCATCCACCACCCTTGACCGGGTGAGGGATGGGTATGTCACACCTATGGATCCATTATCGTAATACCGTTGGCTTATTAAATTAATGGTTGTGTATGAGCTATGCGAGGGAATATGAATAAGGATCATGCATAAGCCATTTAATTATAACAAGTATATGAAAATGTTTTAATTGATTTGTATGAGAAACGTTTGTTATGAATATGCCTACGTACAAGTTTTGACCCCAAAAAATAAACATGGAAAAGGGGCTATGAAGAACTCACCTTGATATCTTGAAACTAAACAAGTGAGTTAAACCGATTGATTATGAATGTCCTATACGATTAGAGTTGTGTAAGTGCATGAAAAATAGATGCAAAGACAAGATGGAATGCTTGAATGAATGGATTAGGTGTTTAAAGAGTTCAAATTCAGAAGTAAAAAGGTTAAATATGCGAAAAAGTTCAAAAGGTCAAGGACTTAAAAGAATTGAAAGATATCCATAAATTAGGGTTTTGACAGAATTCTATGCTCAACTTCCGGGACGTTTTTAACTAATAAAGTGATTTTTAAAAATCTTTAAATTTATAGGGACTTAATTTAACTTATTGGGAACAACTTTTATTTTGAAAGCTTTTTAATTTAGGTATTTTAAATATGCCAAAATCGTGACACAAAATCAGTTGTATATAATAGATCTTTCTGTCTTGTTTGGATGTTTTATGGAGCATTACTTAGAGTTAGGACATCCATTATACATGGTTTGAAAGAGAAATCAGTAAGCTTTGATTTGCAAAAATATTTAACATGATTGGATTTGTAGATTAAGAGATATGGTCTTGGGAAGACACGACAAATATTCTGTCCCAAAATCAGATTTGTCATTTAATTTACTAAAATACATTTGAATGCCTTAAACTTCTCGAAAAATTACATGGTCTGATTTTCGGAAAACTAGACTCATTAAGCATAGATTTTGATTCAAAATCAAGGGATTTGGATGAGATATGACCATGATATGGCCGCTCAAAGTCAACACATGTGTTATGTCCAGAATCTGGAATTACACATATGTTATGTTTTTGAGTGACAAAAGATCAAAACAAGTTATAAAACGAATTTAGACAGTTATAAAAACACATTTTTAAGGATGCTTTAACATTATTTAATTATTATTTGGTCAAAAATTGAAGACTTAGGACAGAAATAAGAATAAGAACAAGAATAATAAAGTTAGATGTTAGGGTTTTTGTTAGAATCACCATGCCTAGGCCTTTGTATCATCCAAAATTACTGCACTAAGGTGCATGATGATGGATGATGGCCTAATATAGGAGGTGTACAAGGTTGTTAGTATGTTATAAACGTTAGAGTTATTGAATTAAAGTACCAAAGATGAAATAAGGTTTTTATGCATGAAATAATAAAAGACAAGAATTATAAGAACAATATAAAGATATTACTTACAACTAAAACTCTTGAGTCTTGCACACAAGATGGAATTTGCGAAAATAGTAAGAGAGAAAAAGAAGAACGGTGCAAAAATGAAGGAGGAAAAGGATGATATTTTTAAGGAGGAATAAGGGGTTTATTTTTGGTATGTTGTGGAGGACACTCTGGGGTTTTGAAACCCCTTCATGAACCAACCAACTATGAGGATTTTGGCCAAATAAGAGGGACTTGGCCACCAAGACAAGGTGCCTCATGGTCTAACGGGTGTGCACATGTGAACCAGTTTTTGAAACGCGAACGAAAATGTGCAGTTGAACGGTAAACAGTGAAATAAACGAATTGTAAATTGCCGTAATGATTCAAATAAATATTTACGGAATTCTTTGTTAGTTATAAGTTTTAAATAATTAAATGTGATCGTGAAATAACGGTGATCATGCAATAAGTGCTTGAACGGTGGACGGTGAACATATGATATGAATAAGAATTCATTGTAATAAATCATGAATAAAAATAGTCGTTAAAAGTACATGAAAACAAGAAATGTTACACTCTATCCTAGGCAAAGTGCCAAAACCTAGGGGGAACAGCGGATTGGGCGAGAAGGGTGAGTCCCGTTTCCACCACATATCGATGGCGTATCTCGACAACACCTTTCTGCTCACTAGTGTGAGGGCAGGAACGACAGTGGATAATTCCGAGGGTAGAGAAAAAGTGTGATAGATTCCTAAATTCACCTCCACAATCTGTTTGGGCAGATTTTAGTTTGGTGTACGTTAAATTGACGTTCAACCACTACAAGAAATTGTTTAAAAACGTTGTAAACATCGGATTTTAGTTTCAAAGGAAATATCCTCATATAGCATGAAAAATGATCAACACAAAGTAAGAATTAGTTATGGCCATCAGATGAAGTAACGGGTGCTGAACCCCAAACATCACAAAAAACTAAATCCAAAATATGAGTAGTTTTAAAATTGGAAGATGACAAATAAAGTTTCGATGATTTCCCTATGTGACAAGAATTACAAAAGGAACTCAAACTTTTATTTAAAATTGGAAGACAATATTTAGATAGCATGGTTTACAAGAGCTGTGGATGAGGATGACCAAGTCGTTAATGCCACGTGTGGGAAGAAGCACGAGTGGTAGTGAAAGAAACTTTAGGATGTGACTGAAGCTGAGGAAGATGAATGGAGTAAAGCCCATTTTCACTTGGATATGTGAGGAGGGTAGTGCATGTAGACCTGTCCTTCACAGCAAAAAAAGTAGAGTCAAATTCAAAGAAAACATGATTACCAATACATAATTTTTGAACTGAAATAAGTTTTTTTTATTTGTGGAACATGAGGTATATTAGGAAGAGAGAAGGTTTTGGATGGTGAATAAAAACGGTTAGAGCTAATATGGAGTATGGATAAACCCTTACCATTACCAACATGAAGTGTGCCCTCACCATTACCAACATGAAGTATATTTGGAAGAGAGAAAGGTTTTGGATGGTGAACAAAAGCGGGTGGAGCCAATATGGAGTATGGCTAAACCCTTACCGTTACCAACATTTCAGCTGAAAATTTCAATCGCACTTATCCTTCCCCTCCAAAAATTTCACGCACCTCTATCCTTCCCTTTCAAAATTTCATTCCAACGTCGCCATTACCTTCAATTGCAATTGATGCTAACTTTGATTGCACGTTGTCGTGTAATCCGTCGCCAGTACCTTCAATTGAAGTTTTGATTTCTCCACAATTTCTACAGTTAGAAGAACCTTAGGTAAATTTTACTTCGTTTTGTATCTGTTCAAATTTCTAGGTCAGAAATTTTTATGCACTTAATTTTATTTTCATTCTTTCAAATTTAGATTGATTTGTGGCGCTACGTCAAAATTAGGTTTAATTTACTTGTTTTGTTATATTTATCTGTGGAATTTGTGATCGGCAAATTGATTATCCAGAGGTATAGTAATGAACTTCTGATCAATAGCTTCGAATTTGTTCATTGTCTTGCATAGATTTTTGACCTAGATTCTAAGCTTGTACCTGTAGTTTGAGAAACTTGTTAAAATGTGATTCTGTTAATGGATAAGAATACTTTCTCTCTTTTGTCAATTTAAGATATGCTTCTTGTTACATAGGTGTATAGCAAATTACAATATATGCAATTACAAATGATGATTTCGCCAAAATTTTGAAAATGTGACTTTAGAACCTCAAAATATGCATCTAGGCTCGAACTCAACTCATTTAACTTAAAGAGATCCCGAGCTCGGCTCGTTTAGAGCTCTACTAGTAAAGCTCGAGCTAGGCTCGTGAGTAGTTTTTCAAGCTAGAGTTCAGCTCGTCTCGTTGATGCAATCTCCTTGTGCTCCATGATTGTTGTGGTTTATTTCAATGATTCACTTATATTTGGATGAAAAACGATCGGGTTTTGGACTAGACTGTCTTTGTAATTGGTATGAGGAGGCGGTTTGATCTAATCTAATTGTCATTTATTTATGGAGGAGATAAACATACTAATAATCTGAAATAATAATAAAAGTTAGTGATCTTAGGTTTCAGTTATTGTAAAAATCAAATGAATAAAACCTTTATCACTGGGAATATTATTTTGTTTAAGAAAATAAGCACGTATGGTTAAATTTTAAAGTAAAAGTTTCATTTGTTTCATGTCGTTTCCACCCCATGTTATGGTTTTATGTTGTTTAGCACCTGCAAATACACAAATCGAACCCTGCATCTGGTCCGTTTTGGCATTATGTTGGACCGAATGATTTGATTCTCATGCCATCGTCTGCTATCTTTTTGAACCATTAATTCAAGTAGTTGTTTGTCGTTTTTTCTGTTTTGGTTAGTAGCTAAATTGCACCTAGTAATTTTTTTAGTATTACTGTCATTAGGGTTTCTTGAGTGGGGGTTAAATTAAGGAATTACTTTGCACTATTATACATTTATTGGTTTTCATTTTCCCTTGTTTTGAAAGATGTGGGTACATATTGAGAGTCAACACCCAAATACCATTAATCCTCAAAGATTTGGTAAAAAGTATGTGAGCAAGGTACTGATCTTTTCAAAAGCTTCAAAGAGAGCTCAGGGTGAAGGTTAGTAAAGTTACATGTTATGGCTTCCTACATTTTATTTTATATAATATATTTTTCGACCAGAAGAACTGAATTAAGAAAACATTGAAGCTTTAGTTGCTGAGAGTTAACTCGTATCAAGTCAAATCTCTTTGACTTCTTGCTTCTGGTGTATAATTAGCTACATACTCTGTTATTAGGTGAAACTTTATGCCTCGGATTCTAGTAGATGTGTTCGTTGTTAACATATTTTATATTTTCTTATAATGTTGTCTTCTTAATATGAACAGTACTTGCATTATTTTCTCCATAGTTTATGTAAAGAAGATTCAATTGTTAATGTACATTCTTGTTTTCACAAAGAATATGCTACTCTTTTGGATGATTTTTATGCCAGCTTTTCAGATATCATAACAAGTATTAAGCTTGTAAAATTTATACTTTTAATGACATTGGGAGTGTCTCATGTAATCTTGGTGATTTTAGGCAAAACTTCCAACCATGTTAAGAATATATCGTGATACAGTTACATCTGACATGAAAACTGTTATCAAGTCAGTTGTTGCAGAGCTGTTTTCCGTTCTTCTTGGCAGACCTTTGGACTCTGATTTTAAGTCGGGCGATCGAATTGTTGATGTAGATATATGAAGTGTAATTTTTTTTACTCCAAACACCAATAGGAGAAAAAGCAAAATAAAGAAAGCGTGATATTTGCTGAAATTTTAATTATTACGTGTTGGTGCAGGCGGCGGTTCATCACTCGCAAATGAGTTAATAAGTCTGTCTTCTGAAAGATTTGTCCAACTTCTTGGGGCTATTTTCAAGATTTTATAGGTAATGTATATACTTCAATTATTTTTTAGGACTTTTATTTAAAAATAGTTTGAATTCTTAAACTATGCAACTAGATATCATTAGTTCTTGTAGTGACAATGATGACATAAGATTATAAGATTGTATAGAAGCACACAGTAGGAATACATTAAGACAACAAGCAACATTTTCAACTCTTTTCAGCTTCTTCCTTAGGCATTAGATCATGGCCTAGTGGCATCGGTGATTGCCCCCACAAAAATGGTGTGGTTTCAAATCCTGCAAGTGCATGTTTAGGTTGTATTTAGGAGTAAAAACATTGCTCTTTAAAAAAATATAAAAATTATGCATTGAATATGTTCATCTTTTTTCCCTGCTAGACTAGCATCAATTGTTGCATCAACTTCAGTTCAAAGTATAACAGCTGATGAAGAGAACATAGATTCTGATTCAGATGATGAACCAGTCCAGCATGGAGTGAATAAGCTTCATCACAGTTCAAAGTATAGCTGCTGATGAAGAAAACTTGGATATTGATTATGATTCGAGTTTTTATTCAAACATTTGTTAGTTTTGTGTTTTATATGTTTGATATTTAGACTTAATTTGACACTTATTAGACATTTGTTTGTAAACAATTGGAATATGTTTGATGTTATAATTTCTTTATTTTATAGTTTTATTTTTATTTCATATTGTAAATAAATAATGATTTTAATTAATCAAAATTAATATGATAAACGTCTATAGTGTCATTTAATTTGATGTAATTTTTGTGGCAAAAGTTATGTGCCACTAAAAGATGAATATTTAATTAGTAATAATTTTTACCGACACAAAATTTGTGCCACAAAAGCATATTTTTAGAATAGTGGCCACAAAGCCTTTTTAATATAGTGGAAAAAAAGAGTGCCACTAAAAGCCCAAAACTCTGTAATGGCAGACAAAAAAAGTGTCATTAAAAGGTTTTAGTGTTAGCGCTTCTAGTGGCACTTTTTTTGTGTGCCGCCCATTTCTAAAGTGGTCTTTAGTAGCACTTTTTTTGTTTTTTGTGTCACTTTTTGTATGCCAATGAATGGCTTTTTTTTGTAGTAAGACAAGTTGTTGAAGAGCCTGCAGTGTGCCTGGTTGTGACCTACCGGTTGTGGGTGAGGGGTGGCTCGTGGCAACAAAGGCTTAGGCCGAATAAACAATAGGGGCAGATTTCTTTACCATATAATCATGATGGGATAGAGACCATGGAGTTCGATGAAGGTTGTTGGAAACTGTCGAGCTAGAAGAGTGGATTTGAGACAATTGTATTCTTCACGAACACATGATGTTATCAGCATGAGCAAATCTTTTTCCTTGATCTGATCACCGATATTAGGGAGAGCATCGACATAGTTTTGTGCCCTCGTAAAATATTTTGATGAAGTTTCATCGCCTTTCATCTCAATCTTGACCAGCTGAGTCTTCAATGTGTATTCCTTATAAGGCGTATGAGGTGCATAGAGACGCTCAAGAGACATCGATGTTGGACCTTGTACATGTTGAAACGATGCTTCTGAGATGGTGGAGATAATTAGCATCCTCATGTGGGCATTATTAGATACCTATATTGAATAGTTGGGAGTCGGTAGAGATACTGTAGGTGCGTCTTTGTCAGAACACAGGGCCGGTAGATCGATAGTTTATGATGGACAGGGGATGGCTTCATCAACATAACCAATTAGGTAGTTTGTGAAGAGAAACGGCTGAATCATTGTCTTCCAAAATCCATAATTCGTTGGAGATAATGTAAAAGCAACCTTTTGAGAATTATGAGATGTTTTCGTAGTTGTGGAGAAGGCAGCAATCATGGCCATTGTTAGCCAGAAGAAAGCTGATCAGGAAAGGGGTGGTGTGGCGGTAGAATGTTAGCGACGGCTAGGGTTGGTCGCACCTAGGGTTAGCGACGGCTCTGATATCAAGATAAAACTTTGTATTGTAATTGCGATTGTATATTTCATAATGATTGATTACACGGGTATATATAAAATATATATTTACACATTGTATCCTTCTATTACAAGACTATAGCATCTGTCTAGTAACCATTAATAAAAGAAATAAAACGATAAATTTGTTCATTTTGTACATCCAATAATTTACTGTTCCATAGTGATGTATATTAAAGTCTTAAAAACCGAAAGGTTATACCAATAAAAGTTGAAATAAGAATAGCTATTATCAAAGTCAAAACAAACAATTACATGATTTCAGCTGCAACAAAGTTCCTTGATTTTCTTCGTTAGTGAACTAATAGTCACACGTACTCTAATCATATCAGGACAATTATTACCAAATCTAAAAGATTCTATCTCTAGATTAAAGTTTACAACTTGTTTTTTCACAAAAAATGGGTCGATGGTTACTTGGTGGAGTATGAACTTAGTGCCAAATGAAGATCCAGATTTTTGTAAGACTGCTTTGAATCATCATTTGATAAAGAAGAAAGCATCCTTCTTGACCTGCGTGCATGCTTGTAACCAGAATTGGATATATCCTTAAAGGTTACTAAATCTTCATGGTACAAACCAAAAGTAATATCTGGTTCACTAAATTCATGACCAGCAAAACTTATGTTAATACCATGATTATTAATAATCTGATCGTAGGGTTGGAGGAGATGCTCGATGGTGTCTTTTGTAGCTTGTAATAACAATCTTTTCTTCTGCATCCGTTGCGTTTTATGCGCGTTTTGATGACCACCTAATGCTTGCGAGTTTACAAACCATTTGAAACAATATTCACACATGAACTTCTTTGTCTCTTTGGAATCTGCCATGGAAGACTTCTCTTCCCTTTCGTCTGATCGATGTTCGCTGAGTGTTGAGCCGCTTTTGTTAGGATCGAGCTCGAACCCGAATAATCTGATCTTTTTAGTTGATATTAATGGATATTGAGAATCTACACGCTCTTTATCAAGTGTTGATGAAAGAAAATTGAATACAATTTGTCCCATCTCTCTATATTTTGAGAACGATATAAATGATGTGAAGCAAATGGAACCCGTCACCCTTTTATAGCGACGCACTTGTACTTTTTTATGACGAAAGGGGGAATAATATTTATGTTTTAGATAGTCTTTGAGCACTTTAAAATGTTGAAAACATGCGTTTACTGTCCACTTTTATTACTAAATAATATACGAATATTCATGGTCTATGCCTAAAGTAGGGGGCATTTTGTATTATACAATGAACATAGGCCAAAGAAATAGGAGGATGCATTTTGTATTATACTATAAATATTTTTTTATTATAGGATAATTATATAACTGATCCAATATCACAACGTTTTCCTCTTTTTACCCAAATATTTCTTTATAGAAGTCAAAAAAAGTCAGGTTGTGATCTTCACTATTTATATGAAATTTGAAGTATTAAAAAAACAAAGAGATGGTTGATTATTTGATATCACAGTATACAAATTTATTAAGTTCACGTATTCGTTTTTAGTTATGAAAACTTTTTATAATTAAGATCACCGACATGGGAATGTTCTCATCCAATACGTTTAGCTATTAAGTTCCTCTCTAATATTCATATATAGCCAACGTGTTTGCACGCGTCAGTGATATTTGAGGTCTGATATTAGTTATGAACTAAACATTTTTATTATCCACGATTGATATGGAATTTGCATAAGATTTTATAGCGTAGAAATTTTATGTGAACCAAAACTGAACCTGAAAATCATTTAAGACAAAAGAACCTAAATACGACATAAATATTTGTGGGTTGATAAGAATACGGCTCGTAAAAAGGTGTAAAAACCTATCATGTTTAAATTAGTAACATTTCTCTTTTAATTTTAAATTTTGATATAAAATACTTAACCATGAATAATTCACAATTTTAAAAAAAACAAACACGTCAACCTAAAACCCAACAGGTTAACCGAACACGATCCATTTACCTAAACGTGTTTGTGGGTTTAACTCAAAACTGACCTAAACTCATTTAGATTAAAATCATACCCACAAATTTTGTTTTAAATTCATGTCATTTAAAAAATTAACAACCTAGTTTTTCGGTATAAATACGGCACACAATGTAAAAAGCATTTTAAGGAAACCAAAATTAAGAAATTTCTTAAAAATAAACCTTATTTTTCATAAGATACGGATATTTCTTAATTATTCAAAATGAAAAAAAACAACAAAATTCGTTTGTGCCAATTATTAAAACATTATCTAAGCTTTTCTCCGTATTAAACTCAATATTTTTACCTCATCAATCGTCTTAATTTTTTACTAGTTATCTGATTATATCTTTATTATATAAAAGGGTGTTCATTTTCTATTTTTGATAAACAAATCAAACTTCAAAATTTCAAGTTATTGAAATCTGATAAGAAACAAAAGAAAAAGTAGGCGAAAATTGATTCCGTTGTCATTCATCTCATAATCATAATACATCATATATATATATATATATAGGGGATGGTTCCCCTAAGAAGTGCTACTTGGCTAAGAAGCCCAAAAAGCAATCTCATCCATTCAATTGGATGATCAAGGGTATGTATTTAAGTGTAGGAAAATAAGGGGTGGAGGACATTTTTGGAAAACCCATAATTGTTGATTTTTTTCAAATTCCTCCCCTTTTTTTAAACGTACTTAACTTTTTCATACAACCTTATTTTTTTTAAAAAAATACACCATAAAATCGAGCATTTTTTTACCTTTAATTTGAGTATAGTATTGCTATATTTTACTCTAAAACAAAATCGACACTTAGTGAAATTGTGCTACTTTACGTAAATGTGCTAGTTTATAGTAAAACAGCACAACTAACCATGTTGCATTATAAAACAGCACAATTAATTGTGCTGTTGTAAAACATCACAATTAACTGTGCTGCTTTATTATAAAACAACACAAAACATAACAATTAGTTGTGTTGTTTCACAACACCAAAAGAACACGGTTCATTGTATACCTTGCTTTTCTTAGCTAACCAAACACAAACAAAACCAGCACAATAAAACTAGTATATCAAACCAGCACAAAACAACATTTTAATGCATAAGCTTTTTGTTGCCTACCATAAACCGTTTTTTTTTTTTTTCTGTATGGATGTTTTAAATTTTTATTTTTAAATAATGCTACCAAATTAGGCACATAATAAATGACTAAAAGTACACACATTAAATAAACCATTACATTTACGTAAATTGTGTTGTTTTACCAGAAACCAGCAAATTTTTAATGTGTTAAATTGTGCTGTTTTACCAGAAACCAGCACATTTACGAGAAACCAGCACATTTACGTAAATTAGCACAATTTCGTTAAGTGTCGTTTTTGTTTTTGCAAAAAAAATATAGCAATACTATACTCAAATTAAAGATAAAAAAACGCTCGATTTTATGGTGTAGTTTTTTAAAAAAAAATAATGTCATATGAAAAAGTTATGAACGTTTAATAAAAAGTGGGGGAAGTTGAAAAAAGTCAACAAAAGTGGCTATTACTTAAATACCCTCCCACCCCTTATTTTTCATACACTTAAATCTCTACCGTTGATCATCTAATTAAATGGATGAGATTACTTCTTAAGTTTCTTAGCCAAATTAGACTTTTTATTTGATCCTCCCCCTATATATATATATATATATATATATATATATATATATATATATATATATATATATATATATATATATATATATATATATATATATATATATATATATATACAGAGAAGGGTTCAAGTACAAAATGTTTTTTGACTAAAAAAAGTGGAAAATAATCTTAGAGTGACATGTGGTATTTGATGGATTTAATGATAAAGGTTACTTTGATATTTTTCTCATTTGTTAGTTATGGTAAATCCTATAAACATGGAAAGTTAATTTTCATATTAATTTAATTGGTTTTGACTAATTGTATTTCTTTCATACGGTTATCTTTCTTCCATAAGTTTTTACTTTCAGAGATTTTCAAGGCATACCTAGTGTGCTTGTGCTGTTTAACTAGGTGGGTTGGTTTGTTTCATAAATAACTGTATATGTTTTTTTTTCATCAAACAACACATACCAAGTGTACTTGTGTTGTTTTATTAGGTGTGTGTATTGTTACTTAAATAACCGCATATGATGTTTAGTTCATCAAACAACACATACCACGTTTGGTGTACTGTTTATCTGATTGTGTGTTGTTTAAAAGAGGCTGGAAGAATGTTGAGCTTGTATTACATTTTATCTTTTTATGATGTGTTGTTTAAATGATTATGTGTTGTTTAACGTGTGATGGGCTGTTTAAATAATTTGTGTGCCGGTTGTCATGAATTGGAGTTTATTAGTAAATGTGTACTGATTAGCACAGAGTAATTGTGTTGATTAGTACAGTGTAAAAGTTTTGCTTGAATCATATGTATTTTTTTTAAACTGATCAGCACATTGTATATGTATTGATTTGTAAATGTTTACTGACCAACACAGTGTATATGTATTGATTAGTAAATGTCACAATGATCAGTACAGTGTAAATGTATAGCAAATACCAAAAGCTTCATTGTAACTGATTTGAAAATTCCAAAACTTATCAATCCATCCAAAAGATTCAAAAAACTGTTATAAATCCATCATACCAGCTACTATCAACCCTATAATGGTTTATTCAAAATAGATTTCAGTTTTAAAATATGAAACATAAAACAATGTTTAGCCAAACTTGATATTAGTCCATAGAAATTTCCATTGATGGAGTGTTTGAACTAACATTCCTACGATTCAGGATTATTGTTAACTAGTATCTTCGTTTTTTAAGCAATGTTATAAAGAATGAGAGAGAGAATATGGAGAAGATTTGATTATTTCCGATGTAGTAGTGTTTTTTTTAAAACAGTATTATGGTAAACCGAATCGGTGATGGAAATACGTGAGAGAGATTAATCACACTTTAATGCTTTACAAGATTTAAGGAAAATGTAAATTTTAAATTGAGTAGAATCAAATAAAAAGGTTTAGATTGCCCTTAATAATGATTAGTAATAATTGCAAATCAACACCAAACTTTTAATCAAATCTCAACCATTAATCAGTAAATGGATGATTGAGATGTATTCTTAGGCTTTTTAGGTAAAAAGCAATTTGTAGTCGAACCCTCCTCTCTCTCTCTATATATATATATATATATATATGTATAGGGGATGTATCAAATGTAAACTTTTAGTTGTTGTAAAAAGCCAAAAACCTAATCCTAACCACTCATTTAATTTTTATCATTCTGATTTATTTTATTTATTGAGGGGCATTATGGTAATTCACTTTTTACCATATAAAATTCATGTTTTCTCTCTGTCTTTCATAAATCTTCATCTCATCTGAAAATCTTTTATCTTTCTCTCTCTTAAATCAAAAATTCAACTTCAGATCTTCTTCATCTCCTTCATGTCATTAATCAAATGAATGTTTTCTTTTGAATCATAAATTTCTCATAATTATGTTTAAATAAATATATAAATATGGAGTTTAGGTATAAGTATAAAATGAACCTTATGATTCATTTTTCCTAGATATGAAAGAGAGAAAAATTAGAGAAATCATTTTGTCAACTAGTTCCATAGAATTTAGAGAGGTGCACTCTCTAATTCTTGCACCATCACCAAATTCATCCATTTTCTTTTTCCACAAAACAAAAACATATTAACCTGGTGTAACCTCTAGCTCGAGAGTCATCTCTAGCAGTACACATTGTTTCGGTTGTTGTATCCTGGGAGACAGACGTGTTCATCTAAGAGGATGCGTGAAATATGTTTTAAGGGAAACGTATTGAATAAGTGTCTCAACCAAAACCGTCAACGATTGGTTTGCTCATCGTTGCAGTCAAGGACAAAATTGAAGACTCAACATATTGAAAACTTAAGTCAATAATACTTCAAGAAGTTTTGTCAAAGTAAATGGTAAAGACACCAGTTCGAATCAAGTTAGTTATATAATTTCTATTTTATATTTATTTTTCATTTGGTTTTGTAAATAGTAATGTACTAGTATATTTTCCACCAATAACGAGAGTATCGTTATTTTTATTTTTATTAAATAGTGACCCAATTCAAATACTTACGATTCACAAAGTGTGAAAATGCAATGCAAAAAGTACAAGTCTTTGTGTAAACTATTTTGGCTTTTTATGGACTTTTACATTTTAACCCTTGAATTATAGCAAATTTACTTTTACGCCTCTAAACTTCAAAAATTTATAACATAGCCCATGAACTTTAGTAAAGTTATCATTTACAAATTGTAAATTTTTTTTCTCTTTTTTTCACCAAACAAGTTACGAGGCATGGCATACGCACAATTATAACGGAGTTGTGCGTGATAGTGTACAAGTTATCTAGCCACTTGCGTGCAATGTCGTTATGAATTTTTTTTAACTCTAATTACCTTTTTTAAGCGGTTTTGCTTTCTTTTTTTCTAATTTTTTATTGGTTAACTTTTTAACGGTTTTGGTATGGTTTCGTTTTTTTGTATAAAGTTTTTGGAATATGTATACATATAAATTCGATAATTTTTTTAATGGTTTCGTTTTTCTATGGCTTTATTTTATAGGCTTTCGAGGACGTAAATTTCTTTTGCGGTTTAACGCGCCGCAACACGTGTGAACGACACCGCCTAAACCGTTTAAGTTTTGTTTCCTGCCGATAGGAAGTGTCTTGAGCTAATATTCTAAACTATTTGAGCAGAAGTAATTGCGAATATGTAAGAGTATGAACTAATGTTCTAAACTATTTGAGCATATAGGACTTCAAGTGTCTTGAGCTAGGAAGAAAGGCTGCAAATAGGATGTGATGTGGCTCATGATCAGTAAGCAAGTTATCTCAAATCTACTTGCTTGTATTTTTAGGCTTCAATGATTATGATCATTTATAACCAGATGGGGTTCTGTTTCTAGGGCTACAGTCTGCATCATGGATGCAAGCCACCAATAGTCCATAGAGATTTCAAGTGTACAAACTTCTTGCTGAATGAATCATTTCACGCAAAACTTGGGGATTTTGGGTTGTCCATAGCTTTTCTGACAGATGGTAGCCATATTTCAACAGAAGTTGCCGGCAAGCCTGGATACCTAGACCCTGAGTGAGTTCTCTCTTGCAGGTAGCCTGAAGATTCCATACATGTTTCTAACAAATAGTGAGTAAATTGGATGTTTAGTGGAATAATTATGTTTAATCTCAGAGAATTGAAAATGCCTTATGTTTGATATTACAGGAGGAGGCATCCCTGAATCTACACGCGCCTCCGAGTTGACTCAACTCCTTGGAGTAAATATTGACCCTATTCAAGTAATTCCTAAATTTTGCTTATTAGTTTATTGATACACAATGAATATCCACCTTATGCCGGTAGTACAGTTGCTGACGAGGTATTTCTATGATTTATGTTCTAATTTATAATGTTAGATTGTTTGTTAAGGGTTGTAACATAATATGATTTGTCATTGCCACTAGGTTTGAAAATGAACTGGTTGTTGCCACTGGAAAGCGGAGCCTTTTTGAAAATCATATATGTATGAAGGTCTTTACAATCCTTTCTCTATGTTTATAATCCAAAAATGTTAACTTTTGATATATAACAAGACATTAAGACTTGACTTTAGTTACTAGTCATGATAGGTAAAGATCGTGGAAAACACATTAGTAGGTGAGTTCATTGATCAAATCATGTTTTGCTATACATCAGGTTGGTGTTCTGCCCATCTTCTTTAATTCTTTATATATGTTGTGACATATATACTTTAAATATATATGTCAGTACTTTAATATATATGTGTGCAGGATGTTGATGGAAGAGCCACTGATGTTAAAGGACATTCTTATTCTGAGATCATCAATGAAAGCTTGATCGAATCAGTGGATTCGTTGAACCTGTTCGTGCATGCTCAGTGTGTGTCGTTTATGGTGGATAATTGTTGGACAACTGCAAGGTATTTGCAAATCGGGAATTTATGAAATATTGTTGAAACTTTTTATTTGGCACTATTATATGAGATAATATGTAAATTTAGTCATGGTAAAGTACTTACAATTTTATTAATTGTCGTTTTTACTATTTAACCCATGTAGTATACTGGTTTCTAAGCTATTATGTAATATGTTGAAACTTAAAAATGAATGTGTACCTTTGATGAGTATAGTATTACAATATTATTTTTTTTTAAATGACTTTTTTTTTAAACATAATGTGTTGTGCGAAAACTGTACTGTTATATAATTTATAGTTGTGTTGTTTTCATAATTATAACTGTAATGGTAAACCAATATAACAGTACAATTGTAAATGCTAAACGAGCATAGTTTATATCATATAACTGTGCTATTTTCTACGCGCATAAGTGACACAAATAACCCTTGACCATGGAATAGTACATGTGACGCAATCTCCATGCTTCCTATGCTTTTTAGGAAAACCACTTGTTGAGAACCTGGTTCCCGATTCCCCATTTTTCATGGTTCCCCAATGAACCTCCCTCTATTAATATTATTAATTATTTAACACACACACACACACACACATAGTGGAGTATTCAATTCATAACACTAAATATTGCGAGAACACGTGTAACAAACGAATCATTCACTTTTCAATTTTAAAAAGTTTTAAAATAAAAGAAAATGATATAAATGTAATGTTTATTCGTTTTTCAAGAAATTCAAACAAAAAAATAAGAACAAATTTCGTTTATTCATGTGTAGGTTTTTTTTACCTACACATAACCTATACATGTGTACGAAACTTTTAAATATATAAAAACATATGAAAAAAACTAGTTTAATGGTTTTTTATGTAAATAAACATACATATTTGTAGGTAAGAAGTGTAAAATTTTTAAAAAAATTATCACGGATCAAAAAACTAAATTATTTAGGTTTGTTCCCTCCGTTCTCGCAAAATTTCCTTATTCGTAAACAGATATTATTACGTATACGTAAACAGAAAACAAAAAAATTATGGTTATGTATATGTAAGCCAATACTTTAATGATTTTTTTTGTAAAAATGTGTAATATTACATTGATACTCTTATAAATAAATAAAAATAAAATAAAATAAAAAATAAATATTATTATATGATTGGTTAAATTTGATTTTTTAATGATTTTCTCTAGAACCCTCCCCTATATATATATATATATATATATATATATATATATATATATATATATATATATATATATATATATATATAGGGAAGGTTCCAATAAGAAACGCTAAGAAATGTGTCAAACGAACTCCGATTGAGCTCGTTCCAGCGGCGTTGGAACCGTCTCATAAACCATAACCCGCCCCCAAAACCCTAAACCCCCCTCCACCCGTTCCCCCAAAATCCTAAACCCCCCCAACCCCACCCCGAAAAGCCTAAAACCACCACCCCCCCCCCCCCCCGCCCACCCCCAAAAATTAACCCTAAAATCTAAATCTTAAAAGTTAAACCCTAAAAGCTAAGATGGTAGAGTTCGACGATACGGTTCCAACGCCGCTGAAATGAGCTCAATTGGAGTTCGTTTGATATCGTTTCTTAAGATTTTGTCGCTTCTTAGCGAAATATCACTTCTTATTTGAACCTCACCCTATATATATATATATATATATATATATATTTATATATATATATAAGAAATGAATTATTTTTTAATCGAAACCGGCAAACAAACTCCGATTAAGCTTATTCAGCGGCGTTGAAAGCGGCTCGTCGAGGTTTTTAGGGGGTACTGGGGGTCGGGGGATTTAGGTTTTTTGTGGGGTGGTTCGGTTTAGGTTTTTGGTGGTGGGGGTTGGAGGATTTAGGTTTTTTTGGGGGTGGGGGTGGGGTGTTTAGGTTTTTGGGTTTAGCTTTAGGGTTTAAATTTAGCGTTTAGCTTTAAGGGTTTATCTTTAAGGTTTAGGGTTTAGCTCTAGGCTTTATTTCGACGAGCCGGTTCCAACGCCGCCGGAATTAGTTCAATCGGAGTTCGTTTGACCCAGTTTCTTAACGAAAATTCACTTCTTAGCGGAACCTTCCCCTATATATATATATATATAGGGGGAGGTTCAAATAAGAAGTGGTTTTTCGCTAAAAAACCTAACAAATGACAAAAACATTAAGAAACAATATCAAACGAACTCTGATTAAGCTCATTTCAGCGACGTTGGAACCATCTCGTCGAACTTTACTATCTTAGCTTTTAGGGATTAGCTTTTATGTGACAATCCGTACTTTTCATATTAACGCTAAATAACCCCGTTAGCAATTCCATTGAATTTTCCTGTTAAAACCTAACCCTATTAACGTTGTTATAAACCTCAAGGACTATTTCTGATCACTATTCAAACTTTAATGCATGAAAGTCAGGGACTAAAGTTGCTATTAACTCGAAATCGATTTGGTTGACTTTTGGAAGTCAACAATAGCAAACTTGAATCCCAAATTCAACCGAAACAGAAAATCGATTCAATACTGTAACGGATTCAATCCTTAATGTGTTAACCGACTCTCATCAAACCTCTAATTACCGTCATTGATACTCAATCAATCCAATTATGGGTATTAACTTCGTGACCGTCGACATCCTCACCTATTACTATCAAATTTGCATCATTCGTACATTACAGTCGCAAATTTATCACTGGAATAGCCCTTACGAACTCACTTGAAGCTACTGCACTCGTCAATTCCATCGGAGAAGTGATCGTAGTCGTCGGGGAACAAACTCACGCAAGTCGGAGCCGATTTACTCAATCTCTACCAATTCAGGCTTCATTCTGGTTATTGGTTACATTCTTAGTTTCGTTTCAATTCATAGATCAAAAGCCCTATGCTTTTAGAGGCTTACATTATCTAATTTAACAATCTAGATTCTAGGGTTCATCCCCTATTCGGCTTAATCGAACCCCAGTTTAGACCCAATCTCAATGCAATTAAACTACATGGTTAGAATCGCCATCCTTTTCTTAGTAAAAGTCCTATGTTAATTCGGGCTTTCATTATCGAATTTAACACAATCCGTAAACTAGGGTTCATCATAAATTCGATTTGGGGATTTCAATCATAGTCTCAACCAAAATGAAATTAACTTATATGGACAGATTCGAAATCTTTCATTGATCAATAGCCCCATGAATCCAACCCCAAACATTATAAGATTTATTCAATTTGATTCTTCATCAAACCTAGGGTTACCGGTTTCTAAATCGGAAATTAAACAATGCTAAACTTAATGGTTTTGAAATTTAATCCACCCACAGGTTCGAAATCCCCTGATGATCAAAACCCCTGCATAATCGGATCGAGCTAGAGTCGAAATCGATGGGATTTGAGTTGAGAATCGATCGCGGCTTGTATGGGAGGGATATCACAGAAATCGTATTGTTAAAACCATTTCGTTTTGGGTTTTTTTGCGAAACCCTAGCGAGCTGTGATGGTTAAAACTTTAGACTGAGAGGGAGGAGACCCGGGTTCGAGTCTCCCTCCCCCCTGTTTTGGTTTTAATTGTTTTTAAGTATTTTATATATTTAAAAACCATTTCCTATACTATTATATTAATAGATAATTATGTTTTGAAACCCGAAAACCCCCGTAAGCTCGGGTTTGATAATTAATCCATTTTTATAATATTTCCACTTTTAAAAATGATATATTTAAGTTATTATCGAATAAAAATAATATGTTTATATTATTTTCAAACCATAACTCCTAGTATAAAATAATATATGGTTTTGTGTTATTCCGCCTCGTTTAATTAATTCATGTGATGTTTTAAAATTTTAAATAATATAATTTGTATATTATTTACCCACGTTATATATTCGACTAAAAAAATAATATATTTATTATTTTTCCCGCAAATGATTATTTAATCTTTCGAACCTAAAAATAATATATTAAATTGTATTATTTTCCTAGGCTTCTAATTAACGGCAATACGCTCGAACGTAGTTATTATATATTATTTTGCCATTCGTCGTGTCATGTATACATCTTAATACGTATTTCCATGGACACGTTCGTCTATTCTTTAATCTTTAGAACGTTTCTTTTAGGACGTTCCTCGTTTCCGTGTCACAGTTACAATTCCCATTATCGTTCCTAATTTATATGTTTATAATTTTAGGACATTCGTAGGTCTTTTGAGACTTACACTCGTGGTTCCAACTTACTTCTAGTGTGAAACTACCTTCAACGCCAAGCAGGAGAGTATTCACGGCCCCTTTTTAATGCTTTTAAACTGGGGGAGAAAACATGATGCAAACTCTTTTTGATTTTTGTACTTCATTTTATATCACTTGTTATGACTATGCGTAAACTCTATCATGAAAGTCCTCACATCGAACCGTTTAAATATAAATATAGCGAGGTATGTTGGGTAGTACTACTGGGTTTGACAAACCTCACCCGCGTTAGTCGCGCTAACTCGATTGGATATCGAACGGGTGCAATATTGACCTAAACGTGCACCGTGGTTGATAGACCTGGTGGGAGGCAATACAAACAGTCAGTTTACGGTTGCGAGCATAATAGCAAACATGAACATGGGTTAGCTACTCTTTGGTATATATATGTTGAATGTACAATAAATCTGGTAAACGTTTATTTATATATTGAAACCTGTGAACTCACCAACCTCGTGTTGACATTTTTACTTACATGTTTTCTCAGGTCGCTAAGTTAAGACACAGGTGCACAACTAGGATCATGCATGAGATGCTTCTGATTTATTGATGTCTTGCTACTTTGATTGTTTTCTTTTTATTATTATTTGGACTTGGACGTTTGGACTTTTCTTTACGCTTCCGCATTTAAACTCTGAACTTTGATTATATTACACTTATGTCCCATATAGTGTCGTTCGATGTAACTGATGTCTGAGATCCTGGTGTGTCACGTCCCAAAACGGTAAAATTCCGTTAGTTGAAATTGGGGGTGTGACATTTTAAGGTTTAGATTTTAGGGTTGAATTTTAGGGCTTTAGCTTTTAGGGTTTAGGTTTTTTTTGTGTGGGGGGGGTGGGGATGGGGGGTTTACATTTTTAGGGGTGGGGTGGGGGGTTTAGGTTTTTGGGGGGATGGGGTGTGGGTTTTAGGGTTTTCGGGGTGGGGTTGGAGGGGGGTTTAGGTTTTTGGGGGTGTGGGTGGAGGGGGTTTAGGTTTTTGGGGGTGGGTTAGGGTTTTATGAGACGGTTCCAACGCCATTGGAATGAGCTCAATCAGAGTTCGTTTGACCCAATTATTAGCGTTTCTTAGCGAAAAACCACTTATTAGTGGAACCTTCCCATATATATATATATATATATATATATATATATATATATACACATACATGGGACATATCATATGCAAACTCTATCTTATTGGAAAAACCCAAAAATCAAATCTGAGCTACTCATTAATTTTTTTGACTTTTTGATTTACTTTTAACCTGAAAGGGCATTCTTATAATTTAAATCTTACCATATATATACCCCTTTATCTCTCCTAAACCTAAAACCTAAAGATACCAAATCTTCATCATCGACTTTTTCTTCATCTTCCTTCTGAACAAAAAACCAATGAGGTCCAGATCTGTAATCGACCTTACTTCTGAAATCAAGTGTCGTTGTTGCATCCGTAATCGACCTCACTTCCGTCGCCGCGCGCTGTCCTGTTTGTTGGTCTAACGAACAAGAGGGATATTAACATCTCGCTTGTTCTAATCTGTTTCCTACATCTATTCGCAGACCGAGAAGGCGTTCTTGAAGCAACCGAAAGTGTTCCTCTGGTTAGAAACGAACCCCAAACCTTTAAGTTGTTTATTTGTTGATTGAATGTAACTAATTTTGTATAAATTGTTGATATGTGAAATATTTATCAGCTCAAAGAAAAGCGGGAAGGGAAAGAGGCCTGAAAAGGGGGGAAACAGATTATGGAAGAGTATTGGTCTCAGATTTAAGACTCCAAGAGAGGCTATTGAAGGTATTGTGACTTAATACTTTTACTCCTATCAGTTTTATGGTTTTCAGTTGTTGCATTTTGTTGTGTTACCGAATTGTTATTGAAAGGATTTTGGATGTATGTTAGAAGAACATGAAATAAAACTAGATAAAGTTGATCCAAATGGGAGGTGAGGTGTTACTGTTAATTAGTGATTATTTATGGAAATATGCTTTTTACTATGTAAAGAGACGTGGGTCAGTGGCTCAGTATATCCAAGATTGATATTGTATAGATAATTTTGCAGAGACATGAAGTTATCATTGTTTTTACAGTGCCTATTTTTATTTGTGTAGATAATTTTACAATTGGATCAGTGACTCAGTATATCCAAAAAAATAAACCAAATCTTGTTTGTATATATTTTTTATATATGGGTTTTACACATGTGTATTGGGTTATTACACATATGTTTTTGATATTTACACATGTGTTTTTGATATTTACACAACTTAGTAAACTAAATTTACACTTATGTAAACTGAA
Source organism: Smallanthus sonchifolius (assembly GCA_023525975.1). Classification (NCBI taxonomy): domain Eukaryota; kingdom Viridiplantae; phylum Streptophyta; class Magnoliopsida; order Asterales; family Asteraceae; genus Smallanthus; species Smallanthus sonchifolius. The sequence continues at coordinate 42,603,155 of CM042019.1, read as the reverse complement.
TTTATCCATATGTATTTGATTTTTACACAAGTGTAAATGAACCGTGAGAGGGTAAAAATCATATTTTTTTATTGTTGTCAAGGATTTCAGGTTCTTTTATAAAATGGTAAACTAAATTTATGTCAAAAATAGTTTTTTTGTAGAGTATTTGATTTTACAGATCCTAATCTACTTTACAAATCTGTAAAAAGTGTGTAAACTACGTAATTTGATTTTTTACACAATTGTAAACTGTGAAAAAAAAACCCTAAAGTCAACATTTGTTTTTTAATATTTAAATAGATCTGGAAATTTGGAGAGAGAAAGAGGGGAGAGAAAGAAAGAAAGAGTTATTTAGCTACATAAATTATGTAAGTTTACTCATTTACCCTTTTGGGGTATTTTAAGAATTTTAAAAATTGAAAATGTATTATTTTATTGTCTTTAAATTATGAACCACATATGAATTAATGAGTTTTTTAATGAATAGGTAGCCTGAAGATTCCATTTTCTAGGGGGGAGGGGTTTAGGTTTTTTGGTGGTGGGGTGGGGTGGGTGTGGGGGTTAGATTTTTTGGTGGTGGGGTGGGGTAGGGGGTTTACGTTTATGCGGGTGGGTTAGGTTTTTGGGGTGATACTACACATATGCAGTATTGAAAATAACAAGAAAAAAAAACGAGTTAATTCTTATTTTTTATAACGTTATTTATACTCAAATGAAAGATAAAGAAATTCTTGATTTAATGGCGCAAGTTTAAAAAATAATAATAACGTGTGCAAAAGATAGAAATGTTTAAAAATTTATATATTTTAAGTTCCAATTTTACTATATCTCTTTAAAATTTCACCCCTTATCTTTTTGGAGGTTCTCTAGTTCTCTCATGAACCTAACCATATATATATATATATATGTATAGGGGACGTATCAAATGAAAACCTTGAGTTATTGTGAAAACTCATAAACTTAATCTGAACCACTTATTAATTTCTTGAATTTTTTGGTTTATTTTTAATCTGCAGGGGTATTTGCATCATTTTCACACACTCTCTCTCTATTTAACATACCCTCCATTGTCAAGATATGTCTATCAAATGAAGATCTGATCTTCATCTTTCTCTCTTTTCCAAACCAAAAACAAACCCTAATAGCTAGAAGGAATCACCCCGGAAAGTTCAGATCGAAGAGCTTTTTTCAGCGGCGACGGAAAGTTCAACGGCGACGGTATTGGCGGCGACGGAGACAGATAAGAGAGCCGGGAGTTCAGATCGGAGAGTTCATCCTCTCTTTTCTGCCAAACCCATTTCCCCTAAAAATCCAACATCTTCGTGCCCTCTATTTGTAAACTCGGGAGGTCGCCAACATCATTGCTCCCACAAAGATATGATTTAGCAGATCTATAATAAAGATACAAAATCTGACTTTGTAGATCTACAAGAAAGACCGTCGATTTAGGGTTTTTACGTAAGTTTAGCAAGACTTTGAGAGGGAACCACCTCATTCTCATAAGCCCCCGCTTTTTGCCGCCTTCGCCACCATGACCACTCCGGACCATCACCTGGAAGAATTATTCGTGAAGGTAAAAGAAATTCAACTCTTTGACCTCACGAAATATTTGTGAATCATTATAAATTTTGTCACAACAAATTTTTAAATCACCTTTTTTATTTAAACTTTCAAACTATAAATACAATTGTAGTCATTTTTGGGTTAAATCTTGAGTAAGGAGAAAAGGTGTTACTGGGAGGGTTATAGAAAATCAACTTTGGAATATTCGACTCTAAATTCTTAACACAAATACAGTCCTTTTATTTATGTTTATTGGGTCAAAAAAACATTTAAGTTTGTGGTTGTAATGGACTGTTAAGTCCAGGTCTGTTTTTAACTTTTTAAGTAAACCGTTAAGTTAAAAAGGTTCACATTTATCTTGCTAGTTTTCTTCATTTTCGTGATATATTTTGATCAAGATGAGCTCTGTCCAGAGGCACTTTGATTAGGACAGATTACAATAAATGAAATGAATATGATACTTATTGCACTTTGTGGTAATCATTTTATGATTTTAAAGAAATGGTATTGAACATTATGATTTTAAAGAAATGCTATTGCATATACTTGTTGCACTTTGTGGCAATAAATGAAATGAATATGATACAGATTGCCACACGTTATGTTTTACACAGATTTTGAAAAAAACCCAGATTTGAATTTATACATGTGTAAACTGAATTTACACATGTGTAAAGAGTTATTATTCATGTGTTTTTGTTTTGATTCAGATATTGTCATGAGTTATATTAAGGATGACTACTATACTTAAAAAAAATATTTGTTCCTTTTTCTAGTTGTGGCTATTGTTCGTTCTTATGAAACATAAAAACTTGCTTTACATTATTTGCTAGAGAAGACCGCACCAAATGGATGTGTAAATGAAAGATGAACTTGACTGAGTTATTGTTATATACGAAATTTTAATTATGTTAAATTCGCATATCTCATGCTCTTCGTTTATATTTATATATTTATTTATTATTGCAGGTGAAGGCTTTTCTTAAAGTTAATGTTCTTCCATTTACATATGGGCAAATGAAAAAGAATGGATACATCTATGAACATGAATCTTAAGATAGTAAAGAAGATATTTAGTAGCTGTTTACGGATTGAAAAGAATATGAATGTAAAGTCGGTTTGAAGGTTCACAAGTAAAGGTTCGATATTAGGTGTTTTAGTTTGATTTTTACACATGTGTATTTTGATTTTACACATGTGTCTTTGATTTTTTTTACACAAGTTTAAAATGAATTTACACATGTGTAAAAGGGTTTTTACCCATGTGTATTTGATTTTACACGGTGTAACTATGTGTAAGTTTTTTTTATTTTGTAAAAATATTTGTGTAATTGGATGTAAGTTTTTTTTTTTGATTTGTGTATGTTGTTTTTTTTTCTGATTTATAAAGATATTTTGGAAAATCCAGATTTTACTATATGTAAACACACCATATAAATATGTAAAATAGGTTATTCTTTGAAATATGGATGATTAAATAAAAAAGAAAAATCCAAATTTAATTATGATTTAATTTAAAAAGAAAAAAAAGGGTAATTTCTTTTATACACATGTAATAAATATGGACCACAAGTTTTTTTTAATTAAAACTAAAAAATCTAGATTTAATGATAGCCACAAGATAAAATATTCAAAATTGGATATGTGGCTAGAATTGAGTTTAAGGGTTTACACAACAACTCAGGGTTTGCAACCGATACAATACACATATAATATATATATATATATATATATATATATATATATATATATATATATATATTACCGCCATGTGTCCAAGAAGGATTCCAAAAAAAGGGCAAAAACGTAAACCCATCATCCACATGCTACTCACATGACAATGAAAATGCACATGCATATTCCCCCATCTTTTTTAAACGTTCATAACTTTTTATGCTTTGTTATATTAAAAAAAAATTGCACCATAATTACGAGCGTTTCTTTATCTTTCCAACGAGTATAATATTGATATATATATATATATATAAAACCTTCGACCGTCCGTCTTTACCGTCCTACCGTCGTAGTCCGTCATATTCGCCCGTCTGGCCTAAGGCATCCGTTTCCCACTCGAACTATATATGCAGCCGTGCATCGATTGAGCGACTTACTCCACCGTAGTGGCCTTAGTTTAGTCTACCTTTCTAGACTTTCATTTCTGGTTGCATAATAGTCGAATGGTCGTCCGTCTACCGAAGTAGCCGTTATCATCGTTTCCGTCCATAACGTTCATTCAAACTTAGCAAGCAATATATACATAGATATAAAGAAAGATTTCATTCTTACACGTTATGTCTTACTTCTCATACTTAGCAAACAATATATACATGGATATAAAGCAAGATTTCTTTCTTATACGTTATGTCATACTTTTCATACTTGGCAAGCAATATATACATGGTTATAAAGCAAGATTCATTTCTTATACGTTATGTCATGCTTTCATTTCTTTATTTATAAACATACTTGTTATACTTATATTCTACATGTATTGTCATATAACACATAACATTAATTCATATCATGTATACACTTCATACCCAAAACATTTAAAATCATTTGCACGTAACACATAGGGGGCACATAAAACTCCCCTAATGAGTGGTTTCTGAAATACTCTTAGCCGGTTACTGAGCGTCACTAAGGTCACTCACAATCTGTATAATGATGTCATACACATAAGGTAGTGCTCGTAGATGACACTAGACATTACTATGCTTGAACCTAGTAGTTTCGGTGGATGAATCACATCGAAACTATGGTAGTTTCGGGTCATGGGTTTATATCGAAACTATGGTAGTTTCGATAAGTAACTTATGTTAAATCTTAGTAGTTTCGGGTCATGGGTTTATATCGAAACTATGGTAGTTTCGATAAGTAACTTATGTAAAATATTAGTAGTTTCGGGTCATGGGGGCTATATCGAAACTAGGTAGTTTCGATGGATTTACCTATGTCGAAACTAGTAGTTTCGATGCATCAGTCTTCTTCCCCAACCAGGCCACTTATTTCTAATCGATCAAACCTTGAACTTTTTACGTTCAAAACATTTCTTTTTCATCCATGAACACGATTATGTGGTCTATTTTGAATATCATACGTAAAAACTAAACCTTTACACGATTTTAACCCGAAACCCGAAAGTTATTAAAACTCAGATTTGGGCATGATGGTTACCTGGTTTTGCTTCCTTCTTGTTTCTATACGTTCCAGAGATGGTGAGCAACAATCCTCGAGACTTTGAGCTTGATCCCGAGCTTTCTCTCGCTAGACCCGAGCTCTCTCTTTCTCTCTCTAGCCTTACGCAAATGAGGGAAATAAGGTGAGGCTGAGGTGAGGGAGCTGATATGAGGGGTTTTTCCCTCTTGATCTCGGCCCATGGGCCGGCCCAAGGCCAAACCCCCATGTTCCTTTTTTGCCTTGTGATGTTAGTCCCGATATTTATTTCCTTTTACTTTCGTTTATTTATTTTAGGGATGTTACAATAAAACGCAATAAACATGTAAAACATCATGTGTAGATTGACGTTTAAGTGTAAAACACCATGTGTAAAATGTTAAAAACACCATGTACAGACTTAAACATTTAAGTTTAAATGTTAAAACACCATGTACAGACTTAAACACCATGTACAGATTTAAACATCATGTACAAACTTAAACAACACCATGTACCGACTTAAACACCATACACAGACTTAAACAACACAATGTACAGACTTAAACACCATGTACGAACTTAAACAACACCATGTACGGACTTAAACACCATGTACAGACTTAAACAACACCATGTACAGACGTAAACACCATGTAAAGACTTAAACATTGAACTTTAAATGTTAAAACACCATGTATAGACCTACACATCATGTAAAGACTTAAACACCATGTACATACTTAAACAACGCCATGTACAGACTTAAACACCGTGTACATAATTAAACATTGAAGTTTAAATGTTAAAACACCATGTGTAAAATGTTAAAAACACCATGTAAAGACTTAAACATTTAAGTTTAAATGTTAAAACACCATGTACAAACTTAAACACCATGTATAGACTTAAACAATACTAAAAGCCTTTTGCTTATCCAACTAATACTAAAAGCCTTTTCTTGTTAATGTAACTTATTCATGATCCCTACAACTTTTACATTCTGGCTTGCTTTTGGAGGTGAAGATGTTAACACTCGGTTCAGGTTTGCACAAGTATTTTAGAATGGGCTGAAATAGACGTGTTGGTCGGTTGACTTACAAACAATTGGAAAAAACGCCATTGAAAAACGTCATAAAAAACGTCTTGAAAAAACGCCATTAAAAAACGTCATAAAAAAAAGCCATGAAAACACTGTTAAAAACGTACAAACCCAGTTCAGCGATTTTTTTTAAAAATATAGCAAGACTATACTCGTTTTAAAAATAAAAAACGCTTGATTTTATGGAATAATTTTAAAAAAAAATAATGACGTATAAAAAAGTTATAAACGTTTAAAAAATGGGGGTGAGGTTGGGCCATGGGGTTTTCTCACCTATTGTGGGTTTTCTCCTGTGAAGGTGGAGATGATCGGGCGGGTCAGTGGACCGTCAGTGATCCAAATTGCCATTAAAAAAATTACAACATTAATGATCATAATTAATTGCTTAAGGGTAGTACTGACATTTAGAATTAAAGAGTTTCTTTATCTAATTAATTAAATTTTCTATAACTAATACTTTCTCTCTCATTTCTTATTTAATTAATTTTTATCTACTATTTAAAATTAATTTGTTAAAAAATTTATTATTTTACACATATCGAAACGTAGATAACTACATATATACATGCGTAGGTACCTACACATGCACGTACTTATAAACATGTGTAGTTGAACATGAAAAAAAATGCATATCAATGTATTAAGTTCTCAATATTTATTCTATACATATTTATTTTGCATGTGAAACTAGTTAACGTTTTGTTTCAGTACGTGTAGGATAAGTTTTGACGTATGTAGGATAATTTTGACGTGTGTAGAGTAAGTTTTGATATGTATAGGATAAATATTGAGACCTTAATATATTCATATGCATTATTTCATGTTCGACTACACATGTGTATATGTAAGTGGATGTGTAGGTACATGCGGTTCGATATGTGTAGGATAATCTTTGTTTCAACTAATTAATTGGAAATATTAGAGAAAAACTAATTAAATGAGATAAGAGAGAGAAACATACTAGTTAGAGAGAAATTAATTAATTAGAAATAGAAACTTTTTAATGTTTACCATTATAACTTTTTCATTTAAATTTAACATTTTAAAATTGAATAAAAATGAGTGGTTCAGATTAGTTGTCTATGTTCTCAGTAGAAGTCGACACGTAGCAAGTATAGTTATTCCGAAAGGCATAATAGCCCAGCGGCATCTTGGTGGTGTGATAAAACTCAGTGACCATTAGGTCTTAGGTTCGAATCTCACAAGGGGTTTTCCCAGAAAAAATCGGTTTCCTCCTGAATTGATGACTTTGTGTTGGAATATGATCGGGTGGTACCAATGGGGCACGATGATACTCCAGTGGTCCGTCTGTTATCCAAATTTGTCGTTAAAAAAAGTAAGTATAGTTATTCATTTAGTATAATAATATAAGTTATAAACCCGGTATATTAGACATGGTGAATAAATGTAGTGTTATTTATACTTAATAATAAAGATTTACATATTACATATTTATGACGCATTACATAGTTTTTTAATACAAATTTTAGAAACGTTATATAGTAATTTTTTAAAAATATTTTATAAAAAGAATGAAAGAAATGTTCAAATTATAAAAATATTTTGTGAACAAACCTATTTTTTTAAATAAAAAACGTTTTATAAAAATAATTATAGAAATAATTATTATTTAATAGGAGAGAGAGGCGGGAAACAAAAATTTAAACAAATTTAAACAAATTTGTATAATTAATAAGAGAGAGAGGAGAGAAAAAAATGTTGAGAATGAACATAGAAATAACAAGTGTCCACAAAAACCTTTATTTATTATATAATATAGATATAGATATATATAGATATAGATAGGGTAACAATCTAATCAAAACCTTCTGTTATTGTGTTAACCCAGAAAAACCCCGTAAAAATCTATCCAATCATGATCATTTTTTTAAATAACATTATTACATGAATTAAACGTCATGTTTCGGGTTTGTTAATCGGGTTTCGGGTAGATCGGGTCGGGTTGTTCGGGTTTTTCATGTTTCATATTATAACCGATAACCGATCCGTATGCTTGTCGGGTAGATCGGGTTCGGGTAGTTCGGTTCTCAGGTAGAGCGGGTTCGGGTAGTTCGGTTGTCGGGTAGATCGGGTCGGGTAGTTCGGGTTTTACGTTAATCTATAGTTTTTCATAGATTGCAAGTTATCAGTTTACGTAACAAACAAATTTCTACCCACCCTCAACTTAAACGTCCGTTTAACGGTGAAGTTGCTAAATGAAACGATTGTTAGTGTCGGAAAAAAAAATGATTTTGCTTCTGTGATTTTCCCACGTAGCACCATCACTCACCATTTTCTTTGTCACTTGTTTAATCACCAACTTTCTTGATCAAATTATATATACAAATCAATTGTATGATTTTCATATATGGATATAAATAATTCAATTGTGTGATTCTCTGTTTCGTGGATATAACTGAGAGAGAAGAAAAATAAGTGGTGGAGATAATCGGTGGTGTTTAGAGGTGTTTCTACGACGGTGGTGGTTATTAGCTAACGGAACTCTGATATCAACGGTGATGAAACCCGGTTAAACGCGGCGGCTCAAAGAAAACTATATAGTGGGATATTAATCGGGTTATTCGGTTTAATCGGTTCGGGTTATTCGGGTTTTTGATGTTTGAAAGTCTAACCGATACCCGACCCTAATAACAATCGGTTTGATCGGTTTTCGGGTTAATCGGTTACGGGTTATTCGAGTATGAGTTTAATCGGTTCGGGTGAAATCGGGTCGGGTCGGGTTAATCGGGTACGGGTAAAATCGACGGGCCTAGATATAGATATATATAGATATAGATAGGGTAACAATCTAATCAAAACCTTCTGTTATTGTGTTAACCCAGAAAAACCCCGTAAAAATCTATCCAATCATGATCATTTTTTTAAATAACATTATTACATGAATTAAACGTCATGTTCTTTTTTGCATTTTGGTAAATTCGCAAGTGTAATGGGAGTTTACACCGGTGTAATAGTTTTGCTTACACCGGTGTAAGCTTTACAAAATATATGTTTTTTATAAAAACTTACACCGGTGTAAGTTTTACAAAATATATGTTTTTTATAAAAACTTACACCGGTGTAAACTGTCCTTACACTTGCAAATTTACAAAAATACAAAAAAAAAACATTACGTTGAATTTGTGTAATAATATTATATAAAAAAATAATAATGATTGGAACAATTTTTATGAGGTTTTTTTGGGTAAACACAATAACATAGGGTTATTAAAATAACCTAATTATATATATATATATATATATATATATATATATATATATATATATATATATATATATATAGGGTTACGTTATGGTAAAAAGAGTTTTAAAAATAATAAGGGTAAGAATGATTCTAGGCTTGACATATGTCATTTTATTGTTTTTAAAAGGAGGACATAATGGTAATTGTGTAATATGTCAGGTCATTGTGTAATAACACAATAATGGTCTTTTTATGTGTAATGACCAGATCTGATATTACACAATGACCTAACATATTTGAGCGAATTACACAATAATGAGCAAATTACAAAATAAGCTGGAAAACGTAAAACACAATGATGAATACATATAACACAATGATGAAAAATATTTGATAAAATGAGCAAATTACACAATGAGTTGGAAAACATAAGACACAATGATTAATACATATAACACAATGATGAAAAAGTCAATACCCTAGAGGACCTTCGATTGGATCTGTGACTGTTCAAATCAAAATCGTAATATGCTTTATCGATTGGTGCTTTGATATGAGCTAATTAGACTGGCATTAGTGAGGTTTGTTGTTGAAATTATTGATTTGAGACCGAATATTGCTTACAATTCATTTTGATAAAAAAAATCATCTTATTCTTATGTTTTCGTGCTTGAAGCTGTTAGGTATCAACGTCGGTAATGCAGTGGAATCACACACACACACACGCACAATATCAATAAACAGAAAAGAAAAGAGACAAGAGAAATTTATAGTGGTTCGGTCAAGGTGACCTACATCCACTGTTGCAACTAGGGTTTATTCTTATTAGATGCTCAATGAATACAATTACATCATAGGGATATATATAATACCAAGATTAGGGTTAATTAAATAAGGCAATAACTTAATCAACAAGAAATAGAACTAAGCAACCCTAAGGCTGTCGCCAGCTCTGATCTTCTTCTTTCAGCCTTAATAGGCCCAAGGGCCCAGCCGCAGATGGCCCAAATCAGCCCAGGCCCACCGGGCCCATTTGGCCCAATTCGGCCCAATAAGCCTTCACACCCAACAATCTCCCACTTGAAGGCTTTGCTCAATCCACAAACACCATCCACGTAATCCTCGATATAGTAATTCTAGTATCCTCCATATCCAAAGTCTCCCGAGCCTTCAGTCCCCATAAACAAGCTCAGGCTTCATCAATTTTCCTCCTAGTTGCAACCCCTCCTCTCATCATGTACATGAAGGGGCAGTTGAAGCTCCCCCGTGCTCCAACTCATTCTCTATCTCAACTGGTATGCACGATCCACCAGTTCCAGAGATAACCAGAGAACCACCACTCTCCTCCTTTAGCAAGACTTCCATAGGAGAGAGATTTTCACAGTCGGACTACCGGTCTTCAAAACCCACCGTTGTTTTGTAACTGTACCCGGAACACGCCCCATGCTCCCACTGTCACCAAACCCCTGACCCATTTTTGACCTCCGATCCCGCTCAGCTTGAATCACCTTGGCACCACTCTTACAAATTGAACCTTCTTTCGCCCCTTTGATTCAGTGAACCTATCTTTGTTTTGAGAGACGGTCATACTTCCCTCAGCAGGTACCTCCACCATGTATAAAGAACCTCGCCTGTTTCCACGAGCAATTACCAGATTACCTTTAGTTACCTTCCACTTGCCTCCACCAAACTTTACTTCTAGTCCCTGTTTATCCAGCTGACCGACAGAGATAAGCTTACTTTTCAAAGCTGGAATAACCCTAACATTCTTCAAGTTCCATGCGGTTCCCAAAGAAGTAACCAAATTCACGTCACCCATGCCCGTAACATCAAGAACATCACCATTAGCTATTCGTACCTTCCCAAAGTTACCAACCTTTAAATTCTCCTTCGTCTCCCCGTTGTGCATCGTATGAAACGAAGAACCAGAATCCATAACCCAAGAATCTGTAGAAGACTCTACACATCAAACCAAAACATCATCATCAGATTCCTCATTTGCCTGAACTGTGTTTACCTGCCTTTTGCCCTCATTCTTCCTATACTCTTCCTTATTCCTTCCTGGACACTGAATTTTCACATGCCCAACTTCATTGCAGCTCCAACACCTCACATTTTTCCTAGCTCTAGAGGAACTCCTTCCCCTACTCCCATTGCTCCTGTTATTTTCCCTTCCTCTGCCCACTTTGAATATATCAGAAGACGAAGATCCTCCTCTAGTGTTCCTCCGGCGAATATCCTCACCAGAATACTATCCCAGACCACGCTAAACTTCAAATTCCCAGCTCCACCAAAACTAGTGATCGTCGTCACATAACATGTCCAGCTATCAGGCAAAGAGGATAACAATATCGCAGCTTGAGTATCATCATCAATCTTTGTCCCAATGGTCGATAGCCTGGACAAAATTGAATTTATATTATTTATGTGATCAGGCACCGAGCTTCCCTCATTCATCCTCATCACCAATAACTCTCTTAACATGAACACTCTATTACCGGCAGACGGCTTTTTATACATGTTTGACAGAGCCGTCATCATACCATAAGCCGTGGTTTCCTCTTTGATATTAAACGCTATGCTCCTCGTCAAAGCCAGTACAATCTTACATCTCGCCTATTTGTCCTTAGTGTTCCAAACCACTTCGTCAGCCTTACTCATTCCATCCGATTTTTCTGTCAATACCATCTCCAAATCGTTTTAACCGAATAACACCTCTATTTGCATCTTCCACCATGCAAAATCAGTCCCGTTAAACTTTTCGATTTGAATTTTCCCGTTTTCAGCCATTGCAAACGAGAATCAGAAAAAAAAACCAAAATTAAGAAAGTCCACCAAATGAAGTTAAGCAACCTCCAAAGAAACCCTAAACCCTGAACCGGCGCTTCACCTGCAAAACCCGTGACCAGCAACAACTTCAAGGGTTTAATAGACCAAACCCTAATAGCAAAATCACAAAAAAAATCCGAACCAGCCCTGTTACTCGTGTCTCCTTGTTGACAAAAAAGTCAACATCAAAAAAAAATTGAACATCAACTTTGTTACTCCTTTGCGACAACAGCAAGGGTTCAAGGAACCCTAATAGCAAACAGCAGAATTCACAGCAACAGTTCGAAACAACAACTATATGTGATGAAACATGGTGCAAAACAGCAGCCCTTAATCGCGAAACTTAGCAACCCATCAAACAGCCACTACCTTTGGTAGAGACAGCAGATCGAAACAGAAACCTTGACAGCCTACCCTTCTCGAACAGCCCTTAACCCCTTCAGCGATTGAACCAGTGCAGACCGTGTGTAAACAATGAGCCAAATCTCTGATACCACTTGTTAGGTATCAAAGTCGGTAACGCAGCTGAATCACAAACACGCACAATATCAATAAATAGAAAAGAAAAAGACACGAGAGATTTATAGTGGTTCGGTAAAGGGTTTATTCTTATTAGATGCTCAAGGAATACAATTACATCATAGGGATATATATAATATCAAGATTAGGGTTAATTAAATAATGCAATAACTTAATCAATAAGAAATAGAACCAAGCAACCCTAAGGCTGCCGCGAGCTCTGATCTTGTTCTTCAGCCTTAATAGGCCCAAGGGGCCAACCGCAGATGGCCCAAATCAGCCCTGGCCCAATAAGCCTTCACACCCAACAGAAGCCTTGAATGATAACATTTGCAAATGGCTAATTTGGGAGGTTGCGAGTCATGACGGTCTTTTTGACTAATGAAATGAGCAACTTGGTTCTATAAGCTTAAAGTTTAAGATAACTCAAATCCGTTTGCTTTTTTCTTTGTCATGGAAGCACGCCAAGTGTTCTCTAAAATGTCTAGCGATAAAATGATCATTTTTCACATGTGAAACTGATCTGAGGTAGGGAAGACATTAGCAAATATATTGAGCAGAGGCCAAGGACAGTCAACATCCAAAACATAATTGTGCTAGCTCCAAGATGAGGTGTGGCGGTCACAACCAACTATTCATGTTAATAGGTCTGCATAGCTTTAGACCCCAATGAGTTTTATTATGCATATTTATCCATCACATTTTTTAGTTAATGTTTTCCATTCTGAATGTATCCAATCAAAAAATCATGCTCATTATCCATTTATTGTTTTTATTTTCAGTTCGTTAATCCATGGCAGATCATCTTCTTCTCCCATCAAAATGAAACAAATAGAGATGAAATAATTAGTGTACTAAATAATATTACCATGAATACGTGTGAAGAGATATGTGTAAGTCAATGGAATGAAACATGGAAAAAAGAAAAATTACGAGTCCAAGAGAAATAACGAAAGGTAAAAAAACAGTATGTTTTAGTTTTAATTTTTAGGGTTATTAATCAAAACGACGTAGTTTTGAGGGGTTTTGTATCTAAACTTAGGTGCGTGACATCACCATATTCACCGGTGTAAAATCTACACATGTGTAAATGTTTACTATTTACACATGTGTATAAATTTTTTTAAGAATAATTTAGAGATAAGAGATGCATTAATTAATTGGAGAGATAAATCATTTTTATGTTGTATTTTAATAATAACGGTAGTGAAAACAAAAAAAATGGTTTTAGTTGGTTTTTTGACGAGTTCTCGCGAGTTCTCAAGTATTTATGAGTTCTCAAAAGTTTCTAACCCTATATATATATATTCACTGTAAGTTTTTGATCTAAACATGTATATGTTATTGGAAACTTTTTATCATAAAAATAAGATCGAGGAGGAGATATGAGAGGGGTAGGATAAAAGGAGAAAGAAGAGGCAAGAGATTGAGAAATTTGATAAATTAGTTATCTTTAAAGAAAACTATTTAACATTTTACGATTATATATTTACATCGTACATGAGAAATGAGAGGAGAAAAAACGGATGAGCAATTTTATTCACCATTCACGTTGGATACAATAATCATCACAGTAACACTACTAGATATCTAGACTTTTATCAATGAAAATTACTGACGGATCTTACGAAATTTTAAAAAAATGAAAAAGAACGATTACCGACGGAATCCAAAAATGTAATTAATTGTATTTTTGTTTTGATTTGTATTTGCATAAGATTAACTGGCCAAGCCTATGCACAATTGCAAATTATAGAAATTTAGGTTTTTTCTGGATAGTTTGGATTGTATTTGGACAATTTGTGAATTATTTGGTTTAAATTGTATTTTTATATATTTATGCTATTATGAAATATAATAGACCAAAAATAAAATAAAACTGGAATAACAAATTTTTTTTTTTTTTGAAATTCAGCAGAATTATAGCGACAAATTTCAGTCGGTAAAAAAATACAATTTTATTATAATACAATTTTAGAAGAACGTGAAAATTGAAAGTGTGATTCGAAAATAGTTAATTAATTAATATTTAACTAATAGTTTGAATGTTTAGATAAAGTTATTTTATGTTTATATATCAGTTTGTTGGAGTTAGTTTAGAATTACAATTTAGTATTTGAGTAGGACTAGTATAGTTTGTTTTAGTATAAATATATGATTAGGGATCATGTAATTTGTGCATCAACAATTATAATAAACAGAAAGAGTCGATATTGGTTGATATCAAACTTCGTGTGAGTTATCTTGGGCCTAATTTCCAACAAATGGTATTAGAGCTTGGTGTTTGCGGTTTTGAGAGTCGTTTTTCGAGAGAGGGTAGCCCTTTGGCTGCGTGGCTGAAGACGAAAAAGGAAGCAAGTAAGCAGCCACGTTAAAACTCGACTACTGGGAAAGTGAAGCAAAGGCTTCCACATGAAGAAAAAACCTACAGTGTAGAATTAGGGAAGCAAGCAAGAATTTGAGAATTAATTGAAGCAACTAACCAAGAAGCTCAATTGTTTGTTGAATTAAATTCGAAAAATGAAGACAGACAAGCAAGCACACTAGTTCTTTAATTCAAGCAGGTTAGAAGGTAGGAAAGAAAAGTAAGCAAGCAAGCTCTTGTAAGAAGAAGGGCTGGAGGAAGAATTGTTTAAGCAGAATTAATTTTTTAAATTGTTTCAATCGAAAAAGTTGTAAGCAAGTAAGAAGGGTGCTTAATTATTTTAAGCGAATAATCAGGTTATGAACCATCTGGTTGACATAAAGCAAGCAAGTAAGAAGCAAACCGGGTTCAATTTTTTTTTGAAGCCAAGAAAAAAGGTTTTTAAAGTAGGTAAAAGTCAGCCAGAAGCTAGTTCTTGAAAAAAGAAGGAAAGAAGGAAGAGCTTCAATTTCGATGTGTTACAACATTATACAATTTAGGGACTGAAATTGTAATAATTCATAGTTCAGGGTGAAAAACTGTAATTCCTTAATGTTGTAACTAATCACCGTTTTAAGGTTGTTAGAAGCTAATGAGAAGTTACGCTTGATTGAATTCTTCTTCTGATTCTCTTTTGATTCTATGAAGTGGTATCAGAGCACTTGATTCTTGGAGCTCATAACAAAAATCCTAGCACTTTCACTTGCAATTTACGATTCAAGGCGACGATGACGACAAGGAACGCTACCCTGGAACAACGAGTATACGAACATGACGCAGTCCTACTTTGATTGGAAACGGCAAAGGGTATGAATTTGACTGAATTGGAAGCAATTAAGTCTGCAACTACAAAGAATTCAACTGATTTGGAGGCTATGAAGAATCAATTGACTCAGAATTCCTCGCAAATGACCGAAATTCTCAAGAACCTGCAATTACTCAGCAATTTGCAACCAAATCACACCAATGGAACCAATAGTGGTACTAGCAATGGCAATGGTGGACGCGACACAAGAAACACTTGGTTTAATGGAGGTAACACTCGACTGACCAAAATGGAATTTTCGAAATTTAATGGGATAAATATAGAGGGTTGGCTATGTAGAGTGGAACATTTCTTTTCCATTGATGAGACTCTAGAGCATATTATGGTGAAATATGCTATTGTACATTTGGAGGATATAGCTTTGTTATGGCATCAATCATTCATGAAGTCAAGAGGAGGTTCTATTAAACGCATGTCTTGGCAAGAATATAAGACCTTTATTTCTACAAGATTTGCAGTCATAATTGGCCAGGAAGCTATGGGAGCCCTTGCAGCTTTGAGATAAACAGGTTCATTACAATCCTTATGTCAAGATTTTATTTGGCATTAACTAAAGTAGCCATATGTGATGAATATGATGTTAGTTTGTTTTTTAGGGCTGTTAAACTTGAAATAGGCTATCTTCTTAGGCTTTTAAGACCTAAGAATTTACCTGAAGCTTATATGTTAGCCAGGATTCAAGATGAGAATATAGCCTTGTTAACTAATAGGGGTTGGAATCAATCTTATAAGGCCAATACCGTTAGTTCCAATAATAAAATCACATATTTTCTTAATAAAGGTACAACCTCAGCTGCTAATATACCCCTATTACCTGCACCACCTATTAAGGCTAGACCTCTAAGAAGGTTATCTCCCAAGGAAATTAAGGAAAAAAGGGCTAGGGGAGAGTGCTTTAGGTGTAATGAAAAATTTTCCCCTACACACAAATGTAAGTATAAACAACTGTTTTCTATTGAAGTATAGGATGAGGAGGAGGATCAGATGGAAGATACTATAAAAGACCCAAATAGTGAAGGATTAGATCCCCAAATTTCTTTAAATTCTATTATGGGAGTATCCTCCTTTTCCACAATGAAAGTTACAGGAGCAATTGGTACTAAACCTCTTCACATTCTTATTGATTCTAGCTCCACTCTCAACTTCATGGATGAAAGAATTGCCCATAGAATGAAATGTCCAACTAAAGAAATTCCTGCCATCAAGATCATAATAGCATATGGGAATTTAATCACCTGCAATCAGAGTTGTGAAAATCTACAGTGGGTTATGCAGGGCAACTGGTTTAGGGCAGATGTTTTGATCATTCCATTATCCAATTATGATATGGTATTGGGTATTCAATGGCTGCAAAGTCTTGATGATATCACCTAGAATTTTAAGGATCTCACCATGAAATTCAAGGTTAATGATTTAACCTTTGAGCTTAAGGGAGCTAAAGATACTGGAGTGAGTTTGTGCTGTAGTGAGAGGCCTATGATCTCTTAACTAATTCCACTCACATGTCACATGCACAACTGTTCAGTTTACACTCTACTGCTTCCACAGATTTTACACATGTTCCACTAGTTAAACAACATACTAAATGGGCAAGAATTAACAATTACTTTCTGATTATGAAGATGCATTTGCTGTTCCTACTACTTTACCTCCCAAAAGAAACATTGACCATCAAATTGTACTTAAAGAGGGTGTCACTACTATTTCTCAAAAACCTTATAGATATCATGATGTTAAGAAAGATATCATTGAGAAGATGACACAAGAGTTATTAGATATGGGAATTATAAGAGAAAGCACAAGTTCTTTTGCAGCACCAGTGATCTTGGTAAAGAAGAAAGATGGTACATGGAGAATGTGTGTAGATTACAAGAGGTTAAATGATGCCACCATTAAAAACAGCTACACAATTCCCTTGATTGATGAACTTTTGGATGAACTAGGGGGTTCTTCTGTCTTTTCCAAATTGGATTTGAGGTCAGGCTATCTCCAGGTTCGTATGCATGAACCTGATATATGCAAAACCACTTTTAGAACCCATCAAGGTCATTTTGAGTTCTTAGTTTTACCTTTTGGTTTAACTAATGCTCCAGCTACCTTCCAAGCTTTAATGAATGCTACATTCAAACCCTTATGAGGAAATGTGCTTTAGTTTTTTTTATGACATATTGGTGTACAGTTCTTCCATGGAGCAAAACATCCTTGATTTATCTCAGGTTTCACAATTACTGAGAGCTAATTCCCTATTACCTAAGAGATCTAAGTGTACTTTTGGAGGTTTACATGTGGAATACTTGGGACATGTTATAACCAAGGAGGGTGTACAAAATGATCCCACTAAAATAGAGGCTGTCACTAAATGGCCTCAACCGACCACCATCAAACAATTGAGGGGATTCTTAGGCTTAGCAGGATACTACCGTAGGTTTATTAGAGCCTTTGGGAGTACGGCTAGACCTTTGACTAATCTTTTTTAAAAAAAAATGCTTTTCAGTAGACTGGTGAAGCTCAGCAGGCTTTTGATAAGTTAAAAACTGCTTTATCCACTGCACCTGTCTTAGCCCTACCAAAATTTTACAAGACACTTGTGAATGAGACTGATGCATCATCTAAGGTTTTAGGGGCTGTATTTATTCAGGATAATCATCCACTATATTTATTAGCAAAGGCAGCTCAATCAAACAACAAGCAATGTCTGTATATGAAAAAGAACTGTTAGCTATATTAATGGTTATCAAACATTGGCACCATTATCTGATCATTAAGCATTTTGTGATCAAAACAGACCAAAGAAGTTGGAAATACTAGTTGGATCAAAAAATCAGTACCCCCTTACATCAGAAATGGTTTGCCAAATTGCTTGTCTATGATTATGAAATCCTGTACAAACAGGGCAAGGATAAATCTGCAGCATATGCCTTATCCAGAGTAGAGGGGTTAGCTCTGTTTCAAATGGGCATGAGTTCTATAGATCCTTATGTTTTGCCAATAATCAAAGATAGTTGGCTTTATGACTCTACCATTCAACAACTCATTTATCAATTACAAGCCGGAAAATCCATCAAGCAGTTTACTTAGGATGGGCAGTTTTTAAAAAGGAAGAACAAATTGGTGGTGGGATTTGACCCTTAGTTACGGACTGATATAATACAGTTATGTCATTCCTCTCCTATGGGGGGAATTATGGGTACTTACCTACTACTCAAAGGCTTAAACTAATGTTCTATTGGAAGAAGTCTGCTCAGGCTGTGAAGGAATTTGTGAAGAATTGTTCTGTATGCCATACAGCTAAATATGAAAGAGTCTCTCTTCCTGGACAGTTACAACCGCTTCCCACTCCTAAATATATTTTGAGTGATATTTCTATGGATTTCATTGGAGGCCTACTTAAGGCACATGGTAAAGGTGCAATTTTTGTGGTAGTGGATAGATTCACTAAGTATGGACATTTTATTCCTCTGTCTCATCCATACACAACAGTCCAAATAGCTCAAATTTTCTTTGACAATATATTCAAACTTCATGGCTGTCCTAGTACCATTGTTTCTGACAGAGATACAATCTTCTTAAGCCACCCCTGGAAGGATTTTATGAAATTGCAGGGTGTTAATTTGGCTTTCTGTTCAGCCTACCACCCCCAATCAGATGGCCAAACTAAGGTGCTCAACAAATGCTTGGAGTCTTATTTGAGGTGTATGGTCATGGATGATCCCCTATAATGGCCCAGATGGCTTACTTTAGCTAAATGGTAGTACTATACTACTACTCATTCTGCTATTGGAATGTCACCCTTTGAAGCCCTTTATGGCATTCTACTTCCCTTGCACATTCTCTACGTTCCTAATGATTCCAAACTTCACTCCATTGAGGAATGGTTCAAACTGAGGGAGATCAGAATGGTTGCTCTTAAAACCAATCTAGCAAAGCTGAAAACAGAAAAAAACAATTTGCAGATAGGACGATGTCCAAAAGGCAGTTCCTGATTGGTACTTGGGTGTATGTCAAGCTTCATCCTTATGTCCAAACCACTTTGAAACAACACCACCATCAGAAATTGGCTCCTACATACTATGGTCCTTTCCTGATCACAAAAAAGATTAGCTTAGTTGCTTACAGAGTGGATTTGCCTTCTTCCTCTGCTATTCATCCGGTCTTCATGTGTCTTTGCTGAAGGAAACCCCTGGTGCTCCTACCACTGTCACTCCTCTTCCACAAAGTCCTAGATTTTCATTACAGCCTAGAGCTATCTTGGATAGACAATTGATACGTAAGGGAAATCGAGCAGCTACTCGTGTTTTAGTTCATTGGCACTCTCTACCAGTCACTGAAGCAACTTGGGAAGATTTAGAAGATTTTCAGTTTAGGTTTCCTCTTTTCCATTCTTGAGGACAAGAATGATTTTTTTCCAGGGAGTTTTGTTACAACATTATATAGTTTAGGGACTGAAATTGTAAAAATTCATAGTTTAGGGTTCAAACTGTAATTTCTTAATCTTGTAACTAATCACCGTTATAAGGTTGTTAGAAGCTAATGAGAAGTTATGCTTGATTTGATCGAATTCTTCTTCCGATTCTCTTTTGATTTTATCACGATGATGACAACGTTAACCCCGCTTCAATCTTGATCAAATAGTAGAGAGTTCAATGTTGAGATTGCAAATATGAGTTCCTGAAGTATTCAAAGAAGAAAGAATGTGGAAAGAGCAAGAAGCAGGTCCAAATCAAGATTATGGGGGAGAATGAAGGAGTTCATTTTGATTTTACAAAATGAATAGAGGTCGGTTTGAAAGAATGTGAAAGTTGAAGGGGTGATTCGGAAATAGTTAATTAATTAGTATTTAGCTAATAGTTTGAATGCTTAGATAAAGTTGTTTTATGTTTATCTATTAGTTTGTTGAGTTAGTTTAGGATTACAATTCAGTATTTTAGTAGGATTAGTACGGTTTATTTTAGTATAAATAGATGGTTAAGGATCATGTAATTTGTACGTCAAGAATTATTATAATAAACAGAAAAGGTCGATCTTGGTTGAGATCAAATTTCGTGTTCATTATCTTGGGCCTGATTTCCAACAATTCCGTCGGTAAAAAATAGTTTTTTTAATTAAAAAAATAAAATATATATTTTTATATTCGTTGGTAATTCTGTTGCTAACCGGTCTGTTGATAATCTCTGACGGATTCCGTTAGAAAACAAATTACCCACGAGCATCTTCCTGAGAGAGCATCACCGACGGAAGCTAGTGGATAATGGTTATCACCGATGGATTCTAGTTTTCTAGCAATGTATAAGCTCATGATAAATATAAATGAACTTTTTAAAATAAAACTCAATCAAATTACTATTCACAAATTAAAATGTCAGATACGGTTAGGGTCGTCACGAACACATTTTGTTAAACGGGACATGTTCGTGTCAATATGTCGCGTGCGAGGGTTAAGCCTTTTAACCAATTTGTTTTTTTATTTTAAATTTTGCTTTATTCACGGTTAGCTATTTTATTTCAAAATTTAAAAGTTCAAAAGATAAACTATTTATAATTTAAACATAATTGTTTAATAAACTTTTTTTGTTTATAAATTTATTTTTTTAGAGTTTAAAATGCAAAAGAAAAATAATAATTGGGTTAAACGGGTCATGTTTGTGTTAACCCTTGAACATTCAGATCGTGTTTGTATTCATGTGTTTGAATGATTTTCAGAGTTTTATCAAATTTGGGGTTCATGTGGACAAACACATGTAGAATCCTAAATCGTAAAACTTTGTGTACTTTGCGAAACATTCTCGTGAAGTTATTCCCAGCTGATGATGAAATCCTACTGCAAGCATAGACCATGAATATTTGTTTATTTTATTGGTACCATAATTATTGCATGTTTTCAACCTTTTAAAGTGCTCAAGGAATATCTAATACATAATTAATCCTCCTATCTAATTCTTGGTTATTTAATATATATGGAGGAGCAGGGGCGGACTTAAGTGAAGCGGGGGGTGTACAGGAACTCCTCGAGTTTTAAAATTTTAGTGTATCGGTAGGTAAAAAAACTATAGTGAACCCCTAAAATATTATAGGGTGAACCGGGTGAACCCCCTTCAAAATTTTCCTGGATCCGCCACTGTGGAGGAGATCCACTATATTGTTACGTTAGTCTCATAAGCCAAGTGTGTCGCTACAAAAGGTGACAGGTTCCATCAGCTACACATCATTTATAACAACGTTCTTAAAATAAACACTACTAGACAAAAGTTCGTTTCCTACCAAAAATTTCCGACGCAAAAATTCTGTGAGAAATTGCGACACATTTGCGACTAACTAGTGACGAAAATGAAAACCCTAGAAAACCCCAGTTTTTGTTGCAAATATGTTGGAAATTGCGACAAATTTACGACAAAATAAACAATAATCTTAATAATTGTAATAAACATACCCTTTTTATGTAATTATAAAGGTTTTGTCACAAATGCGTCGCTATTTGCGACACATTTGCAACACAAACGTTATTAGTTCCGAAACCTTATGAGAAAAACACTTTTTAAATATAATTAATTGATTTTGTCACAAATGTGTCGGAGAATTCCGACACATTCAGGCAAAAAATGTTTTTTATTTTCCTTTTAATTATCAAAAAGGTGTTTTAATTTTATTGTCATTAAATTTATTTTTAAAAACAACATTTTATTTTAAATATATAAACATAATTATTTATATTATTGTGATTATTATTATTGGTATTAGTATTATTATAAACATAGTGATATTAATAATCATATTTATAAAGTTTTCTAATATTAATAACAATAATTAATATAAAATCAAATAATTAAAATTGAGTCGGAAAAGTGTCGGAAATTTCCGACACAATTCCTACAAAAAAGGTTTTTTAAATTTTTTAATCTCATTAAAATGGTGTTTTAATTTTATTGTTATTATTTTTGTTTCTAAAAATATTTTTCTATTAAATATATAAACATAATTATTTATATTATTGTGATTATTATTATTATTATCATAAACATAGAGATATTAATAATTATATTTATAAAGTTTTATAATAATAATAATAACGATAATTTTCAAATATTTAATTTTGCATCGGAAAGGTGTCGGAAATTTCCGAAACAATTCCGACAAAGAGGTTTTTTAATTTTCTTTCAATTATTAAGCTCATTAAAAAGGATTTTTAATTTTATTGTTATTAATTTTATTTTAAAAAATATTTTAAATTTATAAACATATATATATATATATTTATATTATTGTGATTATTATTATTATTATAAACATATAATATTAATAATTATATTTAATGTTTTATAAAATGGTTTATTAGGTATAATTGTGTTCATAGACGCGTGTATGTATGCAATTGTACTCTGGTTGTCCTCATATGTAAGTATATTTGTATGTGTACTTGTTTATGTGTGTATATTTGTATGTGTATGTGTGTGCATGTATATGTTTGTGTGTATGTGTATGTGTGTATGTTTATGTGTATATGTGTTATTGTGTATATGTCTTTGTATATGTATGTATGTGCATAAGTGTGTGTCTGTTTATGTGTATGCGTGTGTATGTGTATGTTTATATGTATGTGTATATGTGTTATTGTGTATATGTGTATGTATGTCTTTGGGTAATGGGTTTTGATGGTATACATGTACGTACTTATGTGTCTAATATGTATAAGAATGTGAAAATAAATGTATTTCATGTATAACGAAGGTTTACAAAAGATAGTAATAATAATAATTATAACCATGTACGTACTTATGTGTCTAATATGTATAATAATTTTGATGGTGTACATGTACGTATTTTTTATGGATGTGATAATAATAATTATAACCATAATTATGAGTTTATTATAATGTTTTACTATAATAATAATAATTATAACCATAACTATGAGTTTACTATAATGTTTTATTATAATAATAATAATTATTATTATTGTATTTATAAAGTTTACTAATAATAATAAATATTTAATTTTATTTTAGTTACTAATGTCTTTAAAAAAGGTTTTTTTAATTTTAATAATATAAAGTCTACTAATTACTAAAATTATTATTATTAGTATAATACTAATAATAATATGAATAATAATAGTAATTGAAATAAATATGATAATAATGTCAATTATAATATTTACGTCGGAAAAGTATCGGAAGTTTCCGACACAATTCCGACAAACAAGTTTCTTAATTATTATTTATCCATTAAAATAGGGTTCGTCTACAAACATATAACCCTAAATGGTTCAAGCCCTCACATACTTCTAAAGACTCGCACCTGCTCCCACCTTAGACCATCGTCGTTGCCCTGAATCGCCTTCGCCACCTCAAATGCCGCTTCAGTTCTTCGATTCGTGACTGAATCGTCGGTATGAGCTTGGTCATGAGGGAACTGAAATAAAAGAGAACACATGGTAAGTTAGTGACTTCCCTGCTTATGCAATGTTGTCCGGATGGAGCACACATGGTAAGTTTGCTTGCACGTATTGCTCGAATAAATCAGGATCATTCAACCTTCAATTTGGAGGGAAACCGTGTTGGTTTGACTGTCACAGAAAACATCTTACCGCCAACCATTGTTTTCGAAAAGATAAAGTTAACTTTAGAAAAAACGTAACGGTGTCGGGCATAAGACGACGTATTTCGGAGCCCACCGGAGGGTGCGGAATGCCCGTGACTAGGTGGAGAATCAAGCAACACAAAGTAAACCGACAACGAAATCACTTTCAAAATCCGTCTATTATAAACTTGAAGGTTACAGAGAGAATACCACTGAGTGCAAATGTCTGCGTTTATAAATTATGTCAACCTATCCTATTTATACAAGACCTGATCTCTGCGCACTTAATAAGTGCGCAGGGTAAATTGTTCATACGTAGTACGCAGGAAATAATTCCTGCGCACATGCTAAGTGCGCAAAACACTTAGAGAAAATATACAACAATAACATGCATTAGAAATTACAACTCGATAACTAATACATACAGACACTAACATATAAAGACTAATACATACAAGACAAGTACAAAAGCTAAGACACTATCTAGAGTGTCTGTCACACAAAAATGCTTCAACAAACTCCCCCTTAGCAACAGTTCTAGATTGTCTTCAGTCTTCACTGCTCCCCAACTTTAGCTTCCATCTTCTTCTTGTAGTTAAGGCAGAACTTGATCACCTTGTCGTATTTAGAAGCAAGGAACTTTTTCCACTCGTCTGTGTACATGCAGTACTTGTCAGCTAGCGCCTCCAGATCTTTCACAGAAGAGTTTATGAAGCAGACTTCATCAAACACTCTGATCAGTTCCCTTGGCACTAAGCTTCCCCTATCGGACCACACCTTTCCAATCACCACTGCCTCGCCCGATTTAGGATCTACGTACCAGTATCATATGTTACCGAGGATATCCTTAGATAACTTGCTCAGGGGAATCTTGGTTTCACACAGCACTCGCTTGTATACCAGTTTCTTTAAGCTTCTATTAGTCACAAGATATCTAGCGTTCTTGTCCCAGACTCGCTTAGGCACTTAAGGCTTAAACATTTCGAATTTCCCATATCTTACCTCTCGCTGTAGAACCTGCCACAAGCCCATCGCTACTGCGTGATTTGAGTGACCCAGTAGCTCTCGGTTTACTAGGTTCACGAGGTCGTATCTTGGCAAGGAGTTGAAAGCTTTGCTGGTTGGTTTCAAGTATTGAACCCCCCAGCTCGCTTGATTGCAAACAACTTCTTATCCTACTCGAACTTCACATCTAAGATCATCCCTGTCGCTCCGTGTTTGTCTATGATTGAAGTCTTTTGCCATACAGGAGCCAGATCCTTCGATGAACTTGCAGGCATGTGTTTGTCTTTCTGTGCCTCTGGATCCACAGGTGTAGGGTCAGCAGGGGAGGCTTCAGTCGAAGCCTCAACAGTACTAGCAGTATCGACTGATCCTATGTCAAGATGAGATTCAAAGGATGGAACTTAGAAGATCTCTCCATCTTCAAACTCATACTCTCATTCCTCGTCGCCCTTGGGAACTTCGATTACCACATCATCATTTTCCTCATCCCAGTCGTCACCAGAGTCGATCTCTCCCTCTTCCAGATTGCAGAGACCCTCGATCTGTGCTTCTTTGGAATAGTCTGGCTCTAAGAATAAGATCACATCATCCGACATGTCGTCAGATAGATCTTTCAGAACGTCAGCCACTGACTTTCCTTTATCATCACCTCCACCTTCACTCTGAGTGGACTCCCCCTCAGCCATATGCACTGCATAAATGGGAACAATCGCCCAAGCCGACGATTGCTGCTCACTTCCGCTCGGTCTGGCTTTGGGATCCTTGTCCTGATCATCACCCTTAGTCATATCAACTAAGTGACAAGCCTCTTCACTGCTTGGCTTAGGTGGTTGCTTCTCCAACAGCTCCTTCAACTTCTCCCCCTGAGCAGCAAGCGTCTTGGCCATATCACAGACCAGTTTGACCATAGTGTCATGCTCTAACTGCTGCTTTTCATCAGCCGCCTGCTGTTTCTTCCACACGGCTACTTCATCAATCAAACAGTTGATCTGGCCCTGTTGCTTGTCAGATTCTTCTCTTGATTTCCGTACCGTTTCAAGAAGACTCACGACTTGTGTTTCTAGGGTAGTGATCTGTGTATCACGAGGATCAGGTCCCCTGGAAGATGATGCTTCGGGTTGATGAGTTGGGAAGGTGAAGATTTCATTGAAATCAAATCCATGAGTAAAATCTAACTCATGAAATGGTTCACTGATGTGTTAAAGAGTGGTTGTGGGGATTGAGGTAGGGATGGTGGTTGATTGGATAGTGGTAGGGGTGATGGTGACAGACTCGGTTAAAATAGGAGTTGTCACCGTCATTTGGACAGATTGCACAGGGAGGGACACTATCACAGGAACCTCCACTGTGATAGCAGTGATAGCCACAACAGGTGTTACACGTGGCCTCCTCCGCTATCGCCTGTAAAGCTGTTGTGAAGGAGAGGTAGAAGTGGAATCAGTACTCGCAGCCGTTACATGTGCTTGCCTCTGAGCACTGACTTCTACCTCACGAAGGATAGCTTGTTGCAGCCTATCCCCCCGTTGCTTATTTATACTTTCTCTTCTGCGTCTCTGTATAGCAGCGTCTGAATCAGAATCGGGCTCGTATTCACTGCTAGTCTCTTGTCGCTTTATCTTGGAAGATGACTCGGGAAGGGTCACCTTCATCAGTTTTCTTGGGTGTGCCGGGGACGGTGCATCATCAGACTCAGAGGAATCTGACTCGGTCGATTCGAGTCAGAATCTTCAGCACCTCCAACTTCCTGTTCTTCATCTCCTTCTATATCATACATTTCATCTTCAGATTCAATTTCCTCTTCTTCCTGTTGTTCATCACTGTGCTGACTGAGTTCTGGCTCAGACTAGGCACTATACCATCTGAAGTCAGCAGGGGCCACGTATGCTTCATTGATCAGGTGGCCAAAGAGTGGAGTAGGCTTAGGGGTAGGTTCTACACTGCCTGGCGTTAAGAACTATGAGAAGACTCTCTTTTCCACCCGCTTCACTTGCAGTCTCTCCCCAATAGCAGGTAGATTTGGTAATGCATCATTGATAAATAGTTGCACAAATCTTTGGTATAACAGGAATCTAAATCTCTCTGCCGTATTGATCTGATCAGTTAAGGCTTTGTAGATGTATCTTGAGAAGTTGAAACCCCTGTTGAGAGACAAACCAACCATGGCTGCTGCAAGATCATGTCCCATGGCATCCTTCCCCGCCTTCCTGGAAGAGATGCACATGATCATAACGTGGGCAAACTACCTCCATTGATTTAACACCCACATCTTCTTGTAAGATGAATAATCTTGTACACCGACGTATCCCATAAGGTGCCTCCAACACCCATCCATAAAGTAATCAGGATAGGCAGTTCGGTCGGTGGCGAGATCCCGGAACTGTAAGACCCTTCGAATTGTGTCCTTAGAAAAAGCAATGTCATGACCCGCAACGGTAGCTCGAATGACGTTAGGGGTTACCATGCAATCATGATCCCTGTCTCCCAGAAATGCTCTAGATACGGTCTTGAAACTATCGGATCTACCGAGATAGCATAGCTGATCTTTGAAAGGTTTAAGAACTCAACTATCTCCTAGTATTGAAGTGCAGCACCCTTCCATTCTGGTTCAGTAAGTGCCAGTAGATTGAACTCACCGGTAAAAGCACGAGCCATCACTTCAAAAACACACAATGAACACAATAAGAACAAGAAGATTCATTGGAATTGAAAGAACTGAACAGGGTATAACACATGCATATAGAATGAGTTTCCAGACTTAGGAATTTTTCCAAAATGTCCTTCCTGCGTAATTAGCAAGTACGCAGGCAGTTTTTCTTACGTACTTAGCAAGTACGCAGGAGGAATACCATGCGTAGTTGCTAAGTGCGCAAGTACTGACACTTAGAACCATTTCAAAATCCAAAAATTCATTCGACGTGAATGCTAGATTATAACCTATGGAACCAACACCAATAGCAATGACATGCTATACCCGGTCAGTCATGACCTCGAACAGGTACGAAGCTTAGTCTCGGCACCTTAGTGGGTCAAAACCAAAATCAATACATGATAAGGACGACTACGAGGTCATAGATCTTCGATTAATGATTTAAAACAAATTTTTGGTCATAATTTAGGTTAACTACAACCTAAAACTGTCACAAACCCGAAAAACAAAACCCTAGTTCAAGTTCAAGAATCGTTCCACATTTTTCGATTTTGTGGATGAAATGCTCTGAGATTCACACCAAAAGTTAGATGGATGATGATGAAACTAGAATCGGGACGAATAATCTCTTTGGAACACACCAAATTTCGAGTAAAAAATGAGCAGAGGTATTCAACAGTGAGAAACGTTTGAAATGAGGTGAAACCCAAGAAAAATTCTAACTGCTGTATATATACCCAACACAAACTGGTCGTGCGTACTTGTTAAGTGCGCAGGACTTACCTCCTGCTTACTTACTAAGTACGCATGACTTAGGTCTTGTGTACTTGTTAAGTACGCAGGGTTTACCTCGTGCGCACTTAATAAGTACGCAGAGACACTTGTGTGCTCTAACTTTCAACTCAAATTATGAAGATTTCAAGTCAAATAACAAACAAGATAAACACATTCAATCAAGAGGATTCAAAGTCAATTCAAGAAGGTTAAACACAAATATTTTTGGCTTTTCTGATTAAAATTGAACTATACACAAACTTAGAATCTTTTTGATCTTTTCTAGATAGAAATATACTAGTATATACACACACACACACACACTATTTTTGTTTAAAGACACGAGCAGAGGATCATATCAGGCTAAACTATAGCAAAAACGATACAAGATAAACGTCAAAGAATATGGGATCATGTCATGGATTACAATTTATTCATACGTAATAAGCACATAAACAAGTAATTCAAGTTGGCAATATTATAAGATTTGAAACCATAAGCATCTTTGTATCACGTTCTTGTGTGTTAAGGTATTAAATTTAAGATATACAACGTGTACCCCACTGATATGCTACAGACATGTAAATTACACTATCTCAAGGAATATAAGATTTTCCCAAAGATTTTCAAATCTCCAGAATGAAATTACATCGTTTAGCATAGAAAGAAATCAAGCAGAATCCATAAGGATTATCAAGAATCATAAGATTCAGAATCGAGTGATTCAGATGTCTTGGTTTGATTGGATTTTCTTCTATGAATATCATATGATGATTCAGGTTAATAGATATGGAGTCTGAGGATTTAGGTAAGGTGATCCAACTTTTATCTGGATTTGATTTCAATGAATCAGGTATGATTCAAGGATGAATATAAGTTTAACGGTTGATGTTAAGACATATATTGGCCCAACTTCCCATTGCATACTTGTGAGTATGGGCAGTGAAGTAAACCGATAAATTGTGCTAAAGACATAACCCGAAACTTGTCTCTTAAGAAAATATTTGCTAAAATCTTACATCCTTTATCTGATGATGATTTGTTTGTATTCTTTTACACATGCACACATGCATACATGTGTTCAAATCACAGTTGTAGTCTAGATTTAGTTTCCACACTACTAGTGATTCAAAGATGCCTACAGGCTACTGAAAATTCAAATAACTTGTAAATAAGCAGATTAAAAACACAACAATTTAAACAATCAAGTAAGCATGACACAAACATTTCTCAAACATGCAATCTATGGCGTTTAGATCATTTCTGATGTACTATCATTTCCTCTTTTCTTCAAATAACCTTGAAATTTTCTCCATTTTCTATTTTGTTTGGATTTTGTAAAATATTTGAAAATTAAAAGATATAAACTTTAACTTTCATGAATTGAATTGATTTAAGAAAAATAAGTTTTCACTCCGGATTGAACATTCCTATCAAGTTGACAAGATGTTCAAAGCGGGTTCGATCAAACGCCTTAGTGAAAAGGTTAGCAAAGTTGTCATCCGTGTGAACCTTTACAAGTTCAATGAGATGCTTTTTAGCACAATCACAGATGAAATGATGGAGAATTTCAATATGTTTAGTTATGGAATGTTTCACCGGGGTTGTTTGTGATGGACATGGTGGCATTGTTGTCAATGAACAGTGGAGTTCCAGTGAAGTTTTAGCCGTAGTCTCTCAATTGCTGCTGAATCCACAATATCTGAGAACAACCGCTAGCTTGAGCAATGTACTTTGCTTCACATGTTGAGATAGAAACCGTTGACTGCTTCTTACACTGCCAGGAAACCAGTATGTCTCCCAAGAATTGACATCCACCAGAAGTTGACTTTCTATCAAGGTTACAACCGCCATAGTCTGAATCAGTATAGGCTTTGAAGTCAAATGACTGCTGCTTTGAGTACCAAAGACCCAATCGGGGTTTCCCTTTCAAGTATCTGAAAATTCTCTTGACAGCTATCATATGAGACTCCTTCGGTTGTGAATGAAACCTTGAGCACAAGTATACAGCAAACATTATATCGGGCCTTGAAGCTGTGAGATACATAAGAGATCCGATCATCCCACGCTACAATTTGCAATCCACATCCTTTCCATCTTTGTCTGGATGCAGACCATGATTGACGGGGATAGGTGTGCCATAAGTACTGCTATCATTCATCTTGTATTTTGACAAGATGTCCTGCACATACTTAGTTTGATGCAGATAAATGCCATCCTCCCTTTGACTAACTTACAGACCCATGAAGAACGACAATTCACCCATGTTACTCATCTCAAACTTGGACTTCATCACCTGTTCGAATTCCCTACACATCTCCTCATTTGTAGACCCAAAGATAATGTCGTCGACTTACACTTGTACAAGAAGAATATCACCTCCTGCTTTTCGCATGAAGAGGGTTGAGTCAATCTGTCCACGGTCGAAACCATTTGAAAGTAGATGTTTTGATAACGTCTCATACCATGCCCGAGGTGCTTGATGAGGACCATAAAGTGCTTTGTCGAGCTTATACCCTTTATTGATATTATGCAGATCTTCAAAGCCGGGAGGTTGAGTGACATAGACCTCTTCATTAACTTTTCCATACATAAAAGCACTCTTCACATCAAGTTGATAGACATTGAAGCCGACATAGGAGGCATAAGCAAGAAACAGTCGAATGGCCTCAAGTCTAGCAACTGGGGCATATACTTCTGTGTAATCCAAGCCCTCTTGTTTATAATAACCCTGAACAACCAACCTTGCTTTATTCTTCATTACAACATGACGATCATCCGTCTTGCACTTGAACACCCATCTGGTTCCAATTGGTTGTACGCCTCTTGGCAAGTCAACCAAATCCCAAACATGCAACTTTTGGAATTGAGACAGTTCTTCTTGCATCGCCTCAATCCAAGAGTTGTCAGCGAGAGCCTCCTTCACATTATTCGGCTCTAAATGGGACACGAATGCAGCATGCAAACTTGTTTCCATGACACCAATGTCAAGTATCTCAGAGTACAAACTAGTGTTCTCAGCAATGGTTCTATGACGAGTTTGAACACCGGCATGAGGATCACCATTAATGTTGTCAATTGGATGATTCTTATGCACTCTCGTCTCTGGTACATTCGGTTCCTGAATTTCTGAATCGAGGTTCGTGCTCAACTCCCCCATATCTTGTGTTCCAGAAAAAGAAGATTCAATGTTGATTGGATCAGCTGGAGCTTCATTTCCTACACGAGTGTTAGGATTAGCTTGAGCGTCATTTCCGTCAACATGAACACCTGCAATGTTATCACTATCATGAGTTCCAGATGCAGATGCAACATTGGAATTGAGAGTTACAATCGGTACAGTTGCACGGGTTGAGAAACTAGAGTCATCACCGCCACCAAATAATTCATACACATTTGCGACAGCATCGGCAGACAAATCAGAAAGGTTGAATGATTTGAATAGCGCATCATAAACAAAACCCCAAGCTGGACCAGTTGGTTCTGGTGGTATGCTGTGTTTACTACAATCCACTTCAAAACCATTCCTCGACAGTAAGAGTTCCTATATTGTACACTCTCTTGCAAGATGAGTTGGCAACATATCCTAAGAAGATGCCTTCCACCGCTTTTGCATGAAACTTAGACTTTCGGTCTTGTATTGTAGCATTAAGGAACAGGGACTACCAAAAGGAACTAGATAGTCAAGATTGGGAGGTCGATTGCTGATCAACTCATAGCAAGTCTTGTTGTGCCTCATCACAACCAGAACTCTGTTCAAGACGTGACAAGCTGTATTAACTGCTTCTGCCCAGAAAGTGACAGGAAGCTTTGCATCTGACAGCATTGTCCTTGCAGTCTCAATCAAGGTTCTGTTCTTCCGTTCTGCAACTCCATTCTGCTAAGGTGTGTATGGGGCACTAAATTCGTGACGGATTCCCTTCTTGAGACAGAAAAGTTTCATCAAATTATTCTTGAATTCAGTTCCATTATCACTCCTTATTCTTCTAACCTTCAACTTGCAAAGTGATTCCAAGCTCAGGACCAGGTATTGAAGAATGTCAGCAGTTTCGTCCTTTAAATGCACCCAAGAAAAACGTGAGAAATCATCAGTTACAACCATACAGTATGACTTACCTCCAATACTCCTAATACTTATGGGGCTAAACAGATCCATATGTAATATCTCCAAAGGGGTATCGATGGAGTTTTGTAGCTTAGGCTTGTGAGACTTCCGTTGTTGTTCGCCATTTTTACAAGGCATACAGTCATCTGCAACGGTAAATCTCAGCGTAGGAACACCGGTTACCAAACCGTTTCGGACAAGATGATTCATTTTTTGATAAGAAATGTGTCTGAGTTTCCTATGCCACAAGATAGAGTCAAGCTCTGTCGCTTTGGTAAGCAAACAAGTAGCAACAGATGAGGTAGTTGTAGCTAGGCTCATATAAATCTGATAAGTGTCGTTTGTCCTTGGTGCTCGCATGAGAATCCAGTCTTAAGGAACCTCAAAACCAGGTTTGATAATCATGCATTCATTCTTGTCAAACATAACGGAGTACTCCTTGTCGCACATCTTGGAGACACTCAACATGTTATGATTTAACTGCTCGCTGTAGTTGACGTTGTCGAAGCTGACACAACCATTTGAAACCATGCCTTGACACGTGATACTACCGCCTTTCTCTCCAGCAAAGGCCACATAGCCACCTCTAAATGGTTTCACATCTTGAAGCAGGGCCATGTTACTTGTCATGTGTCGGGAGCATCCACTATCTACATAGCAACGATTAGAGATAGTACCCTTCAGATGTCCCTGCACTAGTCACAAGAAATTAATTAGATTTGGAGACCCAAGCCATAGTGGTCTTGGGTCGTCCGTCTTTCTCAAAATAAACAACCTCAATTAATTCACAGTCGTGACTGTCAAAAATGGATGAATACTCAGAAGACTTGGTATTAGGAGATTGAGAACTTTTAGATTTGTTGTTCCAGGACCTCTTCTTTTTCTTAACTGGAACAATAGACTTAGATTTAACAGCAGCAGGTGAACTAATGGAAGCTTCACCTGATTGAATTCCGGCTAGCTGTTCCAGCTTTATCAATCTATTGTTCCTTCTTCTTCTCTGTGTGTAGAAATAAAGACTGATGGCTACAAAATTCTCTAAGTACAAATGCTACTGATCTCAGAGTTTGCTGCTGACCAACAAACTGCTGCGGATAAGCTTATCTGCAGCGGATACTTGTTCTTCTGCTGAAGAACAAATCTGCTGCGGATAGCCTTATCTGCTGAAGACCAGAGTTGCTGTGGATAGGCCTCTCAGCAGCATCAAAACTTGATGCTGCTGACAGGCAAATCATCAACAGGTTTGGATGGTCACATCTTGCTGCTGATCCTCATCCTTGCTGCTGACAGCCTTGTGCCTTGAAGATAAATCGTTGTAGCTGACTATCCATGCCAAGCGTCACTGACAACTTTCTGCAAAAAGCTACTGCACACTCAAAGCAGAAGGAACCTCAATGGTGCAACCAATGACGGACAACAATGCTCTTCTCCAAGCATGCAGGTAATGATGCATAAAGAAGACGCTTCAATAAAGTGAGCTAGTTTAGACTAAACTTGTATTGTTAGCTTTATACAAAAGATCAACGGTCTGTGTTAGATCTGATCCTTAGAATCAAGGGTCTGTCTTGATTCTAAGTTAGTATAAATACTGTGTAAACACTTCATTGTATGTGTGCTTTTTAATTGAGTTTTCATTTGTAATCGTTTATTCACAAAAGCTTAATACAACAGTGTTCTTATTAGTGTTATTTCTGTTTACTCGATTATACTTGTGTAGTTGCTATTGTTTCCGCCAATTTCAACTAAGAACAGAACCATCTTGTACTTTAACGATCTACCAAGTGGTATCAGAGCTTTGGCTCAGATTAAACAAACTCACACTTGTTTAATCACTTCTGTTTCTATTCTAAACTCTCTTTAATCAAGTCACCCAAAATCACAAAAAAAAAATGGCACAGAGCAATGGATTTGAAGACATCGGCAGCATCAACCGACCACCAAGATTGGTATCTGGGGAAGACTACGACATGTGGATGAATCGCATGGAAAGCTTTTTCTGTTATCAGGAGTACAGAATGTGGAAATCCATCAGGGATGGACCCTACACTCCCATGGTGGCCTCTGCTGATTTTGGAGGACCACTAGTTCCGAAGGAGCCCTCCAAGTACTTAGAAGAGGACATAAAGAAGATGGAGGTGGACTTCAAGGCACTAGGAGCTATCCAAATGTGCCTTCCAAATGAAGTTTTTCATAACTTCAGAAGTTACAAAACTTCTAAGGAGCTCTGGGAGGCTCTTGAGAAGATATTTGCTGGCTCAGAGGAAGTCAAAGAAAACAGAAGGGACGTCCTGAAACAGCAATACGAAAACTTCGTCTGGAAGGAAGGTGAGTTACTAACCGTTTTGTATAACAGGTACACTTACCTGGTGGGAGAACTGTAGTGCTCCAAAGTAAAGCTAGAGAATGAAGATATTCTCAAAAATTTTATCAGATCTCTCCCAAGCTGCTGGACACTATATACAGTGTCTATAAGAAGAACGGAGAATTTACAAACTCTCCAGATGACAGAGCTCTTTGGCATGCTGAAAACACATGAATTAGAAATGATTCAAGCCAAGGAAAGGAGCTCCAATCATCAATCAACCTCTTCTTCCTCCACCATCTCATCTGCGCTTCACTCCGACCACTCAAGTCCTAGTTCTAGCAACTACTATCCTCCCATTGTCACCCATCTACAAACTCCAACCTCTCAAACAAACACCTCACCATTTCTCCTAGAAGCCCCTCCTTAAACCTCAACCTCTGCTGCTTTTGTTTCAGAAAACTCAGGCAACGTGTCCTTTATCAAGGAGGATCTGGAATGCTTCAACCCAGATGACTTAGAAGAAATGGACATACAGCACTCGTATGCCATGCTCTCTATAAGAGCAAAAAGGTTCTACTCTAGAACCGAAAGACCCATTCCAAGCAACAACTCCAACACAAGAGTTGGATTGGATAAAAGCAAACTAAGATGTTACAACTGTAACCTACTGGGTCACTTTGCTAGAGAATGAAAGGCACCAAGAGAAAATCCAGCTACTCCTAAGTCAAGACAGACCAACCAATCCCAACCTAGACAACAACAACAACAAGCTACTCCTCCAGTTCAAACTGTAGCCTGTGCAACTGTTGGAACTTCTGACTTACTGGAGCTTCCAGTATGAAAAGTTGTCTGCCAACAACCAAGCTCTTATGGCAGACACTGCAGAGATACCACCTCAGGTATTTGAACATCTTTGCTCTCAAGCTTGTATTGATAAAGTTTTGGGTTATAGAAAGCATAACCAAAACCTTATAGATCAAAATGAAGAGTTTCATCAGATGAAATCTGAGTTCAAAAAGGTTGAAAATACTTATAAAGAAAAGATTAACTGCCTTAAGAAAGAGATTTCATTGTTAAAACACGAACAAACTAATCTTGAAACTCAGATTGATGATCTACTAGTCAAACTAAAAGTTACCAGAGCTGAACTGGCAGAACATAAAGTTCATGTTGAAAAATATGAATTTTCCTCCAAAAAGTTACAAAGACTTTTAGATATTCAAGTCCATGAGAAGGTAAAGACTGGACTTGGGTATAATAATGATCAGTACAAATCTGTTCCTCCTCCTGCTGACTATATTGCCATTCACGAACCAAGCTTCAATGTTGTAAATCTTGACACTGCAAACCGAAACCTTGATCCTTCAACGGATGAACCTTTCGTCGAAGACTGCACTACCTCATCGGAATCTAAGTCAACCTGCTCAGACCATGATGAAACCAGTGCAGCCCCATCAGAAGCAACTCTGAATAGAGTTGAAGTACCTGCTGTTATTCTAGCTATTCCAGCCCCTGTTCCATTCAAAAAGAGCAAGATCAGCTATCCTCCAGATGGAAGAAAGCTAAACATTGAAAAGGGAGAGACATCAGGATCCACGAACCCCAAGCCTCAGTCAAAGCCGATCACAAAGAGTAAGGTGTTTGATATATGTCATACGCCTGGGGAAAAAATTCCATATGTTCAAAAGACCCTAGAAGAAGCCAGTTTTGAACATAACAAAGCTCATCCATGGAACTTCAAGGATCTGTTCCAAAGAAAGGAATATGTCTACCTTTCAAAAGACAAACTGGCGAGATCATGCTTTGTATGTGGCAGATATAACCACACTGCCAGCACCTGCTTTCATTACCTGGAATACCAAAGAAATTCAAAGCAGCATGTCTTTGAAAAGACAAACAAAAACAAGAAGGTAAGAAGCTACGAGGCCAAAACAACTAAGTTCAGGGAGTCTCTATCTCCCCCAAGAATGAAGGTGTTAAGACCTCAACAAACCTGTATCATTTGTGGTGAAACCAACCACTTTGCTGCCAAATGCAAATCTAATCCCTTCAACCAGATTGCAAACTGCTCATCTAGATTTACACCATCAGCAGCAAACAAAATAGCTGCTGATCTTGAAAAGTCTGGAAAAACAAAAGTTAAGCCTTCAGCAGCAAGAGTGTCCACTGCTGATAAGGCAAAATCCAAGGCAAAGCCTTCAGCAGCTAAGAATGCTGCCACTTCAGCAAAGCTATCAGCAGCAGGATATACTGTTGACAAGCTATAAACATCAGTAGCAAAATCCGCTGCTGACAATATGAGGAAAACTAGAAAATCACCAACAAAGAAATGGAAAGCCAAACCATCTCCAAGCATTATCATTGGTTCCATTGACTGCAAACATACTGAAAAGGATAAACTAACAACCATCTTTTTCAAGTCTGCAGACTCTTGGGTTCCTCCCACTAATTAGAAATCTATCATGTGCAGGGACAGCAAGGTCACAAGAATAACACCTGGGTGGTAGACAGTGGTTGTTCCAGGCACATGACAGGCAACAGATCCATCCTCTCCAACTTCAGACATTTCAATGGAGGATATGTTGCCTTTGGAAGTGACTCAAAGGGAGGATCCATTACTGGACAAGGAACTGTGTCTAACGAAAGAATGAGCATTGATAAGGTCAACTATGTCAAAGAATTGGATTTCAATCTCATGAGTGTTTCCCAGGTCTGTGACCAAAAGCATTGGATGCTCTTCACAGATAAAGAATGCTTTGTACTGTCTCCAGGCTTATCTATACCTCCTCCAGAAAGCATTTTATTAACTGCTCAGAGAAAAAAAAATCTCTATGTACTGGACATGAATGAAGTCACTCCATCTGGGAATGTTTCCTGTTTTTTATCAAAAGCTTCAGTTGATGAATCAGCTCTCTGGCACAGGAGATTAAGCCATGTTAATATCAAAACTATTAACAAATTGGTGAAGAATAATCTTGTCAGAGGGATTCCTGACAAAGAATTTCAGCTAGAAGACCACTGCATTGCGTGCTTAAAGGGGAAGCAACACAAGAGTTCTCACAAGCCCAAAACCTTGAATACAAATGACACTCCACTGCAACTACTGCATATGGATCTCTTCAGTCCTACAAATGTCATGTCAATGGGCAAAAAGTCATACTGTCTAGTGATAACTGATGACTACACCAGATTCTCTTGGGTATACTTCTTGAGAACTAAAGATGAAACTGTTGAAATTCTCAAATCCTACATCCTGAGGGTAGAAAATCAAAGCAATCAAAAGGTGAAAATCATAAGGTGTGATCAGGGCACAGAGTTCAAAAACCACCCTTTAAACTGTATGTGAAAGCAAGGGGATAGAAAGACAATACAGTGCTCCAAGAACTCCTCAACAAAATGGAGTTGCTGAAAGAAGAAACAGAACTCTTATTGAGTCAGCAAGATCAATGTTGGCTGACTCAAAACTGCCATTCACATTCTGGGCAGAAGCAGTTAGCACAGCCTATTATGTGTAAAATAGAGTTCTAATTGTCAAACCCCTCGATAAGACACCCTATGAACTTTGGTTTCAAAGAGTTCCCAACATTGGGTTTCTAAAACCTTTTGGGTGTCCATGCACCATTCTCATCACACATGGGGTTCTTCCTAAGTTTGGTGCCAAATCTGATGAAGGATATTTTGTGGGCTATTCCTCTCAATCAAAGGCCTATAGAGTATTCAATTCAAGAACAAGAATTGTGGAAGAATCAGCAAATGTGGAATGTAGAGAACACATAGTCTGTGAGCAGGGAAAAGGCCTAAATTGGCTCTTTGACATAGACTCGTTCTCCCAAATATTTGAGCCTCTCACCTTCTCAAATATGGAGTCTACGTCTACATAAACACCTGCCTCCACTTCATCCACTGACTACAGACTGGAGTTTCCTAAATCTTCTATCAGTCTGAGAAGACCATCAATTGATCCTCCATCAGTTGTGGAAGCAATTGAAGCAGGAACAAGACTGTCTGATGTAACCACCATCAGCCTGCCTGAAACTGAAAATCTAAATGAAGACTCTTCGGTAAATGCTATTGCTGAAAATATTGATGTGGCTAATGATGTTGAAGACTCTTCCACCATTAATGAAGAGACCCCTGATCAAAATCAAAGCAATCTGGAGCAGGGGATACAGCTGGAGGTGGTACCAGCACAGAGGATCCACAAAGAACATATCATGAAAATATTATTGGCCAAGTCCACCAAGGAGTTCTCACAAGAAGAAAATCACACGAGGCCAATATATGCTTGTTTTCATGTTTCCTATCTCAGGTAGAACCCAAGAAGATAGATGAAGCACTCAAACACAGCAGCTGGATTGAGGCAATGCAGGAAGAATTGCTGCAATTCAAGAGGCAAGATGTCTGGAAACTTGTTGATCTTCCACCAGGTAAATATGCTATTGACACACGATGGGTTTTCAGGAACAAGCAAGACGAGAGAGGTATTGTAGTCAAGAACAAATCCAGACTTGTAGCTCAAGGCTACACTCAGGAAGAAGGAATTGACTATGATGAAGTCTTTGCTCCTGTTGCCAGGCTGGAGGCCATTAGAATCTTCCTGGCATATGCTGCATCCAAGAATTTCACTGTCTATCAAATGGACGTAAAAAGTGCCTTTATGTATGGGAAGATTGGTGAGGAAGTATACGTCAAACAGCCTCCAGGCTTTATAGATCCTGCATATCCTACTCATGTGTTCAAACTAGACAAAGCTCTATATGGCCTACATCAAGCACCAAGAGCATGGTATGAAATCTTGTCAGGATATCTACTAAGCAACAACTTCAGTAGGGGTGCCATTGACCAAACCTTGTTTATCAAAGATGAAGGGATAAAAATCTTACTAGTTCAAATTTATGTTGATGACATCATCTTTGGATCAACAAGGAAACAGATGTGCAAAGACTTTGAGATTCTGATGCACTCAAAGTTTGAAATGAGTTCAATGGGTGAACTAAATTTCTTCTTGGGCCTACAAGTCAAACAGGTCCCAAATGGAATCTTCATCAGCCAATCCAAATATATAAAGAGCATTTTGGAAAGATTCAAAATGGCTGACTGCTCTGCTGCAAGAACCCCTATGCAAGTGCATCATCAGCTGACTCCAGACAAAGATGGTCAAGACATTGATCAACATCAGTACCGTGCAATGATAGGGTCTCTCATGTATCTCACTACCTCAAGGCCTGATATCATGTTTGCAATATGCCTCTGTGCAAGATTTCAAGCAGCTCCAAAAGTTTCACATCTTCAAGCCGTAAAGAGAATCTTTAGATAACTAAAGGGAGCCTCAAGACTTGGGCTATGGTACTCTAAAAATGACATGTTTAATCTGTATGCATACACTGAAAGTGACTATAGGGGATGTAACTTGGACAAAAAGTCCACTTCAGTGGAAGTCAGTTTCTGGGAGGGAGACTGATTTCATGGCAGTGCAAGAAGCAAACATGTGTTTCAACTTCTACAGTTGAAGCAGAATACATTGCAGCTTCAAGTTGTTGTGCATAAGTCATCTGAATACAAAATCAAATGTTGGATTACGGGATGACTTTCATGGCAACTCCAATTCACATTGACGACATGAGTGCTATATCAATCACAAACAATCCGGTGTAGCACTCCAAAACAAATCATATTGACATTAGGTATCATTTCATAAGAGATCAAGCTGAGAAAAAGAGGATTATTTTAACCAAAGTTCATACGAATGAGCAATATGCTGATTTGTTTACAAAACCTTTTGATGAAGCTAGATTTAAATATTTAGTTGAATCCATTGGTATGATGAACTTTGATTAAAATCTATCTCTAAAATTCTATTTTAAAATGTGCTTTGTCTTTTTGTTGTAAATAAAAGTTATAAGTCAGCAGCATTTTTGTCCTTCAGCTGCTGACAGGTTTAATCTTCAGCAGCAAAAGATTTGCAACTGACTGCTTTAAGTGATCAGCAGAAACAGGTTTCCTGCGGATAACTTTAAGACTGTCAGCAGCATCATCCTTGTTGCGGATTATTAAATCTATCAGCAGCAGATGGGTTTGCTGCTGACAGACTTAACCTTCCGCAGCAACCAAGTTTGCAGCGGACAGGATTATTCATCCACAGCAACCAAGTTTGCTACTAATGGGTAAATTTAAGTCCAAATTAACTTTTACCCGCTGTAAAAATTAACGTCAGTCTTTACCATGACTGCCTCAGTGTATTACAGATGTAACAGTAAAAGGTGAATAAGGTTGTACTGTACAAGTCATTTTGCTTTTTCTCTCCTCTGCCGTTATAAGAACAAATCAAATTTCCTTACCACCTCTTCACCTTCAATTTCACCCTAAACCCACATCACTTTCTCTCAAGTCCCCACCACATTCAAAGCCCTTCATCCTTAAAACATTCAAAGCCTTCCATATTCTAAACCTTCAAACCTTCCCTCCAAATCAAACAACAATGGCAGACATCAATAACACTGACGATAAGTTATCCCCATACCATAACCTTATAGCATACCTAACCAAGGGAAAGAAATCAGAAGGATTCAATGATATGATCGACTTCTTATGTCGATCAAAGATCCATTTTGCCCTCACAACCAACCCTACCATATATATCCCTCATATGGAGAATTTCTGGAGTACCGCCGTCTACTTTACCGAACAGGGGATTCCCCAAATTAAAGCCAAGGTAGACGGCAAGGATATCACCATCTCGGAAGCCACACTCAGAAAACATCTTAAGCTTCAAGATGAGGGAGCAACCATCTCATACTCAAAGGACGAGTACATGAGGACCTTTGTATCCATAGGGTACACTGGAAATCAAAATGAGTATACAATTGAGAAGGCGCTGATGGGCCC
Organism: Smallanthus sonchifolius; assembly: GCA_023525975.1. Lineage (NCBI taxonomy): Eukaryota > Viridiplantae > Streptophyta > Magnoliopsida > Asterales > Asteraceae > Smallanthus > Smallanthus sonchifolius. Next base: position 42,561,274 of record CM042019.1, on the reverse strand, counting down.
TCCATGGAAGTATCTCTGCCACACTCTTCTCCAGTGCATATATCAGAAGAGAAGTGGATGGCATCAGGTGAGCTCCGCACTTGCCTCCGCCTTCCATGGTATGATCACTGGCCTAGGCTTCAACTTTCCACACCTCATCTTTGAGGGTTTGAGATATAACCTTCAAGAGGGTGCAAAGCAACAATTTTTCATGTACCCAAGATTCTTGCAGGAGGGTTTCAATCAAGAACTAAAAGAACTTTCAAACCTGCAAGAATCTACATCATGTTGGGACATAAAAATAATATTTTTCAAAGAATGAGAACTGTTTCCAAAAAGTTCTCAAGGGTCAATGTTCCATTGTTATCTACAATGCTGAACGTATAAAGTACCCCGGGTGACAGTTCAGCAATCCAAGCTGATACTGATCCCACACCCTCCACCTCACATCCTGAACAACAATTTGCTTCCTCCATTCGAACCCCTATGCATACTACTAAGGATGCACAGGTACAAAAATTACTTACACCTATTTTGGATGTTGTCATTCAACCGGAACACAGGGCCCCGGTTGCAACAACATATACCAAAAAAAAAGGCAAGAGAACTCCTTCTTCTCTTACCTCTAAGGCCCAAACCCAACCTCTAAGCCCTCATTCAGAATCCCAACATTCTGATGAGAATATCAAAAGGGATAGCCACAACACTAGAGAGACTTCCTTGGAAGCCTCTCTATTAGGATCAGGATCACATCCCGGATCCATAGAGGAACCCCTGAGCCACTCCTCTCTCTTCTGAACTTAAGTGTTGAGGAACCTGATCAAGATGATGTACCTTCTCCAACTACCACAATATCAGAGGTACTGATTGATCTTGCTTCCAACACACCCAACCCAAGTTCTTCTACCCTGAAGGTCCACTCTAGGAGTTATGACAGAGTGGATGTGGAAGAGGCTGTCACTACAGCTGGTCCATCAAATGACCAGGAGGACAGTGACAACATCGCTAAGACCTCAACCACGGCAACTCACAGTGAGGATGCTTCCTTGGAAACTCCCCTCACTGAGAGGAATCCCAGACGCCAAGAAACCATGGGTGATGGGGATGCAGAGGCTAGGCCTAAGGCCCCATCTAGATCTAAGGATTCCACAACTGTGGATGAGGACAGACTGAAACTTCATAACTTGGAATTGACGGCCAGGGTGGCTATGCTAGAGGCTGAAGAGTCCAAACTAAGACACCAAGTCTCTATGCATGAAGCCCATCAATGCCCAACTGTGCCTACTCCCTCTTTTGTATCAGTGGGCACCCAAACTGATGCTTATTTATCCACTGATGCAACCAAAAAGGGGGAGATGGTCCCAATGGAAGAAAACGCAGGCAGTCTTGACGACTGGATTCAAGAGCAGGCTGTATTTCAAAGCACACTATTCAAGCCAGCTTTTGTACAGGTTCATGACTTGCCAGCTTCAGAGGACGAAGAAGAAGAGACATCTGAAGACTGGAAGTTAGTCGTCAGGGCTGTTGATGAGATGATGACTGATGCTGAAGACATTGAACAAACATATACATCTTTCAGCATCATCCCTGAAGCAGCAACCATCATAAGTCAATCCACTGCCCCCCAATTTTCACTGACTTCAACACAGCTAGAGTTTGACACAATACTAGCTTGGGGGTATGATGGAAAGTCTAAGAGGTTCTGGATTGGTTGGGAGTTTGGCGGAGTAGAAGAGCTAAACTGGGACTTTCTCAACAGCATCCAAGTCCTTCACATATACCATCTACAATGCATCAACAACTATACGGACCTCTCAGCAGAACTTGCTATTGGCAGGTTCTATGACTTGATGGAGAATAATCTACCCAACTTCAAAAGACAAATACAAGCAGCAAAAAGGGTAGCCTATCCTGAATCTTCAGCAGTAGCAGAAAGAAGGCTGACTCCTAGAAGACTTGAAATAATAAGGAGCAGTCTTCTCACTGAAGAAGAAGTTCTATGCTGGAGAAGATTCCTGTACAACAGAATGGTAAGGGATGTAGAAGTGCATGGATGGATAAGCACTGACTCCCATGACTTCACCTTCTTCCTGAGCAATGGATCTTCTCTATCGATCAACATCAAAGAGATCTTGCTCCTACCATCAGCCTTCCTGCACAAGGTCTTTGAGCTCAGATCACTCATCTTCAATGTCAACTCCTTAGAAAGTCAAGAAATGATCAAAATCATCAAGGCTTTTCTTTATAAGGAGGAATCTGGATCTGACTCAGACCTATCCTTTCTCTCTTCTCCAACAGTCAGACTGAACACAGAAGAAGAATCAAAAAGAAGAGAAGAGGAAAAGATGAAAGAGCCATGGAAAGATGTGACAGGTATGGAATGGGAAGAAGATGAAGAAAGTTCCCCTCCCTTGTCCATTCCCCAAAATGCCAATGAAGCTGAGGCTGAGATTCCAATAGCAGCATAATGATCTGCTGTTGTGATCAGTGAAGCCGAAGCAGAGGCATCCAACAAAGATAAGGGAAAGGGAATTATGACCAAAGAATATGAAGAGAGGTTGCTCAGAGAGAAGAGAGAGAAGGAAGAAAGAAGAAGAAGAGAAGAAGAGGAGATGGCTGAAATAAAGAAAGCTCAAGATAGACTCACAGCCATTCTCCTCAGAGAACAACAGATCCAGCTGTATGCAAAACAGCTGGATGATCTGAAAGTAAAGATTCCTACCATTTATCAAATTGAAGAAGATGAAGATCTTGCTCTTCAACTGCAGGAACAATTCGATAGAGAAGAAGAAGAGATTCAGAAGAAGAAGAAAGAGGCTAAGTTCAGAATAACGGATTCTGAACTAGCCAAAGAAATGAGAGAGGAATGGGTAAAGGCTCTGACTTCTAAAGGTGAGGATGTAGACTACCTTGAGAAACTATCCAATAAAGAAATCTACAGAGTCTTCATGGGTCAGCAGGGTCAATTGGCAAAGAAGAAAAAGGTTGAAGAAGAAGAAAAAGCCAAACAAAAGTCCAAAAAGACCATTGCCTTTAATCAAAGAACCCATGAAGAAAGGAAGATCATGATTGACTTCCTTAAGGCTAGAGGAGAGAGTGGAAAGAGGCTAGGTCCCATGAATTTCATGAACTTGCAAGCCCTCTATTTTAAAGTCAAGAAGGATGAGGAAGAAAGATTGGAGAAGAAAGGCTCCAAGAAAAGGGTAATCATTCAAGAAGAAAGAAAAACAAAGAAACCCAAGCCTTTTCTCTCACCCAACACTTCCTTAATCCAAAAACCTTCCACTCTCCATCCTAGACCTCCCTCCTCTCCTCCCTCAAAGTCCAAATCCTCACACCCAGCTCCTACTCATCAACAACCTCCCAAAAAGAAAAACAATCCCACTTCCAAACCAGAAGACTCAAGAGAAATAATCAGATGGTCATACAGCCCTCAAGACTAATGGTTTGAAGTGTTCAGGGGGAGGACAGAAGTTAAAAGATAAATTTATACATCTGTTGATGAGGTACTACAGCTTCCAGATTCTGATCTAAGAAGAATGATGGAGCTGGGTGAAGCCAATAAGCCTGAGAATGAAGGTGGGAGACATCTATTGCTGGTAATCAAACATTACTTCAACCCCAGCAAAGATGAAATCATTGATGTCAAACCTCTCCAATCCCACTCTCCATTTATCAGCTGGTCCTACAATGCTGAAAAGGATGAATTCACACTGACAGATGTTAAAGGACAGAAGATGAGGTGTTCAAGCAAGGCTATCTTCAAAATGGCAAGCAAAGACATCAAGACTCTATCTGAGCTTCCTCTTAACAATCCCATCAAGGACCAGAGAGGATATGAGGTTGAAAGAATAGTCAGCAACATGCAAAAGCTTCAGCAATAAAAGCAGTAAGAGAGTTTTGGTAGCATCAGTCTAGGGGAAGTTTGTAGAAATAAAGACTGATGGCTACAAAATTCTCTAAGTACAAATGTTGCTGATCTCAGAGTTTGCTGCTGACCAATTAACTGCTGCGGATAAGCTTATCCGCAGCGGATACTTGTTCTTCTGCTGAAGAACAAATCTGCTGTGGATAGCCTTATCTGCCGAAGACCAGAGTTGTTGCGGATAGGCTTCTCAGCAGCATCAACACTTGATGCTGATGATAGGCAAATCATCAGCAGCTTTGGATGGTCACATCTTGCTGCTGGTCCTCATCCTTGCTGCTGATAGCCCTGTGCCTTGAAGATAAATCGTTGCAATTGACTATCCATACCAAGCATCACTGACAACTTTCTGCAAAAAGCTACTAACACACTCAAAGCAGAAGGAACGCCAATGGTGCAACCAATGACGGACAACAATGCTCTTCTCCAAGCATGCAAGTTATGATGCATAAAGAATACGCTTCAATAAAGTTAGCTAGTTTAGACTAGACTTGTATTGTTAGCTTTATACAAAAGATCAACGGTCTGTGTTAGATCTGATCCTTAGAATTGAGTTTTCATTTGTAATTGTTTATTTGCAAAAGCTTAATACAGCAGTGTTCTTATAAGTATTCTTTCTGCTTACTCGATTATACTTGTGTAGTTGTTATTGTTTCCGCCAATTTCAACTAAGAACAGAACCATCTTGTACTTTCAAGATCCTACACTGCGGCTTAGAAAGCTTAACCACATGTTTCTCACCAGTAGGTGCACTACCAGAGGTAGAAGCACAAGGTTTAGTAGATAGCTTTTCCCTTTTTGGAACATATGGTTTAGCCTTAGATGTGATCTTTGGCTTTACCATAAGTTTTACTGGTGGTTTCACCACATTTTATTTTGGACTCTTAGAATGCTTCATTGGTGGTGACTTAGAAATAACAGCCGGTTGTGAAACAATTAGTCGTTTCCCTTGGTTCTTAGCAGGGCAGTTCACAAAGATATGACCAACCATACCACAATGAAAGCAAGTCATCTTTTCTTTGTGTGTCCTCTTGTAAGGCTCATTAGATCTGGCATTAGATGACACAGCATGATGAGCAGGAGAAGTTGTTTGGTAAACAGTCGTTTGACCCGATGATGAATGGTTCTTGGGAATATAATATTTTTTAAAATTTTCTTGATAGCCCAGCCCAAAATGAGCTGAAAAGGCTTCCATTTTAACTTGATTAATGTTTTTATATCCCCCATAAAAAATCACTTTTAATTTTAATTTGATTCAACAATATTGGGTTCAGTCAAAATACAAATATCACAATCAGTGATAATGTTTTTCTTAACTTTCTGTTCACCGAGCAACTCCTCAGAGACTACTCCTTCAGGGCAGGTGTTCTAAGACCCATCATCAGAAGCAGTATGGAACTCTTCATCAGATGCAGAGTCAGCCTTACATGAGGAATCATCCTTGTTAGAGGAACCATCCTGACTCGAGGACTCATCAAGGCAAGACAAATCAATGTCAATTAAGCCGTTGACAAATTTCCCGCTAACTGGTGGAGGAATGGCATTAGTACCCAACCCTAACACATTCACTTGCCTTACTACTGATTCGTAGTGTTCCACCACAAAGCGAGAATTTTTCAACTTCTCAATTTTACCATTTAACTACAGGACCTCGTTCTACAGCTTGGTAATTTCATTATTCCTTTTTTCTAACCCCTTGTATGCAACATCCAAATGAAACTGTTGTTCGCTGATTTTAAGTGAAAAATCACGTTTTTCTTTCTTTAAAGTTTCAATTGAATCTTTATAACATTTTTCATTTTCCTTGTAGCTTAACGCTACAATACGAAGGGGTTCAACCTTATCCTGAAGCTTAGAATTTTATTCTTTCAAGCCAAGACATTTGGAACATGAAATGACAGCAAAATAATTAGAGTCTACCTCAGTTGACGAACTTGATGCTTCCCCAATAGCCATGAGGGCAAAGGAAGTTGTAGACTCCTCTTGGTCAGCTACAGACACTTCATGTTCTTCTGCTTCCATCATCTCTATAATCTCAGCCATTAGACCAACCTGAGTTTGAGCAATAAGGGCATCCTCTAAATGAACACCCCAATCAAAGCTTTCATCCTGTTGAGCTACCAATGCATTAGATGTTCCACCTTCACTTTGATTTCGGTTGATAGAGTTGTTGTACCCTTGATTGTTTCCTTGGTTGTTTCCGTGGCTTGGTCTTGTCAATCCTGAGGCAGGTGCCTTGTCCTTCTGACATTCACGAGCAAAGTGTCCAAAGTTCTGACACTTGTATCACTTGGCCTTGGAATTGTCAAAACAAACCTTGGCATTTGAATGCCCACCAATAAACTTTCGGCCAGTTCTGTTCAAGAAACGTTTGGCCCTTCTCAAGATCATGGCCATATTCCACTGAATATCCATGTCTTCCATGTCATCTGGTTCCACCTGATTAAAATCTTCTTCAATTGTTTCAGGATCTGTAAGCTTGCCACCAATGAAGTTCTCATAGGCAAGCATACACGATGAAAATAATGCCACATTATCTTCAGCTATCTTGGCTATAGCAGTCTGGTTAGCTGAAGATGTAGACGGAGGATTTCTTGAGGGATGTTGGTGGTGAGAACCAGATCCAGATGCTGTAAAGCAAGTATGACCACCACAACCATTCGAGTTATCTTCTTCATGAGAGTTTCCCTGAGAATAAGGCAATTCTTGAACCATATGATTTAGCTATGGAAGACGTCCCATAATACATAGAAGGGTCCTGGATTTGGGGTCTTCCTGAGCTCTCTTTTCTTTTCAGGTTCATATCGTGAGCTTGAACCTTACCGATTGCTTCTTCAATCGTCATCTCATAGAACTTCGGGTTCTCTCTCAGCAGAGTGGTATACATCTCAAACTTTGGTGGTAACGCATCCAGAAATTTTTCAACTAATTCCTCATCAGGATACTTCAGCTCAAAAGCTTTTAACTCAGTCTGCAGATGATAGAATCTAGATATAAGTTCATCAGTAGATTCATTCTCCAGGTATCTAGAGCACTCATACTGCTTTCTCAGAAGATCTCTTTTGCTCTTCTTGATGTCACTATTCCCTTCAAATCTTTTCTGCAATGCCTTCCAGAGATCTTTTGAATTATCATAACCTCTGAAGCTGTGAAAGAGTTCTCTAGTTAGGGCCATTGTGATAGATCCATGTGCTTTCTTTTCTGTATCATAAAACTTCTTTTCTTCTTCGTCTAGCTTAGAAATAGGCTTGGGAACAATTTCATCAAGATATGTATAAGTTGGATGCATCTACCCCTCAAGTATAGGTATCCACAACGAGGAATCAGTATATGAAATATAATGTTTAAAGCGTGCTTTCCAATTTGAATAATCATTTACATTAAGTAGCTTTGGCGGTTTTTGCGATGTTCAAATTTCATTGTCATATCTAAGTAGGTTACCGAGGTTCTGAAGATTTTCCATAGTGTAACACTTAGTCAAATTTCAGAAAATTCAAAACAACTTGCGCACGTGACTCTGGCCTTGCGCACTTAAAAAACCTAGTCTTGCGTATTTAGAATTTGCTCTTGCGTACTTGATAAGTACGCATGAGTAAATGATAAGTACGCAGGAGATCAATTAAGTACGCAACAAATATGGTCTTGCGTACTTGGTAAGTACACAACAAGACTATACTTGTTGCCAAATAAGGTAAGTACGCAGGTCACTTTTCACCAACCCTCACCAACTTTTTCCAGTCACTGGAATCTCACCGGAGACAGAAGAAATTGAAGATATGACTAAACAAAATGAGCCAAAGGGTCAGAAACTAGTTTCTAACCAACCTTTGATGCTCAAAACACACAAATACACAACAAAAGTTGGTTTTTTGAGAGATTTTTGCTTCTAAATTAGTGCTCAAGAGCTACCCCTATTTTATCACAAAAATCAACAAAAAAAACACCCACTTTTGTTGCAAAATCTCTGTAGGATGTGTAGAAGATGCTCCTAACACACTCACAACACTCGAAATCAAGAGCTAAGCTCTGATATCACTTGTAGGTCCTCGGGTGTGTCGGATCGTTGCGTGTGGGTGTGTGACTAGTCAGACTGGGTTTGAAATGCCTGTGACTAGGTGGAGAATCAAGCAACACAAAGTAAACCGACAACGAAATCACTTTAAAATCCGTCTATTATAAACTTGAAGGTTACAGAGAGAATACTACTGAGTGCAAATGTCCGCGTTTATAAATTATGTCAACCTATCCTATTTATACTAGACCTGATCTCTGGGCACTTAACAAGTGCGCATGGAAAATTGTTCATGCGTACTTAGTAAGTACGCAGAGTATTCTTGTGTACATGCTAAGTACGAAGGAAGTAATTCCTGCGCACATGCTAAGTGCGCAAAACATTTAGAGAAAATATACAACAATAACATGCATTAGAAATTACAACTCGATAACTAATACACACAGACACTAACATACAAAGACTAATACATACAAGACAAGTACAAAAACTAAGACACTATCCAGAGTGTATATCACACAAAAGTGCTTCATCAATCAATGGCCCCGCGAGTGTAGCCATTAGCAAGTAGTTGCTCTGTCAGAGTAGCATACCATGCACAAGGTGCTTGGTGTAAACCATACACAGCTTTGTCAAGTTTTAAGACATACTCAGGATGAGTAGTGTCCTCAAAACCTGATGGTTGACAAACATAAATTTCTTCTTTAACCGTGCCATAGAGAAATATGGTTTTGACATCCATTTGATAGACAGTAAATCACATATACGATGCATATGCCAAGAAAATTCTGATGCCTCAAGCCTAGCAACTGGGGCAAACACCTCTTCATAATTATTTCTTTCTTGCTAATAAAATCCCTGAATGACCATCCTAGCCTTGTTACGGATGATGACCCCGTATCATCCTTTTTGTTTCTATAAACCCAGCGAGTTCCAATAGGTACCTTTCCTTTAGGTAGTGGAACTAACTCCCAAACTTGTTATTTTTCGAACTGATTCAATTCTTCATGCATTTCTTCAACCCAACTTGTGTCATTTAGAGCCATCTTGATGTTCTTAGGCTCTATTTGTGAGATAAAATATAAGTATAGACACGTGTTGATAGCTCCACACCTGCTTCTTGTCTTTACACCCTCAGTGAGTGAACAGATGATGGAGTCCACTCGATGATCTTTAATTATACGAAGAGTTGGAGTCTCAGGTGCCTGCAAAGTGTCTGACATATTTGTTATGTGATCATTGACCTCTTCAGATTCTCCCATGTTGTTGGAAACCGGCTTCTCAACAACGCTCTCGTCTCGAATCGGCTCCTGAAAAGATGAGGCTTCCATATTTGTAGGGACGGTTACATTAGGAATGTCCATAGTAATTTTGTCTGACTCATCCGAAAAAGGTGTTTTGTTTGAAACTTCAGAAATCGGCTCCTGAACAGATTGACTCTCAGTAGTGGGTGTTGTGGTATACATTCCCGGTGGATCAATACTAAGCACAGTTGATGATGTCGGTACATAATCAATTCGAAAGTCTTCGTCTTTATGTATGTAAAAATCATCCTTTGTTCATGCAATCATGTCAAAAGAAACATTAAAACATTTAAACACAGTATCATAGTCAAATAACCCCTATGGACCGCAACCCGCATCTTCTTTTGTTCAATTCTTGCTAGTCAATGTAGTATGATTCGATGATCTCCTTGTTTTTCTTGTTGTAAACACGATATGCAGTTTTATTGGAAGAATATACCACAAAATAACATTTGTCAGCCTTTTCATCGAACTTTGGTCCCGGTTCGGTGTGCAGCAGGGTGCACGGGCAACCGAAAGCTTGAAAGTGCCAAACCTTGGGTTTTTGCTTGTATAAGATATCGTAAGGCGTCTTTTGATGATGCTTGTTTAGAAGAACATGATTTTGAACATAAGAAGCGGTGTTTACATCCTCGTCCCAAAAGAACGTGGGCAGCTTAGAACCCAAAGCATGGAACGTGCAGCTTCAATGAGAGTGTGATTTCTTCGCTCAACCACTCCATTTTGTTGTGGAATTCTCGTTGCGCTGTATTGCCTTGCAATGCCTTTTTCTACACAGAATTTATCAAGCACGACATTTCTGAACTATGTTCCATTGTCACTTCGAATCACCTTTATCTTGAGGTCTGTCTGGTTCACTTTTCTTAGATAAAAAGAAAACCCAAGTAAAATGTTAGTAATCATCAGTAACAACCAAACAATATGACCTTTTTCCAATGCTCATCACATTCAGTGGACCGAAGAGATCCATATGAAGCAATTGCAGAATTTATTCAACTGAGTTAAACAACTTTGGTTTGTGAGGCCTCTTATGTTGTTTTCCCTTGGCACAAAGAACACATTTTTCAAGTGAGAAAAACTCTTTGATGGGTAGATCCTGATCATGATTTCCATTAGCAATTATATGTAAGTTTTTCATGTTAGCATGTCCTAACCGGCGATGCCACAGTAGTGCATCATTTTCAAAAGATTTTGAAAACCAGCATGCATTTTCATGAACATAATGAATATTCATGTCTATTACATACGAATTATTTCTTCTAGGTGTTCTCATTAAAATCCAACTCTCATGTACCACAAAACCTGGTTTTAAAATCAGACACTCTTTATTTGTAAAATGTGTCGAAAACTTTTTTGTCACAGATTTGAGAAACCCTCAGCAAACTATGCCTTAACTCTTTGGTGTAATTCACGTCCTCAAAACACAATGTACCATTAGTAACTGTACATTTCTTGCTGATTATACCTCCTACATCTCCTACAAAGGAAGCATACCATCCGTTAAAATATTTGATATCGTGTAACAGAGTGATGTCTCCTAGCATGTGCCTAGAACATCCACTATCAACATACTAGAGGTTGTTGACAGTCCTCTTTGGCGGTTCCTAGGAGATTAGAGAGGAATTGGTACCAAAGCCATGGTGGTCTTGGGCACTCCTAAAGAATCAATATAAGATGCTTCCTGCAAACACATATGCTTATCATTTTCCAACATAGGTGATTCATTTGATTTTGATTTATCTTTCCAAATTGGTGTTGGTTTAACAAACTATTTCGTAACCTTTGGTTTTTCATCTTCTTTAGGTTTTCTAGTATGTTTGTTGTAACATCCGTGACTTTTTCATGTAAGATTTTATCTCATTTCGCACTTTAATGACATTTATGACCGCCATATCATTTCAATCTCGTTATCTCGTGTGTGTTATCGTGCCAATTATTATTACAAACGTGCGACGATCCGGAGTTTTAAGATTTGCATTTTATGCATTCACAAATTTTATATATATACATATTATATATTATTATATATACAATAAATTAATGAAAATGAGATTATATATATATGTGTATTTTTTTTTATAAAAAGTATTAAAAATGAAAATATATATCTTGTTTCTCTTTTTATAAAAATTCCTAAACTAAATGTGGTTATTAAATGAAATTGACCTTGAACCCCCTTTTTCTTGGCTTTTGAACATCCTCTAATACCTTAAACCCCTTAATAGTACTTGAACCCCATTGGTGAACCCCCTCCCCTTCATAACTTGGACCCTAGAAGAACAAGTTTGACTTGAAAAAGTCAAAACCCACTTCTACCCTTCTAATTTCGTTGAATTAGCAATCAAGACTCAAATCTTTTGAATCCTAAACAATCAAGATCGTACATTAATTGCGTATAAAGCCCCAGTTTGAGAGATCTCGACCGAAATCGTGAGATTTGGAACCCAATTTGGTATATCACGTAAATGGTATGAGATTTGCAAAATCACCTAAATGAACCCGTAAATCTCGTGCAAATCACAACCTTAAGCGCGTTTCTAACTCCTATAAGTATCCCTAACCAATTACAACTCGAAATTACCACAAATCCGATTTCCTTTTCTTTCTTTCTCTCTCTCGGTTCACGTTTGACGCAAGGGGATCGGATCTCTCAATTAGGATCGATTCAAGTTCTCAATACAGGTAAACTTTACACGTTAATTTCTTTTCGCACCTCTGATCTTGTTTCTGCTGTATTAGATTGGGGTTAAAGGGAGGAGGGGCTGGGTTTTGCGACTGTGGTTGGGAGGAAGAAGAAAAACAGATTACCTTTGCTTTATATTTCTTGATTCAGACTTGTTTAACAAAAAGTGGGCTTGGTCAGGTGGTAAGACTCATAAACGACAAGGCAGAGGTCACGGGTTCTAAATCCGGCCTCTGCTCTTTTTTTGTTTGTTTTCTTGTTTTTGCTTTTACATTCTCTCACACACACTTATATTTTTAAACTATCATATTATCCCTATTAAACTAATTCTTTTTATAAATTTCAAGGGTTTTGTAAGTATTATCTTTTTTTCTTTGAATAAAAAGTATTCATAACTATGTTTAATTATTTTCTAAAAACGTTTTGATTATCACAAATAGTATATGAGCAACATTAATTTTAAGTACGTATTATTTCGTTACCACTATATATATATTTCAAAAACATGACAAACCTTAGTGTATTTTTATAAACCCTATTATTTTATATATAGCTTTTAAAGATATAAAAATGTTCGTGTTTTATTAAGGGCTATAAATATATTTAACTTAAACCTTTAAAAACAACATGATCTATAATATGTTATTATTAATACGATTTTATTAGTGTTACTAATAACATGAATTTTAATAATTGTTTTATTAGTATATTTATCACGTTATTATTTTCACAATATGATAATTTCTCGTTAGATAATTAATCATACTAATTGGATTTTTAGTAATATTACAATTCGTATAACTAATTTATTTATTTCAAATCATATCCTTGTAAATATTATTTTTTTAATATTTCAAAATGAGGCTTATTTTATTTAATAACCTAATTTTAAGCACCTTTGACATTGTCTTAAAAATATAAATATTGTACTAAGATATTTATTATATTATTATATTTGCAAATATTACTTATTATTGACACATGTCACCCTTTTATAAATAAACTTTATAAAACATCATTTACAAACTCTGTTCGTATCCACAATCACTCGTCCATTCCAAAATCCCAAACCGTTCCTTTGTTGTTTCTCTTAACCGTTTCTACATTATAATAATCTATCTTATTTAACTTAGGGCATCCTTTATTGTTGTTACTACAAGTTACAAGGTCAACCTCTACTATTCAAGGTGAGATTCATAGCCCCTTTTTCTTTTTTACTTTTAGGGGAAACATGTATACATATGTCTTGATAACTTAACCTTTTTATCAAAACCTATTTTTAAACAAGTAATTTCAATTATGTGATTGATGTTTAAACACTTTAATAACGTTGCAATCATTAACTTGTTCATAAGCCTAAGGAAGTACTAGTATGGCCATATAGGGGAAACCGATATAACAACGGCACAATCTTTGGGATTATGGGTGCAATAACATTTCAACGGCACAATCTTTGGGATTGTGGATGCAATAACATTTCAATGACACAATATTTGGGATTGTGGATGCAATAACATTTCAACGGCACAATCTTTAGGATTGTGGATGCAATAACATTTCAACGACACAATCTTTGGGATTGTGGATGCAATAACATTTCAACGGCACAATCTTTGGGATTGTGGATGCATATAACATTAAGGGTTGATTGCAATAAATTTTGCGTTAATATGTTTGCACATTTGATTGAACTTGTATTGAATTTGTTTATATCTCTTCATGCCAACTTATTTTAATGACTTATAAAACCTATGTTTCTGACCAACTTTACATTGACAGTTTACTTTACATGTTTCAGGAAATGACAACTAGGACGTTGAAGGATCACATAGGAATGCTCTTGGACTTAGCTAATAAATTTGAACAATATTACTTTTGATGTTTGTTTGTTTTATTGAAACAAGTGATGACATTAATTATGAAATTTAATAAATTATGTGATGCTTTAGCATTTGTCTTTATACCTTGTGCTATGAACTAAATATGTCACACCCATTGGTATCAGAGCCAGGTTATAGAGGATTAGTATTAGAAAAACCTAGACTATAACCTAAGACTCCCTTACACTTTCATAGGAACTTTTTGTGATTTATTTGCAAACCTTATTTCTTCTTAGCCATGTCATCCTATTCAGCCAATGTATCCCATAACTCGTATGTCCACTCAGATCTTTCTCCACCCACTTACCACTCAAGAAAAAGGAAGCTTGCTCGAGGATATGGATCCCACTCTTGGGCCTCAAAGCCCAAATCCATGATGTTCTAATCATAACCATGGGTTCAAGTGATAGGTGTTAGTGGTATATGATGGCCGGAAGAGTGGGTGTTGGTCCATGAATGGTTCTGACTAAGGAAAGATTTGGTACTTAAGTATGTCCCTTGTGCACACCTCTCTTTCCTGGGAATCTTCTCTTGGCTACACTACTTATATGTCAAGTATACTTCTAACATGTTATTATGAGAACTCGGTGTTATAACTAGTCAAATTTTATTTTCATAAAAACATTTGTACCCAACACTAAAACGTTATATAATGTCACTTCCACTATTTATATGTCTTTCTCTAACCCGACTCATGATCTTTGTCTTCGTAGAATGCCTCCTCGCCGTGATCCCAACGACTCCACTAACTCTGGCCCCAGTGATACCACCCTGACTGCTCCAACTATGTATACCACCGTAATAGCCACACTCCTAACCCAGCAACTTGCTGCTGTGTTGCCTACCATGTTCACTCAGATCACAAGCAGTATCAAAGAATCCAGTGGAAACTCATGCACTTACTAGCACTTCAACTCGTGTAACCCTCTTAAGTACAGTGATTTTGAGGGTGCCACCGGTTTACTTCAATGGTTTGAAAGCAATGAAGCAACCTTGATCATGAATGAGTGTCCTGACAATTTGAAGGCGAAGTACGCTACGAGTGCCTTCCAAAAGGGGCACTTACTTGGTGGAATGCCGAGAAACGTACTCGGGGAATGACTGCTTTGTCTTTGACATGGGATCAACTTAAAGAACTCATGATTGAGGAATTCTGCCCGAGGAATAAGATGAAGAAACTTGAGGTGGAACTGTGGGATCTTGTTCAAGAAAGTGGTGAAAATGAAGCTTACAACAACCGTTTTCATGAATTGAGCATTTTAGTCCCTCACATGGTCACCCCGTTAAGTCGTCAAATCGACCGTTACATTGGTGGCCTACCTCACCAAGTTAGGGGTACCGTCATGGGCAGCAATCCTGCTACTCTCGAGGCTGCCATCCGTCTAGTCGCGTCCCTCACGGATGATCTTGTAAAAGAAGGCATTTTAACCCGAAAAAGTGGTAAGAAGGCTCGGGTTGAAGAAACTAAAGAGCCCGAACGTCACTTCAAGAAACAGAAAGTGGTGGAGAATTTCACCATGGTAACCTCTGTTGCTCCGATTACGCAAGTGGCACCAACCCAAACCCAAGCTTCCACGAAGAAACCTTATGGCGGGACATCCCCTTTATGTGCTAAATGTCAATATCAACATCATGCTACCAACCCCTGCGCATATGTACTAAGTGTGGTAGAGGGGGTCATGTGACAGATACTTGTCGTGTGACTGGTACTACTTCTACCATGACTCTCGCAATTACAAATGGTAGAGCTTGCTATGCATGTGGTGCCACCGACCACCTCAGAAACCATTGCCCCAAGCTGAACCCTACCAACAATCAAGCTTCTTAGAGTCGAGTTTTGTCTTAGGAGAACTTGGAAACCGCCGAGATCCAGTTATCTAGGATAACGCAGACTCCACTAGTTAAGTTTTGGATGAAATTCCCTTAACTAGGGGAGACTTTTTAACCCCGATTCTTTCATTGTGTTTTGTTCACTAGTTGGATTTATCTCAATTTTATGTTCATCTGCCTTATTCTATGAATTGTTATCTCAGTTTTACTACTTTAGTGTTAATTTCATGAAATGTTATATGTGAATGCCACTACTCACACACCAATTCAACCTTACAGGCATAAATTAGTTTTATCATGTTACCATCAAGATTACCAAACTGGCTATTTGTATTTTAAAGCAACTCGCTATCTAACGCGATTACTCGAGCAATAACTAAACACCTTCGATATCTCTAAACATAGATAACTATTTTCCTTTGAAAATCCAATAGACGTTGTAGAGGGATAAGAGAAACGAAGGTGATCATGCAGAGTAAACAATTATTACGGGTGCACACGTAATAAAGGTTTGCAGTGCATGCGAATCCTAGCAAATCCTATCCTGTAAGGAATACCCATTATCTCTATGAACATTTGATTTCAACGCCATATCTCTGGAACGTCAATCTCAACTGTGCGATTGAAGATGGTTACTAAATCAATAAATTTTCTTTAAGTTCAAATCCCATTCATTTCCCCCCTACAATGAAGCTTAAGTACCTTCATCTCTTTTGTGTTTCGGTAGTCTCCACCAGTTGAATTTCGATGACGAAATTCCCTCAACTTGGGGATACTGTAACATCCGTGACTTTTTCATGTAATATTTTATCTCATTTCGCAATTTAATAACATTTATGACCGACATATCATTTCAATCTCGTTATCTCGTGTGTGTTGTCGTGCTAATTATTATTACAAACGTGCGATGATATGGAGTTTTAAGATTTGCATTTTATGCATTCACAAATTTTATATATATACATATTATATATTATTATATAGAAAATAAATTAATGAAAATGAGATTATATATATATATATATATATATGTGTGTGTGTGTATTTTTTTATAGAAAGTATTAAAAATGAAAATATATATATCTTGTTTCTCTTTTTATAAAAATTCCTAAACTAAATGTGGTATTAAATGAAATTGATCTTGAACCCCCTTTTTCTTGGCTCTTGAACCTCCTCTAATAACTTAAACCCCTTAATAGTACTTGAACCCCCTTGGTGAACCCCCTCCCCTTCATAACTTGGACCCTGGAAGAACAAGTTTGACTTGAAAAAGTCAAAACCCACTTCTACCCTTCTAATTTCGTTGAATTGGCAATCAAGACTCAAATCTTTTGAATCCTAAACAATCAAGATCGTATATTAATTGCGTATCAAGCCCCAATTTGAGAGATCTGGACCGAAATCGTGAGATTTGGAACCCAATTTGGTATATCACGTAAATAGTATGAGTTTTGCAAAATCACCTAAATCAAGCCGTAAATCTCATGCAAATCACAACCTTAAGTGCGTTTCTAACTTCTATAAGTATCCCTAACTGATTACAACTCGAAATCACCACAAATCCGATTTCGTTTTCTTTCTTTCTCTCTCTCGGTTCACGTTTGACGCAAGGGGATCGGACCTCTCAATTAGGATCGATTCAAGGTCTCAATACAGGTAACCTTTACACGTTAATTTCTTTTCGCACCTCTGATCTTGTTTCTGCTGTATTCGATTGGGGTTAAAGGGAGGAGGGAGGAGGGGCTGGGTTTTGCGACTGTGGTTGGGAGGAAGGAGAAAAGCATATTACCTTTGCTTTATGTTTCTCGATTCAGAATTGTTTAACAAAAAGTGGGCTTGGTCTGGTGGTAAGACTCATAAACGACAAGGCAGAGGTCACGGGTTCTAAACCATCATTTACAAATCTGGTGGTATTGACACCTGTCCTCCTTTTATTAATAAACTTTATAAAACATCATTTACAAACTCTATTCGTATCCTCGATCACTCGTCCATTCCAAAATCCCAAATCTGTAACATCCTGAAAATAAAACGACGAGTTATTATAACGGGTAAACACGTGACGAAAAGAAAAAATAAACGCGGCATGACGGGCCGGGCCAGACAGGCCAAGCGAACTTAAGGGTGGCGCATAAGGGGGAGGAGTCTCCCTATAAATAACATAAACCACCACCTTTTTCTCTCATTTGCAATTTTAGAGAGAGAAATCGTAGAGAGAGAAAGTTGGCGGATCGACCCGAGATTCAAGAAACGTGTTACCACAGAGCTTGGGAGCAAGATCTCCGAATTAGATGCTCGATTCAGGTAACGACTCGTTCTGAATCTGGGTTTTTGTTTAAAATCGGGTTCCCGGGTATTTTTGGTAAAAAGATTGGATTTTTATTAACCAAAAGAGAAAAGGATAATAGATCTGGAATCACGAGAAGAAAATACACCTTTTGAACGTAAAAAGTTCCAAGCTTGACGAATCCATCGATCCAGATCTAAGTCCATGCAAACTGAGGTGTTTTGTATGAAGTTTGCGGTTTTGATAAAGTATGTAGTTATGATAAAGTTTACGGTTTGGATGAAGTTCACTGAAACGCCACATCCCGGGTACATCTCATTGTTGACAACAAAACATTCAAACATAGTTCTTAAACCAGAAATCAGAATCTATTACAGCGAAAGTATTTACATTAAAACATTCATCAAACAATAATGTAATTCATTGTCTAAAACATAAACTATCGGAATAGGAAATGTCGGTCTTCAGAGCGGCGACCCGATTTCCATGCTATCCAGCTCTCACGGCTCCTTCACTTTACATTTGCTTTACCTTTACTACCTATCATGCATACTAAAAGTCAGCTAACACTAGTGAGTTCTATCTTTACTTTAATCTGAAAACTTTCTTTTAGGTAGCTTAGCTTTATAAAAATAAATAAGCTTTTCTTTCTCTACCTTTAAAACACTTTAACTTTACTTTTAAACTTTTCTACATTACAATTATTAAACTGTTACGTTAAAAACTTTAGGTTTGAGGCAACCGGTTAAGGTGTCCTCCTGTACTCTTTCCATCTTTACGTTTCACTCGTACATGACAAGTGACCATAACATTTTAACTATCACATGTGGATCTTCGCCCGAAGGCAAGATCCCTTTGCTAGCTTGCACCTCAAGGTAAGACTCTTACTTAGCTGTACCCATACATCAGGGTGGGACTTTCTCGCTTACACCGAAGTGAAGACTCCTTTGCCTGCTCACACCGAAGTGTGAGACTTCTACTTTGCTTGCCTGTAGGACTTATTACTTTGCAACTTCAATGCAACTACTATGCACTTATACTACGTCACATAATATAATGCCATTCAAACACTTAACACATAGACAAATAACACATATTAACACATAAGCATATAATATGACATCTGTCACTATCACTGTCAAGCTGCACCGACATGCAGCTTCTTTACCATTCTTTACTTTCTTGAAATTATATTTCAAAGATAGTACTATTCTCTTTAACACTTTACCTTTTTTTTTTATAAAAATGACCTTCTTATAAAAAGCTATGTCTTTCTCTGTCATTTTATAAAAAATAACATTTTTATAAAATACTGCTTTCCTCTTTCATCTTATAAAAATAACCTTTTATAAAATAAATACTTTGCCTTTAAAATATTTCTACCAGTATGCATGCCAGCCCAAAACCATTATAAAAAAGGGCAATAAGAACTCACCAGCCTTCTACTGTGTTTATCTCTCTTAGCACTGAAACTTCAAGCTAGGTGGGATGCTATTATATCTGTTTCATGTGTCACAAATGGAACAATGTTATAACCTACATATCTCATCTGAAAACTCCTATGTCCGAAATCTTTTTCGGTCGAAATATATATCGACCGAAAACTTTGGTGTTTAGAACTATTTTCTATTAATGGCTTTTCGTTCGAAAACTTTTGTCCGAGAACTGTTTTGTTCGAAAATATATGTCTGAAATCTCTTTCTGTCCAAAATTCTTTTCGACCGAAATGTCCTATCCAAGATACTTTTCGATCGAAAAGTTCTGTCTGAGATATACGGTGTTCCGAAATACTTTTCGGACGTATCCGAGATTTCGAACCATTCATGGAGATTTCGGACGATTCATCCGTTCTTGATCAAATCCTTCTTTTTTTATCCAATTTCCAATCTTTTTACGTCCAAAACTTATATCTAGCTTCCATGAAGCTATATATACACTTTTTAAGCCAAACCATACTTAAAAATCCCATCTTTTATTGAAAACCCACTTGAAACCCTAAAACCCACTTTCAACTCTCAATTCGAATCTGAGAATGTTTTGTTACCTGTTTTCGCTAGATTTCTCCTTCTCCAACATTCAAAGATGTTCAAGAAATGATCCACAACAACACGAAGGCCTCGGTGTGGATTCTTAGAGCTTTCTCTCTCTAGCCTCTGTCTCTAGGTTCAAGATGGTGAAGATGAAGTGTGGGGAGTGGAGAGGGTGGCTAGGGTTTTACCCCCTCCCCCTCTTAACGCCACTTACTCTCGGCCCAAGGCCCGATCCGCTCGAGCCCACCTATTATTTCATTTTTTCTTTATTTCATTATTCCGTAAAGTCGTTTATTATTTATCGTAAATTTCGGGATGTTACAAGTCTACCCCTCTTACGAAAGGTTTCGTCCTGGAAACCTGCTATATGTTAAACAGAAGCGGGTACGACCCTTTCATTTCTGCTTCGGTTTCCCAAATAGCTTCTGACCCTTTACGATGCTTCCATTGCACCTTGACTAACTGAATCACCTTGTTCCGCAACTGCTTCTCCTTTCTGTCTAGTATGGCAATTGGTTCCTCGACGTAATTAAGGCTATTATCTACCTCGATGTCGTTAAGTGGCACGTGTGCTGATTCTTCAGCCAGGCACTTGCGCAAGTGCGACACGTGGAAGGTTGGGTGAACTCCACTCGACTTATCAGGCAATTCTAACCGGTAAGCAACTTCACCAATCTGTGCCATTATCTTGAAAGGTCCGACGAAACATGGACTTAACTTCCCTCTCTTTCTGAATCGTATAATCCCCTTCAAGGGGGAAACCTTCAATCGTGCTTGATCCTCGACATTGAATTCGATCGGTCTTCGCCTCTTATCCGCGTAGGACTTTTAACGGTCCTGTGCTGCTTTCCTTCTGGACTTATTCTGGTCAAAATTCTCAGAGGGTGCTGTGACTACCTCTAAACTTCCCAGCTCTTTCTGTCCTATCTCACCCCAACAGACCGGGGTTCGACATTTCCTACCATACAACATCTCGTAAGGCGGCATATCAATAGTGGTGTGGTAGCTGTTGTTGTAAGAGCATTCTGCCAACGGTAGGTGATTATTTGTAACTTCATCTGTTGACCGACCATTCTTTCTTTCTTTAGGTTCTCTTCCTTTAGTGCTTCTGTCTATGCTTTTTTCTAGCTCTGCCATAAAATCTGGGGTTATCACCAACTGGTACGCTTTCACCCTAATAGGAGAATGAGTCTCCTTACGACTTAGGGCATCAGCGACCACATTCGCCTTTCCCGGGTGGTATAGGACCCCACAATCATAGTCTTTCAGCAATTCTAACCACCGTCGTTGTCGAATATTCAGGTCTTTATGCTCAAAGAAATGCTTCAAGCTCTTGTGATCTGAATAAATTGTGCATTTTACCCTGTAAAGGTAATGCCTCCAAATATTTAGCGCGAAGAAAACTTCTGCGAGTTCCAAATCGTGAGTTGGGTAGTTAACTTCGTGAATCTTTAGTTTTCGTGACACATACACGATCACCTTTCCCCTCTGCATCAAAACACACCCTAACACCTATCCCGAAGCGTCAGAAAATACCACAATGTCCTCGTTACCGTCGGGTAATGCTACCACTGAGGCTTTGGTCAACTTCTTCTTTAACTCTTCAAATACTTTAGACTAGGACTGACCCCATTCGTACTTTATTTCCTTACGTGTCAACCTTTTCTGTGGCGAGGCTATTCTCGAGAAGTCCTGAATGAACCTTCGATAGTAACCTGCCAATCCTAGAAAACTCTGAATATCGGTTGGTGTCTTTGAGATTTCCCATTCTTGTACCGCCTCTATCTTAGTCGGGTCAACCATAATGCCGTATGCGTTAATAACGTGACCTAAGAATTGGACTTCCTTAAGCCAAAACGCGCATTTGGAGAACTTGGTATACAACTTTTCTTTCTGTAGCGTCTCTAGTACTTCTCGAAGATGACAAGCATGGTCACCTTCACTCTTCTAATAAAACAGTATGTCGTCTATGAATACTATCACTGACTTGTCCAGCATTGGTCTACCCACTTGGTTCATCATACTCATGAATGCTGCTGGAGCATTGGTCAAACCGAATGACATCACGCGGAATTCGTAATGCCCAGCGAAACGCAGTCTTAGGTATGTCCTCTTCCCTTACCTTTAACTGATGATATCCCGACCGCAGATCGATTTTGGAGAACCATCTGGCGCCTTGTAGTTGGTCGAACAGATCATCGATCCTTGGTAGCGGATATTTGTTCTTTACTGTACGTTTGTTCAACTCTCTGTAGTCGATGCACAATCTCATGGCACCATCTTTCTTCTTTACAAACCGAACCGGAGCACCCCATGGAGAAATGCTCGGCCTGCTAAAACCCCTATCCAAAATTTCTTCTAACTGTATCATTAGCTCTTTCATCTCCAGAGGAGCAAGTCGATACAGTGCTTTAGCCACGGGCTGGGCACCTGGCATTAAGTCTATCTAGAACTCTGTCTCCCGGTCAGGTGGTAACCCAGGTAACTCCTCAGGAAACACTTCCGAAAAATTACATACCACTGGTACATCTTTCAACTCCTTCACTTTTAAATCATTGTCTATCACATAGGCCAGGTAGGCCTCACATCCGCGCCCTATATACTTATCTACCTTTATCAACGCTATGACGTTCATTAATGAACCGTCACGATCCCCGTAAACCAAAACTTCGCTACCGTCTGGAGCTTTGAGCTGAACTATCTTTCGTCTACATACAATCCGGGCTTCGTTGGCAGCCAATCAATCCATACCCAAAACTATATCAAACCCTCCCAAGGTCATAACATATAACCTAACTGGGAATTTATGGCCATGTATTTTTATCGTGCAATTATCTACCAATTCATTTACTACCATGGTTTTGCCCACTGCAGTTTCCACATTAAAGGCTTGTTCTACTTTAGTAACTTTGCATTTCATTCTTCTACACATAGAGGATGATATAAAACTTCTACTGGCACCCGAATCAAATAGTACAGATACAAAGGTATGATCAAGGATGAACATACTTGACACCACATTTGGATCGCCCCTAGCTTCTTCTTGTGTCAGTGCAGACGCTCGGGTCCTTGCCTTTGACTTCTCGGCCTCTTTTCCTTTCTCTGTTCCAGCAGCTTTAGGCTTACGACAGTCCTTGGCCAGATGGCCAGGGATTCCACAGTTATAGCATGACGGTGCACCAGGACACTCTCGAGAGTAATGCTCCATCTTCCTGAATCGATAGCAAATGCTCAGACCGACACGGCACTCCCTAGAGTGCTTTCGTCCACACTTTGTATAATCACTCACATCCTCGATCCTCAGCTTCTAAGCCTCCGGTCCTGCCCACTCTTTTTGCTAGCTGCTTAATGACATTTGTCCATTTCTTCTTAGTAGGCAGTGGTTCCACAGATTCAAAGCTTGTAGGAGCATTTGCTTTAACGTGCACACGGACCCTTTGTGGTAGTCCCTTGATGTAATACATTATCCTCTTTTCCTCAGTGTCTACCATATGTGGAACCAACTGAGCCAACTCTTGGTATTTGGAGGTCTACTGGCGATGGGTCATACTGCCAGCACAGAGCCCCAGAAATTCCCTCTCAACTCTAACAATCTCGTTCTGCGAGCAGAACTTAGTGATCAGTAGCTTTTCATGTCTTCCCATTTGATCTTTTTTCATTTCAGCAGAAGACTTGATTCTTTCAATCGATATCCACCAACTCAATGCCTCGTTAGTGAATGAGTGAGCGGCAAACTTGACCGCTTGGTCATCACGGCACTCAGTAATGTTGATCACCCCATTCATCCTTTCTGTCCACTCGAAAGTGGCAACAACATCTTTCCGTCCATCATATTTCGGCGGGTCACACCCCCGAAAAGACTTATGGTTGCAACCCCGAGTTGCAATTTCATAATCAAAATTGTCAGCATCAGTGACTTCAGTTCTCTTGCTGCTTTCCTCTTTCTTCTCTTTCTTCCCTATATCAAATTCTTTAAGGGCCAACCCAATGCTTCCGGTATAACTTTCTTCAAGATTGAAGTAACCTCTGCCGCGATAGCTTCCTTCACAATCGGTTCCAACTCAAGCGCCTCGTTATGGTCATCGTCATGAACCGACTCATGGTTCCCACTGTCATTATGCTCCATGTGCACCAATTCAGTCTCGTTGCGGGAGTGTTCACTTTCCTCATGACGGTTTCGGTTACCTGGCGGTCGGCCTCGACGACCCGTACGACCCCCAGTGCAACCACCTCTCTTTGTTCTAGCCATTAGGGTATATTACGAACAAAGATAGCTCGTGTTATCATGATAGGTAATAATTTAGAACACCTCGAGTAATGTAAATTACTAATTACAGAGACCGGTATGAAATTACTAATTTACTTTACTACTCGGGTTCAGAACGTCTCCTTTATGAGTAATATTTGCATTCAAGTTCAGAGTTTCTACTGTAAGGCACATACTATCTACTGTCTACTGTCTGTGCTAAGGCATGTACTATGTACTATTTATGCTAAAGCATTTACCTTCTACTATCTGTACTAAGGCATTATTGAGTATGTTCTATGTAAGGACATTGACTACATTCTGTCTACTATCGTTCCATGGATGGGCTGCTCTGACTGACATTCCTTTCCATTCTTTCCTTTGTCCCATTCTCAGTTTAAGTTCAGACATTATCGCAAATGTCTGAATCTCTCAAACTATGGCTCTGATACCAACTTGAAACGCCCCATCCCGGGTACATCTCATAGTTGGCACCAAAACATTCAAACATAGTTCTTAAACCAGAAATCAGAATCTATTACAGCGGAAGTATTTAAGTTAAAACATTCATCAAACAATAATGTAATTCATTGTCTATAACATAAACCATCGGAATAGGAAATGCCAGTATTCAGAGCGGCGACCCGATGTCCATGCTATCCAGCCCTCATGACTCCTTTACTTTACTTTTGCTTTACCTTTACTACCTGTCATGCATACTAAAAGTCAACTAACGCTGGTGAGTTCTACCTTTACTTTAATCTAAAAACTTTCTTTTAGGTAGCTTAGCTTTATAAAAATAAATAAGCTTTTCTTTCTCTATCTTTAAAACACTTTAACTTTACTTTAAAACTTTTCTACGTTACAATTATAAAACTGTTACGTTAAAAACTTTAGCTTTGAGGCAACTGGTTAAGGTGTCCTCCTGTACTCTTTGCATCTTTACGTTTCACTCGTACATGACAAGAGACCATAACATTTTATCTATCACATGTGGATCTTCGCCCAAAGGCAAGATCCCTTTGCTCGCTTACACCTCAGGGTAAGACTTTTACTTTGCTGTGCCCACACCTTAGGGTGGGACTTTCTCGTTACACCGAAGTGATGACTCCATTGCCCTCCCACACCTCAGGGTGAGACTTTCTCGCTTACACCGAAGTGAAGACTCCTTTGCCTGCTCACACCGAAGTGTGAGACTTCTACTTTGCTTGCCTGTAGGACTTATTACTTTGCAACTTCAATGCAACTACTATGCACTTATACTACGTCACATAATATAATGCCATTCAAACACTTAACACATAGAAAATAACACATATTAACACATAAGCAAATAAAATGGCATCTACCACTATCACTGTCAAGCTGCACCGAGATGCAACTTCTTTACCATTCTTTACTTTCTTGAAATTACATTTCAAATATAGTACTATTCTTTAACCCTTTACCGTTTTTTTTATAAAAATGACCTTTTAAAAAGCTATGCCTTTCTCTTTCATTTTATAAAAAAATAAAATTTTTACAAAATACTGCTTTCCTCTTTTATCTTATAAAAATAACCTTTTATAAAATAAATACTTTGCCTTTAAAATATTTTTACCAGTATGCATGCCAGCCCAAAACCATTATAAAAAAAGGACAATAAGAACTCACCAGACTTCTACTATGTCTATCTCTCTTAGCACTGAAACTTCAAGCTAGATGGGATGCTATTATATCTGTTTCATGTGTCACAAATGGAACAATGTTATAACCTACATATCTCATCCGAAAACTCCTATGTCTGAAATCTTTTTCGGTCAAAATATATTTCGACCGAAAACTTTGGTGTTTAGAACTATTTTCTATTAATGGCTTTTCGTTCGAAAACTTTTGTCCGAGAACTGTTTTGTTCGAAAATATATGTCCGAAATCTCTTTCTGTCCAAAATTCTTTTCGACCGAAATGTCCTATCCAAGATACTTTTCGATCAAAAAGTTCTGTCTGAGATATACGGTGTTCCGAAATACTTTTCGGACGTATCCGAGATTTCGAACCATTCATGGAGATTTCGGACGATTCATCCGTTCTTGACCAAATCCTTCGTTTTTTATCCAAGTTCCAATCTTTTTACGTCCAAAACTTATATCTAGCATCCATGAAGCTATATATATACTTTTTAAGCCAAACCATACGTAAAAATCCCATCTTTGATTGAAAACCCACTTGAAACCCTAAAACCCACTTTCAACTCTCAATTCGAATCTGAGAATGTTTTTTTACCTATTTCCGCTTGATTTCTCCTACTCCAACCTCCAAAGATGTTCCAACAGGCCTCGATGTGGATTCTTGGAGCTTTCTCTCTCTTTCCTCTCTCTCTAGGTTCGGGATGGTGAATATGAAGTGTGGGGAGTGGAGAGGGTGGCTAGGGTTTTACCCCCTCCCCTCTTTGCGCCACTTACTCTCGGTCCAAGGCCTGATCCGCTCGAACCCACCTATTATTTCATTTTTTCTTTATTTCATTATTCCGTAACGTCGTTTATTCTTTACCGTAAATTTCGTGATGTTACAAGTCTACCCTTCTTACGAAAGGTTTCATCCTCGAAACCTGCTATAAGTCAAAAAGGTGTGGGTATGACCCTTTCATTTCTGCTTCGGTTTCCCAAGTAGCTTCTGACCCTTTACGATGCTTCCATTGTACCTTGACTAACTGAATCACCTTGTTCCGCAACTGCTTCTCCTTTCTGTCTAGTATTGCAATTGGTTCCTTGACGTAATTAAGGCTATTATCTACCTCGTTGTCGTTAAGTGGCATGTGTGCTGATTCGTCAGCCAGGCACTTGCGCAAGTGCGACACGTGGAAGGTTGGGTGAACTCCACTCGACTTATCAGATAATTCTAACCGGTAAGCAACTTCACCAATCTGTGCCATTATCTTGAAAGGTCAGACGAACCTTGGACTTAACTTCCCTCTCTTTCTGAATCATATAATCCCCTTCTAAGGGGAAACCTTCAATAGTACTTGATCCCCGACATTGAATTCGATCGGTCTTCGCCTCTTATCCGCGTATGACTTTTGACGGTCCTGTGCTGCTTTCCTTCTGGACTTATTCTGGTCAAAATTCTCAGAGGGTGCTATGACTACCTCTAAACTTCCCAGCTCTTTCTGTCCTATCTCACCCCAACAGACCGGGGTTCGACATTTCCTACCATACAACATCTCGTAAGGCGGCATACCAACAGTGGTGTGGTAGCTGTTGTTGTAAGAGAATTCTGCCAACGGTAGGTGGCTATCCCAACTGCCACCGAAGTCTATAATGCATGCGCGGAGCATATCCTCTAACGTCTGGATGGTTCTTTCCGATTGACCATCCGTCTGTGGGTGATAAGTCGTGCTGATGTTCAACCTTGTACCCATTGACTCATGAAATCTTTTCCAGAATCTCGATGTAAATCGTGTATCCCGGTTAGATACAATCGATATTGGCACGCCATGACGAGACACAATATATTTGATAAACACTTCTGCCAGCTTCCCCGATGAAAAGGTTTCACAGATCGGTACGAAGTGTGCACTCTTTGTCAGACGATCCACTATAACCCAAATCGTGTCATGGCCTTTAGTTGTGCGGGGCGGCTTTGTAATAAAGTCCATGGTGATACGCTCCCACTTCCATTCGGGTATTTCCAGAGGCTGGATTTTCCCGTATGGTTTCTGATACTCTGCTTTAACTTGTGCGCAAGTCAGACACTCGCTTACGTATCCAACCACATCATTCTTCATGTTAGGCCACCAATACTCTTTCTTCAAATCCTGGTACATTTTCGTGGTTCCTAGGGGATGGAATATCAAGACTTATGGGCCTCGTCGAATACTTTGGCCCTAATCTCTCCGTCCTTCGGTACCCACATGCGACCACATCTGGTCCTCACTCCATGAGTGATTATTTGTAACTTCATCTGTTGACCGACCATTCTTTCTTTCTTTAGGTTCTCTTCCTTTAGTGCTTCTGTTTGTGCTTTTTCTAGCTATGCCATAAAATTTGGGGTTATCACCAACTTGTACGCTTTCACCCTAATAGGATAATGAGTCTCCTTACGACTTAGGGCATCAGCGACCACATTCGTCTTTCCCGGGTGGTATAGGATCTCACAATCATAGTCTTTTAGCAATTCTAACCAACGCCTTTGTCGCATATTCAGGTCTTTATGCTCAAAGAAATGCTTCAAGCTCTTGTGATCCGAATAAATTGTGCATTTTACGTCGTAAAGGTAATGCCTCCAAATATTTAGCGCGAAGACAACTGGCACGAGCTCCAAATCATGAGTCGGGTAGTTAACTTCGTGAATCTTTAGCTGCCGTGACACATACGCGATCACCTTTCCCCTCTGCATCAAAACACACCCTAACCCCTATCCCGAAGCGTTAGAATATACCACAAGGTCCTCGTTACCGTCGGGTAATGTTAACACTAGGGCTTGGGTCAACTTCTTCTTTAACTCTTCAAATTCTTTAGACTTGGCCTGGCCCCATTAGTACTTTACTTCCTTATGTGTCAACCTTGTCAGGGGCAAGGCTATTCTCGAGAAGTCCTTAATGAACCTTCGATAGTAACCTGCCAATCCCAGAAAACTCTAAATCTCGGTTGGTATCTTTGGGATTTCCCATTCTTGTACCGCCTCTATCTTAGCTGGGTCAACCATAATGCCGTCTGCGTTAATAACGTGACCTAAGAATTGGACTTCCTTAAGCCCGAACGTGCATTTGGAGAACTTGGCATACAACTTTTCTTTCTGTAGCGTCTCTAGTACTTCTCGAAGATGACAAGCATGGTCACCTTCACTCTTCGAATAAACAAGTATGTCGTCTATGAATACTATCACTGACCTATCCAGCATCGGTCTGCACACTTGGTTCATCATACTCATGAATGTTGCTGGAGCATTTATCAAACCGAATGACATCACGTGAAATTCGGAATGCCCATACCGCGTGCGAAACGCTGTCGTATGTATATCCTCTTCCCTTACCTTTAACTGATGATATCCCGACCACAGATCGATCTTGGAGAACCATCTGGCGCCTTGTAGTTTTTCGAACAGATCATCGATCCTTGCTATTGGATTATTTTTCTTTACTGTACGTTTGTTCAACTCTCTGTAGTCGATGCACATTCTCATGGCACCATCTTTCTTCTTTACAAACTGAACCGGAGCACCCCATGGAGAAATGCTCGGCCTGATAAAACCCCTATCCAAAAGTTCTTCCAACTGTATCATTAGCTTTTTCATCTGGAACTCTGTCTCCCGATCAGGTGGTAACCCAGATAACTCCTTAGGAAACACCTCCAGAAAATTACATACCACTGGTATATCTTTCAACTCTTTCACTTTTAAATCATTGTCTATCACATAGGCCAGGTAGGCCTCACATCCGCGCCCTATATATTTCTCTGCCTTTATCATCGATATGACGTTCGTTAACGAACCATCACGATCCCTATAAACCAAAACTTCGCTATCGTCTGGAGCTTTGAGCTGAACTATCTTTCGTCTACATACAATCTGGGCTTTGTTGGCAGCCAACCAATCCATACCCAAAACTATATCAAACCCTCCCAAGGTCATAACATATAACCTAACTAGGAATCTATGGCCATGTATTTTTATCGTGCAATTATCTACCAATTCATTTACTACCCTGGTCTTGCCCACTACAGTTTCCACAATAAAGGCTTGTTCTACTTTAGTAACTTTGCATTTCATTCTTCTACACATAGAGGATGATATAAAACTCCTACTGGCACCCGAATCAAATAGTACAGATACAAAGGTATGATCAAGGATGAACGTACCTGACACCACATCTGGATCGCCCCTAGCTTCTTCTTGTGTCAGTGCATACGCTCGGGTCCTTGTCTTTGACTTCTCGGCCTCTTTTCCTTTCTTTGTGCCAGCAGCTTTAGGCTTACGACAGTCCTTGGCCAGATAGCTAGGGATTCCATAGTTATAGCATGACAGTGCACCAGGACACTCTCGAGAGTAATGCCCCGTCTTCCCGCATCGATAGCAAATGCTCAGACCCACACGACACTCCCCATAGGGCTTTCGTCCACACTTTTCACAATCACTCCCATCCTCTATCCTCAGCTTCTTCGCCTCCGGGCATGCCCACTCTTTTGCTGGCCGCTTAACGGCATTTGTCCCTTTCTTCTCAATAGGTAGTGGGTCCACGAATTCGAAGTCATCATAAACTATCCTAGCAAGTGACACCACAGATTCAAAGCTTGTAGGAGCATTTGCTATAACGTGCATACGGACCCTTTGTGGTAGTCCCTTGATGTAATACATGATCCTCTTTTCCTCAGTGTCCACCAGATGTGGAACCAATTGAGCCAACTGTGTGTATTTGGAGGTGTACTGGCGATGAGTCATACTGCCAGCACAGAGCCCTAGAAATTACCTCTCAACTCTATCAATCGCGTTCTGTGGGCAGAACTTAGTGATCAGTAGCTTTTCATGTCATCCCATTTCATCTTTTTCAGATCAGTAGCTTAATCGATCTCCACCAACTCAATGCCTCATTAGTGAATGAGTGAGCGGCAAACTTGGCCACTTGGTCATCATGGTCACGCCCCCGAAAAGACTTATAGTTGCAACCCCGAGTTGCCATTTCATAATCAGAAACGTCACCATCAGTGACTTCAGTTCTCTTGTTGCTTTCCTCTTTCTTCTCTATATCAAATTCTTTAAGCGCCTCGCCCAGTGCTTCTGGTAGAACTTTCTTCAAGATTGAAGTAACCTCTGCCGCGATAGCTTCTTTCACAATAGGTTCCAACTCAAGCGCCTCGTTATGGGCATCATCATGAACCGACTCATGGTTCCCACTGTCATTATGCTCCACGTGCACCGATTCAGTCTCGTTGCGGCAGTGTTCACTTTCCTCATGACGGTTTCGGTTACCTGGCGGTCGGCCTCGATGACCCGTATGACCCCCAGTGCGACCACCTCTCTTTGCTCTAGGCATTAGTGTCTACTGCGAACAAAGATAGCTCGTGTTATCATGATAGGTAATAATTTAGAACACCTCGAGTAATGTAAATTACAAATTACAGAGACCGGTATGAAATTACTACATTACTTTACTACTCGGGTTCTGAACATCTCCTTTCAGAGTAATATTTGCATTCAAGTTTAGAGTTTCTACTGTAAAGCACATACTATCTACTGTCTACTGTCTGTGCTAAGGCATGTACTATGTACAATTTATGCTAAAGCATTTACCTTCTACTATCTGTACTAAGGCATTATTGAGTATGTTCTATGTAAGGACATTGACTACCTTCTGTCTACTATCGTTCCATGGATGGGCTGCTCTGACTGACATTCCTTTCTTTTCTTTCCTTTGTCCCATTCTCAGTTTAAGTTCAGACATTCTCGCAAATGTCTGAATCTCTTAAACTATGGCTCTGATACCAACTTGAAACGCCCCATCCCGGGTACATCTCATAGTTGGCACCAAAACATTCAAACATAGTTCTTAATCCAGAAATCAGAATCTATTACAGCGGGTGTCTTTAAATTAAAACATTCATCAAACAATAATGTAATTCATTGTCTAAAATATAAACTATCGGAATAGGAAATGTCACTCTTCTGAGCGGCGACCAGATGTCCATGTTATCCAGCCCTCACGACTCCTTTACTTTACTTTTTCTTTACCTTTACTACCTGTCATCCATACTAAAAGTCAGCTAACGCTGGTGAGTTCTATCTTTACTTTAATATGAAAATTTTCATTTAGGAAGCTTAGCTTTATAAAAATAAATAAGCTTTTCTTTCTCTATCTTTAAAACATTTTAACTTTACTTTAAAACTTTTCTACGTTACAATTATAAAACTGTTATGTTAAAAACTTTAGCTTTGAGGCAACCGGTTAAGACTGTTATGTTAAAACTCTTTGCATCTTTACGTTTCACTCGTACATGACAAATGACTATAACATTTTAAATATCACATGTGAATATTCGCCCGAAGGCAAGATCCCTTTGCTCGCTT
Source organism: Smallanthus sonchifolius (assembly GCA_023525975.1). Classification (NCBI taxonomy): domain Eukaryota; kingdom Viridiplantae; phylum Streptophyta; class Magnoliopsida; order Asterales; family Asteraceae; genus Smallanthus; species Smallanthus sonchifolius. The sequence goes on along the minus strand of CM042019.1, from coordinate 42,529,061 downwards.
GCACCTCAGGGTAAGACTTTTACTTTGTTGTGCCCACACTTAAGGGTGGGACTTTCTCGCTTACACCGAAGTGAAGACTCCTTTGCCTGCTCACACCTCAGGGCGAGACTTTCTCGCTTACAATGATGTGAAGACTCCTTTGCCTGCTTACACCGAAGTTGCTTGCCTGAAGGACTTTTTACTTTGCAACTACAATGCAACTACTATGCAACTACTATGCACTTATACTACTTCACATAATATAATATCATTCAAACATATAACACATAGACAAATAACACATATTAACACATAAGCATATCATATGGCATCTGACACTGTCACTGTTAAGCTGCACTGACATGCAGCTTCTTTACCATTATTTACTTTCTTGAAATTATATTTCAAAGATAGTACTATTCTCTTTAACACTTTACGTTTCTTTTAATAAAAATGACCTTCTTATAAAAAGCTATGCCTTTCTCTTTCATTTTATAAAATAAATACTTTGACTTTAAAATCTTTCTACCAGTATGCATGCCAGCCCAAAACCATTATAAAAAAAGGCAATACGAAATCACCAGACTTCTACTGTGTCTATCTCTCTTAGCACTGAAACTTCAAGCTAGGTGGGATGCTATTATATCTGTTTCATGTGTTACGTATGGAACAATGTTATAACCTACATTTCTTATTCGAAAACTCCTATGTCCGAAATCTTTTTCGGTCGAAATATATTTTGACCAAAAACTTTGGTGTTTAGAACAATTTTCTATTAATGGCTTTTCATTCAAAAACTTTTGTCCGAGAACTGTTTTGTTTGAAAATATCTGTCCGAAATCTCTTTCTGTCCAAAATACTTTTCAACCGAAATGTCCTATCCAAGATACTTTTCGATCGAAAAGTTCTGTCCGAGATATATGGTGTTCCGAAATACTTTTCGAACGCATCCGAGATTTCAGACCATTCATGGAGATTTCGGACGATTCATTTGTTATTGATCAAATCCTTCGTTTTTGATCCAAGTTCCAATATTTTTACATCCAAAACTTATATATAGCTTCCATGAAGCTATATATATACTTTTAAAGCCAAACCATACGTAAAAATAACCTTTTATAAAATAAATACTTTGCCTTTAAAATATTTCTACCAGTATGCATACCAGCCCAAAACCATTGGCAATAAGAACTTACCAGACTTCTACTGTGTCTATCTCTCTTAGCACTGAAACTTCAAGCTAGATGGGATGCTATTATATCTGTTTCATGTGTCACGAATGGAACAATGTTATAACCTACATATCTCATCCGAAAACTCCTATGTCTGAAATCTTTTTCGGTCGAAATATATTTCGACCGAAAACTTTGGTGTTTAGAACTATTTTCTATTAATGGCTTTTCGTTCAAAAACTTTTGTCCGAGAACTGTTTTGTTCGAAAATATATGTCCGAAATCTCTTTCTGTCCAAAATTATTTTCGACCGAAATGTCTTATCCAAGATACTTTTCGATCGAAAAGTTCTGTCTGAGATATACGGTGTTCCAAAATATGGAGATTTCGGACGATTCATCCGTTCTTGATCAAATCCTTCGTTTTTTATCCAAGTTCCAATCTTTTTACGTCCAAAACTTATATCTAGCATCCATGAAGCTATATATAAACCATACGTAAAAATCCCATCTTGGATTGAAAACCCACTTGAAACCCTAAAACCTACTTTCAACTCTTAATTCGAATCTGAGAATGTTTTGTTACCTGTTTTCGCTTGATTTCTCCTTCTCCAACGTCCAAAGATGTTCCAGCAATGATCCACAACAACATGAAGGCCTCGTTGTGGATTCTTGGAGCTTTCTCTCTCTAGCCTCTCTTCTCTAGGTTCAAGATGGTGAAGATGAAGTGTGGGGAGTGGATAGGGTAGCTAGCGTTTTACCCCCTCCCCCTCTTTGTGCCACTTACTCTCAGGCTAAGGCATGATCCGCTCGAGCCCACCTATTATTTCATTCTTTGTTTATTTCATTATTCCGTAACGTCGTTTATTCTTTATTGTAAATTTTGGGATGTTACATTCATGGTCGGGCAAAGTTCACGGTTGTGAAGTTCACGGCTGATGAAGTTCACGGCTGATGAAGTTTGTGGCCGGACTGATGAAGTTCACAGCTGATGAAGTTCATGGCAGATGAAGTTTGTAGCCGGGTAAAGTTCACGGTTGTGAAGTTCACAGCTAATGAAGTTTGCGGCCGGCTGAAGTTCACGTTCTGGCTTAGGGAAGTCCAATTCCTAGGTCACGTCATTAACCCGAACGGCATTATGGTTGACCCAACAAAGATAATGACGGTAAGGGATTGGGATATTCCTAAGACGCCAACTGAGATCCGCAGTTTCTTGGGATTGGCAGGCTACTATCGGAGATTCATTCTGGATTTCTCAAAAATAGGCTTGCCATTGACAAAGTTGACACAGAAAGAGGTAAAGTACGAATGGGGTTCGACCCAGGAAGAAGCATTTAAGGAACTGAAGGAGAAGCTAACCCAAGCTCTAGTCTTAGCCCTTCCCGAGGGCAATGAAGACTTGGTAGTATTCTCTGACACTTCGGGTCAGGGATTGGGGTGTGTGTGCTGATGCAACGCGGGAGAGTAATCGCGTATGCATCATGACAGTTGAAAGTTCACGAAGTCAGTTATCCGACTAATGATTTGGAACTTGTTGGTGTTGTGTTTGCATTGAAAATTTTGAGGCACTACCTTTACGGGGTGAAGTTTACCATGTACTCCGATCACAAAAGTCTGAAGTACTTCTTCGAAAAAAAGGAGTTGAATATGAGGCAGAGACGATGGTTGGAACTCTTGAAAGATTATGACTGTGAAATCATATACCACCCTCGAAAGGCAAACGTGGTGGCTGACGCTCTAAGCCGAAAGGATGTGCCTGCTCCTATTAGAGTGAAAGCTTGCTAGTTGGTGGTAACATCAGATGTGATGAGAGAAATTGAAAAGGCTCAAAAAGAAGCACTTAAATAAGAAAACATAAAGAAGGAGAGAATGGTTGGCCAACAGGACAAGTTGGAATATAACACCCTTGGTGTTAGGACACGTTTTGGACGGGTGTGGATACCTATGGGTAGTGAGCTTAAAACCAAAATCTTAGATGAGGCTCATAAGTCTCGTTACTCTATCCATCCTGGTACGAACAAAATGTACCAAGATCTGAAGAAGGAATACCGGTGGCCTGAGGATGAAACATGAAGTGACGAAATACGTAAGCAAGTGCTTGACTTGCTCACAAGTTAAGGCTAAACACCAGAAACCGTACGGGAAGATTCAACCACTTGATATACTAGAATGGAATTGGGAACACATTACCATGGACATCATAACCAGGCTACCTCACACAGCTAAAGGTCATAACACCATCAGGGTAATTGTGGACAGTTTAACGAATAGTACTCATTTCCTACCTATTCGTGAGACGTTCTCGTCGGAAAGGTTAACGGAAGTATTTATTAATGAAGTAGTAGCACGGCATAGGATGCCTTTGACGATTGTATCTGACTAGGACACACGATTCACATCGAGGTTCTGGAAAAGATTTCATGAGGCGATGGGCACGAGGCTTAATATCAGCATGGCATACCACCCGCAAACGGATAATCAGTCCAAAAGGACCATTCAAAAATTGGAGGATATGCTTCATGCGGGTATTATCGACTTCGGTGGCAGTTGGGACAGTCAAGCCGAATTCTCCTACAACAACAGTCATCACACGATGATAGGCATGCCTCCTTACGAAATATGGTAAGGGAGACGATGCAGGACCCCGGTATGTTGGGGCGAGATCAGAAAGAAGGAAATAGGAAGTCTTGAAATGGTGAGAGAAACATCGGAAAAGTTTGATCAGATAAAGGCACGAATGAAGGCCGCTCAAGATCGTCAGAAATCTTATGCGGATAAACGACGAATTCCTATTGAGTTTAACGTTGGGGATCGTGTAATGTTGAAAGTATCGCCCTGGAAGGGGATCATACGATTCAGGAAGAGAGGAAAGTTAAGTCCGAGGTTTGTCGGACCTTTCAGAATAGTGGACCGGGTTGGTGAAGTCGCTTATCGGTTGGAGTTACCTGATGAGTTAAGTGGGATTCATCCTACCTTCCATTTATCACACTTGCGAAAGTGTTTGGCGGATGAATCGGCTCACGTACCACTTACTAACATCGGGGTCGACAACAACCTTAACTACATCGAAGAACTCGTGGCCATCCTGGACAGGAAGGAGAAACGGTTACGTAACAAAGTTATCCAATTGGTTAAAGTCCAATGGAAGCACCGAAAGGAATCGGAGGCTACATGGGAAACGGAGACGGAAATGAGGGAGTCATACCCCCGACTGCTTGACTTATGATAGGTTTCGGGGACGAAACCTATTGTAAGGGGGTAGACTTGTAACATCCTAAAAATAAAACTACGAGTTATTATAAACACGTGACGAATAGAATAAATAAACACGGCATGACGGGCCGAGCCGGACAGGCCAAGCGAACTTAAGGGTGGAGCATAAGGGGGAGGAGTCTCCCTATAAATAGCATAAACCACCACCTTTTTCTCTCATTTGCAAGTTTAGAGAGAGAAATCGTAGAGAGAGAAAGTTGGTGGATCGACCCGAGATTCAAGAAACGTGTTACCACATAGCTTGGGAGCAAGATCTCTTAATCATACGCTTGATTCAGGTAACGACCCGTTCTGAATCTGGGTTTTTGTTTAAAATCGGGTTCCCGGGTATTTTTGGTAAAAAGGTTGGGTTTTTATTAACCAAAAGAGAAAATGATTATAGATCTGTAATCATGAGCGGAAAATACACCTTTTGAATGTAAAAAGTTCCAAGCTTGACGAATCCATCGATCCAGATCTAAGTCCATGCAAACTGAGGTGTTTTGTATGAAGTTTGCGGTTTTGATAAAGTATGTGGTTATGATAAAGTTTAATGTTTGGATGAAGTTCACGGCCGAGCAAAGTTCACGGTTGTGAAGTTCACGACTGATGAAGTTCACGGCTGATGAAGTTCACGGATGATAAAGTTTGTGGCCGGGTGAAGTTCACGGTTGTGAAGTTCACGGCTGATGAAGTTCACGGCTGATGAAGTTCACGGAAGATGAAGTTTGTGGCTGGGTGAAGTTCACGGCTGATGAAGTTTGCGGCCGGGTGAAGTTCACGGCTGATGAAGTTTGCGGTCGGGTGAAGTTCACGGCTGATGAAGTTTGCGGTTTGGGTAAAGTTTGCGGTTTGGGTAAAGTTTACGGTTAGGGATGAAATGTGATTAGTAGTACGTAAAGCTAAGACTAGGTTGCGTACGTACAGGCTAGAAGATCTTTTAGAGACCTTTGACCGTGTTCATCTCAGGTGAGTTCTAGAAGCCCTTATTTAAATGTTTTAAATAAATGTTTTTGGGCTGGTGTGCTTACGTAACGATGTGACTGTTTTATAAAACAATGTTTATGAATGACGTATGTGACGTTTTATGAAACGATGTTTATGAACAATGTTTTGAAATGAAAGGTTATGAAAGAAGTGTTTATGAAATATTTTGCCAAAAGATGTTTACAAAGTGTTTATGAATGAATGAATGATTTTTAATAAAACATACGAATGCTTTAATTGAAGTTTTGAAGTAAAAGAAGTGAATGTTTACGAAAGTCACAAACAAACGAATCTGCCATTATTCCTTAGGGAATGAAGGTTATGGGTATGGGAAGTATGTTATGGGCCTTTACCTTTTAGGGGCCTTTGTGGCTGGCCAACTGTTGTACAACTGGGGTGATGACGGTCACCATGGGAATTACCGTGATCCTTGAAGTAGGTACGATTTACCTTACGGGGTAATCGTGCTAGAAGTTAGGTATGACTATTCTTTGGAGTATCATGCTGGAAGTTGGTACGATTTACCTTACGGGGTAATCGTGCTTGAAGTTAGGTACGACTACTCCATGGAGTATCGTGCTGGAAGTTTGGTACGTGTCATCCTTGTGATGCCGTGCTTGAAGTTTGGTATGGATGCCCTATGTGGTATCATACTTGAAGTTTGGAATTGACGGTTACGAGAAGGCGCAGATTTGATATGTTCGTTGACTTATGGGTTATGATGTGTTATGTTTTTGTTATTGTATTAATTTGCGTACGTTATTATTAATGAAGTTAAATGATATGTTTTTGGCAAATATTTGAAGTTAATGTTTTATGAAAAGCTAGAACTCACAAGCGTAGCTGACTTTTTAGTATGCACATTCAGGTTAAGGCAGGTTATGATGATGGACGGTGATGTTGGGCGGCTTGATGAGTTACCCGGGTGATATGAAGACTGGCATCCCTTTTTGAAGTTGGTTATGTTATGTTTATGTAATAGACAATGTTACGCTTCCTCATGTTGAACGATGTTTTGTTATGTTAGAAATGAAATTTTTCACTGCGTTATTTGATATTCAAGTTTAAGAACTGTTTGTGAATGAGTAAATCCAACAAGTGAGGCCTCCTGAGTTTGGGTCCTTACAAAATCGTTCCATTGTTGTTTCTCTTAACCGTTTCTACATTATAATAACCTATCTTATTTAACTTAGGGCATCCTTGATTCTTGTTGCTACAAGTTACAAGATCAACCCTCTACTATTCAAGGTAAGATTCATAGCCCCTTTTTCCTTTTTACTTTTGGGGGAAACATGTATACATATGTCTTGATAACTTAACCTTTTTATCAAAACCAATTTTTAAACAAGTAATTTCAATTATGTGCTTGATATTTGAACACTATAATAACGTTGCAATCATTAATTTGTTCATAAGCCTAAGGAAGTACTATTATGGCCATATAAGGGAAACCGATATAACAACGGCACAATCTTTGGGATTGTGGATGCAATAACATTTCAATGGCACAATCTTTGGGATTGTGGATGCAATAACATTTCAACGGTACAATCTTTGGGATTGTGGATGCAATAACATTTCAACGGCACAATCTTTGGGATTGTGGATGCATTTAACATTAAGGGTTGATTGCAATAAATTTTGTGTTAATATGTTTGCACATTTGATTGAAATTGTATTGAATTTTTTTATATCTTTTCATGCCAACATATTTTAATGACTTATAAAACCTACGTTTCTCACCAACTTTATGTTGACAGTTTACTTTACATGTTTCTGGAAATGACAACTAGGACGTTGAAGGATCACATAGGAATACTCTTGGACTTAGCTAATAAATTTGAACAATATTACTTTTGATGTTTGTTTGTTTTATTGAAACAAGTGTGACATTAATTATGAAAGTTAATAAATTATGTGATGCTTTAGCATTTGTCTTTATACCTTGTGCTATGAACAAAATGTGTGACACCTCGCGTTTCCGCCTTGGCGGGGTGTGACATTTGTTTTCATGAAGAACCTTTTGTTTATTCTTTGTTGCATTCCAGTCGCTATCAGAAGGTTTAACTTTGGGATGCTTATTCTTCATTGTCTTTGGTTTTCCAACCGTCATTGGATTAGAATGAGTTCTTTCCCCTTGTGTAACCCTCTGATTTTGCATGTAATAGGGCTCATGGGGACGATGAATGCAATTTCTTGCAAAGTGACCGGCTCGCCACATATGTAGCATGTCTGCTTCCTTGTGTATAGATCATATGTTGATCTGTCAAAACGAGATGATGATGATGGTGAATGTGAATGACGAGGTAGGCACAGTCATGCCTGGCTATGCACGGTCGCGCCTGCTCTTCGAATTTCCCAGATCTTTGAATTTTCCTTCCTTTTAGCCCAGGAAGCCAAATAACCTGCAATTATTAAAAAGGAACCAATTTAGCCCGTATTCTAGTGCAATTGCTCAAAAATTAACTAAATATGGGGATGATTATGTATGTAAAATACGTATAAATGTTGGTAGATCAAGCACCCTCTATGTACATCCAAGGTTGTCCGATCATTGTCTATTATGAAAAAATGAGAAAACTTTTAGTCGAGAAATACCATAGTTAAGTGCAGTTATGTATTCGTGTTTCCCTGCTAGCTATCCAATATTAGATATATAATTTATTTAAAGTTATCAACAAGATATAAATCTTTTCCGTTGAGGAGACACTGGAATGAGTTAAAACAAAAAAAAATTATATCCCTGAGGTACAAAAGATATGGGTTTATATATCCATCAAACAAGTTTTGTTAGTCTTGTAGATGAAGGGAATGTAACACAACAAGATTGTGGATCTTGTGGTATTTGTTTACGGGATGAGGCGTCCGGAGTCTCACATGAAGATAATATAATATTGTTGAGCCTAAGGATGCACATGAGAACACCAAGTGGAAATTTGGCATGCCTATTCATAAATCATCAACCACAAAAGTTTTGAGAAACGTAGACAGAAAATCGACACCCGTCACTAAAGGATATATATTAAAACGACTGAGAGTATAACACACATTGTACCCTTTTTCCTTAAACTATGTTTTCTCCCATAGGGTTTCTTAGTAAGGGTAATTATAAGACAACATAACTGATCCAAATGTATCAGAGGAAGAAAATACACGTTGTAGTCCTTTTCTCTTAGTTATGATTTTGTCCGATTAGGATTTCCTGGTAAAGTTTTTATTGGGACATCATCACCGTGCGTGTTAAAAGAATAATGTATTATCCTTTTCTCACATGGATAGTCAAGGGGAGAGTGTTATGAGTACTTTACATTATGGTCACTATCCACATTTCTAACTCTCATTTCATCATTACATTTGTATTAATGTTATTTCCATATAAATAGTGCCATTTTATTTGATATTTGATCTTTTATTTGTTATTTATATATAGAGAGAGAGTGTGTGTTAATGCAAAAAATAATAAAAATCGATTAAAACGGGTCATGTTTGTATCAACCAGCAAACAACCATGTCATGTGTAGGTTGTCTCAAATGATTTTTAGGTTTGAGTCAATTTTTAGGTTCGTGTTGGGTTAGATCTGTTAACCACAAACACATGTTTAGCACCAATAGGGAGAATCACAAAAAAAAAAAAAAAAAGAATAAAAAAACTTTTTTCTTGATAAATGCAACACATTTAAAACCCCAAATCGCAAAACCTTGTGTACTTTGTAAAATGTTATTGGTGGACTTAATAATTTATATACGTATTCTACGCTATCAAATAATCAACCATTTGGTTGGTTTTTTTTTACCCTATAAATTCATAAATATAGTGAAGATCACAATCTGAGTTTTTTGCGACATTCATGAAGAAAATTTGTGTAAAAAGAAGCTAGAAGAGGTTGTGATCGTGGATCAGTTTAATAATTTTCCTATAATAAATAACTAGCTTAAAATTTCGTTTATTACACGTGTTGGATAAATATATTGTTATATACTTAGTAATAAAAATTTATGATTTTAAAAACCCGTGTATTACACGGGTTGAATAAAATATAATATGATTTGTTAACACGTACATTCGTAAAAAAAAATTTTAATTAATTTGATGTGACAATTATAAATTTTGTTAAACTAATTTTTAAAATATTTTTTTTCAACTGCGTATTAATTTGTTTATTTAATTGATAAATATAAATTCATTTGGTTAAATAATATGATAACTATCAATAATTAAATAATAAGTATCCATAATTAGATTTATATTAAATATTTAAAAATATATTTTTTTAATATCATCCCTATTCTAATAAAAGACTAAATAGTGTGCCACTTGTCAACACCACATTTATCATCACAATCATTTTTCCCCCAAAAGCACATTTACATCCACTATTCAATATTTATATACTAAGTTAAAACCCATGTTTTATATGGATTGAATAAATACAACTTTTTATTAAACAATATTTTCTATAAAAATTTATATGCTGAATGTTATTAGTCACCGATGAAATAAAAAATAATGAAGATTTAAGAATTATAAATAACAAATAATGAAGATTTAAGAACTATAAATTTATATTTTAAAATAAGATATCATTGAAATTTTCATATCATTTAGTAATTTTTAATATTATATTAGAATAAAATTTAGATATTAATTATTTAACATTATCATTATTTAATAGCAGAGAAATGCGAAAAACAAAATCTAGATTTCAGTAGAAGTCGACATGTAGCAAGTATAGTTATTTATTTATTATAATATAGGTTAGAAACCCAGTATATTATACAGGCTGAATAAATGTAGTGTTATATATACTTAATAATAAAGATCTAATATTACATATTTATGACCTATTACATAATTTTTTAATACAAATTTTAGAAACGTTATATAATTATTTTTTAAAAATGTTTTATAAAAACAATGAAAGAAATGTTCAAATTATAAAAATATTTTATGAACAAAGCTATCTTTTTAATTAAAAAATGTTTTATAAATATAGTTATAGAAATCATTAATATTTAATAGGAGAGAGAGGCGGAAAAAAAATTTATAAATTTTGTTTATAGAAACTTGTATAATTAATAGGACAGAGAGGCGGGAAAAAAATGTTAAGCATAAACATGGTAATGACATGTGACACTCCAAAATCTTGATTTATTAGTATGTATAGATATAGATGTATTGATTTAGCTTAATTTTTTTGAAAAATTATATAAATAAACATTTTTACAAATCAATTCACTATTATTATCATTGACTCAATTTTTTTAAAACTATCATCAAAAGTGAATATTTTTAAAAAATCAAGAATAAAAAAAATAGGAGGTTTAAAAAAATGAGTTTTTAAAGTTTCATTATTAAAAAAACAAGTTTTTAAAATTTTATTATTAAAAAAGCAAGATTTTATAATTTTACATAAAAAATTTGAAAATACTACTTTTGTATTTTAAAAATAAATATGTTTTAGAATAAAGTTTACTACTATTTAACTTGTAGTTTTTTAATTAAGTTTGATATTTATAAATAAATTTTTTTAATCTGATTTAAAATTTTAATAGTTATTTTTTAATTAAAATTAAGAAATTTATAAATATTTATTTTTAAAAGTGTATTATATTTTAAACTTTAACTTTTATTTAAATGACGAGTTTTTTAAAAAAAATATATGTTTGGTTTCACTTATAATTTATTAGTTTTAACTTTTTTTCATATTCAATTTTGGGTTTTCAAATTTAAATTGTGGCGATATATTAAGAAGTTAGATTTTTTAATTTTGGAGTTTTAAAATTTGAATTTAAAGTACAATATATTTTTGAAATTTAGAGTTTATTTGTATTTTTCATTTTATTTTAAATAAGAGATTAAATGTTAAAATTTAGCGAGATTTTCCGTATAATAGGCGAGATTTAAAAATAATTAATTTAACTTTGCTACGTAAATTTAATTACAAGTTAAATATTTATAAATATGTTACAACATCAAGGTTAAAGTTTCTATAAAAAAGTTGATACAGTTTCAAAAACTAATAAAATTGAGAAACAACGTATGCAAGGAAATCGTTGACCAATTTGATTATTTTCGATTATTTGACTCACTACTGGCTTCAATCAGGTTTGCACCGTTTGTGACCTTTTTTAGAACAGTTTTGGCTATTTTGTGTTTTTAGTTATTGAGGAAAAAAAACTCTATTTTTGTTGCATTTAGTGGGTGTTAAACATGGAAAAGTTACCAATACCAGGTCAAATGTTGTATACAATGAAGTATTTTCAAATTTATAAATAATCATTATAATGTTTCATTTGACATGTAATTTAATATATTGTAAAAAGAACACCACTTATAAATTGTATTTTCATGTATTTTTTTGATGTTTTGATTACTCTCATCCATATAATCTTAACATTTAATAAAATGAAAAAATTAACAATATAATATCAAATTTGTATAAAAAGAGGTGTTAAAATATTTAACATTATAATTTTAATGTTTCACCCCGTGTAACACATAGGGTTAAAGCTAGTTATTTAATATGAGAGATAGACGAGAAAAACATGCTAAAAATGCATCAGAAAGTAACACGTGTCCCCTAATATTTTTATTTATTAGTATAAAGATATTTATTGTGAACTTATTCCTAGCTGCTTATTACATCCTATTCAACTTTTGACCTATGTTCATCGATCTTAAAATACTAAAATGCCCCCTACTTTAAGTATAGAACATAAATATTTGTTTATGTTAACGATAACATTGGTATAATAATGGCATATTGTAGTAATATTAATAAGTTGTGAATCCCACATGCTGGTAATGAAGCATGCCAATTTAGAAAATACTATATCAAAAAAGTAATGTAATTGGAACAAAGCTAGAAGATTTAAATTCTTTGGTAGGAATTTGAAATTGGTCACAAGCGCATTGGCATTTTAAAATTAAAATTATGAATGAGATGATGGAATAAAACAACACATAATCTATATATTATGAGAAAAGCAAGAGAAAATTACATGAAAATGAATTTACGTACTCTCTGTGTATTGAAATTCAAAAGGATTACAAGAGATAGTTATATTAAACTAATGCTACTGATGCCCAATTTATAATTGAAACTAACAAAACACGTACGTGCTAAAAGTTGACCACGTATTCCTCCATTTCAGCAACTACTTCTAACGTTCACAACCCAATAAACTCGGTCAATCTAGACCAATTCTTCTCCTGACTCGTGAACATGTTGACCCATGAATCTGTGACCCGCTGACCCATGACCCGTGCGACCCGTGAACAACTCGATTAACCCAACAGAAAAGTCATGTTGTATGTTTATATCACCATTTTGATTACTAAGTTTGTTAATTAAATCTTTGTCTCCCAATGTTTACATGCTGGTAACATAGATGGTGCTTTTCACTAACTGTTATTAACTTTCTCTGAAATAAAAAAAAACTACTAATATACCTATGATATCAAAAATAAAATAATGATAAATAAAAATTATAGAACCCATCTTGTTTCCCATGCCCTAACCCCATCCGCCAAATCGCCTCCACTGTTGGGGTCTCCACCGACTAACCGTTTATAGATCGAACAAGGAGTGTCGAGATTAAACGTCATTGATGGTCGGTTACCGACACAAAATACCTTATTTTAGTCCATTAACATTGGTTGTTAGAGATCCTTTAGAAAGAGCAACATTAGTTCTCGTGTTTATAGGACAGGTTGCAACCACGAACCAATGCCAACTTTTAATATATTAGTGTAATTATAACTTGATTTTGATTTGGGTTTTCATTCTAATTACTGGTTTTGTCTAGGAAAAAAAAAGTAAACATGTCACATTGTTTTAATTTTAAATTTAATTTACCCTAATATTGTGGAATGGAATATATTCGTTAGTTGAATGCCTACTATAAGAATGTAGGAACCCCACCATAAACTCCCATCATCTAAATCATTTTCAAGCATCCTCACCTCCCTCCCCTGTCTCTCTCTATCTCTACAGTCTTCATGGCAAAGGTGTACCCCGAGAACATCACTCCCGTTAGCGTTTCTTCTGTCGTCTGTAAGAAACCGGTGGTCTTGACAGTGTGGAAGAAGTCTCTGCTCTTTGGTTGTGACGGGTTTACAGTGTACGACTCCCTTGGCAATCTTGTATTTCGAGTAGACAACTATACGGCCACAGGAAACCGGGAGATTGTTCTCATGGACGCCTCTGGCCACACTCTCCACACCATTCGACGCAAGGTATACTTATTTATACGTGTAGTAACTTTCATAACTAAAGGGCCCTACTAATCCTACGCCACCCCTAAACTCAAACTGTTGTTTAAAGTTAGGGGCTATGACTTAAGCCTTAACCTTCAAACAGTTGTTCGACGAATTCTACGGCCGTTTTGAAGAGGGGGTATGATGTAACCCCTAAACTTCAAACGGTTGTTTGAAAACGGTGTCGGATTAGATTATCAGTGGCTTTTATATAGCATGCCCCCTAACAAAATCATCTTTTAAATTCATATAGAAGATGATTAATGACATGACTTATTATTACCAGATGTTAAGCCTACGAAACAACTTTCTGGTGTATGATGGTGAAACAGCGGTAAATCCACGATTTTCAGTGACCAAACATGGGAACATTTTCAACACCAACTCACTGGCATATGCAAGCATAGTAGGATCACCGAAGAACAGAAATGAAAGAAATGTGATCTTCGAGATTGAAGGATCATACGCTCAGAAGTCCTGCATGGTGTATGATGACGGACGCACGTGTGTTGCAGATATTAGGCGGAAGGAAGCCAAGGGAGGGGTTGCTCTTGGTGGAGATGTTTTTGCTTTGGTTGTGCAACCGTCAGTCGACCCTGCCATCGCAATGGCCCTCGTCGTTATCCTGGATCAAATGTTTGATACTTCCAGACGTTTCTTTCCATAAATTTGGACTGAACAACCTAGTTAAATTCCTAGGTTTTTCAAGTCATAATCGGCAAATCTCATTTCCTTTTATAATCCTTAAATCGTAGTACGGAAAATAAACAATAGTGAGTTCAAATATGTTCGTTAGTTTTGATGACCTTTCCTTGAACCCTATTTCAACACCCCATTCATTTGTAATGAAATGATACTTGAATTCCACTAACACTCGATAAAATAAAAAGAAGACTATATAAATGGGTTATCTAGATAAGCCCCATCATATTTTATTAAGTTACTCTCCAAATCCCATCAAGTAATCACAAATTATCTTTTTTTTTTTAATTTCATATATGTGGAGATATAAGTGTAGAATACTGTATGTTGTAAATATAATTTATTCAAGTTTTTGATACTAAAAATTTAAAGATAAAAATATAAGGTTATAAATGTAATAGTTATTGTTTCTCTCTCCTCTCTCTAGAAACTCAAAAATATTATGAACAAATTTTGTTTGATTGTTCTAAACATTTGTAGATAAAAATTAAAAAAGGTCATAAAGAAATTAGTTTGATTATTGGTTTACGTATATTGTTAGATCGTGAAAGTACAAGATGGTTCTATTCTTAGTTGAAATTGACGGAAACAATAGCAACTACACAAGTATAATCGAGAAAACAGAAAGAATACTAATAAGAACACTGTTGTATTAAGCTTTTGTGAATAAACGATTACAAATGAAAACTCTATCAAGAAGCACACTTACAATGAAAAGTTTACACAGTATTTATACTAACTTAGAATCAAGACATACCCTTGATTCTAAGGATCATATCTAACACAAACCGTTGATCTTTTGTACAAAGCAAATAATACAAGTTTAGTCTAAACTAGCTAACTTTATTGAAGCGTCTTCATTATGCATCATTACTTGCATGCTTGGAGAAGAGCATTGTTGTCCGTCATTGGTTGCACCATTGAGGTTCCTTCTGCTTTGAGTGGGTCATTAGCTTTTGCAGAAAGTTGTCAGTGACGCTTGGCATGGATAGTCAGCTGCAACGATTTATTTTCAAGGCACAAGGCTGTCAGCAGCAAGGATGAGGATCAGCATCAAGACTGATCTGTTGAACGCTGCTGATAAGCCTATCAGCAGCAACAAGTGTTGAACGCTGCTGATAAGCCTATCAGCAGCAACAAGTGTTGAACGCTGCTGATAAGCCTATCAACAGCATTTGTACTTAAAAGAATTTTGTTGCAATCAGTCTTTGGTTCTACAAACTCCCCCTAGACTGATGCTACCAAAATTCTTCTAATCTCTTTGTTGCTGAAGCTTTTGCATGTGGCAGACTATCCTTGCAACCTCATAGCCTCTTGTATCCTTGCTGGGATTGTTCAGTGGAAGCTCAGACAGATTCTTGATGTCTTTACTTGGCATTTTGAAAATTGTCTTGCTTGAACATCTCATCTGCTGCTTCTTAATATCAGTTAAGGTGAACTCATCCAGATCAGCATTGTAGGACCAACTTACAAATGGAGAGTGGGACTGAAGTGGTTTGATATCTATGATCACATCTTTGCTTGGGTTGAAATGGTGTTTGATTGCTAGCATAAGACGTTTCCCACCCTCATTTGCAGGCTCATGAGCTTCACCCATCTCTAGAATTCTACTGAGATCTGAATCTGGTAATTGTAGAACTTCATCAACAGATTTGTAAACAGATCTCCTTCTTTCAGTTCTCCCCCCTGAAGATTTCAAACCACTGATCCTGTGAACTGTAGAACCAATCAACTATATCTCTGGAGTCTTCTGGTTAAGGTGTGGGTTTGGATTTCTTCAGGAGAGGCTGTTGATGAGAGGGAGCTGGGTGAGATGGTTTGGACTTTTTGGGTGGAGGAGAGGAAGGTTTGGGGATATTTGTGGAAGGTTTTTGGATAGTGGAAGTAGTGTCTGGGGCAGAAGTCTTTTGTTTCTTGACTGGTCTCTTGTCTTCATTTTCTGTGACCCTTGTCTTAAAGACTTTCTTTCCTAGTCTTTCTTCTTCTTCCTTCTTGACTTGTCTGTACAAGGCTTGTAGGTTCATGAATGTCATGGGACCTAGCCTCCTTCCACTTTCCCCCCTTGCCTTTAGGAAGTCAGTCATGACCTTCCTTTCTTCATGGGTTCTTTAGTTAAGTGAAATGGCCTTCTTGGATTTTTGACGAGCCTTTTCTTCCTCTTCAGCTCTCTTCTTCTTTGTCAATTGCCCCTGCTGACCCATGACGGCTCTATAGATCTCTTTGTTTCAAAGTTTTACAAGGTAGTCAGCATCCTCACCTTGAGAGATCAGAGCTTCAATCCACTCCTCCCTCATTTCTTTTGCTAATTTAGAATCAGAGATTCTGAATTTAGCATTTTCCTTCCTTTTCTTTTCTTCCTCCTCCTCTTCTTCCTTGTTTAGTTGTTCCTGTAGCTGTCTAGCAAGTTCTTCATCTTTGTCAACTTGAGACACTGCATGGAGTTTGACTTTCATCTCGTCTAGCTGTTTGGCATACTGTTGGATAAGTTGTTCTCTGAGGAGCATGGCTGTTTTTCTTTCTTGAGCCTTTTTCAGGTCAGCCATCTCCTCTTCTTCTCTATTCCTTCTTATTTCTTCCTTCTCTCTCATCTCTCTGAGCAACCTCTCTTCATCTTCTTTGGTCATAATTCCCTTCCCTTTGTTTACACTGGATGCCTCTGCTTCGGCTTCACTGATCACAACAGCAGATGATTGTGATGCTGTTGGGATCTCAGCCTCAGCTTCATTGGCAAGTTGAGAGGTTGATAAGGGAAGGTCATTAGCTTCATCTGATTTGCACTCAGGACTTGTAAATTCTATCAGCATTTCTTGGACATTGGATCTTGATTCATATGCTGCAGCAAAGATGTCTACTCGAGAGGAAGCTGAGTCAGAATCAGTGTCAGAATTTGACACATATACTGCCTCAGCAATTCTTCCTTCTTGTTCAAGATGGGCTCTGACAGTAGCTATCATTGCCTGGCTTTCGAGGGAGTTGACATTGTAGATATTTTCCCTGAGTTGAAAGATCTTGTAAAGAAAGTCTGTAGGCAGTAGCAGGATGTTCCTGGTGTTGATGGTGAGAGAGGAGTCGTTGCTTAGTAGTAAGGTGTGGTCAAGAGACATAGTGCTTACCCATCCTAGCACATCTAAGTCCTTGACAATGGATTTGTACAGAAATATTCTTAAGCACAGAACTTCTTCTTCAGTGAGAAGACTACTCCTTATTATTTCAAGTCTTCTAGGAGTCAGTCTTCTTTCTGCTGCTGCTGAAGATTCAGGATAGGCTACCCTTTTTCTGCTTGTATTTGTCTTTCGAACTTGGGAAGATTATCCTCCATCAAGTCATAGAACCTGCCAATAGCAAGTTCTGCTGAGAGGTCCGTAGAGTTGTTGTTGCATTGTAGATGGTATAGGTGAAGGACTTGGATGCTGTTGAGAAAGTCCCAGTTTAGCTCTTCTACTCTGCTAAACTCCCAACCAATCCAGAACCTCTCAGACTTTCCATCATACCCCCAAGCTAGTATTGTGTCAAACTCTAGCTGTGTTGAAGTCAGTGGAAATTGGGGGGTAGTGGATTGACTTATGATGGCTGCTGCTTCAGGGATGATGCTAAAAGATGTATATGTTTGTTCTTTGTCTTCAACATCAATCAGCACCTCATCAACAGCCCTGACGACTAACTTCCAGTCTTCAGAAGTCTCTTCTTCTTCGCCATCTGAAGCTGGCAAGTCATGAACCTGTACAAAAGCTGGCTTGAATAGTGTACTTTGAAATGCAGCCTCCTCTTGAATCCAGTCGTCAAGACTGTCTGAGTCTTCTTCAATTGGGACTATCACCCCCTTTTTTGGTTGCATCAGTTTGGGTGCCCACTGAGACAAGGGAGGGAGAAGCCATGGAGGGGCATTGATGGGCTTCATGCAGAAGGATCTAGTGTTGTAGTTTTGACACCTCAGCCTCAAGCATAGCCACCCTGGCCGTCAATTCTTGATTTTTAAGTTGCATACTGTCCTCATCCATATTTGTGGAATCCTTGGAACCAGATGGGGCTGTAGACCTAGCCTCAGCATCCCCATCACCCATGGTTTCTTGGCGCCAAGGAAACATCCTCACTGTGAGTTGCCGTGGTTGAGGTCTTAGCGATGTTGTCACTGTCCTCCTAGTCATTTGATGGACCAGCAGTAGTGACATCCTCTTCCACATCCACCCTCCTAGAGTGGACCTTCAGGGAGTAGAACTTGGGTTGGGTGTGTTGGAAGTAAGATCAATCAGTACCTCCGAGATAGTGGCAGTTGGAGAAGGTACATCATCTTGATCAGGTTCCTCAACACTTAAGTTCAGAAGAGAGAGGAGTGGCTCAAGGGGCTGTTCTATGGATCCGGGAAGTGATCCTGATCCTAATAGAGAGACATCCGAAGGAGTCTCCCTAACAATGTGGTTGTCCCTTATGATATTCTAACCAGAATGTTGTGATTCTGAGTGAGGGCTGTTAGGTTGGGTTTGGGCCTTGGAGGCAAGAGAAGAAGGAGTTCTCTTGCCCCTTTTCTGGTATACTTGGCTGCAACCGGAGCCCTGTGTTCCGGTTGAGAAATAAAATTGGGTGTTAGAAGTGTATGTGCCTGTGCATCTTCAGTAGAATGCACATGGATTCGATCAAGGGAAGCAGTTGTTTGTGTTTCAGGAAGTGAGGTGGATGGTGTGGGATCAGTACCAGCTAGGTTTGCTAAACTGTCACCCTTGGTGCTTTGCATGTTCATCATTGTAGATAACAATGGAACATTGACCCCTGAGAACCTTTGGGAAACAGTTCTCATGCTTTGAAAAATGTTATTTTTATGTCTCAACATGACGTAGATTCTTGTAGGTTTTGAAAGTTCTTTTAGTTCCTGGTTGAAACCTCCTGCGAGAATCTTGGGTACATAAAAAATTGTTGCTTTGTACCCTCTTGGAGGTTATATCTCAAACCCTCAAAGATGAGGTGTGCAAAGTTAAAACCTAGGCCAGTAATCACACCATGGAAAGCAGAGGCAAGTGCGGAGCTCACTTGATGCCATCCACTTCTCTTCTGAGATATGCATTGGAGAAGAGTGTGGTAGAGATACTTCCATGGAGGGCCCATCAGCGCCTTCTCTATTGTATACTCATTTTGATTTCCAGTGTACCCTATGGATACAAAGGTCCTCATGTACTCGTCCTTTGAGTATGAGATGGCTGCTCCCTCATCTTGAAGCTTAAGATGTTTTCGGAGTGTGGCTTCCGAGATGGTGATGTCCTTGCCGTCTACCTTGGCTTTAATTTGGGGAATCCCCTGTTCGGTAGAGTAGACGGCGGTTTTCCAGAAATCCTCCATATGAGGGATATATATGGTAGGGTTGGTTGTGAGGGCAAAATGGATCTTTGATCGGCATAGGAAGTCGATCATATTATCGAATCCTTCGGATTTCTTTCCCTTGGTTAAGTATGTTGTAAGGTTATGGTACGGGGAGAACTTATCATCAGGGTTATTGATGTTTGCCATTGTTGTTTGATTTTGGAGGGAAGATTTGAAGGTTAAGAGTGTGGAAGGCTTTGAATGTTTTAAGGATGGAAGGCTTTGAATGTGGTGGGGACTTGAGAGAAGGTGATGTGGGTTTAGGGTGAAATTGAATGTGAAGAGGTGGTAATGAAATTTGATTTGTTCTTATAACGGCAGAGGAGGGAAAAAGCAAAATGACTTGTACAGTACAACCTTATTCACTTTTTACTGTTACAGCTGTAATACACCGAGACAGTCATGGTAAAGACTGACGTTAATTTTTACAGCGGCTAAAAGTTAATTTGGACATAAATTTACCCATCAGCAGCAAACTTGGTTGATGTGGATGAATAAGCCTGTCCGTTGCAAGCTTGGTTGCTGCGGAAGGTTAAGTCTGTCATCAGCAAACTCAATTGCTGTTGATGGATTCAATGATCTGCAGCAAGGATGTTGCTGCTGACAATCTTAAAGCTATCCACAGGAAACCTGTTCCTGCTGATAACTTAAAGCAGTCAGTGGCAAATCCTTTGCTGCTGAAGATTAAACCTGTCAGCAGCTGAAGGACAAAAGTGCTACTGACTCATAACTTTTATTTACAACAAAAGACAAAAACACATTTTTAAAACAGAATTTTAGAGATAGATTTTAATCAAAGTTCATCATACTAATGGATTCAACTAAATATCTTAATCTAGCTTCGTCAAAAGGTTTTGTAAACAAATCAGCATATTGCTCATTTGTATGAACTTTGGTTAAAATAATCCTCTTTTCTCAGCTTGATCTCTTACGAAATGATACCTGATGTCAATGTGCTTTGTCTTGGAATGTTGCACCGGATTGTTTGTGATTGATATAGCACTCATGTTGTCAATGTGAATTGGAGTTGCCGTGAAAGTCATCCCGTAATCCAGCATTTGATTTTGTATCCAGATGACTTGTGTACAGCAACTTGAAGCCGCAATGTATTCTGCTTCAGCTGTAGAAGTCGAAACACATGTTTGCTTCTTGCACTGCCATGAAATCAGTCTCCCTCCCAGAAACTGACATCCCCCTGGAGTGGACTTTTTGTCCAAGTTGCATCCCCTATAGTCACTATCAGTGTATGCATACAGATTAAACTTGTCATTTTTAGAGTACCATAGCCCAAGTTTTTGGGCTCCCTTTAGGTATCTAAAGATTCTCTTGACGGCTTGAAGATGTGTGTAGGTCCTGAGCAGAACTGTAGACACAGATCTGCGGAGAAATTCTTCAAACAGTCCGGATCGAGAGGCGGAATCTCTGGATCCGGTATCACTCTCGAATCAGAAATAGTAGAGACGGGTGAAGGAATCACAAACACGAACAGAAATACATAAAAGTGAAAAGAACAGATAATTGGAGCATAAAACGTATGATTCTTTGATTGATATGAAAATTAAAAGGCTCCTCACACACTCTACAATTATCTCACCCCAGGGTGAGCTCCCCCTGGGGTGGTGATTCCCTCTACAGACACACACTCACCCCTAGGGCATAATCTGCTATATATAAGAGGCCAAGCACATGCTCCTTGTTTTCCAAGCCACCGCCCAATGGGTCTGAAAAACAGGTATCGAAACTACCTAGGTTCGATTGAACAAATGTTCAACCGAAACTAGTAGTTTCAATACTGTAATTTCGATTGACAGCATCAGTCTCAAAATTATACCCAACAATCTCCCCCTTGACTGATGCTATCAATTCTTGTCCGACTCTGTCTTTCGTCTTCATAGATTGACTGATGATCCAATGCCTTTCGTTGTGATTCTCCCCCTCAAGTGAGACCCACCTATCTTGTAGGCAAATGGTAAAGGTTTGAATCCCAAGTATTTAGCAGTAAATAACCATCTTTCTACAAAGATTCTTGACATTCTCGAACACTTGATCAACTTTTGCCTTCTTTCCCCCCAAAAAAAGGTCAATTTCAAGCAAAGGCTCACTTTGTCTTACATCTTTCATAACTCTGCTGATAATTTGAAGTCTTTCGTGGTAATTCTCCCCCTGAAGTGTAGACCCACCTATTTCTAGGCAAAAGATAAGGGATCGAATCACCATGTAATCAACAACTAATGATCCGGTTTGTCACAAGTATGCTTGACTTTGTTACCCGCTGCCCAAACTTGAACTTTGATCAAAGGAATTACGGCTGAATCAGGCAGAACACCGTGTATATTGCCGAAGAAACGAAATTTTCAAAAACCCGAAAAAGGCTGTCTCCAAGTTTTCTTCCAAAACTCCCCTCCTTCTATGCAATATCCTTTTAAAAAATTTATCCAAAATTTCCAAAAAAAAAAACAATTCTTTTTTTTTTTTTTTTTGGAAAGTACTTGGACAGTTTTGCCTGTAGTTTCGATAGACTCTACTTCAGTCGAAACAAGGCTAGTTTCGATAGAGACAGTATCGAAACAAGAAGTTTCGATAGAGAGATTCTTCAATCGAAACAAGAAGTTTCGATAGAGAGATTCTTCAATCGAAACTAGTAGTTTCGATAGGAAATTCTTCAACCGAAACTAGTAGTTTCGATACCCTCTAGTTTCGATAGCCTAGTTTTGATGTCTTCTACTTCTGATTTAGGGCAACACCAGTAGTTTCGATAGAAAATGTTCAGTCGCCACATAGTTTCGATTGACCATCATCAACCTTCAGCTACTTCGATACCCCCAATCCAGGTCTGAAAATGCTTCAAGAGCCTTACATCTTCAGATTTTGACAGTGGAAATGTAGAACAGCAGTCACGAACCTGCTACACATCGATTTCTTCATGTTTAACGTCTCAATGGCGGGTATTTTCTGATTTTTGAGCAGATTCGAGAGCAATAAGAGCCACCATGGCTCTGATACCAACTGTAGGTCCTGAGCAGAACTGTAGACACAGATCTGCGGAGAAATTATTCAAACAATCCGGATCGAGAGGCGGAATCTCTGGATCCGGTATCACTCTCGAATCAGAAATAGTAGAGACGGGTGCGGGAATCACAAACACGAACAGAAATATATAAAAGTGAAAAGAACAGATAATTGGAGCATAAAACGTATGATTCTTTGATTGATATGAAAATTAAAAGGCTCCTCACACACTCTACAATTATCTCACCCCAGGGTGAGCTCCCCCTAGGGTGGTGATTCCCTCTACAGACACACACTCACTCCTAGGGCATAATCTGCTATATATTGGAGGCCAAGCACATGCGCCTTGTTTTCCAAGCCACCGCCCAATGGGCCTGAAAAACAGGTATCGAAACTACCTAGTTTCGATTGAACAAATGTTCAACCGAAACTAGTAGTTTTGATACTATAATTTCGATTGACAGCATCAGTCTCAAAATTATACCCAACAATATGAAATCTTTAGAGCTGCTTGAAATCTTGCACAGAGACATACTGTAAACATGATATCTGGCCTTAAGGCAGTGAGATACATGAGAGACCCTATCATTGCACGATACTGATGTTGATCAGTGTCTTGGCCATCTTTGTCTGGAGTCAGCTGATGATGCACTTGCATAGGGGTTCCTGCAGCAGAGCAGTCAGCCATCTTGAATCTTTCCAAAATGCTCTTTACATATTTGGATTGGCTGATGCAGATTCCATTTGGGACTTGTTTGACTTGTAGACCCAAAAAGAAATTTAGTTCACCCATTGAACTCATTTCAAACTTTGAGTGCATCAGAATCTCAAAGTCTTTGCACAGCTTTTTCCTTGTTGATCCAAAGATGATATCATCAACATAGATTTGAACTAGTAAGATTTCTCCCCCTTCATCTTTGATAAACAAGGTCTGGTCAATAGCACCTCTTCTGAAGTTGTTGCTTAGTAGATATCCTGAAAAGGTTTCATACCAGGCTCTTGGTGCTTGATGTAGGCCATACAGAGCTTTGTCTAGTTTGAACACTTGAGTAGGATGTGCAGGATCTACAAAGCCCGGAGGCTGTTTGACGTATACTTCCTCACCAATCTTCCCATACAGAAAGGCACTTTTAACATCCATTTGATAGACAGTGAAATTCTTGGATACAACATATGCCAGGAAGATTCTGATGGCCTCCAGCCTGGCAACAGGAGCAAAGACTTCATCATAGTCAATTCCTTCTTCCTGAGTGTAGCCTTGAGCGACAAGTCTGGCTTTGTTCTTGACTACAATACCTCTCTCATCTTGCTTGTTCCTGAAAACTCATCGTGTTCCAATAGCATATTTACTTGGTGGAAGATCAATAAGTTTTCAGACATCCTGCCTCTGGAATTGCAGCAATTCTTCCTGCATTGCCTAAATCCAGCTGCTGTGTTTGAGTGCTTCATCTATCTTCTTGGGTTCCACCTAAGATAGAAAACATGAAAACAAGCATATATTGGCCTCGTGAGATTTGCTTCTTGTGAGAACTCCTTGGTGGACTTGGCCAATAATATTTTCATGAGGATGTTCTTTGTGGATCCTCTATGCTGGTACCACCTTCAGCTGTATCCCTTGCTCCAGATTTCAACATCATTAGCCACATCAATATTTTCAACAATAGCATCAGCAGCATCTACAACATTTACCGAAGAGTCTTCATTTAGATTTTCAGTTTCAGACAGGCTGTTGTTGGTGACATTGGAGAGTCTTGTTCCGGCTTCACTTGCTTCAATTGCTTCCACAACTGATGGAGGATCAATCGATGGTCTTCTCAGACGGATAGAAGATTTGGGAAAATCCAGTCTGTAGTCAGTGGATGAAATGGAGGCAGGTGTTTATGTAGACGTAGACTCCATATTTGAGAAGGTGAGAGGCTCAAATATTTGGGAGAAGGAGTCTATGTCAAAGAGCCAGTTTGGGCTTTTTCCCTGCTCACAGACGATGTGTTCTCTACATTCCACATTTGCTAATTCTTCCACAATTCTTGTTCTTGAATTGAATACTCTGTAGGCCTTTGATTGAGAGGAATAGCCCACAAAATATCCTTTATCAGATTTGGCACCAAACTTAGGAAGAACCCCATGTGTGATGAGAATGGTGCATGGACACCCAAAAGGCTTTAGAAACCCAATGTAGGGAACTCTTTGAAACCAAAGTTCATAAGGTGTCTTGTTGAGGGGTTTGACAATGAGAACTCTATTTTGCACATAGCAGGCTGTGCTAACTGCTTCTGCCCAGAATGTGAGAGGCAGTTTTGAGTCAGCCAACATAAATCTTGCTGACTCAATTAGAGTTTTGTTTCTCCTTTCAGCAACTCCATTTTGTTGAGGAGTTCTTAGAGCACTGTATTGTCTTTCTATCCCCTTGCTTTCATAGAAACAGTTCAAAGTGTGGTTTTTGAACTCTGTGCCCTGATCACACCTTATGATCTTTACTTTTTGATTGCTTTGATTTTCTACCCTCAGAATGTAGGATTTGAGAATTTCAGCAGTTTCATCTTTAGTTCTCAGGAAGTATACCCATGAGAATCTGGTATAGTCATCAGTTATCACCAGACAGTATGATTTTTTGCCTATTGACATGACATTTGTAGGACCAAAGAGATCCATATGCAGCAGTTGTAGTGGAGTGTCATTTGTATTCAAGGTCTTGGGATTGTGAGAACTCTTGTGTTGCTTCCCCTTTAAGCAAGCAATGCAGTGGTCTTCTAGCTGGAATTCTTTGTCAGGATGCCCTCTGACAAGATTATCCTTCACCAGTTTTTTAATAGTTTTGATATTAACATGACTTAATCTCCTGTGCCAGAAAGCTGATTCATCAACTGAGGCTTTTGATATAAAACAAGAAACACTCCCAAATGGAGTGACTTCATTCATGTCCGGTACATAGAGATTTTCTTTTCTCTGAGCAGTTAATAAAATCTTTTCTGGAGGAGGTATGGATAAGCCTGGAGATAGTACAAAGCATTCTTTATCCATGAAGAGCATCCAATGCTTTTGGTCACAGACCTGGGAAACACTCATGAGATTGAAGTCCAATTCTTTGACATAGTTGACCTTATCAATGCTCATTCTTTCGTTGGACACAGTTCCTTGTCCAGTAATGGATCCTCCCTTTGAGTCACTTCCAAAAGCAACATATCCTCCATTGAAGTGTCTGAAGTTGGAGAGGATGGATCTGTTGCCTGTCATGTGCCTAGAACAACCACTGTCTACCACCCAGGTGTTATTCTTGTGACCTGGCTGTCCCTGCACATGATATATATCTAATTAGTGGGAGGAACCCAAGAGTCTGCAAACTTGAAAAAGATGGTTGTTAGTTTATCCTTTTCAGTATGTTTGCAGTCAATGGAACCAATGATAATGCTTGGAGATGGTTTGGCTTTCAATTGCTGTGTTGGTGATTTTCTAGTTTTCCTCACATTGTCAGCAACGGATTTTGCTACTGATGTTTCTGGCTTGTCAACAGTAGATTCTGCTGCTGATGGCTTTGTTGGAGTGGCAGCATTTTTGGCTGCTGAAGGCTTTGCCTTGGATTTTGCCTTATCAGCAGTGGACACTCTTGCTGCTGATGGCTTTGCCTTTGATTTCCCTTTATACGCAATAGACATTTTTGCTGCTGAAGGCTTAACTTTTGTTTTTCCAGACTTTTCAAGATCAGCAGCTGTTTTGTTTACTGCTGATGATGTAAATCTAGATGAGCAGTTTGCAATCTGATTGAAGGGATTAAATATGCATTTGGCAGCAAAGTGGTTGCTTTCACCACAAATGATACAGGTTTGTTGAGGTCTTGAAACCTTCACTCTTGGGGGAGATAGAGACTCCCTGAACTTAGTTGCTTTGGCCTCGTAGCTTCTTACCTTCTTGTTTCTGTTAGTCTTTTCAAAGACATGCTGCTTTGAATTTCTATGGTATTCCAGGTAATGAAAGAAGGTGCTAGCAGTGTGATTATATCTGCCACACACAAAGCATGATCTGGCCAGTTTGTCTCTTGAAAGGTAGACATAGTCCTTTCTTTGGAACAGATCCTTGAAGTTCCATGGATGAGCTTTGTTATGTTCAAAAGTGGCTTCTTCTAGGGTCTTTTGAACATATGGAACTTTTTCTCCAGGCGTATGACATATATCAAACACCTTCTTCTTTGTGATCGGCTTTGACTGAGGCTTGGGGTTAGTGGATCCTGATGTCTCTCCCTTTTCAATGTTTAGCTTTTTTTCATCTGGAGGATAGCTGATCTTGATCTGTTTGAATGGGACAGGGGCTGGAATAGCTGGAATAACAGTAGGAACTTCAGCTCTAGTCAGAACTGTAGGTCCTGAGCATAACTCTAGACACAGATCTGCGGAGAAATTTTTCAAACAGTCCGGATCGAAAGGCGGAATCTCTGGATCCGGTATCACTCTCGAATCAGAAATGGTAGAGACGAGTGCGGGAATCACAAACACGAACAGAAATATATAAAAGTGAAAAGAACAGATAATTGGAGCATAAAACGTATGATTCTTTGATTGATATGAAAATTAAAAGGCTCCTCACACACTCTACAATTATCTCACCCCAGGGTGAGCTCCCCCTGGGGTGGTGATTCCCTCTACAGACACACACTCACTCCTAGGGCATAATCTTCTATATATAGGAGACCAAGCACATGCGCCTTGTTTTCCAAGCCACCGCCCAATGGGCCTGAAAAACAGGTATCGAAACTACCTAGTTTCGATTGAACAAATGTTCAACCGAAACTAGTAGTTTCGATTGAACAAAAGTTCAACCGAAACTAGTAGTTTCGATACTGTAATTTCGATTGACAGCATCAGTCTCAAAATTATACCCAACAATCTCCCCCAAGACTGATGCTATCAATTCTTGTCCGACTCTGTCTTTCGTCTTCATAGATTGACTGATGATCCAATGCCTTTCGTTGTGATTCTCCCCCTCAAGTGTAAACCCTCCTATCTTGTAGGCAAATGATAAAGGTTTGAATCCCAAATATTTAGCAGTAAATAACCATCTTTCTACAAGGATTCTTGACATTCTCGAACACTTGATCAACTTTTGCCTTCTCTCCTCCTAAAAAAAAGGTCAATTTCAAGCAAAGGCTCACTTTGTCTTACATCTTCATAACTCTGCTGATAATTTGAAGTCTTTCGTGGTAATTCTCCCCCTGAAGTGTAGACCCTCCTATTTCTAGGCAAAAGATAAGGGATCGAATCACCATGTAATCAACAACTAATGATCCGGTTTGTCACAAGTATGCTTGACTTTGTTACCCGCTGCCCAAACTTGAACTTTGATCAAAGGAATTACGGCTGAATCAGGCAGAACATCGTGTATATTGCCGAAGAAACAAAATTTTTGAAAACCCGAAAAAGGCTGTCTCCAAGTTTTCTTCCAAAACTCCCCTCCTTCTATGCAATATCCCGTTAAAAAATTTATCCAAGAAAATTTCCAAAAAAAAAAAACTCTTTTTGTTTTTTTTTTTTGGACAGTTCTGCCTGTAGTTTCGATAGGCTCTACTTCAGTCGAAACAAGGCTAGTTTCGATAGAGATAGTATCGAAACAAGAAGTTTCGATAGAGAGATTCTTCAATCGAAACTAGTAGTTTCGATAGGAGATTCTTCAACCGAAACTAGTAGTTTCGATACCCTCTAGTTTCGATAGCCTAGTTTCGACAGCCTAGTTTCGATGTCTTCTACTTCTGATTTAGGGCAACACCAGTAGTTTCGATAGAAAATGTTCAGCCGCCACATAGTTTCGATTGACCATCTTCAACCTTCAGCTACTTCGATACCCCCAATCCAGGTCTGAAAAATGCTTCAAGAGCCTTACATCTTCAGATTTTGACAGCGGAAATGTAGAACAGCAGTCACGAACCTGCTACACATCGATTTCTTCATGTTTAACGTCTCAATGGCGGGTTTTTTCTGATTTTCGAGCAGATTCGAGAGCAATAAGAGCCACCATGGATCTGATACCAACTGTAGGTCCTTAGCATAACTGTAGACACAGATCTGCGGAGAAAATTTTCAAACAGTCCGGATCGAGAGGCGGAATCTCTGGATCCGGTATCACTCTCGAATCAGAAATAGTAGAGACGGGTGAAGGAATCACAAACACGAACAGAAATATATAAAAGTGAAAAGAACAGATAATTAGAGCATAAAACGTATGATTCTTTGATTGATATGAAAATTAAAAGGCTCCTCACACACTCTACAATTATCTCACCCCAGGGTGAGCTCCCCCTGGGGTGGTGATTCCCTCTACAGACACACACTCACTCCTAGGGCATAATCTGCTATATATTGGAGGCCAAGCACATGCGCCTTGTTTTCCAAGCCACCGCCCAATGGGCCTGAAAAACAGGTATCGAAACTACCTAGTTTCGATTGAACAAATGTTCAACAGAAACTAGTAGTTTCGATACTATAATTTCGATTGACAGCATCAGTCTCAAAATTATACCCAACACAAATCCAAACTCATGCCATAACAGCTTCAGATGGGGCTGCACTGGTTTCATCATGGTCTGAGCAGGTTGACTCAGATTCCGATGAGGTAGTGCAGTCTTCGATGAAAGGTTCATCCGTTGAAGGATCAAGATTTCGGTTTGCAGTGTCAAGATTTGCAACACTGAAGCTTGGTTCATGAATGGCAATATAGTCAGTAGGAGGAGGAACAGATTTGTACTGATCATTGTTATACCCAAGTCCAGTCTTTACCTTCTCATGGACTTCAATATCTAAAAGTCTTTGTAACTTTTTGGAGGAAAATTCATATTTTTCAACATGAACTTTCTGTTCTGCCAGTTCAGCTCTGGTAGCTTTTAGTTTGACCAGTAGATCATCAATCTGAGTTTCAAGATTAGTTTGTTCGTGTTTTAACAATGAAATCTCTTTCTTAAGGCGGTTAATCTTTTCTTTATAAGTATTTTCAACCTTTTTGAACTCAGATTTCATCTGATGAAACTCTTCATTTTGATCTATAAGGTTTTGGTTATGCTTTCTATAATCTAAAACTTTATCAATACAAGCTTGAGAGCAAAGATGTTCAAATACCTGAGGTGGTATCTTTGCAGTGTCTGCCATAAGAGCTTGGTTGGTGGTAGGAACATCTTCATATTGAAAACTCAAGTCAAAGTCTGAAGTTCCAACATTTGAACAAGCTGCAGTTTGAGCTGGAGGAGTTCCTTGCTGTTGCTGCTGCTGTTGCCTGGGCTGACCTTGGTAGCCTTGTCTTTGATGGCTGACACCCGGATTGGCTTTTGGCACCATGCACTCCCTAGTAAAGTGACCCAATTGGTTACAGTTGTAACACCGGATCTTGCTTTTATCTAACCCCACTCTGGTGTTTGAGTTGTTGCTTGGAACAAATCTCCCGGTTCTAGAATAGAACCTTTTTGCTCTGAGGGAGAGCATGGCATATGAGTGCTGAATATCCATTTCTTCAAGATCATCTGGATGAAAGCATTCCGGGTCCTCTTTTATGAAGTACATGCTGCTTGAGTTGTCAGAGACAAAAGTAGTAGAGGTTGACTGTTGAGGAGGGGCTTCAAGAAGAAGTGGTGATGAGTTGGATTGTGAAGCAGTTGGTGTTTGAGGATGAGTGACGATGGGGGGATAGTAATTGCTTGCACTAGGACCGGAGTGATCAGAGTGAAGCGCAGATGAGATGGTGGAGGAAGTAGAGGCTGATTGATGATTGGAGCTCCTTTCCTTGGCTTGAATCATTTCTAATTCATATGTTTTCAGC
The DNA here is from genome assembly GCA_023525975.1 of Smallanthus sonchifolius. NCBI lineage: Eukaryota > Viridiplantae > Streptophyta > Magnoliopsida > Asterales > Asteraceae > Smallanthus > Smallanthus sonchifolius. The sequence continues at coordinate 42,498,561 of CM042019.1, read as the reverse complement.
ATGCCAAAGAGCTCTGTCATCTGGAGAGTTTTTAAATTCTCCGTTTTTCTTATAGACACTGTATATAGTGTCCAGCAGCTCGGGAGAGATCTGATAAACTTTTTGAGAATATCTTCATTCTCTAGCTTTACTTTGGAGCACTGCAGTTCTCCCAGCAGGTACGTGTACCTGTTATACAAAACGGTTAGTAACTCATCTTCCTTCCAGACGAAGTTTTCGTACTACTGCTTCAGGATGTCCCTTCTGTTTTCTTTGACTTCCTCTGAGCCAGCAAACATCTTCTCAAGAGCCTCCCAGAGCTCCTTAGCAGTTTTATAACTTCTGAAGTTATGAAAAACTTCATTTGGAAGGCACATTTAGATAGCTCCTAGTGCCTTGAAGTCCACCTCCATCTTCTTTATGTCCTCTTCTGAGTACTTGGAGGGCTCCTTCGGTACTAGTGGTCCTCCAGAATCAGCAGAGGCCACCAAGAAGCTTTCCATGCGATTCTTCCACATGTCGTAGTCTTCCCCGGATACCAACCTTGGTGGTCGGTTGATGCTGCCAATGTCTTCAAATCCATTGCTCTGTGCCATCTTTGTTTTGTGATTTTAGGTGACTTTATCAAAGAGAAAGTTTAGAATAGAACCAGAAGTGATTAAACAAGTGTGAGTTTGTTTAATCTGAGCCAAAGCTCTGATACCACTTGTTAGATCGTGAAAGTACAAGATGGTTCTGTTCTTAGTTGAAATTGGCGGAAACAATAGCAACTACACAAGTATAATCGAGTAAACAGAAAGAATACTAATAAGAACACTGTTGTATTAAGCTTTTGTGAATAAACGATTACAAATGAAAACTCTATCAAGAAGCACACTTACAATGAAGTGTTTACACAATATTTATACTAACTTAGAATCAAGACAGACCCTTGATTCTAAGGATCAGATCTAACACAGACCGTTGATCTTTTGTACAAAGCTAATAATACAAGTTTAGTCTAAACTAGCTAACTTTATTGAAGCGTCTTCTTTATGCATCATTACTTGCATGCTTGGAGAAGAGCATTGTTGTCCGTCATTGGTTGCACCATTGAGGTTCCTTCTGCTTTGAGTGTGTCAGTAGCTTTTGCAGAAAGTCGTCAGTGACGCTTGGCATGGATAGTCAGCTGTAACGATTTATCTTCAAGGCACAAGGCTGTCAGCAGCAAGGATGAGGATCAGCATCAAGACTGATCTGTTGAACGCTGCTGATAAGCCTATCAGCAGCAACAAGTGTTGAACGTTGCTGATAAGCCTATCAGCAGCAACAAGTGTTGAACGCTGCTGATGAGCCTATCAGCAGCAACAAGTGTTGAACGCTGCTGATGAGCTTATCAGCAGCAACAAGTGTTGAACGCTGCTGATAAGCCTATCAGCAGCAACAAGTGTTGAACGCTGCTGATAAGCCTATCAGCAGCATTTGTACGTAGAAGAATTTTGTTGCAATCAGTCTTTGGTTCTACATATATAACCTATAATATTGAACAAATTAGTTTGATGGTTCTCTATCTACATAAACTACACATGTATATCCAACGAGTACAAAATATTATATATATATATATGTATGTATATATATATATATGTATGTATATATATATATGTATATATATACAGGGTTAGTTTCAAATGAGAACTCATAAATACTTGAGAACTCGCGAGAACCCGTCAAAAAACCAATTAAAACATTTTTTTTGTTTTCACCATCTTTATTATTAAAATATAACATAAAAAATGATTTATCTCTTCAATTAATTCATCCCTTCTCTCTAAATTATCCTTAAAAAAATTTATATACATATGTAAATGTTAAACACTTACACATGTGTAAGTGGTAAACTTACACAAGTTTATATTTTTTTTAATATATGAAGACATGTAAATTTATATATATAAATTCATTTTTTTATGTTGTATTATAATAATAAAAATAGTAAAAACAAAAATAATGGTTTTTATTGGTTTTTTGACGAGTTCTAAAAATATTTAGGAGTTCTTAAATGATCCATTCCCTATATATATATATATATATATATATATAGAGTTCGACGATACGGTTCCAACGCCGCCAAAATTAGCTCAATCGGAGTTCGTTTGATATCGTTTCTTAAATTTTTTGTCATTTTTTAGATTTCTTAACGAAAAACTACTTTTTATTTGAACCTCCCCTTTTATATATATATATATATATATATATATATATATATATGTATATGTGTAGACACTACCAAAAAAAACTAAATTATCACTAACAGATGGCAAGGGTTTGCTCTATGTGATCTCATGAAAAGTTAGTCACTACCAAAAAAAACTAATTAATTATCACTAACAGATGATTCCGTGGGAAATCTCTCGGTAATAGTGGCAACCAACGAGAATCCGTCAATGATAACCCGTCAGAAATTTGGCATGGGTAATTCACTTTTGGAGGGATATTACCGATGAATTGCTGACAGAAAGATTACTGACAAGATATACAAGGTCTTAGTTTTACTCTTTATCGACAGAACAACGGCGACAGACTACCGACGAATTAGCAACACTACCAATGGGTAGTTTACCGACGGATTTCAGACATCTACTTGAAGTATTACAAACAGTCTACCCTAGGTAATTCGTCAGTAATTTAATCTTTTAATAAAAAATAAATCCAAAATATCTTAATTTCCTGTAATTTAAATACAAATAAAATATATTATAAATTTTGAAATTTCAAATTAAATTACACAGCCAAAATAATGAAAATATTAATTTCCATAACCAGCTTGTAATGGGTTAGGCTCGGTTTTAGCATATGGCTGGTGATGAACTTGAGTTGTGCCTGTTTTAGTATGTATCATGACGTAATTAGCCAATCTATTTTACGATTTAACAAAAAAATAAGGGAATTAGCTCGTTTATTGAAATTTATATAGCATTACGACTGTAAATATAACATTCATACAAGAATATTAGAGTGTCTTCAAGCTCATCTCAATCAGATGATAGAAGATAGGGGGAGAAAGGAAAGATGAAAAGGATGCTCATTATGGTCTTTCTTTCCTGACCATCAACAACATGAACAAGTGAATATGGAAGCAACTTCTGATCACCAACAGCAAGCTGAGCCTGAGGTCAGTGCAACTGATCAAATATTCAATACTAAACTTTCTGATGCTTGTGTTAATGTTTAAATAAAATACAAAGGCAAGGCTGTGGCTACTGATGAAGAGATTCCAGTTCAAGCTCCAATACAAAGGCAAGGCTATTGCTACGAGTGATGATGATTTGGAGTTTGACAAAGACCTGGAAGATGAATTGGCCAGAAGAAATTTATTAGAGATGCAAACTAGAGCCTATTTTGCTGACATGGCTGAACAAGCTCTAGTGGAACAATATATGTGTTGGGAATAATCTTGATCGGGTCACGGGTCATGGGTTACAAGATATTGGATACGGGTCAAGCAGGAGATTATTTGATGAAAAACTTATTTAGTCACATGTTTGTTTCATTGTTTGTTTTGTCCGGTTCTTTAGGAGATTTCCATTTTAATAGGTATTAGTAGGTGCAGTGTTTTGTTTCTTTCTTTTTGTACGTTGCCTATAAATAGGCTACACTGGTTAATGAATAAAAAGCAAGAGTTCTGCAACAAACTTCATCTACATCTTTTTTCATCTTTCCAGTGGGTTAAAAACAAACACTTATATACGTGAGTTTGTGTGTGTGTTGTGGGCCTGAACCAACAATTGGTATCAGAGAGGAGGTTGAAGAAGGCCGATTACAGAGTCGATTTTCCAATAAAGGGGAGCAGTCCCTTTAAACTGCGGGAAAGAGGGCTGAGATGAGTGAAAGAATTCACTGAAGGGTTCAAGGAGATTATTGGTGATTGAAAAAGAAAGCTTTGGCTCTGTGCGAGCCGAGCATGGTTCTGAGTGAACCGGCAGAGACAAGGAAGAAACCGATCTTTGTGATCGGAGAAGTGTTCTGCGTGAACAAAGAAAGGAAGAGAGTGAAGACTGGCTGTTGTTACAGCAGTAAAGACTGAAGAAAGAGACCGACGCCGGAGAAGAAGAACCGGTGAGAAAAAGACCGTGGCCGGAAATTAATTTCTGGTTGAGACCGAAAAGACCGACTAGCCGAAAAGATCGATGGCAACTAGACCGAGAAGACCGTTAAGCTGCAAGACCGGCGGCTTGAAAAATTTAGACCGAAGACCGAAAATGGTGACCGGAAGAAAGATAGACCGAAGCTACAACAGCAAGAAGACCGAAGGAGGTAAACGAGACCGGTGGTTTGCCTGAGAAATAGAGACCGGGTACCGAGTACGGAGTATTCGGTTGCAAATCAGAGGATGTTTCAAGGATGTTGTGATGTTCTAGCAGTCCCGAAAAGCAGTTGTTTTGGGCTGCAGTCGGTGGCCAAAAACAATGATGTTGTGACAGTGGTTAGCTGAGGCAGCAGGTTGATGAAGCAGGCACATAGGTGAAGAAATTTGTGGCTAAAATCAGTCGGAGACATAGCAAAAAGCAAAGAAACCGAACCGAGCAAGAATGAAGGTTCAAGAGCAAGAGGATTCAAGGCAAGCAAGAAAACAGAAAGTTTGGCAAGACCGAAGATCAAGATTAAAGGGGTGAATGTTGGGAATAATCTTGATTGGGTCACGGGTCAGACGGGTCATAGGTTACAAGATATTGGATACGGGTCAAGAAGGCTGAAGAAATCATTACTCCAGATCCATTGAAGTATTAATTAATGTATGAGAGGCTTGGTAATGTGAATGAAAGGCTCAATGAACAGGCAACATATCTCTTTGAGCCTGGTTATACCTGGAAGCACATCTTTGGACTAATTGTAACACAAGTTGAAGAAGCTATTTTAGAAATAAAATCCAATACTAGTGCACCAGAGCTTGAAAGAGATAAGCTGATTTTCATTCTTAAAGCCATCAACTTTCAAAACAGACAAGTGAAGAATATGAAAGTTGATATTCTAAAAATGCATGTTGAAAGAATGAAGAAAGAGAAGAAGGTCAGGCTTGAGAAAGAAGCTAAACAAGTTGAGATAAATAAACCAGAGTCTGTGATTCCAGAACCTAAGATTGTCATTAAAGAAGCTGAGACTAGAGTTAAGGAAGTTGATGTTGAAAAACCTGATATTGTAAAGGTACCAGATGAATCTGAAGACCTACCCAGTTTGAATTCTTTAAGATGCCTGAAGCACAAAGCTATGACCATTAAAGGAGTGAATAGTGAAGAAAAAGAGATTAAGAGCTTGCTTAAACACTTCAGATATTTGGAAAAGAAACATAAAGCTTATCAATCTCAAAACCTGCTGCCACAGTAACAATAGAAGAAGAAGAAGAAAATGAAAGAGCTAGTTTATTTCAAATATTGCTGAAGCATAATTATGATGTAGATCTTCTTGGAGAATGCTCAACTGTTACCCTTAGAAGAATGGTTGCTAAGGTAAATGAAACAAAAGAACAACTTCAACAAAAGCAACAATAAAAGCAGTTGGAACACCAACTAAAAGAAGAGGATTTTGAAAGGTTAAAAAGTGTTCTTGATGAAAGAATTGAGAACAAGAAACAGGCTGAAAGCTTCAAGCTTGGTTTTAATGAACATACTCAAGTCTTAAAAAGAAGATTAGGTGAAATTTATGCTCCAAAAGTCCCAGATCCAAAGAAAGTTGAAGAAATAAGCAAGGAAATTTATACTTTTTCAACAAGCGAAAGAAGAAAAGTTACTGAAGAAGAAAAGATTGCCTGGTTTAAAAAGCAAAAGTTAGAATCTACAACAAAAACAGTAAGAATTGTAGATGCTTTTGACCTTGGCAATGAAAACTTTTCTAAAGAAGTGTTAAAAGAAAAGATTGTGAATTAGAAATATGACATGGCCAGAGATTTATTCATAATCAGAAGAACAAAAGGCAAATTTCAGTATTTCAGAGATGGTCATGAGCTAATGAAACTTCCATTATCAGATCTAAAAGAGTTTCTAGAGAGTTAGTGAATTTGAAAGTTATCTAAGAAAGCTATCAAAGGAAAACTTAAATCAATTCATAAACCAGTGAAGAAAAGAGTGAGATATGCATATGGTGAAAGGAAAGTGACAAAATTTGAAGATCTCTTGTTACCATTAAAATCGTCTCAATGAGCAGAAACTTCCAAAAGATCCACTATTGTTCTTCCCTACTACAATACAAGAAGAGTTAGAAACACAATTTCTTTACAACCATTCACACAACTATATTTTGATGGGTGTGAATTTGTGGTAGAGAGGGGAGATCAAGAGCCTATATGGGTCTTTGCAGCAAATGAACTAAAATGGCTTACAAGAGAAGATTTATATGCCCTTGGAAGAATGAAGATGTTGTATGATCCACAAGATCAAGAACATGCTGATTTCTGTTACAAGTGCATCAGGGAGTTTGCTGTTGAATAAGAAATGAAGTTTGGGTGATTTTGAATAGCATCACTCTATGGGGAGATTGTAGAGTCAAACACAGAGGCTGATGTTATCAAATTACAAAGTATTTACACCGGAGGAAGAATGTCTGCTACTGAGAGGAAGTTACCCCGGAGGAAGAGTGCTCCTGAGAACTGTCCGGTGCTGAAAGTTTAAGTACTACTTCAGATAAATAACTACTCCGGAGAGAGAGCTACTCTAGGGAATGAATTAGTCCTGAGATAGTCTACACGTGCTCTGGATCAAAGAAGAACATAATAACAGAAGAACAAGAGTACAAGGCATATACTCCGAAGAGTCTATCTACTCCGAAGAAACACTTTGATTCTCCATAGTAGATGGCAATCTCCCCGGACCAGTTTGTGTTTCTTCTACAGTAGGCTACTCCAGAGGATAACTAACAACTACAGAGGAGTTAGTTATGTTAGTTATGCAAGGTTGGCTTCTAGAAGAGTCTACAAGTTTATGTACTAGGTCAATTCATATTTGTCTATAATAACTAACTAGAGTTCGTTATTCTGTAATCGGAATTGTAACTTTCAATTTCTCACTTGTACGAATTCTTTCAGTTCAATAGAAATTGGCCTTTTGATTTACATTGTGTTCTTGATTGTTTGTTATTAAGTTGATTATCAAATTGCGTGATTTTGTCATACAATTTGATTACAGAATCTTGATCTTGAATGATTATCGATCTTACACAAACTAGTAGGAATTTGGCACATGATTATGTATGTTTTCTATTTGTGTATCAAAATATAGCGAGAAATAGTGGATAGTTCATTTACTAGGTAGCACACAACTATAGACTCCTCGACCCCTGCCTTATTTCTGATGGTTCTTTTCAATGACTTAAGCATCCTTTTGTAATCATACATCCACTGATATTGGAATAGATCACCAAGAATAGCTTCACACATTAAATGTATCACTAGGTGTTCCATTGAGTCAAAGAGACCGGTGGAAAGACTTGTTCCAACTTGTAAATTGTTACAATAATATTGTTTTGCAATTTTTTCAAGTCTTCTATGTATATTTGTTTTGAATCCATCAAACAAAGAAAGTGTACAACTTTGTGATTGCATCCCATATCAAAGATAAAATCATTCCTCGTAAGGCAATCGAAAGTGAGTATTGCATAAATGCATGACAATCATAACTCTTAAAGTCGTGAAAGGTATAATCTTCAAGGTTTATGCATACCCCATATATTTGAAGCATATCCATCGGGAAATTTCAACATCTTCAACCTACTGGATTCCTCCCATTAGAGAGTAGAAAGAGAGATATATTCATTTCATCCAAGATTAAGAAGCATATCATAATCATTACACTTGTCTTTGGTTTAGTTACTTGTTTTTATTCCATGATCTTTATATCAACAAGTGTTTGTGTATTTATTTGTATGGCCACTAGTGGAAAGTCTTCTTGTATCACTTGGATGAAGATAAAACTTGGTGTAAGTTAATTTTTTTGATTTAGTAAAATGGTGTGTTTATGTTTTTGGTTATTCTTAACTATGATCATTCTTTATGGATGTGAGTATTTGATCTTTGTTTGCTAGAGTTTATAATCTTGTATGTGTTATAAACAATACATTCGAGTTTTAGGCAAACCTTGTATTTTGTGTCGTTAGTTCTTTTATCTTCTTGTCTTTAGCTTCAGATGACTTCTAGCGGGAGCCATGGAGTATTAAGACTTGAGATTAGGGTTCTACTTTTAAATTTTTATTATAGTTAGAATGTCTTTAACCAGGCTTTGCAGTGGCTTTTGTCTCTAGCGATATTCTAACTTTCTAGTAGGTTGAGGGTCGCGGTAACATGACTAGGAGCCCTTCTACTTTATTACTAAAAACATAAATTAGTCAAATTTGCTTTTCATAGAATGAGTCAAGGTAGCTATTGTGTCTAGCGACATTCTAGCTTTCTAACGAGTTATATGATTTGGTAACCTGACCAGGAAGCACTTCTACTCGACATTTTGGTCTGCATTCATGGCCAGCTTGTCATATCCTGTTAGCTTTCAACCAGTCATTGTAATTGGTAACCCGACCAAGGAGCCATTCCTACCCTTTATATCTTTTAACCACACCATTAGCCTATTTCTAAAATATTAATTTACTACTAAGTGGATTCTAGCCCGGGTAATATCCCGCTTGATTTGATTATTCCTCGACCTTTCACTTCGCTTAGTTGCATACTTATTTACATTTTTATAGTTTTATAGTCACAAAACCACTCTCTTTATTATCTGACTAAACAATGACAACAGTTGAGTGATGAGAGCCACCGTGTCCCTTGGTTCGATACCTGGTTGTTACCAAGACTATATTACGTTGACATAGGTGTACTTGCCTATTGTGTATAGTTAGTTGAACTAAAAAATATTTTATAAAAATTAAAATCTGAGAATTATGTGAAAAACATCCTTAACAAAATTTATACTCAACACACGACACACCAGTACCAAATTATTAATATACTATAATTATGAAGGGCGATTCAAATAACGACAACATTATAAAATGCTTAAGATAATGATATCTGAGAATAACGGTGTACATAATACGCGATCATACGTTTGGATTAAAAGATCTTGAGGATTATGACTAAGTCGAACCAAAAACGCTATTCATTGACAACAACAAATTGTATGAATCTAGCCCAAGGTATCTAGCACTACATCATGCTAGACTATGGGACTCTAGGAGGTACCTTTCATATTTGGCAAGAACCTAACATTTTTGCCCAACCCAAAAAGGGGAGTCCAATATTAGCCTAATTAATGTTGGCCCATCAGGGTTAAAGCACAAATGAATTCATAAATATAGAAAATTCAGCACAATATTAAGGAGGTTTATCTAGCCCATACTCTCTATACTATTGTTCATACGTACATTTATCATGGCTAAGATGATACTGGCTTGAACGTCTGAGTTCACTTGGATTTACGGCTTACGATCCCTCCAACGAGATCTACATGTGATTGTAGTGCCGATATCGACTAGAGAAGAGAAGAACGGACTCTACACTGTCACCAAGGTCGATCCGAAGCAGACCTACCTTCTCCTAGCGTCGTTACCAAGATTCGAATCCAACCGTGCGGATTTTGGCAGAAACACCCCCAAGACACGTTTCACATTTTAGGATGTGAAATACATCGTGTACAATAACCCACATGCGTGTGTTTTTTATTTAGACCTAAATAATAGAAACCTTTAAAAAACACTCTCGACACTAATTTCTTTTGACCCTTATAAACCAAAAGTATTACATTTACGAATAAGTTTGAGTTAAATATTTTAGTTTTAAAAACTAACTAGATACACAGGGTTATATTGATATTAAATAACTTCGAGTAAACTGTAGTTTTTTGTCCCTGAGGTTTACACCAAAAATCACTTTATGTCCCTCCTTTCAAAAATCTGCTAATTACGCCATCGTATTTTTTGATTTCATCACTTTCAGTCCTTCCACCCAACGTCCGTTAATTAAATGTTTGACGGCAGGGGTACCCTCATCTTTTCTAACATAAGAAATAAGGGCAATTTGGGAATTTAAATTCCCTAGTCATAACCCTTACCATTATTGTCCCTCAAATCAAACACTTTCAGCATTCCCGTCCCTGAAATTCCCGACTGCGAGCGCCGGCCGGTTTTTGAAGCTGAGACGATGACGAGCACTCTTTGGATGATACGTGGAGAAAAACCTAAAGACTATATCGATCCAGACGAGGTGTACTGTAAGTTTGTTAAATTTCTCCTCTTGTTTAACCTAATCAGTAATATTAGTGTTTTACTTCACATTTTATAAATTCAAATGTAATGTTGTTACAGCAAATCAACCAACATTGTTGTCTCTCAAAATACAACATGGAGGTGAATTCCAAAATTTCCCAGGTAGGACTTGTGTCAATGGGAAAATTAGTTTTGTAGATATGTGTGATATTGATGATTTTGGTAAAGATGTGCTTGAAGAAATGGTTAAGAGCATAGGATATCCAGTTGATATGGTATTTTATTATCATTTTAAGCTTCCTTATGTTGGTTTGGATATGCGTCTAAGAACACTAGATATTGAAGTAGATTTTCTAAGCTTGATTGAACAAGTCAGAAGGGGTGTTAAACTAATTGAAATATATGTTGAACACCGAAACTCTCGAGTGATTATTAACACTATATCAGACAATCATGAAGAGTTTGACTGTGGTGATCATAAGAAGTTTACTAGTAATGAAACAGATGATAATGAAGAAGAGCATGTGCATGAAGCTGAATTTATTGATGGATTATAGGATGAGGTTGAGATATGTAATGATGAAGAGCCTATTCATGAAGGCAGAATAGATGGATCACAGGATGAGGATGAGGACTCAGATTATGTGGTTGATGACACAATTATGGAGAATCTGGAAATAGACATGGAGGAATATAGGGAGGCTGTAGAGAGTGAAGACATGGAAGATAGAGATGTTGAAACTGATGCTGAGGAGTATATTAATGCAGACCTTGATGACTTTGAGAGTAATAGTGAGAATGAGGATCATGTCACCCCATTACAAAGGGCCATGAAGATGGTGAGGAGGAAGAGAAAAAGGGTTAGTAATGACAAATCAGTTTCCTGCCCATTCTATGTGGGACAACTGATTGGTGATAAGGAAGAGTTGAAGAAAATGGTCAAAGCACATGCACTTGAGTCAAGAAAACAACTTTACATTAAAAAGAATGAAAATTTCAGGTTTAGGGTTGTTTGTTTGGGTGGTCTCCAAACAGGTGATTCAAACTTTAGTGGTCCCCAAGTACTATATGGGTCTTTAAGACAGGGTCAAAAAGGTAATTCAAAGGGATGTGGCCCCAGGGAATAAATGGGGAAGGAGTAAGTGATAAAGGTAAGAAACCCAAGAAACCTAGGAAAAAGGATCTTGTGCCCACTTGCCCATGGGTGTTACATCTTTCTAGGTATGAAATCTCGGATGCTTGGTGTGTGAAGACTATGAAAGAGGCACATCAATGTTTACAAACAAGATAATTGAAGCTCTACACTATGTCTACTATTGCTAGAGAAATTGTTCCAATACTTGCAAGCAACCCAAACATACCATTGAATGCTTTGGTTGACCAGATTCAGAAAAAAAAAATCAAATACAGGTTTCATCTCAGAAAGTGTTTAGGGCTAGGATGATTGCTGCCAAGAAGATCATTGGTGAATACAAAGAACAGTATTCATTCCTAAGATCCAACCTATGTGGCACAGTGAAGATAGATGTTCAGCCAAAGTGCAACCCTAGTAGTCCAACAAGGCAGTTCAGGAGGATATACATTTGCTTTGAAGCACTTAGGGAAGGTTTCGGTAGAGATATACTAGGATTAGAAGGATGTTTTATGAAAGGTCCTTACCCAGGTCAGATATTAAGTGCAGTTGGTGTTGATTCCAACAATGGTATATATCCTTTTGCTTTTGCACTAGTGGAGGATGAAACATTTAATTGGTGGACATGGTTCTTAGATAATCTTGCATCAGATATAGATCTGAATGAAAGATAAAATTTCACATTTATCACTGATAGGCAAAAGGTAATGGCTACTACTTAACAAATTTCACATTTATCATTGATTTATCACTGTTATTAATGGCTATTTTTTATCAGGGGTTATTCCTGCTATATCCAAGTTGTTCCCTAATGCTGAGTACAGGTTTTGTTTGAGACACATCCATGAAAACATGAAGAAAAAGTGGAGGGGAAATTTATTAAAGAAAATGCTTTGGAAATGTGCTAGTGCTACAACCAAACCTCAATTTAACAAAGCCATGGATGAAATAAGGAAGATAGATGAAGGTTTATTTGCCTGGCTAAAGGAAATTCCACCTGCTAGTTGGTCAAGATCTCATTTTTCTAGTAATTGTTTTGCATCTGTTAATTTATATGCCCGGCTAAAGGTTTATCTTAATAAATTTACACCTGTTAATTAAATTTACATAAACAGGAAGCGCACAGTGTGATGTACTGTTGAATAACTTATGTGAGGTCTTCAACAAACAATTATGTGGAACAAGAGACAAGCTAGTGTACACCTGCTCAGAGTACATTAGGGAATGCCTGGTTAAACGAATAGTAACAGTACACAAGGCAATTGCTAAAAGTGATGGTATATTGACACCTGCTGCTACAAAGGTATTCAATACAATTAAGTAGGATGCATCTCAATACAATGTTCTTATGTCAAGGAAACAGAAATACCAAGTAAATGTGAATTGACCATGGAATAACAAATGTGTAGTGGATATGGAGTTGAAAACTTGTACTTGCAGGAGATGGGAGTTGACAGGGATGCCTTGTAAACATGTTGTAGCAGTAATTTGGGACATGTCTAAGCATGGTTGTGGAAATGGAATTGCAGAGAATTGCGTTTCTAGGTTTACTGATTAGAAACTTGGAAGAATGTTTACATGAAGACAATTACCCCAGTTCCTGGGAGAGAATTTTGGATGCCATCCACATGCCCTACAACATTAACTCCTCCAAAGCATCATACCCCAATTGGCAGGCCTAAGAAGAACATAAAAAGGCCAATTCAAGATATTCAAGAATGGTTATGCACTAAAGGTAAGATAACCAGAAAGGGAACCACGTCAACTTGTGCCAAATTCAACAATAAGGGACACAATTCCAGAACTTGCAACGGTCAGGGAGCATCACCTGCTGCTAGTCAGCTTGCATCACAAACTGCTAGTCAAGGAGCACCAGCCCCAACTCAGCATGCATCACAAGCTGCTAGTCAAGGAGCACCAGCCCTAACTCAGCCTGCATCACAAGCTGCTACTTAGGACAGTGGCGGTTTACTTTATGGTTATGTTTGTTTGGTTTACTTTATGGTTATGTTTGTTTGGTATTTTGTACAAGACATATATTTATGGTTGTGTTTTAGTTATGATATTCTGAACTTATGGATGTTTGGGTTTGTCTGGTTTTAAACAATGTTTTGATATGATTAATGTATGGTCATTTGAACTACTTTACTGTCTTATGGATGGATGTTTGTGTTTTAGTTATGGTCATTTGAAACCACACTTGTTTACATAACAAAGAAACCACACTTGTTTACATGGCTAAAGAAACCATACTTGTTTACATTACACTTTGTGTTTTACTTCCATGTGTAATCATCATTTTACCAATCAGACTCTTGCTCATCTTCATATGGATAATGGAACTCACTCTCAGGGTCGTAGTCTGGTTTTGGATTATCATAATTCCAAGCATTCTTCATAACATCAGGGTCGTAATCCAATGTTCATCATGTGCATAGTCTGATGGGTCTGGTTCTTTCTCATCCACATTTGTAGGTTGTTCTTTCACATTTGCATTTGCAGGTTGTTCTTTCATATTTGCATTTACATGTTCCTCCACATTTGCAGGTTGTTCCTCCACATTTGTAGGGTGTTCCATTTGATAACAATAGATGTGTGCAACCATAGATGAGAGAGTAATGTATTTATACATTAATGCATTATAACCATTAGAAGTAAAGACAAAAAGCTTTGAATTATGACCGTTTGAAGTAAAGACAAATAACATTGAACTATAACCCTTAGAATGTTAAATTACATATAACATAAACTAGCCTAATTACGTAACAGAGAAACAAAAACCATGTCATTGCCAAATTACATAACAGAGAAACAACAACCAACTAATTGCAGCAACAATTTTCCATGTCATCAGTTGATTTACTCTAGCGTTAGCTAATTACTCCTGTTTGTTCTTAGAACTTTATAAACCAGGGATTACTTGTTTTGCCCTTGAACAGATTGGGGATCAAACGAACTAACAAAACCACAACTTGCAACCTGAAATTCAAGATTTCTGTTAATTTAATTCAATACTTGAACAACTAAAATCCAAAGACTAAAAGAGGTAAAATTACTTATACAACAATGAAATCGTCGACTAGGATTTCTTTCCGACCATGAAGTTCGAATCAAGGTTGTGGAACCACAAGAACAAATGGCTTGCCTGCCTTGCCCCATGTTTGTATTCCACATTGAAGATGAAGTCGTCGACATCGAAGCTAACCGTTAGGGATGAAGGCACCAATTGGGGGATTAATAGGGAAATTTTATTATAGTTTACGTCCCTGGGGGTAATAATGTACTTTACTCAAACATCAAACATTTAATTAACGAACGTTGGGTTGAAGGACTAAAAGTGATGAAATCAGAAAATACGATGGCGTAAATAGCGGATTTTTGAAAGGAGTGACGTAAAGTGAGTTTTGGTGTAAAATTCAGGGACGAAAACTACAATTTACTCAATAACTTCTCACTATATCTCAGATTGTAGCAGTATTATAAAATAAAATCAAAATATATTATTTATTATTTAGGTAAGATATTACAACACTTTCACCAAAAGCAATTTTAAGATCTAACACATAAAAGCCATAATTAGCAGCATACAAATTAGATGCAACAACTTATTAAGCCCTTTCTTTGATCATGAGATATGAGAGTGCCAATGCAACTAAACCTCCCACCACTGCCGACGGAGAAACAATGGTGGTTCCAGATGGCGCAGGAGCAGGAGGCATGTACATTCCGGGCATGTTGGGATCCATTGCAGCGGCTGCCGCGACCATGGCAGCAAAGAAGACAACAAAAACGGTCACCTGAGTCCCCAAAGCCATTGCTAATGGTGGTGTATTTGTAGAAGATTGTGGGCTGTGATTGAAAGAAAATGGTGAAATGATTATGATTTTATATAGAGATGTTGATGGAGTTTATGAACCGGCAATGGGTTTGTAGTGATCGATGATGGCGACCGGCCACCGTGAAAACCCAAGCTAATGGTCTTGTTCAATGGTGTGTTGACATCTACCTTGGTTTCTATGGCATCCAAACATATAATGTTAGAGGTCAAACGTAATGATAATTTCACCAGAGAATAGAAAACATTTTTATCTTGTTCCCCTAATAATTATTTGCTTTTTCTGTCCGTGCATTATTGTATTCTTATAGAAAGAAATATTATATATTATATTGGAATTGAAAAATATAAAACAAGTTACATGTTTATATTTTTATATTATACTAGCTTAGAACCCGTGTAATACATACGGGGTGAAAAATATCAGTACATAAAATTCTTAAATCTTTATGTATATATTTTACGGTTGTAAAAATATATACATATGCTAAGGATAGAAAACAAAATTCAAAATATGTAAAAATTAATATATAATTGGGTTTTGAAAATACATTAATTACTATTTAATTTAATTTGACTTTCATTTACTATTTGATTAAAAACAAAAGTTATATAATTAGATTTCAAAGTTTATTATAGTAAGGATAATTTAAAATAAATGTGTTTTATTAGTATAATTAGTATTTTCTTTAAAAATATATTAATATTTAAAGATAGATGTGTATTTAATAAGAGAGAGAGGGGCGAGAAAAAAATGATGAGAATATATATATAGAGGCGACACGTGGTATGAAAAACCTCTATTTATTATATAACTAGCTTAGACCCCGTGTAATACACACGGGTGAAAAATATCAATACATAAATTTCTTAAATTTTATTTATGTATTTTACAGATATAAAAATGTATTACTGTATATTAAGGATATAAAACAAAATTCAAAATATGTAAAAAATAATATATAATTGGGTTTCGGAAATACGTCAATTACTATTTAATGTAATTTGACTTTCATTTATTATTTGATTGAAAATAAAAATTACATAATTAGATTTCAAAGTTTTTTTATAAAAAAGAATAATTTAAAAATAAATGTGTTTTATTAGTATATTATTAATTTATTAAAAGATATGGATGCATTTAATAAGAGAGAGAGGCGGAAAAACAATGATGAAATTGAATATGGTGACGACACGTGGCATACAAAAACCTTTCTTTATTATATAGTATAGATATAGATATAGATTAGTTACAAAAACTAAGGTAAAGAATTCTTGCGGACTTAATGTTCAAAACGAAAATATCATAGGCAAACACAAAAATAAAGAGGCAATATAAGCTATATCCAACGAATTTAAACAACAAAACTCAAACGTTAAAGAAAGATGTAATTGATATTTATTAATCCACTACTTTAGATCCCGTGTCTACACAAGGGGTGAAAAATATATTACGTATACTTAAGATTGAAAACAAATTCAAAATATGTAAAAATTGATATATGATTGGGTTTCGAAAATACTTTAATTACTATTTAATATAATTTGACTTTTATTTACTATTTGATTGAAAATAGAAGTTACATAATTAAATTTCAAAGTTTTTTATAATAAGAGATAATTTAAAATTAATGTTTTTATTAGTATAATTAATATTTTTCTTTAAATATATATTATTTGTAAGTATAGAAATGCATTAAATAAGAGAGAGAGACGGGAAAAAAATGATGAGAATGAATATGGAGACGACACGTGGCGTTAAGAAACCTTTATTTATTATATAGTATAGATAAAAGCATAGGGGTCTTTTATGTAATTGTTTAAAGTGTAACTTAGAGTCTGTTATGTAATTATTGTAAAGTCAAGGGTAGTAAGTGTCAAAACCAAAAGGTCAAAACCGTATTTGGGAAAGGTGCGACGATTGGGAATAGTCATGTCGATACCCAAATCAAGTCTGTAACGTATGTGTGTAATATACGATTATTGTGTGTAAATCAAAGTGAAGTTTGTGTGTTTGATCATTGTGTTCATTGACATTTTGGGCACCAGTGGTATTAGAGTGTTAGGCTTTTAAAGATTTAACGTTTGAAAGGAGGAACATATCAATGGTTAATCGAAGTTTATGATCACAAAGGGGTGATGGGTTGGTGTTGTTTGTTTAAAGTCGTTCAGAATTACGGAACGAATTCAGAGGAAATTTTTGTTTAAAGTCAATTCTTGGTTAGTGGTCTATTTTTGTCAGATGGTTTTTGTGGGCTATTTTGGTTGTCTTTTGACAATTAGAACTGAAGTTTAGAAAGGAGTATTCAAAAGTTAAAATTGCATTCACAAATTAAGGAGTATTGGGGTTGTGGTCATTTTTTTTGTTGAAAAAAAAATCAATCAAGTTGTGGGATTGTGGTCCGTTGCGGATCATTCAAATTTAGAGACATAGAAGATGTCGGTATTTTCGGATAGTCAAAGACAGAAATGGAGAGTATTGTTGCTTGTTTGGTATTCAAAATATCCAAGAGGGGCATATTAGTATTTGTAATTTGAAGGAAGTGAGAAACAAGAAGTGTCCGTGGTTCATTACAAGGATCAAGAAAGTCAGAAATTCTTTGACCAGGAATCCGTTATACGCGTGAAAGATTTGAAAATTTCAGGTTTTGAATTATATTTAAATCTTAAATTTAATTTATTTTAAGTTTATATACCTATAGGAGATTAGGTTTAGAGTTAAATTGTTGATTCCTGTTGGAAAGGTTAGTGTGAACTTTTGGAATCATATTGGTTTTTTTTAAACTTAGACTCGTCGGAGAAATCATCGTCGAATAAAGAAATTGTAATACATAAGGAGGTTAGCTCATTTTCCCATTTTCAATGTCCTAAAATCTACAAATTATTAAGTAAGGGTAATTTATATAAAGACCATACTTAGGGTCAATGTTGTAAAATCAGTCTAGGCGGCCGAGTACTCGGTACTCGATAGGGTGCCGATGCGATTTTCTTCAACTCGGTCAACATTACTCGGTCCAACTCGGGCCAACTAGGTCTAACATCATCAAGTCGGATTTTCGATGTTTTTCACCGATTTTCGCTGTTTTTCACCAATTCTTGTTGTATTTTCGCTGTTTTTCATGGAGATACATTAGAATACGAAAATTAAGTGATTACTATGTCTATAATATTAAAAAAAGAATATCAATTTTTGAAATACTTTAGTATTTGAACATGTATCCATTTGATTTATATTGATATTCATGTATTTTGTTATAAATATTAGTAAACTAATGATATTTGACATATATATATATATATATATATATAATTTCTCGAAAAATAATTTCTTTGTAATTTAACATGTCCGAGTACTCCCCGCCTAAGCCAAGTACTCGCAACTCCCCAGTCAACCGACATGGCAGCGCCTAGCGACTTCTACAACCATGTTTAGGGTAAACGGACTGTGGGAAATGATAGAACCTAAGGCCAATACGCAACTTGATGAAAATAAGGATATGAAGACGACCGCATATTTGTTTCAGGCGTTACATGAAGATATGATATTACAAGTTACGAGTTGCAAGAGTGCAAAGGAGATTTGGGATGCACTTAAAACGAGGCACGTCGGTGTACACCGAGTTCAGAAGGCACGTCTTCAAACACTCAAGACAGAGTTTGAAATGTTGAGAATGAAGGAGGAAGACACTATCGACTCATTCACCGCAAAGCTAAATAATATTGTCACTAAGGCAAGTGGTCTTGGATTAACATTTGATCAAGCAGCTTTAGTACGGAAACTACTAAGTTATGTACCTAGAAGGTTCATTCAAATTGTTACAACCATTGAACAACTCGCTGATCTAGAAACGACAATTCTAGATGAGATAACTGGAAGATTAAAATACTTTGAGGAAAGGACCAATCTAATGAATGAAGGCCTAGTGTGCAGTCAAGACGAACTCTTGTTCACACGTCATGATAACAAGTCAGGTCATGGAAAGCGTTTTGAAAACCATGAACAAGGAAGATTTAATTCATCACAAGGCAATTGGTGTGATGGAAAGATTGGACAAGAAAAGAGAGAAGAAGCTCCTTTATATGATAACTTTAAAAAGAGGAAATATTACCCTAGAAATCAAATAGATATTAGGGAAATAAAAGGCTACAACTGTTAGAAGTTTGGACATTATGTAAAGGATTGTCCTCAAGAAAAACAAGCTCAAAAAACGTCTCCTCATACTTCTCTTTATGTTTACTGGTTGGAGACTTTAATGTAACTCTTAGACCGGAGGAAAATTCTACGCGGGGCTCTAATATGACTGTAGGGATGGATGACTTTCGGGAATGCTGTAATGCTATAGGGATTGATGATTGTGCATGAAGACGAGGAACCGACTCTCTTGATGGTAGTTACCGGAAATAAAGAGAAGTATGAGGAGACTTCTTTAAATGAGAAAAAAAATAACTTTTGATTTTCATTATCAAAGTACTTTAATCATGAAGAACCAAAGTGGAGTGGATTAGTCAATGAAAGAAATCAAGTTCTAGAAGAAGAAAAGTTGAATGACTTAAGGATAGAAATAGAGATTGATATAAAAATAAAATTGGAGTTTTGGATACTAGATATGCTTCATGACTTTGAAGTAAAGAAACAGAACTCAAGACTGAGTTTAGGAATAGAGAAATGGAATTTGAAAAGCAGATGCATTAAAGAGATATATCATTTGCAAACAAGATAGAAAGTGAGATGGTAAATATGAAATGCTTGAAATATGTGGAAATGGAAAAGATAAAAGTAGAAAGAGCATGGTTAGATAAGGAAAAATATGAAATTCTTACAAATCAGAAGCATCGAGGAAATGAACAGGTTAGTACAAATGTTCAAGAAGAAAAGGAATGTATGGGATTTGAGGAAATATCATCAAATGGTGTATTATCACTAGAAATAAGGATTGTTAAAGTTGTTAAATCAAGTTACAAAAGGGCGAACTATAAGTTGTTGGTGACTTACAATCCGAAGAGAAAGCATTCAAAATTCAAGATGATGATATACAGGTTAAAGGTGATGAACACATTGATAGAATCATACATGTTCAAGACAAAGATTGTGCTACAACTCATGAAGTTAAAGTCAAAAGTAAGTAAGGAAGCCGAAGTTCAAAGAGAAGTATCTTCTATGTCACACCCCCAAATTTATTCACATATTAAATAAATAAATAAATTAAGGTTGCAACGATTGGTAACATTACACAACAGCGAAAACTGAAATAAAGACTTCTGTGGTGTCGAACACCTTTACATACACTAAAAAGAATTGGTACATTGGCCTAGAACCATATAGTTCAAAATATACTTGAGGTTCGACAATCATGCGTCTTCGGCTTCTAAGGTTCTAAACCGAATGGTTAGCCTATTCCAACCGTGCCATGGCTATGAATTACCTGAAAAACATACTTAAAGTGTCAACACAAAGGTTGGTGAGTTCACAGGTTTAATTGTCTCAATGTAAAGTAGTTTTTCCTTGAAAAAATTGATGATGTATACGTGGCCATAATATGAAACGGTTTTCCCTCGAAAACATTTAAAATGCGTACATGGCCATAATATGAAATAGTTTTCCTTGAAAACATTAACAAAAATATTTGCACATGAACGAATGGGAAAACTATTTGTATGTAAATGACTGGTAAAACCATTTTGCACGAAAATGATTGGCAGATACATCTGCGTGAAAATGATCTCAAGTTTCAAGTATTCAAGGTTTCCTGTGCACAAAAACGTTTTCAAGTATCAAGTATATACATGTGCATGAAAACGATTTCAAGTATACGTTAAATGAACCCAAGTAATTGTATCAAGTTTGACCTATTAAGTTGACCCATCATGGCTAGCTAGGCATATGAAGTTTATTTTACATGAGTGTTAACCAAACCAAACACAGCTGTGTCGCCTCTCACCCATTCCCCACGGGTTCACGAGTTAATATAAAGTGCAGCCATTGCGCCATACGGACCCTCGGTTAGTGCGACTAACCATGACTGGGAGTGTCAATCCCAATAGTACTATTCACATTATCCCGAATATTAAAGTTAATGGTTAATACATTGTTCACGTAGGGGACGTTACGAGCTCTCAACGAATGTCTCATGTAAACATAAATGGTCGGTCATGATTCCTTGTTTCTAATGTATAAAGCAAGTTTATTTCATGTTTTCTCAAATGTACCAAGTAATGATGTTTCTAAATGTATCAAACATTGATGTTTCCAAATGTATCAAACAATGATGTTTCCAAATGTATCAAGCAATGATGTTTCCAAATGTATCAAACCAAAGACGTTTCCAAATGTATCAAACAAAGATGTCTCATGTTTTCAAACGTGTTAAGCAAGTATGTTTCTCTCCCGATGTTTCTAAAACATTTAAAAGGTAAAAAGGGGGCAGTGAAGTCACCTGATGAGCTTTTAATGTGTAAGTGCTAGCAAGGGCGATGTGTATGCAAGACTGTCATAACCGTGACCTAAATAGTGACGGTTATCTTATGAACTTAAAATTTAGTGTCGACATATAAGTCGGTCATGTAAAAAGTCCATCCAATATGTTAGACTCAAAAACGTAAGTGTCATGTTTAGAAAATGTGACCCGACGAACCGTTGGTGGCTTGACTTTGAGTTTCATGTTAGGTATACATGTTTAATCATGAAATATGTACAAGTTTGATGTTATATGTATAAATATGTGTCCACAAGTTGTTATATATATTTCGTGTTAGGGTTTTGATAGGCATTTCTCTTAAACCGTGTTATCAAGGTAACCTTAGTTTGTCGGAATTTCCAGAATTTTAGGTCGTACGTGAATTGTCCTTTTGATTAATTAAACGAACTCATTTAGTCACGAAATTTAATATCAAGATACCTACATGTATTAGGGTTACAGGGATGTATGAATCACCAATTTATGATATGTTTAAGTATTTTTAAAAATTCATTTGGACAGGAGGGGTCAACAGTGTTCATTTCTAGAGTACCTTAGGAATTTCTTTTTAGTTGACTGACTTAAGTCCATTTTCATGAACCGAGACCCTAATACTTTTGTTTTATACTTTAAATACTGACTTTAGCAAGTGTAATCAACTTATTTGGACTTGTCATGACCAAGTTATGACTTTCAGAAGTGACATGAAATTTCTGTCAAAAATGACAGCTTTGATACCTTTTCTTGTAGGGCCAGTTTGGGGAATCAAAACTCAACGAAAGTTTGTGAAACGACTTGGGTTCGATTACTGACTCTTTATACTTGATTTTAGACCAAAAATTCGACAAGTTTGGGTGAGCATGGACTGAGTTATGGTCTGGTAAAGTCGGTTTAAAATTCTGCCAGCTCACTGTTTTGGTTCTATAACACTCAATTTCAACAACTATTCCAATTTTGTACTTGTTTACTAAATGGTTGATGTTTAGGTTAGATTTGACATGTTCTAAAGTCCATTGTCCAGATTTTTTCATCCCAACCACTAGATCCATGAGTTTTCAAAAGAACTTTTTGTTTAAAAGATGTAAATCATGCTTTAAGCTAGTTTTTTAGCATTATTCTTTTCGATGGAGTTTTATGCATGACAACAACTTGGTGCTAGTATAAATGAAGAGGATGGAGATATATATGAACTCACAACAAGTAGGATAGAAGAAATGAGTTAGAAGGAAGTTCCAAGCCCAAAAACCTTGCTATTCTTCTTGAGAAACACCTTGAAACCCTTTAATCTTCCTTGAATCTTGGATGATTGTTTGAACAAAGTGGTGAGTGTGTGTTCTGTCTAAAGAGAGGAGGGGGAGAGTGTGTGAAGTGTTGGAGTGGAGAAATGAGTGAATGATGGAAAAGTGATGTGGGGTGGATGGCTTTAAGGACATGACTTGAAAGATGGGACATGACTTGAAATTTGGGGTGTGGGGTGGACCCACATTGCCTTGAGGCCGAGATTTTTGGTCAAGGGGAGTGGGTGGGGTAGTTTAGGTGGTTAGATGGTTAGTTAGTGTAGATATTTAGGTCATTAGGTGCGTTAATGGTGGTTAGGGCTTGAAACTGTAATTTAATGCGGTTTTCGATTCTTTGATGACATTTTAAACTAAAGTTAACTAGTTTATGTCTAGTTTAGTGAAAAACACTTAATTCATGTATTGTATAGGTTATAGATATATTTTATTGCGTGTAGTTATGTTTAGAGTTGACGGTAGGCGGTGAAAACTTCGTAATACGTTGTTACGAATCGTTTTATGAATGTGGACTTTAAAATATATATTTGAATGTATAAACATATATTTCATGTATTATGGATCCTTGGACATTAATTTGGACATTTAGGTTAGTCACCAACGTTCGCATTAGTCGAGTTTTACGTAAACGTGACCCGGTAATTCCTAAAATTACCAAAGTATGAAATGAATCAATGCATGGCTTTTGCTAGACTTTAGGACCTAATTCATGCAATTACGTCAATCAGGATACTTGAAAATGTAATCGCTTTTATTTTATGTACGGATATTGCTCTGGAAATGTCGGGTGTCACATTCTACAATGCTCAAGATATTTAAATGTTGAAGAAACAGAAGGCGTGCATTAATAATTGAAGGGGGAGTATTGAACTTTAATGTATTAATCCATGTGGTCAAAGTATAGGGGTCTTTTATGTAATTATTTAAAGTGTAACTTAGAGTATGTTATGTATTTATTGTAAAGTCAAGGGTAGTAAGTGTCAAAATCAAAAGGTCAAAACCGTATTTAGGAAAGGTGCGACAATTAGGAATAGTCACGTCGTTTCCAATTAGGGTTATATACCCAAATCAAGTTTGTAAACGTACATGTGTAAGATACGATTATTGTATGTAAATCAAAGTGAAGTTTTTGTGTTTGATCATTGTGTTCATTGAGATCTTGGACAACAATTGAAGTTTCAAATGATGATGATGACGACAACGTATAATGAATAGGATGTGTTTGATTTGATAATTGTATTGAGGTTATCACATATGAGCTTGTTAAGATGTGTAATGATTTTGCCCAAGAACCGGGCTTGATATTCTATGATCATGTTCGCTTTTTAATCTGAAGGAGTTTGTGTATAACTTTCTATTGTTGATGAATATTTGTTTGTTTTATTGCACGACAGCACAGTTTGTAATCAAGAAAGACTACGTCTCTCGACATTCAGGTGTTAGCAAACCGTTTAAACTTTCTCAGACATTTAACCTATAGCAAATCAGTCCTAGAGCCATCCCTAAGCAAGTGTCGGGTGGACGACCGCTCAAGGACCAGTTTTTTGGGGCCCAAATTTTTAAAAACTATAAGTTTTAGCCCAACTTAACCAATACGATTTTTATTTGGTTTATCCCATCTAAAATATTAATCCAATAAAATTGTAAACCCAACTTAAAAAGATTAAACAATTAGACGTGGCACTTTTTGTTTGGAATTGCAATCGACAAAGACAAAATAGACGGACATGAAACGAGGGATTCAAGGGTCGACGAGGTTGAGGTATGTAATCTCTTGGATTGGCAATTCAAGATGAAATTCGAAATTTAAAAAAAAAATAAACCGAGTGTGATTCAATCGATTGATTGAACAAAATGGAGAACTCCATTATTTTTAGTTTTTTGGTCAACTTCAATCAAGTAAGTTTTTTTTTATTTTTTAATTTCTTATGTGTTATTATTGACGAAGGAAAAACAAGAACTTAATAATTCTTGAATATTGATTAGCTGATTTATAATTGATTATTGATTTTCTAAAGCTTCATTCTTCAGTACTTGATTTTTTGATTTCTTGATTAGCCAATTACGTACTTATATGTTATAGAGTAAACTACCATTTTCGTCCATAAGGTTTGGTCGATTATGCAACTTTTATCCTTTTTTCTTTTTTTTCCCTTGGTTACACTGTGGTTTCGATTTTTTGCAATTTTGGTCCAACTCACTAACACTATTAGTATTGTTATGTTAAGTAGGGGTGTTCAAAACCGGATATCCGAAATTTCGGATATCCGAATTTCGGATATCCGAAAATTTCGGATAGTGAATTTCACTATCCGAATCCGTATCCGAAATTTCGGATATCCGAAATTCGGATATCCGAAATTTCGGATATCCATTCGGATAGTGAAACGGATATCCGAAAATATAAAAAAAAATATATATATATAAAAAAAATATTTTAAAATTACAAAAACAATTAAAAACCTTAAAAAACATTAGAAAATATACATATAAAAATATATAAATATAATATATCGGGTTTTGATTCAAATTTTCTTATTTTTAAATAATAAAAACAATTAAAAAAAATATATAAATATAATATTTCGGATATTCGGATATCCGAAAATCACTATCCGAATCCGAATCCGAAATTTCGGATATCCGAATTTTCGGATAATTCGGATTCGGATTTTCGGATAATTCGGGTTCGGTTTCGGATTCGGATTTTTTTGAACACCCCTAATGTTAGGTTAGTGTGAATGGACCAATATACCCTCACTATATATATATATATATATATATATATATATATATATATATATATATATATATATATATATATATATATATATATAGGGGAGGGTTCCAGAGAAAACCAAAAGTTAGGCGAAAACCGAGAAAACCACTAAAAAAACCAATTTTACCCAATCATATAATAATATTTTTTTTATTTATTTTATTTTTATTTATTTATAAGAGTACCAATGTAATATTAAACATTTTTACTAAAAAACATTTTTACACATAGTGTTACGTATACGTAAACATAAAACAAAAAAATTGTGGTTACGTATACGTAAATCAAAAAAATTATTTTTGGATACGTATACGTAAATAAAATTTTTTGCCTAAAATGATGTGGTTTTCTCAGTTTTCGCCTAACTTTGTGGTTTTCTCTTGGTCACTCCCCTATATATATATATATATATATATATATTAATGAAAATTGGTGGGCCCACAAAACCCATATATATATATATTAATGAAAAATGGTGGGCCCACAAAACCCCTCCCTGTCCACCCCCTTCTTATTCTTGTACTCCTCCGGCCACATTTATTCGACAGTCGATACCCTAGAAAAATCTGACGACGATGACCAAGTCCATCATCTTCTCCAGTCCAACTCCGTTGCACAGTGAATTCTGTTTTTACAGCTGGAATACAGGTAATAAACCCAGTGGCGGACCTATAAAAATTTTATGGGTGTCAGAAATTTTCGGTATTCGAATGTTTATTAAAAAAGATTTTTGTCAGGATGGGACATTGAATTTTTTTACTTGACAGAGTTAGGTCATCAAACTTTTTTCACCGGATTAAGTTTGGTCACTGAAATATTTTGAGTGAAAATTTTTTTGCCGGATTGAAATCCGTTCATTTAAGTGATCATGTTCGTTCATTTGTTCGGTTAAAATTAAACGAACGAACTCGAACAATACTTGTTTGGGTCTGTTCGGTTCATTTACGTGCATAGGGTTTACAAGGCCGTTTAATTGTTTAGAAATGAACAGAATGTCTTAGAGTAAATGGTTATTGAGTTAAATGTTTAGTGATTTAGTGAACTTAATTGTATATAAGAATTAATGAGTAGATTCAATTAACTAAATAATTTATAATAGGTTTATATTTGTTAGTTAGTTTATGACAATTAATAAGTTTATATTCGTTAAATTTTAAGGTTTTAAATTAATTTTTTAAGTGTCGTTTTTGTAAAAAACAATTCATGGGGCTCGGTGTCAAAATTTCATGGTGGTCGCTTATGATTAGATCGTAAATATATCAAACAAAAAAAACCATGGGTGTCGCGCAATCCAACCCACAAAGGGTGGGTACGCCACTTAAACCTACCCAACCCACCCTTCCCCTATCCTTGTCGTCTTCTCCGGCGAAACAAAAATCACCCAAAACTTGCGAGTTCGTTGTCAAATTTGGAGGAACAACTAGAGGGCTATTGCCTTTTTGCTATTGATGTGAGTTCGTTGTCAAATTCGCAAGCAAGCAAGCAGTTGACGTTTGAGTCATCTGTTCACTTACGTTCTGCTTTTATAGCTTCAAATCAAATAAAAGCTTCACCTTTTTCTTTCAATCCAAAGAAATCAACAAAATGAAGTGAATCTCTAAAGCAAAATCATGATACTAATGTCAAAGATCCAACTTTATACCAAACACCCACTTAAATTTCACTTTTGTAGAACAATTTAGGGTACTAGGGGTACCATGCACCCATCGGGTACCTCAGGTACACCGACGTAAATAATGTGGGTACCCGTGGAGGGTAGCAATCTCGGGTACATATACCATTTCATGGCAACAAGCATGTTTGGAAAAGATAGCCATTGGTGAACGGCTATAGAGCCGTTGGAAATTAAAAAAAAGTAATTAATTAATTAAAAACCTATAAATACATAAACTTCTATTTATATTTTTTCACCAAAAACTATACCCTTTCTACTATATTTTTACACAAAAAATACACTCTTTTTACTCCTCATGGATTCCAAAAAAATCAAACGGCGGTTATCACAAAAAAATGTCTAAATTGAGAGACGGTTCTAGCCAAGATCAACCAAGACAACAACTGATACAACCGTTTCAATACCAATATTATCTGTATTCTCAAATGCCAACCATGCCTACTCAAATTGCACCCGATCAATACACTTATCCCTTACAAGATCAACTTATATTTGACTCTTTTGCACCCTGCTACCAAAACCTACCATATCGTAGCCCAACCCGTAATGGAGAACGATCACTCCCAATTTTTTATTACGAAATTGAAGAACAAAATGATGAAGAACTAGAAGTTGAAGAAGAAGAAGTTGATGAAAAAGAAGATGATGAAGAACAAGAGGTAGAAGAACAGCCCGAAAAAAAAAGGAAAATTACGCACACGTGCAACCCGTCAACAGTGGATTGAAAAACAAAATATTGTTTTATGTAAGGCTTGGGTTTCGAATACCCGGTAATTGGAAATCAACAAAAGAAAGAAGGGTTTTGGAATCGAGTGCTTGAGCATTACAATAAACAAGTTGGTGAAAACAATCGAACTATTCACCAACTAAATTCAAAAGGGTTAGGCTCTACATACCCCCCCTTTCTACTTGTCGTACCATCCCTACAAAAATAACTTTTAAAAATATCATTATTTCTAAAATTGTTTTTTATGTTTAGAAGCACTTTTTATAATATAAAACGTATACCTCCTCCCTCCTACTTATCGTACCCCTTCTCTCCGAAAAAATAACTTTTAAACTTTTTATTTTACCACATTCGAAAAATCATTATTTTTAAAACCGTTAAGTTTAAAAGCACTTCTATGACATAAAATGTATACCCCTCCCCTCTCCTACTAGTCGTACCTCCCTTCCTACTTGTCATACCCCCCCCCCCCCCCCCCCGCGAAAAAAATAACTTTTAAACTTGTCATTTTATCATGTTCGAAAAATCATTATTTCTAAAACGTTCTTTTAAGTTTAAAATCACTTTCTAGAATATAATACGTATACCTCTCCCCCATCCTACTTGTTACCCCCCCTCCTCCCGGTTAAAGAAATAACTTTTAAATTTGTCAATTTATCACATTCGAAAAATCATTATTTCTAAAACATGTCTTTTAAGTTTAAAGTCATTTTCTATAACATAAAATGTATACCCCTCCCCCTCCTACTGGTCGAACCCTCCCCCCCCTGAAAAAATTACTTTTAAACTTGTCATTTTATCACATTCGAAAAACCATTATTTCTAAAACCGTTCTTTAAAGTTTAAAAGCACTTTCTATAACATAAAACGTATACTCCTCCCCCTACTACTTGTCGTACCCCCTCAGCCATTTTACCCCTTCGAATAATCATTATTTATAAAACCGTTTTTTTAATTTTAAAAACACTTTCTATAAAATAAAACATATAACCCCCCGTCACCACCGCAAATCCGCCACACCTGATAAAAAATTAAGACGTATTTAAAAACACTTTCTAACTCGTATATTATTTTTTTTGCAAAACCTTTTTGAAAAATAATCATATAATATTTTTAAAAACTTCTTTAAAAAACGTTTATATTTATCTTTGACTTAAAAAAGATAAACTTAACAAATTAAATAAACCAAACAACTAACTAACCAACAATGACTAATTAACAAAAAAAAGACAAAAGTAAAAAAAAGGTTTTAATTATATTTATTTGAAAACATAAGGGGGTGCAACAAGTACAAATCAGTTAAAAGTGGGTACGTATAGCACTACTCATTCAAAATGGACGTCTTTAAATATTTCATGACATTATCGATGGTCTGATTTCATTCTATGAAAAAAAATTCATAATCACTACGAACAATTAATCCTTCTATTGGGATATGACCCGGCAGAAGGACCAGACCTATCCCAAAAACCCAAGTCCGGATAACCATATACGAAACCACAGTAACCGGTAGCCGGGCCAACAGGCCTGAAAGCCAGACCTCAACTGAAGCCTGGCAAGGCAAGCCAAGGTCCGGACATACTGGAAAGAAAGAGACAAACAAATAACGGTAAAGATGAGACAAGAATCAACATACCAGAGTACGAACCAATCAATAGAGGAGACCCAACAATGCGAAAACCATTACTAACAACCTTAAAAATGGTTTAGCCATTACATATCTCAGCCAATAAGCAGGAAGCAGCCACAAGCTAAAGACAAAACGCTCTAGGTATAAATACCCCATTAATCCTAAGGTAAAAACGCATTCTCATTCATTCATTTTCATACTCTCTCAATACTTGTCTTCTCTACCAATAAACTTATACTTACTTTCACGCCTGAGGCTGGTCACAGCGAAACCCCCGGGGTCCTCACTGTGACGAGACTAACGGTGTTTACTGTTTTGCTAGGTCAAGCTCAGCATAACCTTCTGGAGACTCTTGGACAGCTTGATCTAGGTCCGGAGGTCTTGGAGTTTACAGTGGCGCCATCCAAATTTTATCAACCCTAAAACCAACTCAGCTAGAAAAACAAAGTAAAACCCTATTTCCGCACAGTAGCGATGTCAAACCAACAACAAAATCCTTCTCCAGCACCCACCCCTGAAGTATCATTGTAAGGAATGACGTCCGTAAGAGGAGAGGAAGGCAAGGAGAAAGAAAGCCAGTCGAAGAAATCCTTGGAAAACTATGTTCTGGTGGAAGAAGCATGTGACGACTCAGATAAATAAGCATCTGGTGCAACAGCTCAAATCACCCCAGAGTTCGTCCGGAGCAACCAAGATAAACTCCAGGCGGAGTTAGCAGCTCTAGACAGAGCAGATAAGCTTGCTGAGGTCAGGATAAAGTTTGTATTTGATAAAGCTGAGGAAGCAGCAGACAAAAACAAACAGTTGGAAGGCCCTGCTGATGCTATGTAACATTTCTGATTTCATTATCTTTATTTTCAACTCAATGTAACACAATTCAGATTCAAATTTAGTGCAATGGGTTAAAGTTATTTGTGCGAACAACTAAACCCTAATTATCGATACAAATTCACGAATTCCAATTCTCATTCATTCTAAATTTCTATATATGCACACACACACACACACACACACATATATATATATATATATTGTTACATACAAGTAATTAAACGCACGATAGTATGGACCCTAACCATTTAAATAACTTGGGATCTAACCTTCAACCCTTTTGAACCTTCAAACCGTGAACTACAACTAGGTTGGAACCCTAGGACCCCATATTATACCTAGTTCAAACCAAAGTCACCTGTTTGACTTTTAAAAGTCAAACAGGGCCAAATCCACCAAATTCAAGCCTTCTAACCTAGATCAAAACGAATCCACGGGCTTTCCTTGTCTACCAATTCAAAGTACCGACTAGTGCCAAGCTTAAATACCAGCCCAACCCAACTAAACATACGGCCAAATCAAAAAAATTCAAACAGTTTGACTCCCCTAGAAGTCAAACTGGCCGACTCCTTACAGATTCAAGGCAGGCATAGATCGAATTCCTCATGTGTTGGATTCCTCATGATTACACAATGATAATAGACCCAAATCTGGGCCAAACATCAAGCAAAAGCGACCAATTGAGCGGGCAATTTTCAAATTCAAACAAATTTGACTTTGATAGTCAAAACCGTATCAATCCTCCATTAATTCGTGAAGATCAACCCGTTTACGTCCCGTGAATCACACGAAAACGTTTCTTAGATGAATGTAGACCCTATTCGTGATCCAAATTCATTCCCAAATCAATGATTCGACGCGTGATTCCCGTCTGACAACGGTTTCGGCTAACTCATAATCAAATCGGCTAAAATAGATAAAAATTATCAAATTAATATAGTCACACACGATCATACACACACATCCAAACTCTCCCAACTCTCGATCAAACCGCATTTCGCTTCTGGACTCCTGTCGATCGCCAAGAACAGCCGATCCAATTACGTAGCCGTCTGCACTTGTTGCCCAATCATAACGTGTAAGTTTTACGTCATTAGATTCGTAATCGAATCCTGAACAATAACCCTCTATCAATTTATGTTAACAACACCGATCCAAACCGAATTGAAACTAGGGTTCATAGCGGGCTATTTTCGTATTTGAATTCTGGATTTGTTTTAATTCCATGTTTTAATCAATTAGATTCCGTAATATTTCAGCGAAACCACCTGGTCCGGCTGGTAAGTCATTGCGCCGCCGAACCAGGTGGCGTGGGTTCGAAACCCACATCAGCGGCTATTTTTAGCGCGTTTCCTTATGACCCCGTCCGGTTTCCTTTCCCCTCCGTGTTAATATCCACCCGAACCGGACTGGTACACAAGTAGACCCTCTAGTCCAGCGGTACAAGCGAACTAACCACACAGGCGCCACCCGGGTTCGAGCCGGGTGGCCTGTTTAAATTTTTAAAATCAGTTTTACAGCTTCAAAAATTTTATAAAAAATATTTTTATAAACCTTAGACTATTTGTAACAGAATAAAACCAAATTGGTAAATTTTCAATATAAATTCAGTTTTATTATGAATTTCGTTGTTCAAATTGTATATTAAAATAATTAAAACAAAAACTTTAAATATCAAAAATTAATTTCTAAATAAAAGCAATAAATTTTATAAAAGTTTATAAAATATTAACTCATTTAAAGCAAACTAGTATTTATTTTTTTAGATGATAAATAAAATAAAAATTATTCATTTAATTTACTTAAATAAATGAAATTATTTATTTATTTTATTTATTTAAATTAGACACTATTCGTATAAGTAGAAATTCTTTTTATAAACATATATTTACAATCCATATATTTTAACATATTTTTCACAAATAAATAAATAAAAATTATTTATTTATTTAATCTAATTATTTAAATAAATGAAATTATTTATTTATTTTATTTATTTATTTACATTAAACACTATTCGTATAAGTAGAAATTCTTTTTCTAAACATATATATTTTAACATATTTTTCACAAATAAATAAATAAAAATTATTTATTTATTTAGT
This sequence comes from Smallanthus sonchifolius, assembly GCA_023525975.1. Lineage (NCBI taxonomy): Eukaryota > Viridiplantae > Streptophyta > Magnoliopsida > Asterales > Asteraceae > Smallanthus > Smallanthus sonchifolius. The sequence goes on along the minus strand of CM042019.1, from coordinate 42,465,894 downwards.
TTATTTAAATAAATAAAATTATTTATTTTATTTATTTAAATTAAACACTATTCACATAAGTAGAAATTCTTTTTCTAAACATATATATATATTTACACTTTATATATATGTTAGCATATTTTTCCCAATTAAATAAATAAAATTAATTACTTTATTTAAATCCAACCCTACGTCGGTGACTATTAAGTTCATACATATATACCTTGAACTCATGATACACATTAAATTCGTATACAAGCATAGTATGCCTTTACATGGAGAAACACAAACCTCTTTGTACGAACCTACACACATCAAAACCCGTTGAACCCTAAACTTAGACATAGACCCTTGTACACACTATTAACTCAATACACATTATACACTAGGTTAACGTGGTGCGTTACAAGGATCGTTTTGCTACCTAGTCTTGCGTGCTAGCTACACCCTTGAATCAAGTGAGTATTACATAGCCCCTTTTTCTCTTTTACACTTTTTGGGGTGATTCATGAATTTTATACAAACAATAGCTTACATTTACATAAACTACACAAACACAAATCCTATTTACATTCATGTGTGAAAATTTGAGCTTTATGTTTGAGTGCTAGGTGTGCTAACTTTGTGTGCAAATTATGTGCAATCATTAACTATTTAAGCCGACGGTTAACAATGATAGATCTATTGAGTCTGACAAACCCACCCAGATTGGGGTGATTGTTACCGACAACACAATTTGCATGTTAGTTACAAAGGTTTGATTGTACTTTAGTTACACAATAGCTGCTCCCCATAAATACCTTATTTATCATGACTTATAAGGATTTGTTTATGCATGTTTATACACTATCTATGTGCAAACCTATGTATGCTCACCAACTTTTTAGTTGACCTTATTTTATTCATGTTTCAGGTACTAATGTGTGATTTGATCAAGATATGCTAACATAGGCCTTGGGACTTAGTTAATTTGAATAAAGAATTCTATGTATTTCAATTATGTTCTTTCTTGGATTTTGGTTGTGTTTGGATTATTTGAAATGAAATTGATGTTTAATATATTACAACTTAGTCAACCTTGTGCTCATGAACAGTCTACATGTCCCGCCCCGACGTTTCCGCCGTCGGTTGGGGTGTGACAGATTGGTATCAGAGCCTTGGTTATAGGGAACTAGGTTATTAGACACCCTTGACCTAGACTATAACTTTAGGACATTCACTTATACCATGCTTCATGATTATGTGTTATGTGCTACTTGCTATGTGTTACATGCTTATTATATTAATATTTATTTTATTATGGTACCTTATTTGTTAGAGTTCATGACTTACTAGACTATACCTAAATAATAAATTAAATAAAACAATATCCCTACTCTTACCCTAAACCTCATAACCTTCTTGCCTACTTCTTTATCATTATCATCATAGCATGTGGAATCTTCATGGAGTTAAATCTATAAAAATTTCATTATTTCCTCGTTAAGGCTTTTAAACTTTGTTAATTATTTGAGGACACGTGCAATCTGGAAGGGTGACACCTGTATTCTGGGTTTTCTGTCTAGGAAAGCATTTCGCATAAATCCCAAGCAACCGAGGGACCCGTATGCTTTCCTGGGAATTCTCGGGATGAGTGTTTACTTATAGGCTAAAGCATGTCTCCTTGAAAAATTATATGAGTTTAATTAACCTTAATGTGTCATAGTATTCAAATGATTACGTCATTATTTGAGTACAATCCAAACTATGATTTATTATTTTAATTGTTATCTTATCTTTTGAATTCAATCAACCTTCATAAAATTCTTACATCTCTTCTTGTGTTGTGCAAATCTGTAGAATGCCTCCCCGTCGTGCTACCGTGGCTAACAACAACGTTGATATTGCTGCTATCCTTGCACAACTTGTAACTCAACTCACCCAAGTTAATGGTGCCACAAACGGTAACCATGGAACTAATGGTGGTGGTGGTGCCAACCCACCGCAGTGTACCTTAAAGCACTTCAATTCATGTAACCCTCTCAAGTTCTATGGTAACCAAGGAGCTACGGGACTCCTTCAATGGTTTGAAAGTATTGAGGGCACCTTCCTCAATAGTGACTGCCCCGATGGCCTTCGTGTCCGTCATGCCACAAGTGTCTTCCAAAAACGGGCACTCACGTGGTGGAATGGGGAAAAGAGAACCAGGGGTGTAGAGGCAACCATGGCCTTACTATGGGATGAGGTTAAGAGATTAATGACCGAAGAGTTCTGTCCTCGGAATGAAGTGAGGAAGCTGGAAGCTGAGTTTTGGGATCTTACCCAAGACAGTGGTGAAAGTCTGGCTTATACAACCCAGTTTCATGAACTGAGTCTTCTTGTGCCCCACATGGTCACAACCTTATCCCGTTGCATTGAAAAGTACATCGGTGGACTACCTAGGCAGATTCAGGATACTGTCTTAGGGAGAAATCCCGCCACACTCGAAGATGCTATCCGATTATCTGCTACTTTGACCGACAACCATGTGAAGGCAGGTACCCTGACTAGAAAAGGGCCCAAGAAAGCTCCCGACACCACAACCCCTCCCGTACACATCAAAGAAGCCAAAACTGAACCCTACCACAATAATAGAAAAAGAAAGGCTATAAATTTTGCTGTGGTCACTCCTGCTATGCCTGTTAACCAAGTTTCTCCCATGGCTCAAGTACCAGTCAAGAAGCCATATGTGGGGACCTACCCACTCCGTGCCACATGCAATTATCACCATCCCCAAACCATTCCCTGTCGCCTTTGCACTCACTGTGGAAAGTATGGCCATACGGTCAATGTATGTAGAGCCAAAGCACTTGCAGGCCAAATCAACCCACCAACTCGAACCAATCAACAAGTGACTAATCAAGGTGTCCCTGCCATAGCAAATGAGTGTGCTTGTTATGAATGTGGAAACCCAAACCACTTCCGTGACCAGTGCCCAAAGTTTATCAATGCTAGACAAGGCGGAGCTCGTGGGCGTGCTTTCAACATCAACGCCAATGAAGCTCAAGCCAACAATGATGTGGTCAACGGTACGTTCCTTGTTAATAGTCAATATGCCTCCATTTTATTTGATACTGGTGCGGATAAGAGTTTCGTGTCACTTAATTTTGAACCCTTACTTGCAAAAACACGGTCCAAATTAGAGAAAACCTTCACTGTAGAAGTAGCAAATGGTGACTCCCTTACAATAGACTCCATTATCCACGACTGTTCTCTAGAACTCAATGATCATACATTTCCAATCAACCTCGTGCCAATGCCGCTAGGAAGTTTTGATATCATCATAGGCATGGATTGGTTGTCAAGTCACCATGCCAAAGTAATCTGTTTTGAGAAGTGCATCCGAATATCCCTTCCGTCAGGGGAAACGTTGAGAGTCTTTGGTGAAAAACCCTACAAAGGACTCAGATTGATGTCATGCACTACTGCTCAAAAGTACTTACGAAAGAAGTACGTGGCCTTCTTAGCTCATATTGTCCAAAAAGATGTCAAAGAGAAGAATATTCAAGATATCCCCATCATTCGGGACTTTCCCGAGGTATTCCCCGAAGACTTATCCGGTCTTCCACCCGTCCGACAAGTAGAATTTCGCACTGACCTTGTACCCGGAGCTAACCCAGTGGCTAGAGCTCAATACCGTCTTGCACCTTCTGAAATGCAAGAACTTGCAAGCCAACTCCAAGAACTCTCCGACAAGGGCTTCATCCGTCCAAGTCATTCACCGTGGGGTGGACCTGTCTTATTCGTCAAGAAGAAGGATGTATCATTCCGCATGTGTATTGACTACCGCGAACTCAACAAGCTTACCATCAAGAACCGTTAACCATTGCCTAGAATTGATGATCTCTTCAATCAACTTCAAGGCTCCACTTGTTTCTCAAAGATTGATCTTCGATCTGGTTATCACCAACTCCGTGTACAAGAAGAAGATATTCCAAAGACTGCCTTCCGAACAAGGTATGGTCACTACGAGTTCATGGTCATGCCTTTTGGGCTAACCAATGCACCCGCGGTTTTCATGGACCCCATGAATCGTGTGTGCAAACCATACCTCGACAAATTCGTAATCGTCTTCATTGATGACATCTTAATCTACTCCAAGACTAAATCCGATCATGAACAACAATTTAGATTGGTTTTGGACCTCTTAAGAAAAGAGCAACTATATGCCAAGTTCTCCAAATGTGAATTTTGGCTAAAGGAGGTTCAATTCCTGGGTCATATCGTCAACGAAAAAGGAATTCATGTGGATCCTGCTAAGATCGAAGCTGTTAAGAATTGGAATGCCCCTAAGACCCCCACCGAAGTTCGTTCATTTCTTGGTCTTGCGAGATATTATCGTCGTTTCATTTCAAATTTCTCTAAGATTGTTGTTCCACTCACCGCTTTGACCCACAAGGGTAAACCTTACGAATGGGGACCAAAGCAAGAAGAAGCCTTCCAAACTCTCAAGCAAAAGTTGTGCGATGCTCCTATTTTGACTCTCCCCGACGGGAATGATGATCTAGTCGTCTACTGTGATGCTTCCAACCAAGGTCTCGGTTGTGTCCTCATGCAATGAGGTAAAGTAATCGCTTATGCATCAAGGCAACTTAAGATTCACGAGAAGAATTATACAACGCACGACCTCGAATTGGGTGCGGTGGTATTCGCATTGAAGATTTGGAGACATTACCTCTATGGCACAAAATGTGTGGTGTTCACCGACCATAAAAGTCTCCAACACATCTTCAACCAAAAAGAACTCAATATGAGGCAATGACGTTGGGTTGAACTCCTTAACGACTATGACTGCGAAATTCGTTACCATCCTGGCAAGGCGAATGTTGTAGCCGACGCTTTGAGTCGTAAGGACCATGTCATGCTTCATTGTATCCAAATTCAAACCGACATTCAAAATCGCATCTTAGAAGCTCAACACGTCTCAGTCACCGAGGGTAACATGTACGAAAAAATGTCGTGTGGTGTTGAACTTCTGCTTGAATCAAAACCCAATGGCTTACTGTATTACTTGAACCATATTTGGGTCCCCGATCGCGATGATCTCCGTACATTTCTCATGAACGAGGCCCACAAGACTCGTTATTCTATACATCCTGGTGCGGATAAAATGTACCAAGACCTTCGCCAACAATATTGGTGGCCCGACATGAAGAAAGACATTGCTCTCTATGTTGCCAAATGTCTAACTTGCTCCAAAGTCAAAGCCGAACATCAACGTCCTTCCGGGTTACTTGAACAGCCGGAAATTCCCGTGTGGAAATGGGAGAACTTAGCTATGGATTTCATTACCAAACTCCTTCGCACCTCAAGTGGTTATGATAGCATCTGGGTGATCATTGACCGTCTCACCAAATCTGCTCATTTCTTACCCATCCGTGAAGACTATCGGGTTAGGAAATTAGCCCAAATTTACATTGAAGAAATCATGAGCCATCACGGTGTTCCATTAAACATAATCTCCGATATAGATGCTCGATTCACCTCCCGGTTCTGGCAATCTCTCCAAACTGCCCTTGGTACACGATTGGATTTAAGCACGGCTTACCACCCCCAAACTGATGGTCAGACCGAGCGTACAATCCAAACTCTTGAGGACATGCTTAGAGCTTGTGTAATTGATTTTGGTGGTAATTGGGATTCACATCTACCCCTAATTTAATTCTCTTACAACAATAGCTACCACACAAGCATCAATATGGCCCCATTTAAAGCTCTTTATGGTCGTAAGTGCCGTTCTCCTATCTGTTGGAACGAGATTGGTGAAGCACAAATCACCGGTCCCGAGCTAATCCAATAAACATCCAATAAGATCATTCAAATCCGTGACAACATTCGAGTAGCGAGGAGTCGGTAAAAGAGTTATGCTGACAAAGGACGAAAACCCTTGGAATTCCAAGTCGATGATCTTGTCCTTCTAAAGGTGTCTCCATGGAAGGGCGTGATCCGTTTTGAAAAGAAAGGAAAGCTAGCACCTCGCTATGTGGGTCCATTCAAGATCATTGAAAGGATTGGGAAAGTGGCTTACAAACTCGAGTTACCTCCATCACTCGACAATGTGCATCCTACATTTCATGTGTCCAACCTAAAGAAATGCCTTGCTGATGAGAATCTCCATATACCTCTTGACGATGTACGCATTGACGAAACGATGCACTTCGTGGAAAGACCAGTGGAGATCATGGGTCGCGAGATCAAGCAACTCAAGCGAAGCCGTATCCCTATTGTCAAAGTACGATGGGAATCTAAGCGTGGACCAGAATTTACATGGGAACGTGAGGACCAAATGAAGCTCAAGTACCCTCACCTCTTTGCTGATTCAGTCGCCTCAACTAGCTAAATTTCGGAACGAAATTCCCTCAACATGGGGATACTGTAACATTTCTGATTTCATTATCTTTATTTTCAACTCAATGTAACACAATTCAGATTCAAATTTAGTGCAATGGGTTAAAGTTATTTGTGCGAACAACTAAACCCTAATTATCGATACAAATTCACGAATTCCAATTCTCAATCATTCTAAATTTCTATATATGCACACACACACACACACACACATATATATATATATATATATATATATATATATATATATATATATATATATTGTTACATACAAGTAATTCAACGCACGATAGTATGGACCCTAACCATTTAAATAACTTGGGATCTAAGCTTCAACCCTTTTGAACCTTCAAACCGTGAACTACAACTAGGTTGGAACCCTAGGACCCCATATTATACCTAGTTCAAACCAAAGTCACCTATTTGACTTTTAAAAGTCAAACAGGGCCGAATCCACCAAATTCAAGCCTTCTAACCTAGATCAAAACGAATCCACGGGCTTTCCTTGTCTACCAATTCAAAGTACCGACTAGTGCCAAGCCTAAATACCAGCCCAACCCAACTAAACATACGGCCAAATCAAAAAATTCAAACAGTTTGACTCCCCTAGAAGTCAAACTGGCCGACTCCTTACAGATTCAAGGCAGGCATAGATCGAATTCCTCATGTGTTGGATTCCTCATGATTACACAATGATAATAGACCCAAATCTGGGCCAAACATCAAGCAAAAGCGACCAATTGAGCGGGCAATTTTCAAATTCAAACAAATTTGACTTTGATAGTCAAAACCGTATCAATCCTCCATTAATTCGTGAAGATCAACGCGTTTACGTCCCGTGAATCACGCGAAAACGTTTCTTAGATGAATGTAGACCCCATTCGCGATCCAAATTTATTCCCAAATCAATGATTCGACGCGTGATTCCCGTCTGACAACGGTTTCGGCTAACTCATAATCAAATCGGCTAAAATAGATAAAAATTATCGAATTAATATAGTCACACACGATCATACACACACACACATCCAAACTCTCCCAACTCTCGATCAAACCGCATTTCGCTTCTGGACTCCTGTCGATCGCCAAGAACAGCCGATCCAATTACGTAGCCGTCTGCACTTGTTGCCCAATCATAACGTGTAAGTTTTACGTCATTAGATTCGTAATCGAATCCTGAACAATAGCCCTCTATCAATTTATGTTAACAACACCGATCCAAACCGAATTGAAACTAGGGTTCATAGCGGGCTATTTTCGTATTTGAATTCTGGATTTGTTTTAATTCCATGTTTTAATCAATTAGATTCCGTAATATTTCAGCGAAACCACCTGGTCCGGCCGGTAAGTCATTGCGCCGCCGAACCAGGTGGCGTGGGTTCGAAACCCACATCAGCGGCTATTTTTAGCGCGTTTCCTTATGACCCAGTCCGGTTTCCTTTCCCCTCCGTGTTAATATCCACCCGAACCGGACTGGTACACAAGTAGACCCTCTAGTCCAGCGGTACAAGCAAACTAACCACACAGGCGCCACCCGGGTTCGAGCCAGGTGGCCTGTTTAAATTTTTAAAATCAGTTTTACAGCTTCAAAAATTTTATAAAAAATATTTTTATAAACCTTAGACTATTTGTAACAGAATAAAACCAAATTGGTAAATTTTCAATATAAATTCAGTTTTATTATGAAGTTCGTTGTTCAAATTGTATATTAAAATAATTAAAACAAAAACTTTAAATATCAAAAATTAATTTCTAAATAAAAGCAATAAGTTTTATAAAAGTTTATAAAATATTAACTCATTTAAAGCAAAGTAGTATTTATTTTTTTAGATGATAAATAAAATAAAAATTATTCATTTAATTTACTTAAATAAATGAAATTATTTATTTATTTTATTTATTTAAATTAGACACTATTCGTATAAGTAGAAATTCTTTTTATAAACATATATTTACAATCCATATATTTTAACATATTTTTCACAAATAAATAAATAAAAATTATTTATTTATTTAATATAATTATTTAAATAAATGAAATTATTTATTTATTTTATTTATTTATTTACATTAAACACTATTCGTATAAGTAGAAATTCTTTTTCTAAACATATATATTTTAACATATTTTTCACAAATAAATAAATAAAAATTATTTATTTATTTAGTTTATTTAAATAAATAAAATTATTTATTTTATTTATTTAAATTAAACACTATTCACATAAGTAGAAATTCTTTTTCTAAACATATATATATATTTACACTCTATATATATGTTAGCATATTTTTCACAATTAAATAAATAAAATTAATTACTTTATTTAAATCCAACCCTACGTCGGTGACTATTAAGTTTATACATATATACCTTGAACTCATGATGCACATTAAATTCGTATACAAGCATAGTATGCCTTTACATGGAGAAACACAAACCTCTTTGTACAAACACACACACATCAAAACCTGTTGAACACTAAACTTAGACATAGACCCTTGTACACATTATTAACTCAATACACATTATACATTAGGTTAACGTGGTGCGTTACAAGGATCGTTTTGCTACCTAGTCTTGCGTGCTAGCTACACCCTTGAATCAAGAGAGTATTACATAGCCCCTTTTTCTCCTTTACACTTTTTGGGGTGATTCATGAATTTTATACAAACAATAGCTTACATTTACACAAATTACACAAACACAAATCCTATTTACATTCATGTGTGCAAATTTGAGCTTTATGTTTGAGTGCTAGGTGTGCTAACTTTGTGTGCAAATTATGTGCAATCATTAACTATTTAAGCCGACGGTTAACAAAGATAGATCTATTGAGTCTGACAAACCCACCCAGATTCGGGTGATTGTTACCGACAACACAATTTGCATGCTAGTTACAAAGGTTTGATTGTACTTTAGTTACACAATAGCTGCTCCCCATAAATGTCTTATTTATCATGACTTGTAAGGATTTGTTTATGCATGTTTATACACTATCTATGTACAAACCTATGTATGCTCACCAACTTTTTAGTTGACCTTATTTTATTGATGTTTCAGGTACTAATGTGTGATTTGATCAAGATATGCTACACATAGGCCTTGGGACTTAGTTAATTTGAATAAAGAATTCTATGTATTTCAATTATGTTCTTTCTTGGATTTTGGTTGTGTTTGGATTATTTGAAATGAAATTGATGTTTAATATATTACAAATTAGTCAACCTTGTGCTCATGAACAGTCTACATGTCCCGCCCCGACGTTTCCGCCGTCGGTTGGGGTGTGACATGCTAGGGTGGCCCGACAAAGTAAGCAGCAAGAAGATAACGTGAACACACCGGCGACAGATACACCCAACCTACTGAACCAGTTGCTGATGCTAGGGTGGCCCGACAAAGTAAAACCTACTGAACCAGTTTCAAAATACCAAAGTGCATCAGCAAATATGATGGTAGTTAAGACCCGGAAGATCATTTGCACACCTTTAACGGTGCAGCCCACGTTGCGCAATGGTCCTTCCTAGTTTGGTGCCACATGTTCGCGCAAACACTAACAGGGCCGACAAGGGTGTGGTTCGATTCCTGGCCTCCGCAAAGCATAGACAGTTTCTTTCAGCTAAAATAAAAATTCCTCCGTAATTTTGGGCAACAAAAGAAAAGGTTCAAGAATGCTAATGAGATCATGCACATCCGAAGAAGAGAAAATGAAAGTGTGGAGCAGTACATGGAGCGATTCATCAATGAAAGTCTGATAATAGAACATGTACCAGAGCAAATGAAGGTGAGCAGTTTCATTAATGGGGTACGGCATACACAGCTACAAGAAAAGTTGGGAGAAGATTATCCCAACGGTTTTGATGCACTGATGGATAGAGTACGGGCATTCATCCGGGGCAAAGATACGTCCGACAGAGCCGGGGAATGGGATAGTCGGACCCCTCGACAGACGAGCAAGCAAACAGACAACAGAGGAAGTAGATATGCCTCGACGAGTGACCCTGCCCACAGATCTCGACCACCGATGCCAGAAAGATCCAGGTACTCGTCCCACCCCGCTGCATCATTTAGTCCACACTCAAAGCAATCATACAATAGTGAAAAAAAAGGCATGGGGGAGAAAGGTAAGAGCGGCCATTTGACTTTACAACCCTTACAAAAACACCAAGCCAAGTCCTGGCCACAAAACGAGTCAGCCAAAGTTTCCAACCACCCAGACCCGTCAGACCCCGACCGTACATGCAAGATTCATGCAAGTTCTGTGAATTTCATAAAATAGGGGGGCAATACCATGGATAACTGTGAAACATTTAAGAATAGAGATTGAGAAGGCGATGAAAACAGGCAAACTGTCTCATTTGATTAAATAAATAGGCCAGCAGGGCAGTAGAGAAAGAAAGCCCGAAGGAGACAGATAGAAACCACCCCTGCAAGACAGAAGAAAAGTAGAAATGGTGTACAAAGGGGAAACTTCAAAGCAAGAAGAGGCCAGTCGTAAAAGAAAACCACCGCCACTTGAATCCTGGATGACACAAGCCATTTCTTTTGAGTCACTAGCGGATGAGGACATCCAGGATGGTCCACTAGTTATCTATGCAACGAGGAAGTGGGGTGGAGATAATGTTCGAGCACTGCTTTAGACGTTTGGATGAAGACTTAAAAGTTAGGTTGGTCCCGAATCATCCCCCGCTTGTCAGATTTGTAGGAGAAAGAGTATTACCCATTGGCAAAGTGACCGTTCTGGTCACCTTGAGGGAAGGGGAAAGGTTTCATACTGTCAACTTAATTTTTCCATAGTTCAAGCCAATTCCAAAAACAACATCATCATGGACAGACCGAGAATCAAAGCCTTTAGAGCGGTAGTATCCACTAACCACGGAATCATGAAATTCCCCACCCCAAAGGGTATAGCATCGGTCAGTACAGCTGCCGAGATAGTAGCTACATTGGATAGAACTAAAGAATGTCAGAACGCAGAGCAGGAAGCCTGGATGATCCACAGCAACTTCACAGACCAAACCGTCAAGGTAGGGACACAGTTTTCCAACAAAGTAAAAGCAGATTTAAAGGAATTACTCATCCGTAACATGGATGTCTTTTCCTGGGAAGAGGCAGATATGGAAGGCATTCCACGGGATTTAGTGGAACACAAATTGAACATATACCCCACAACAGCTCCAATCCGGCAGAAGCGGCGGAGTATGGGCCCGGAACGCCGCAAAGCTGCATGCATGGAAACTAGAAAGTTACTACAAGCGGGAATAGTAAGAGGGGTAAAGTATCCATCTTGGATAGCAAACCCGGTAATGGTGGCAAAAAGGGACGGCTCTTGGAGAATGTGTATAGATTTCAAGGACCTCAATAGAGCAACCTTGAAAGACTACTACCCCTTGCCAGAAATGGATATGAAGGTAGAAGCCCTGGCGGACTTCCCGGTAAGATGTTTTCTTGGATGCGTACAAGGGGTACCACCAAATACAGATGGCATCGGAGGTCGAAGAGAAAACGGCATTCTACACAGACAAAGGGGTATTCTGCTATACCAAAATGCCCTTCGGTCTAAAGAACGCAGGAACTACTTACCAAAGGTTTATGGATCAAACTTTCACCAAACAGATCGGCAAAAACCTTGAGGTACATGTGGAAGACCTGGTAATCAAAAGCAAAATAGAGGCGGGGATGGTCAAGGATATAGAAGAAACTTTTAAAACACTCCGCGAGGCTGGCATCAACCCAAAGAAGTGTTCGTTCGGAGTAGCAGAGGGAAAATTCCTAGGAGTAATGGTGACCAAGGAAGGAATTCACCCAAACCCGGAGAAGGTGGAAGCCATAACCCAAATGCCTTCCCCAAGAACGTTAAAGGAAGTGCAAAGACTGAATGACAGGTTGGTGGCGTTGAATAAATTACTATCCCGAATGGCAGAAAGGTCACTGCTATTTATGGCAACACTAAAAAAACTATCTCAAAAAAAATGATTTTGCATGGACGGCAGAGGCAGAGGCGGCATTCCAAGAGATGAAGACTCATTTATGTAACCTACCGGCACTGACAGCACCAAAGCCGGGAGAGACGTTGATCATGTACCTAGCTGCCTCTACAAATGTTGTTGGTGCGGTACTCATGACAGAAAGAGGAGAGGTCCAGACCCCGATCTATTTTGTTAGCAGAACACTTAAAGACCCGGAGACCCGATACCCGGATATGGAAAAACTAGCTTTGGCGCTGGTATACGCATCGCGACGACTCCGGTGGTACTTCCAAGCCCACCCAGTCAAAGTGTTAACCGATCAACAAATCCAAAGGGTCTTAAAGAAGCCCGAATATTCAGGAAGGTTGGCCACATCGGTAATTGAACTAGGGGGTCATCAAATCACCTACTGCCCGCGAACATCATTCAAAGTACAGGTAATTACAGATTTCATGGCCGAGCTAACGAGAGCCTAGAATGATGAAATGGAAATCTCAGAAGAAAAGAATGAAGAGGCTGTAGAAAAGAAGCCATGGAAGCTATTCACAGATGGAGCTTCCAACGATGAAGGATATGGAGCTGGTCTAATATTTTCCAGCCCGGAGGAAGTAGAGCTCACTTACGTCCTCTGGCTAGACTTTAAGAGTGCTAATAACGAAGCAGAATACGAAGCCCTTTTGGCGGGGTTCCGCATAGCAAAAGAAATGAAGATAACCTGGATAGAGGCACACGTCGATTCCATGTTGGTGGCAAACCAAGTCAACAATGTCTATGAAGTCAAAGGTGAAATGATGAAGCAGTATAGAGCCAAAGTGGAAGAGTTAATGGGTAACTTCGGATACTGCAAGGTGACACACATCCCCCAGAGCCAAAACAAGAAGGTCGATGCCCTAAGCAAGCTGGCCTCAGTGGCATTCAATTACTTAGCAAAAGAAATCCGAGTGGAAGTGCTGGCCGAGCCATCAACTACAGGGAAGAAAGTTGAATCAGTAGAGGCAAAAGGAGAAAAGACATGGATGTCACCCCTATTGGATTTCTTGACCGAAGGGGTTCTCCCGGCAGACAAGAATGAAGCCCGGGAGATACAATACAAAGCCCTCAATTATGCAATAGAAGAAAACCAAATGTACTGAAAGTCTTATCTTGGCCCCCATGCTAAAATGTGTAGACTCGGACGAGGCCAATTACGTAATCAGGGAAATGCATGAGGGTATATGCGGCATGCACTTAGGGCCAAAGAAAATTGTAGCAAGAGCGATGAAAGTCGGGTATTACTGGCCCGGAATGCACAAGACAACGGTGGAGGAAATCCAGAAGTGTGACAACTGCCAAAGGCATTCCCCGGTAAGCCGACACCTTTGAATGAATTTAGTTTCAGTCATTTCTGCTTGGCCTTTTTGCAAATGGGCCATCGATATTGTGGGACCTTTCTCAGAGGTGGCGGGAAGGGTGAAATTCCTCATTGTGGCCATCAATTACTTTACCAAGTGGATCGAGGCAAAGCCAGCGGCAACAATAACGTGCCAACAAGTGCAATGCTTCGTATGGGAGAACATAGTTTGCAGATTTGGGATGCCAAGGGAGCTGGTAAGTGACAATGGGAAACAATTTGTAGAAAACCCATTCAAACATTGGTGCAAAGAGCTACAGATAAAACAGGTATTCTCTTCCGTTAAGCATCCTCAGTCCAACGGACAGGTGGAGCGGGCCAACAGGAGCATAATGGAGGGAATCAAAAATCGCCTGGAACCTAAAAGTCACGCCTGGGTGGAAGAAATCCCACACGTACTATGGGCCCATCGCACCATGCCAGTGACCAGTCATGGAGAAACGCCGTTCAGCCTAACCTACGGCACTGAGGCAATGATCCCAACAGAAATAGGGTCGCCAAGCAAGCGAACCTGGATCGAGGAAAAAGAAAATGAAGGGAACCTAAGGCTCAACTTGAATATGCTAGAAGAGAACCGAGAACTGGCCATCACCAGAGAAATAAAGTACAAAAAGAAAGTGGAAAGGTATTACAACAACCATGTCAAAAGCAAGAGCTTTAAGCCCGGTGAGTGGGTGTTACGGGATAACGAAGCTAGTCTGTAGGAAAACACTAGTAAGCTGGGATCCAAATGGGAAGGCCCCTACCAGGTGCTTGAGGCCAACGCTAGAGGATCATACAAGCTGGCCACACCGGACGGAACACCCATTCCCTAGACTTAGCATGGAATGCAGCTAAAGAAGTACTTTATGTAAAACTAAGTGCTAAGGCCAATGATATCTTTCGTTCTGATGTGATGGCTTTATGCCTTATCAATGCAAGTTACGTTTTTCGAAAGAAATGCTCGCAAGAAGTAAAAACCTAAGGCTATCCGGCCGGATCACCCCCGGATAAGTCATAAGGATAAACTTTTACCCCTTGCCAAGGGTACAAAGACTAAGTAAAAACCTAAGGCTATCCGGCCGGATCACCTCCCGAATAAGTCACAAGGATAAAATTTTACCCCTTGCCAAGGGTACAAAGACTAAGTTAAAACTTAAGGCTATCCGGCCGGATCACCCCCGGATAAGTCACAAAGATAAACTTTTACCCCTTGCCAAGGGTACAAAGACTAAGTAAAAACGTAAGGCTACCCGGCCGGATCACCCCCGGATAAGTCACAAGGATAAAATTTTACCCTTTGCCAAGGGTACAAAGACTAAGTAAAAACCTAAGTCTATTGGATCACCCCCGGATAAGTCACAAGAATAAACTTTTACCCCTAGACAAGGGTACAAAGACTAAGTAAAAACCTAAGGCTATCCGGCCAGATCACCCCCGGATAAGTCGCAAAGATAAACTTTTACCCCATGACAAGGATACAAAGACTAAGTAAAACATAAGGCTATCCGGTCAGATCACACCCCCGGATAAGTCACGAAGATAAACTCTTATCCCTTGCAAAGGGTAAGAAGATTAAGTAAAACTCTAAGGCTATCCGGTCGGATCACCCCTGCATGATCACACAAATATAAACCTACGGGTTATTCCTAAGTAAATCATAACGCAAAAGATAAGAAAGTTCACACAACAGCAAGAAAGCTAATATATCACAAAGGCAAGTACAAATTGTTCAAAGTAAATACACCTGACAAACCAAAAGAGCTAAGGAGGAGCAATACTGGCAGAGGAAGCCGGAGCACTAGTAAAGACCATCTTCAAGACATCCAAGGAAGCCTGAGTTAGGCTAGCTAGCCGGGATACTAAGGAGTGGTTGGAGGTCTGCAGCACGGTGGTGCTATCACGAAGCCTTTGCATGGAATCCGGATCATAGCCGTCCACCGAATCCAAAGGAATCTGTTTCCCACTCCGCGCATAACCCGCGGCCAGTCCTTACTGAAAACCTACGGCTTTAGCAGCTTTATTCACGACACCTATCAATAAAAGCCATTCCCGGCTACCCCTAAGACGCTCATAGAAGAGCCTAAAGCCGGTACCTATGAGCCAGTCGCGCTCAAAGGACAAGCGATGGTTCTCCAGAACCAAAGTTTCTTTCTGAGCTGACACAGTTGCAAGATCATCTTTCAGGGCTTCCAAATGCTGCCTTTCCACGGCAAGTTCAGTAGTCAAGCTATCCCTCTCAGCCACCCAGGTATCTTCTTTGTCAGACATCAGGGTTTCCAAGTGTTGCTTATCCTCATCCGCACGGGCCAATTGAGCCTTTAACCCTCTCTCGCCCTCCTGCAAAGTTGAAAAGTAAGCAGGAAATAAACTTAACAACAACAAAAATAAAATACAAGAAAGAAACGGAAAAAGGGAAGCACCTTCAAAGACCGGACTTAACCGCGGGCATGGTCCAGATCTACCTGCAGAAGATTCAACTCAGAGGTGGTCTAGACACACTCCACTTCCTTGTCAGCCACCAGCTTGGACATACCATCAAGTTCACCCCGGAGGCGGCCAACCTCTTCCTCCAGAAACTTATAACCCTAGGAAATGGACTCTGTGTATTGCAGTTCAGCTTTAGCCTCCTTAAACTGACGATCTAATCCCTCGATTTCCTTTAAAAGGCCAAGCTTCTCAGTTAGGGCCTTCTCTAGCTTAGCCCCAGCCTTGTCATGCCTGGCCAATAGTGCATAGTACTTGTTCTCAAAAAGTAACATCCGATGATGTATCTCCACGGACCTAGCAATATGATTAGCTGCAAAAAAGCTATGCTCACGGCTGAGTTGGGTGGTGCTAATGATGCGAGTAAAACCCCTCTCCCCGTGAGGAACAGCGTGTTCCATAAACTCATGACAAGTCTTTGCTGAGTCAAACAAAGCTCCATTTGCTAGGGACCAGCAAGGGTAGAAAGGAGCAAGTCGCTCTTCCTCTGTCAAAGGTGGTATCTCATCCCCATGCTCCAACTTGTAAGAAAAGTTTTCATCAAAAGGGTGAGACCCAGAAGCCTCGCCCGCAAGGACCCAAGGAGGAGGAACATCCATAACAGGCGACACAGGAACGTGGGGCCAAGGGGAAGAAACCTCTGTGGTCATATCAGGAAGGGGATCCACATGGGGATCGGTATGAGGAACGGATTGAAGGGGCACAACCAATGATGGACTGACAGCAGAATCAGAAGGGGAGGATGCAAGTTGGTTAAAAACAATCCTAATATTGGGACGCTTAGGTGAAGGATCGCTCGAGGACTCATCCACCTTCCTCTTGCCCCGACGATGGAGGATAATCTCCTCACTATCCCCCTCCGACTCAACATGACTGATGACAGCCCCAATTATGGCAGGATCACCAAGAGCAGACTGAGAAGTGGCATCTTTCACACCATCATCAACAGGGGGAACGACATTCACTGCTTTCCATGTAACTCCCAAATCAACCCCTATAACAATGTCCAACAAATCCACCTATGCAAGAAAAGAAGGAAGACAAAGTTAATAACAATAAAGCCAACATAAATACAAAAATAATAGTAATGACCCTCCCCCTCACTCACCAACACCGTTACGAACAGGGACAGGTCGGAGTAAGGGCGTGTCCCAATTTTGGCTAACACCGGCCAGAATTAGGGCTGGTTCATCATATACAACGATGGACGAGGGACGAGAAATCAACAAAGTCAATAATCTGTCCTCATAAATGCCCGCTTCAGAAGGAGGATCCTCGATAGAGGAATTATTGTCTCGGCGAGGAAGGGTAACAGAAGAGAAGGCAGAAGAGACAAAGAAAAAGTGGGCTTTCCAATTCTTCAGGGAATTGGGAATCTTAAGAGTCATGGACGGGCCTTTCCTTCCCTTAACAAAGGTAAACCAATCACCAGCAGTGCCAAGGTGATAGAATGCACGGAACAGATTGACAGAAGCCCACCCCCCAAGGCATGACACGCAACTTCAAAGTGGGATACTTTACAAAGACCCAGGGGGCTAACCTGGTCAAAACACACACCATAAAAGAGCAACAACTCCACTAGGAAAGAGGTAAGGGGATAACGGCAATTGGCAAACTTGAAACTCTTGGTATAAAGAGTCACCATCCCATCCGGGGTAAGAGCAGTCTGGGCGGGAGTAGGTAAGGTGGGGTTCAACTCTGAAGGACTATTATACTTATCACAAAAAATCCTAAGATCCCGTAAGGACAAAACCAAAGGAATGACGTTAAGATTGTGACGCTTACTCATTTTTTAGAAGAGAAAGAAGAATAAAAATAACGGGAGGAAAGAAGGTCAAAAGGAAAAATCAGAGGAAGGAGGACGCACCTGGCTCCATAAAGCAAGAAGGGTGACGAGAGTTGAACAACACGGTAATCGAAAGAAGGAAGAATAAGTAGAGCAAATTGCAGGAAGAAAAGAAGTAAAAAGGGAAAAACAAAAAAGCTTATGAGGATTATAAAGGGAAACGAGTAAGTCGGTTAAAAGATTTTTTGAATTTCAAACGTTAAAGAACAACAGATGATTAACATGTGGCGTGCAATTCCCATAAAGACCGTCCGATGACTGTCCCTGCAGTAACAGTTGTCCCACACTCACAGCTGTCCAACACTCACACATAGTAAAACTTAAAAATTCTCGCAAAGTAAAAAACAAATAAATTAGTCTATCACCTACTCCGCCAAGGCCGGAACAGCTAATAGACTAAAGAGGAACTTATTGGGATATGACCCGGTAGAAGGACCGGACCTATCCCAAAAACCCAAGTCCGGATAACCATGTACGAAACCACAGTAACCGGTGGACGGGCCAACAGGCCTAAAAGCCGGACCTCAACTGAAGCCCGGCAAGGCAAGCCAAGGTCCTGACATACTGGAAAGAAAGAGACAAACAAATAACGTTAAAGAGGAGACAAGAATCAACATACCAGAGTACGAACCAATCAATACAGGGTATATTAAGAATATTAAGTATTATTTAGTAGTTAGTTTTTAAGACCATCCTTAGTGGTGGCGTTAATAGAGGGACGTGATCCACCTCACCAATTTCACGCCAACAAACAGTACCGCTGCCCTATGGATGAAAGGGGCATGAATGGGGGAGTGCGTGGGGGCAATTCACGGGGAGAGGGACACAATGCAAACAATCATACCCCAACACCTCATAATTATATTTTTCTATTTTTTAATTCAATGTTTACATTTTGGCTTAGTTTGGTTTTTCTCAAATAACTATTGCTGGTTAATTATTAAAAAAAAAACGAAATACATGGCCTTGTTTATTTTATTTTTCTTAACATCTACGTATAAATTTTAACGAAAACGGAGTTGTTTTCAAAAAAATTATTTTTCATCACGTAAGTGATTTTTTAACGTGTTTGAACCAGTGTTTTGAAAACTGGACAGGACCGGCCGGTCGGACCGGGAACCGGTTGTCTGACCAGTCCGGTTACATATGTTGAAACGGTTCTACAGCGACCCGGCGGACGGACCGGAAAACCGGGTGGTCGGACAGGACGGACATGTTGGCTAATATTTTTTTAATTTTTTTTATCTTGTTTAAGTCTCTTGGATTCGTATTTCGTAGCTAATTATTAGTTTAAAACTATTGGAATTGACTTGTTGGTGGATTTTGAAGGATTAATGATTGTTTGGATTGATATATTTTTATAATATTTATGATGTTTTCCGGTTCTTAAATCTGGTCTGACCGGTCCGACCAGTGAACCGGTAAGGAGACCGGTTTGACGTCCGGTCCGATTCTGAAAACATTGGTTTGAATCGACATATCAACTAATAAATAATTGTTTTAAAAAATAAATATCAATCGTTTATAAAAATTAACAAAATGAAATAAAAAAAATTCAAAAATAAATGCGGGGAGTGAAACCACTACGCAGCTTAGTGATTCTGGGCAGTGATTGCCCCTGTGCTGATGTGGCAGTGACGTGGCGGGCCGGGCGTGAAACCACTACGGATGGCCGAAAAGCAACATACACCTCTTGAAAATACACAAACTAGCTGGAATAATATAAACCAAGGAGAAGATAGTGAATATGAAATTGTGTTTGTCGTTCTCAATTGATCTTGAAAACACACCCCTCTTTTATAGAGATGTTACAAATAAATCAACTATCTTAAATTGTTTTAGTGAATACATGAGAAAACAATCATTATAATTACATAAATGTTATGATGATTGATATCCTTAACTTTTCTTTCAAAGATAAACATCAATACTGACGTTTAGCTCGAAAAAACAGTTCATGAGAAAGTTAAGTTTGACCATAATTGTATGTTTTTTTCCGGTATAAAAAAGACTAGAGAGGCCAAAAAAACATTATGCGTAGCCCATGTAAATGATATTCTAGTACACCATGACCCAAAATCAGGTGGGGGCCTATTAGTTAACTTGGATAGACCACAAGATCCAGCAATATTCGATCAGTTCGTCTATCAACGAACGTAAATCTTAAATTGAGTTATGTGAGATCCATTTGGAAACCTAACATGTCATCACCAAAATTCGTATTTTCGCTCTCAACAAGCGCTTCTATTCTCATATTCATGGATAATGAAGTGGGAGACGTAGTGTAAAAAAACGGTCCTTGTCGGGGATGTTGTATGAGTCAAAGTGGTGAAGCGCACTGGCCAAATTCGAAGAAAAACCCAGGGGAGCGGGAATTTTTTTTTTCCTATCATGGGCCGGAACTATAAATTTTTTCGCCGAATACGTATAAATTAACACTATTTAGCGAAAAATCAGGGGGGGGGAGTGGGGCGGGCCCTAAGAAAGCTTCGCCAATGGTGAAGCGGTGGTTCTAACGATCACAGTGTGAATCAGCTAGATTTGTAAAAATAGTTGCTAAGTTCGCATAACACTCGCTTCTAGTGCCCTAACGCCTTCGTAAGGATGATTTCGAAAAATTTTAAGTCTATGAATTCAAATTGAACTTGTTGATGCTTACTCTACTTCGGTCTTGTATAGTTGTATGTATTTTCTGTTTGCATGCAAATCGTATGTTCTTGAGATTTGTGTTCTGTTTTAGTCTTCAATCTCCTTTGTTGAATCTTTTTATGCTGATATGTTCCTCTTATGTTGCCATACCGACGTTGCATGTTTCTTTTCCTTTAAGTTATTTAGTAAAGTAAATGGGTAGTTAAGTGTAGTACCACTATGCCCACTATTTCCTTCTGTTATTTCTTTGAAAGCCTTTAAAGGCCCCAAGATTTTCTTTTGAAAAAGTATGAATGAAATATTATGAAAAATGGTCTAAAACTCTCTTTAATTTCTTCTTGTTTCTTCTTGGGTTGATCAAGAACCACATAATATACATTTCTAGATTGTTGACTTGGTAGTTTGATTATGTTGTTGCTTCTTGTTAACCTACCTAAATAGTTTGGAATTTATTGTTGTTCTACTTTTGTATTTGTCATATTCTTTTGTACCTATTTTGTAATTTATTTGTGTATAAATACTCCCTTGATCTCCCTTTGGAGACATGTAATTCATAATTCATTCATGGTATCATATGCCTAAGATCCTCTCTCTCCCCTCTTGACCTTCTCTCTTCACTTTCCCACCCCCTACCTCTTCCAGCCGTTCACTTCCCCTCCCATCTTCATAACCCTTTTTTCTTCCATGGCTGCATCTTCTTCCACTATAGAAAGCTCCATCTCCATGAACACTCTCCTCCACATGCTTACTATCAAACTCACACCATCTAACTACCTCCTATGGAAGAACCAAATGATCCCCATCCTCTCCTTCCAACTTATTCTGTCTCATGTGGATAGTATTGTTTTCGCTCCGGCACGTGAAATTATCCTATCGGAGAAACCCGTTGCTAACCCTCTGTTTGCATCCTGGACTGTTGATGATCAAAAGACCGTCTTTATCATTCATGCCTCTCTTTCGGAAGAAGCAATGGCCGAAATCCTTGGCCTATCCGACGCCCGAAAACTTTGGTTGGCTCTTGAATCCGCCTACAGTAACACGTCTATTGAACGGGTTAAGAATTTATGTGACCAACTCCGCCACACTACCAAAGGATCCATGACTGTCGCTGATTATGGTTGGAAGTTCAAGTCCATCTGTGACCAATTATCTGTTGTGGGTCAGCCTGTAGTCGAGAGGGACAAACTTCACTGGTTCATATGTGGCCTCGGCCCCTCCTTTGAAATGTTCTCCACAACCACCAGGGCCATCAAACCGCTGCCCCTATTTCGGGATCTTTTGATTCAAGCCGAATTACATGAAATGTTTCTCCGGTCTTTGCATGGCCCACCCAGCCCCACTGTGGCTTTTTTAGCCCAGCAACGCCGGTTTTCTCCACGTAGGCGTAGTGGCCGGTTTAATCGTGGTGGTGCTTCCAGCCGTGGCAAGGGTCGTCGTGTTCCTCATTGCCAACTTTGTCGAAAAGATGGTCACTATGCTAATTATTGTCCCAACCTCTCCTCATTTACTTCACCACCTGTGAATGATTATGAATTGGCCAAGGCCTTCCATGCTTCCTGTCATGTATCTTCCTCGGGACCCGACTAGTTTGTTGACTCTTGTGCAACCGACCACATGGAGACCTCCGCAAATAACCTCACAAAAACTACTCCTCATACGGGAGATGCCAAGGTCATCTTTGGAAATGCTAAATCTCTCCCTATCTCTCATATTGGTCAAACTTCGGTCTCTAAACACATTCTCTTAAAGGACATTTTGGTGGTTCCTCACCTCACTAATAACCTCTTATCTATAAGCAAACTAACGACTGAAAACCATTTGGATGTATTGTTTTCCCAACCTCATTTTAGGTCAACGAAACAGGTTCTCGCTCAAGGTCGTTGTGACGAAATCCTTGGTCTCTCTAACGCCCGAAAACTTTGGTTGGCTCTTGAATCCGCCTACAGTAACACGTCTATTGAACGGGTTAAGAATTTATGTGACCAACTCCGCCACACTACCAAAGGATCCATGACTATCGTTGATTATGGTCAGAAGTTCAAGTCCATTTGTGACCAATTATCTTTTGTGGGTCAGCCTGTAGTCGAGACGGACAAACTTCACTAGTTCATATGGGGCCTTGGCCCCTCCTTTGAAATGTTCTCCACAACCACCAGGGCCATCAAACCGCCGCCCCTATTTCGGGATCTTTTGATTCAAGCCGAATTACATGAAATGTTTCTCCGGTCTTTGCATGGCCCACCCAGCCCCACTGTGGCTTTTTCAGCCCAGCAACGCCGGTTTTCTCCACGTGGGCGTAGTGGCCGGTTTAATCGTGGTGGTGCTTCCAGCCGTGGCAGGGGTCGTCGTGTTCCTCATTGCCAACTTTATCGGAAAGATGGTCACTATGCTAATTATTGTCCCAACCTCTCCTCATTTACTTCACCACCTATGAATGATTATGAATTGGCCAAGGCCTTCCATGCTTCCTGTCATGTATCTTCCTCGGGACCCGACTAGTTTGTTGACTCTTGTGCAACCTACCACATGGCTACCTTCGCAAATAACCTCACAAAAACTACTCCTCATACGGGAGATGCCAAGGTCATCATTGGAAATGCTAAATCTCTCCCTATATCTCATATTGGTCAAACTTCGGTCTCTAAACACATTCTCTTAAAGGACATTTTGGTGGTTCCTCACCTCACTAATAACCTCTTATCTATAAGGAAACTAACGACTGGAAACCATTTGGATGTATTGTTTTCCCAACCTCATTTTTATATTTAGGATCGATCAACGAAACAGGTTCTCGCTCAAGGTCGTTGTGAAGGCGGATTATATGTGTTGCATACCGGTCCTCAAGCCCTTACTGCTACTTTGAATAATACTGTGAAAGCCTCCTTTGAACTATGACATTTACGTTTAGGACATGTGTCATTTCGAAACTATCGGTATTACGTTATTTTTGTGGATGAATTTTCCAGATTTACATGGTTCTATCCTCTAAAAGTAAAATCAGAATTCCACTCCATACTAAAGGTGTTTATTCCATTTGTTCAGAATCAATTTTCCCGAAAAAATAAAGATATTTCAAAGTGACGGCGGTACAGAATTTGTAAACCATCATGGTAAGCAATTGTTTCAAGACAATGGAACTTTTCACCATTTTTCTTGCACATATACGCCTCAACAAAATAGTCGGGCTGAGCGTAAACACCGGCATGTTGTTGAAACCGGATCAGCGTTATTATTTAATGGTCACGTTCCTCCCTCATACTGGGTGGATGCCTTTGGCACGACGGTTTTCATCATTAATCGGCTTCCCACAAAACTATTAGAAGGCAAAACCCCGTTTGAACTTCTCTTTCACCAAAAAACCAGTTTACGACAACCTTCGCACCTTTGCTTGCCGTGTTTATCCCTACCTACGGGACTATGCTAGTCACAAACTATCACCTCAGAGCTTGCCATGTATTTTCATGGGATATTGCTCCCAATATAAAGGATACAAATGCCTTGATCCCACCACATCCCGGATATACATCACCCGCCATGCAAATTTTGATGAAACCGTATTCCCGTTCCAAGGGAACTCTCCCAATACCTCACACATACTACCCCTACACACATTCCTTGACCATCACCACTCAGCCCCTACATACATCCCCCCATCACCGTAAAAGTCGTCCCCCTCCCCACCCACTATCCCTTACTGTTGTGACACTCCCATCTCCCAACCTGCACCTAACCCTGAGCCCCTTCTAGAAATTTTGCTCACTGATCCAATAATGCATCCCATTCCTGACCCAGTAATGACTTTCGTTCCTGCTACTACCATACCCACCTCTAAACTTGCCCTTGAACCCGCTGCTGTACCTATTACTACTCCAAACACCGAGACCACTACATCTTTGGATCCGACTCCTCGCTCTGCCCAATCCTACCTTACCGAACCAGACATCTCTATTCCTGCCACTCCCAGTATCCCGATACCCCATCCGCCTCCTTCTCACCCCATGATAACTCGGGCCAAGAATGGCATCTTTAAACTTAAGCACCAAGCTAACCTCTCTCACACTTCAACGCATAGCTTCTACTTGGATTTGTTTGCTACTTCTGAACCAAAAGGCTTCAAGTCTGCAGCCAAGCATCCTTACTGGCTTGATGCCATACACAAAGAGTTAACCACCCTCCAAAACAATAACATGTGGACACTTGTTCCCCGACCCAAAAATCATAACATTGTTGGATCCAAATGGTTGTTTCGAAAATACCGGTTGGATGGCTCCATTAATCGTCATAAGGCCCGACTAGTGGCTCAAGGGTATAGTCAGATTCCTAGTCTCGACTATTTTTACACTTTCAGCCCGGTTGTTAAAGCATCTACTATTCGAATTGTTTTGTCTCTTGCTGTCATTAATAATTGGACCCTCCATCAACTAGATGTTAACAACGCTTTTCTCCATGGGAATCTTCATGAACTTGTCTATATGGAACAACCCCCCGGGTTTACTGACTCTCGGTTCCCGATCATGTATGCCGCCTTAATAAAGCCCTCTACGGCCTCAAACAGGCTCCGCGTGCATGGTTTCATCGACTCAGCACCTTTCTCCTCCAAAATGGGTTCTCCTGTAGCAAAGCCGATACCTCTCTATTTATATTCAAACGTGACTTGTGTATCATGTATCTATTAGTCTATGTTGATGACTTGATTTTGACAGGAAACCAGCCCGACGTTATGACATCCTTCATCACCCTCCTTAACTAGGAATTTGCCATCAAAGACCTAGGCAAACTAAACTATTTTCTTGGGCTAGAAGTACCTACACCACTGACAACCTATTTTTAAGTCAATCTAAGTATGCTCTGGACATCTTAGACATGGTTGCTCTCACAGATGCTAAACCGGTCCACACACCTTTACCTGCAAATGAATCTTTTGTTGCTGCTGGAGAACCTTACAAGGATCATACTCATTATCGGTCGCTTGTTGGGGCTTTACAATACTTGACGATTACCAGACCTGATATCTCTTATGCCATCAACCAAGTCAGTCAATTTCTTCAGGCCCCCACTACTACCCATTTTCAACATGTGAAACGTATTCTTTGTTATGTCAAAGGGACCCTAGCTTACGGCCTTGCATTCTCCAAACCAACCCGCACGTCCGTTCTTGGATACTCAGATGCTTACTGGGCCCGTTGTCTTGACACTCGTCGCTCCACCTATGGGTATACCATCTTCCTTGGGGGAATTTGGTCTCTTGGAGCGCGAAGAAACAACCCACCGTCTCCCGATCTAGTTGTGAGTCTGGATATAGAGCCATGGCCAACACTGCTGCTGAAATAATCTAGATTACCCACCTGCTTCGTGAACTATTTTCCCTTCCACCTGATCGTCCGACATTATTATGTGACAATAAAAGCGCTCTATTTCCCATGCAAAATCCCGTCGCCCATAGACGGGCGAAACACATTGAGCTTGATTATCACTTTATACGAGAACTTGTCTCCTCCGGAAAACTTCACGCTCGGTTTGTTCTTACCAAGCTTCAGGTTGCGGACATATTTACAAAGAGTCTTCCTCGTCCTCAATTTGAAATCTTTCGTACTATGCTTGGTTGCTCGTCCTCAATTTGAAATCTTTCGTACTATGCTTGGTGTTGGTCCTCCACCGTTCCGCTTGAATGGGGATGTTAACCTACCTAAATAGTTTGACATTTATTGTTGTTCTACTTTTGTATTTATCATATTCTTTTGTACCTTTTTTGTAATTTATTTGTGTATAAATACTCCCTTGATCTCTCTTTGGAGACATGCAATTCATAATTCATTCACTTCTCCTATTTTTTATACAAATAATAGATGAAATATTCAAACTCCTAGTGATGTGCTTCTTGCGGTTTGTGCTGGTAATATTATTTTATTTGTGGT
Organism: Smallanthus sonchifolius; assembly: GCA_023525975.1. Taxonomy (NCBI): domain Eukaryota; kingdom Viridiplantae; phylum Streptophyta; class Magnoliopsida; order Asterales; family Asteraceae; genus Smallanthus; species Smallanthus sonchifolius. The sequence goes on along the minus strand of CM042019.1, from coordinate 42,439,316 downwards.
ACTCTAATTCTTCTTTTATACCCTGTAATTTTTTTTCACGGCTTTTAAAAGTCGAGGTGGGTACCTAATTCTTTGTAAATTATTGCTACATTTTGTTACGGTGGGGGTACCCAACCTTCCATGTCACATCACACCACACACCCATCAATGTGATAATGCCACATCATTTCATGCCCCTCCATATCATACCATGCCAAATTGTAAGGAGACACCTATGTCACACTTTTTTTAATTAAAAAATAAAAAAACTCAATTTAAATAAAATTAATTAAATCATTCACAAGAACTCTTTGAGCCTCTACACGATCACGTAATAGAACCCGCTTTTTTGAGCTTTTCATCTCCTCTCCTTCATTGGCGAGAAGAGTAAAAAATTCAAGTCCGTTGGTGTCGGAACTACTCGAAGAAGAATCGGAAGAAGGAATGATTAGATTGTGATTCATTTAAAAAAAATAGAAATTTTGGGTAGTAGAATGGGAGTGAAGTTGAGTATTTTTTTTGTGTGGAAAAAATTGTTTGGTTAAATGGGGGTATTTATAGGTTTTTTTAATACTTCCAACGGCTATTTTTCCCGCAAATTAAACGGCGCAGGCTCGCCCTGTTTTGTCATTTTTGCGGCGTGGCACGGTGGTGGCGACAGTGTTGCCGCCCTTGCCCCTCGGCGCCATGCCCTCTCGCCGCTGGTGGCCCCTCCATCCTTATTCTTGTTTCGATTTTGAAAGTCATCATGATTTCACGGAAAAAAGAAACAAACAAAATTAAAGCAAAAAATAGAGTAAATTACATAAATCATCCTTTATGTTTATACTATTTTTCACTGTATGTCCTTTAACAAAAAAAATTGATAGAGATCATCATTTACGTTTACAAATCTTACACGTTATGTCCTTTGTCCCTAACCCAGTTAAATTTCTCAGTTAAGTCTGGTCATGTGCATGGCACATGAGGGTACTTTGGTCTTTTTACCCATTAATATAAAAAACAAAAGAATTAAAATATAAAAACTCATAACACACACTCTCTCTCATTCAATCCCAATCGTAGAATCAGTAGCAGCCAAAATATGGTGGATGAAGTGGAGGAAAGTAAGAAGCTTGGAATGGTGTTTGGGTTTTACAAGAATAGGGCAGAAGGGGTAGAGATCGGTGATGGCGACTCCCACTCGGTTTCAGTTTCAGAGTAGTGGAGATGGGTTTCACTGTTTCAGTTTCAGATCTTCTTCCCCACACCAGAAGTGAACCATCGGTGATGGAAACCCCCACTCGGTTGTCTTCCCCAACCAAACAATCGTCGATCGACCGCCACCAAAGCATAGTGGCACCTACACTTCGTTTTTTTGATGAGAGGGGAGGACCAGCGCCGCCATTTATCTCCACCCCCATACCGCAGGTTTTACTCTCCTTCCTGTCAATTTGCCTCCGCCACCTCATCGCAGCTGTCAATTTACCTCCACCACCACACCTAATCGCCGCCACTTAGGGTTTAATAGTTCAACAACAAATTGACGATCGGATGAAATCGGTTTGATCTGATGAATTAGGGAAAATTCAGGGGTGGAATTAGGGTTTAATGGTTCAGGAACGAAATGACGATTGGATCTAGATTTCATTTTAATTTTTTTCAAAATTTGCTTCTGAGAGGTGGTGTACCATCGGTGGTGGTGGTTGGCTGCTGGTAGTATAGTGGTGGAGAAAATGGTGAGAGAGAAAGTGAAGAGAGTGAGGAGAGAGAGAGTGTGTGTTGAGAGAGAGATGGGTTTTATATTTTAATTTTTTTTCTTTTATATAAATGGGTAAAAAGACCAAATTACCCTCATATGTCATGCACATGACCAGACTTAACTGAGAATTTTAACTGGGTTAAGGACAAATGACATAACGTATAAGATTTGTAAACGTAAAGGATGATCTGTGTCAATTTTTTGGCTAAAGTATATACAGTGAAAAATGGCATAAACATAAAGTACGATTTCTGTAATTTACTCCAAAAAATAAAAGGATTTGACCATAAAGTTCGTTAGAAGCCATCTCTATACGAGATTAAAATTACAAGAACTGAAACTAGTTAGAATAATCTAAAGTTCTAAGTTCTGAACTAGGGAAAGGATAATAAATATGAAATTGTGTTTACATGTAAATCAACTATCTTTAACATGTTTTAGTAACTACACGATAAAACCAACCATCATGTATAATTACATAAATGTTACGATAATTGATATTATTAGCATTGGCGAACCTACCTTGTAAAAGGTGGGTCGGCCGACACTCATGGTATTTTTCAGACCGACCGACCCTCATAAAATTTGGAGACCGACACCGACCCCAAGAAAAAAAATAATTTAGCAGTCATGTTTTTTCCAATTCGACTTAAATATAACAATTTCGAAACTTGTTGATTATTCGATTAAATTTTTTTTCACTATTACCTTCTACTTTAAGTTTATTATTTGGTTAATTTTTCAATTATAGCAATATGAATATTGAAAGATTTGTCAAAAGAAAAGATGGATCTTCATCTTCTAAGACTCCCGCTTTCATTGATTTGGATAATCTTCGATGGGATCCCGCTGAACGACCACCAATTTCATCTTATCACCCTAACAGACGTGATGAAAATAAAAAGGCTTACCTAACTAAAGGATTATGTCAACCAAAAGGTCATGATTTTCAAAAAAAAAAAGTTGGTCATGAGGCAAGACGGTTTAATAGTGATTGGTTTGAAACTTATGCAAATTGGTTAGAGTATAGTACTAAAGCCCATCGAGTATTTTGTTTGTATTGCTTCTTTTTTAAGGACCTATTTGGGAATCACAAAGATACGTTTGTTACTGATGGCTTTAATGGTTGGAATAAAAAAACAGATTGATTCATCATGTGGGGATGTTAATAGCGGGCACAAGAATGCATAAAAAAAGTGTGAAGATGATGTAATGGTTCGGTTTCAAAAAATAAAAACCATAGAAAACAATTGCAGGGATATTATATTTTGATTATTCATTTATAACGACAAACATCATATTGTTATTGTTCATTTATAATTTTGTTTGTTTTTATCATTTTATCACGTGACTCGACCTGGACTGAAAAAAAAAGTTAATATTTAACTACTACAATTGACCACAAAAAATATCCGACCCCATGAAAAAAACTCCTGTGTTCGTCACTGATTATTAGCACATTGATAATAACTCATATACAGCAAATCAAACTATTTTAGCCTATGAACTTGTTTGATCCATTTAAATAAATATGTATATGTTTTTATATAATTTTAAAAAGAGTAAATTACAAAAAAACAACCTTTTTTATATACCAAATTACACCCCGCATACCTTTAATCTTCACTAACTACGTTGGACACCGTTTATGTATATGGTTTGTATCAAATTATAACCTTTAGACTAACAGATGTTAGATTTTTCATTTAGTTTTTTTAAATAACCAAAATACCCTTACTATTATAAAATCAAAATATAAAACAAAACCAAAAGTATTGTGGGCCCAACTCCATCTTCTTCATCCCACTGATAATATCTCATAATAGAGGCTAGATTGGTCATGTACATGTCAATTAACTGAAATATCTAACTTTTATTAGTCTAAAGATCATAATTAAATACAAAACTTTATATACATAAAAATTATCTAGCATAATTAGTGAAGATTAAATTCTACGGATATAATTTTAACTATACGTAAAGCTTCTTTTATGTAATTTACCCTTTTATAAAATATGTAGGATCTTACGAGAACACTCATCAATCTTACACGACTACCCTTAACGTGTTAATCGGATGACATCCAAACAGCTGGCCAGCATGAACGAATTTATATCCTGACTGAGTATATAAAAATATTTTCGTGGGCTGGAAACAACTGTCAAGTAAGACAAAGGAAAATTAATGGGCCTAACCCATTTCCCAAGGCCCATTAAACCTACAATGATATAAGAACAGGCACTTCACAAGATTCATGCAAAAATGGCTTCCACTTCAGATTCCCTCCTCTTACTTCTACTTTGCATCTTGCTACTCTCTCTTTCACAGGTAGATTTCTATAAAAATAATAATAATAATAAACTAATAAACTATTATAATCAACATTAAGATTTGGTTTAACTATATTATGCTTAATATTTTAATAATAAGATTTAATATAATTATATTATTGTGTTGTTGTAGTTGTTTACTCAAAATTAGTTAGGTATTTAATATTTTTTTATATATATAACCACTAATGCATGTTATAAAAACTAGTATTTTTTTATTTAAAATTAGTATGAACATATAATCACAAAAATGCATGTCACCAAATCATATTAAGATATCTCTTGAATATTTATTTTAGATTTAGGATTCTTAGAAATAGATTAATATTTAACTTTTAATTCATTTATCTGATGGGTTCTGCAGGTGTCTTTTTCTTCCTCATCCAAGACCCAAAACCATCAACTCCAGGTTTCCAACCATTTCTATTTTTTTTATTTAATTTATATTATAATAGATTAAAACTCCGTGTATATCAAATAAAAAAATATAAATATTTAAAAAATATTAAATAGTTAGTAATAAAAAAATTATTAAATAAATTAACAAAAATAATCTTGGGCTAGTAAAATTATAACATGTTACGTAACCGTTTATTTATTTATTAGGTATAGATGTATAAAACTAAATATAATCTTAGTTCATGTTTATCAAATAAATAAACGAATTCAAATACATTTACATGTATTCATTCATTTTAGTTTAACTAACTAAATAACAACCTTTAAAAGAGGATACAATGTTAGGCATATGATTCTCCTTTAATAAACAGATTCGAATTCTCCTTATACTATTCCTATTATATCCGCTTATATGTCACAGCATATGATTCTACTTTAATAAACAGATTCGAATTTTCTTATACTAGTTTCCTATTATAGCTGCTTATATGTCACATGTCAAACATAAACAATTTACCTGATTTCGTTGGTTATCAGGGTACGGTAGGGTTTAAAGTGAAAAAGTAGGGTTTAAAGTGAAAAAGTTTTTCACTGACTAACGGTGAAAAAGAAAATTAATAAATAAACGAATTCAAACACGTAAAAATACATTTTTTTTTCTTTTTTAATATATTAAAAAGATATGAACAAACGTAAATAAACATTTAAAATATAATAAAATGACCATACATGTGCTCTCTTTATTTATTTACTTTTTATAGGTGGTGAAAGGACCAAATCGGAGGCTTTTGGCGTTTGTAGGTATTTTTGTGCAAGTCTCCAAAATATTTTAAGATATTTTAGGGTCTGATTATGTAAAAGCCAGTTTTTAAGGGTATTTTTTGTATAATATGCAGACTGTGGGGGGCTATGTGCAATAAGATGTGGGAAACATTCAAGGCCAAACGTGTGTACAAGAGCATGTGGCACGTGCTGCCAAAGGTGCAGTTGTGTGCCACCTGGCACCCATGGCAACAGAGAAATGTGTGGGAGATGCTACACTGACATGCTGACTCATGGAAATAAGCCTAAATGCCCATAGAAATAAGTGTGTTTCTTGTATAATATTTTCGAAATTATGTTTTGGAAATGTGGGGCACTTATGTAATATATTCGAAGTTCCATCGTACTTAAAAACAAGATAAATAAATGTAGAACTATAATATTGAAATAATAAAGTGGTTGGTAACAAATGGTTTCTCTAAAAGAGTTTTTGGCATGCGTGTTTGAAAGATTTGTGATGTGACACGTTTGTTACAAGTGTGGGTTGTAAATAGGGGTTAAATAGGGCACGGATTTAACACAAGGGTTTAGTTAAATAGGTCCATTAGTTTTAGATCGAACCTGTAAACACGTTTAGTTAAATGAGTCATGTTCATATTAACTTGACGAGTTCATGGGTTAAAAAAATCATTTTATAACAATTCTTTCTCAAGTTTTTGACTTTTTTTAGACTATTTTTGTGATGAACTTTGAACTAAGATCACATAGGCCATCATATTTCATTTTTAAGTTATCATAATTAATAACTAATTCGTCACTGTAGTAGTAAGTAGAATCGGAATTTATCTCACTTGTGCCGAGTACCATGAGGCATGCATCTTCATTTTCTTGTATTTATTTATTTTATTTTTTAAAATGTGTTTATATAATAAGTACAATTTATTGGATTTTTTACATAGTTTAAAAATAACTTTTTTTATAATTAGCTATAACTTATTCGATTTTAAAAATATATTTATTTTTTTATTTTTTAAAATGTGTTTTTTATAACAACTTATTGGATTTTAAAAACATAAATGCTTTAAAAAAAATAAAAATAATATCTAAATGTAGAGTTTTAGAATATTAATATGTAAAAATAATAAATATGATTTTTTTTAGATTAGACGAGTTTTCTTCATTTCAACCCGTGAATATTCTTGTTGTGTTCGGGTTCATGTGTGTGTCACGGTTTTCGGGTTTGTGTAAAATTTTCGAGTTCGTCTCGGGTTCGACCCGCCAACCTATGAAAGTGACGCGTTTAACAACATTAGTTTGAAAAACATTATTGTATAATTAGACACATTATTTTAATTAGTTTAAATGTATCAAGCAAATGCCATATGGTCTAGTGGTATCAAAGTGTATTGCAAATGTACACCTTCTCAATTGGTTAAGAGTTCAAATCCCATAAAGTGAAGATTTAGGGGTAGCATTCGAGAGTGTGTGTTAGCCGTTTAAAAAAAGGTTCAAATGTATTATTAACTAGTTTAGAAGTAATGTTGCAACTAGTTTAAATGCAAATTTGTAATCAACAGTAGATCAACATTTTTTATATCATCGGTATAGCTAGTTTAGAAAAGACATTAACACTTAAAAATCATTCTTTTAAATATGATAATACATAGTCAAATTTAAGAAAATAAAATTTTCACTTTTCTTGTATAATTTAAAAAGAAGATAATGAAGTATGTGCGTGTGAGTGTGTGTATTAGGGTGGACGGAGTGTAGTTCCCGATCGTTTAGGTACCAATTGGGAAGGCTAGGGAACACCGTCGCATGGCTCTTGTTACCGAAAAAACACTTTGCAATTCCGGAAGCACTTGCTGATCGATTCTCGAACACACACAATTGCAACGCCTATATTTTAGACCATTGGGTATTATTTTATTTTATTTTTTTTCCTATTTTACCTCTATATATTAACATTTTTTCACCCTAATTTTCACACGTCTATTCTACTCTCTCATGGCTCCTAAAAAAAAATATTTCATCCACCCGAAAATACAAACCCAAAGTCGGTTCTAGCCAAAATCCCAAAGTTGGTTCAGGCCAAAATCAATCTATTCCAACCCAACTGATGCCAACCCAACCGTTTCAAAACATACCCACAATACCTGAATTTAGGAATTTCTGACATGTTGATTATCATTGCAGTCGATATTTGTTTAACGACAGAGATTTAAGGAGGAACGTAATTGAATAGATGCTCAATCAATAAACGTTAATGTGAAGGATTAACGTGTTCTGGTTATTGCAAAACCGAACTAGGTAATTAATTGTTTAAATTACGTATTTACGATATGTAATAAATAATTACGAAGCTTATTTCGTAGCGATTAAGCAAAGAATTGTCACGAGGAAGATACCCAATTTTTAACGAGATTTTTATACGCGAACGAGTGATACCGCGTATCCAGTTTGCGTGACGTGTGTTACGGATGAGAACGATAAATCCATCGAAGCGAATTAAATAATTACATGGAAGATTAATATTAATGTTGTTTCGGATTTATTCGTAATATTATTATAACGTCCAAATTTATTATATAACCGACGTTTTTGAGGGAGTTCCCGATCACGAACGAGACATCGTGTACCAAAAATGAACCCACCTATATAAGCGACTAGTTTAGATCCCGTGTCTATATACAGGGTGAAAATTAAAAATTATCATTATATGAAATTTTTAAATATTTATGTATATATTTTACATGTGTAAAAATATATTACATATACTAAGGATAGAAACAAACATAAAATATGTAAAAATTAATATATAATTGAGTTTCGAAAATACGTTAATTACTATTTAATATAATTTGACTTTCAATTACTATTTAATATAATTTGACTTTCAATTACTATTTAATTGAGGAAACCCTCCTTGATGACAGCTGTATGAAAAAAGAAGTTTTGAACATAGAAAGTCAAGAAAGTTCTAGCTCTTCACAAGCATGCGAGGTCATTGACCGAGACTCAGAACCCAAGGCCCAACCCTCCATCGAAGAACCGCCTGTTCTGGATCTAAAAGAACTCCCATCACATCTCGAATACACCTTCTTGGAAGAAAAATCCCAGCTTCCGGTCATTATCTCGTCAAGTTTGACAGGTAACGAGAAGGCTAAACTGCTCAAGGTTCTCAAGGCACATAAAAAGGCCATAGCATGGAAAGTAATGGACATCAAAGGAATCAATCCATCCTTTTACACCCATAAGATTTTATTGGAAGATGATTTTAAGCCAGTCGTCCAACACCAAAGACGACCGAATCCTAGCATGCAAGAAGTTGAAAAGAAAGAAGTTATAAAGTTGCTAGATGCTGGACTAATTTATCCCATTTCTGACTCACCATGGGTCAGTCCTGTCCAAGTTGTTCCAAAGAAAGGAGGAACGACGGTGGTTGCAAATGAAAAAAATGAGCTCATTCCTACTCGTACTGTAACCGGATGGAGGGTTTGTATCGACTACCGAAAGTTGAACGATGCCTCCAGGAAGGGTCATTTTCCACTTCCCTTCATAGATCAAATGTTAGAGAGACTTTCCGGAAGAATGTACTATTATTTTCTTGACGGTTTCTCCGGAGGACCAAGAAAAGACAACCTTCACATGTCCTTATGGAACATTCGCCTACCGTCGCATGCCCTTTGGTTTATGCAATGCACCAGCGACATTTCAACGGTGTATGGTAGCTATCTTTCATGACATGATCGAAGACTAAATAGAAGTATTCATGGACGACTTGTCAATTTTCAGTAAGTCTTTTGAGCACTGTCTACGTAATTTAGAGAAAATGTTGGCTAGATGTGATGATGCCAACCTTGTTTTAAATTGGGAAAAATGTCACATCATGGTGACAGAAGGTATAGTGTTAGGGCATAAAATTTCACAAGCAGGACTAGAAGTTGATCGGTCTAAAATAGACACTATCTCAAAACTTCCACCTCCGACTTCCGTGAAATCAATTAGGAGTTTTCTAGGTCACGCCTGTTTCTACCGATGATTCATCAAGAACTTTTAAAAATAGCTCGTCCTATGACCCAACTCCTGGAAAAAGGATGCCATCTTTGTATTCTCTGACGAGTGCCTTAAAGCATTCGAATTACTCAAAGAAAAACTTGTCAATACCCCCGTCATGGTAGCCCCCGATTCGACCTTGTCATTTGAATTAATGTGTGATGCAAGCGATTTTGCAGTGGGAGCTGTCTTAGGACAGCGAAAGGAAAAACATTTCCATCCAATCTACTATGCATGCAAAACATTGAACGATGCCTAAGAAAACTACACCACCACCGAGAAAGAACTCTTAGCAGTAGTTTTTGCATTCGATAAGTTTCGTTCATATCTCGTTCTTTCCAAAACCACCGTTTACACGGATCATGCAGCGCTTCATTACTTGTTCAATAAACAAGATGCAAAGCCCAGATTGATTCAATGGATACTCTTATTGCAAGAATCCGATGTCGAAATATATGCGATAAGAGGACAGCAGAGAACGTTGCAGCAGACTATCTCTCACGTCTTGAATGTCCAGCCTCAGTAGAAAACATGAAGGTGGACATCAATGATAACTTTCCACATGAATTCCTTATGAGCATAGATATAGTTTTTGAAGAACATCCTTGGTTCACTGATTTTGCAAACTATCTTGCGAGTGGGGTTATCTTAAAAGGATTGACATATCAGCAGAAGAAGAAATTCCTCGCATATGTTAGGCACTATTTTTGGGAAGACCCATACCTGCTCAGGATCGGAGCCGACCAACTCGTCCGAAGATGTGTGTTTGGAGAAGAAGCACAACAAATCCTAAAGCATTGCCATGAAGGCCCAACCAGGGGACATCATGGAGTTACCTTGACCACTAAAAAAGTATTTGACTCGAGGTTCTTTTGGCCTACAATATTTAAGGATGCTCATACCATGGTACAATCATGTGACGCTTGTCAAAGGGTAAGTAACATCTCCTCAAGGAATGAGATGTCCCAAAGACCCATCTAAGTCGGTGAGATCTTTGATGTCTGGGGAATTGATTTTATAGGACCATTACCTATGTCCTTTGGGAACCGATACATCCTTGTAGCGGTAGATTGTGTTTCAAAGTGGGCAGAGGCTCAAGCACCACCCACTAACGATGCTAGGACAGTAGTCAAATTCCTAAAAAGACTGTTTTCATGATTCGGTGCACCAAAAGCTCTAGGGGAACGCACTTCTGTAACGCACAGTTAGAAAAGGCTTTATCTCGTTACGGTGTTCATCACCGATTTGCTATGCCATATCACCCATAAACAAGCGGACGTAATAAATCTGGGTATCAAAAGAATTCTCGAGATAACCGTCGGTCACAATCGAAAGGATTGGTCCGAAAGACTCAATGATGCATTGTGGGCGTTTCGTACAGCTTACAAAACTCCCATCGAAACCACTCCATTCAAGTTAGTCTATGGGAAAGCATGCCATCTTCCCGTGGAACTGGAACATAAAGCTTATTGGGCGTTGAAAACCGCTAATCTTGACCTAGCACAGGCCGGGCAAAACGGGTTCGTTCAAATCAATGAGCTCGAGGAACTACGCTATCAAGCTTATGAAAACTCCAGACTCTACAAAGACAAAACGAAGAGGTTGCACGACTCTCGTCTGAAGGAGCATAAACAATTCTGGACAGGAGATCGTGTCTTGCTTTATAATTCCCGCCTTCGTTTATTCCCTGGAAAGTTAAAATCTCGATGGTCCGGACCATACACTGTGAAAGAAGTTTTCCCATACGGAGTAATTGAAGTTCAACATGATGACGGGAGAAATTTTAAGGTCAACGGTCATCGTTTGAAACTCTATATTCAAGAAAAATCGGAAACAATCTCGGAGGTCATCAACCTCCACCCCAAGGGCAACTAACAAAGGGGAGGGTCTAGCCAAAGACCCACAAGTAAACATTGGCATCTTGTAAATAGCTTTAATTTTGATTCAAATTTGAGTCTGGTAGATTAAGCACGGCCCCGTGCTTGGGTAGGCACGCCCCCGTGTCTGACCAAAAATCATTGCCACGATCTCCGTTGAGTCCGTACTTGCTGCAGACCTGATACCTACGTATTAGCATGTCAGCACGGGCCGTACCCTACTAGGCACGCCCCCCGTGCCTCACCGTTTGATCTCTCTATAAATTGAATGCTTTGTCTTGGTTCAATCACAACCAAAATGAAGATACCTTCTAGAGAGAGTACGTCTGAATGGAACCCGGTGAGGAGGCCAAGGACCGAGACTCGTGAGCCATCAACCGTGGAGGTGATCCTCAAGTTGAAAGAACTCATCAAAGAGCTGACTGATATAAACGTGCTTGCCGAAATGCGCTTGTTGCTGCTTTTGTGGGCAAGTGGAGCAAATGAAGGAAGAGCTACTCACACTCAACCATCAACTAGCAGACCTCTGTAACCGCAACCATCAACTAGCTTCCGCATGAGATGTTTGGAGGTTTTATGTAAACATCTAAGTGTAGGGAAGGTGTATGTTAGAGTCTCGTTTTGTCACGTGAGGCTCTCGGCTTGTATTGTTAATTTCTAGTAAATGGAACTTCCGTGTGTTATGATTTTCATCTACTTTAGTTTTGAATGAACCCAACAAATCTTGATGATAATTAAATGTGTTGGTGGAATTGAGAAAGTCACGTGGAAAAAAAAAATTAAATTTGAACAGTGCATTGAAGCACAGGCCGTGTTCCACAAGACACGGGGCCGTGCCCGACAACTTTTGCAGCTTTTTATATTTTCTAAAAATCCCATCTTTTAACCTCACTTTCCCCTAATAATTCAAACCGATTTCATCTCGTTTTTGGCCACCAAACACCCCAAATCCTCCATTTTTATCAAGATTTCTCTCCATCTTTCCATCAAGGTATGTTTAGATCGTTCCATTATATATATTTTGAGTTTTTATTTCAATTTCGTGGTGATTCTTGTCCTAAACAGGATTTTACCCCTCTTTGAGTCATTTTTCTTTTGAATCCATAGTTTGTAGGTTTGGATTATTAGTTTTAGAGGTTATTTTACAAATTTCGGGTTTGATTTGGGTTTTTCACCCGGATTGACCCATTTGTTCTTATTTTTGTCTTCACTCTTGGTTACCATTATCGTTTGGCAAAAGTTCCATAACACCCAAAACCAAAAATCAAGGGTTTGCGTATACAGACACGTGCACGGGTTCGAATCTCCGATTCTGCCTCCTTTAGTGCAGCACGGGCCATGCCCCGCCAGGCACGCCCCTGTGTTCGACCACCATCATGTATGCTGTGTTCCCGTATTCAATTCCTAGCTCTAACAGTCAAGCACGGGCTGTGCCCCACCAGGCACGCCCCCGTGCTCAGCCTTCTGATCAGATTCAATTTTTGTTTAAAGTTGTTTAATTCGTTTAAACTGATTTACTATTTAATATCTCAGGAACATGGCACATCCGTTCCTTGTTTTCAATAACCAAAACGAGACTTGGTGTCGAGAGAGGTTGTGCACACTCCACCGACGGGACGAAGAATCACATCTTCGAGTTTGCTATGACAACTTGGACACCGTCGGGCAAATGGGGCGTTTTCTCAATATTGTCACCCCTCCATGGCGACGTGTGTTTGAAAATGATCGTGATTCCATACGAGAACTCACAATGGAGTTTTTGGCAACATTCAACTTCCAGCAAACCAATCTGGACTATTGGGATGAAAATGCTGTATCTTTTCGGTTAAGAGGAACTTGGCATAGCACCTCGATTGCACTATTTGGGATTGCTTTAGGAATCTACACTGAGGAGGAAATCTATGAACCCACTTTTTCATCTTCCAATCACAGCTTTCCCAACGAGGAAGACATGCATCATCCCAATTATGGAAGTACTCGGACAACCTTTTGGAACGAGGTCGGTACTGGGGGTACAATGCTAGCCGGACCAAAAGAAGTAAACTTAGGGACCCGTTGCTTCACTACATTCACCGTCTGCGCAGTCACTCAGCCACCCAGCGCGGTCAAAGCGAAAGGGTGGTCAATTTCAGGGACTTATATGTCCTCTACTGTTTAGTGAGGTGTGAGCCTTGTAACATTGCATACCTTTTCTGCCGTCTTTTAACAACTAACTCCACAGCCGAGGTGAATACCCCAATGTTCGGCGGCGGCTGGATTGTGCAACTCTACGAGTACAATGATGAACCAACTCATGGCACCAAAGGACCATCTCCGGGATTGTTAGATATATCTATCTGTGCTAGCATGGGCATGATTACCTACTTGCCCGATGGTCGGGCACGTTTTCAGGATTCTAGAGGACATATTTGGGATCCCGAGGACCTAGAACGAGTTATCATAGACCTTGACATTCAGCACTCTCCCCACCATCAGCATCACCATGACACTAGAGCATCATTTTCCCACGCCTCTAGATTTCCATCCATGATGGACCTCTATGAATCCATCCAAAAAGCCAACACTTACTCCCGCCGTTCTTTCGAGATTTGTGAATCCACTTTTGGGCGAGTCGACAATACATCTGACAAGGTTGATTTAATCAGGGAAGATGTCACCTACATGAGGCGTATGATGAACAGGAACTGGGGCGAGGAAAACCTCGGCCCGTAAGGGATAGTTGGTGAAGATCCCGTTAGTGCAGCATTTTTGTCATAGTGAAATATGTGTTCTTCGGCTATGTTTTTCTTTTATTTTGTGTGTTTAAATACTATCCGGCACTGGCTGATCCGTGCCATTTTAAACTATCTACTTTACTTTGTAGGATGTTAATTTTCTAAACTTTAAATTTAGTACTAATAATTTTGTGTGACCACAATGGATTCATGCTTTTCAGGCCGGTATGAGTATTGATCACAAGCATTGGATACACCATCTTTCAAGGGAGTTCTTCTGTCTCTTTACATCTTTTATGATTTACAATTGTTTAAAAATCATGTACATTGAGGACAATGTAAGCTTCAAGTGTAGGGAGGGGGGGTTTCACCATGTTTAGCACTTGAACTTTGATCACGTACTTCTTAAAGAACTCCATTAAATTTTTGTGGCACCAATTCACTTCAAATTTTTTTTTATAAACTGTCAGAAAGAAATGCATTTTTCAAACACAAGTTTAAACAAACCAAATGAGTAAAATGATAGAAATCACTCCAAGGCATGGCAAGTTAAACTTAAATAATAGACATACATAGATTTTGCACTTTTAAACAAATCCATCCATTTTCGTGAGCATATTTTTGAGCCTTTATAGCTTTCATTTACAACAATTATGCTTATGTTTTTATCGGATTATTGAGGGTATCGTATGTTTTGTGCAAATTAGAACTTGTTTTGGGCATGCGGGGCAAAACCACAAAAGGAAATTATTGCATGAAAATGATCTAGGCATTAGGACACCCACCTTATTACCCGAACATCCATACAAAACCAAAAACACCTAGTTAGCCCCATCAAAACCGTTTCCAACCTATCACCGCCAACAACCCGTCATCTTTGTTGCTAAGGGCTCGACTTTGAAAAAAAAATGCATCATTTTGAATTCAATTTATTTTCATGTCTTCATTTTACAAAACCGGGACATCCCCCAGAAATTCGAGAACACCTCTTTGTTCTAATGTTTGAATCAAGAAAAAGTTGGAGAAAAATGGAACAAAATCCACCATTTTGTGGAACTTCAAAGAGTGCCATGAAAAGAAGAGCAAAAAGATACGAAAGGTGCCTTAAGTGTGGAAACTGGTCTCATGATGGAAAATGTAGCAAAAACCAAACAACCTCCTAGCACGAGTATACATAGTTGATAAGTTTGGGTGCTATTAGGCTTCAAGCCGAACGAACCCTTAGGAAGGATAACTATGTGTACCTCAAAGTCAAAGAGGAAGTAAGGTTTCTAAAGATGAGATTTGGTCTTGACAATCTGACCTTAAACGAGTCCTCGAGTTAGTAATACCCCTTCTAACCCGAGCATTGTAGAGGAATTTCGAGTTTTAGATTTACTTTACCCCCCTTTTTAGTCAAATAAGCCAAGGTCATGTCCTAAGTACCTAACCACTTTCCAAAATAACCCATAACCATCACCCTTAGCCAAACACAACCCAAAAGACCTTTTGATTCATGCAGAAGTTTCCTATAAATTGGTGGAGTTTTGATCTATTAACAAGCATATGACTTAGCATATCTCATAATGATAATCGAGTGTTTTAAACATACATGATTACACGTATGACTACAAATATTTAGCCGAGTGTGTGTGAACATTGTGAGTAGTGCTAAAGTCTTGTTTGTCTATAACTTCATAAAACAAACCATTGCTTCAAGGATAACACTTCATAAGATCATCTTTGCTCGATTGACACTTGTTTGCTTGTGTTCCTACTTTAAAGAAGGAAAATCATTTCCTACTTAAAGTTTGTTCAAATTTGATTTTGAAATTGCCATTTGGAGTAAACTGTTCAAAGTATTGCTTGAGGACAAGCAAGGTTCAAGTGTAGGGAGGTTTGATGTGCTCTAACTTATGCATATATTTCACATCATTTGCATCCTATTTATTATCAATTTCTTTATACATTGATTGAATTTGTCGCTCATTTAGCTTCTATTTGAAATTGAGGGAACTCGTGGCTTAAAAGGAACAATCGAGCGAATAAGGAGCGAAAAATGAAGAAATTGGACAACTCAGAGGACCAAGCACGGCCCGTGCCCCACCAAGCACGCCCCCCGTGCCCCATCATGCAGAAAAGACAAAGACTTCCAGCCAAGCACGGGTTGTGCCCCCAGGCACGCCCCCGTGGTCAACTTAAAATTGTACCAGTGTACTTTTTCCCCCGACCAGGTGTAACACAGGGCCGTGCCCCACTAAGCACGCCCCCGTGCCCAGTACATGTTCATTACGTTCACAACAAAAAACAAAATCGGTTACGCTGTGGTCCCATCATAGGGCCGTGCCCCACTAGGCACTGGCCGTGCCTCCTTGCTCAGACACTATAAATTGAGCCCTTTGGCTCATTTGAAAAAAGAGCCCTCTTGGAGAAAATTCAACTCACTCAAACACTCGAGAACCAGACTTGGGAGACCAATTGGAGGCTAAGGAAGCTCCATTTCATCATCAAATTCCACTTGGAAGATCACTAAACTAATCCACTTGAAAACTTTGGTTATATCTTTGAACCTATCATGAATTGCATGCATTACACTTGTGTTGTTATTTGCAAGTTCATTATGAGCTAAACATCTTTTTGATCATCTTAGTTTGATGAAGCTTAATTAATTATGTTGAACTTATGACGATGGCTAAAATATTATGTTAATGTAATGATAATCTTGTGTTAATTTCTTGATAGATTTGCATGTCTAAGTGCTTATGGATCAACTAAAGGTTTATAGATAAGAAATCATATTGTGTTGAAAAACCTATGAGATTATCATTTATTTATAGCTTTACTATCTTTTGGTATAATGTTATATCTAAGAATTAAGAATAAATCTTTGAAACCTTTATTGTGAAATAAATATTAAGACATGCAATCCCGTTAATCGTGTTTGGAAAAACTAAGAGAAATGTTATGTTCATTCTTTGATAATAGTTATGCTGGTTAAAGTATTGATGACTCAAGCTTAAAAATTACATGACTTTGACCTAGAATTTCATAAGTTATGAAATTACACCATTTTATCTAATTAAACTAACATTAAGTGGACAACGTGTAATTTACTTATTGATGTATTTTTTAATGATTATGGAATTAAAAACCTTGACAAGATTCTAATTCAACTGCTTCAAAGAACATTAACATACTCACAAACTTTAGCTATATAATTTGTTTCGACATAATTAAATAATCGGATTCTAAACTAAAATGATTGTCTTACAAAAACATTTATTACTTTTAATCAATTAAGTCTTTTCAAAATTAATCATTGTCTTTTTAGAAAAGAGTTTAAAAAAAAATTGGAGCAACAAATATTTTCCCTATTCAATCAAGCAAATTAAAGGTTTGGGTCAAAACGTTAAACTGTGTCCATAAATTGACATTCGGTTCTTATCAATATTATATTATCACCCGACATGTACACTTGCATTCGTGTGTGTGGTTTAGGTTAGGTGAAAACCAATTTTAAAACCGACATTTGTGTGAAAAATCTTTATTAAAAAATATATATACTTCACCCACATCAGATATTAACTTTGGATGTTAATTTTGATGATGATAATATACAATTTGATTTGTCTGGTTTTGATAAAAACAAGCGAAACTCTGTCCGATTTTCATCAGAATTAGAGATATATGTTTTTATAACTTAAACTCCCTGAATACGGTTTGGGTATCATTGTGTTAGACGGGATAATGAGTAATAAGATTTTGATAGAAATTAGTCACGCGTTAATTAACGGAAGGTTACAACACGAAAGACACTGATTCTATTATTCATTTAGTAGAGAATGGGAAGTTGACCAACAAAATGAGATAATTCTATAATAATTATTAAATTCCAAATAAGGTTTTATTATGGTGGTTGCCACATGTTATTCTATGATTGATTGGTTGATAAATTGGTTGATAAATAGGACGATGAGGTTCTTAAATTCTAGAAAGGAAAGTCAGGTTTTAGAAAGACGCACAAGTGAGTTCTTGACGCTCACTTTTAAATTTTTTGATGTTCTAGGGATAATATACATGCTATGTAGGGGTGTTCAAAAGTATCCGTATCCGAACCCGAACCTGAAATATCCGAAATTCCGAATCTGAATTATTCCAAATATCGGATATCCGAATTTTTGGATTCGGATAGCATTTTTCAAAAATTTCGAATATTCAGATATCCGAATATCCGAAAATAATTTTTTTTTATTTTTTTAAGATATCTTTCCTAGAAAGTTTTATGAATACAATATATATATATATATATATAAAGTATATGATTTTTATGTTATGTGTTTAGGTCTCTTATTTTTTAAAAATATAAAACGTATTCGCGTCGTAATTTTGAAAATTATATTGTTTTGGTCAAATTATATATTGTTTCCTAGAAAGTGTTATAAATAAAATATATATGAAGTATATAGCTTTTGTGTTATATGTTTAGCCTTCTTATTTAAAAAAAAAACTAAAACGTATTCGCGTCGTAATTTCGTAAATTAATCAAAAAATGGGTTTTTAATTATTTCATAAAGATGAAGTTTATTTAGTATATTTTATATATTTAGATTTTAATTTAAAAAATATATTTAAGTTAAAAAAACGGATATCCGTTTCACTATCCGAACCCGAAATTTCGGATTACGATACGGATAGTGAAATCCACTATCCGAAATTTTTGGATATTCGAATTTTCAGATATCCGACTTTGAACACACCTAATGCTATGAAACTATTTACCTAATGTTAAAAAAGTTATGAAAGATATACATAGTTATATATAAAATTATGATTTTATGTATGACGATTGATTATGATTTTATGCACAAAGAGATGGATAATGTTTAAATGACGAGTTATGTTTTAAATGTCTTGCCCACATGTGGGGTCAACTTAACAAGTCTTATTATAGGGATATGACCACCTATAGACTAATACGTTAAGAAATCCTATTTATGATATTAGGTATATATGCTACCTAATGTCACATTGGGATATGACCACCCATGTAGGCAATTATGTGTCGTGTACTCTAATTGCATCCTTACTTAGTGTTTAGGTCAGTTAGAGACGAGATGAACCCATATGATCTAGTGAAATGACCTTAATATGTATATTGATGTGTTAAATATGTTTTGAAAATTGAAATATATTTATAAAACTAGAACTCACTCAGCCTAGCTGACTTTTGCATGTATATTAGATTGATTTAAGGTTATGATGAGAAGCAAAGATCTCTTGGCAAGACTATGGAGCTACCCATACCCCCAAAGACTTGCATTCTCGTTTATGATCTTATCTATTAAACTAGACTTAGTTTAGTTATGGTTTTTCTCGGATGTTTTTGGTAATGTATGACTTTTCCGCTGCATAGGATTATTGTCTTTATGAAATTCCAGTTTTGAACTATGTATGCTTGTGAAATGCCAACTGTGAGACCTTCTGGGTTTGGGGTCTAACACGAATTTTCCATCTATGCCAAACATGCCTATTCAAACTTCAATAACCGAACTTCTTCTTCCTCCGAAACAACACAATTTTGATCCTTTTGCATACCGTGAACCATCCCCACATTACCAAAACCTACCGTATCATGACCCTACTTAACACAACTTAGATATGGAGTTGGACGTATCACCTGTTGAAGAAGATGAAGATGAAGCTGAAGATATGAAGTCGTACGAGTCTCCGGTTAAGACATCACACCCCACAAAGACGTCTTCTAGTAGGACGAGGTCAAAAACTTAGGAGGACAAAGAAAAGGAAGCCTTGGCCAAGGCTTGGGTTGATGTTTCCGAAGACTCGGTGGTTGGAAACCAACAAAAAGCTGACTCTTTTTGGAGAAAAATACTTGAGAATTTTGGTAATCAAATCGGGGAAACGAACCTAACCATCCATCAAGTAAACTCGAAGTTGAAGGACACAGACACAAAGATGAGCAAGTTCAACGACATCTACGTCCAAAAGGTATAACTTATTTGTTAATTTTATTTTTTATTTTTAATTTTTATATATATATATATATATATATATATATATATATATATATATATATATATAGATATGTTAGTGATCGGCGTAGTGGCGTTGCAGATGTGGATTTGATTAACTCGGCTTTGAATGAATACAAGACATTGTATTCGAAAAAAGGTTTCACCCACATAAAGGCTTGGGAGATTGTTAGTAAACATGACAAATGGGAACCCGCTCCATTAATGGGTATGGAGTTTAACAATCCTCCGTAAAAAAGAAGCAAGTCATCCAAATCGGGGAACTATACGTCTTCGGATAACCGCTTTCCCAAAGAAGATACCACACCAACAATACCCGAACGTAAAGGGGAGAAAGTTGCATCGTCCTCGAGTAACAAGGGTGATTTGATCGAAACCGTTTTGGATTTTAACATGATGACCAAGAACGTTGAGGAAGAAATAAAGTGTATCCGCAAAAAGGAGGATGAGAGTAAATTTAAGAAAAATGAAGCGGTGTCACTCATGATGGGCGAACAACGTGCGACGTTGAGGCAATAACAAAAAAACCGCGATATTGAGACATTTATAAAACCGCATGATGGTTTGAGCGGACCTTTGTTGTAAATAGTCTTTCAACGTAATTGTGAGATTGCCAAGCTTTAGGGATGGAGCTTTGATTTCTAGTTTATCTTTTTTTTGAAGTTAATGTTTTTTATTTACCGGTTAATGTTTTTTATTCTATTTCAAGTTTACGTTTTTTATTAATGAAAATTATATTTTATCTCTTAAAATTATATAAATTGAATTATTATTTAATTATTAAATAAAAATGATTAGAAAAGTTTAGGAAAGAAAGATAGTGTCCAAGCCATTCAGTAAAGTTTAGGAAAGTTTAAGAAAAAAGTGATATGTCATAGTTAATTGTTAATTGGTTATGGACGGGTAGAAAAGAATGAAGAGTACCCCTTCACCCTTAGGTAGTTATATACTTCTTAATTGAAATATCTTGATTCTCTTATTTCTCTCTCTCTCTTTCTCAAATCAAATGACCTTTCACTATCTCTCAAATGATTTTCTCTGTCTCCCTCTAAAATCAAATGATGAACGCTATCTATCTTTCTCAAACAATTTTTCATTCAAAATCGTTTGAATCGGCTTCAACATATTAAAAAATCAAGAAGACAAAGAACACAAAGAACATGAAACAAGATCAAGATGAAGAACACGATGAAAGTGAAGATTACGAACAACACGATGAATATGTTGGGATTTAATGGAACTGATATTGCTATAAAAAATCTTTCTACTAAAGACTAAAGTTAATGTTGAAATCAAGTTAGTTCTGATGAATCAACTTTACTACCATTGGCCAGAGCTAGTACCGACGGAGTAAAGTTTGCACTAAAGATATATGTTCATACCGAAGTTGATCTTTGCTACCGAGAACAAGTTTGCTACTGAAGAACAAGTTAGTAAACTTGTTGCTGCCAAAGACCAATTGGTGTTGATGTGCTTTGAAGAATTCAAGACGATTATTTTATATGTAATCATATTTTCAGTTATTCCCTATAATCATGTAATTTAGCCGTTTATCATTTGTATGCATGATTATAATTGTGGCGTGAGATTAGGAGATAATATCTCTGTCACACCTTAATTTATAACTAGAGTAAAGTGTAATTTACCCTTGTGGTTTATGCCCGCTGACACTTTGCAACCCTGTTTTAAAAGAAGTGCAATTTGCACCCCTGTGTTATACTTTCTCTTTCTTAATGAGCCCCCCGTCAACATTCCGTAAGTATCTCCGTCCATTTATGCGTTAAAAGTCATTTTTGCCCTTGTTTCCTTTACATCAAACATTTGAGCCATAATTTTCATCTTCACCAAATCAAGCCTCGTCATTTTCCTTTACATCAGACAATGACCTGCATAAATAGTCAATTTGACTGCTGTGAATGCAATAGTGAATGCATAAATAGTCATATTGACTTGTATTGTTTGACTGAATCTGCTGTGAATGTGAATGCAATATGGTGAACCTGCAACTGATAAGAGGCATAGTTGGACTTTTGAGGTCAGACTTTGATTCTGCTGTGAATGAATATGTATTTACCTCAGGAATGTCTAGGGGTTGAAGTAAACCTCCTGGTACGGCTGAGCTAGCTATACATCGTTGGCAAATGTAACATTCACGCACAAAATTTATAACCGTATCTGTCATCCCTGGCCAATACACATTAGCAGCCAAACGCCGATACGTGCGATAGAAACCCGAGTGGCCCCCTGTGGCAGCCGTGTGGAATTCTTGGAGTAGCCTGAGAATGAATTTTGACTGTCGGGAGATAACCACTCGGTTTTAATAAAAGGAGGATCCCCTGTTTGATGGAATAACCCAGATGTTTGGTTGGATTTGATTGACAATTGTGAAGAAGTTGTTGAATTTCGGTATCCTATTTAGCTTCTTCGATCAATTGAGCACCTTATAGCCATAAAGGAGAAGAGACGACCTGATTAAATTCTCCAGAATCAGCCCTTCTGGACAAGGCATCTGCAGCACGGTTTTCGCGACCCGGTTTGTATTGTATGTCAAAATTGTACCCCAATAATTTGGCATCTGCAGCCATTTTGAGATGAGATGTCACTGGAGTATATAAATGTAACCCTATATCAGTGTCGGTCGTTTGGGATCAAAACGACGGCTGTTTGGTTTTTGATGGAGATGAGACGCGGCATAAAGTAATGGCGTTTGTCGAATTCAAACCGGGTTTGCATCGGCTGGTCGACGGTGATCGTTGAGAAACACCTGGATGCCTTCCGATCATCTAGGCCTTCAACGATACAAATTCAAACTTTTCTTCGAAAAACCGGATAACTTCGACGGTGGTAGATAGGGTTCGGACAAACGTGAATGAAGTTCTTGGAAGCTGTACATACAAAGGTATTAGGGGTGTTAAGAAAGTGAAAATATGCAAAAGTACTATATTACCCTTCTCATTAACGGTGATACTAGCTAAATGTTGACGGAGGGACTCATTAAGAAAGAGAAAGTATACCACAGGGGTGCGAATTACACTTCTTTTAAAATAGGGTTACAAAGTGTCAACGGGCATAAACCACAGGGGTGCAAATTGCACTTTATTATATAGTTAGTGGGTTGTAACCATTTCCACTCTCTTTATTGTATTAAAGGATTGTAGCTCTTCTATAACATCCCAAAAATACAAGTTTTCATTTGAATGAAGATCGGGGGAAAACAGGATGAATAAATAAGAAAACGGGAGGGACCAAATGTGGCAATGGGCGAAAAACAAAATGGGAGGGGAGGGGATTAACCTAGCCGCCACCTCCACCCCTCCTCATTTCCACCAAAACTTCATCCTAGTTCTAGAGAGAGAGCGGAAGAGGAGCTAGAGAGAGAAAGTCGTGATTGGAGCAGCCGAGCATCAATGGTTGTAGAGAATCATCTCAAGATTGAGTAACATTAAGAAACAAGCGAAAACATGTACCAACCAAACCTAGATATGAGTTTTCATTCCAAGCGGGTTTTCGGGTTAGTTTCATGAAAATGTTGGGTTTTTATGGGTTAAATGAAAAACCAACCATAGATCTTAAATCCCGAATGAAAAGCGCATGTTTTGAAGGTAAAAAGTATGTAACTTGGACGTATGAAGCTTGAGCCACCATCTCCATGCAGAAACTAGGGTTTCTGCTGGAGAAGAAGATCAGGCGAAACTACCAGGCGAAACTGACCTAGTTTCGCGTGAGCATAATATCGCTTTGGTATAAATTCTCTTAAGTCATAGTATCGCTTGGAAATAGTTTCGCCTCAAGCATAGTTTTGCTTAAACTTAGTTTCTGCAAGGAACTAGTTTCGCTGAACCTACAGTTTCGCGTGATCATAGGAAACGAAACTAATAGTTTCGCTGACATCTAAAGAAGCGAAACTATTGTAGTTTCGTTGTGTTAGTAGTGAGAGTTGAATTAACATTTATTTAATCATTAATTCAGATAGAGAGTAACGTGTATTGAACAAGTTCTAGTACACAGAGGATACCTTAACATGTGAGTTCTTATTGCCCTTTTTCTTATGGTTTTTGGGTTAGCATGCATACCGACATAGAGATTTGAAAGACAAAGTATTATTTTATAAAAAATCATATTTTTATAAAAAGAAAGTACACAAGCAAAGAGTATCGTCTATCTTTGAATTGCGATGTTTTAAAGAATGTAAAGAAAGTGAAGAGTGACAAAGAAGCAGTACCTCGGTACAACTGGACAGTGACAGATGCCATGTTATATGCATATGTGTTAATATGTGGTATTTGTCTATGTGTTGTGTTGTTTAAATGAGTTATATTATGTGCTGTAGTATAATTGCATAGTAGTGTAAAAGTAGAAAACCCTGCAGGCATGTAAAGTAGAAGTCTCGCCCGAGGTGTGAGCAGGCAAAAGAGTCTCACCCCGAGGTGTGAGTAAGCAAAGGAGTCTCACCCCGAGGTGTGAGCAAGCAAAGGAGTCTCACCCTGAGGTGTGAGCAAGAAAAGGAGTCTTACCCTGAGGTGTAAGTGAGAAAGAAAGTCCCACCCTGAGGAGTGGGCGCACAGAAAAGTTTTACCCTGAGGTGTAAGCGAGAACGTAACCTTATCCTCAGACAATGGTTCATTTGTGATAATGTAAAGTATGTGAAAGTCACTTGTCAAGTACGAGTGAATGACAGTTTGTTAAAGTAAAGGAGGACACCTTAACAAGTTTCCTTAAATGTAAATGTTAGGGGTCACTTTTACGGCTAAGGATCCTGGATCTTCGACGTACTTTGGTATCCTGACAGGTATCGGTATCCTTAATACTTAACCGTTATTTCTTTCTTCTATCTTGATTTATTCATAGGTCAAACGTGCGTAGTCAATGCCATCCTTGAAGAATCGGTCTAGAAGTCAAGAAGAACGTGTAGAAGATGCGTGGAGTGGCTTCCAACGGTCACATTTGAAGACTTGGTCGATTCCGAGATTCTCGGATAGTTAGTTAGCATATCTTTTGTATTTAATCTACAACAATATCGAATAGGAAACACATCACAACTCACTTAACAACACACAACAGTCGTACACACCTCTGTAACACTTAATATTCGATCATTCGCTGCTCACAATTGTACTTCTTTTATCGAGTTATACTAGAACAGTAGGAAAGTGACGTTTAGTCACTTCCCTAGGTTTTATGCCGGCAATCCTCTGGGAGGCAAATTACTCTCGTTAATTTTTATTCAAAACAATTTGGCGCCCACCGTGGGGCAAGTGGTGCTTTTCATCCTCAAATCTTTACTAAAGTTAGTGTTCAATCACTATCTTTCCAAACTGATTTTAAAGATGTCTTCCCAATCCAAAAATTTTTCTGCTTCTACTCCATCTTCCAGCTTTGGGTTGAACAATCCTATTCCTCCCCCGTCATTCCAAAGGAATGTTAATCAGCCGAAGAATACTATTTCAGTGGGTTTTTCGGGATCTGGGATACCTGCTGGGGGACCGGTGTTCGTTTCAAATGATGATATCCTCAATCTGTTCTCAGAAATGAAGCAACAGATGGAGCAACAGAAGAAAACTAATCTGATGCTGTTCAGAGAGCTTGAGAATGTCAAAAAATCAAATAAACCAGTGGAAGTAACGACCCCATTGAAATCAAGGATCCTAGATTTCAACTATTCGGGATCCTCAGGAGTCCATAAGGGAGACTTTCTTCCCATGCATTCTGGAATCACTACAGTCGGCCCGACTCCAGCTGTCTGGGTTACTACGAATCAGGATCTTGGACTTACTCCGGGATAATCATTCCGAAATCCTGATAACGGTAACACTTTCAACCAATTTTTAAACACTAATGAATCTGTGCAGGATACAGGAATTACTCCATCCATGGACAAAGAGCTGAAAAAAATAAAGAGAGATGATCTCCAGCGTACCAGGTGTAGTCCAACCTATACCGGAGATATCCTCTATCAGCCACAGGATCTCCAGATTTTCTCTGCCGATATGTGATGCAAAGATCCCGAAACGCTTTCAGACTCCCAACATGAAGTTCTATGATGGAACTACAGATCCCAAGGAGCACGTTGCGCAATACAGAGAGAGAATGGAAATTAACCCCATTCCTTTGGACTTAAAAGAAACTTGCCTGTGAAAGGGCTTCGGCTCTACCCTAACAGGATCAACCTTAAAATGGCTACTTAATGTTCCACCTTATTCAATTACTTCGTTTGCTCATTTAATCAACTTATTTAACAATCAATTCTCTTGCAACAGAACATTTGAAAGGTTAACAAGTGACTTATATAGGATAACTCAGAACAGTGGAGAATCCCTTCGGCATTATGTCAGCAAATTCGGCCGGGAATCCCTGGATATCCTAAACCTTGACGTTGCCACTGCAGTCCAGGCATTGAAGATGGGACTAAAGAAGGATTCTCAATTCTACGAAGACCTTGTCATGAATCCTTGTAGGAATCTTGATGAAGTTAGAAATCGGGCACTAAGGTTCATAAGGCTCGAGGATGACAGAAAAATCTAACAATGGATGGATGCTCCAACTAGTTACAATCAACCCAACCGAAAGACTGAGTCCGCTCCCTTCAAGCCTTTCAGATCCAAGCCTTACTCTAAGCCTGACAATCACAGAGTTAATGATGTGGAAGATGACGAGGATGAAGAAGAATATCCTAAGTTGTCTGAATACTGTTTTTCTCTTGATACAACTGGTTTGTTATTTGCTATGCAGGATCTTGGAGAAAAATCCAGGTGGCCCCGCAAATTTTAGAAGGGCACAGGATGGAAGGACAAGTCCAAGTGGTGTGCTTTTCACGAGGACTTTGGCCACGTGACTGAAGATTGTATTGCTTTGCGAAAGGAGATATGCTATCTCTTAAGCAAGGGACATCTCAAAGAGTTTCTAGGAAAAGGAAAGAATAAAGCTAAGGATCATGACAGGATCCCGCAAAGAGTAGCATCCCCGCCGCCTGATGCCAAGGTAATAGGTTTTATATCCGGTGGATCTGATATTTGTGGCACTTCTTACTCTGCAGCCAAAAGGAATGCTAAAGAAGCAAGACAGAGAAAGGGGACCTACTAAGACCTCCAGCCTGACTGAAAAGAAGGTGATCTCTTTTGACGAAGAGGATAGAAATAACGTACAGGATCCTCATCACGATGGCCTGGTGATCACACTATACATTGCGAACCACTTCATCCGGAGGATACTGATCGACGGAGGAAGTTCTGTAAACATCATCCAGCATGAAGTCCTGAAAAGAATGGGGATCCCAGATTCCGAAATTATCTCAAAATCCTCAGTGCTGGTGAGATTCAGCGGAGAAGTTAAAACCACAGTCGTAGAAATAAAACTACCGATGTACATTGAAGGGGTAAAATGCTATACAAAAATTTTGTGTAATATATTCTTTGTCTTGCTATAATATCATTTTAGGATGGCCGTGGATACACGATATGAAGGCGGTACCCTCAACATACCATCATTGTGTCAAGATGCCAACCCCTTGGGGGGTAGTGAAGATTAACAATGATCAACAAGAGGCTAAGGACTACTATACTTCTTCAATGAAGGCCTCCGCTAAAACCACACAAGCATAGCAACTAAAGAAACAAGCCCCGGACATCTTAGAAACCAAAGAACAAGATGTTAAAGAGGTATCCCTAAGTACGGAGGACCCTGATGTCAAGGTGCTTATCGGAACCAATATCCCCAAGGATATTGAACAAAATCTTGTACAGTTACTAAAAAGCAGAACCTCAACCATCTCCTAGAAGCATGAAGACATGGCAGGTATCTCTAAAAATATTATTACACATAATTTGGGTATTGATAACAATTTCAGGCCCATACACCAAAAAAGTAGGAAGTTCGCTCCAGAAAGGAATATAGTCATTCAGGAATAGGTTGAAAGGCTACTGAAAGCAGGGATGATAAGGAAAGTAAAATTCCCAAGATTGCAAGCTAATATGGTGGTGGTCCAGAAGAAAAATGGGAAATGGAGAGTCTGTGTAGACTTCACTAACTTGAACAAAGCATGTCCCAAAGATCCTTTCCCACTACCACACATTGACTCAATGGTTGATGCTACAGCAGGCCATGAAATACTGACATTTATGGGTGCTTCATCAGGATTCCAACAAATTCAGATGGAACCCTCAGATCAGGAGGATACTTCATTGATGACCCCAATAGGTATTTATTGTTATATTGCTATGCCTTTTGGTTTAAAAAATGCAGGTGCTACATACCTGAGACTAGTGAACATGATGTTCACAGACAAACTAGGGGACACCATAGAGGTCTGTATAGACGACATGGTGATAAAGTCAAAGAAAGCGGAGGATCATCTCAGGGATCTCAGAGAAGCATTTGATAGCCTGGACCAGTACAACATGAAGCTGAATCCTTCCAAATGCCACTTCGGAGTGGGAGAAGGAAAGTTCTTGGGCTACATGGTAGCCAAAAAAGGGATAGAGGCCAGCCCAGAGCAAAACAAAGCAATCATTAATCTGAAATCCCTAGCAAACACCAAGTATGTCCAGAGACTAACCGGCAGAGTAGCAGCACTCAATAGATTTATATCAAGATCCTCAGAAAAGTGCAAGGAATTCTATGACATCCTGAAGAAGAACAAAAGATTCGAATGGGAAGAGAAGCATGAACAATCACTCCAATCATTAAAGGAATACTTGTCATCAGCTCCTCTTTTAATGAAACCAGAAGTTGGTGAACCATTATCCCTATACTTGGCAGTATCTCGAAGCACCGTAAGTGCCGTATTGGTCAAGGATCATGAAGGACAACGACATCCAGTATACTGTGTAAGTAAAAGTTTGCTAGCAGCAGAAACCAGGTACTCTCATTTAGAAAAAAATAATTTTAGCTTTAATAATGGCATCTACTAAACTTGGACATTATTTTGAAACTCATGCTATTCATGTTAAGACCAACTATCCTATTAAGTGTGTCTTGAGAAAGCCAGAGATGTCAGGAAGGATGGCTAAGTGGTCAGTCAAGCTCAGCGCCTATGACATTATATATGAACCTAGAGCAACAATAAAGTCTCAGGCACTTGCGGACTTTGTGGCTGATTTCAGCAGTGACATCCAACATGAAGTAGAACTTGAAGTTCAACAATTGGAAGAATCCAAGGATAAGTGGATACTTTTCACTGACGGTGCATCCAATGTAAGAGGAACAGGTCTAGGCATCATACTGAAATCGCCACAAGGGGACATAATACCCCAATCCATAAGTTGTGAGTTCCAGGCTATGAATAATGAAGCAGAATATGAGGCGCTAATAGCAGGATTGCAATTAGCCAGGGATATTAAGATCAGGTTTCTCCAGGTATACATAGATTCGTTATTAATTGCTAACCATTTCAATGACTCATATGCAGTAAAAGGTGAGAATTTAGCCAAATATCTCACAATAGTTAAGCAATTATCTATGCAATTCAAAATTTTTAACATTACACAGGTACCTAGAGAAGACAATGCTAAGGCTGATGCCTTAGCAAACCTTGCTTCGGCTATCAAAATACCAGAAGGTATTAGAATCCCTATTATACATATTCTGAGACCAGCAATTGAGAAGATAAACAAAGTATCCAACATAGAAGAGGAAGCAGACATTCAGGATCATGAACCTATTCAAGGATCCTGGATCTCGCCCATTAAGAAATACCTACAGGATGGTGAGATCCCAAATGATGAAAAGAACCACAAGGCTTTTCGCATGAGGGTATCTCATTTTATAATTTTACAGAATGTTTTGTATAGAAAATCTATTGCAAGTCCATACTTAAGATGCTTGGAGGATCCTGAAGCACATGAAGTTCTGAAAGATATACACGAAGGTGACTGTGGCAATCACACTAGGGGCAGGGCGTTATTCTCAAGGATTCTGAGGACAGGATATTACTGGTCTACCATGAGGAAAGATGCTATGACTTATTCACAGAAATGTGACGCTTGCCAAAGACACAACAACATAATTCACTAACCAGTAGAGCCTTTATATCCAATTATCTCTCCATGGCCATTCATGAAATGGGGAATGGATATAGTCAGCAAACTTCTCAATGCACCAGGAGGAAAGGTCTTTATGCTAGCAATGGCAGATTACTTCTTTAAATGGATTGAAGCAGAGGCATTTGTCCAAGTCAGAGAAAAAGGGGTCACCTCCTTCATTAATCGCAACATCTTGACAAGATTTTGGATCCCGGCAGAGATAGTATGTGATAACGGATCTCAATTCATTGGCAAGAGAACAATTAGTTTCTGTGCCAGTTGAGGAATCAAAATGATAACCTCTATGCTGGTACATCCTCAAGCCAATGGACAGATGGAATCCAGCAATAAGATCATCATCAACAACCTCAAGAAGAGATTGTGAGCAAAGAAAGAAAGATGGTGTCATATCCCCAAATTCCACTAACGAAGTTTTGCCATTAGGGACGTGACAAACCAGGATCTCAGACATTAGTTACTTCAAACGACTCTATATGGGACTCAAGATGAAATATTATAAAGTTCAGAGTTAATGTGCGGAAGCATTTAAATAAAAGTAAATGCGTAAAACAACGCGCCCACGTTTAAGTAATAACAAAAACATAAATAGTGTTTGATAGAATGACATGTGATGATAATAGTCAAAAGACACCATGCATGCCCTAACGTGATCCTGCTTATCGACCTGAGAAAACATGTAGGGAAACGTATCAATACTAGGTTGGTGAGTTCACAGGTTTCATTATTGTAATAAGAGCGTTTACCAGATTATATCCGATGTGTGTGAGGACTTTCAATGATAGTGTGTTACGCTTAGTCTCAACAGTGATATCATATGAGATTCAATAATCAAAATAGTTGTGACATGTTTTCTTCCCCAAATTAAAACAGTAAAAATGGGTTGTGAAACTCACCTAGGTTGAGTGATAGATTGAATTACACAAGAAAGAGGTTGGGACCACAAGTGTTAGCCTGTAACGGCTTACGTATGCCCTAGAATTATACACATAACAATTAGGGATACAATGGGATTTGTGACGACGACACAGAAGATTTGAACGTTTTAAAACATTCTAAGGATCCACGAGTAGACGAACGTGTCCACGGGAATAAGGGTTTCTTAATATGAATATTAATATAAATACGTTTCACGTCGAACGTTTCTAATTACGAATAATAATATATAATAAATATATTCATGCGTTTGTACCTTCTAAAATGGTTTAAGAAAATAATATAACTTTAATATATTATTTTTAAGTTTGAAGGGTTAATAAAATAATCACTTATGTGGTAAAAATAATAAATAATAAATAATAAATAAAATAATCACTTATGTGGTAAAAATAATCACGGGAATAAGGGTTTCTTTATTCGAAAATATAATTGTGGATAAATAATATAGACAATTTAGTATAATAATATAATAGTTTATGGTTTGATTTTTATTTGAAAATATTAATTAAATACTGTTTTAAAAGTAAAATGGTGTGGAGAGACTCGAACCTGGGTCTCTCTCACTCAAGCATACCGTCTTAACCATCCCTGCCCATCGCAACAGAATCCGGGTCCATGATCTTTTAACATAGAACAACAGTGGGTTCCCTCCTCATACACATACACGCTCGAATCCAGTCCCGATCCATCGATTTCGACCGCGATAGACCAAGATTGATTAGGGGTTTCGATAAATGAAGGTTTGCGAGTCTGTAGGTGGAATTAATTTGAAAAACATCAAGTTTATAATCGTTTTATCGTATATTCAGTCGCTGAAACCCTAGGTATGAACACCAATTCAATTTGAATGATTCTGATAATGAGAGTTGTTAAAATCATAGGGATTTTACTATAAGAGACCTTGCGAATCTGTTGATGTCATTTAATTGGATTGAGGTTGGTTTAAGTTAGAGTTTGATTAAGCCGGTTTGTGATGAACCCTAGAATCGGGATCTTGATCGAATTGGTGTTGTAAGCCCCACTTAGCATAGGGCTTTTGATCAATGGGTTAAAAAAAAGATGAGAGTATGTTTGATTACCAGTATTGATGTCGGATTATAGGTGCTCGACTAAAACGGACTCCGACTGTGAAGAATTTGATGTCCGGCGACTGTAACTTTTTCTCCGGCCGAATTGACGCGTGTAATAGCTTCACAGGTGTTCGATTTAGGTGCGCAGGGTAATCAATTGTGGATTGATAGACGAATTCGAGCTAATTTGATCATGGTCATATAGGGTGTCGATGGTTATGACTTAATTAGTTATTAAGAGATTTAATTCGACAATGATGATGATTAAAACGATGGTTATGGCCGTTAATGTCATAACTCGTGCAATATCAGTTACAAATTCCACTGAAATCGATCAGTGCTTGCGAATTCGGTTCAAGAACAAATGTGTTGACTTTTAAAAGTCAACAGAAATCAACAATGAGTTAATTGCAACTTTAGTCCCTGTCATTTCATGTAGTTAGGTTGAGAATTGGCAAAATTAGTTCCTAGCGTTTGAATTGAGTTAGAAGCTTGGTTAGTTGACTTTTAGAAGTCAACAAGAACTTAAATATTGACTTTGACTTTATAAAATCAATTACAATTTAGTTTGGGCTAATTACACAATTAGTCCTTGTAGTTTGAGTTTAGATAATGGTAGAATTAGTCCCTGGAGTTTGAGATAGGGTTAACTAGGTTAGGATTTAACAAAGTTATGTTAACAGAGTTAACCTAAAAAGTCCGGATGTCACATCATCCCCTAGTTGAAAGAATTTCCGTCCCGAAAATTAAAATTATAAATTTTTTTTAAGGTGTCACATCATCCCCTAGTTGAAAGAATTTTCATCCCAAAAATTTGAATAGTACCTTAATATTTTGACGTGGAGTGCTTGAACAGATGAGGATACTTGCGCATCATCTGATCCTCGCGCTCTCATGTGAATTCCGGTCCGCGTTCCCAGTTACAACGAACTCTAACAATAGGGATTTTACCGCGTTTGGGCGTTTTGACTTCCCTATCCATGATTTCTACCGGTTCTTCAATGAAGCGTAGTTGTTCATCTATTTGTAGTTCCTCAAGAGGAACCATGAGTGTCTCATCTGCTAGACATTTCTTCAAGTTCGAGACATGAAAGACATTGTGTACACCACTCAGTCCTTCAGGTAGGTCCAATTGGTATGCTACTGGGCCAATTCTCTTTACTATCTTGAACCGTCCAACATAACGGGGGTTATGTTTGCCTCGTTCCCTGAAGCGGGTTACACCTTTCCAAGGTGAGACTTTCAATAGGACCATATCGCCTACTTGAAATTCTAATGGCTTAAGACGCTTATCGGCATAGCTCTTTTGACGATCACGAGCCGCCGACATACGGTTTCGAATTTGTACGATCTTTTCAGAGGTTTCGAATACAAGTTCAAGGCATGTAAGTTGCTATCCCCAACCTCAGCCCAACAGATAGGAGATCGGCATTTCCATCCATATAATGCCTCGAATGGTGCTGCCTTGATGCTAGTGTGATAACTATTATTGTAGGAGAACTCCACCATAGGCAGGTGAGATTCCCAAGTGTTACCAAAGTCTATCACACAAGCTCGTAGCATGTCCTCTAAGGTTTGAATGGTACGTTTTGTTTGGCCATCAGTTTGAGGATGGTATGCTGTGCTCATATCTAGACGCGTGCATAAGATTTTTGCTAAGATTGTCAGAAACGTGACGTGAATCGAGCATCACGATCCGAAATGATAGAAATTGGCACTCCGTGCCGAGAGACTACTTCCTTCAAGTAAATACGAGTAAGTTTTGCCATTTTGTCAGTCTCTTTGATTGCTAAGAAGTGAGCGAATTTAGTCAGACGATCGACGATCACCCAGATGATGTCGCATCCGCTAGGAGTTCGGGGTAATTTGGTTTTGAAGTCCATAGAGATTTGATCCTATTTCCACATTGGGATCTCTGGCTGTTGAAGTAGACCAGAAGGCTTTTGGTATTTCATTTTGACCTTTGCGCAAGTCAGGCACCTGCTCACATAGGTGGCTATATCGACTTTCATCTTCGGCCACCAATACAGCACCTTAAGGTCATGGTACATCTTTTCAGAACCTGGATGAATAGAGTACCGAGATTTGTGAGCTTCATCCATAACCAGTTCTCTTAAGTTCGCATGCATTGGAACCCATATTCGCTCCGCGAAGTAGCAAATTCCGTCTGATTTGACCTCAAATTGCTCTTCCATACCGCGTGTGGCTTCCAACGGTAGTTCTCCTCTTTAAGGGCTTCGAGTTGAGCACTACGGATTTTGTCAGGTAATCCGGTGTGGATAGTAAGTTGTATTGCTCGAACTCATTTGGGTTTGGTGTCCTTACGGCTTAGAGAATCGGCTACCACATTAGCCTTGCCTGGATGGTATCTGATTGCACAGTCATAGTTGTTCAAGAGTTTGACCCAACGACGCTGTCGCATGTTCAACTCTTTCTGTTCAAAGATATGTTGAAGACTCTTGTGATCGGTGTAAATAGTGCACTTGGTACCGTACAAGTAATGTCTCCATATCTTTAGTGCAAATACCACGGCTCCCAACTCTAAGTCATGAGTCATGTAGTTTCTCTCATGGATTTCTAGTTGACGAGAAGCGTATGCGATCACTTTCTCGTGTTGCATCAGTACACAACCAAGACCTTGAATGGATGCATCACAATATACCATGAAATCATCCGTTCCCCCCCGAAAGAGATAGGATGGGTGCACTGCAGAGTTTATGTTTAAGAAGTTGGAACGCTGACTCCTGTGTGTCACCCCAGTTATACGGTTTACCCTTTTGAGTTAGAGAAGTGAGAGGTTGGGCAATCTTGGAAAATCCTTCGATGAATCGTTGGTATTGCCCTACTAATCCCAGAAATTGTCGCACCTCCGTCGGAGTTGTCGGTGCTACCCAATTCTTGATGGCTTCTATCTTGGATGCATCGACATGTATTCCCTTCTTATTAACTACATGTCCTTGGAATTGCACTTCGTGAATCCAGAATTCGCACTTAGAGAATTTTGCATACAATTGTTCTTGCTTTAGCAATTCAAAAATTAAACAAAGATGCTTCTCATGTTCTTCCTTGTTCTGAGACTAGATGAGGATGTCATCAATGAAAACGTTGACGAACTGATCGAGATAAGGTTTACACACACAGTTCATGAGATCCATGAATACCGCGGGTGCATTGGTCAACCCGAATGGCATGACCATGAATTCGTAGTGACCATAGCTAGTTCTGAATGCCGTCTTTGAGATGTCTTCATCTCGGACTCTCAACGGATGATAACCGGATCTAAGATCTATCTTCGAATAGAAGCTTGATCCCTGGAGTTGGTCAAACAGATCATCGATGCGGGGTAAAGGATAACGGTTCTTCATAGTTACTTTATTAAGCTCACTGTAGTTGATGCACATGCGGAAGGTCCCGTCCTTCTTCTTGACAAATAGGACTGGAGCTCCCCATGGTGATGAGCTAGGTCGAATGAAACCTTTATCCAACAACTCCTGCAATTGTGTAGACAACTCTTGCATCTCACGGGTGCAAGTCTATATGGTGCCCGAGCGGTAGGTGCTGCTCCGGGTGCTAGATCAATTTGAAATTCGACTTGATGGTGAGGTGGAAGACCAGGTAAGTCTCCAGGAAATACTTCCGGATAATCACGCACGATCGGGATGTCGTCAATCCTCTTCTCCTCAGATGGCTGCTCGGCGAAGAGAGCCAGAATGGCAGTATGACCCTTACGTAGACACTTTTGTGCTTTCATGAAAGATATGATGCCTATAACAGCACCACTATTTTCGCCTTGGACAGAGAGGATTTCTCCACTAGGGAGAGGAAGACGAAAAATTTTCTACAGACAGACAATCTCGACTTGGTTCTTAGATAACCAGTCCATTCCGACAATTACGTCGAAACTGCCGAGTGTGACCGGCATAAGGTCAATGTCAAGTTTATGACCAGCCAGTTCAAGTTTATTATCTGTCCATCAGCTATTTCTATGGTGTAGTTAGCTTCTAGTAGGGTTGGAGTTTCTTTTATCAAATTACTAAGTTTCTTATATATAAAACTCCTATCAGCACCAGTGTCAAAAAGGACAGAAGCAAAATAGTTGTTCAAAAGGAACTTACCGGTAACCACATTGTGGTCGTATCTGGCTTCTCCGGGATCCTAGCACAAAGGCTCGTCCCTTTGCACCGTTTCCGCCATTATTGCCATTGTTGTTATTACCATTGTTGCCCTGGTGGTGGTTGTTATTGTTGTTGCCATTACCACCCTTCTTCAACTGTGTACAATCCTTCTTGAAATGTCCCTCTTTACCTCATTCAAAACAACACGTGGTAGATCCCAGATGTTGGAAAGGCTGTTTGGCTTGCAACTCACCCCTGCAGTCCTTCGTAGCATGGCCTATCTTGCCACACCGCTGGCAACGATTCTTGTCACAAGCACCGAGGTGGTGATAATTGCATTTGTTACACTAGGGGAGCTTCCCTGTGTATCCACCTTGGTTTTGACCAGAAGAGGTCGACTGGTTGAAACTTTTTGTAGGCTCAAACCTACGCTGTTGCTGTTGCTGGGGTTAATTGGGCTGGAATCCCTTTGTGCTGGAGCTACTGTCAAACTTACGTTTGTTGTTATCAGTAGGTTGGTAGTGGGGTTAGACGAGGTGACCATGCTCTGGATCTGGGTACCAGACCGCTGATTTACAGCTCAATCCTTTTGTAAGCAGGGGTCACCATATGGGGACACATCACAGCATGCTCGTGAGAGCGGGTAGTGTAGAGTTCAATTTCGGAACCTTCCATTTTTAGGTTCCACAGTTCTCCTTACAACTTCTGGACCTCATCACGAGGGCAGTACTCCTCCCTCATCATGGTTTTAAATTCCTCCCATGGCAAGGCATTATCCATGTCCAGACCCAACATCTAGACTTAAGCATTCCACCAGGTGAGGGCCGGGCCCTCGAGAGTACCTGATGTAAACTTGACTTGGTTTTCCTAGGGACAGTTACACATGGCAAACACTGATTCGGCCTTCTCAAACCAACGGAGCAACCCAATTGCTCCTTCAGCTCCACTAAAAGTGTGGAGCTTACAGTCTCTGAAGACCTTAAAAGTGCATGCAGGTTAGTTATTCTATTGACCTGGTTTGAAAACAAATGTACGATTGAGTATATAAGATTCAGAAAAGATTTGGGTGTAAGTAGTCGACTTGATAGAGTCGACGGGTATTCTAGTTTACCTGCAACAATATGTGCTTCCGGTGCTTCAGCTACACTGTCATTGATAAGAGCAGTGAGGTCGGCTGCTGTCATGTTTATGTTTCCACGACCACCATGACGACCTCCACGTCCACGCCCAGCCATAGTTGTTCGCATTCACAACTATAAACAATGAGAAAATACGTCGTATTTTATCATCGTTCATGTATAAGTAAACAGCAGGAATTAAATCAACGACATTTAATGTTTCGATAATGATTCTTGATTTATTAAATAGTAATGACTATAAAATAATAACTCAAAACATTAAATTCTTGCATTTTTTATTGAATGGGAACAACCTTACCCATCTAGTTTTAGAAACGAAAGAAATAACAAGAAAGAGAAAAAAATAAGACGTCAAACTCCACTGCCGGTTGAAAAGACAACTGATTCGTCATCTCCCTCTCCGTCTGGTTCCCCCTCAGACTCAGTGTTCGGTGCATCATTTGCCTCTAAGGCATCCTCAAGCCGTGCCTCCAACTTCACAATCCTACCTATGGCTAATTCATTGGTAGCCTCCAGTGTATCCACTTGAGCCTGCAATTGATGAACTGTGTCCACCAACTCATTATGGTAATGGTCTATGACTGCTAATTCTACTGTCAGCAATTCTATCCTCTCGTTTGCTTGTTTCTCTCTCTCTAACAGGCCTGAAATCTCTTCTGCAGCATCTCTCATGTTACGGATCTCCCGATCCATAGTGGCCACGAATGTTGCGAAAGCTTGCTCCATGGTGCAAGGCAATAGTGGCAAAGGTGGTGCTGAAGATGATGAAGCTCCAAAGTAAGAAGATGGGACCCGTTCCTGTCTGACCCAACTCCTGATCAGACCAGGGTACCAATCCCAATCATGTGAAACACTTCCCGTCCGTATGTGTATTGGCTCCCCATACACAATAGCATCATCAATCGGTTCGAGCCGACATCTCTTTGGCTCTAGTGATGGGATGGTAGGAACATCATGCTCCTGGATAGCTGGTTGCAAGGCAGGCGGGGTAGACATGATCCTGAAACATAACAAGTAAGTTCCTGGATAGATGTCTAAGTTGAGTAACTAATGTGTGTGGCTATAGTCTAGTATGCAGTCCTAGTTCTCTATAACCAATAGCTCTGATACCAATCTGTCTCACCCCCAAATTCCACTAACGGAGTTTTACCGTTAGGGACGTGACAAATCAGGATCTCAGACATTAGTTACTTCAAACGACTCTATATGGGACTCAAGATGAAAAATTATAAAGTTCAGAGTTAATGTGCGGAAGCATTTAAACAAAAGTAAATGCGCAAAACAACGTGCCCAAGTTAAATAATAACAGAAACATACATAGTGTTTGATAGAATGATATGTGGTGATAATAGTCAAAAGACACCATGCATGCCCTAAGGTGATCCTGCGTATCGAACTGAGAAAACATGTAGGAAAACGTGTCAACACTAGATTTGTGAGTTCACAGGTTTCAATATTGTAATAAGAGCGTTTACCAGATTATATTCAATCAATATGCATATCTATAGGTAGCTAGCCTATATTCATGTTTTACTAAAGCGCTCGCAACTGAAGCTGACAGTGTGTTTGTTTGCCTCCAGCCAGGTCTATCAACTCTGACTAATGTGTTTAGGCTAACATTTCACCCGTTCGACCTGCAATTGAGTTAGCGCGACTAACACGGGTAGGGCTTATCAAACCCAGTAGTACTACCAAACACTACCTCGCAAAATCCATATTAACGGTCCGATGTGTGTGAGGACTTTCAATGATAGTGTGTTATGCTTAGTCTCAACAGTGATATCATATGAGATTCAATAATCAAAATAGTTGTGACATGTTTTCTTCCCCAAATTGAAACAGTAAAAATGGGTTGTGAAACTCACCTAGGTTGAGTGGTAGATTGAATTACACAAGAAAGAGGCTGGGACCACAAGTGTTAGCCTGTAACGGCTTACGTATGCCCTAGAATTATACACATAACAATTAGGGATACAATGGGATTTGTGACGGAAGATTTGAACGTCTTAAAACATTCTAAGGATCCACGAGTAGACGAACGTGTCAACGGGAATAAGAGTTTCTTAATATGATTATTAATATAAATACGTTTCGTGTCGAACGTTTCTAATTACGAATAATAATATATAATAAATATATTCATGCGTTTGTACCATCTAAAATGGTATAAGAAAATAATGTAACTTTACTATATTATTTTTAAGTTTGAAGGGTTAATAAAATAATCACTTATGTGGTATAAATAATAAATATATTATTTTTATTCGATAATATAATTGTGGATAAATAATATAGACATTTATATTATTTGTAAGTTTGAAGCGTTCCAAAAATGTTTATAACATAGTGAAAATAATATATATAAATATATTATTTTTAATCATAGTCAAGGGTTGAAAATAATATAATATATTATTTTTATTCGGAGTCGTGGTTTGAAAATAATATAAATGTATTATTTTAAAAGTGGGGAAATAGTATTAAAATGGGTTATAAAACTAGACCCTAGCCCACGGGTGATTTTCCGAGCCTAGAACATATTAGTATAATAATATAATAGTTTAGGGATTGATTTTTATTTGAAAATACTAATTAAAAACTCTTTTAAAAATAAAAGGGTGTGAAGAGACTCGAACCCGGGTCTCTCCCACACAAGCACACAGTCTTAACCATCCGTGCCCATCGTAACAAAATCTGGGTCCATAATCTTTTAACATAGAACAACAGTGGGTTCCCTCCCCATACACATACAAGCTCGAATGCAGTCCCGATCCATCGATTTCGACCGCGATAGACCAAGATTTATTAGGGCTTTCGATAATCGAGGGTTTGCGAGTCTGTAGGTGGAATTAATTTGAAAAACATCAAGTTTATAATCGTTTTATCGTAGATTCAGTCGCCGAAACCCTAGGTATGAACATCAATTCAATTTGAATGATTCTGATAATGAAAGTTGTTAAAATCATAGGGATTTTACTATAAGAGATCTTGGGAATCTGTTGATGTCATTTAATTGGATTGACGTTGCGTTTAAGTTAGAGTTCGATTAAACCGTTTTTGATGAACCCTAGAATCGGGATCTTGATTGAATTTGTGTTGTAAGCCCCACTTAGCATAGGGCTTTCGATCAATGGGTTAAAACGAAGCTGAGAGTACGTTTGATTACCAGTATTGATGTCGGATTATTGGTGCTCGACTAAAACGGACTCCGACTATGAAGAATTTAATCTCCGGCGACTGCAACTTCATCTCCGGTCGAATTGACGCGTGTAATAGCTTCACAGGTGTTCGATTTAGGCGCGCAGGGTATTCAATTATGGAATGATAGATGAATTCGTGCAAATTTGATCATGGTCGTTGAGGGTGTCGACGGTTATGACTTAATTAGTCATTAAGAGATTTAATTCGACAATGATGATGATTAAAACGATGGTTATAGCCGTTAATGTCATAACTCGTGCAATATCAGTTACAAATTCCACTGAAATCGATCAATGCTTGCGAATTCGGTTCAAGAATGAATGTGTTGACTTTCAAAAGTCAACAGAAATCAACAATGAGTTAATTGCAACTTTAGTCCCTGTAGTTTCATGTAGTTAGGTTGAGAATTGGTAGAAATAGTCCATAGAGTTTAAATTGAGTTAGAAGCTTGGTTAGTTGACTCTTCGAAGTCAACAGGAACTTAAATATTGACTTTGACTTTACAAAATCAATTAGAATTAAGTTTGAGCTAATTACACAATTAGTCCTTGTAGTTTGAGTTTAGATAATGGCAGAATTAGTCCCTAGAGTTTGAGATAGGGTTAACTTGGTTAGGATTTAACGGAGTTAACCTAAAAAGTCCGGATGTCACAGATGGGCTGAAGAACTACCATTTGCACTTTGGGCAGATAGGACAACCACAAATTATACAACAGGTCAAACTCCATTCTCATTGGTGTTTGGCACTGAAGCCATGATCCCTACAGAGTTGGTTATCCCTACTGCCAGGACCAATCTCCAGACTCTAGAGACTAACAACGGAGCTCTTACTCATGATCTTGACACTGTGGATGAGCTCAGGGATCTTGCAAAAGTTCGTATTGCAGCTTATCAGTAGAGGATAGCGAAGTCATACAACAAAAACATAATGATTAGAAGATTCCAAGTGGGTGATCTTGTATTAAGAAAGGCATTCCAAAATACTACCAATCCCAACGATGGAAAGCTTGCACCAAAATGGGAACGCCCATATTTGATTGACTCAGAAGCAGGTCAGTGTGCCTATTGGTTGGCTACTATGGAGGGAGATATCCTGCCAAGATCCTGGAATGCTATCCATCTCAAAGCCTATTTTATGTAAATTAGAACTTAGATTCTAACTAATACTAGTATGTCTTCTATCCCTAACTATTTTTATTTATTACTCTTTATCAAAATACTGACTTGAGCGTCGGAAGGGTGTTAGCCGGGCTAACACCCACCTTCACCAGGATTTCCTATTTTGCAGGAAGTATCTCCAGGGA
This sequence comes from Smallanthus sonchifolius, assembly GCA_023525975.1. NCBI lineage: Eukaryota > Viridiplantae > Streptophyta > Magnoliopsida > Asterales > Asteraceae > Smallanthus > Smallanthus sonchifolius. Next base: position 42,397,627 of record CM042019.1, on the reverse strand, counting down.
TCCTGACAGAAGATAGAGATTGGCCATCTCTCCTAAGTTAAGATATCTTGCATACCTTCTAAGGTTTAAAGGTTTTCACCTTTCTAAGAATTGAGTTTAAACACTCTGCTTGTAGCGCATGATATTTAAGTATAGTTAAAGGTGGTGCGACCAGTCCATGTAACAGTGGCTCATAATTTCAACACTGTTGGCTATATCTTGAATCCTACGATAGTAACAAACGTGTTACTCCTAAGGTTTTTAGCATTTTCATGGTTACTTAAGTCTGGCTTGGCCCACGTTATTCTGGCTTGGCCCACATTATTCTAGCTTGGCCCATGTTTTTCTGTCTTGGCCCACGTTATTCTGGCTTGGCCCACTTTTTTCTGGCTTGGCCCACGTTATTCTGGCTTGGCCCACGATTTTAAATTGTCACAGGTATTTAACACTAATGTGTTAACTCAAGAACTTAGCATCAATATGCTGACTCAAGATCCTTAAACGGGTTAAAGACTTATGAAGATCCTAAAGTACAATTGCTAAGTCTATGACGTATTTAATGACTGTATACAGGGGACAATCGACGATTGTTATATTTCAAACTCAACATCATATTCTGGTATGTGTGTCTACCTGACTTAGTTCTCAACAAAGGTATGTATTACTTGTTAATTTTCAATTTATAGAAGATTTGAGATTCACAAGACTGAGTCATGATATGTTTGTAACTGATATTTTATACCATTTATAAAGATCAAACTATATTTTTCTAAGTCAAAATTTGATAAAAACCTAAGGTGTTATTTATAAATTGTCATTGAGGATTCGGTATCCTATAAATATACCTAAACTTATTCATTCTAAGGTTTAATTCCTAACAAATCCTAATTTTCTACAAACACAACCAAATATATAACAATCATGGCATGCAGTCAAAAGAAACGTGATAACATTTAAAGTGCAGGAAATAAAGTGTGTCCCGGGCTTCATCCGAAAAAAGGACCCATCCAACCGAGACATAAATTGTTAAATTGTTTATCCCTTACAGGGACCCCAAAAGCAAGAAAATTAAATTGTTCAACAAGTCACAAGGATTAAAAGTTAAAGACATGAACCACAGAAATCACAAAAACAGGACTCAGGCCTTCTCTTTATCGCCCTCATTGTCCTGTTCAATCACCCCCGTTGCCATCTTCACGGAGCCCTCAGCCTCAGCCGTTTGGGTATCCACCCCCACATCTTGCACATGCTCACCTCCTTGCTCAGCCACAACCCTTTTCCACTCCTGGACATCCCATTTAGCTCGGTCGAAATCCCTATCATCAGCCTCTTTAGCCATCCTTATCTTGGCTTGGAATATTGAAATTGCAGCTGATGTTTTGGCTTGCTCATAGGATTCCTCGAGGTCTTGGGCATGTTTGGTATAGGCATCCTCAAGCTCCTCCTTCACCCTACTGAGCTCCTTGGCCTCATCACCTAATTTTTTATTTTTAGGTGTGGCTATTTTTTGCAGGTCGCTCACCATCTGCTTAGTTTCTTCAGCTTCTTTCACCACCGAATTGTAGCATCTGGTCATTTGTTTCAGGGCCTGTCGCAAGAAAATATGTTAGGATTTCTCTAATACAGGTTTTGGATCCGAGATACCAAAATTTCTTAGCAAGTGACCAAAAAAATGAAGCTTTTTATGGACGTCGACATAGCTTAGGTTCTCAAGGGAAGCTACATCAGCGACGTCAGAAAGCTTTCTCTTCTTGCTAGCAGCAGACTTGGGGTGAAGAGTTGAGGATTCTAGCCTAGGAGCATCAGGCTTTAAAGCTTCAAGGGTTGGCTGGCTCATTTCCTTCTTGATGGCTTTACATTTGGAGACCATATTGTCGATATCATCAAGGGAAAACCTGGATCTGGATCTTCGGACGCCTGTTTCATCATAATGAGTTAAATTTCTAGACTCATATTTAATTAATGTTCAAATAAATCTCCCTTTACTTGTATGATAAAGCCTATAGTTCAAGATTCCTATAAAGACTCGGAATAATCTGGAATCATCGAGGAAAAGTTATTCTTACCTGAAGACATGCTGGGTTCGGAGTATTGAGTATTGAAGCTGGCTTCACTGATAACAGACTCCTGGTGGAAGGATCTCTTAATAGCAGGAATCTCCAACAAAGCTTCGATCCTCTTGTCGGTATCGCTTCGAATAGGAGCTAGGTCAGAAAACTTTGGAGCTACACGAGAAATGAAAGTCGTCATCAACAGGTTAGAAATACTAAAAATTGCATGTATTCTAACCATCTCTTACCCTTTTTAACCCATTGGAGTGGCAAGAGTTTCCCATCCGAAATAGAGTCTCGCCTCAAGAAGAAGAATTTACCCCTCGAGTCGGTATCGTTCTGAGTGGCTTTAAGGACCAAAGGTGTGCAACCGGACTTAAGTTGGAAAGCAATTCGGAAGGACCGATGGGTTCTCAAGTTATACACACTAGCTATTTTAGGGGTTCCGATAGTAAGAGAATGAAGACGATTCTCGTGTTCTAGGGTATACAGGATTCTCCAAGACATGGGCATGACTTGGGAATAACTCAGACCGGTAACCTTAAAAAACTCAGAAATTAGTGGTGGAAAGGGATAGGTAAGACCAAGAGTGAAGGGATAAGCTAAGAAACAGACCCAAGTCGGTGACGAGAAATCAGCCCTGACCTTCGGGTCGAAAGCCCTAAATATGGTTTTTTTCAGGAAAAATGTTTGAAGTTTTCAAAAGCTTAATATCCTGGTTGGTTAAGGTGCACTTCTCCTGATCGGGATTGCTAAGCAAACCTTGATCAGAAAAGTCCTCCACTGATTCGACGACAGCCGAAGCTTGCGAGCGGGTTAGTTGTTTTTTTCCCATTTATGGGAACAAAAGATTACTGCGAAAGAAAAACAAGATCGAGAGAAAGCTTGTACCTTTTCTGCAACTTCAAAGTGAAGAAGATGGTGAATTTTAATGAGTGAGAATGAAGGATAATTATAGCCTACTAAGATAACGGTTAAATCGCATTGGAATTCGGGAGAGTCTCATCAGGACCCTATCATCATTTACAAATTGAATTTCAAAAATTTTATAGATGTCGATGTAATTGACAGCTGTTAAATTTGGGGACAATTGTTAGGGGTCACTTTTATGACTAAGGATCTGGATCTTCGACGTACTTCGGTATTCTGACAGGTATCGGTATCCTTAATATTTAACCTTTATTTCTTTCTTCTATCTTGATTTATTCGCAGGTCAAACGTCGTAGTCAATGCCAACCCTGAAGAATCGGTCTAGAAGTCAAGAAGAACGTGTAGAAGACGCGTGGAGTGGCTTCCAATGGTCACATTTGAAGACTTGGCCGATTCCGGGATTCTCGGATAGTTAGTTAGCATATCTTTTGTATTTAATCTACAACAATATCGAATAGGAAACACATCATAACTCACTTAGCAACACACAACAGTCGTACACACCTCTGTAACACTTAGTATTCGATCATTCGCTGCTCACAATTGTACTTCTTTTATCGATTTATACTAGAACAAGAGGCAAGCGACGTTTAGTCACTTCCAGAGTTTTATGCCGGCAATCCTTTGGGATTAAGGGCTTTCCTCATAAACGCTCGTGTCATTTATTTGCTTTATACATTTTGTTCATCACGAATTTGAAAAGCACACTACCTCACATTCTAAGTTTGATAACAAAATTACTCTCGTTAATTTTTAGTCAAAACAGTAAAGTTTTAATGAAAAGATAGTAATGGAACGATTTTATAATTGTAACGTTGTAAAGTTTTAAAGTAAAAGGTAAAGTTTGTTTTAATGTAAAGAATGAAGGCTTATTTTATTTTATAAACTTAAGCTACCTTAATGAAAGATAAAGCGAACAGTTTAAAGTGAAGATAGAACTCACAGCGTTAGCTGAATTTTAGTATGCATGTTAGGTGGTAAAAGTAAAGAGAAGGTATGAGTAAAGACGCAGTGAGGGCTTGATAGCATGAACTGTCGGGTTGCTGCACTAAAGATTGACATTCCCTTTCTCAAAAGTTTATGTTTGAACAATGTTTAGTTAAAGTTGTTAAAGTTTAATTTGTTTATGGATTATGAATGTTGAATTCAAGACTTCCGCTGTAATAGATTCTAATTTACAGTTTAAGAACTATGTTGATTATGTTTCGTGCCAACTATGAGATGTACTCGGTTTGGGGCGTTTCATATTCTGTGAGAAGACACGAGTTACCAATTGCATGTAATACAACTAGGATTTGGGAGAATATTCTCTGTTCATATTTCACAGTTTCATATGCAAATGCTCATATTTCACAGTTTCATATGCAAAACACATATGAGACAGTAAATTAGTTCATTAGTTTCATTTTTCCGTTGCATTACTCTTACACAATCAATTTAATTTGTGGAACTATCACTTGATCGATCTTGACATGTGGTATTAGAGCCTCGTTACTAAATTGGTGATATGTCTGTCATTAATTTTTTGTTTAAATCTGCCCTACAGTCGCTGGTTTTGATATCTGAAGATTTCCAACTCACTTTAAGATGGAATTCTGACAATGGATCCACTAATAATCCGCTAGACTTGTTAGGAATGAGTTTCCTTTGTGTAAATAAACAATAAAGAACTTTCTACCGGTGTAGTATGACAGTGCTATATGGAGATCCATAAGAGATGGACCTCATGTTCATATGGTTATTCCTGCTGATGAAAATGGTGTACCAGTTGCAAAGGACCCATTTAAGTTCTTAAATGAGGATAAAAAGAAAATAATTGTGGATGGGAAAGCTTTGGGAATACTTGTAATGGCCTACCAAATAAAATATACCAAGTGCTTTTTGCATTGTGAAAGTGCCAAAGAACTCTAGGAAGGTCTTTCAAACTAATTTGAAGGAACTTCTCAAGTTCTAGAGAACAAAGCCGAGTTGCTGATGCAACAATATAACATGTTTGGTCATATTTCTGGTGTAACCATGTCTCAACAGTTTGAGAGGTTAATATGTCTCCTAAGTGATATGAAAACTACGAAATTAAGTACAAGAATAAGCACGTCCTAAGGAAGTTCATGAGACCACTTCCTAGTCAATGGAGAATTTTAACCGTGGTAATAAGGAGCAACATTATTATCTCAACTCTAACAATGATTGTCACATGTAATGTTGAGAACCTATGAGCTAGAAATTGCTCAAGAGAAAAGAGTTCACGATGGTACAAAGCAAGTGGCTGGCTATGTTTCTGATACTGCAACATTGTTCACTCCAACTATAGACAACTCAATCCAAGCAAATCCTTCATTTTACCAAGTTACATGCTCATCAGTTTCTAGAGATAAAGAAGCTTTTGTAGTTGGATCAATGGACAACACTTCTTCTATTGCTGAGGATTTGGAGCAGTTCCATCCAGATGACCTTGAAGAGATGGAAATTGTGTACCAGATGGCCATGCTCACTCTTAGCGCTAAGAGATTTTATCAAAGAACCAGGAAACCCTTCCCTGGAGCCAGCTAGTGACTATATCAATATAGCAGATGCTAGTGTAAGCAAATCAAGAGAGTCATTTTTAAAACTCAAATTTGATATTAAGAAACTTGAAGCCTTTCAGTGATAAGTGATCCCCATCACTGAGTCAAGTGATGATAATCATAAGAATGAAAAGGACTATTACAAATCTGTTCATAAAGTTTTTGTGAAGTACTATAGAGCATGGTACCATAGGTGAAAGCAATTCAATTTCAAATAATTCAATGAATTCAAAATTAAAGGGTAAAGGAATTGAGAAACAATTACCTTTTCAAGAGTCTAAAGGTAAAAGAGGTTTAAATTTTCGTCAAAACTAAGAGAGAGAGAAGGGTGTTTGACATATGCACTAGATGGCCAAACTACAACAGAAGAAAACCATGTGATAGCAACACCTGTTAAACCTCGAAGTAAAACTTAAAGGAAAAAAGTTAAGTTTGATATACACTCAACTCAAATTGTTCAAAACTATTTGAAAAACAAGTAAAACCAAATAATGTTTTATATGTACTAAAACAAATCATATTGTTATAAAGTGTTCTTACATTCCTCTAAACCAAGTTCAAATCAACTCTCAAAACTTGGTTCAGAAAGTTAACAAATCTAAAGCAACAACTCTTTCTACCGATGCCACGTGTAGAGACCAAAGTCATTGCTGAAAAAAGAAAGTCTTCACCAGAAACAAAAGTTCCTACTGACAAGTGAAATTTTTCGGCAGTAACTAAAGAAAAATATGTCAAGGTTCCTACCGAAAGTAAAACCTAGATAGAAATTTCGACATTTTCTGCTACTACTAATGCTTTCTAATTAACTACTATAATAAAAAAAAGCAGCAACTATTTCCAGTGTAGTAGAAATGTAGGTCCTACGGTAGGTGTTGTGGATCGGTAATCTCAAGATGACATATCACGTCTACTAGGTGTAGAATCCAAAGTAAACATGAAGGTGTGTGAAAAGCCACAAATCACAGAACACAACAAGTATACAGAACACAAACCTGTTAATAACTATTAATAGGAAACAAACTCCCACAGGCGAACTTGACTCCAAATACAAAACTTAACTAAACATCAAACGATTACAACTCAAAATACAATAACAAAGACACAACTATTACATGTAAAGACTAAGTACAAAATATTTTCAAGCATGTTGTCACAAGTGTGTCCCAACAAGAAACCAAAGGGTAAGAGGAGTATAAAGAATTTATATACAATGGCTTAGACGATAAACCCAAGACCACAACGGTTTGAGTTCCTAAACGTAACTAATTGTTTGGAATGCAGGGAGAACCAAGCAATGCAGATAACTTATGGAATGTAGACAGTGGTTGCTCTTGAAATATGACAGCAACAAATCTTTGCTCAAAAACTTCAAAACATGCTATGGAGGATATGTTAATTTTGGAAATGACATTAGATGTGGCATCATAAGTGGATAAGGAACGCTACAAACGGAAAAGTTAGCTTTTGAGAAAGTCAATAATGTTAAACAACTTGGGTCTAATATATGGAGTTTTTCTCAAACTGTAAAGGCCCTAAACCCGGGAGGCCTCACGTGTTCGATTTACTCATAAACAAACAGTTCTTAAACTTGAATATCAAATAACACAGCGGAAAACTTCATTTAAAATGTAACATAAACATATCCATAAACTTAAAACATAAACATTGTCTCATAATAGTCATAACATAAACATAACGGAATGCAGTCTTCATAATTAGTCGGGTAACTCTTCTTGCTTGCCAAGCATCCGTACCTTCTCTTAATTTGAATGTGCATGCTAAAAGTTAGCTATGCTGGTGAGTTCTAGCTTTTACATAAAACATTTACTTCAAATATTTGCCAAAACGTAACATTTAAACTTTATTAATAAAACCATACGTAAAACATGCAATAACATAATGGGAAAACATTTAAACTTTATTAAAAAAGTCACCAAATCTATCGAATCTGCGCCTTGTCGTAACAGTCAATTCCATATATTACATACGGGTGGTGTAACCTAAGGCTTGTTATCTCCAGGCCACACTACACCTAGGTCTCCTAAGGCTCGCTACCTCTAGGAAGACCAAGCATACTGAGGGTAACCTTAACCCTATGAATGGCCATCGTCATTCCCTGTCATGAAGAATCAGTTGTACAACATTTGGCTAGCACAAAGGCCCCTATAAAGGAATTTCCATACATAACATACATAACTTCGATTCCTGAAGAAACCATGGTAGATTCATATATTTTGTGACTTTCGTAAAACATTCACTTCCTTTACATCAAACTTTATTAAATCATTTGCACGTTTTATTAAATAACATTTCATTCGTAAACCATTCATAAACTTCTTTGGCAAAACATTTCATAAACCCATTTCAAAACTTCACTTTCAAAACATCATTCATAAACATCCATTCGTAAAAACATCGTTTCGTATGTATGCACATCAACCCAAAACATCATTTAAAACATTCAGGGGGGGGGGGGAGAAGTCACCTGATCAAATAACTCAAACTTACTATCTCAAGTCAACTGGTAATGCTCGAAATCTGAATCGATAGTCAAACGTGCCAGTTCTAAAAATTTTCTGATCTGAGCGAAACTAGGGTTAGTTTCGCTAAACTATGATACTTTTGCTTCCTTACACATTGCGAAACTAATCGTTAGACGAAACTACTTCCAAACAAAACTAGGTCAGTTTCGCTTCCAATACCCTGAGCGAATGTACTTAGTTTCGCTACTTGACTAATTTTGCCTGCAAGCTAGTTTCGCTTGGTCGTCTTCCTCAGCAGAAAACTAGGGTTTTCTACATGGAAGGCGGACAAGATCTGATCTCGTCAAGGGATCATCTTTTTATATTCAAAACTTGTGTTTTATGTTAGGGATGCTAGATCTAAGGTTTATTTAGCATTTTAACGTAAAAATGCAACCTTTTTAATAAAATCTCGTAAAACCCACAAAACATAAAAACTTTTCATAAGTCAAACAGCTAAGGGTACGACTCCCTCATATCCGTCTCTGTCTCCCAAGTGGATTCCGATCCCTTTCGATGCTTCCATGGTACCTTAACCAATTGGATGACTTTATTACGTAAACTCTTCTCCTTCCGGTCTAAGATGGGCACGAGTTCTTTGATATACTTAAGGCGGTTGTCGACCTCGATGTCAGTAAGTGGTACATGAGCGGATTCATCCGCCAAACACTTTCGCAAGTGTGACACGTGGAACATAGGATGGATCCAATTAACTCATCAGGCAACTCCAACCAATAGGCGACTTCCCCAACCCGTGCCAATATTCGAAACGATCCGACAAACCTCAAACTTAACTTTCTTCTCTTCCGGAATGGTATGATTCTTTTCCAAGGCGACACCTTCAACTAGGGGTGAGAAAATAACCGAATTAATCGAATCGTAACCGAATTAACCGACTTAACCAAAACGAACAAATAACTGATGGTTCGTTAACCAATAACCGATTAACCAAAATTTGCGGTTCGTATCGGTGTTAGTGTTTGACATAACCGAATTAACCGAATCGAACCGATTAATAATTTTATAAAAAAATATATAATATTTAGCCAGTTTAGTTATAATATGCATTTGGGTTTGATTTCTATTAAAATTCTTAACAAAAGTTTAAATTTTTAGCTTGTGTCAAAAGTTTTGGTTTAGCGGTTAACCGAACAGAACGACTACCAATAACTGAGTAACCGAAACCGATCGGTTTTTAAAATCCATTAACTGAAAATTTCGGTTTCAGTTCGGTGGGGGCTCAAAACTGAACCGAACCAATCACACCCCTACTTTCAACATTACTCTGTCCCCAACATTAAATTCAATAGGCCTTCTCCGTTTATCCACACAGGATTTCTAGCGATCTTATGCGGCCTTTATTCGTGCCTTGATCTGATCGAACCTTTCCGATGTCTCTTTGACAACTTTGAGACTTCCCAATTCCTTCTGTCCTATCTCACCCCTACAAACCGGGGTTCTACATTTTCTCCCATACAACATCTCATAAGGCGGCACACATTATTGTAAAAGCAACATGTATTGCGACAATCAATTTTGTAAGGATCACAAGTTGCATTCTTTAATTTTTATAAATATAAGCCTTCATAAGTATATACAATGCATAATACAATTTAAAAATATAACTATGTACACATTTATTTTCATATTGCTATTTAATCTTTTATGTATGGATATATATTAAGACATACATACATTATGCAATTTAAATCACCTACACATGTATTGATTATATTCAAGAATTAATACACCCTAAATCTTATAAAAACCTACATCATATTATTTTTAACCCACCATTTATATTTACAATCAAACACACAACTATATTTTTATATAATTAGTTGGTGCTTCTATAAACAAGAAACAATGCCTACCTAAACTTTTATAAAATTTTGAAATAAAAACATGCTAGTAAACTTGAATTTATTAAACCCACGTGGCTAATGTCTTACAACTTCAAAAATTCATGCAAAATCAAGATTTGATACATCATCATCATCATCATCATATTACACCCCTCATCACCATCACCATTTTGAAATTTAGTCACATATTCTTACAAGACTAGCATTATTATTTTTGACTTCAAAGTGGTAGGTACCATGCTTCATCACTATAAATAAGACCCTTAGGCATTAGAAGAACTTGCACCAAAACCATCTAACTCTCTTCTCCCCTCTTTCCTGGAATTCTCGGCTTTCACCCTTTGTCTCCCTTCCTAAAACCAAAAATAAAGATCCCAAACCCGTAACAGCCTTCTGCTTGAAAATTACCCGACTTCACAAGGTCGTATCTCCCTCGTTTCTTGACCAAATCATAAACTTGAGTATTATTATTATACCTATGCTGAAGACAAGTCAATGACATATCATATATACATGCATAACATAAAATAATAGTTATGACATTATGTATCCATTCAAGCATTCATGGTTAGGATCATACATATACATAGACTTATATTTATATATACAACATAAGTAATGTACTAACATTTGCATAAAATAATAGTTATGATATTATGTATTCATTCAAGCATTCATGGACAGGATCATACATCTACATAGACTTATATTCATATATACAACATAAGTAATGTACTAACGTAACATGGGTCAATGGTTCGTAACATGCACGATTTCATAACAAAAACATTTATTTATTTTAAGACACTTACATAATATGTCTTATTCCGAGACATAATTATTAATAATCTCTTATGACTCGATGATTATTCCGAGACATGATTATTAATAATCTATTCTGACTCGATGAAAACTCATTCACTTTTCGTTAAAGACTACATCTATTTTTTAAAGATGTTCATATAATATGGGTTATTCCGAGAAATGAATATTAATAATCTCTTATTACTCGATGATTATTCCAAGACATGATTATTAATAATCTCTCATGATGAAAGCTTATATATATCATCGTTTTATGATAATATCACACCCAAACACAATGGTCATACACGGTATATGCACGTTTATATAAACTTATAAATATACGGTTTTGACACGGAAATACTAAATACAAGTCTCTAAGCGAGCACCCATTTTTTCACCATCATTTCATGCATTTGAAGCTAAAAGGGTGACACAAAGTAAACATGCATATTACACTATGATTTATTCGTAGTCCTCGATAGCATTTAATTACATCGTATGACTCGAGTAGGATCATCCAGTTGCAACTCTTCGTTTACACATTTTGTTGGATTTATTGATGTATCACCAGACTATCAACAAGTGAGTATTCACAGCCCATTTTTCATCTTTTATATTTTAGGGAAAAACATGCTTCTATTACTTATTATACACATATGTCAGTGTTTGGAATAGTTTTACATGAGTTAAGCATATTATCACATAAGTCCTCACATTTTTACACAACCATTTAACTTGGAATTAAGCCGTGGAATATATGAATAGTACTATTAGGTTGACACCCCCATTCATAGTTGGTTGCTCCAAATTTGACTTAAACATTTATCAATGCATTTATGCATTTCATTTTTTATGTTCCGTGATAAGACATCTGTTTGGGGCGTACAAGGAAGTCGAGGTTAGGTTGTGGGCTTATTGTAATTATATCATGTTTGTGTGTATGATGAACAATTGTTTACTCTTGTCCCTGAACTATTTACGTATGGCAAATAATTGATTGTAAACATTTTTAATACAACTATTTGATCGAGTCGCGAACCTATGAACTCATCAACCATTTTGGTTGACACGTTTTAGCATGTTTTTTCAGGAAACAACCATGTGAGCTATGAAAGCAGTCAAGTTAGGAGTACATTTGGAGATTGTTGCATATAGTCTTTTGTATTAGAACTATATTTTGAATCTTTAGTGATGTTCTTCAACAATTACAATGTAATGCCTTAAGTTCTTAATGAAATGAAATTTAATCTTATCTTGAAAGCAGTATGTTCTTGATAAACAGTTTTGTTACATTCCTATATTTTCGCTTTTACTAGGGTGTGATAGATTGGTATCAGGGCCTTTGGTTATAGAGAACTAGGTTCCCCATAGTGAGGCCTAGACTATAACCTTAATGTTCAAAACTCTTGAAATCTTAGGAAACATGTGAACTTCATAGATTCTGACATGAGACACATCGAGGCTAATACTTATACCACTATAATCATTAAGGCCATCTAGAATATCACTTGATTAAGTACCCTAAGTGTACCCGACACAATTTGAACATTAGACACATAATGGGAGAAAAACTAGAACGATTTTGTAACGTAAACTTACGATGACGGGTACGCAACCGTAACGGTGAATTTACAGGTACACTTGAGTTCTGGCAAATCCTATTGTGTTAGCTACATTTAGAAAATGATAATCAACAAAAGTACTGAACCAAAATACACGTCCTATAAATTACGACCGAATATGCACAACATATAACTCAAGCTAAAAGCATTTGATTAAGTGGCAACTTGCGAAGAACGACATGAAAATATTCATCCAGCCCTTTTCTTTTATTCGGTCTCAACAGACTCAACTATCCTATCGGATAATCATCATGATAGTACCTTTGTCTAGAAGTTCTATGCTTTCAATATACTCAAACATTCTAATTCAAGGATTACCATAGAACCTTCATATCCAAACAATGCTACAACCACGGAACTTCACCTAGATGCTCATGTACTTAAATCTTATGATTTCTTCCAACCAATATTTGCGATGACCTTCCATTGAGAATATGGTGTATCTCTACTTCACTAACTCATTAAATAAACATCCTAACTGAACATGTATAACCGTGCATGGACTGGAGAGTTGGATTGCTACACCAAGGACTTCATTTTACCAATAACGTTGAAGACTTATCATTCACTCTACTAATTCACATATATTGGGAAGCTATCCGATCTATGACTTCGTTATTAGTCATTGACACATCCGTCTTCAATATAACCATCCATAATGAAGATGATAGAGCCACCTGACTCTATAACTAACTTATAGCGTATTAATTCAAAGTACCTTCCACCATCTGGAACTAAGTTGTGGATTTTCGTCCTTTGAATCTTGTTACTTTTCTATCAACTCGTGGAATCGATTGATCCTTATTCACATGTCTCTTGTACGTCTATTTACATCTCTTTCATTTGGCCAGTTATTACCAAATCCACCAATACATTCATGTATTATATTAATTGGTACACACTTATTTCAAATATATTTTTTACATTAATGGACATCATTTCTACTTTTAGCCAACCACATATTTGTCACAAAGGATATGGACGGTAATGTCGTTCCCACAAATAGTACACCAATGAACCATGACCACCCTTTGCAAACATCATCCAAATATACTTCACTTCAAATAGGCAAGCCGGATTTCCTAATTTTGATAGTGAAAATATTCGTACCATGTTAAATCACCTACTACGTAATGATAGCAAAGTGTTGAAGACACAATTGCAGATAGACCTATATATCCAGTGCTCGATACTTGAGAATGAATACCATATTTATTTTCTTGAAAACATCATACAGATTCACCCTTATTGATGTACCTACATCAGAGTACTAAACTCCTCCCATTTTCAATTTCACTTCCCGTTTATTCTTTGCTCAAATTTATCCTTCTTTTAGCAAAACTCCAAACCCAATTAATTTAATGTATTCCCCAGACAGGATGTTGTAACTGGATTTTCACCTTATACAAACCTTTAGCATCTCACATATCCATATCGATAACTTACCTCAAACCGTTAGTACTATCAAACTTCTCTATGGATTGAATTGTGGTAAATCCATTACCAATCAACGACCGTATGCACGTATTCTCTTACCTGAGAGTTTTACACTATATTATGGGAGATATGTACTTATGGACAATGTTATGACGATAGATTCGGGTAATATTATGCTTACCCTTAGAAATAGTGACTAGCTCATAGCCTAGTCGTAGTCTTTAGAATTTGATGCATAACTAATGTTATGAATGTATCGATTCGTAAGCTTTTCTGTAAAGATACCCCTTTGGTAGCTTCATTCAGATTAACTTCCGACTTTCTGTCTGGACGTATTTTACCTAGCCATCTGTCGCACACCTCAAAAATATTTATAACAACACTTTTGATCCATGAAGATTTAAGATAAATACGACATAATTAGTCATTCCTATTACAAATTAATTGTCATATCACCTAAAAGGTAACTTCATTACCTTGGAACATATAATCTCAAACAAAACCCGAGCTAACTTTTGAACCTCTTAAATCCATTATCTTAAGTTATCGTGTACCGACACTACTACTGGTAGTAATTACATTAGCATCCCATGCTAAGTACTCATTAACTATGGATGTCTAGTGTAACCTTGTTCCATTAGGCTCCATCATTGATATGAAAATATCTCCGTTCAAGAACATATCATATATACATGCATAACATAAAATAATAGTTATGACATCATGTATCCATTCAAGCATTCATGGTCAGGATCATACATCTACATAGACTTATATTCATATATACAACGTAAGTAATGTACTAATGTAACATGGGTCAATGGTTCGTAACATGCAATATTTCATAACAACATTTATTTATTTTAAGACACTCACATAATATGACTTATTCTGAGACATGATTATTAATAATCTCTTATGATTCGATGAATAATACGAGACATGATTATTAATAATCTCTTATGACTCGATGATTATTCTGAGACATGATTATTAATAATCTCTTATGTCTTGATGAAAGCTTATATATGACATGGTTTTATGATAATATCACACCCAAACACAATGGTCAAACATGGTATATGCACGTTTATATAAACTTATAAATATACGGTTTTGACACGAAAATACTAAATAAAAGTTGACACGAATATATATACACATATGTAAACATTAAACCCATATAAAATTAAAGACAAGTCTCTAAGCGAGCACGCACTAGGATTTCATGCAATAGAAGCTAAAATGGTGATACAGAGTAAACATGCATATTACATTAGGAATGATCCAAAATCCTGGATAGCATTTAATTACATCGTAGGACTCGAGTAGGATCATCCGGTTGCAACTCTTCGTTAACACATTTTTGTTGGAATTATTGGTGTATCACTAGACTACAAACAAATGAGTATTCGCAGCCCCTTTTCATCTTTTATATTTTGGAGAAAAATAGGCTTTTATTACTTATTATACACATGTGTCACTGTTTGGAATAATTTTACATGAGTTAAGCATATTATCCCATAAGTCCCCACATTTTTACACAACCATTTAACTTGGAATTAAGCCGTGGAATATATGAATATTACTATTGGGTTGACACCCCCATTCATAGTTGGTCGCTCCACCTTTGACTTAAACATTTATCAATGCATTTATCCATTTCATTTTTTATGTTCTGTGATAAGACATCTGTTTGGGGCGTACAAGGAAGTCGAGGTTTGCTTGTGGGCTCATTGTAATTATATTATGTTTGTGTGTATGATGAAAAACTGTTTACTCATGTCACATAATTCCCCACATTTTTACACAACCATTTTACTTGGAACTAAGCCGTGGAATTTATGAATAGTACTATTGGGTTGACACCCCCATTCATGGTTGGTCGCTGCAACTTTGACTTAAACATTTATGAATGCATATTATCCATATTGTAACACCCTAAAAATTTCAACCAAATTTTAACTTTATAAAACACGTGAAAGTAGGTCCCATTGAACACTCTTGACAAAACATCACATGTTCACTACCACAAAACGATAACGATATAGTTTTGTTTAAAAGCAAACGACCGACATATCAAAATAACAACAATTTTTAACATCCTAAAGATAGTTTAAAACAAGTTTAGTGACTCCCAACAATGAGTCATAACTTGACCCGAGGCATTAAACCAGAGCTTTACCTACAAGTAAACACCATAAATAACATCATTAGTAACGATATACAACCTCCCTTAAACCCCCATGGGTTAAAGCAATTACCCCAAAAAATGAGGAATTTTTAAGAAACAAGAATTCTGACATGGCCATGTGCAAAACCAGACATGGCCATGTGAACCTGATGCCCACAACAATTCCCAGACATGGCCATGTGCAGACTGACATAACCACGTCCACCTGATGAAACTAAAGATTTCTGACGTGGCCATGTGCAAAATCAGACATGGTCATGTGAACCTGATGCTCACAACAATTCCCAGACATGGCCATGTCTAAACTGACATAACCATGTCCACCTGATGAAACTAAAGATTTCTGACATGACCATGTGCAGAATAGACATGGTCATGTCCACCTGCAACAACTTTTAGTTTTCGACCCTCCCGAATCGACCCCTAGTCGATTTAGTTAACCGTTAGCATCTAGGCATGGTTGTGAACACCTAATAACCCACCCTTAACACCCGACATGATTATTAGGAATCTCAAACACTGACTCACCCGTTTAAGTTTTAGGAATTCGTTTCGCCTTTTGCATACATGTTACAATCATGTATGCTACCATTATATACATATTTCACCTATGTATATATTACCAATCATATACATGTATCACCCATGTATATCACCATTTGTATACATATTTCACCTACGTATACATCACCACTTTATATACATATTACACCTATGTATATCACCAATTAAATACATATTCCACCTACGTATTTCACCATTTATGCACATGTTTCACCCATGTACATCACCATTTAAATACATATTTCACCTATGTATTTTACCTTTTACAAATTCTTATTATCACCATTACAACATGTAAGTTTAATAACTTAATTCACCAAACAACATAATGAAGTCCTTAGACCTCAAACACCATACACCCACCCTTGCATATTTCACCATATACAACATCCCCAAATTCAATAAATATTTTTATACACATAAAAGGCAATGAACAACTGACATGTAAATCAATTATGTGTATCTACCAACCCCTATCATTACTAAGTAAGTGCAAAACACTTACCGTATGCTTTAGATGATTCCGGTTTAGCTTTAATCTTAGCCATGTGATCATCTATACAACACACCTCAACATTAACATTTGTCTAGGTTATACTAACATAATCAAACCCTTAACACCCTTCCAACACTCTCTTAACCCAAATGACCCGTTTAGGAATCACCCAAGTTTCACCAAAACTCCCATTTTACAAATCACCAAAAAAATTGAGGCTTTATGGTTAATTGTGTCTATTAACTCCTTAGACACTTATCCAACCTCAATTTAACATTCTAACATCATTAAATAGAAAACCCCGAAATTTCTCTCAAGAACCTTAATTCTTGAATCCACAAATTGAGTGTTTAAATGATGTTATCTACATCCCATTACCTTTAGTTAAGCTAGGTTATCGCTTAATTCACGTCATTTACCAACCAAATAACCCAAATCAGCCCTAGTTTGGATTTCACCCAAAACCCACCAAGAACACAATCAATGGAGAATCAAGGGATGAAGGGGAGCTTACTTGATGCTTGGAAGATGATGTGCACACCAAAACCTCCCAATTTCGCATGCAAAATCACCAACACTTGATCTCAGCTCTTACTCTTTCTCTCTTCTCTTTGCAAGACACAAAACACACACAAATGGTGTGTTTTGTGCAGCCCCCCACCCAAATTTACAATCAGATTTACAAAAATTACAAAACAACCCCTGGACTTCCCATTTTGGCTCATTTCACCCAAACTACAAAAAAACTCCATTTTACAACAAACCTCCAACTTTAATTTTATTTATTTATACCACTTATAATATGAATAACATATTATAATAATAAACCCGAAAGTTGGTTCGTTACACATATCATTTTTTATGTTTCATGATAAGAAATTTGTTTGGGGCGTACAAGGAAGTCGAGGTTTGGTTGTAGGATCATTATACTTATATCATGTTTGTGTGTTTGATGAACAACTGTTTACTCTTGTCCCTGAACTGTTTACATATGGCAAACAATTGAATTGTAAACATTTTTATTACAACTATTTGATCGAGTAGCAAACCTGTGAACTCACTAAGCATTTTGGTTGACACGTTTTAGCATGTTTTTCATGAAACAACTAAGTGAGGTATGAAGGCAGTCAAGTTAGGAGTACTTTTGGAGATTGTTGCAAATGGTCTTTTGTATTAGGACTATATTTTGAATCTTTAGTGATATACTTCAACAATTAAAATGTAATTCCTTAAGTTCTTCATGAAATGAAATTTAGTCTTCTCTTGAAAGCAACGTTAATTCAGAATTATCTTTGCTTAAAGCATCAATATTTTCGTTATAAATTTTTTCTTAAACTTTGAGTTATTGATTGATTTCCAAAGAAATATTTAATTCATCAACAAGTTTTGGTTATGATCTTTATAAAATAAAATAGTATCAACACATTCTTTAGGATATAAACTTTGAAGTACCTTGGGAGGACGGTTATTAATATCTACCATCAGTGCTTGATTAACTTGCCCATGCATAGTATCTTCCCTATTGTGACATCCCTGAATTTTATGTCTGATTCTATGTCTTGTTTGATTCTACTTTGTAACCATGATTAGGAATTCTAATTCTATGAATCTATTTGCGCCTCATACTACTTGTTATATCATTTCAATTCAAACTACGACAAATTAAGTCCTAGTCTAAAGTGAGTATTCTATTGTACTTTAGAACGGTTAACTATTCTATTCTGATTCTATGTCTAATTTAAATGTGCATACTAGAACTTGCTATTTTTAGTAACATTGGATGCCCTAGATTCAATCAAAATCAAACCAGTCAAAGTTAGTGACCTTATTGAACTATAATAAAACTTAAAGGACCAAAGTTACATATATTATATGTAGCATTTTATAAAATCGTGGATAATTAATGATTTAATTATCTAATTATATTTTATAATTAAATTTTTTAAAATATGTATATGATTATTATATATATTATTTATTCTAAACTATCACTATCTTTGTTTTTTTTAAAATTTTAATCCTAGTTAATCTAGAACTTGATTCCATGCTTATCAAAACTAGAATTCTCCTCAAAATCCTCCTATTTCAACACTATAAATAGAGACCCTTCCTATTGGTTTTTCCTCACTCAAATTTCGAAACCAAGCTCTAAGAGCTGCTGAAATCGTCCCCCTACTAAGCTAGATATGTGATTCCATAGCCAAAATATGTTTTAATTCCCAATTAAGTGTTTAAACAAAGAAAACTTTCAAAAGATCACATAAACACAATTTTCAGATTTTGACAGATTCACTTAGTCAACTTCGGGAGGCAATTTCTCCCTCAAGACAAAACATTTTTCAATGATTCATTTCTCAAAATCAAATTCAGAGTCTTATCTTTCCAACCATATAAAGAAGTTCTTCTAACTCAAAGATTTCGACCTTCAAACTAGTCATACAAAATCAGTGCGCGAATCTATGAAAAGTCAACTTTATTAAACTTTTCATTATTTTCATAATCTTAGTAAAAAGCAACGATTTTTAGCAATAATTAGCTAATATAAACATGTTTAATGTGTTAAAATATATGAATTTGATCAATTTGCTAAATACACACAACTTGCTCAAATCTTTAATCAATTTAGGTTTTGATGTTGTCAAATTCCATTACAATTCCAAGACTTTCACTCTATTTCAACTTCATTGATTTCATACTCTAGGTAGGAATCATAATCCTATTCAAGTTCTACCATCTCTAAGTGATTTACTCCAACTCTAATTCCTATCAAACTTTCTTTCAAATAAAATCCTAAACTATTCGGGTTTTTTTTTCAATAAATTAATGATCGTTGTATACAAACAGAATCAATTCAAACCGGGTATGCATTTATATGACAAGCAAAAGATTCTGCCAAGAAAAGACATGGTCGTGATCCAACCAACTCTTTTCTGTGAATCCTTTTGTTGGATGTCTTGCTCTCGGAATGATCTAGGAATCTAGCATACAATAATCTTTAATCAAAACCTTCTCCCTTATTCATACAACTTCGAACACTTAAGCTAACTTAACTTACTTAGGTCATCCACATACCAATGATTACAAGTTTGCAAGATCTACCCTCTCACTTGCAAGGTGAGTTCACAGTCCCTTTTTAATCTTTTACTATTTTGGGGTGGAAACATGCTCTTATATCAAAGGCTATATCAAACACTATTCATACTACAACTCTTTTAAAAATCAGTAACAACTTTCTAATACTAGTAAACTTAAACGGTTATACATGTTCATACTATGCTACTTTTCATAAAAAGTCCCTCTATTTTCTAAAAACTACACAACCATTAACATTGGGAAGCTAACAAGGATGATGATAAGCTCATGTTAGAATCGAGGACTATGCTTTAGTGGACCTAGCTTAGACTTTTAAAACAATAATGAGACTACTTGTTTGTTTTGAAAATTGGAGTAATAACTATTTGGTTTAATAATAAGTTTCTTAGTACTCTTTTGATCCTTGTGTGATGATTCAATTTCGTCGCTCCCCCATGTATAATCCGCCTTGGCGGGGGTGTGACACTCATGGGCACTCCAATCATAACACTTACCTCCTAAGCAAGTCTATTAAGATACCAATGATGTAGGTCATTGAACAGGGGTTTGATACTGATTGCTTTGAGATGGTTGACCTTGACCGTCATTAAAATTCTAAGAGGTCAATCAAGTGGAGTCAAGAAGCTCGAGACATGGAAGACCCAGAGCTGCGGTCTGACACAACGAGCCGTTATCGCCCGAAGAATGCCTTCATCACCCGACAGGTCAACCCTACACTCTCAGAGACCAGCTCCAAGAAAAGCAGAGTTGGACCTCCTTGCTTTATAGCTAACTGAACTCCAAATATACGACGAGTAGAAGACGGTGCTGAGACGAGTCCCCGGAGTTCTGATATCAAAACCAAGGTTCCTAATTGATGTTTCGTATAAGAAATATGTGTAAGCTGGAAGGGTGGGTGCACTTATGAAAGGTTCTGGCTAGGGAAGACGAGGTACTTAAGCGAATTTTTCCGCCAACTCTTTGCTAGGAATCCTTTAATAAGTGTACCGCTTATAGGCAAGAAGTATACTTCTAACATACAAGACCATCAATATGTATATGAAGTTTTGATCCCTTATCTATAATTATCGTATTCTGTTCTAGACACTAAGCGGTTATATGTGCTTGTGTCTCTATCTTTCTTCATTTGTAATTTGAAACAATTTAATTATGAATGAAATTCAATCTTTATTGCTTTATGATTCTATCTTCATACTATCACTTATCATCTTATCTGATCATGCTAGAATTCCTCCTCGTCGTGACACTACCAAAATCAACGAGATTGCCACCATTGTTACTGAACAGCTCACCAATGTCCTGCCTGGTATGGTCCCTCAAGTGAATGAATCACTCCGGAATATCGGAAGCTCAGGTGGCCACAACAATGTCTTCTCAAAACCTTTCTGACCTGCAAACCCACTGAATTCAATGGCAACGAAGGTGCCATTGGTCTACTACAATGGTTTGATAAGATGGAGTCCACTTTGAACATGTGCGAATTCACTAAGAACCTAAAAGTCAAGTATGTTTCAAGTGCTTTCCAAAAGAGAGCTCTTACTTGATGGAATGCCCAAGTGAGAACTAGTGGAAGAGAGACTGTCCTGGCTATGCCCCGGGATAACTTCAAAGAATTGTTAATCACTGAGTTCTGCCCGAAGAACGAAATCCATAAGTTAGAAACCAAAATGTGGAACCATGTTATGGATGGAGGCGAGCATATGGAATACACCAACCGGCTCCATTAGGTTTGCACGCTTGTTCCGCACACGGTTACACCCCTTAGCCATATGATTGATCGCTACATTGGAGGGTTGGTCCCTCAAGTCAGAGACCTCACTATGTCAGCTTCTCCTGCTACTCTTGAAGCTGTAATCCCTCTGTCTGCATCTTGACATACGACTTGGTAAAAACAGGAGTACTAGTGAGGAAAGGATTGAAGAAAACCAAAGAAGATTACAGTAAGAGGCCTGCCAAAAAGCAGAAAACATCAAAGAACTTTGCTATGGTAACCCCTGCTGTACCAGTAAACGCGGTTGTTCCAACCACCCAAACCAGTACTCGGAAACCCTACACCGGAAACCTACCTAAGTGTCCCATATGCCTATTTCACCACAATGGTAAATGTCACAAGTTCAACAACTGTGGCAGACTTGGCCACACAACCCCAACTACAAAGCATCTCCTGCCACAGCTAACACCAACAATGATGTTACAGCAACTACTACCCCAAGAACAAAACTAACAGGGCTTTCTATGAGTGTGGTGGTCTGGATCACTTCTTGAACCGTTGTCCTGGATTGAACCGTGACAACAACAACAATCCAGCTGCTCATGGTCGAGCTTTTGTCATTGGAGCACCCAAAGCCCGCCAAAATCTAGTCATCGTCATGGGTACATTTCTCTTTAACAAACATTTTGCTTCTGTTCTGTTTGACACCGGTGCAGACAAAATTTTGTCTCCACTGATTTCGAAACCATGCTTAACCTGAAACCTACTAAGCTAGATTCTACTTATACTATTGAATTAGCTAACAGTAAACTAATTCATGCTCACACTATTATCCGAGGTTGTACGCTGACTCTTGACGACCACTCCTTCCCTATTAACCGTATCCCCATGGAACTCGGCAACTTCGACGTAGTTGTTGGAATGGACTGGCTATCCAACAACCATGCCGAAATCATCTGTGCTGATAAACTGGTCTGTATGACCCTAACATCTGGAGATACCCTAAGCATTCATGGAGTGAAACCCGAAAGAAACCTAATGATCATCTCATGTATGAAGGCTCGTAGCTATCTAAGGAAGCATAGTACTATGGCTTTCTTGGCTCATATAGTTGAGAAGAAATGTTAGGGAAAGAAGTTACAATACGTTCCCATTATCAAAAAATACCTATAGGTTGTCCCTAACGATTTGCTCGGATTACTTCCGATCTGACAAGGTGAGTTCCGGATTGACCTTATACCCGGAGCAACACCTGTTGCAAAATCACCCTATCGTTTAGTTCCATCAAAGATGAAGGAATTATCCAATCAATTACAAGAACTTCTGGACAAAGGATTTGTTCGACCAAGCTTCTCACCCTAGGGAGCTCCAGCCCTATTTTTCAAGAAGAAGGATGGTTCATTTCGCATGTGGATCGACTACAGAGTACTGAACAAACTTACTGTCAAGAACCGGTATCCACTCCCGAGGATTGATGATCTATTAACCAACTACAAGGAGTTGCCTGCTTTTCAAAGATTGATCTTCGATATGGATATCACCAACTCAGAGTTCAAGAAAAAGACATCCGTAAGACCGCTTTTCAAACCCGCTAAGGACACTACACGGTATTCATGGACCTCATGAACCGTGTCTGCATGCCTTACCTAGACCAATTTGTCATTGTCTTCATTGATGACATCTAGATCTATTCACTAACCAAAGCAGATCACGAGCAACACCTGAAACTCATCCTAGAGCTTCTAAAGAAGGAACAATTCTATGCCAAATTCTCCAAATATGAATTCTGGCTAAGTGAAGTTCAATTCATGGGTCATGTTATCGATGACAGAGGCATACATGTCGACCCAACCAAGATTGAAGCAGTCAAGAACTGGAATGCACCGAAGACCCCTTGAGAGATTCACTCATTTCTAGGTCTAACAGGGTACTATCGAAGGTTCATCTCGAACTTCTAGAGAATTGCTACGCCACTCACTACACTGACTCAGAAAAACAATCCTTTCGTTTAGGGACAGAAACAAGAACACACGTTTCAGTTACTCAAGCAGACGTTATGCAACGCACCTATCCTAACCCTTTCCGATGGCAACGACGACTTCGTCGTATACTGCGGCACATCCAACCAAGGTCACGGTTGCGTACTCATGCAACGAGATAAAGTCATCGCCTATGCATCCAGACAACATGCAACGAGATAAAGTCATCGCCTATGCATCCAGACAACATGCAACGAGATAAAGTCATCGCCTATGCATCCGGACAACTGAAGGTTCATGAAAAGAACTACAATACTCATGATCTCGAGTTAGGTGCTATACTATTTGCCTTGAAGATTTGGAGACACTACTTGTACGGTACCAAGTGTGTTATCTATACTGATCCCAAGAGCCTACAAAATATCTTCGACCAGAAAGAACTCAATTTGAGACAAAGACAATGGGTGAACTACTGAATGACTATGATTGTGAGATCCGTTATCACCCAGGAAAAGTAAATGTAGTAGCTGACACACTCAGTCGGAAAGAAAGAATCAAACCCTCAGGCATTCGTGCAATGGGAATGATTGTTCAAACTAGCCTCAAAGCCTAGATCCTACAAGCCCGAAGGCAAACCCTTGTCAGGACTGATTTGAAGAACGAACTGGTAGGTATAACTGATCATCAACTGGAGTCTAAGTCCGATGAAGTTCTCTATTTAATGGGACGAATATGAATTCCTAGTTCAGACAACCTCAGAGAACTTATCTTGGATGAAGCCCACAAATCCCACTACTTAGTACATCCTGGTTCCGATAAAATGTACCAAGATCTTAGGGAATTTTATTGGTGGTTCGGAATGAAGTAAGACATTGCCCTATACGTTAGGGAGTGTCTCACTTGTCTGAAGGTCAAAGCTGAACACCAAAAACCCTCAGGATTACTCTAGCAACCTGAAATCCCTCAATGGAAATGGGAGCAAATTTCCATGGATTTCATGAAACGTCCCAAAACTGGGTACATCTCATAGTTGGCACAAAACATAACAACATAGTTCTTAAACTGGAAATCAGTGTCTATTACAGCAGAAGTCTTGTCTCAATCATTCAAATTCATAAAAACTTAATAAACATTTTGTAAACATAAACTGTCGGTAAGGAAATGTCAATCTTCAATAATGCAGCTCGGCAGTCCGTGATATCCTGCCCTCGCGGCTCCTTTACTCACTATTTCCTTTTACCATTACTACCTGTCATGCGTACTAAAAGTCAGCTAACGCTGGTGAGTTCTATCTTTACTTTAAACTGTAAACTTTATTTTTCATAGCTTAGTTTTATAAAAATAAAATAAACTTTCTTTCTTTACTTTAAAACAAGTTTACCTTTGCCTTTAAGTAAAAACTTTGCAACGTTAAAATCGTTTCGTTTCTTTCTTTCATTAATACTTTACTTTTGAGGAAACCAGTTAAGGTGTCCTCCTTTACTCTTTCAATCTTTACTTTTCACTCGTACAGAACAAGTGACTATCACATATTTTACTATCACATATGGATCAATGTGTGAGGACAAGGTCCCTTTTTATCGCTTACACTTCAGGGTAAAACTTATACTTTGTTATGCCCACACCTCAGGGTGGGACTTTCTCGCTTACACCTTAGGGTAAGACTTCTTTTCTTGCTCACACCTCAGGGTGAGACTTTCTACTTTGCTTGCTCACACCTCGGGGTGAGACTTCTACTTTGCTTGCCTGCACGACTTTCTACTTTACACTACTATGCAATTATACTACAACATAGACAAATTGTGACACCCGGATATTTAGGTTTAACTCCGTTAAACCTAATCCTGTTATCTCACAACCAAATTTAACAAATTTCAAACCACAAGGACTAACTCTGCCATAATCCCAAACAAATTCACTTAAACTACTAGACTAATTTTGTAATTAACCCAAACTCAATTCCTTTGATCCAATTCAATCCGTAACTCTCAATATGGTTCGAATTCATAATAGTAATTCATTGCAATGATAATGTCGATCATCATTGAAGCATTTAACATCATCATTGATTCGGATTAATCCAATTTATGCCATGGAAACCCGTAACCGTCGACCCCCCTCATCGATTTCTATCAAACTCGTCCAATTCGTTTACCATTCCATAATCAAACCCTCTTCGCACCTTAAACGAACATCTGTTAAGCACTTGCATACACCAATTTGATCGGAAAAGCGGCCGGAGACGTCGGAGACCAACTCATCAGACTCGCGACTGTGTTCTAGTCGAACACTATCAATTCGGTATCCAAACAGGTAATCAAACACTCCATCAGACTCGTTTCAATGTCTAGATCAAAAGCCCTATCACAATTGTGGGTTAAAACATCGAATTGGTGAAGTACTGATTCTAGGGTTCATGTGATTTCGGGTTTAGTCGAGTAATATCCTAAACTCGATCTTAGTACAATTAACCTGCTCGATTAGACTTGCAATCACCTACTCTTTGAAAGCCCCATGAATCCAACCCTTAACACTATCAAATTTAATCAAATCGATCCCATGTTCATAATCTAGGGTTTCAGATTTTCAATAGAGTAATTAACTAATATAAACTTGATGATTTTGCAATTAATTACATCCACAGGATCTCCATACATCGATTAACAAAACCCCTATGGTTTTAAGACCAATCACGATCAAAATTGTTGGAATTGGGACTGGTTTGGATTCGTTTCATATGGGGGGAAGAACACAGGGGACTTTCATGTTAAAAGCAATTTGATCCGGGTTTATGTTGCGATACCTTAGTGGGGGTGATGGTTAAAGCGTTGGTGTGTTGGGGAGGAGACCCGGGTTTGAGTCCCTCCACCCTTGTTTTGTTTTTAAATCATTTTCTAAGCATTATTTTTAAAATAAAACATTTCCCTATGTTGTTATATTAATATTTTAATATGGTTTGACCCCGGAGAAACTCTTGTGTGTTCGGGAATTTAATTCCTACCCCAATCTAAGCATATGTTTTTAAATAAAAATAATATATTTATTATTTTTATCACATAAATAAATTATTTATATTATTTCCCCTAAACTATTATTTAATTCATAAGAACACCCCAACTAATATTTTATATTATTATTCCGTGTTTGGTAACGTTTTATACGTACGACATCCATTTTAATTATTAAGTTAAGGATTCCTAAATCCCGATGACAAACATCTATTCTTTATTCCTAAGTACGTTTTGGGACATCCGACTTATCCCGTATCGTAGTCACAAAATCCTATGTGTTCATAACTGTTATAAACCATATTCTAGGGCATTCGTAGACTGTCCGCGTAAAATCCATTTGTGGTTCCTATTGCATCATTGTGTGGTGCTAACTACTACGCTCTACACAACTCAGGTGAGTTTCACGACCCCAATTACTGTTTTTAAACTAGGGGAGAAAACATGACGCAAACACATGATTATTGTAATTCTTATATTATCACTTGTTAAATCTAAGCGTAGCACTCTATCATGAAATTCCTTACACATCGAATCGTTTAATATGAACTTAGTGAGGTAATCTTGAGTAGTACTACTGGGTTAGACAAACCCCATCGGCGTTAGTCGCGCTAACTCGATTGGAGGTCGAACGGGTGTAATATTGACCTAAACCCGTCACCATTGTTGATAGACATGGTGGAAGGCATTCAAACATTTCAAACAGTCAGCTTCGGTTGCCAGTGCTTTAGTAAACACGAACATAGGTTAGCTACCTATTGATATATATATTGAATGTACAAAAATCTGGCAAACATTATTATGAAACTGAAACCTATGAACTCACCAACCTATTGTTGAAACTTTTATTACAAGTTTTCTCAGGTCGCTAAGCATAGGTGCACACTTAGGACATGCATTGGAGTCTTATTTTCATTGCAAACATTTATCAAACATTAAACTATTTATCTGTTTTATTAGACTTAACTTTTGGGCACTTTTGTTTTGCGCGTTAAATACTTTATTTATCGCTTCCGCGTTTACTCTGAACATTTATGGTTTTATTTAAACTCATATAGTGTTGATTGATGTAACTAATGACTGAGATCTTGGTTTGTCACACGCCTTGCGGTAAAACTCCGTTAGTGAATTTTGGGGGTGTGACACAAATAACACACAATAACACGTAAGCATATATTATGGCATCTGCCACTGTCATTGTCAAGCTACACCGAAGTGCAACTTATTTACCTTCCTTTACTTTCGTTCTTTACTTTCTTTAAAACATTTTGTGGGACCTGCAGATCTTGATTCCAACCTTGTTTTTTTATAGAAATAAGTAGAGACGGGTGGTTGTCAGCCAAACAAACAATCAAACAAGATAATAAAGACAGATAGAAGATCCAAAGCTAGAAATTTCATTGATTTTGTACAAAGAAACTACATAGCTCCACCCCGGGTGAGCTCCCCGGGAACGGTGGCTCACAGAATGACCAACAATTACAAATGACAACCTAATGCCCTATTTATAGCCCCTAAGCCTTGCTCCCCAAGCCAACCGCCACTGCTTGAGAAACCCTAGTAAGTGTCGCCAAGTGACAACGATGACACTCTCAGACTGTCGCCATGTTCAGGGGCGACACTCTAAGTGTCGCAGGACACTAAAACTTCGTTTTTCGTCTGAATCTTTCGATTGATAATATCATTCTATTATTCAGACCTAACACATTTAATTCAAAGATAATACTATGCTCTTTAACTATTTCTCTTTCTTTTATAAAAATACAATTTTTTTTATAAAAACAATACTCTAAGTTACAAAATACATTCTGTCTGTATGCATGCCAGCCCAAAACCATACGAAAAAGGGCAATAAGAACTCATCTGTCAAGCTACCCTTTGTGTACTTGAAATTTGTCCAGCAAACGTCACTCTCTATCTGAATTAATAATTAATACGTCATTAATCCAATACTTTCTCATTCTAAGTGAAACATGATAGTTTCACTTCCCGTAGTTTAAGCGAAACTATTTTAACTAAAAACTTGTTTGGCCAAACGAAACTCTTGTGTTAAGTGAATCTATTTGGCCAAGCGAAACTATTTTCCTTAGGCGAAACTGTTTGGTTAAGCGAAACGGTTTCAAAAGAAAATGTCCCCACAAGCGAAACTGATCAACCAAGCAAAACTATGACTAGTTTCGCTTGGTTGTCTTCCCTACTAAGAAACTAGGATTTGCATGAAATGGCGGGTTTTCTCTGAAACAAATCAAGACTCGCACTTTTTACGTTCAAATCATTTTCTTATACGTTCGTGAGTCCAAATCTATCATTTTTTCTCAAATTGTACGTAAAAACCCGACCTTTTATCAAAACAAACCCGAAAACCCACCATATACGAAAAACTCAGATTTGACGGGGTAGATACATGTTTTGAGCTCAACTTCTTGATCCTTAGCTACTTTGATGATGAACGACCCTAGAGCTCCTCAATCCAATTCCTGAATTTCTCTCTTTTAAACCCTCTCTAGCTTTCTCTCTCTAGGATTTGCAAATGAAATGGAAATGAGGGATGAAGGGGTGGCGGCTAGGGTTTAGCCTCCCCTTTCCCTTTCGTCTTTCGCCGCTTGTCATGTTAATCCTTTCTCAATTTCCTCGTTTCTTTCTTTTATTTCCCGAGCCTCATTCAAAATTTCTTATTTATTATTATTATTTTTGGGATGTTATATTACATCACCAAACTTCCTAGAACCGCTAGCGGACACATATCAATTGGGGTCATAGTCGATCGTTTAACTAAGTCTGCTCATTTCCTCCTTATCCATGAAGACTACAAGATGGAGAAACTAGCCAAACTTTACATGAACAAGATCGTCACTCATCATGGTGTACCCCTACCCATCATTTCTGACCGAGACAGTCGTTTCACATCCTGATTTTGGCAATCCCTACAGAAATCTTTATGAACACGTGTGGATCTTAGCATGACTTATCACCCTCAAACTGATGGCCAAATTGAAAGGACCATACAAACCCTTGAGGACACACTCAGAGCCTGTGTGATCGACTTTGGTGGATATTGGGATACTCAAATGCCTCTCATTAAGTTCTCGTACAATAACAATTATCACTCCAGCATCAAGTGTGCACCCTTCGAGGCATTATATGGAAGGAAATGCCGATCACCTGTGTTTTGGTCCAAAATTGGGGAGAATCAGATAACTAGTCCTGAACTTATCCAAGAAACTACATACATAGTATTCAAGGTTCAAGAGAGACTTATGGCTGCCAGAGATAGTCAGTAAAGCTACGCTGACAATAGAAGAAAGCCTTGGAGTTTCAAATCGGTGACAAAGTTTACTTAAAGTTTCCCCCTAGAAAGGAGTCGTCTGATTCGGAAAAAAGGGTAAACTTGCAGCAAGTTATGTTGGACCATTCGAGATCCTGGAAAGGATTAGTCCAGTTGCCTATAAACTCAGGTTACCTTAAGAACTCAGTTGTATCCATGACACTTTCCATGTGTCTAATCTTAAGAAGTGCCTAACAGACGACACTTTACTCATTTCCTTGGACGAGATTCGAATTGATGACAAGTTACACTTTGCTGAAGAACCAGTTGAGATTATGGATCGTGATGTCAACAGGCTAAAGCAAAGTCGTATTCCGATAGTCAAAGTCAGATGGAACTCTAATCAAGGTCATGAGTTCACCTGGGAATGTGAAAACCAGATGAAGCTCAAGTAACCCCCCCATCTATTTCAGGATAACACAGACTCTACTAGTGGAATTTCGGGCAGAAATTCTCTTAACTAGGGGAGGCTGTGACATCCCTTGTTTCTATGTCTGATTCTATGTCTTGTTTGATTCTACTACTTGTAACCATGATTGAGAATTCTAATTCTTTGAATCTATTTGTGCCTCATACTACTTGTTATATCATTTCAATTCAAAGTACAACAAATTAAGTCCTAATCTAAAGTGAGTATTTTATTGCACTTTAAAACAACATAACTATTCTATTGTGATTCTATGTCTGATTCATGTGTGCATACTAGAACTTGCTACTTATAGTAACATTGGATGCCCTAGATTAAATCAAATCAAAAAAATCAAAGTTAGCGACCTTATTGAACTATAATAAAACTTAAGGACCAAAGTTACATATATTACATGTAGCATTTTATAAAATCGTAGATAATTAATGATTTAATTATCTAAATATATTTTAAAATTAAAATTTTCAAAAATATGTATATGGTTATTATATATATTATTTATTCTAAACTATCATTATCCTTGTTTTTTTTTAATTTGAATCCTAGTTAATCTACAACTTGATTCTATGCTTATCACAACTAGAATTCTCTTCAAAATCCTCCTGTCTCAACACTATAAATAGAGACCCTTCCTATTGGTTTTTCCTCACTCAAATTTCGGAACCAAGCTCCAACAGCTGCTGAAATCGTCCCCCTTCTCCTCCTTTGAAGATCCAAGTCCGGTTTACACTTTAGGTAAGTTCTAGTCATCTTTGTTCTTATGTTCTTCACTTTCCTTACTTAGTTCTTTCAATTCTTCTTCCAAACTACAATAGATATGTTATTCCATAGCCAAAATATGTTATAATCATAGATATGGGATAGTTCAAAACCCAAATTAAGTGTTTAAACAAATAAAACTTTCAAAAGATCACATTAACACAATTTTCAGATTTTGACAGATTCACCGAGTCAACTTCGGTAGGCCATATCTCCCTCAAGACGAAACGTTTTTCAATGATTCGTATTTTTAAACTCAAATTCAGAGTCTTATATTTCCAACCATATAAAGAACTTCTTCTAACTCAAAGACTTCGACCTTCAAACTAGTTATACAAAATCAGTGCACGAATATGTCAGAATCTGTGAAAACTCCACTTTATCAAACTTTTCATAATTTTCATAATCTTAATAAAAAGAAATGATTTTTGGAAATAATTAGCTAATATAAACATGTTTAATGTGTAAAAATCTATGAATTTGATCAATTTCCTAAATACACACAACTTGCTAAAACCCTAAACTATACGGGTTTGTTTTTCAATAAATTAATGATTGTTGCATAAAAAAAGAATCAATTCAAACCGGGTATGCATTTATACGACAAGGAAAAGATTCTGGAAAGGAAATACAGGATTCTAATCCAACCAACTCTTTCATGGGAATCCTTTTGTTCGATGCCATGCTCTCGGGATGATCTAGGATACTAGCATACAATAATCTTTAATCAAAACCTTCCCCTTTTAGTCTTTAACAAGTTTGCAAGATCTACCCTCTAACTTGCAAGGTGAGTTCATAGTCCCCTTTTACTCTTTTACTATATTGGGGTGGAAACATGCTCTTATATCAAAGGCTATATCAAACACTATTCATACTACAACTCTTTTAAAAACAAGTATGAACTTTCTAATACTAATAAACTTAAACGGTACACATGTTCGTACTATGCTACTTTTCATAACAAGTCCCTCTATTTTAAAAAAAACTACACAACCATTAACATTGGGAAATGCTGACTAAAGTGCGTATATAGATCTATTGGCATGACTATCCCATCTGGTTCTCGGGTTGACGCGTGCCAATCAACCTTGAGGTTCCTTAGGAAGGAGCTGGATGACAGAAACAGACACACTATAACAAACTATGGGTCTTTGTTTGTACTTTCTTTACATGTATTTGTCTTTGTTTGTAAGCGTCTGTATGTATTAGTTATCAAGTTGTATTTACTAATGCATGTTGAAAGTTGCTTAATTCTCTAAGTCTTTTGCGCACTTAATATGTGTGCATGAATTAGTTCCTGCGTACTTAGCAAGTACGGAAGAATACTCTGTGTACTTGCTAAGTACGCATGAGCAATTTGCCCTGCGCACTTGCTAAGTGCGTAGAGATCAGGTCTTGTATAAATAGGATAGGTTGACAGAAGCTAAGTACGCAGACATTGTGCACTCAGTATTTTCTCTCTATAACCTTAAAGTATTTATAATAGATGAAAGTTTAAAGTGATTCTCTTGTTGGTTTACTTTGTGTTGTTTGATTCTCCACCTAGTCACGGGTATTCCGCACCCGGTCCGACTTGCCAACGCACTTGCATGTGGCGATCCGTGACACCCGAGGGACCTACAAGTGGTATCAGAGCATTGCTCTTGATTTCGAGTGTTATGAGGGTGTTTGGAGCATTTTCCTCACATCCTAGGGAGTTTTTGCAAGCAAAAGTGGGTATTTTTGTGATAAAATAGGGGTAGCTCTTGAGCACTATTTTAGAAGCAAAAATCACTCAAAAACCGACTTTTGTTGTGTATTTGAGTGTTTTGAGCATCAAAGGTTGGTTACAAACGAGTTTCTTACCCTTTGGCTCATTTTGTTTGGTCAATTTTTCGATTTCTGCCATCTCCAGTGAGTTTCCAGTGACCGAAAAGGTTGGTGAGAGTTGGTGAAAAGGTGATCTGCGTACTTACCTTATTTGGCAACAAGAACAGTCTTGCTGCGTACTTAGCAAGTACGCAAGATCAATCTTGGTGCGTACTTAAGTTATTTCATGCGTACTTATCAATTACTCCTGCGTACTTATCAAGTACGCAAGAGCAAATCCTAATTATGCAAGACTACTTCTTTAAGTGCGCAAGGCCAATTACAAGTGCACAAGTTTTTGTGACTTTCCTGAAATTTGACTAAGTGTTCACCATGTCAAATCTTCAGAACCTCGGTAACCTTCTGAACTATGACAACGAGATCAGAACCCCTCAGAAACCACCAAAGCTGCTTAATGTAAATTATTATTCAAACTAGAAAGCACGCTTTGAGCATTATATTTCTTATACCGATTCTTCGTTGTGGATACCCATTCTAGAGGGCTATAAGCATCCCACATACATTTACCTTCATGATGAAGTTCCCAAGCCTATCTCTAAACTTGATGAAGAAGAAAAGAAAGTTTGTGATAGAGAGAAGAAGGCACACGGATCTATCACTATGGCCTTAACTAGGGAGTTATTCCATAGCTTCAGAGGATACGATAACTCCAAGGATCTCTGGAAGGCGTTACAGAAGAGATTCGAGGGCAATAGTGACATCAAGAAAAGTAAAGGGGATCTTCTCACGAAACAGTATGAGTGCTTAAGATTTCTGGAAAACGAATCCACAGATGAACTCATCTCTAGATTCTATCATCTGCAGACTGAGTTGAAAGCTTTTGATCTCATTTATCTAAATGAGGAATTAGTTGAAAAATTTCTGGATGCTTTGCCACCCAAATTTGAGATGTATACTACCCTGATGAGAGAAAATTCTAAGTTTTATGAGATGACAATTGACGAGGAAATTGGAAAGGTTCAAGCACATGACATGAACCTAAAAAGAAAGGAGAGCTCAGGAAGACCTCAAATACAAGACCCTTCTATGTATTATGGGACGTCTTCTACAACCAAGTCATCGGGCTCTGGAATTGCCCTTTTCTCAGGAAACTCTCATGAGGAAGAAACTTCAAAGGCTTGTGGTGGTCATGCGTGCTATGCAGCATCTGGTTCTGGATCTCATCACCAGAATCCCTCAAGAAATCTTTCTCCCATATCTTCAGTTAACCAATCAGCAATAGCCAAGATAGCTGAAGATCATGTGGCTTTATTCTCATCATGCATGCTTTCCTATGAGAACTTCATTGGCGGTAAGCTAACGGATCCTGAAACTATCGAAGAAGACTTTAATCAGGAGGATCCGGATGATATGGAGGATATGGATATTCAATGGAATATGGCCATGATCTTGAGGAGAGCCAAGCGTTTCCTGAACTGAACAGGAAGAAAATTCATTGGTAGGCATTCAAATGCCAAGGTTGGTTTTGACAAATCCAAGGCCAAGTGCTACAAGTGTCTTAACTTTGGACACTTTGCTCGTGAATGTCAAAAGGACAGAGCACCAGCTTCGGGTTCACCAGACCTAGCCAAGGAAACAGCCAAGGCTACAATAACTCAAACAACCACAATCAAAGCCAAGGTGGAACGTCCAATGCATTGGTGGCTCAACAGGACAATAACATTGATTGTGGTGTTCATTTGGAGGATGCCCTGATTGCACAAACACAGGTTGGTCTCACGGCAGAGATTATAGAGATAATGGAAGTTGAGGAAAGGGAAGCTTCTGTGGCTGATCAAGAAGAGTCTACAACTGTTGTTGCCCTCATGGCTATTAGAGAGGCATCATGTTCATCAAATGAGGTAGATTCTAATCCTTTCTGTGTCATTGCTTATTCCAAATGTCTAAGCTTTAAGGTTGAAAATTCTAAGCTTCAAGACAAAGTCGAACCTCTTCGTATTGCAGCGTTAAGCTACAAGAAAAAAGAAAAACGATTTAAAGATTCAATTGAAACGTTGAAGAAAGAAAAACATGATTATTCACTTAAAATCAGCGATCAACAGTTTCACTTGGATGTTGCATACAAGGGGTTAGAGAAAAGGAACAATGAGATGAACTAGCTGCAAAATGAGATCTTGCAGTTGAAATGTACTAATGAGAAGTTGAAAAATTCTCGTTTTGTGGTGGAACACTACGAGTCTGTAGTGAGGCAATTGAATGGCTTAGGGTTGGGTACTAATGCTATTCCTCCACCAGTTAATGGGAAATTTGTCAACGGCTTAATAGACATTTATTTGTCTTGCCTTGATGAGTCCTCAGGTAAGGATGATTCCTCTAACAAGGATGATTCCTCATGTAAGGCTGACTCCGCATCTAATGAGGAGTTCTTTACTGCTTCTGATGATGGGTCTGAATGCACCTGCCCTGAAGGAGTAGTATCTGAGGAGTTGTTATGTGAACAGAAAATTAAGAAAAACATTATCACTAATAGTGACAATTGTATTTTGACTGAACCCGATATCATTGAATCAAATGATAAATTAAAGGTAATGCTTTATGGGGGGTATAAACACATTAATCAAGTTAAGAAAGAAGCTTTTTCAGCTCATTATGGGCTTGGTTATAAAGAAAATTTGCAAAAATATTATACTCCCAAAAACCAATCTTTATCGGGTCAAACTCCTGTTCACCAACCAACTCCTCCTGCTCATAATGCTGAGTCATCTAATGCCAGATTTAATGAGCCTTAAGGAGGACTTACACAGACAAGAGGACTTGCTTTCACTGTGGTATGGTTGGTCACATTTTCGTGAACTGTCCTTCTAAGAACCATGGGAAACGGCCAATTGTTTCACAACCGGCTGTCATCCCTAAGTCATCACCAGTGAAGCATCCCAAAAGTCCAAAAGCAAGTGTGGTGAAACCACCAGTAAAACCTATGGTAAAAGCCAAAGATCACATCTGAGGCTAAACCATCTGTTTCAAGAAAGGGAAAGCATCCTGCTAAACCTTGTGTATCTACCTCTGGTAGTACACCTACTGGTGAGAAACCTGTAGTGAAACTCTTTAAGCCACAGAGGAGAAGAAGGAACAAGAAATTGAGAAAGCTAGAACAACTGACTAAAATTCAATCAGGTGAAACTTCAACTAGTTCACCTGCTGCTGTTGAATCTAAGTCTACTGTTCCAGTTAAGAAACATAAAAGATCCTGGAACAACAAAGCTAAAAATTCTCAATCTCCTAGTACCAATTCTTCTAAAGATTCATCCATTTTTAACGGTCACGACTGTGAGTTAATTGAGGTTCTTTATTTTAAGAAAGACGGACGACCCAAGACCATTGTGGCTTGGGTCTCCAAATCTTTTTGTGACTCGTGCAGGGACATCCAAAGGGTGCTATCTCTAATTGTTGGTATGTAGATAGTGGATGCTCCTGGCACATGACAGGTAACATGGCCCTGCTTCAAGATGTAAAACCATTCAGAGGCGGCTATGTGGCCTTTGCTGGAGAGAAAGGCGGTAGTATCACGTGTCAAGGCGTGGTTTCAAATGGTTGTGTCAGCTTTGACAATGTCAACTACTATGACCAGCTGAAGCACATGACAGGTAACATGGCCCTGCTTCAAGATGTAAAACCATTCAGAGGTGGCTATGTGGCCTTTGCTGGAGAGAAAGGCGGTAGTATCACGTGTCAAGGCGTGGTTTCAAATGGTTGTGTCAGCTTTGACAATGTCAACTACTATGACCAGCTGAAGCATAACTTGTTGAGTGTCTCCCAAATGTGCGACAAGGAGTACTCAGTGATGTTTGACAAGAAAGAATGCTTGATACTCAAACCTGGTGTTGAGGTTCCTGAAGATTGGATTCTGATGAGAGCGCCAAGGACAAACGACACCTATCAGATTGAAATGAGCATGGAAACAACCACCTCATTAGTTGCTACTTGTCTGCTTACCAAAGCAACAGAGCTTGACTCTATCTTATGGCATAGGAAACTCAGACATATTTCTTATCGTAAAATGAATCATCTTGTCCGAAACGGTTTGGTAACCGGTGTTCCTAAGCTGAGATTTACTGTTGCAGATGACTGTATGCCTTGTAAAAAGGGAAAACAACAACAGTAGTCTCACAATCCCAAATCGATACCCCTTTGGAGCTATTACATATGGATCTGTTTGGCCGCATAAGTATCAGGAGTATTGGAGGTAAGTCTTTCTGTCTGGTTGTAACTGATGATTTCTCACGTTTTTCTTTGGTGCATTTTTTAGGTACGAAGGACGAAACTGCTGATATTCTTCAATACCTGATCCTGAGCTTGGAATCTCATTGCAAGTTGAAGGTTAGAAGAATAAGGAGTGACAACGGAACTGAATTCAAGAATAATTTGATGGAACTTTTCTGTCTCAAGAAGGGATCATTCACGAATTTAGTGCCCCGTACACACCTCAGAATAATGGAGTCACAGAATGGAAGAACAGAACCTGATTGAGACTGCAAGGACAATGCTGTCAGATGCAAAGCGTCCTGTCACTTTCTGGGCAGAAGCAGTTAATACAGCTTGTCACGTGAATTTTTATGAGTTGATCAACAATTGACCTCCCAAGCTTGACTATCTAGTTCCTTTTGGTAGTCCCTGTTCCTTATTGCTACAATACAAAGACCGCATGTCTAAGTTTCATGCAAAAGCGGTGGAAGGCATCTTCTTAGTATATGTTGCCAACTCGCCTTGCAAGAGAGTGTACAATATAGGAACTCGAACTGTCGAGGTGTGGTTTGAAGTGGATTGTAGTAAACACAACATTCCACCAGAACCAACTGGTCCAGCTTGGGGTTTTGATTATGATTGCGCTATTCAAATCTTTCAATCTTCCTGATTTGTCTGCAAATGATGCCGCAAATGTATATGAATTATTTGGTGGCGGTGATAACTCTTGTTTCTCAACACGTGCTACTGTACCGATTGTAACTCCTGATTTCTATGCTTCATCTGCATCTGGAACTCTTAATGGTGATAACAGTGAAGATGTTCATGTTGACAGAAATGACGCTCAAGCTAATCCTAACACTTGTGTAGGAAATGAAGCTCCAGCTGATCCAATTAACATTGAATCTTCTTTTTTCTAGAACACAGGATACGGGGGAGTTAAGCACGAACCTCGATTCAGAAATTCAGGAACCGAATGTACCAGAAATGAGAGTGCATAAGAATCATCCAATTGATAATATTATTGGTGATCCTCATGCCGGTGTTCAAACTCGTCATCGAACCATTGCTGAGAACACTAGTCTCTACTCTGAGATACTTGACACTAGTGAAATGGAAACATGTCTGCATGCTGCATTCGTGTCCCAGTTAGAGCCGAAGAATGTGAAAGAGTCTCTCACTGACAACTACTGGATTAAGGCAATGCAAGACGAACTGTCTCAAGTCCAAAAGTTGCATGTGTGGGATTTGGTTGACTTGCCAAGGGGCGTACAACCAATTGGTGCCAGATGGGTGTTCAAATGTAAGACGGATGATCGTCATGTTGTGGTGAAGAACAAAGCAAGGTTGGTTGTTTAGGGTTTTTATCAGCAAGAGGGCTTGGATTACATAGAAGTATATGCCCCAGTTGATAGACTTGAGGCCATTCGACTGTTTCTGGCTTATTCCTCATATGTTGGCTTCAAGGTCTATCATGTTGATGTGCAGAGTGCTTTCCTGTATCGAAAAGTACATGAAGAGGTCTATGTCACTCAACCTCCCGGCTTTGAAGATCCGCTTAATATCAATAAAGTGTATAAGTTCGACAAAGCATTTTATGGTCTTCATCAAGCACCTAGGGCATGGTATGAGACATTATCAAAACATCTACATTCTAATGGTTTCTACTGTGGACAGATTGACTCGACCCTCTTCATACGGAAAGCAGGAGGTGATATTCTTCTTATACAAGTGTATGTCGGTGACATTATCTTCGGGTCTACAAATGAAGAGATGTGTAGGGATTTCAAACAGGTGATGAAGTCCAAGTTTGAAATGAGTAACATGGGTGAATTGTCGTTCTTCTTGGGTCTGCAGGTCAGTCAAAGAGAGGATGGCATTTATCTGAATCAAACTAAGTATGTGCAGGACATCTTGTCAAAATACAAGATGAATGATTGCAGTACTTATGGCACACCTATCCCCATCAATCATGGTCTGCATCCTGACAGAGAGGAAAAGGATGTGGATTGCAAATTGTATCGTGGGATCATCGGATCTCTTGTGTATCTCACAGCTTCAAGGACAGATATAATGTTTGTTGTATGCTTGTGCTCAAGGTTTCAATCACAACCGAAGGAGTCCCATATGATAGCTGTAAAGAGGATTTTCAGATACTTGAAAGGGAAACCCCGATTGGGTCTTTGGTACTCAAAGCAGCAGTCTTTTGAATTCAAAGCCTACACTGATTCAGATTATGGCGGTTGTAACCTTGATAGAAAGTCAACTTCTGGTGGATGTCAATTCTTGGGAGACAGACTGGTTTCCTGGCAGTGTAAGAAGCAGACAACGGTTTCTGTCTCAACATGTGAAGCATAATACATTGCTACAGCTAGCGGTTGTTCTTAGATATTGTGGATTCAGCAGCAATTGAGAGACTACGGCTTGAACTTCACTGGAACTCCTCTGTTCATTGACAACAATGCTACAATTTCCATCACAAATAACCCGGTGAAACATTCCAAAACTAAACACATTGAAATTCTCCATTATTTCATCCGTGATTGTGCTGAAAAGCATCTCATTGAACTTGTAAAGGTTCACACGGATGACAACCTTGCTGACCTTTTCACTAAGGCGTTTGACCGATCCCGTTTTGAGCATCTTGTCAACTTGATAGGAATGTTCAATCTAGAGTGAAAACTTGTTTTTCTTAAATCAATTCAATTCATGAAAGTTAAATTTTATTTTTTTAAACTTTTTGTATAGTTCTTTTATTTTTCAAATATTTAAAAAAAAAATCAAACGAAATAGAAAATGAAGAAAATTTCAAAGTAATCTTGAGAAAAGAGGAAATGATAGTACATCAGAAATGATCTAAATATCAAAGACTGCTCATATGGGAAATGATTGCGTCAGGCTTACTTGAATGTTTAAATTGTTATGTTTTTAATTTGCTTATTTACAAGTAATTTAAATTGTCAGTAGGTTGTAGGTATCTTTGAATCATTAGTAGTGTGGAAACTAAATAAAGACTACAAATGTGATTTGAATCCATGTATGCATGTGTGCGTGTGTAAAAGAATACAAAATATCATTATCAGATAAAGGATGTAAGATTTTAGCAAATATTTTCTTTAGAGACCAGTTTTGGGTTATGTGTTTAACACAATTACTGCGGTTCATCTCACTGCCCATACTCACAAGTATGTAATGAGAGATTGAATCAAGACATGTCTTTACATCAACCGTTGAGCATGTATTCACCCTTGAATCATTCCTGATTCATTGAAATCAAATCCAGATAAAAGTTGGATCACCTTACCTAAATCCTTAGACTCCATATCTATTAACATGAATCATCATATGATATTCATAGAAGAAAATCCAATCAAACCAGGACATCCAAATCACATGATTCTGAATCTTATGATTCTTGATAATCCTTATGGATTCTGCTTGATTTTTCCGTGCTAAACGATGTAACTTCATTGTGGAGATTTGGAAAATTTTTGGGAAAATCTTAGATGCCTTGAGATAGTGCAATTTACATTGCTGTAGCATATCAGTGGGGTAGACGTTGTATATCCTTATAATTAATGCCTTAACACACAAGAACATGATACAAATATGCTTATGGTTTCAAATCTTATAATATTGTCAACTTGAATTACTTGTTTATGTGCTTATTACGTATGAATAACTTGTAATTCATGACATGATCTCATATTCTTTGACGTTTATCTTGTATCGTTTTTGCTAAAGTTTAGTCTGATATGATCCTCTACTCGTGTCTTTGAGCAAAAATAGTGTGTGTGTGTATATACTTGTATATTTCTATCTTTAAAAGATCAAAAATATTCTAAGTTTGTGTATAGTTCAATTTTAATCAGAAAAGCCAAAAATATTTATGTTTAACCTTCTTGAATTGACTGTGAATCCTCTTGATTGAATGCTTTTTATCTTGTTCGTTATTTGACTTGAAATCTTCATAATTTGAGTTGAAAGTTTGAGCACACAAGGGTCTCTTCGTACTTGATAAGTGCGCATGAGGTAAACCCTACGTACTTAACAAGTGCGCAAGACTTAAGTCATGCGTACTTAGTAAGTACGCAGGAGTTAAGTCCAGCGCACTTAGCAACTACGCAAGACCAATATGTGTTGGGTATATAAACAGGAGTTAGAACTTTTATTGAGTTTCATTTCATTTCAAATTCTTGACGACTGTTGAATACCACAACTCATTTTTACTCAAAATTTTGATTGTTCCAAAGAGCTTTTTTGTCCCGATTCTAGTTTCATCATCGTATTAACATCATTTGGTGAGAATCTTAGGACATTTCATCCATGCAATATGGACTTTTGAACTGATTTAGAATTTGAAAATTTTAGGGTTTGAATCTTGGTTTTAGACAAACTTTTGGTTGTTTTTGTAACACATTATAATTAAAACTCGCTTAGAATCATCAAACGATCCTTTATCTTTACTTAATCGTCCTTAATGATCCATAATTTTGCCTTTGACCCCTTGATTGACCGTCGGTTCGTCTTGGTCATTTTTAGGTCAAAATTTGACAAGGATAGCAGTTCATTGATGTTGATATTGGTTCCATAGGTCTTAATCATGGATTTCGACCTTGTGGTGACCCTAATCCACATCAATGTTGATCATCTGTTGAAAAATTGGATTTCTGGAAAATTTGACTAAGTGCAATTCTTGCGCACTTAACAAGTATGCAAGAAGATATTCCTGTGTACTTGTTAAGTACGCAATAAGATATCCCTGCGTACTTGCTAAGTACGCAGGACCAACACCTGTGAAATTTTTCTAAGTCTGAAATTCAGTTCAGTGAGTAATTGTTATACTTAATCATGCGTATTCAATTCCAATGAATCTTCTTGTTCTTGTTATGTTTTCTGTGTGTTTTTGCAGTGATGGCTCATGCCTTTACCAGTGAGTTCAACCTCCTAGCACATACATAACCGGAATGGAAGGGTGCTGCACTATAATATCGAGAGATAGTTAACGTCTTGAACCATTCAAGGATTAGCTATGCTATATCAGAAAACCCAATAGTATCAAGACCATACCTGGAGCAGTTCTGGGAGACAGCAGAACATGACTGCACGGTAACCCCTAATATTATACGGGCTATTGTGGCAGGTCATGGTACTGCTCTTTCTGAGGACACCATTTGATGGGTCATACAGTTTCGAGATCTCGCCACTGACCCAACTGCCTATCCTGATTACTTTGTGGATGGATGTTGGAGGCAGCGTATGGGATACGTCGGTGCACGGGATTACTCGTCATACAAGAAGATATGGGTGCTAGATCAGTGGAGGTACTTTGCCCACGTGATGATCATGTGCATCTCTTCTAGGAAGGCGGGTAAGGATGCGATGGGACATGATCTTGCAGCAGCCATGGTTGGCTTGTCTCTCAACAAGGGTTATAACTCCTCAAGATACATCTTCAAAGCCATAAATGATCGGATCAATACAGCTGAGAGGTTTAGATTCCTGTTATATCTAAGATTTGTGCAACTACTGACTGACGATGCGTTGCACAATCTGCCTGCTACTGGGGAGAGATTGCAAGTAAAAAGGGTGGACAAGAGGGTGTTTGCACAATTCTTAAAGCCAGGCAGTGTAGAACCTACCCCTAAGCACACCGCACTCTTTGGCCACCTGATAAATGACGCGTATGTGGCACCAGATGATTGGAGATGGTTTAGTCATGACTCTGAGCCTGAACTCAGTGAACATTTAGACGAGCAACAAGAAGAGGAGGACGTTCAAAGTGTGGATGAATCGTCTGAAGGAGGAGACGAAGAAGCTGTTAATGATGGTGCTGAAGGATCCAACTCCGAAGATACAGAGTCTGATTCATCTGATTCTGATGATGCACCATCACAGGCACACCCGAGAAGATTGAGAAAGGTGACCCTTCCTGAGTCATCTTCAGAAAGCGACGAGCAGTGAATACGAGCCAGATTCTGACTCTGACGCTGCTATACAAAGACAAAGACGTGAAAGTATCAACAAAAACGGGGGGATAGGCAGCAACAAGCTATTCCTCGTGAGGTGGAGGATCGTGCTCAGAGGCAAGTAGAAGTATCGACAGTGAGTACTGATTCAGCTTCTACCCCACCTTCACAACAGTTGTACCGGCGACAGCGGAGAAGGCCACAAGTAACACTTGATGTGGCGGTCACTTCTATCACAAAGGAGGTGCCTATGATAGTGACCCTCCTTGTACCATCTATCCATGTGGTGGTGACAACTTCGATTCTTACAGAGTCAGTCACCATCACACCTTCCATCACTCCTACAACCATCATCACATCCACAATCCCTACTACCACCACTGAACCTATCAGTCAACCCTACAACTATGGAGACTTTACTCAGGGATTTGACTTTGATACGATCTTCTCATCCCCACTTCATAATGTTGAAGCGTCTACGTCCAGGAATCCTGATCCAAATGATGCAAGGATAGATACCTTGGAAGCCCAAGTTGCTGCTCTACTGGAAACTGTTCAGAAATCAAGGGAGGAATCTGAGGCTCAACAGGCTCAGATAAATTCGTTGGTGGACAAGGTTACTATTTTGAGAAGCCAGAGGGCTGGGACGGAAGAGCGACTAGCAAATGTGATGGCCCAGAACGAACTACTGATCAAAACAAACAACATGATTCTGGGTCACAGGTCGTCTCTAGAGCTTCGGTTTGACATGCAGCGGAAAGAACATGAAATGATGGTCAAGTTAGAAACTGACCTGACCAAGAATCTTGCTGCTCAGGGGAGAAAGAGAAAGAGAAGGAAAAAGAGAAGGAGAAGACATCTAAACCTACCGGTGATGAGCCTTGTCATCCGGATGATCTGACGAAGGATGATGACAAAGACAAGGATCCTGAAGTTGGTCCTAGTGGAAATGAGCATCAAGCTTTGGCGATAGTGCCCTTTTCTGCTATTACAATGGCTGAGGGGGAGTCGACTCATCAGGAAGGTGGTGATACTTCTGGTGGTAATAAAGGAAAGT
Organism: Smallanthus sonchifolius; assembly: GCA_023525975.1. Lineage (NCBI taxonomy): Eukaryota > Viridiplantae > Streptophyta > Magnoliopsida > Asterales > Asteraceae > Smallanthus > Smallanthus sonchifolius. Next base: position 42,353,217 of record CM042019.1, on the reverse strand, counting down.
AAGTGGCTGATGTTCTGGAAGATCTATCTGACGATCTGATCTTATTCTTAGAGCCTGACTATTCTAAAGAAGCACAGATCGAGGCTCTCTACACTCTTGAAGAATTAGAGATCGACTCTGGTGATGATTGAGATGAAGATGATGATGATGTAGTTATCGAAGTTCCCAAGGGCGATGGGGAAGGAGAGTATGAGTTTGAAGATGGAGAGATCTTCGAAGTTCCATCCTTTGAATCTCACCTCGACACAGGTTCAGTCGAGATTGGTAGTAATATTGAAGCATCGACTGAAGCCTCCCCTGCCGACCCTACACCTGTGGATCCAGAGGCACAGAAAAACAAAGATATGCCTGCTAGTTCATCAAAGGATCCTGCTCCTGTCTGGCAAAAGACTTCTATCATAAACAAACACGGAGCAACAGGAATGATCTTAATTGTAAGGTTTGAGGAGGATAAGAAGTTGTTTGCAATCAAGCGAGCTGGGGGGGGGGGGTTCAATACTTGAAACCAACCAGTGAAGCTTTCAACTCCTTACCTAGATACGACCTCGTGAACCTAGCAAACCGAGAGCTGCTGGGTCACTCAAATCACGCAGTAGCGATGGGTTTGTGGCATGTTCTACAACGTGAAGTAAGATCTGGGAAATTCGAGATGTTTAAGCCTCAAGTGCCCAAGCGAGTCAAGGACAAGAACGCTAGACATCCTGTGACTAAGAAATGCTTAAAGAAACTGGTATACAAGCCAGTGATGTGTGAAACCAAGATTCCCGTGAGCAAGTTATCTCAGGATATCCTCGGTAACATATGGTACTGGTACGTAGATCCTAAAACGGGCGAGGCAGTGGTGATAGGAAAGGTGTGGTCAGATAGTGGAAGCTTAGTGCCAAGGGAAGTAATCAGAGTATTTGATGAAGTCTGCTTCATAAACTTCTCCGTGAAAGATCTGGAGGCACTGGCTGACAGGTACTGCATGCATACGGACGAATGGACAAAGTTCCTTGCTTCTAAATACGACAAGGTGATCAAGTTTTGCTTGACTACAAGAAGAAGATGGAAGCTAAAGATGCAGAGCTGTGAAGACCGAAGTTGAAGCACTTTTGTGTGACAAACACTCTGGATAGAGTCTTAGTTTATGTACTTTCTTTGAATGTATTTGTCTTTCTTTGTAAGCGTCTGTATGTATTAGTTATCGAGTTGTATTTACTAATGCATGTTGATAGTTACTTAATTCACTAAGTGTTTTGCGCACTTAGTATGTGCGTAGGAATTAGTTCCTGAGTACTTAGCAAGTACGCAAGAATACTCTACGTACTTGCTAAGTACGCATGAGCAATTTGCCCTGTGCACTTGCTACGTGCGCAGGGATCAGGTCTTGTATAAATAGGATAGGTTGACAGAAGTTAAGTACGCAGACATTGTGCACTCGGTATTTTCTCTCTGCAACCTTCAAGTGTTTATAATAGACGAAAGTTTAAAGTGATTCTCTTGTCGGTTTACTTTGTGTTGTTTGATTCTCCACCTAGTCACGGGTATTCCGCACCCGGTCCGACTAGCCAACGTACTTGCATGTGACGATCCGTGACACCCGACAACAAATAGGATAGGTTGACAAAAGTTAAGTACGCAGACAGTGTGTTGCCTAGGCAAACCGGGTGCAGAATGCCCGTGACTAAACGGAGTATCGACAACCACAAGTAAACCGACAACAAACAAGAGTCACTTTAAAAACTCGTCTATTATCAATATCACCCGATTACAAGTTACAGAAAGTGAGTGTACTTGTTAACTTCTATAATCAACTATATATACTAACAAACCTGATGCCTACGTACTTATCGAGTGCGCAGGGCTTTGTTCTTGCGTACTTAGCAAGTACGCAGACAATGTTCTTGCGTACTTGCTAAGTACGCAGGTTAAGCAACCTGCACACTTGTTAAGTGCGCACAACACATAACAAGACGATTACAAGGACAAGTACATGCGAACATGATTACAACTCGATAAACCAATACATACAGACGCTAAAATACAAATTCAAATACATCAAGAACAATTACAAAAGCAGAGACAACATCGAGAGTGTTTGTCACACAAACTTTCTCCAACAAACTCCCCCTTGACAACAACTCTGGATTGTCTTCGGTTTTCAAGCTCCTTCATCTTTAGCTTCCCATATTCATCTTGTATGCAAGTAGTATTTGTCTAACAACATCGTATCAGAGGTTCCCCAAGGTTAAAATCGGTGAGCTTAAGGACGACTATGTCAAATTTGAGCTCCGTGAAACCAACGCCAGCATGGCTAACGCGCTCTATGTCAGCAACTCAAAATGACATATATAGGAAGATTCAGGAAGGGATCCCTGAATGGTCCTATTCTTCCTCCTCTCAGTCTCATGTTCAGGGACATACTTGTTGTCTGAACACTCTTGTCTTTGTCTCTTGGAGAACAACTCAGGAAGGGAAACTTTCGCCATTCTCCGTGAGTGTGATTAGTTCGGGGCATCATCCGAGTCAGATGAATCAGATTTAGTCGCCTCGGATTCAGACTTTTCAGCCCCATCACCTCCATCTTCTTCATCACCTCCATCACTAGCCATCTCTGCAAGAACATAAGAGAAACAACATTAGATCAAAAAGAATCATTGGAATGGAACAAACATGACTTGGCATAGCACTTGCACATTGAACCAATTTATCAGACATAGAAAAAATTCTGAGTTGCCCTTCCTGTGTACTTAACAAGTACATAGGAATTTGATCATGCATATTTAGCAAGTACGCAGGAGTATCTTCATGCGTACTTACTAAGTGCGCAGGAACTGGTACGTAGAACATTTTCAAATTCCAAAATCAGTAAGATGTGAGAAATTGTTGTGAATGATGGTCACTACAAGGTCGAAAAACATTTTTAAAACCTATGGGACCAACACCAACATCAAAATCCTGCTATGACCCTGTCATTTTGACCAAGACATGGTCTGACGCAAACTACGGCCATTCAAAGGGCCAAAACCAAAATCAAAGCATGTTAAGGACGAATTTGGAGGCTATGATTGATGATCTTAAACTTGTTTTAGGGATTAATTTCACTTAAGAACACCCAAACTTGGTCCAAATTTCATCACCACAACCCTATGTTCGAATAATCAAAGAAGCGGTAAAAAACAAGTGATTTCAAGGATGGAATGGTCCAAGAATCTCACCAAATGTTAGTTAGGTGAAGATGAAACAATGATCGGGATGAAAAAACACTTTGGATCACATGAAATTTTTGAGCAAAATCTAGTAAAGAGTATAATATAGTGTGTAGACGTTTGAATGTGATAACAGACGAAAAATTCTAACACATGCTTATATACCCAGCACACTCATGTCTTGCGCACTTGATAAGTGCGTAGGATTTAACTCCTGCGTACTTAGTAAGTACGCATGACTAAGGTCTTGCGCACTTACTAAGTACGCAAGGGATAACTCTTACGCACTGGAGAAGTACGCAGAAACCCATGTGCACCCAGATTTCAAATCAAATTATGAAGATTGTCAAGCCAAATAGCGAACCTGATATGAAGGTTCAATCACGAGGTTTTTCAAAAACAATTCATGGAAGTTAAATAAAAATATTTTTGGTTTTTATTAAGGTTTGAAAAACTGTACCTAAAATCTTTTTGCTCTTTTCTAAAAAAAATATTCACAATATACAGATCCGGATATACAGAAATAATCACAATCTATTTTTGGTCAAAGTCATGAGCAGGGGTTCATATCAGGCTATAAATAGCAATAATGATACAGAATAAGCATCAAGGAATATGGGATCATATCATGAATTACTACTTATTCGTACATAATATGCAACATAAGCAAGTGAATTCAAGTTGGCATTATTATAAGATTTGAAACCGTAAGCGTTTTTGCTTCACTTTCTTGTGAGTTAAGGTATTAAAAATAAAAATACAACGTGTACCCCCCAGTTATGCTACAGAAATTGAAATTGCACTATCTCAAGGCATATAAGATTTTCCCAATGATTTCCAAATCTCCAGAATGAAGTTACATCGTTTAGCATAGAAAAAATCAATCGGAATCCATAAGGATTATCAACAATCATATGATTAAGAATTTAGTGATTCATTTGTCTTGGTTTGATAGGTTTTTCATCTGTGAATATCGTATGATGATTCAGGTTAATAGATATGGATTCTGTGGATTTGGGTAAGGGGATCCAACTATTATCTGGATATGTCTTCATTGAATCAGGTGTGATTCAAGGGGTAGCATATGCTTGACGGTTGATGTCAAGACATATCTTGGCTCAACTTCTCATTGCATACTTGTTAGTATGAGCAGTGAAGAGAACCGAAAAATTATGCTAAAGACATAACCCGAAACTGGTCTCATAAGAAAATACTTGTCAAAATCTTACATCCTTTATCTGATAATGATCTTTTTGCATTTTTTTTACACACACACATGTGTAAAATCTTACATCCATTATCTGATAGTAGATTGAGTTAGTTTTCACACTACAAATGATTCAAAAATGCTTATAGCCTACTGACAATTCAAATTACTTGCAAATATTCAAATTAAAACAAGATAATCAAATTTAAGGCTCAAGTAATCATGACGCAATCATTTCCCATACGTGTAGTCCAAGATGTTTAGATCACTTACTGATGTACTATCATTTCCTCTTATCTTCAAATGACTTTGAAATTTTTTCAGTTTTCTATTTTGTTTGGATTTTTCTAAAAATTTTCAAAAAGAAATGAACTATATAGAAAAGATTTAAAATAAAAAGAAAGAGTTAATTTCCATGAAACGTTTTGATTTGAGAAAAAATTCTCACTCAGGATTGAACATTCCTATCAAGTTGACAAGATGTTCAAAATGGGTACGATCAAACGCCTTGGTGAAAAGGTCAGCAAAGTTGTCATCCGTGTGAACTTTGACAAGTTCAACCAAGTGCTTTTCAGCATAGTCACGGATGAAATGGTGGCAAATTTCAATATGCTTAGTTTTGGAATGTTTCACCGGCTTGTTCGTGATAGACATGGTGGCATTGTTGTCAATAAACAGCAGAGTTCTAGTGTAGTTCAAGCCATAATCTCTCAATTGCAGCCAAATCCACAATATCTGAGAGCAACAGCTAGTAGCAGCAATGTACTCTGCTTCACATGTTGATACAGAAACCGTTGACTGTTCCTTACACTGCCATGAGACCATCCTGTCTCCAAAGATCTGACATCCACCCGAGGTTGATTTTCTATCGAGGTTACAACCGCTATAATCGGAATCAGTATAGGCTTTGAATTCAAAAGACTGCTGCTTGGAGTACCAAAGACCCAGTCGGGGTTTCCCTTTTAGGTATCTGAATATCCACTTCACATCTATCAAATAAGATTCCTTCGGTTGTGACTGAAACCTCGAGCACAAAAAACGACAAACATAATGCCATGTCTTGAAGCTGTGAGATACATAAGAGATCTGATCATCCCACGGTACAATTTACAATCCACATCCTTTCCATCTTTGTCTGGATGCAAACCATGATTGACTGGGATCGGTGTGCCATAAGTAGTACATTCATTCATTTTGTATTTTGACAAAATGTCCTACACATACATAGTTTGATGTAGATAAATGCCATCATCCCTTTGACTGACATGCAGACCCATAAAAAATGACAATTCACCCATGTTGCTCATTCCAAACTTCGACTTCATCACCCTTTCGAATTCCCTACACAACTCTTCATTTGCAGACCCAAAGATAATGTCATCGACGTACACTTGCACAAGTAGAATATCACCTCCTGCTTTCCGTATGAAGAGATTCGAGTCAATTTGTCCATGATCGAAACCATTGGACAGTAGATGTTTTGAAAGAGTCTCATACCACGCCCTTGGTGCTTGATGAAGACCATAAAGTGCTTTGTCCAGTTTGTACACTTTATTAAGATGTTACGGGTCTTCAAAACCAGGTGGTTGAGTGACATAGACTTCTTCATGAACTTTTCCATACAGGAAAGCACTCTTCACATCTATTTGATAGACCTTGAAACCAACAAAGGAAGCATAAGCCAGAAACAGTCGGATGGCCTCAAGTATAGCAACTGGGGCATACACCTCTGTGTAATCCAAGCCCTCTTACTGATAAAAACCCTGAACAACCAACCTTGCTTTGTTCTTCACCACAATGTGTCGATTGTCCATTTTGCACTTGAACACCCATCTGGTTCCAATTGGATGTACACCTTTCGGTAGGTCAACCAGATCCTACACATGTAACTTTTGGAATTGAGACAACTCATCTTGCATTGCCTCTATCCAGCAGTTGTCTGCGAGAGCCTCCTTCACATTCTTCAGTTCTAATTGGTATACGAATGCAACATGCAAACAATTTTCCATGATACCTATGTCAAGTATCTCAGCATACAAACTGGTGTTCTCGGTAATGGTTCTGTGACGAGTTTGAACACCGGCATCAGGATCACCAATAATGTTGTCGATTGGATGATTCTTATGCACTCTCGTCTCTGGTACACTAGGTTCTTGGATATATGATTCAAGGTTTGTGCTTAACTCCCCCATATCATGTGTACCAGAAGAAGATTCTATGTTGATTGGAAAAACTGGAGCTTCATTTCCTTCCTGAGTGTCAGGATCGACCCGAGCATCGTTTCCTTCAATATTAGTACCCTCTTTAGTGTCACTGTCATGTATCCCAAATGTAGATGCAGCATTGGAATCGGGAGTTAGGATAGGTACAGTTGCTCTGGTTGAGAAATGTGAGTCGTTGCCGCCACTACAAAACTGATACAATTTGGCATCATCTGCAGCAGATAAATCCGGAAGGTTGAAAGACTTGAGTATAGCATCATAATTGAATCCCCAAGCAGGACCTGTTGGTTCTGGTGTAGTGCTGTGTTTACGACAATCCACTTCAAACCACTCTTCAACTGAATGAGTTTCAATATTGTACACTCTCTTGCATGGTGAATTGGCAGCATATCCTAAGAAGATGCCCTCCAACGCTTTTTCATGAAATTTGGATTTGCAATCCTTGTATTGTAACAATTAAGAACATGGACTACCGAATGGGACTAGGTAGTTAAGATTAGGAGGTCGATTATTGATCAACTCATAGCATGTTTTGTTGTGTCTTTTCACCACCAAAACTCTATTCAAAATGTGACAAACTGTATTAACGGCCTCCGCCCAGAATGTGATTGGAAGCTTGGCATCTGACAGCATCATCCTTGCAGTTTCAATCAAAGTTCTGTTCTTCCTTTCTGCAACTCCATTCTGCTAAGGCATGTACGGAGCACTGAATTCATGACGAATACCCTTCTAAAGACAGAAAAGCTCCATCGTGTTGTTCTTAAACTATGTGCTGTTATCACTCCTTATTCTTCTAACCTTCAGCTTGCATAAAGATTCCAGATTTAAGATCAGGTATTGAAGAATTTCAGCAGTCTCATCTTTAGTTCCTAAAAAATGCAAACCAAGAAAAACATGGGAAATCATCAGTTACGACCAGACAATATGAATTACCTCTAATTCTCCTGATACTTATGGGCCCGAAAAAATCCGAAGGGGTATCGATGGAGTTTTGGGTCTTGGGCTTGTGAGATTTCTGTTGCTGTTTGCCCCTTTTACAAGGCATACAGTCATCTACAATGGTGAATCTCAGCTTAGGAACATTGGTTACCAAACCGTTTTGGACAAGATGATTCATTTTACGATAAGAAATGTGTCTGAGTTTCCTATGCCACAAGATTGAGTCAAGTTATGTCGTTTTGGTTAGTAAACATGTAGCAACTGATGAGGTGGAAGTTGCCACGCTCATATTAATCTGATAGGTTTCGTTTGTTCTTGGAGCTCGCATCAGAATCCAATCATCCGGAACCTCAAAACAAGGCTTGAGAACCAAGCATTCAGACTTGTTAAACATAACCGAGTATTCCTTGTCACACATTTGAGAGACACTCAAAAAGTTATGCTTCAGTTGCTCGTAACAGTTGACATTGTCAAAGCTAATACATCCATTAGAAACCACACCTTGACAAGTTATACTACCGCCCTTCTTGCCAGCAAAGGCCACATACCCGCCTCTGAAAGGTTTGACATGTTGAAGCAGGGCCATGTTGCCTGTCATGTTCCGGGAGCATCCACTATCCACATACCAACGGTTAGCAGTAGTTCCCTTCAGATGTCCCTGCACGAGTCACAAGAAATTAATTAGTTTTGGAGACCCAAGCCATAGTGGTGTTGGGTCGTCCATTTTTCTCAAAAAGATACAACCTTAATTAATTCACAATCATGACTGTCAAAAATTGGTGAATCCTTTGGAGATTTGGGATCAGAAGATTGAGAACTTTTAGCTTTCTTACTACAGGATCTTTTCTTTTGTTTCTTTTGAACATTGGGCTTGCTCGTCTCAACCACAGGTGAACTAGAGGAAGCTTCACTTGGCTGACAACCAACTAGATGTTGTTCAAGTTTTCTCAACCTGTTGTTCTTTCTTCTCCTCTGTGGCTTAGAGAGTTTCACCACAGGTTTCTCACTAGTTTGTGTACTACCAGAGGCAGATACACTGGGTTTAGCAGATTGCTTTACCCGTTTTGGAACAGATGGTTCAGCCGCACGTTTTGCTGATGGCTTAACTATTAGTTTCACTGGTGGTTTCACCACATTAGATTTAGGACTCTTGGGTTGCTTCACTGTTGGTGTATTAGGGACAGCAGCTTGTTGTGGAACAACTGCCGTTTCCCTTGGTTCTTATCAGAACAGTTCACCAGTATGTGACCTATCGTACCACAGTGAAAGAAAGCTCTTCTTTCTTTGTAAATCCTCCTGTAAGTCTCTTGGAATTTGGAAGCCGATGACTCAGCTTGATGAGTAATGGGAGTTATTTGATGAACATTAATAGCATCTTGTGCTTGACCTGATTTTAATTGACTCATTGGGGTATAATGTTTGTCCATGTTTTCTTGAAAATTCTTCCCCAAATGGTTTGCAAAAGCTTCTTTCTTTACTTGCTTTATGGATTTGAAACCTCCATAAAGCACCATTTTCTGTTTATCATTGGACTCAATTGTATCAGGTTCAGTTAAAATGCAATTGTCACGATTAGTGACAATGTTTTTCTTAATTTTATGTTCATCAATAAACTCTTCTGAGACAACACCCTCGACCTTGGTGTTCTAAGAACCTTCATCAGAGAAGAAATCCTCATCTAAAATTGACTCAACCTTACTTGAGGAATCATCTTTGCTTGAGGAATCATCCAAAAAGGACAAATCAATGTCAACCGGCCAGTTAACAAACTTGCGGCTTACTGGTGGAGGAATGGCATTAGTACCTAAACTTTTGCCACTCACTTTTCTCACTACTGACTCGTAGTGTTCCACAATAAAGCGCGAGTTTCTCAACTTCTCAAGTTTGCCACTTACCTGCATGATCTCATTTTGCAGTCGGGCAATCTCAACATTTCTTTTCTCTAACCCGTTGTAGGCAACGTCTAAATGAAACTGTTGTTCACTGATTTTAATTGAAAACTCATTTCTTTCTTTATTTAAATTTTTAATTGAATCTTTAAAACATTTTTCATTTTCTTTGTAGTTTAGAGCTGCACTACTTAGGGGTTCTAGTTGATCATGGATTAGATCATTCTCGTCCTTCAAGATAAGACATTTAGAACAATGAACAACAGCAAAAGAATTAGAATCTACCTCAATTGACGAACTGGATGCTTCTCCAATAGCCATGAGAGCAAATGCAGATGTTGATTCTTGTTGGTCAGCTCCAGATGCTTCCCTGTCTTCTGCTTTCATCATCTCAACAATCTCAGCAGTCAAACCCATTTGAGTCTGTGCAATTATGGCATCTTCCAAATGAACAACCCAATCAAAGCTCTCGTCCTATTGAACAACTAATGCACTGGACGTTCCACCTTGACTCTGATTGCGGTTGTTCTGACTGGTGTAACTTTGGTTGTTTCCCTGGCTTGGTCTTGTAAAACCTGAAGCTGGTGCCTTATCCTTTTGACATTCAAGAGCAAAGTGTCCAAAGTTCTGACACTTGTAGCACTTGGCTTTAGACTTATCAAAACCAATCTTGGAATTAGATTGCCCACCAATGAACTTTCTACCAGTTCTGTTCAAGAAACGCTTAGCCCTCCTTAAGATCATGGCCATATTCCATTGAATATCCATGTCCTCCATGTCATCTGGATCCACCTGATTAAAATCTTCCTCAATTGTTTCAGGATCCGTTAGCTTCCCACCTATGAAGTTATCGTAGGCAAGCATGCAGGATGAGAACAGTGCCACATGATCTTCGACTATCTTGGCAACAACATATTGGTTTATTGATGGGGTAGGGCTTCTTGAGGAATGTTGGTGGTATGAACTAGATCCTGATGCAGCAAGACAAGTATGACCACTACAACCATTAGAATTGTCTTCTTCCTGAGGAGTCCAAGAGAACAAGGTAATTCCAGAACCCGATGACTTGGCCGTGGAAGACACCCTATAATACATATTTGAGGTCTTCTGGAGCTTTCTTTCTTTTTCAGGATCATGTCGTGTGCTTGAACCTTTCCAAATGACTCATCAATTGTCATCTCATAAAACTTCGGGTTCTCTCTCAATAGTGTGGTATACATGTCAAATTTTGATGGCAAAAAATCAAGAAACTTCTCCACCAAGTTCATCAATAGATTCATTCTCTAAATATCTGAAGCACTCATACTGCTTTCTCAATAGCTCTCTCTTGCTTTTCTTGACGTCGATGTTGTCCTCGAACCTCTTCTATAAAGCCTTCCAAAGATCCTTAGAAGTATCATAACCTCTGAAACTGTGAAATAGATCCCTATCCAAGGCCATAGTTATAGAGCCATGTGACTTCTTTTCACGGTCATAAGCCTTCTCCCCTTCTTCATCTAGCTTGGAGATAGGTTTGGGAACGGTTTCATAAAGAAACAGATAGGTTGGATGTTTATATCCCTCAAGGATGGGTATCCACAATTTAGAATAGTGTACGAGATATACTCATCAAAGCGTGCTTTCTAGTTCGAATAGTCATTTACATTATGCATCTTAGGTAGCTTCTGTGGAGTCCCTATCTCGTTGTCGTAGTTCAGCATACTACTAATGTTCTAAATTTTTGACATGGTGATTAACTTACTAAAAAATTAGATATTTTAGCACAACTTGCGCACTTGAGAAATGGCCTGGCGCACTTAAAAAACTTGGTCTTGCGCACTTGTGATTTGTTCTTGCGTACTTAGCAAGTACGTAGGAGTAAATGTTAAGTACCTAGGAACAAAAATCAAATACGCAAAAATTTGATCTTGCGTACTTAACAAGTACACAGGAACATGAAGAATTTTGCCAAATCAGGTAAGTACGCATGTCACTTTATACACCTGCTCCACCAACCTTTTCAGATCGTCGGAAAATGCTCAAATCTTCAAATCTTGAAGTTTTGAACGAATTGATCAGGCCAAAAGGTTAGAAACTTGTTTCTAACAAACCCTTGATGATCAAAACACTCAAACAAACAACAAAAAGGTCGAATTTTGAAGGATCTTTGTGTCTAAAACAGCATTCAAGAGCTACCTCTGCTTTATATCAAAAATCAACAAAATTTGTCACTTTTTCTTGTATAAAAGTTGTAACTTATGTCAAAAATGCTCCTAACACACACACATCACTCGAAATCAACAACAAATGCTCTAATACCACTTGTAGGTCCCCGGGTGTCTCGGATCATCACATGCAAGTGTGTTGCCTAGTCGAACCGGGTGCGGAATGCCCATGACTAGACGGAATATCAACAACCTCAAGTAAACCGACAATAAACAAGAGTCACATTAAAACATCATCTATTATCAATATCAGCCGATTATAAGTTACAGAAAGTGAGAGCGTACTTGTCAACTTCTATAATCAGCTATATATACTAACAGACCTGATGACTTCGTACTTATCAAGTGCGCAAGGCTTTGTTCTTGCGTACGTAGCAAGTACGCAGACTGTCACACCCCAACTGACGGCGGAAACGTCGGGGCGGGACATGTAGACTGTTCATAAGCACAAGGTTGACTAAATTGAATTATATTAATTATCAAATTTCATTGCAACATTCATGACAAAACAATCCAAGAAAAACAACATAATTGAAATACATAAGTTCTTTATTTAATTTAACTAAGTCCAAGCCTATGTGTAGCACATCTTGATCAAACTCACACATTGGTACCTGAAATATGAATAAAATAAAGTCAACTAAAAAGTTGGTGAGTATAGCACAGGTTTGTATATAGATAGCATATAGTTTGTAAAACAAATCCTTACATAACATGATAAATAAGGCATTTATGGGGAGCAACTATTGTGTAACCAAGTACAATCAAACCTTTGTAACTAGCATGCAAAATTGTGTTGTCGGTATCAATCACCCTACCTGGTTGGGTTTGTCAGACTCAATAGATCTATCATTGAAAACTGTCGGCTTGAATAGTAAATGATTGCACATAAGTGTTCACAAAAGTTAGCACACATAGCACTCGGGCATAAAGCTCAAATTGCACACATGAATGTAAATAGGATTTGTACTTGTGTTGTTTGTGTAAATGTAATCAGTAGTTTGAGTAGTGTTCATGTTTCACCCCAAAAAAATGTAAAAGAGTAAAAGGGGCTATGTATACTCACTTGGTTCAAAGTGTAGCTAAACACGGGAGACTAGATTGTAATTTGATCCTTGCAACTCACCACGTTAACCTAATGTATAATGTATATTTGAATTATTAGAGGGTACAATAGTCTATGTCTAAGTCTAGGATTGAATCGGTTGTGTGTGACAAGTGTTGGAGTGGTAAGTATTAGTGGTTCGTACTTGAATGAAATGTTTCATAAAATGAGGAATTTAAATAAATAGTTTTAAACTAATTAAACTAAGTTTTGAGTTCGAATAACTAGATAAATTAAATAATTATTATTTAATAATTTAGTTATAAAATTAGTCGTGTGATTTATCTTATTTAAATAAATAATTTATTTATTTATTTATTTATAAAGATATGTAAAAATGATATTTATTTATAAAGGTGCGTAAAAGTATATTTATTTTTGTATGTTATAATAAATAACTTTTATTTATTTATTCATTTTTTGGAAAATAAGTATTTTGATTTTTTTGTAAATAAAGTTAATATTTTATAACTTTTATAAAATTAATTTTTTTTTAGAAATTAATTTAAATGTTTAAAGTTTTGATTTAAAGGTTTAATATGCATTTTAATACTTTAATTCGGATTAAATCGGAATTTATGTTGAAATTTAATGATTCTGCTTTTATTCTGTTATAAATGTTTCAAGGTTTATAAAAATATTTTTTATAAAATTTTTGGAATTTTAAAAATGGTGTTTAAAAATATAAACAGGCCACCCGGTTCGAACCCGGGTGTATCCCGTGTGGGTATTGCATGTATACCGCTGGACCAGGGAAGCTATTCGCATAAAAGACCCACTCGGATATCTGATAACCCGTAACGGAGAGGTGTCCGGGTCTAGTATTCAGTGTTCACGAAAAAGGGCTGGCCTGGTGGGTTTCGAACCCACGCCACCTGGTTCGGCGGCGCAGTGACTTGCCGGCCGGACCAGGTGGTTTCGCTGTAATATAAGAATAATAAAAATTTAAAAACATAACTTCGGATTGAAATCCAAATTAGACGAGCGCCAAGAACCCTAGAATTCAAATTGGTTCGATTCTGTATTGTTTGCATAAATTGATATAGGGCTATTGATCAGGGTTCGATTACGATCCTAATGACATAAGACTTACACGTTGATATTGGGCAACAAGTGCTGACGGCTATGAGGTTGGTTCCGACTGTTCTTCATGGTCGAGAGGGCTCCAGAGGTGAAATGCAGGTTCGACAGAGGTTGGGAGAGTTTGAGAGGAGGTATACGCGTAAGGGTGAGTGGTTTAATTCGTTCTATTTTATTCGAACTGACTAATTCGATTTCGATTTTGATCGAAACGTTTTGCGGGGCTGATTTCGCGTTAATCTGGTTAATTGAGGATGAATCGAGTCGTGTTAAGGTGTTGTATACATGAGAAACTGGTCTACGCGTGGATTGTGAGATTCATTACGCGTCAATTACACCAATTGATCGGATAATAATACGGGTTTGACTAAACTTAGTCAAATTCTTTTGAATTTGAAATGGCCGCGTATTTGGTCAGTTTGGCTTGATGTTTGGGCCGAGACTTGGTCGATTTTTTGTATGGGTGAACATGTGAAGTCCAAATCGACCGGAATTCTTCGAGTAGCAGCGTTCGATTAACCGAATTTGGGCTGGTTGACTTTTGAAGGTCAAATAAGTCAAGAAAGTCAAAATTGAGTGTAGGATTCTAATTTAGGGTTCAAAAATGGTTTAAGGTTCGAACAACCGTGAAATTCTTTGTTATATAAATAAATGTACCTATGTGTGCGTGTATTTGATTGAAATTTATAGAATGTATACGTATACCGGTTTTTAATAAGTATGCTCGTGACAGGATTTGCGGATTTGATTTGAGACTCAATATTGGGTACAAATAGATTATACTCATGCACTAGATTTTTAAATTTAAATGAGTTACATTGAATTGCAAAAGCTAGAAAAATCAGAAATGTTACACAGACAATGTTCTTGCGTACTTGCTAAGTACGCATGTTAAGCAACCCGCTCACTTGTTAAGTGTGCACAACACATAACAAGACGAATACAACGACAAGTACCTACGAACATGATTACAACTCGATAAACCAATACATACAGACGATGAAATACAATTACATCAAGAACAGTTACAAAAGTAGAGACAACATCCAAAGTGTTTGTCACACAAACGTGCTCCAACAAACTCTCCCTTGACAACAGCTCTGTATTGTCTTCGGTTTTCAAGCTCCTTCAACTTTAGCTTCCCATATTCATATTGTATGCATGTAGTATTTTTCTAACAACATCGTATCTGAAGTTCCCCAAGGTCAAAATCCGTGAGCTTAAGGACTACTATATCAAATTTCAGCTCCATGACCAGAGGTTCCCTAAGGTCAAAATCCATGAGCTAAAGGACGACTATGTCAAATTTGAGCTCCGTTAAACCGACGCCAGTATTGTGACATTTCTGATTTTCATTATCTATATTTTAGTTCAATGTGATACATTTCAAACCAAATTCTAGTACACTGACTTGTTCTATTCGTACCATCAATTAAATACTATGTTTCAATGTAAATCCACAAATTTTACGAGAGTATATCCTATCAAACTATACATAAGTCCATATTTATACAAATCTGTCAATATTGAAACTTGCAAGGACTGATTTTATAAATTAACAAGAAACCCTAATAAGAACGGTCGCGCCTCGTTCTGGCACGGTCGCGCCAAGTGCTATGGCACGGTCGTGCGCCTTGCTTTGGAACGATCGCGCCCGGTGCCTTGGCACGGTTGCGCCTCTTATGGGCACGGTCGCGCCACTCATCAACTGAAATGTAAATGCAGCCTTTAATCGCGGAATCGTTTGATTTCGTAACCGTTGCGCACGTTTCTACCATTAACAACCCAATTAAAAATTCTTATCATCGTATTTAACAAATAAACCCAATTATACCGATTCATCTCAAAACCGTCAATCCACTTTCACAAGACCACGAATTCCTCCATTACGATCCAAATCCTCTCAAGCAAACACACGATACCCACTACTCAATCCTCTATAAGGCTTCTGAACACATGAATTAGCCGGAGCTGCAGCAAAGGACACCGGAAACCAAACCCGTCGTCGCCGGAACTCGTCTCTACCACACGCTGTCGATTAATCATCTTTTCAGGTATTTGAAATCTTCCACACTTTCCTTTTAGTTTATAGATCAAAATCCCTAATCTAATTTGGGCTTACAATATAGGAATCATCACGAACCAGAATCTATTTTTCGTTCAAAATGGATTTAATCGAACCCTGCTTTGAACACGTTTTAAATACAATTAATATATTCCAATAGACTCGTAATAACCCTATAGATGAAAGCCCTATTAAATCCAACGTTAACATTATAAGAATCAGTCAATTCGTTTCTGTTTTGGAACAGACACGGTCGCGCTTGTCACCTAGCGCGGTCGTGCTTCATGAGACACGGTCGTGCTAATAACAGCGCGGTCATGCCTCACCTACTCAGACTCGGTCATGTCTCTTGGCTAGACTTGGTCGTGCCTCAGGCCCTAGACACGGTCGTGCCTGGCCCAGACACGGTCGTGCCTAGTGAACAACCTAATTATGTCTTCTGTTTGGTCAACACGGTTACGTCCCTGACTAGCACGGTCGCGCCCGTGCTCTAGCACGATCGTGCCTTGTCCCAGGCGCGGTCGTGTGTGTGAGAAAAGTCTTGGCTGAATAATTATTTTATATTTTAAAATCAATAAGCATTCCAAATAAATTTTTAAATAAAAATAATTGATTTTATAAAGATTTTTATTAACCTATTTAAAAAGACCAAATTTCTATTCTAAGATAAATAGAAATCATTGATTTGAAACCTATAAAAAAATAAATTATTAATAAACCCTACACTTAGATATTATTCATACAAACCCTTTTACACATATTTATAAAAAAATAGATTAATAAAAGTTATCTATTAAATTATAATTAATATAAAATATCTGATACATTTTTATAAATAAAAGACTAGGTTACATATTTTATAAATAAAGTAAAAATTATTTATTTAATTTATATTTAAGAATTATTTATTTAAGTTATACTTAGTTACCCCTAATACCTACATTATTTTTATGACTAAGTAAATAAATAATAATTTTATAATTTATTTATTTAGTTATTCGAACTCAAACTTTGATCAAAATGTTCTAAAAATATTTACTTCAAACCTTTCATTTTATACAACACCATTCAAATACAAACCACTAACACCTACAACTTCAAATTCCTTATACACACATCCAATTTAACCTTGGACTTAGACATAGACTATTGTGTATACTATTGATTCGATACATATTACACTCTAGGTTAACGTCATGCATTAGAAGGACCTCGTATTACTATCTAGTCTCTCGTGTTAGCTACGCCTTCAAAACAAGTGAGTATTACATAGCCCATTTTACTCTTTTACACTTTTTGGGGTGGAACATGAACAATATACAAACTATTGCTTACATTTACACAAACTACACAAGTACAAATCCTCTTTACATTCATGTGTGCAAATTTGAGCTTTATGCCTGAGTGCTAGGTGTGCTAACTTTTGTGTGCAATTTATGTGCAATCATTAACTATTCAAGCCGACAGTAAACAATGATAGATCTAATGAGTCTGCCAAACCCACCTAGATTGGGGTGATTGTTACCGACAACATAATTTTGCATGCTAGTTACAAAGGTTTGATTGTACTTGGTTACACAATAGCTGCTCTCCATAAATGCCTTATTTTATCATGTTATGTAAGGATTTGTTTATTTACAATCTATATGCTATCTATATACAAACCTGTGTATGCTCATCAACTTTTTAGTTGACCTTATTTTATTCATGTTTCAGGTGCTAATGTGTGAGTTTGATCAAGACATGCTACACTTAAGTTTGGACTTAGTTAATTTAAATTCAATAAACAATTTGTTTTTTTTTATTTATGTATTTTTTGAATTTTACTATTTGTGGTTGAATTGTTTGAAATGAAATTGATGATTAAATATTGAAATCTAGTGAACCTTAACAGTCTACATGTCCCGCCCCGATGATTCCGCCGTCGGTTGGGGTGTGACAGATTGGTATCAGAGCCTTGGTTATAGGGAACTAGGTTATTAGACACCCTTGACCTAGACTATAACTTTAGGACACCCACTTATGCCATGCTTCATGATTATGTGATATGTGCTACATGTTATGTGTTACATGCTTACTATGATTGGTTATTGTTTCATTTTTGATGCCTTACTTGTTAAAAATTTATGACTTATTAAGATGTACTTAACTAATAATTAAATAAACAATATCCCTACCTATACCCTAAAACCCCATAATATTCTTAACTACTCCTCTATCATCATCTTCTTAGCATGTGAAAACTTCATGGACCTAAATCTATAAAAAAAAATTTCTTTATTTCCTCGTTAAGGCTTTTAAACTTTGTTAATTATTTGAGGACACGTGCAATCTGGAAGAGTGACACCTGTATTCTGGGTTTTCTGTCTAGGAAAGCATTTCGCATAAATCCCAATCAACCGAGGGACCCGTATGCTTTCCTGGGAATTCCCGGGATGCGTGTTTACTTATAGGCTAAATCATGTCTCCTTGAAAATTATACGAGTTTAATTAACCTTAATGTGTCATAGTATTCAAGTGATTTTATCACTATTTGAGTACAATCCAAAGTATAAATAACTATTTTATTTGCTATCTTATCCTTTTAAAACCAAATAACTTTCATAAGTTCTTACATCTTTTCTTGTCTTGTGCAAATCTGTAGAATGCCTCCCCGTCGTGCTACAGTGACCAACAACAACACCGATATTGCTACCATCCTTGCATAACTTGTGAATCAACTCACCCAAGCTAATGGGGCTGCCAATGGTAACCATGGAGCTAATGGGGGTGGTGGTGCCAACCCACCACAATGCACCTTCAAACACTTCAACTCATGCAATCCTCTTAAGTTCTATAGTACCGAAGGAGCTACGGGACTTCTTCAATGGTTCGAAAGTATTGAGAATACCTTTCTCAATAGTGACTGCCCCGATAACCTTCGTGTTCGTCATGCCACAAATGTCTTACAAAGACGGGCACTCACGTGGTGGAATGGGGAAAAGAGAACTAGGGGTGTGGAAGTAGCGATGGCCTTACCTTGGGATGAGGTTAAAAGGCTAATGACCGAAGAATTTTTTCCTCGAAATGAGGTAAAGAAACTGGAGGCCGAGTTTTGAGATCTTGCCCAAGATGGTGGTGAAAGTCTAGCTTATACAACTCGGTTCCATGAGTTGAGTCTCCTTGTGCCTCATATGGTCACACCTTTATCCCGCTGAATTGAGAAGTATATTGGTGGATTACCCAGGCAAATTCAAGATACCGTCTTAGGGAGAAATCCCGCAACACTTGAAGATGTTATCCGCCTATCTGCTACATTAACTGACAACCATGTGAAAGCGGGAACTCTGACTAGAAAAGGCACCAAGAAAGTTCCCGACACCACAACTCCTCCCGTACACATCAAAGAAGCCACAACTGAACCCTCCCGTATTAATAAGAAAAAAAGGCTAGAAACTATGCTATGGTCACTCCTGCCATCCCTGTTAATCAAGATGCACCTATAGTTCAAGCACCAGCCAAAAAGCCATATGTAGGGATCTACCCACTCTGTGCCACATGCAACTATCACCATCTCTAAAACATTCCATGTTGCCTTTGCACTCACTATGGGAAATATGGCCATACAGTCAATGTTTGTAGAGCCAAAGCACTTGCAGGCCAAGTCAACCCACCAAACCGAACCAACCCCCAAGTGGCTAATCAAGGTGTTCCCTCTATTGCAAATGGACGTGCTTGTTATGAGTGTGGTAACCCAAATCATTTCCGTGATTAGTGCCCAAGGTTAATCAATGCTAGACAAGGCGGAGCTCGTGCGTGTGCTTTCAACATAAATGCCAATGAATCTCAAGGCAACAATGATGTGGTCAACGGTACGTTCCTTGTTAATAGTAAATATGCCTCCATATTATTTGATACCGGGGCCGATAAAAGTTTTGTGTCACTTAATTTTGAACCCTTACTTGCAAAGACACGATCCCAACTAGGGAAAACCTTCACCGTCGAAGTATCAAATGGTGACTCACTTACAAATGACTCTGTTATTCACGACTGCTCTCTATAACTTAATGATCATACATTTCCAGTCAACCTTGTACCAATGCCACTAGGAAGTTTTGATATCATCATAGGCATGGATTGGCTATCAAATCATCATGCCGAAGTCATCTGCTTCGAGAAGTGCAACCGAATACCTCTACCGTCGGGAGAAACGTTAAGAGTCTTTGGTGAAAAGCATTGCAAGGGACTAAAGTTAATGTCATGCACTACTGCC
Source organism: Smallanthus sonchifolius (assembly GCA_023525975.1). Classification (NCBI taxonomy): domain Eukaryota; kingdom Viridiplantae; phylum Streptophyta; class Magnoliopsida; order Asterales; family Asteraceae; genus Smallanthus; species Smallanthus sonchifolius. Next base: position 42,333,063 of record CM042019.1, on the reverse strand, counting down.
TAAAAGTACTTACGAAATAAATACGTAGCCTTCTTAGCTCATGTTGTTCAAAAGGATGTCAAAGAGAAGAGTATCCAAGACATTCCCATCATTCGGGATTTTCCCGAAGTATTTCCCGAAGATCTATCCGGTCTTCCACCCATTTGACAAGTAGAATTTCGTATTGACCTTGTACCCGGAGCTAACCCCGTGGCTAGAGCTCCGTACCGCCTTGCACCTTCTGAAATGCAAGAACTTGCAAGTCAACTCCAAGAGCTCTCCGATAAGGGATTCATTCGTCCAACTCATTCACCGTGGGGTGCACCCGTCTTATTCGTCAAGAAGAAGGATGGATCATTCCGCATGTGTATTGACTACCGCGAACTCAACAAACTCACCATCAAGAACCGTTATCCCTTGCCTAGAATTGATGATCTCTTTGATCAACTACAATGTTCTACTTGCTTCTCGAAGACTGATCTTCGATTTGGTTATCACCAACTCCGTGTACAAGAGGAAGATATTCCAAAGACTGCTTTCCGAACAAGGTATGGTCACTACGAGTTCATGGTCATGCCTTTTGGACTAACCAATGCACCTGCGGTCTTCATGTACCTCATGAATCGTGTGTGTAAACCGTACATTGATAAATTTGTGATCATCTTCATTGACGATATCTTAATATACTCCAAGACTAAAGCCGACCATGAGCAACACCTTAGATTGGTTTTGGACCTCTTGCGGAAGGAACAACTATATGCCAAATTCTCCAAATGTGAATTTTGGCTAAAGGAAGTTCAATTTCTTGGTCATATCGTTAACGACAAGGGAATTCATGTTGACCCTGCTAAGATCGAAGCTGTTAAGAATTGGAATGCCCCGAAGACCCCCACCGAAGTTCGTTCATTTCTCGGTCTTACAGGATGTTATCGTCATTTAATCTCAAATTTCTCTAAGATTGTTGTCCCTCTTACCGCTTTAACCCACAAGGGTAAACCTTATGAATGGGGACCAAAACAAGAAGAAGCTTTCCAAACTCTCAAGCAAAAGTTGTACAATGCTCCTATTTTGACTCTCCCTGATGGGAATGATGATCTAGTTGTCTACTGTGATGCTTCTAACCAAGGTCTCGGTTGTGTCCTCATGCAACGAGGCAAAGTAATCGCTTATGCATCAAGGCAACTCAAGATTCATGAGAAGAATTATACGACGCACGATCTCGAGTTGGGTGCGGTCGTATTCGCATTGAAGATTTGGAGACATTACCTCTATGGCACAAAGTGTGTGGTGTTCACTGACCACAAAAGTCTCCAACACATATTCAACCAAAAGGAACTCAATATGAGCCAACGACGTTGGATTGAACTCCTTAACGACTATGACTGCGAAATTCGTTACCATCCCGGCAAAGCGAATGTTGTAGCCGACGCTTTGAGTCGAAAGGACCATGTCATGCTTCAATGTGTCCGAATTCAAACCGACATTCAAAATCGCATCTTAGAAGCTCAACACGTCTCAGTCACCGAGGGTAACATGTACGAGGAAATGTCGTGTGGTGTTGAACTTCAGCTTGAATCAAAACCCAATGGCTTACTTTATTACTTGAACCGTATTTGGGTTCCCGATCGCGATGATCTCCGTACATTTCTCATGAACGAGGCTCACAAGACCCGTTATTCTATTCATCCTGGTGTGGATAAAATGTACCAAGATCTTCGCCAACAATATTGGTGGCCCGGTATGAAGAAAGACATTGCCCTCTATGTTGCCAAATGTCTGACTTGCTCCAAAGTCAAAGCCGAACATCAACGTCCTTCCGGCTTAGTCGAACAACCGGAAATCCCCGTGTGGAAATGGGAGAACTTAGCTATGGATTTCATTACCAAACTCCCTCGCACCTCAAGTGGTTATGATAGCATTTGGGTGATCATTGACCGTCTCACCAAATCTGCTCATTTCTTGCCTATCCGTGAAGACTATCGAGTTGAGAAACTAACCCGAATTTACATTGACGAAATTGTGAGCCGACACGGTGTTCCCTTAAACATAATCTCCGATAGAGATGCTCGGTTCACCTCTCGTTTTTGGCAATCTCTCCAAACTGCTCTTGGTACACGATTGGATTTGAGCACGGCCTGTCATCCCCAAACTGATGGTCAGACCGAGCGAACAATCCAAACTCTTGAGGATATGCTTAGAGCTTGTGTAATTGATTTTGGTGGCAATTGGGATTCACATCTGTCACTAATCGAGTTCTCCTACAATAATAGCTACCACACGAGTATCAACATGGCTCCATTTGAAGCTCTCTATGGTCGCAAGTGTCGTTCTCATATCTGTTGGAACGAGATTGGTGAAGCATAAATCACCGGTCCCGAGCTAATTCAAGAAACATCCGACAAGATTATCCAAATCTGTGACAACATTCGAGTAGCGAGAAGTCGCCAAAAGAGTTATGCCGACAAACGACGAAAACCCTTGGAATTCCAAATCGATGACCTTGTTCTTCTAAAGGTGTCTCCGTATTCGTTTTGGAAAGAAAGTCAAATTAGCACCTCGCTATGTGGGTCCATTTAAGATCCTTGAAAGGATTGGGAAAGTGGCTTACAAACTCGACTTACCTCCATCACTTGGCAATGTGCATCCTACTTTTCATGTGTCTAATCTGAAGAAATGTCTTGCTGATGAAAATCTTCACATACCTCTTGACGACGTGCACATTGACGAAACGATGCACTTCGTTGTGAGACCAGTGGAAATCATGGATCGCGAAGTCAAACAGCTCAAACGAAGCCGTATTGCTATTGTCAAAGTTCGTTGGGAATCTAAACGTGGTCCTGAGTTTACTTGGGAACGAGAGGACCAACTGAAGCTCAAGTACCCCCATCTTTTCACTGATGTCGTCACCTCCACTTGTTAAATTTCGGGACGAAATTCCCTCAACATGGGGATACTGTGATATTTCTGATTTTCATTATCTATATTTCAGTTCAATGTGATACATTTCAAACTAAATTCTAGTACACTGACTTGTTCTATTCGTACCATCAATTAAATACTATGTTTCAATGTAAATCCACAAATTTTACGAGAGTATATCCTATCAAACTATACATAAGTCCATATTTATACAAATCTGTCAATACTGAAACTTGCAAGGACTGATTAATAGGCACGATCATGCCTCGTTATGGCACGGTCGCGCCAAGTGCTATGGCACGGTCGCGCGCCTTGCTTTGGAACGATCGCGCCCGGTGCCTTGGCACGGTCGCGCCTCTTATGGGCACGGTCGCGCCGCTCGTCAACTGAAACGTAAATGCAGCCTTTAATCGCGGAATCGTTTGATTTCTTAACCGTTGCGCACGTTTCTACCATTAACAACCCAATTAAAAATTCTTATCATCGTATTTACAACAAATAAACCCAATTATACCGATTCATCTCAAAACCGTCAATCCACTTTCGCAAGACCACGAATTCCTCCATTACGATCCAAATCCTCTTAAGCAAACACATGATACCCACTACTCGATCCTCTCTAAGGCTTCTGAACACGTGAATTAGCCGGACCTGCATCAAAGGACACCGGAAACCAAACCCGTCACCGCCGGAACTCGTCTCTACCACACGCTGTCGATTAATCATCTTTTCGGGTATTTGAAATCTTCCACACATTCCTTTTAGTCTATAGATCAAAAACCCTAATCTAATTTGGGCTTACAATATGGGAATCATCACGAACCAGAATCTATTTTTCGTTCAAAATGGATTTAATCGAACCCTGCTTTGAACACGTTTTAAATACAATTAATATATTCCAATAGACTCGTAATAACCCTACAGATGAAAGCCCTATTAAATCCAACGTTAACATTATAAGAATCAGTCAATTCGTTTCTGTTTTGGAACAGACACGGTCGCGCTTGTCACCTAGCGCGGTCGTGCTTCATGAGACACGGTCGTGCTAATAACAGCGCGGTCATGCCTCACCTACTCAGACTCGGTCATGTCTCTTGGCTAGACTTGGTCGTGCCTCAGGCCCTAGACACGGTCGTGCCTGGCCCAGACACGGTCGTGCCTAGTGAACAACCTAATTATGTCTTATGTTTGGTCAACACGGTTACGTCCCTGACTAGCACGGTCGCGCCCGTGCTCTAGCACGATCGTGCCTTGTTCCAGGCGCGGTCGTGTGTGTGAGAAAAGTCTTGGCTGAATAATTATTTTTATATTTTAAAATCAATAAGCATTCCAAATAAATTTTTAAATAAAAATAATTGATTTTATAAAGATTTATATTAACCTATTTAAAAAGACCAAATTTCTATTCTAAGATAAATATAAATCATTGATTTGAAACCTACAAAAAAATAAATTATTATTAAACCCTACACTTAGATATTATTCATACAAACCCTTTTACACATATTTATAAAAAAATAGATTAACAAAAGTTATCTATTAAATTATAATTAATATAAAATATCTGATACATTTTTATAAATAAAAGACTAGGTTACATATTTTATAAATAAAGTAAAAATTATTTATTTAATTTATATTTAAGAATTATTTATTTAAGTTATACTTAGTTACCCCTAATACCTACATTATTTTTATGACTAAGTAAATAAATAATAATTTTGTAATTTATTTATTTAGTTATTCGAACTCAAACTTTGATCAAAATGTTCTAAAAATATTTACTTCAAACCTTTCATTTTATACAACATCATTCAACTACAAACCACTAACACCTACAACTTCAAATTCCTTATACACACATCCAATTTAACCTTAGACTGAGACATAGACTATTGTGTATACTATTGATTCGATACATATTACACTCTAGGTTAACGTTGTGCATTACAAGGACCTCGTATTACTATCTAGTCTCTCGTGTTAGCTACGCCTTCAAATCAAGTGAGTATTACATAGCCCCTTTTACTCTTTTACACTTTTTGGGGTGGAACATGAATAATATACAAACTATTGCTTACATTTACACAAACTACACAAGTACAAATCCTCTTTACATTCATGTGTGAAAATTTGAGCTTTATGCCTGAGTGCTAGGTGTGCTAACTTTTGTGTACAATTTATGTGCAATCATTAACTATTCATGCCGATGTTGTAAACAATGATAGATCTATTGAGTCTGACAATCCCACCCAGATTGGGGTGATTGTTACCGACAACACATTTTTGCATGCTAGTTACAAAGGTTTGATTGTACTTGGTTACACAATAGCTGCTTTCCATAAATGTCTTATTTTATCATGTTATGTAAGGATTTGTTTATTTACAATCTATATGTTATCTATATACAAACCTGTGTATGTTCACCAACTTTTTAGTTGACCTTATTTTATTCATGTTTCAGGTGCTAATGTGTTTAATCAAGACATGCTACACTTAAGTTTGGACTTAGTTAATTTAAATTCAAAGAACAATTTGTTTTTTTTATTTATGTACTTTTTGAATTTTACTATTTGTGGTTGAATTGTTTGAAATGAAATTGATGATTAAATATTGAAATCTAGTGAACCTTGTGCTCCTGAACAGTCTACATGTCCCGCCCCGATGATTCCGCCGTCGGTTGGGGTGTGACAAGCATGGCTAACGCGCTCCTTGTCAGCAACTCAAAATGACATATATAGGAAGATTCAGGAAGGGATCCCTGAATGGTCCTATTCTTCCTCCTCTCAGTCTCATGTTTAGGGACATACTTGTTGTCTGAACACTCTTGTCTTTGTCTCTTGGAGGACAACTAGGGAAGGGAAACCTTCACCATTCTCTGTGAGTGTGATTGGTTGTGTGCATCATCAGAGTCAGATGAATCAGATTCAGTCACCTCGGAATCAGACTCTTCAGCACTGTCACCTCCTTCTTCTTCATCACCTCCATCACTAGCCATCTATGCGAGAACATAAGAGAAACAACATTAGATTAAAAAGAATCAGTGGAATGGAACAAACATGACTTGGTATAGCACTTGCACATTGAACCAATTTATCAGACTTAGAAAAAATTATGAGTTGCCCTTCTTACGTACTTAACAAGTACGCAAGAATTTGTTCTTGCGTACTTAGCAAGTACGCAGGAGTATCTTCATGCGTACTTACTAAGTGCATAGGAACTGGTACTTAGAACATTTTCAAATTCAAAAATCAGTAAGATATGAGAAATTGCTATGAATGATGGTCACCACAAGGTCGAAAAACATTTTTAGGACCTATGGGACCAACACCAACATCAAAATCCTGCTAAGACCCGGTCATTTTGACCTAGACATGGTCCGACGCAAACTACGGCCATTCAAGGGGCCAAAACCAAAATCAAAGCATGTTAAGGAGGAATTTGGAAACAAGAGGCTGCGATTGATGATCTTAAGCTAGTTTTAGGGCTTAATTTCACTTAAGAACACCCAAACTCGGTCCAAATTTCATCACCACAACCCTAGGTTTTAACGATCAAAGAAACGATCTCAACTATGATTTCTCGTGTAAACTATATTTTTTGTGCTCATTGGTCAAGCCTGTGTTCAAGATTTGATGTGACTTAATTATGATTGGATTTCTCATTTGGGACCTGGGCGGAATGCCAGATAGACAACCTAGTTATGGATCTTCACCATGGTGAATGTATACAGATTAGGAGATGTGAACCAGGAATGATGATCTAATTGAAGAATGTTGGAATTTGGATACTGGATGATCACTGCTGAGCATGATTTTGTGTTAGATTCTATCAAGTGTTTTCAAGATGAAGCTGGATATCCTTTGGATTATTAGTTGAAGATGGAACCTTTATGGTTTAACGACGGGATAGGAAACGTTCCTTTGTTTCTGGTCTAGTCTAGTGGAGCTTAAATTGAAAGGGGAAATTGGAAATGAACATCTTCGGGAATTTGGTTGACTCGTGAAGATACAGGACAGAGTTTGACACATCTGGTTTGAAGACTGAAGTTTATCTTACTGGAATTCCTATGGGAGCTGATTAGTTTGATGCAGGTTATTGAAAATTCAAACTCTCTATCATATGCTAGTTGATTTGGAGGAAGTCTAAGTCAAAGTGGAGGTTGCTACTGCTGAGAGGTTGAACTACAATGAGTTGTGTTGGGTTAGTTGGTTCTTATTAAAGTACTTGTTTGGTCTACAATGAAAGCTACAGTTAAGAGGGGGTCGGGTTTGTTAGATCACTCGGTAACTGAAGACTGAAGTTTGAAGATCTCAAATGGAATGCCAGAATATCAAGTCTCGCCAGAAGACACGTGATGTCATTCGTTTAGAGGGAGTCTGTTAGGACATTCTTTGTAAACTGATGATTATCAGTGTTAGTGATATATAGAATTTGATGCTATAGTTAAGAGGGAGTCTGTAGAAGCATGTTTTAGTAACTATAGATAAAATTCTATGCATCAGTGTACTTAGCTAGTACACAGGAGGGTGTTCCTGCATACTTAGTTTGTACACCAGATTGGTCCCGCGTACTTAGTAAGTACGCAAGGCTTTTTGCCATGCGTACTTGTTAAGTACGCATGACCAATCACTTGCGTACTTACTAAGTACGCAGGAAGTGTTCCCTCCCCTATAAATAGAAGACTTGTCTTCATTTGTAGGTGGAACTCTGGAACTAGGTTGAGAGGTGTCCGGGCGGGATGATCTCTCCCACCCCTGGACCGTGAGCGTAGACGAGAGATGTGTACTCCTTCGGTATGTAATCTGTAACGTGAGATGACTTCTTTGTTAGGGAATACGTTTTGTTTGATTCTATTGTCTTTTATCTTTGCTTTTCTCTATCTGTTCTTCACTGTTCCCACGCGAGTCGACGAGCAGATCTTTGTTTTTCCGCTGCGCGATGAGGCTCCCTCAAGAGCAAATGCTCTGATACCACTTGTAGGTCCCCGAGTGTCTCGGATCGTCACATGTAAGTGTGTTGCCTAGTCAAACCAGGTGCGGAATACCCGTGACTAGACAGAGTATCGACAACCATAAATAAACCAACAACAAACAAGAGTCACTTTAAAACTTCGTTATCATGAATATCATCCAATTACAAGCTACAGAAAGTGAGAGCGTACTTGTCAACTTCTACAATCAGCTATATATACTAACAGACCTGATGCCTGCGTACTTATCAAGTGCGTAGGGATTTGTTCTTGCATACTTAGTAAGTACGCAGACAATGTTCTGCGTGCGCGCAACACATAACAAGACGATTACAACGACAAGTACCTACGAACATGATTACAACTCGATAAACCAATACATACAGACGCTGAAATACAAATAAAAATACATCAAGAACAGTTACAAAAGTAGAGACAACATCTAGAATGTTTGTCACACAAACGTGCTCCAACAGTGATAGACTTCCATAGGTTGTAATCAGTGACATAGATAAATATCTCCATGCGTTGTTTCCAGTTTCTTTACTTTGCAAACAATTGAAGTCTTGAAGATTTATTGGCGGTTCCAAAGTTAATATCGATTGTCTGAATAACAGAAGCCATTTCTAATCAATAAGAATGAATTGAATCTGATTGAACTAAAAACCCTGAGTTTCCTTCGCACTTGTGAAAATGAACAGAAAAGTAAGAGAAATCCTGAATTAAACTCGATTAATCCACTATTTGAACTGAATTCTTCTCAATTCAATTAGATTTCCACAAACGAACATAGAATACACACTATCAGATAAGAATTCTTGAAATATGTCTCTGATTTCAAGAATTGAGCACTCAACGCTCTGATACCACTCGTCAAGATATATTGTCAACAAGAACAAATTATGTGTGATTAAACTGAAAGGCAAAATAAATCAACTCAATCATCTACTAAATATAGAAACAAAAATTAGTACAGAGAAGTAAATCAAAGGTTTCTTGTATTCCGATTGAATGTTCGTTACAAAGTGGAATTGTCTGTTAAATCACAACGACACAATACATCGCTATTTATTGAACAAAAATACAAGAAACCTATACATTAACGTCTAAGTGTTTGCTAGCTGACATAACTAACGCTAACTAACTCCTCTGAGTTATTATTCGTTGAGCTCGTCGTCCTGAGTAAAAAACCTTGGCAAAAGCACAGACTGGTCCGGATAACTCATCTGGACCATCTGCCTTGTACTATTCAATCTCTATCCAGAAAATGTTGACATCCAAACTTCAGCCTTTATCCGGATAAGATCTTCATTCGGAGTAAAGTTTTCATCCATAGTACTTGTACTTGTAGTCTTCAAGATAGTTATCCGTACTATTCTCTAACTGGAGTAACTTCTTCACCCGGAACCAAAAGTTTTTATCCGTAGTATTTACATTTAGGGTTTTGGTGGATATCAGCCTCTTATGGATTTAGAAAAAGAGACTTCTCATATAGCAAGCTAAATGAAGAGGACTATGTGTGTCAGCCCCTAGGTTTTGAGAACTCACATCATCCTGATTATGTGTTTAAGCTTGACAATCTCTTTATGGGCTGTATTTCACAACTAGGGCATGGTATGACACTATGCCATAATTTTTATTGTCAAACAAATACTCAAGCCCTCTTTATAAAAAGAGTTGGAAAAGATATTTTATCGGTAAAAATTTGTGTTGATGACATTATCTTTGGGTCAACAACCTTACATTTATGTAAGGATTTTGGAAGCCTAATGAAATCAAAGTTTGAGATGAGCTCAATAGATGAACTTAACTATTTCTTAGTTCTACAAATTAAACAAGAATTGAACAGAATTATCATAAATTATTCAAAATATGTTAATGATATTCTTGTTAAATTTAACTTTGTAAGGAAATATCATTAGAAAACCCCTAACTATTTAGGTCAAGTATTAGCGAAAAAGATAACTTCAGAAGACAAGTTCTATTTCTAAAAAGAAGTTCATTACTTCAACTATAGAGATTTCTAAGGAATACTTCAGAAGGACATTGCATGACTAACTCAGAAGCTTTGGATAACTTCAGGAGTTTTCGGGACGTAGCCTTCTCCAGCTGAACTGTGAAGTGTTGGGATTTCTTGTTTGGTTTTACCCATAAAACACAGGGGAATTTTAGAATATCCAAATGAGAAACCACACCATCGGTCCAATTGCAAAACTGAAAGAACCCGGTTTCACAATCGTAGGGTGTTCATATAACTTTACCTTTACTGGATTCTGATCATCACCGATAAACAATTGACACACAGTGATAACGTAATTGGATGCTAGTCCAATCCTTACGAATCCAAAAACACGATCACAATCACGTACTTCGTGCCCGTTCTCCATCCACTAACCGACCTGAAAAACACCCAAAGTGACTGCCGGCTTTGGCGGGCTCTCCTGCGATTGGCAGTGCGACAATTGTGGCGGCCGGAAGTCCAACGACGGAGGTGACGAGATCCTTGAGGAGGGAGGCGGCCGATTTATGAGGTGTTGGAGATTAGAGATTGTGATTTAATCCTAATTAAATCACAAATGTAATTAGGTGTTACTAGAATTCCACTCCAAATCCTATATATTTGAATCCTTTCGTATAGCCCCAATTACTTCTCCTTAAGGCTAAAGCTATTCAACTCACTAAAAAACTACTGGCCCACTAGGTTATTGGGTTAATGAATGATTATTATTTAATCAAACCTATTTGATTAAATCCAACACACCTACACACACAAAGAGATATATATATATATATATATATATATATATATATATATATATATACACACATATGAGTGGGTGGTTCCCCTAAAACAATCAATTTACCTTAAAAGACTAAGAAGTAATTTGCTTCATTAAAGTTTCTAATCAAGGGTTGAGATTTGAAAAAAAAAAAAGGGTTAGAGGGGCATCTTTGGTAAACCCACAAGTGTTGACTATTCTTTAAAGTTTCATCCATTTTTTGAACGTATATAACTTTTTAAACGACATTTTTTTTAAATTACACATTTGATGAAACACCCTACTTATTTATTATTGTTTTATCAGAGTTTTATATACGGAAAACGGTCCCAGATTTTTCAAAACCATGTTACCTTGGTAACACATGTATATTTTATTATAAATATTATTTTTTTACATAAAATATTACTTCATATAACATAGGGATTCTTCCACTCCGACCGGCCACTTCCTTAGTGTTTGGAAAACATTTTTACATTAGCTTATACTAATTAAATACACTGTGTCGTTTATTTTATTATTCAATTGCAAGCCCTTCCGCCTCATAGACTCGGCACCATTACCAGGCCCTTGTGTCTATAGACTTTGCACCCTTTTGTTTAGGCCCTGTAGGCTCGACACCTTTCTTCTTCCATTTATAAGGTCCTTCCGTCCCGTAGACTCTGCACCTTTTTAATTTAATTCACAAGGCCCTTTCGTCCCGTAGACTTGGCACCCTTTTTAACCCCGTAGGTTATTACAAGGCACTTCATCCCATAAACTTGGCAGCTTATTTCTCATTGGGACCTTGAGCGTCATTGACTCACAGCCTCCCAATTTATCAAGCATTTATTTTTATCATGCATCATGCATGTCTATGTTTGATTTAATCCCAACCAGTCCTCATCTAAAAACTTCGTAACGGTTTCCCTACAATGCACTAAAGAGGTTTACATATAGGAAGTAACAGCGTCATAACCACCACCCCTTTAGCACTTTCTGAGTACTCCGTCATTCCGTTTTAAGACATAGACTCATTTCCATCACACATTCACATTTAACACATATAGCTTGATCTTCTATCATGCATTCACATATTCACCTTTAGCACACATGACATGTTGGTATGTATAGCATGACCTCTTGTCATACTTTTATACTCATCCTCATTTTAATTCCTTATAAAGGTTTCTTCATGATACGTTAAAGAGGTTTATATATATGAAGTAGCAGCAACATATCCACCACCCCTTTAACGTCTCATGAATACTCCTTTACATAGAATTAAGCTTTCCCATTTATCCTTATTTATTTAATAGCATAATCTCTTCATGCTCTTATCCAGTTTTCTCTCTAATCCCTCGTAAAGGTTTTTCCATGATATGTTAGAGAGGTTTATATATAGGGTGTACCAGCGGCGTACTCACCACCCCTTTAACATATCATAGATATTTCTTTATTTGAAATTAAGCCCTCCATTATGTATTTATATTTATTTAGCATGCATTCATGCCATGCTATTTATTTTTAGTCTATACCCCTAAACCTTTGTAATGGTTTCACCACGAAGTATCAAATAGGTTTATATATAGGAAGTACAAGCGCGTATCCACCACCCCTTTAATATTCGTTACTACTCCATTATTCCAGTTTAGTGTCTAAACTAATCCCCATTACCCTGTACCTTAGTCCACACATAGCACATAACACATAATCACATAAATCACATAACCGTTTTATCTAAGGTACGGGTCCAGTGTACTTACTATAAATCTCGGGTTGCTTCCTAAGTCTGTTTCTCGCTTAAACGTGTCTTCGACTCTCGCTCGTAACCTTAACGCTCCACACTCGTAACCGTCATTCTATAGCTCCTCGGTATGCATGCTAGTGTGTGTATGAAAATGTTTTTGTTTTGCGATGTTTCAAAATGAACAGGCAATGCTATCTATTTATAGGGCTGAAATTGCGTCGATGGCGGACCGCTAAGCAAGGGGGTAGCGGTTTAGCCATCTATCACCGCCCATTGCCAGCTATTCGTCATGCTGCCCACGTAGCGGACTGCTAGCGGACCGTCACGCTTTGAGGTAGCAGTCCGCTACCCTTTCCTTTTGCGCGAGTCAGCTGCCACGCGTCGCATGCTTATTGTCCGGGCCCGTTTGCAGCTGGTGGACCGTTACCCGCCCAGGTGGTAGTCCGCCACAGGGCTGAGTCAGCAAGACATGCATTGGATGCATGTCATTCCTTCATTGTTACCTTCGTCCACACGTAGCAGACCGTTATGGAGCCCGGTAGCGGTCCGCTGCCGGCTTAACTATCACATTTTTACACTTTTAGCCCCTCAGCTTTGGTTTAATTACACTCTAGCCCCAGGACTTTATATTTTCTTGAAAATTGGGATGTCACAACTCTCCCCTCCCTAAATTAGGTTTCGTCCTCAAAACCTGTTAATCCTTAAATAATTGAGGATAATTTCTTCTCATTAAATCCTTAGTTTCCCAAGTTATCTCGGATCCTTTTCTTTGCCTCCATTGCACTAATACTTGTTTGATCCTTTTGTGACGTAACTGCTTTTCTTATTGTCTAGAATCTTGACAGGTTCTTCGACATAAGTCAGTTTCTCATCAACTTTTATTTCTTCCAGAGGTACATGTGTAGTGTCGTCCGCCAAACACTTTCTTAAGTAAGATGCGTGGAACGTATTGTGTATCTTATTTAGTTCTTCAGGTAGCTCTAATTGATAAGCCACCTTTCTGACTCGCTTGACGATTTTGAAAGGACCGATGAATCATGGACTTAACTTGCCACGTTTCTTAAATCGAATCAGACCTTTCCAAGGAGATACTTTTAGTAGGACGTAATCTCCTTCTTGGAATTCTATTGGTCTACGTCTTTTGTCTGCGTATGACTTTTGTCTATCTTGTGCAGCTTTTAAACGTGCCTTGATTAGTTCAAGCTTTTCTGCTATAGCTTGAACAATTACTTTACTGCCTAACTCCTTCTGACCAACTTCTCCCCAACACATGGGGGTTCTACATCTCCTACCGTATAGCATCTCGTATGGTGGCATACCAATGTTGGAATGGTAGTTGTTATTATATGAGAATTCTACTAACGGTAGATGATTATCACAATTTCCACCAAAATCGATTATACAGGCACGCAACATATCCTCGAGAGTTTGTATTGTCCTCTCACTTTGACCGTCAGTTTGAGGATGATATGATGTGCTGATTAGTAACCTAGTTCCCATTTCTTCATGGAACTTCTTCCAGAAACATGAAGTGAATCGAGTATCTCGATCAGAGACAATCGAGACTGGCACTCTATGTAGTGAAACGAATTCTTTAATGAACAAATCAACTAAATTTTCTGAAGAGTATGTCTCACGTATTGATAAGAAATGAGCACTCTTAGTTAGCCTAACTACGACTACCCAAATAGTATCATAACCTCTAGTTGTCTTGGGAAGTTTGGTTATGAAGTCCATAGTAAGATGTTCCCACTTCCACTCTGGGATTTCTAGTGGTTGTAGTCTTCCATATGGTTTCTAATGTTCTACTTTAACTTGCAAACATGTCAAGCATTTAGCCACATATTTCATGATATCAAATTTCATACCGGGCCACCAATAATCTTTGAGCAGATCTTGGTACATTTTAGTAGTACCCGGATGAATTGAATATCGTGATTTATGAGCTTCATTGAGAATCTTAAGTCTAAACTCACCTGATCGTGGTATCCACATACGACCAAATCGAGTTTTGACTTTATACTCATTTTCTTATAAAAATTTCTACTGACCAACCATTCGTTCCTTCTTGACATTTTCATCTTTTAATGCTTCGATTTGTGCATGTTGAAGCTGGCTCATGAAATAAGGAGTTAATACTAACTTATATGCTAGCACCCGAATAGGATGATGCTCTTCCTTACGGCTCAGAGCATCGACTACCACGTTAGCCTTTCCGGAATGATATAAATACTCACAGTCGTAGTCCTTAACTAGTTCCAGCCACCGTCATTGCCTCATGTTTAAGTCCTTCGGGTCAAAGAAATACTTGAGACTTTTGTGGTCTGTGTAAATCGTACACTTCATTCCGTATGAATAAGCCTCTAGATCTTTTGTGCGAACACCACCGCAGCTAATTCTAGATCATGGGTTGGGTAATTTGCTTCATGTGTCTTTAATTGTCGAGAGGCATATGCTCTCACCTTTCCTCTTTACATTAAAACACATCCTAATCCAAGTGTTAAGGCATCAGAATATACCATAAAATCTTCCACTCCTTCTGGCAGTGCCAGAACCGGAGCTTGTGTCAACCTTTCTTTTAGTGTGTGGAATGCCTTCTCCTGTTCTACATTCCATTCATACCTTCAATTCTTTCGAGTCAGTTTAGTTAATGGGGTAGCAATTTTGGAAAAGCCCTGGATGAATCTTTTATAATAGCCAGCTAACCCCAAGAAACTTCTAACTTCTGATGGATTTCATTACAGTCTCTACCTTTGCTGGTTCCACTGAGATACCTGTTGCATTTACCACGTGGCCCAGAAATTGAACTTTCCTAAACCAGAACGCGTATTGTGAGAATTTTGCGTAAAACTTCTCTTTTCGTAAAGTACTAAGAACTTCACGAAGATGTTGTGCGTGTTCTCCCTCATTCCTTGAATAAATTAAAATGTCATCAATGAAGACAATAACAAATTTGTCTAACATTGGCAGGCATACTCTATTCATGAGTCTATGAAAACTGCCAAAGCATTTGTCACTCCAAAAGGCATCACCACTATTTGATAATGTCCATATCGAGTTCTGAATGTCCTCTTAGGCACATCTTCTTCTCGTACTTTAACTTGGTGATAACCGGATCTCAAGTCAATTTTGGAAAACCAACTAGATCCTTGTAATTGATCGAACAGATCATCAATTCTAGGTAAAGGATACCTATTCTTGATAGTCATTTTGTTCAATGCTTGGTAGTGTATGCACATTCTCGTATTACCGTCTTTCTTCTTAACAAATAGGATTGGTGCACCCCAAGTGGATACTCTTGGATGTATGAATCCTTTGTCCAACAACTCTTGCAGTTATGACATTAATTCCTTCATTTCAGTGGGTGCTAACCGGTAAGGAGCTTTAGCCACTGGCTTAGCTTCAGGAGTTAAATCGATTGTGAATTCGATATCTCTCTCAGGTGGAGCACCGGGAGACCGTCAGGAAATACTTCCGGAAATTCTTTCACAACAAGACTTGATCCAGGTCCTTACCTTTTATCTTTACGTCAACTACATAAGCTAAGAAGGATGGGTGACCTTGTCTCACGTAGCTATTTATCTTAGTCATTGTACACAACGTGATCTAGTTTCGTCATTCGCCAATGATGTTAATTTCCTTTCATGCAGACGACGTTAATCACACGATCTTTTGATTGCATATAATCGTCGCAACATGCTAAGATAACCAGTCCATTCAAATGATCACGATGAATTCTTGCATTGGCATCGGAATTAAGTCGACGAAATATTCCTCTCCCTTTATCAGTAGTCGACAGTCTAGGTATATTTCGTTTACTACGCAGTTTCTATCACTCGCGATTTCAACCTCTAATGACTTAGCCAACTTACTTCTATTGAAGTTTCTAGAATTCACATTTTTTAATGAAACAAGTGATTGACTAGCACCCGTATCAAATAAAACACAAGTAGGTAGGGAATTCAAGAGGAAGGTACATGATACTACGCTAGGGATATCTTTCTCTTCCTCGGTCGTGAACTGAAAAGCTCTACCTCTTGGCTTCGGAGCTTCGATCCGCTTGATTTCATTATCCGCCGCTCTCGATCCTTCTTCTGTTTTATCCGTCTAAGATCGTAGCTCTGGACATTCCCTACTAAAGTGTCCTGGTTTGTAACAGTTATAACACAGCTTAACTGGACTCATGCACTGATGCGTCGGATGTCCAGTCTTCCCACACTTCATACAATTGAGAGGCGACACTCTCCCGGGTGTCTTCTTCCACAAATCTTACAATCCCTCACTTCTTTTCTTTGAGAGAGACTGTTTCCTAGTTTCCTAAATTTGAATTTTTGAAGAGGCATAGGAGATGAATAATTTTCCCTTTTCCTCTTCCCGTCTCCTTCTTTCTGTCTATTGAGCTCTGTTTCTCGTTCTCGAGCCCAATCTATTATTTCCTCCAAGTTTGCGCACTTGGAAGGATGAATAAATTCCCTAATCTCAGTTTTCAAGATAAGATGATATCTTGTCATCCACATCTCCGGAGTGGTCAACAAGGCAGGATAGAATCTCGCTTTGTCAAAGAAAATGGCAGTGATTTCGTCCACTGACTCCTTAGTCTGACGAAGGTTCAAGAATTCCTTCGTGATCCTATCAGTTGTCGCTCGAGGACAATAGTGTTTTAGAAATATTTCCTTGAACTCTTCCCATCTCATACCTTTAATCATTTCTCTTCCTTTTTTCTCTTTTCACTACGCCCCACCATTCATCAACTCTTTCTTTTAATTGCTTGTTGGCAAACGTTACCTCATCCTCTTTCTCACAATGGCACGTGTTAAAGACCATTTCCATTGCTGCAATCCACCTTTGGCTCTCTAAGGGATCAACAGCTCCCTTAAATTCCACTAGTTTACATGTCATAAAATCCTTGTATGTACAACGAGTTGATTTAGGATTTCCTTCTTCTCTATTATGAGGTTTTTCAACCTCTTTGTGATTCTAAAACCAGCTTTCCAATGAACTTTGTAATTCCGCTTGTATAATTGGAAGGTTTGCGTTAAATGCCTTACCTACTTCAAACACGATTTGTCTCCGGATATTTTTGAGGACTTGATCTACTTCGTTCTAGTCAGGAGGTGGAGACGCAACTCTCCCATGGCTCCCTTCGTCATGTATTTCTTTATTTTGGTGTTCAGCCATCGTTTGTTGAGACATGAATTCGTTTAATTCCTCACTCGTTTACCCTAATTATAGTCTAGAGGTTTATATTACAGGTCTTGTACTAATTTAACCCTACTCAAGCATTCTAGGGTTTTACATAAGGTCTTTTCATACATTTCAACATATGCATATTCATTCATGCATCTCAAACATGCATATTCGCATTCTCGGCTTACTATCTGTTGACATAAGTTATCATATGATGTTTGCGATATCATGATGGTCCCATACATTAGCTCTCAAAGTGGACAGGTATGAAGCAATACATGTTACACGTCATGACACTCCCAACTAACACATGGAACTTGTCTCATACAAAAGTTCAGCCTACGTATACTTACACCTTTATGTTTAGCACTAGAATTTAAACATATCTGCTTCCTTGGACGGCCTCGGATTGAATCCCTATTTATATAATGAGGACTTATGGTTTGAGTTGAAGTATCCTTCTGATACTCAAATCCCTCAAATTATGCTCTGATACCAACCTGAAACACCCTACTTATTTATTATTATTTTATCAGAGTTTTATAGACGGAAAACGGTCCCAGCTTTTTCAAAACCTTGTTACCTCGGTAACACACGTATATTTTATTGTAAATATTATTTTTTTTACATAAAATATTTCATCATATAACATAGGGATTCTTTCACTCAGACCAGCCATGTCCTCACGAAGCTTCATTCCATGTGCCTCTTCCCTATAGTGTTTGAAAAACATTTTTACATTAGCTTACGCTAAGTAAGTACACTGCGTCATTTATTTTATTATTCAATTTCAGGTCGTTCCACCTCATAAACTCGGCACCATTACCATGCCCTTCTTTCTATAGACTTGGCACCCTTTTGTTTAGGCCCTGTAGGCTCGGCAACTTTCTACTTCCATTCATAAGGTCCTTTCGTCCCGTAGACTCTTCGCATTTTTAATTTCATTCACATGGCGCTTCCGTCCCGTAAACTTGGCACCCTTTTTAACCTCGTATGTTATTACAAGGCCCTTCTGCCCTGTAGGCTTGGCACCTTGTTTCTCATTGGGACCTTGAGTGTCACTGACTCACAGCCTCCCAATTTATCAAGCATTATTTCTATCATGCAACATTGTAGGTGTGACACCCTACAAATTTCCGTTAACTCCATCAATCTAAAATCCGTTATCTCATAAACTACAGGGACCAAACCTGTCAAATCTCAAACATCTCAAACCACAAGGACTATTTCTGTATTTGACCAAAACTCTACTCCATTATGTGTAATTATTTCAAAACCGTCGATCACCATTTTATACCCATCGAATTCGACGAATTCGTGGGTCATTATCACGAATTGAACCTCTGCGCATCTTGTACGAACTCTCTCGAAGCTTTGGCACACAACAAACTCGTCGGAACCACAGCAGAAGTCGCCGGAGATCGAACCAGTCATCATCGGTCTCAG
Source organism: Smallanthus sonchifolius (assembly GCA_023525975.1). Lineage (NCBI taxonomy): Eukaryota > Viridiplantae > Streptophyta > Magnoliopsida > Asterales > Asteraceae > Smallanthus > Smallanthus sonchifolius. Next base: position 42,314,051 of record CM042019.1, on the reverse strand, counting down.
TTTTAGTCGATCTCTATCAATTCGTCATCTATTCTGGTAATTGAACTCATCTTTACCTTCGTTTTAGTATCTAGATTGAAAGCCCTAACCTATTCAGGGCTTACATCACCGAATTGAACCCGAATCAGAACTAAGTTTTTCATACTTTTCATTTTAATCGAACTCTAGTCTAGACAGGTCCTCAATCCAATTAAAATACACGGTTATGTTTGCAATACCTTGTTTATCAAAAGCCCTATGATTTCCAACGTTAATCTTATAAGATTCAAGCAATTTGTTTATGAAATTGACCAGAAACGGTCGCGCTAATCTTCTAGCACGGTCGTGCCTCTCCGAGCACAGTCGTGCCCCATACCTGACCTGGTCGTGCTGCTAGCCAGACAAGGTCATACCCTGAAAACCACAGACACGGTGGTGCCTGATGAACAGACGTTCAATCTTCCGTGTCGTCGTCACAAACCCTTATGACCCTAATTTTATGTGTTTATAATTCTAGGGCATACGTAAGTCGTCTGAGGCTTACACTTGTGGTTCCAACTTATTTCCTGTGTAATCCAACCACTACTCAAACTCAGGTGAGTTATACGGATCCTTTTTACTCGTTTTCCTGTTGGGGGAGAAACATGTACACAAAACAACATCTTTTACTTGTTTTCCCGTTGGGGGAGAAACATACACACAAGCAATCATACTTTTACTTGTTTTTCCGGGGGGAGAAACATGTACGCAAACAAACATTATTTTACATGTTTTCCCGTTTGAGGAGAAAACATGACGCAAACTATTTTGATTATGGTACTTCATATGATATCACTGTTGAGGCTAAGCGTAACACACTATCTTGAAAGTCCTCACACACATCGGACCGTTAATATGGAATTAGCGAGGTAATTTTGGTAGTACTACTGGGTTTGACAAACCCCACCCGCGTTAGTCGCGCTAACTCTATTGGAGGTCAAACGGGTGAAATATTGACCTTAACACATTAGTCACAGTTGATACACCTGGCTGGAGGCAAACAAACAAACACACTATCAGCTTCGATTGCGAGCGATTTAGTAAGACATGAACATAGGCTAGTTACCTATAGATATGCATATTGAATGTACATAATCTGGCAAACGCTCTTATTGCAAACTTGAAACCTGTGAACTCACCAACCTCTTGTTGACACTTTTCGTACATGTTTTCTCAGGTCGCTAAGGCACATGTTTACTATCATTTCACTCATAAGCAAATCGTTAAAGCAATTCACTTACTTTTATTAAACTAAACTTTGGAGCGTTGTTTTATGCATTTAATTTCTTGTTTAAACGCTTCCGCATTAACTCTGAACTTTTATGTTATGACATTTCAAGTCCCATATAGTGTCGTTTGATGTAACTAATGACTGAGATCCTGGTGTGTCACATCCCTAACGGTAAAACTCCGTTAGTGGAATTTAGGGGTGTGACAGATTGGTATCAGAGCCATTAGTTATAGAAAACTAGGATTGCATACTAGACTATAACCACACACATTAGTTACATGACATAGAAACTCATACATGATACACGTAGCATCTACACATACATTGCATTGCAGACATGGTGACATCATCTATATCACCCTCTGCTGACGAGGGGCAAGTCATTCGCATTACATCATCATTCCTAGTGGCGACACTTGGGGAATCACCAAAACAACATCCACTACCGTCCAAGGGCAGCAACACGGAGCCTTCAGAGGAGTCACTCACACCACCATTGATGCGTAATGTTTTAAGATGTAAAAATATAATAAATATATTTTTAGGATGGTTTCACGAGATCAGGTTTTAAATTTATAAAATGATAATTACTTTAACTTAAAACACACACAATAGGCAAGTGTACCTATCGCAGCGTAATATAGTTTAGGTAAGAACCATGTATCAAACCAACGGACACGGTCGAATTCCAATACTCAACTTTTGTTAACGTTTAGCCGGTTTAATTAGTGAGTGAGTTTTGTGTGCTTGTGGAACAGAAAAGTAAATGGTGATAAAGTAAATAGCAGAAAAGTAAAAACATGCGTGAAGTGTGTAACAGAAATGTAACGAACAGAATAATAAATAACTGGAAAGTAAATAGATCGGAAATGATCAGGTTACGAATAGTATTGCTTTGGGTTTCGAATCCGCTTGGTGCATGATAATGTTAAGTTGACTAATCTAGTGATATGACTACTACAAATGTGTGACACGGGTCACCACTAGAGCCTCGTCCTCACGACATTTGATTCGCAAATTTAAAAGCTTTAACAAGTGGTAGTGCCTCCCGTTAAGGACAACAATTACCCTCAACCCTTTGAATGCTCATCTCCGGGTTGGATTAAGACATCGAACGTAAAATGCTTTGTATTAGAGTTAAACAGGTGATTATATTTTGCTCACCGGGAGGCGTTGCAACAATGGGACCAAGTATAAAGACGTATCGTTCCCAACATGAGTTCACCAAATCTTGGTCGTATAATAAGTTCGTATAAAGACGTACGATCTTAATAGTGTTAACCAAGCCTTGGCTTATCAATCTCTACTTTTATAAAGACGTACAAGCTTCAAGAGAAGTTTGATTAAAAAGGTTTTACACATTAAAAATCAAGAACACTCACAAATATAAAGACGAATTTAGACAATAATAAAAGCCCACCAAAATGGTGGTTTTAAGGACGAATAGTTAAAGACATAAACACATCACTTGGATCAATACGTTAAACATTAACATGCACCAAACTTCGTCTGCACCCTCGCAATACAAAGTGTCTAGCCATGAATGGCCATACTAACTAGCATAACGCTGAGTTTTGTAGGCTCCCCTATTGCGGAACAAGGAGGAAGAGCCCCTCTACTCACTACTACTACACTCTAACTACGAAATAAGCTTTCTTAGGTGTGTTCTTGGGGTGTGTAAGGGATGCTTCAATGAAGAACTCAAGCCATCTATTTATAGGCTTCAAAATGAGCAAACACCTCGGGAATCAAACAGGGTACAAAGGACAGTGTACCGGAGTCTGGGGAGGGCAGAAGGGCATTGCACGACCGTGCAATGGGTTGCACGGCCAGGCTCGTCTTTTAGCTGCTGGTTGACTTGTGTTGACCTGGTTTGACTTATTGGGGGTCAATGCTCGGGTTTGGTCCTTCAAAAGCTTGATTTCTTCATGTTTTAAGCTGGTTTTTGGTTTGTTTATATTGGAGCACGGAATAACCTGCAATTGTGAAATATTAACGTTTTAAGTATCAATTGTAAGGTTATTAATCAATTAGTACCATAATATGGGGATTATTATGCATGCAAAACATGTATAATTTAGGACATATCATAATACCCCACACATAGACTTTGCTTGTTCTCAAGCAAACTCATGCATGATCATACCCGTAACTAAAAACTTTACAAGGGAAATGGAACTCCAAGTAGTTGGAAATTGCAGGATAAATCTTGAGTTGCTTATTCTATTTTTGTATTTTTTTTTATGATGGAATCCATGACAAGCCTACTAGAACTTCAATTATGCATAAATTTTCACTCCTCACAATGTTCACTCAACTCTAGGGTTATATATGTATGGATAATGTAAGTTAAGTGGAACACTTAAGTTCTAATCGAATTATGCAGTGATCATAAGTTTGTATGCAAATCAAGTCTCCACCAATTAACTAAGTAGTATGCATGAATCAATAGGAATTTAAAAGGGTTGTAATGTGGACAAAATAAAAATAAAGCGGTGAAGATGAAAATCATTTTGGGCTTTTAGGGATTTAAAAGGTTTGAAAGGCTGCAGCTATCGTGAAACACACAGCTACGGCTTAATGGCTTAAAATGGAAAATACTAACAGGTGCCTTTACAGTACTCGGATCATGAGGGTATAACTAATCTGAGAGTTCGTTTATGGTCAGATTGCCAAGACCAAGATCTCTCATTAGTGCCAACTCTTTCCTTACTGTATAGTACACATTGTTGCCTCTCCGTATGGAACTTTCGGCTTGTAGCCTAACCGCTCCAACTTTGATCAGATGCGTGTACTAACTTTGGGAATGAGTTTGATTCTAGCAACATTTTTCATTGTGGCTCCAGTTGCCACACTTCACACATTTTTCGTATCTTTTGGTGGCACTTTTTGACAGGCCGCAGAATGGTGGTAGTTGTTCTTGCTTGCGCCACCGTTTTCTTACATCACTAGTTGCATTGAAAACTTTCTCTCGGAGTTCGGGCGGTAATTCAGGCTTTGCAAAATGAAGGCAGAAAAGCAAATTGAAATCAAAAGAATGCATATCCAGCTCTTTAAGGTCTAACCGATAAAAGACCAACTTCTTCTCTTTTTTTTTTGAGTCAAGACAAATTCTTCAATAACTCTCTTTCCTCAATTTCCTTGAAATAATATTTCCATAAATTCCTTGCAGATAGTTCGGCTGTTTCTTCCTAATACATCCACCTTCTTGTATATTCAAATTCCTTTGAGTAAAATAAATTCTTTCCAAAGTTGCCTCAATGGTACTAAACTTGAAATAAAGTCATAGGATATTTTTTCCATTTTGAAGACAGTTAGCCAATAACCGGTGTTTATGAAAAGCTGGTTGGGTGATAATTGTCAACAGCTTAATTGACATTGATTTGTCTTGCCTTGATGAGTCCTCAAGACATGATAATTCTTCTAACAAGGATGATTCCTCAAGTAAGGTTGACTCTGCATCTAATGAAGAGTTCTTTACTGCTTCTGATGATGGGTCTGAGAACACCTGCCCTGAAGGAGTAGTCTCTGAGGAGTTGCTAGGTGAACAGAAAGTGAAGAAAAACATCATCACTGATAGTGACAATTGTATTTTGACTGAACTCGATATCATGGAATTTAATGAGAAATTGAAAGTGATGCTTTATGGAGGATATAAAAACATTAATCAAGTTAAGAAAAAAGCTTTTTCAGCTCATTTTGGGCTTGGTTATCAAGAGAATTTGCAAAAATTTTATACTCCCAAAAGCCAATCATCATCGGGTCAAACTACAATTCACCAAACAACTTCTCCTGCTCATCATGCTGAGTCATCTAATGCCAGATCAAATGAGCCTTACAGGAGGACTTACAGAGAAAAGAGAACTTGCTTTCACTGTGGTTTGGTTGGTCACATTCTTGTGAACTGTCCTACTAAGAACCAAGGGAAACGGCCAATTGTTTCACAACCGGCTGTTATTTATAAGTCACCACTAGTGAAGCATTCCAAAAGTCCAAAAGTAAATGTGGTGAAACCACCAGTAAAACCTATGGTAAAGCCAAAGATTTCTTCCGAGGCTAAACCATTTGTTTCAAAAAGGGGAAAGCTACCAGCTAAACCGAGTCCATCTACCTCTGCTAGTGCACAAACTGGTGTGAAACCTGTGGTGAAACTCTCTCAGACACAGAGGAGAAGAAGGAACAAGAAATTGAGAAAGCTAGAACAGCTGGCTAAAATTCAATCAGGTGAAGCTTTCACTAGTTCATCTGCTGCTGTTGAATCTAAGTCTACTGTTCCCGTTAAGATAAAGAAGAGTCCTGGAATAACAAATCCAAATGTTTTCAATCTCCTGATCCTAAATTTTCTAAATTTTCATCCATTTTTGACAGTCACGACTGTGAGTTAATTGAGGTTGATTATTTTAAGAAAGACGGACGACCCAAGATCACTATGGCTTGGGTCTCCAAATCTAATTAACTCTTTTTATGACTCGTGCAGGGAAGGGTACTATCTCTAATCGTTGGTATGTAGATAGTGGATGCTCCCGGCACATGACAGGTAACATGGCCTTGCTTCAAGATGTGAAACCGTTCAGAGGCGGCTATGTGGCCTTTGCTAGAGAGAAAGGCAGTAGCATCACGTGTCAAGGCGTGGTTTCAAATGGTTGTGTCAGCTTTGACAATGTCAACTACTGCGAGCAGCTGAAGCATAACTTGTTGAGTGTCTCCCAAATGTGCGACAAGGAGTACTCAGTGATGTTTAACAAGACTGAATGCTTGATACTCAAACCTGGTTTTGAGGTTCCTTAAGACTGGATTCTGATGAGAACGCCAAGGGCAAATGACACCTATCAGATTGATATGAGTGTGGCAACAACCACCTCATCAGTTGCTACCTGTTTGCTTACCAAAGCGACAGAACTTGACTCTATCTTATGGCATAGGAAACTCGGACACATTTCTTATCGAAAAATGAATCATCTTGTCCGAAATGGTTTGGTAACCGGTGTTCCTAAGCTGAGATTTACCATTGCAGATGATTGTATGCCTTGTAAAAAGGGCAAACATCAACGGAAGTCTCACAAGCCCAAGCTCCAAAACTCCATCGATACCCCTTTGGAGCTATTACATATGGATTTATTTGGCCCCATAAGTATCAGGAGTATTGGAGGTAAGTCATTCTGTCTGGTTGTAACTGATGATTTCTCATGTTTTTCTTGGGTGCATTTTTTTAGGTACGAAGGACGAAACTGCTGACATTCTTCAATACCTGATCCTGAGCTTGGAATCTCTGTGCAAGTTGAAGGTTAGAAGAATAAGGAGTGACAACAGAACTGAATTAAAGAATAATTTTATGGAACTTTTCTGTCTCAAAAAGGGGGTCCGTCACGAATTTAGTGCCCCGTACACACCTCAGCAGAATGGAGTCGCAGAACGGAAGAACAGAACATTGATTGAGACTGCAAGGACCATGATGTCAGATGCAAAGCTTCCTGTCACTTTTTGGGCAGAAGCACTTAATACAGCTTGTCGCGTCTTGAACAGAGTTCTGGTTGTGAAAAGGCACAACAAGACTTGTTATGAGTTGATCAACAATCGACCTCCCAATCTTGACTATCTAGTTCCTTTTGGTAGTCCATGTTCCTTATTGCTACAATACAAAGACCGCAAGTCTAAGTTTCATGCAAAAGCGGTGGAAGGCATCTTCTTAGGATATGTTGCCAACTCGCCTTGCAAGAGAGTGTACAATATAGGAACTCGTACTATCGAGGAATGGTTTGAAGTGCATTGTAGTAAACACAGCATTTCACCAGAACCAACTGGTCCAGCTTTGGGTTTTGATTATGATGCGCTATTTAAATCTTTCAATCTTCCTGATTTGTCTGCAAATGATGCCGCAAATGTATATGAATTATTTGGTGGCGGTGATGACTCCAGTTTCTCAACACGTGCTACTGTACCGATTGTAACTCCTGATTCCTATGCTGTATCTCCATCTGGAACTATTGACGGTGATAACAGTGAAAATGTTCATGTTGACGGAAATGACGCTCAATCTTCTTCTTCTGGAACACAGGATATGGGGGAGTTAAGCACGAACCTCGATTCAGAAATTCAGGAACCGAATGTACCAGAGATGAGAGTGCATAAGAATCATCCAATTGACAACATTATTGGTGATCCTCATGCCCGTGTTCAAACTCGTCATCGAACCATTGCTGAGAACACTAGTCTCTACTCTGAGATACTTGACACTGGTATCATGGAAACATGTCTGCATGCTGCATTCGTATCCCAGTTAGAGCCGAAGAATGTGAAAGAGGCTCTCGCTGACAACTGCTGGATTGAGGCAATGCAAGAAGAACTGTCTCAATTCCAAAAGTTGCATGTGTGGGATTTGGTTGACTTGCCAAGGGGAGTACAACCAATTGGCACCAGATGGGTGTTCAAATGCAAGACGGATGATCATCATGTTGTGGTGAAGAACAAAGCAAGGTTGGTTGTTTAGGGTTTTTATCAACAAGATGGCTTGGATTACACAGAAGCATATGCCCCAGTTGTTAGACTTGAAGCCATTCGACTGTTTCTGGCTTATGCCTCATATGTTGGCTTCAAGGTCTATCAACTTGATGTGAAGAGTTCTTTCCTATATGGAAAAGTTCATGAAGAGGTCTATGTCACTCAACCTCCTGGCTTTGAAGATCCGCATAATATCAATGAACTGTATAAGCTCGACAAAGCACTTTATGGTCTTCATCAAGCACCATGGGCATGGTATGAGACATTATCTAAACATCTACTGTCTAATGGTTTCGACTGTGGACAGATTGACTCGACCCTCTTCATATGGAAAGTAGGAGGTGATATTCTTCTTCTACAAGTGTATGTCGATGACATTATCTTTGGGTGTACAAATGAAGAGATGTGTAGGGAATTCGAACAGGTGATGAAGTCCAAGTTTGAAATGAGTAACATGGGTGAATTGTTGTTCTTCCTGGGTCTGTAAGTCAGTCAAAGAGACGATGGCATTTATCTTCATCAAACAAAGTATGTGCAGCACATCTTGTCAAAATACAAGATGAATGATAGCAGTACTTATGGCACACCTATCCCCGTCAATCATGGTCCGCATCCTGACAAAGATGGAAATGATGTGGATTGCAAATTATACCGTGGGATGATCGGATCTCTTATGTATCTCACAGCTTCAAGGCCCGACATAATGTTTGTTGTATGCTTGTTCTCAAGGTTTCAATCACAACCGAAGGAGTCTCATATGATAGCTGTAAGGAGGATTTTCAGATACTTGAAAGGGAAACCCCGATTGGGTCTTTGGTACTCTAAGCAGCAGTCTTTTGACTTCAAAGCCTACACTGATTCAGACTATGGCGGTTGTAACCTTGATAGAAAGTCAACTTCTGGTGGATGCCAATTCTTGGGAGACAGACTGGTTTCCTGGCAGTGTAAGAAGCAGTCAACGGTTTCTGTCTCAACATGTGAAGCAGAATACATTGCTGCAACTAGCGGTTGTTCTCAGATATTGTGGATTCAGCAGCAATTGCGAGACTACGGCTTGAACTTCACTGGAACTCCTCTGTTCATTGACAACAATGCCACCATATCCATCACAAATAACCCGGTGAAATATTCCAAAACTAAACATATTGAAATTCGCCATCATTTCATCCGTGATTGTGCTGAAAAGCATCTCATTGAACTTGTAAAGGTTCACACGGATGACAACCTTTCTGACCTTTCACTAAGGCGTTTGATCGATCCCGTTTTGAGCATCTTGTCAACTTGATAGGAATGTTCAATCCAGAGTGAAAACTTGTTTTTCTTAAATCAATTCAATTCATGAAAGTTAAATTTTATTTCTTTTAAACTTTCTGTATAGTTCTTTTAATTTACAAATATTTTACAAAAATTCAAACAAAATAGAAAATGGAGAAAATTTCAAAGTAATCTTGAGAAAATAGGAAATGATAGTACATCAGAAATGATCTAAAAGCCATAGACTACTCATATGGGAAATGATTGTGTCATGCTTACTTGATTGTTTAAATTGTTATGTTTTTAATCTGCTTATTTACAAGTAATTTGAATTGTCAGTAGGCTGTAGGCGTCTTTGAATCATTAGTAGTGTGGAAACTAAATCTAGACTACAACTGTGATTTGAACCCATGTATGCATGTGTGCGTGTGTAAAAGAATACAAAAAGATCATTACCAGATAGAGGATGCAAGATTTTAGCAAATATTTTATTAAGAGACCAGTTTTGGGTTATGTCATTAGCACAATTACTGTGGTTCATCTCACTGCCCGTACTCATAAGTATGTAATGAGAGATTGAATCAAGACATGTCAACCGTTGAGCATGTATTCACCCTTGAATCATTCCTGATTCATTGAAATCAAATCCAGATAAAAGTTGGATCACCTTACCTAAATCCTCATACTCCATATCTATTAACCTGAATCATCATATGATATTCATAGAAGAAAATCCAATCAAACCAAGACATTTGAATCACTCGATTCGGAATCTTATGATTCTTGATAGTCCTTATGGATTCTGCTTGATTTTTCTGTGCTAAAGGATGTAACTTCATTCTGGAGATTTGAAAATCTTTGGAAAAATCTTAGATGCCGTGAGATAGTGCAATTGACATTGCTGTAGCATATCAGTGGGGTACACGTTGTATATCCTTTAATTTAATACCTTAACACACAAGAATGTGATACAAAGATGCTTATGGTTTCAAATATTATAATATTGTCAACTTGAATTACTTGTTTATGTGCTTATTATGTATGAATAAATTGTAATTCATGACATGATCCCATATTCTTTGACGTTTATCTTGTATCGTTTTTGCTATAGTTTAGCATGATATGATCCTCTTCTCGTGTCTTTGAACAAAAATAGTGTGTGTTTATACTTGTATATTTCTATCTAGAAAAGATCAAAAAGATTCTAAGTTTGTGTATCGGTTCATTTTAATCAGAAAAACCAAAAATATTTGTGTTTAACCTTCTTGAATTGACTTTGAATCCTCTTGATTGAATGCTTTTATCTTGTTTGTTATTTTACTTGAAATCTTCATAATTTGAGTTGAAAGTTTGAGCACACAAGGGTCTCTGCGTACTTGATAAGTGCGCATGAGGTAAACCCTGCGAACTTAACAAGTATGCAATACTTAAGTCATGCGTACTTAGTAAGTACACAGGAGTTAAGTCATGTGCACTTAGCAAGTACGCAAGACCAATATGTGTTGGGTATATACAGGACTTAGCATTTTCTTTGCGTTTATCTTATTCAAAATTCAAAGTCTGTCGATTACCTCTGCCCATTTTTCTACAAAATCTTCGAGTGTTCCTAACCAGTTTTTCGTCCTGATTCTATTCTCAACATCAGATAAACATCATTTAGTGAGAATCCTAGGGTTGTTCATCCATGAAATCTCGAATTACGGACCGATTAATGATTTAAAAAAAATAATTTGGGGTTTCAATCTTGATTTTGGACTTTTCTTGGTCTTTTTGGTAACACATTATGATCAAAAATCTCTTAGAATCATCAATCGAACCTTATTCATTACTTAATCGCCCATAATGATCTTTGATTTTGTGCTTGACTTAATTTTTGACCATCGGTTCATATAGATCTTTTTTTAGGTCAAAATTTGACTAAGTTAGCGGGTCATTGATGTGGATAGAGGTTCCATAGGTCATTATAATGGTTTTCGACCTTGTGGTAAACCTATTCCACGACAATGTCTAACATCTGTTGAATATTATAGTTTTTGAAAAATTTGGCTAAGTGCAATTCTTGCGCACTTAACAAGTACGCAAGAAGTAATTCATGCGCACTTGTTAAGTACGCAAGAATAAATCCCTACATACTTGCTAAGTATGCAGGAATAACACTTGTGAAATTTTTCTAAGTCTGAAATTCAGTTCAGTGTGTAACTGCTATACTTGGTCATGTGTATTCGATTCCAATGAATCTTCTTGTTCTTATTATGTTAATTGTGTGTTTTTGCAGTGATGGCTCGTGCCTTTACCAGTGAGTTCAATATCCTTGCACATAAATAACCGGAATGGAAGGGTGATGCACTACAATACCGAGAGATCATTGATTTCTTGAATCGTTCAAAGATCAGCTATGCTATATCAGCAGATCCAATAGTCTCAAGACCGTACCTGGAGCAGTTCTGGGATGCAGCGGATCATGACTGCATGGTAACCCCTAATGTCATTCGGGCTACTGTGGCGGGTCATGACATTGCTTTTTCTGAGGACACAATTCGACGATTCTTACAGTTCCGGGATCTCGCCACCGACCCAACTGCCTATCCTGATTTACTTCGTGGATGGCTGTTGGAGGCAGCGTATGGGATACATCGGTGTACGAGATTACTCTTCCTATAAGAAGATGTGGGTGCTCGATCAGTGGAGATACTTTGCCCACGTGATGATCATGTGCATTTCTTCCAGGAAGGAGGGGAAGGATGCTATGGGACATGATCTTGCAGCAGCCATGGTTGGCCTGTCTCTCAACAAGGGTTATAACTTCTCACGATACATCTTCAAGGCCTTAAATGATCAGATCAATACAGCTGAGAGGTTTAGATTCCTGTTATACCCAAGATTTGTGCAATTACTGATCAATGATACGTTGCCAAATCTGCCCGCTATTGGGGAGAAACTGCAAGTAAAATGGGTGGACAAAAGAGTGTTTGCCCAATTCCTAAAGCCAGGCTGTGTAGAACCTACCCCTGAGCACATCACACTCTTTGGCCACCTGATTAATGAAGCGTATGTGGCATCAGCTGATTGGAGATGGTTTAGTCATGATTCTGAGCCAGAACTCAGTGAACATTCTGATGAGCAACAAGCAGATGAGGACGTTGAAAGTGAGGATGAATTGTCTGAAAGTGGAGACGAAGAAGCAGGTAATGATGGTGCTGAAGGATCCAACTCCGAAGATACAGAGTCTGATTCATCTGATTCTGATGATGCACCATCACAGGCACACCCGAGAAGATTGACAAAGGTGACCCTTCCTGAGTCATCTTCTAAGAGAAAGCGACAATCGACGAGCAGTGAATACGAGCCAGATTCTGACTCGGACGCCGCTATACAAAGACGAAGACGTGAAAGTATCAACAAACAACGGGGGGATATGCAGCAACAAGATATTCCTTGTGAGGTAGAGGATAGTGCTCAGAGGCAAGTACACGTATCGACTGCGAGTGCTAATTCAGCTTCTACCCTACCGTGTGTAAACCATACCTTGAGCAGTTCATCATCGTCTTCATTGATGACATTCTCATCTATTCCAAGAATAGAGATGAACATGAGGAACACCTTCGTTTGATTCTGGAATTGCTAAAGCAAGAACAATTGTATGCTAAATTCTCTAAGTGCGAATTCTGGATTCACGAAGTGCAATTCCTAGGACATGTATTCAATGAGAAGGGAATACATGTCGATCAATCTAAAATAGAGGCCATCAAGGATTAGGCGGCACCGACAACTCCAACTGAGATGCGACAATTTCTTGGATTGGCTGGCTATTACCGTCGTTTCATCGAGGGATTCTCCAAGATTGCTCAACCCCTCACAACCTTAACTCAAAAGAGGAAACCCTATAACTAGGGTGACACCCAGGAATCAGCTTTCCAACTCCTGAAGCAGAAACTCTACAGTGCACCCATCCTATCTCTTCCAGAGGGAACGGATGATTTTGTGGTGTACTGCGATGCATCCATTCAAGGTCTTGGTTGTGTCTTAATGCATCGCAAGAAAGGGATCGCATACGTTTCTCGTCAACTGAAAATCCACGAGAAGAATTACACGACCCATGACTTAGAATTGGGAGCTGTGGTTTTTGCACTAAAGATATGGAGACATTACTTGTACAGTACCGAGTGCACAAATTACACCAATCACAAGAGTCTTCAGCACATCTTTGAGCAAAAAGAGTTGAACATGCAACAGCGTCGTTGGTTCGAACTCTTGAGCGATTATGACTGTGCAATCAAATATCACCCGGGGAAGGCTAATGTGGTAGCCGATGCTCTGAACCGTAAGGAAACAAAACCCAAGCGAGTCCGAGCACTACAATTGGAAGTTACCTGACAAGATCCGTAGTGCTCAGCTTGAAGCTTTAAAAGAGGAAAATCTATCTTCAGAAGGTACACGAGGAATGGAACAACAATTGGAAGTTAAGTCAGACGGCATTCGCTACTTCGCAGAGCGAATTTGGATTTCGGCATATGGGAACTTAAGAGAACTGGTTATGGATGAAGCTCACAAATCTCAATACTCTATTCATCCAGGTTCTGACAAGATGTACCATGACCTAAAGGTGTTATATTGGTGGCCGAAGATGAAGGCTGATATAGCCAGCTATGTGAGCAAGTGTCTGACTTGCTCAAAGGTCAAAGTGGAATACCAAAAGCCTTCTGGTCTACTTCATCAGCCAGAGATCCCAATGTGGAAATGGGAGCAAATTTCTATGGACTTCATAACTAAACTACCCAGAACCCCTAGCGGATGCGACACCATCTGGGTGATCATAGATCGCTTGATAAATCTGCACACTTCCTTACAATCAAAGAAACCGACAAGATGGAAAAACTCACTCGCATTTACTTGAAGGAAGTAGTCTCTCGGCACGGTGTGCCAATTTCGATCATTTCGGATCGAGATGCTCGATTCACCTCTCGGTTTTGGCAATCGTTACAAAAACCCCTAGGCACACGTCTAGACATGAGTACAGCATATCATCCGCAAACTGATGGTCAAACGGAACGTACCATCCAAACCTTAGAGGACATGCTACGAGCTTGTGTGATCAATTTCGGTAACACTTGGGAGTCTCACTTACCTTTAGTGGAGTTCTCCTACAACAACAGTTATCACACTAGCATCAAGGCAACACCATTCGAGGCATTGTGCGATCTGTTGGGCTGAAGTTAGGGATAGCCAACTTACAGGTCCCGAACTTGTATTCGAAACCTCTGAAAAGATCGTTCAAATCTGAAACCGTATGGCGGCAGCTCGTGATCATCAAAAGAGCTACGCCGATAAGCGTCGTAAACCATTAGAGTTTCAAGTAGGTGATATGGTTCTACTAAAAGTCTCACCTTGGAAAAGTTTAATTCGCTTCGGGAAGCGAGGCAAACTGAATCCTCGTTGTGTTGGACCGTTCAAGATAGTGAAGAGAATTGGCTCACTAGCGTACCAACTGGAGCTACCGGAAGGACTTAGTGGTGTACAAGACGTCTTTCATATCTCGAACTTGAATAAATGTCTAGCAGACTAGACACTCACTGTTCCTCTTGAGGAGCTGCACATCGATGAACAATTGCGGTTCATTGAAGAACCGGTAGAAATCATGGATAGGGAAGTCAAAACGCTCAAACGCAGTAAAATCCCTATTGTCAGAGTTTGTTGGAACTCGAAACGCGGACCGGAGTTCACTTGGGAGCGCGAGGGTCAGATGATACGCAAGTATCCGCATCTGTTCAAGCAATCAACTTCAAACTCGTAAGGTACTATTCTAATTTTCGGGACGAAAATTCTTTCAACTAGGGAATGATGTGACACCTCAGAAATTTTTTTTTATTTTAATTTTCGAGACGAAAATTCTTTCAACTAGGGATGATTTGACACTCGAAAAATTTCCGTGAACTCCGTCAATCTAAACTCCGTTATCTCATAAACTACAGGGACCAAACCTGTGAAATCTCAAACATCTCAAACCACAAGGACTATTTCTGTATTTTACCAAAACTCTACTTAGGATGGTCGAGCCAGTGCACGAGCACGGTCGCGCCAGTGCACGAGCACGGTCGCGCCATTTACTCAAGCACGGTCATGCCTGGTGCACAGGCACGGTCGCGTCTCTTTCCAGATTGAAACGTAAACGCAGCCTTTTAACTCATACCCATCGATTTCAATGTTGTATCGCATATTCGATTAATTCAAATCATCAATGAGCCTTTAGCGTCCACTTAAACGCCCGCATTATATCGAATTAAACTCCATTATGTGTAATTATTTCAAAACCGTCGATCACCATTTTAAACCCATCGAATTCAACGAATTCGTGTGTCATTCTCACAAGTTGAACCTCTACACATCTTGTACGAACTCTCTCGAAGCTTTGGCACACAACAAACTCGTCGGAATCACAGCAGAAGTCGCCGGAGATCGAACCAGTCATCATCGGTCTCGGTTTTAGTCGATCTCTATCAATTCGTCATCTATTCTGGTAATGGAACTCATCTTTACCTTCGTTTTAGTATCTAGATTGAAAGCCCTAACCTATTCAGGGCTTACATCGCCGAATTGAACTCGAATCAGAACTAAGTTTTTCATACTTTTCATTTTAATCGAACTCTAGTCTAGACAGGACCTCAATCCAATTAAAATACATGATTATGTTCGCAATACCCTGTTTATCAAAAGCCCTATGATTTCCAACGTTAATCTTATAATATTCAAGCAATTTGTTTCTGAAATTGACCAGAAACGGTCGCGCTAATCTTTTAGCGCGGTCGTGCTTCTCTGAGCACAGTCGTGCCCCATACCTGACATGGTCGTGCTGCTAGCCAGACAAGGTCATACCCTGAAAACCACATACACGGTCGTGCCGGTCACGAGCACGGTCGTGCCTGATGAACAGACCCCGGTTATGTCTTCTAACCAACCATGGGCGCGCTCCAGACTAGCACGGTCGCGCTCACTAAACAAAGCACGGCCGTGCCTATCTTTGGCACGGTCGTGTGTGGGTTAATTGTTTGGCAGATTCTTGTTTATAAATTTTATATTTTCTAAACGATATTGAATATTATATTATGATATTTTAGAATTCAGAAACGACCCGTAGGCTCGGGTTTAGTTTTATAACTTATATTTATAGTATTTTCACTTTTAATAATATTATTTATATTGTTTTCAAACCACGATTTCATATAAAATAATATGTTTATATTGTTTTCAACACGTGACTCATGTTATAAAATAATATATATTTATATTATTTCGCCTCGTTTAATTATATCGTGTGACGTTTTAAACTAATTAATAATATGATTGTTATATTATTTACCCACGTTTATATATTTGATTAAAAATAATATATCTATTATTTTTCCACACAAATGATTATTTTGTTAATCATACGACTTAAAAATAATATATAGTTATATTATTTTTCTAACCATTTTAAATGGAAAACGTATGAATTTATTTATTTACTTAATATTATTCGTTATTAACGTTCGACACGTAACACATTGACCTTGATTATTATATTAAGAAATCTATTTTCCCGTAGACACGTTCGTCTACTCTTAAATCCTTAGAAAGCGTTAAGACGTTCAATCTTCCGTGTCGTCGTCACAAACCCCTTATGACCCTAATTTTATGTGTTTATAATTCTAGGGCATACGTAAGTCGTATGAGGTTTACACTTGTGGTTCCAACTTATTTCCTGTGTAATCCAATCACTACTCAAACTCAGGTGAGTTTCACAGCCCCTTTTTTCTCATTTTCCTGTTGGGGGAGAATCATGTACACAAATCAACATCTTTTACTTGTTTCCCGTTAGAGGAGAAACATACACGCAAGCAATCATACTTTTACATGTTTTCCCGGGGGGAGAAACATGTACGCAAACAAACATTATTTTACATGTTTTCCCCGTTTAAGGAGAAAACATGACGCAAACTATTTTGATTATGGTACTTCATATGATATTACTGTTGAGGCTAAGCGTAACACACTATCATGAAAGTCCTCACACACATAGGACCGTTAATATGGAATTAGCGAGTTAATTTTGGTAGTACTACTGGGTTTGACAAACCCCACCCGCGTTAGTCGCGCTAACTCGATTGGAGGTCGAACGGGAGAAATATTGACCTTAACACATTAGTCAGAGTTGATAGACCTGGCTGGAGGCAAACAAACACACACACTGTCAGCTTCGGTTGCGAGCGCTTTAGTAAGACATGAACATAGACTAGCTACCTATAGATATGCATATTGAATGTACATAATCTGGCAAACGCTCTTATTGCAAACTTGAAACCTGTGAACTCATCAACCTCATGTTGACACTTTTCGTACATGTTTTCTCAGATCGCTAAGGCACAGGTTGCACAACTAGGACATGCATGGAGTCCTACTATCATTTCACTCATAAGCAAACCGTTAAAGCAGTTCACTTACTTTTATTAAACTAAACTTTGGCGCGTTGTTTTGCGCATTTACTTTCTTGTTTAAACACTTTCGCATTAACTCTGAACTTTTATGTTATGACATTTCAAGTCTCATATAGTGTCGTTTGATGTAACTAATGACTGAGATCCAGGTGTGTCACATCCCTAACGGTAAAACTCCGTTAGTGGAATTTAGGGGTGTGACAGTAGGTCCTGAGCAGACCTGAGAACACAGAGCTGCGGAGAAATTCTTCAAACAGTCAGAATCAAAAGTCGGAATCCCTTGATCCAGTAACACTCTCGAATCAGAAAAAGGGTAGAGATGGGGTGTGGGAATCACATACACGAACAACATACAAAAACATAAAATAAGAACAGATAATTGGAGCATAAAACGTATGATTCTTTCATTGATATGAAAATGGAAGCTCCTCACACACTCAACAATTATTTTCACCCCAGGGTGAGCTCCCCCTGGGGTGGTGATTCTCTCTACAGACACACACACTCCTAATGAGGTATTCTACTATATATAGGAGGTCAATGCCTTGTTTTCCAAGCCACAACCAAAAGAGGCATGAAAAACAGGTAATCGAAACTAGCTAGTTTCGATTGAAAAATTGTTCAATCGAAACAAGTAGTTTCGATACCGTACATAGTTTCGATAATAACTAAAAGCATCAGTCTCAATTTTATACCCAACACAGGTTATACCTTTGAGATTAACCAAACAAAAACACCTTGGATCAACAAGCGTCTAACTAGTTGACTGTTCACGAAAACTTGTAACAAATCGTCTCATGTTTGCACAAAACCGGCGATGGCAGCAGCGTACGGCTGGCCCGGTGACAGCAGGCGGTGGCGGACAGTGGTGGGCGGCGGTGTACGGACGACGCAGGGGGGGTCGGCCCCTTCCTTTTGCGCAAACTGGTATGGTGGCAAGATTATTCCTTAGGTTTTAACATTAGGGATATATTTATAGCTCATTAGTTTACTAGATGCACCCTTGAGAATTAACTGTTAATTCCCAGTAATTAACTGTTAATTACTTTTAAACCCTCGATTTTACTAATTATAAATAATCAGTAAAATATAACCTTTATAATGTTTAACACTTAAACATTACATCCCCGTAAATAATTATTTCACTAAATAATTAATTAACACATTCACCGATAAATATTTCTCTAAATATTTACTTGTCGTTTAATAAATCCGTCTTCGTGAACTATAATATTTAACAAATTAAATATTATCAATTTGCTCGTTGCCCAAAGTGTAACTCTTTGGATCGTACCTCGATAGTAACGTTGACTAAATTGACGATCAGACATCCTATATCCATCAACAACGACATAAGTGAAGTTCATTACCTCAATTAACTACCGGTAAGGTTCTTAGACTTCAAACACCGACTCTTTAACATACATACAAGTGTACACAACCGACACTAATCAACTTTTATAACCCTTATGTTATTTACCAACATGTGGGATTCAAAGATCCCAATTTCAACAATTTCTTGTGACGTTCAAAGACTTCAATTACATCATATTCACCCCACCCGTACATTCGACATATACATAAAAATGACGCCATAGAACACATAAGGAATCAAATGACTAATATTACCATACAACATTGTGAGGTTCATAGACCTCAAGCACCCACCCTTTGCATACATCCACCATATGTAATTTCACCAATCAACATACACACATTTGCACATATGATAATAAACAAAATCGACATGTATATCAAGTACGTGCATTTACTACCATTTATTATTACTAAATAAGCACAAAGAACTTACCTTTAGCTATTGATGATTCTGGTTGAGCTTCAAACTTAGCCACTTGATCAACTATTCAATACACCTCAACATTAATCTAGATATCCCAATTTACAACAATTAAGATTGTAACACACCCATATCACCAAATAACTAACATTAGCATTTATCTAGGTTAGATTAACATAATCAAACCCTCAACACCCATCAAACACTCCCTTAACCCAAATGACCCGTTAAGGAATCACCCAAATTCCACCCAAAACTCCCAATTACAAATCACCAATTTGAGGTTTGACACCCACCCAAGATTTTATGATCATAACCCTCATCTAATATTGGTTCATTTAAGCTTTAACATATGCTTTTAACCTTTCTTATCAAAATCAACCCATTTTGACCAGTTTGGTTTTCACCCATTTTACCTCAAATTCAACTATTTTCAATTCATCAAATTAATTGAGTTTTCTACTTGTTATTGTGTTTATATAACACCATAAACACGTATTAACACTCACTTAAATATTAAAACACCCCAATTGCAAAACCCCCAATTTTGACCTCAAGAACCCTAACTTCAAGATTCTTAAATTGGGTGTTTAGATGATATTATCTACCTCCCAATACCTTCAATCATGCTAGGTTATCACTTTTGACAAGTTATTAACCACCTGCACCACCCAAGTCAGCCCCAAGGCTTGATTCATCCAAAACTCACGAAGAACACCATCGATGAAGGTTTGGAGAAGATAAAGATACTTACTTGAGTGCTTAGAAAATGGAGAATACTTCAAGAATCAGATTCGTTGGCTTAGTTCTTCCCCCCTCTTCTTTTTCTCTGCTCAAATCGCCAACACAAGCACAAAAGCTGTGTGTTTACGTGATCCCCCCTCCTAAAACCAAATCAACTTTGGTTTGTTTATAGAACAGCCCCCTTAACTTTTAAATTTGGCCCTTTCAACCAAAAAGTCAAGAATTGTTCAAATACATTTATAACATCCACTTAGGTTTAATCCAATTTCACCCTCATAATATTATTTAAGCAAATATTTATTTTGGACTTTTGCTTCGTTACATTGGATCATATAAAGTATTGAAACGAATCGTACATGTTGCTTACCAGTTGGAATTTATAGAAGAAATGAATGGAGTACACGAATATTTCATGTGTCAAACCTGCGAAAGTATTTAAGTTTGTGGAACAACCATTGCAAATTGAGGACCATCATATTAAGAAATTGAAAAGGAAAAAGACTGGTGTTAGTAAAAGTAAAATGGAACTCAGACGTGGAACTGAATACACGTGAGAACTTGAGTCAGAAACGAAAAAGAAATATCCACACCTATTTTAATAAATTTCTAGGACGAGATTTAAATAAATGTGTGGAGGATATAACACCCATCAAAATTTGGTGTTAATCAGAGCTTGGAATACACCCTAGGTTTTAAATGTGTAAATACTAAATAGATTAGAATCCAAGGATCAAAAATCAAAAATTTGGAAAAATGGGACCGTAACGGACCGTCACCCTCTGTAAACGGCCGTTATGGGCTGAGGAAGGAATGGATCAGGGTTTGACTCGTGTCCATGTGACTCATGATTGTGATTTGACGAGTGTAAACCTATAACGGACAGTCACACCGCAATTTAGCCAGAAGCAACCAGAAGTTGTCACGTGCCACGCTGACTTCCAACCCTAGTTCGGTGACGGACCGTCACCAAACCATAACGGTTTGTTATGGTGTGGATGTGACGAACCGTCACCACCCATAATGGTGTGTCACGAAGCTGAAATTGGCCTATAAATTGGAATTCGACCTCAGTTGATTTCATTCATCCCACAACTCAATCAACTCACCCATCTTCCTGGTTTCGCTTAAGTGACGTACTCTCGTCAAAATGCTCCAACAAACGCCATAATCAACTGATTATTGATGATTTGAATTTTCATCGCCAAGATTATGCAGTATCAAATAAAAACTTTGTCAGAGAGGCTTACTTCATGCGTCATACGTCATACGTCATGCCCTCATTTTGTAGGATGTTATGTGAATTAGGAAAATACCACTAGGCTTTGGTCCAGTGGTAAAGGCAATGAAGGTTGAACAAAGCCATGCAAGTTCAAACCCGAGTCAAACCGGGTTATAGTTCGGAGTGCGTTACGCTAGCGGGTCTTGGCCCGTGTAGCGGCGTAACTGTTGTCAAGTGTCAGCAGGCTCCATGGTTTCCCACGGAACGCCTAACCCTCGCTCTGAACCCGCGTGCCCGGTTCAGACAACGTAGTGGTCAGGTATTGAGGGGTGATGGGTCTCCAACTTGTCGGAGATGCGACTGTCACTCACGAATGAAAGTCGCCATTAAAAAAAATGTGAATTAGGAAAATATCTTTCTCACATGACACCACATGATTCACGTCATATGCTTACGTAACTAGCTCATCACCATAAAAGTCGCATAATTTGGTATTGAATGTCATTGTTAGATGAAGTACAAAAGATATTTTACTAATATTTTAATACCTAATTATTTATTTAATTGAATTTAAACGGGCTCACATAGTCAGAAGCTTCATCGAATAAATAGTTGTTATTTCACAACGACATCTCAAACGATTTTTCTTAAAAAGTTATCGAAATAAATACAGAAAATTAAAAGATAAAAGAATTAATATATAACTGTTTATATAGTAATTTTTAGTTTTGACGGATTGTTACGCCATGTCAAATAGTTAGTACGCATATCGAGGAATAATAAATCGTGTCAAATAATTCAAAAGAAAAAACAAAAATGCATCAGAACTCAACATCAATACGAGGCGTATGATACTATACGGCCACGTCAAATAGTTAGTACACATATCGAGGAATAATACATTGTGTCAAATAAGTCAAAAGAAAAAACAAAAATGCATCAGAACTCAACATTAATACGAGACGTATGATACTATACGGCCCGTATGTGACCACGTCAAGAGGGTCGTATATACCATTACGACCCATATAACATGCGTCTGTATGATACTATATGGCTCGTATGAGAACATGAATGACTAATGTTAGGTATGACAGCTTTTGTCGTTTGATTAAGTGGAATACAAGCTGTATTATACAATACGACCCGTATTGCATTTATGTGTATAACACTTTGGTGTGTATCCATAAGATACCCTTCTTAAAAAGTCTTGTAAATACATTTAAATAATAATAAAAATTTCAAAACCATTTAAATATCATATGTTGTCTTTTTCACTTTGTTTTTATTTTCTTTGAAGTTTAAACGAATAACAGTTGCATGATATTTTTTTTTTATGATAGACGACTTTCATTTTTAAGTGGCAGTCACATCTTTGAATCGGAGATCCGTTATCCCTCAACCTGACCACTACGTTGTCTGAACCGGGCCCGCGGGTTCAGAACGAGAGGCTTAGGCTATCACCGGGAAACCATGGAGCCTGCTGCCACTTGACAACAGTTGCGCCGCTACACGGGCCAAACCCCGCTAGCGTAACGCACTCCGGACTAAAACCCGGGTTGGCTCGGACTCGAACCTGCGTGGGCAGGTTGAGTCTTCATCGCCATAACCACTAGACCAAAGCTCAGTAATATATCATGTCAGGCTACTCGGGTTTGGTTCATAAATGACCCGATAAGGCTACCAGTTGTCTTGTCAATTTCGTTTCAATCGGTTAAAACTTAGAAATCAAATATGCAAAATATAAATTCAATCCGTTAACTTTTTTAAACCCCTAAATTTGTGATTTTAGCTTCTTTTTAATCATGTTAATTCTTAGCGGAGTTTATAATTATTTATTCTAGATATAATTGTTTAATTTTTCTTTATTTTTAAGTTTAGTTTTTTTTTTAAAGTAATTTCTTTAATCTTATTAGAGTGAGACTTGAACCAATGAACTTTTAACCTTTAGGGTGAAGTGGTCACAACCCTTATAAAAAAAGTATCATAATAAAAATATTCAATTAGGGTGTGTCATCTCACTTTTACCCAAAATACTACCCTAATATCCTAAAGTGTTGCATAACCCTAATACCCTAAATAATTTATTATTTTCTTTAAATTTATTCTTTATTAAAATTAAAACAAATAAAATTAATAAAAACAACTTCATTAATTAAAAAAAAGCGCATTAACAATAAAAAAATACAATAAATAAAAATACAATAAATAAAAAAATACATAAAAATAAATCTAGAAATTACAAGGCCACCCGTATCAAATAGCTATTTCACGTTTTGAGGATTTTTATTTTATAAAATAAATATTATTATATAAGCTTGTCTATATTGGTGTGAGGAGGTAGGCATATATTTTAAAAAGATAAAAGGATTTTGACTAATTGCATCCGATTAGAAACCAACACCTGAAAGTAGAACAAATTCTTTTGACTTGCATTCAAACTTTCGTTTCTTCAACATTCGAGTATATGTACCCGAAGACCTATCCGTAACGTCGGCGGCGGTGTACCCGACCAACCTGTGAACCCGATCACCTCTACCTGAGGGCGCCCCCTTTCACCCTTAGTGCTCCAAAAGTATTTTCCTCTACCATTAGGTCAGCAACCCCAACGAAGTCTTTAAGTTTAGTTGTTACTCTTTATTTATTTTAAATATTAAAATAATTATTAATTTTTTTATTATTATCATTAATTGTTTAGCTTTATCATTAGTTGTTTAGTTTTAAATAGATAAGTAAATTATGTTTTTGGTCTCAAATATTTGGTCTGTTTAACCTTTTAAGTGCAAAAACAAATCTTTTAACATATCAAATCATTTGGTTGCATTCTTGGGTGAGAGGTTGGGGTCTAGTGGTAAAAAGAGAGTCCCCTAACCAAAAGGTTGTTACTTCAAATCTTGCCCAATACAAAATAAATAAAAAGTTTGCATTAAAAAATGCGTAACAAAATATTAAACAAATACGTCTTTGAATTTTAAGTTCTTTGTATTTTAAGTTCTTTTTCTTTTATATCAAATACGTCTTTAAAATAAAATATTAAACAAAACATAAAACTTAATGCATTAAAAAATATATCATATGAGAGAAAATTTATATTAAATAAAAGTAACGTATCAAAAATAAAATATTTCATTGATATATATTTTATGAATATTAAATCATTCTAATAATAATAACAAAAGAAAAAAAAACAGTATTTTATAATTTTTTTCTTTTTTTTTACTTATATTTATACCGAAATAATATTAAAAATAGTTGCAGGAGACAACAAAAAAGGATTGATAAAAATAAATTGATGTTTAATATGATTTATTGTTTACATTGAATTTACATGAGAAAAAATTGCATAAAACTTATATAAACATTGTTATAAAAAACTCCAAATCTAAGAGATGTATAAACCGTAAATGAAATATAAAAATATAAAATAATAATAATAAAAAGCTTAAAAATATAAATATTATTATAAGTATTTAATAATAATAATAAATATTATTATAAGTATTAGAAGTATCATGTTAAAGATTACACAATAGTCCTCCAACTATTAAACAATCTTAGTTGTTTACATAAATAATCACTTAGATTTAAAAAGACTAAAATAACTTTGTACTTAATAGAAAGCTTTAACATAGTTAGTGTTAAAAACTGAAATGTTTATAGAAATACAACAAAGGGTTTGATATGTTAAAAGATTTCAATTTGAACTGAAAGAATTAAACAAGCCAAATCTCAATGGCCAAAAACGTAATTTACTCTTAAGAGATTTGATTTAAGTTATTTAATACACTAAAAGTATCATTTGCATTGATTCAGTTTTCTCTAAATTCTTTCATCAACCTATCAACTCATTTAACCTCGTTTATGTATATTAGTTACACTCGTCATAGGTTAGAATACAACATCTTGACACTACCACAACACTATGTTATCATGTTCTTTAAATCTAACTAGTGTTTTCCCCAGCATTACTCGGCAGGAGTTTGGTAGTTATCAGTTCGGCTCTTCCACAGGGATAAACTTACGTCCAAACACAGACTTACTATAGCGTAAGTTACAAAAAAATACTCGGATCGCTGACAAAAAAAATAAACAAAGTCGTGCATCCCGTTTAAAAAAAATTAACGAACGAAAGTTATTAAAAAAAAACGAAATTATTACTAATTATTGAACGAAAGTTATCAAATAAAAACCGTCAAAGATGCTTACTTCATGCGTCATACGTCATACGTCATACGTCATACGTCATACGTCATGCCCTCATTTTGTAGGATGTTATGTGAATTAGGAAACTATCTTTCTCACATGACACCACATGATTCACGTCATATGCTTACGTAACTAGCTCATCACCATAAAAGTCGCATAATTTGGTATTGAATGTCATTGTTAGATGAAGTACAAAAGATATTTTACTAATATTTTAATACCTAATTATTTATTTAATTGAATTTAAACGGGCTCACATAGTCAGAAGCTTCATCGAATAAATAGTTGTTATTTCACAACGACATCTCAAACGATTTTTCTTAAAAAGTTATCGAAATAAATACAGAAAATTAAAAGATAAAAGAATTAATATATAACTGTTTATATAGTAATTTTTAGTTTTGACGGATTGTTACGCCACGTCAAATAGTTAGTACGCATATCGAGGAATAATAAATCGTGTCAAATAATTCAAAAGAAAAAACAAAAATGCATCAGAACTCAACATCAATACGAGGCGTATGATACTATACGGCCACGTCAAATAGTTAGTACACATATCGAGGAATAATACATTGTGTCAAATAAGTCAAAAGAAAAAACAAAAATGCATCAGAACTCAACATTAATACGAGACGTATGATACTATATGACCCGTATGTGACCACGTCAAGAGGGTCGTATATACCATTACGACCCATATAACATGCGTCTGTATGATACTATATGGCTCGTATGAGAACATGAATGACTGATGTTAGGTATGACAACTTTTGTCGTTTGATTAAGTGGAATACAGGCTGTAGTATACATTACGACCCGTATTGCATTTATGTGTATAACACTTTCATGTGTATCCATAAGATACCCTTCTTAAAAAGTCTTGTAAATACATTTAAATAATAATAAAAATTTCAAAACCATTTAAATATCATATGTTGTCTTTTTCACTTTTTTTTTTTCTTTAAAGTTTAAACGAATAACAGTTGCATGATATAATATGGGGACTATTAATGGCACACGAGAATTGCTATTTGGACTTGGCCATATATGCATCGTATAGGTCAATACGATGTGTATAGCCCTTCACAATTTCTTATGCCCGACATCCTCATACAACCTGGTCATTCCAACCCTATACGCATCGTATAGGGCAATACGATGCAGTTTAGGGTACGAGGTACCTTCTGCTACTAGTCATCCATCACCTCGCTATACGCTCTGTATAGGTCTATACGCGGCGTATAACGATGTGATGGATGACTAGTTGCAGAAAGTACCTCGTACCCTATACGTATCGTATTGTCCTATACGATGTGTATACAAGGTTTGACCATGTTTGACCTGAGTCCTATACGCACCGTATTGCCCTATACGATGCGTAAGGGCCCAAATTTTGTGTATTTAACCCTGCAAAATTCTCATTCGAACGTATCGTTCAAAAAAATTTCAAACAATCTCTCAAAAATTATAAACATGTCTTGGTGGTGGGATGGTAACTACGGTTTTCAGGTATATTCTAACGAGTCGCTGGAAAACAACCCGCAAAGTTCTGGCGTTCAAGAGGTGAACTGGGAGGATGTCTCGTCCGACGTTTATTCTAATCAAAGGGTAAGGCTTCCAGATTTGAACGAGCCACTGAGCAATCCTGAGTTCGTATACGGTGAACCGTCTTACCTTACACAACCCATGAACGACTACGTATACGGTGAAGTCTCTTACCCGACACAACAAACTAACAACTTCGTGTGCGGTGAAGTCTCTTACCCGACACAACAAACCGACAACTCCGAAGACGAAGAACAAAACCATCAAAATGTGTCGTATAAAACTGACTAGAATTTTTAGTCTCGTGATCAGTTGGTGGATTGGGCTATCCGGAGAGGACGTGAGAATGGTTACGTCCTTGTCACCCGACGATCGAGGAGAAAAGGCGACGATCCGACGGAACCGTTTATCAAGGTATGGCTTGTGTGTGACCGTCACGGCGAACGTGCGTCTACTGCCACGGTTAGACGTGCCAGTAGCAAGAAAATAGGTTGTCCCTTTAAATTGGAAGGCGAGTACCAAGAAAATACTGGTGATTGGAAATTAACGGTGAAGGATGACAGTCATAACCACGATCCTAGTCAACATCTTGAGGCGCACTCGTTTGCGAGGAGACTGTCTCAGTCAGAACAACTTTTGGTGGGGAAGTTGTATTTGCAAAACATGTTGCCACGAAACATTCTGGCAACTATAAGGGAACAAAACCCAGAGAGTAGTTGCATTAAAAAAGAAATTTATAATGCGATACAAAAGATAAAAAACGAAACGAGAGTCGATGAAACTCCAATGCAGATTCTGAAAACCTGCTTTCTTCTAAAACATACGTCTACTATACTCGGGAAGATCTTGCCACAAATATTGTGGAGGAGATATTCTTTGTTCATCCGAAATCGTATGAGATGTGGCGTGCATTCCCGCACGTGTTGATGATCGACGCGACGTACAAAACAAACATGTATAAACTTCCATTTGTCCAAGTGGTCGGTGTGACCTCCACACACCAGTCGTTTTGCGTCGCTCGTGCATTTATATCAAAAGAACAGGAGGAAAACTTCGTCTGGGTGCTACTGCAAATAAAAGCAATGTTGCAAAAGTGTATGGAGCCACGTGTGATAGTAACAGACAGGGACAAAGCTCTTATGAACGCGTGTGATAAAATATTTCCGGGTTGTTCCAATAACCTATATCGGTGGCACATACACGAGAATATCGCAAAACATTGCAGGGCATCATTTACAACTTCAACCGGCTTTACGAACGACTGTATGCAGCCAAAACAAGGAAGTAAGTTTTGAATATTTAATATTTTCAGTATTGAATATTTTATATATATTTAAATATTTATTCAATATTTAATATTTTTCCAAGAGTTATAGATTATGTGACTAAAAATTGGCTGGACCCGTATAAAGAAAAGTTTGTATCCGCGTGGTCCAACAGAAACATCAACTTTGGTCAACATATAACGAACCGAGTCGAGAGCCAGCATTCGCTCTTAAAGAGCTATCTTAGAAATGCTAACAGCTCGCTAGATAGACTTGTTGGGTTTGTTGATGAAATTGTATCAGATCAGTATTATCAGTTACAGTTTGGGTTTAGAACAAGCCTCATAAGGAAAATGGACAGCCACATAGCTATTGAATTGTTTGATAACCTGCACAGTAAAGTTTCACATAAAGCTCTAGATTTGTTAGAAAAAGAGTGGTACAAGTTATCACATATACGAAAACAAAATGCAACGTGTGGTTGCCAACTTTTCAGTAGTTGTGGGTTGCCATGTGCTTGTCGTCTGGCAAATATCGAAGCTACAGGTAAACTGTTCTGACTATTCAGTAGTTGTGGGTTGCCGTGTGCTTTTCAAAATGTTCTGACTATTTCGTTTAAAATACGGGTGGCATAATCCCTCTAGATGCGGTGGACGTCTTCCGGAGGAAACGTGATTTAAAACCGTCGTTTGTCGATGATGAAAATGTAGACGTGGATAAAGTACTTGGTCAACTGAGAAACAAAATTATGTCACAACCCTATCATGTCAAAAGAAGTATGATGTCGAGAATCGCAAGGGTGGTCTTTCCGAGCAAAAGTAACAAGAAAGCGCCAAAGGTACAAGAAGATACTCGCGGTCGTCCAACTTTGAAAAAGCAACAACAAATGAAACAGGATGTCGCGAGAAACAGCTCATTCACAGGATCCCAACAAAGCAAATGTGACCCTGCGAGACACAGCTCGTATATTGCGTCACAAGAGTCTATACAAGCGAGTTCGGTCATTCAACACTGTCGTTCAACGAAGGGTAAAGGAAAGCAACCACAAGATGATAACGCCCATCTTGGGTTTCCATTGATTATGGGGAAAGATGCGGTTAACAATATAAATTGTTTTAAGGATTCGATACCGTCTTTATTTTATACGTACATTTCACATATACAGGATGTAATCCCGACGGTAACTGTGGTTTTCGATCGATAGCTTTGGGCTTAGGGTTAAATGAAAACCGGTGGCTTTTTATCCGACAACAACTTCTACATGAGATGGACAATAAAGAGGAATGGTGGAGAACTGTTTTTGACAGAGTCGCCTTTCAAGAGTATGATAGGCTACGTCACACGATAGATTGGCGGGATGTGAAAGCCGCACCAGTTAGTCGTTGGATGTCGATGCCATACACAGGACTCCTAATTGCTCAAAGATTTGGGGTGATTGTTCATCTTTTAAGCATCAACGGTAATCAAACATTTTTTTCATTATGGTTTGGTCCTAATTTTCACGCTCAACATCAAATCGTATCGTTAGTTCACGTAAAAAAATGCTCATTTCATCCACGTCAAGTTAGACGGAGATTTTCTGATTCCCACGCCGAATGCACTTTGGAATTTGCACCGAAATGATTATGCAGCAAAATGGGAAAAGATATACAGTGATCGTATTGAACGATTTAAGAAAATAATGACTACTAATAGATCTAGATTTCCACAATACGTCACGAACCACGGATGATGTTTGTTAGTTTTAATTAATTTTTAATTAAATATAATTAATTTTATTTGTCATTTTAATTATTTTAAATTAATTTTACTTAATTATAATTAATTTTTTATTAGTTTTAATTAATTATTAATTAAATAAATTTAATTTTAATTAAAAATTAATTAAAACGCCACGTATAGAACTATACGTGGTGCATAGAATTGAATAAGAGGGAATTCAAACTTTTCAAATCTGAGATATTTTAAAGGCTACACGCTTCGTATAGATCAATACGTGGCATATATAATACCAAAAGTTGGTGGCTATACGCCACGTATTGATCTATACGAGGCGTATAGCCATTTGATATACCAAGAAAACGCATCGTATAATGCCAAACGAACCAAAAAACCACACACAAAGCCATACACGACCCGACAAGAAAACGCTCGTTCATTTGGATTGTCGTCTCAAAAAAACTTTGTAAAGGTACGTGTCTCAACCCGCGATCATTAATGTTAGGTTTATATTGAATATTAGCGGGTAAAACCGGGTAGATTAGCGATTTTTAGGTTGAAACATAAGAACTATACGCCACGTATAGGGCCATACGTGGCGTATAGTTCGTCAGAGGAAGACGATGAAGCCATACGCCACGTATAGATCTATACGTTGTGTATGGCTCAGGTTCTAGGCAACTTGGCCCGCGTATGGCCTGGTTTCCCGCGTATGGCTTAGTTTGCCCGGTAACTGGCCTGCGTATGGCTTTGGGGCCCTGCGTATGGCTTGGTTTACCCGGTAACAGCCTAAACGCCACGTATAAAGCTATACGTGCCGTATAGGTTTTTAAAAAAAATTTATTATTATTATTTATTATTTAAAATAATATATTATTATTATTTATTATTTAAAATAAAAAAAATTAATTATTATTATTTATTATTTAAAATAAAAACAATATTATTATTATTTAAAATAAAAATTAATTATTTATTATTTAAAATAAAAACAATATATTATTATTATTTATTTTTATTATTTAAAATAAAAACAATATAAAAATATTTCATTTATTATTTAAAATAAAAACAATTAATTATTTAATATTATTTAAAATAAAAAATTAAAAACAATTAATTATTATCAGATATGACGGATAATGATGATGATATTCAGATGGAGCAGCTAGACGATCTTGCGCACTACCATTTTCTGGATTTTTCGACCGATTCGGAGGCGTATGCCTGGTGCCAGAAGCTCCGGGAGGTACGGTTGGGCCAAGGGACGGCGGTGGATTGGGGGCTCCTCAAGGAGGTACAAGAAGCCGAGCGAGTTAGGACCATCATTGTCACACCCCAACCGACGGCGGAATACGCCGGGGCGGGACATGTAGACTGTTCAAAAGCTCAAGGTTTGCTAAAGTTTAAATAATTAAACATCCAATTTCATGTCACAAATAAACATAAATCCAACATTACAAAGAAAATGGAAATACATAAATAGTCTCATTAATTTAAATTCTATGCCATCGGTTCTAAGTGAAGCATCTTGCACTTATTCTCAAGCATTAGTACCTGAAACTTGATGAAAACGAGGTCAACTAAAAGTTGGTGAGCATACATAGGTTTTGACACATAACCAAGTTTAAAGTATTTTATACAATTCATACGATACACATGTATAAGGTATTTATGGAGAATCTATAGTTAAACTAGGTGTGTACAATCAAACCTTGTGACTGAGGCATAACACGCAGGTTACCCTAATGTAAAGTCGGTAACAAACACCCTAACCGGGTGGGTTTGTCAGACTCAATAGATTTATCAATGCTAACCGTTGGCTTGTACGGAGTTAATGATTGTACTAAAGTCATGTATATGTAGTCTTAACTCATAGCATTCAAACATAAAGCACATAACACATAATATCATACTATTGAATTGTATTTAAGTCTATGCAAAAAGTTTCAAAATTAAATCATGTTTCACCCCAAAAGTACAAAATAAAAAGGGGCTATGTAAACTAACTTGAATCAAAAGTGTAGCTAACACGCGAGTCTATGTGGCAAAACGATCCTTGTAACTCACCACGTTAACCTAGTGTATAATGTGTATTGAGTTAATAGTGTGTACAAAAGTCTATGTCTAAGTCTAGGGTTCAACGGGTTTTGATGTGTGTGGGTTGGTACAAATAGATTTGTGTTATTTTATGTAAAGGCATACTATGTTTAAATATGAATTTAATGCGTATTATGAGTTCAAGGTATACATGTATGAACTTAATAGTCACTGACGTAGGGTTGGATTTAAATTAATAAATAATTTTATTTATTTAATTGTGAAAAATATGCTAAAATATATATCATGTAAATATATATTTATGTTTAGAGAATAAACTTTGGTTTATGTAGATAGTGGTTAAAATAAATAAATAATTTTATTTATTTAAATAGATTAAATAAATAAATAATTTTTATTTATTTATTTGTGAAAATATGTTAAAATATATGGATGTAAATATATGTTTAGAAATTCTACTTATGTGATTAGTGTTTAGTTTAAATAAATAAAATAAATAACTAATTTCATTTATTTAAATAGATTAAATAAATAAATAATTTTTATTTATTTATTTGTAAAAATATGTTAAAATATATGGATGTAAATATATGTTTAGAAATTCTATTTATGTGATTAGTGTTTAATTTAAATAAATAAAATAAATAATTTTTTTATTTAAATAAATAAATAATTTTATTTATTTATTTATTTGTGAAAAATATGTTAAAATTTGTAAAATGTAAATTTATATTTATATTTAGAAAAGAAGTTTTTATTTGTGTATTATAATAAATAAATTTATTTATTTATTTATCATCTTTAAATATAAATATTAGTTTGCTTTAAATGAGTTAATATTTTATAAACTTTTATAAAATTTATTGCTTTTATTTAGAAATTAATTATAAATATTTAAGGTTTTTGTTTTAAAAGTTAAATGTGCAAATTTAACAATTTAATTTGGATTAAATCTGAATTTATATTGAAAATTTACAAATATGGTTTTATTCTGTTACAAATATTGTAAGGTTTATAAAAATATTTTTTATAAAATTTTTGAAGCTTTAAAAATCGGTTTAAAAAATATATACAGACCACCCGGTTCGAACCCAAGTGGTTTCTGTGTGGGTAATGCGTAATACCACTAGACCAGGAGGACTGATGCTGATTTTATCCCGGTCCGAAAACTATCTAAGCTGAAATCACAGAGGGACCGAGTTCGGTTGTAGCATGTAAGGCAAAAAGGCCGCTGGTGGTGGGTTTCGAACCCACGCCATCTAGCCCGGCGGTGCAGTGGCTTACCGGCTGGGCTAGATGGTTTTGCTGATAAATAATGAAATCTGAAATCATAAATGCGTTAAATGAATCAAAACAAAATCCCCAAATTCAAATCGCATGAGCGGCTCAAGAACCCTAATGGCAATCGAACTTGATACAACCTGATGATACGATTCAATAAGGGGCTAATGATATTCATTCAAAAACGAATCGAATGGCTTAAATCTTACTTGATATGGTCGAGTAATGAAGGCTAACGGCTACGATTTCAGTTCCGATGTTCTTGGTACTCGATTGGGGAGCAGAGGTGAAATGGGAGTCGAATAAGCGTTTAGAGAGCTTACAACGAGTTGTGTGAAGGGGTGTGTCGTGTTTAATTCGTTTAATTTTATCAAAATCGCACGATTTGATTACGGTTTGAAAGTGACAGCTGTCAGGATCAAATCACACGAAATTGGTTTGATTTTTGGATGCATTGGGTCGTGTACTGGTCTACATTCATCCGGTAAACGTTTGCGCGTGATTTCCGGGAATTTAAACGCGTTAATTTTTCGGATTGGAATTGAATTGATACGAATTTGACTTTGCGAAGTCAAATCTGTTTGAATTCGAATTCGCCCGCTTGAATTATCGAATTGATATGATAATTGGGCTGAGGTTGGGTCGATTTCTGTTTGTGGATCCACGAGGAGTCCAATTCGACAAAGATCCGTCACCCGTAGTCTTGGATTATCACGGTTCTTGGCTCCTTTGACTTTTGGAAGTCAAACTGATTAAGAAAAGTCAAAATCAATGTTTTAAAAGTCAAATTCCGTGTGTGGGGTTTAATTTAGGGTTCAATCGGTTAGGGTTCAAACTAGTATGCATGTATATGTGTATGTACTTGTATAATGTTTGGGTATGTATATATATATGTATATATATATGTGTGTGTATATGTACTTGTATGTTGTATAAATGTATATATATATATATATATACATATGTGTTCAAATATTTATGTGTATATAGGAATTCTAGAACAAATGCGGGTAGAAATTTTGATGTAGGGCTTGATATAATCATTTCACCAAGATTGAAATTCATACATGTCTTATTGTACCAAAATGAAAACGTGAAAATCAGAAAGGTTACAGTATCCCCATGTTGAGGGAATTTCGTCCCGAAATTTTAGCTAGTTGAGGCGACTGTATCAGCAAAGATGTGAGGGTACTTGAGTTTCATTTGGTCCTCACGTTCCTAAGTAAATTCAGGTCCACGCTTAGATTCCCATCGTACTTTGACAATAGGGATACGGCTTCGCTTGAGTTGCTTGATCTCGCGACCCATGATCTCTACTGGTCTCTCCACGAAGTGCATTGTTTCGTCAATGCGCACATCGTCAAGAGGTATATGGAGATTCTCATCAGCAAGACATTTCTTTAGGTTGGACACGTGGAAAGTAGGATGTACATTAGCAAGTGATGGAGGTAATTCCAGTTTGTAAGCCACTTTCCCGATCCTTTCGAGGATCTTGAATGGACCCACATAGCGAGGTGCTAGTTTACCCTTCTTCCCGAAATGGATCACCCCCTTCCAAGGAGATACCTTTAGAAGTACAAGATCACCGACTTGAAATTCCAAGGGTTTACGTCTCTTGTCGGCATAGCTCTTTTGCCGACTCCTTGGTACTTGAATGTTGTTGCGGATCTGTAGGATCTTTTCGGACGTTTCTTGGATTAATTCGGGACCGGTGATTTGTGCTTCACCAATCTCGTTCCAACAGATAGGAGAGCGACACTTCCGACCATAGAGAGCTTCAAATGGAGCCATGTTGATGCTTGTGTGGTAGCTATTGTTGTAAGAGAACTCGATGAGGGATAGATGTGAATCCCAATTGCCACCAAAATCAATTACACAAGCTCTAAGCATGTCCTCGAGCATCTGGATTGTTCACTTGGTCTGACCATCAGTTTGGGGATGGTAAGCCGTGCTTAAATCCAAGCGTGTACCAAGAGTAGTTTGGAGGGATTGCCAAAAGCGGGAGGTGAAACGAGCATCCCTATCAGATATTATGTTAAGTGGGACCCCGTGACGACTCACAATTTCGTCAATGTAGATTCGGGCTAGTTTCTCTACCCGATAGTCTTCTCGGATGTGTAGAAAGTGAGCAGATTTGGTGAGACGGTCAATGATCACCAAAATGCTATCATAACCTCTAGAAGTACGAGGGAGTTTGGTAATGAAATCCATGGCTCGATTTTCCCATTTCCACACTGGGATTTCCGGTTATTCAAGTAAACCAGAAGGACGTTGATGTTCAGCCTTGACTTTGGAGCAAGTTAGACATTTTGCAACATATAGTGCAATGTCTTTCTTCATCCCGGGCCACCAGTATTGTTGGTGAAGACCCTTGTACATTTTATCAGCCCCGGGATGGACGGAGTAACGAGTTTTGTGTGCCTCGCTCATAAGGACTGCGCGAAGGTCATCACGATCGGGGACCCAGATACGATTCAAGTAATAGAGGAGACCATTAGGTTTGGTTTCTAATAGAAGTTCAACACCACATGACATTTCGTTATACAGATTACCCTCGGTGACCGAGACGTGTTGAGCTTCTAAGATGCGATTTTGAATATCGGTTTGAATCCTAACACAATGAAGCATAACGTGGTCCTTACGACTCAAGGCATCGGCCACAACATTCGCTTTACCGGGATGGTATCGAATCTCGCAGTCGTAGTCGTTAAGGAGCTCGACCCAACGTCGTTGCCTCATGTTGAGTTCTTTTTTATTGAAGATGTGTTGGAGACTTTTGTGGTTAGTGAACACCACACATTTCGTGCCATAGAGATAATGCCTCCAAATCTTTAATGTGAAGACGACCGCACCCAACTCAAGATCGTGCGTCGTATAATTCTTTTCGTGAATTTTAAGTTGTCTTGATGCATAAGCGATCACCTTGCCCCGTTGCATGAGAACACAACCGAGGCTTTGGTTTGATGCATCGCAGTAGACCACCAGATCATTGTTGCCATCAGGAAGAGTGAGAATAGGAGCGTTGCACAATTTTTGCTTGAGGAGTTGGAAGGCTTCCTCCTGCTTTGGTCCCCATTCATAGTGTTTACCTTTGTGGGTCAAGGCCAAAAGAGGGACCGCAATCTTGGAAAAGTTTGAGATGAAACGATGGTAATAACCAGCAAGACCAAGAAATGAACGAACTTCGGTAGGGGTCTTAGGGGTACTCCAATTCTTAACGGCTTCGATATTTGCGGGATCAACATGAATTCCCTTTTCGTTAACAATATGACCCAAAAATTGAACTTCCGTTAGTCAAAATTCACACTTGGAGAACTTAGCATATAGTTGTTCTTTTCTTAAAAGGTCTAAAACCAACTTAAGGTGTTGTTCATGATCTGATTTGGTCTTGGAGTAGATCAAGATGTCGTCAATGAAAACGATCACGAATTTATCTAGGTATGGTTTGCATACGCGATTCATGAGATCCATGAAAACCGCGGGGGCATTGGTTAGCCCAAAAGGCATAACCATAAATTCGTAGTGACCGTATCTCGTACGAAAGGCAGTCTTTGGAATATCCTCCTCTTGCACACGAAGTTGGTGATATCCGGATCGAAGATCAATCTTCGAGAAGTAGGTGGAACCTTGGAGTTGATCAAAGAGATCATCAATCCTAGGCAAAGGATAACGGCTCTTGATGGTAAGTTTGTTGAGTTCGCGGTAGTTAATACACATCCGGAATAAGCCATCTTTCTTCTTCACGAATAGGACGGGTGCACCCCATGGTGAATGACTGGGATGAATGAAACCTTTATCGGAAAGTTCTTGAAGCTGACTTGCAAGTTCTTGCATTTCAGAAGGTGCTAGGCGGTATGGAGCTTTACCCACAGGATTAGCTCCGGGTACAAGGTCGATACGAAACTCGACTTGACGAACGGGTGGAAGACCGAATAGATCTTCAGGAAATACTTTGGGAAAGTCACAAATGATGGGGATGTATTGAATGCTCTTCTCTTGGTCCTTCTTTTGAACGATATGGGCTAGGAAGGCCACATACTTCTTCCGTAAGTACTTTCGGGCCGTAGTGCACGACATGAGCTTAAGCCCACTACATGGTTTCTCACCAAAGACTTTTAATGTATCACCCGAGGGGAGAGGAATTCGGATAAACTTCTCGAAACAAACGACCTCGGCATGATGACTAGATAGCCAATCCATGCCTATGATGATATCAAAGCTTCCCAGTTGCATAGGTATGAGGTTGACGGGAAAGGAATATTCATTAAGTTCGATGACACAATCGTGGATAATGGAGTCAATGATGATGGGGTTTCCATCCGCTACTTCAACGGTAAACATTTTCTCTAACTTAGTTCGGGTTTTAGCAAGGAAAGATTCAAAATTAAGTGAAACAAAACTCTTATCGGCTCCGGTATCAAATAGTATGGAAGCATACTTGTTATTAACGAGGAACGTACCGTTAACCACATCATTGTTGGCCTGGGCTTCATTAGCATTTATGTTGAAAGCACGCCCTCTAGCTCCACCTTGATTAGGGTTGATAAGTTTTGGGCATCGGTTTCGGAAGTGGTTTGGGTTACCACATTCAAAGCAAGCATTCCCATAACCCCTTTGTTTCCCTGGTTGGCTGTATTGCCGGGTGGTTTGACCCTGCAGGTGTTGACTAAATGCCCATATCTTCCACAGCTGGCATATATCCGACACGGTATATTTGGGAAATGATGGTAATTGCACGTGTTGCACAAAGGGCTGCTGCCCACATAATGTTTCTTGGCTGAATTCTGAGTCATAGGAGCAACGTGATTGACTGGGGCAGCTGGGGTAACAACAGAAAAGTTCGTAGTCTTTCGTTTCTTGTTGTTAGAGAAAGGTTCTAGTTTGACCCCTTTGGAGGGCTCAGAAGGTGTTGCCGTGTCTAGGACTTTCTTAGCACCCTTCCTTGTTAGCGTACCCGCCTTTACATGGTTATCGGTTAATGTGGCGGATAGGTGGATGGCATCTTCAAGGGTAGCTGGGTTCCTCCCTAAAACAGTGTCTTGGATTTTCATCGGCAGACCACCGATGTCCTTTTCAATACCCCGAGCCAAAGGTGTGACCATATGAGGTACTAGAAGAATTAGCTCATGGAAACGGGTGGTGTAGGCTAAACTTTCACCACTATCTTGGGCAAGATCCCAAAATTCGGCCTCTAACTTCTTCATTTCATTGCGAGGACAGAACTCCTCGGTCATGAGCCGTTTGACTTCATCCCATGCCAAGGCCATTGCCACATCCATGCCCCTATTCCTCTTTTCACCATTCAACCAAGTGAGCGCT
This sequence comes from Smallanthus sonchifolius, assembly GCA_023525975.1. Lineage (NCBI taxonomy): Eukaryota > Viridiplantae > Streptophyta > Magnoliopsida > Asterales > Asteraceae > Smallanthus > Smallanthus sonchifolius. The sequence goes on along the minus strand of CM042019.1, from coordinate 42,275,419 downwards.
CGTTTTTGGAAGACGCTGGTGGCATAGCGGACCCGGAGGTTGTCGGGACAATCGCTGTTGAGAAAAGTGCTTTCAATGCTCTCGAACCATTGCAAAAGACCCGTGGTTCCTTCAGTGTCATAAAACTTAGTGGGGTTGCAAGAGTTAAAATGCTTGAAAGTGCATTGCGGTGGGCTGGCACCACCCCCACCATTAGTCCCATGGTTACCTTTGTAGCACCATTAACTTGAGTGAGTTGAGTTACCAGTTGTGCAAGGATAGCAGCAATATCAGTGTTGTTGTTGGCCACGGTAGCACGACGGGGAGGCATTCTACAGATTTTCACAAGACAAGAAAAGATGTAAGAGTTTATGAAAGTTGATTGAATTTAAAAGGGAATAAAATGATAGATGAAGTACTAAATCATAGTTTGGATTGTACTCAAATAGTGACATAATCACTTGAATACTATGACACATTAAGGTCAGTTAAACTTATATAATTTTCAAGGAGACATGCTTTAGCCTATAAGTAAACACTCATCCCGGGAATTCCCAGGAAAACATACGGGTCCCTCGGTTGATTGGGATTTATGCGAAATACTTTCCTAGATAGAAAACCCAGAATACAGGTGTCACCCTTCCAGATTGCACGTGTCCTCTAATAATTAACAAAGTTTAAAACCTTAACGAGGAAGTAAAGAAATTATATAGATTTAAATTCATGAAGTTTCCACATGCTATGATGATGATGACAGAGAAGTAGGTAAGAAGGTTATGAGGCTTAGGGTATGGGTAGAGATATTATTTATTTATCTAGTGTAGTCTACTAAGTCATGAATTTTAGCAAATAAGGTATCAAATGAATAAATATTAATATAATAGGCAAGTAACACATAGCATGTAGCATATCATATAATCATAGAACATGGCAATAATGGGTGTCCTAAGGTTATAGTCTAGGTCAAAGGTGTCTAATAACCTAATTCCATATAACCAAGGCTCTGATACCAAACTGTCATACCCCAACCGACGGCGGAATACGTCGGGGTGAGACATGTAGACTGTTCAAAAGCTCAAGGTTTGCTAAAGTTTAAATAATTAAACATCCAATTTCATGTCACAAATAAACATAAATCCAACGTTACAAAGAAAATGGAAATACATAAATAGTCTCATTAATTTAAATTCTAGGCCATCGGTCCTAAGTGAAGCATCTTGCACTTATTCTCAAGCATTAGTACCCGAAACATGATGAAAACGAGGTCAACTAAAAGTTGGTGAGCATACATAGGTTTTGACACATAACCAAGTTTAAAGTATTTTATACATTCATACGATACACATGTATAAGGCATTTATGGAGAATCTATAGTTAAACTAGGTGTGTACAATCAAACCTTGTGACTGAGGCATAACACGCAGGTTACCCTAATGTAAAGTCGGTAACAAACACCCTAAGCGGGTGGGTTTGTCAGACTCAATAGATCTATCAATGTTAACCGTTGGCTTGTACGGAGTTAATGATTGTACTAAAGTCATGTATATGTAGTCTTAACTCATAGCATTCAAACATAAAGCACATAACACATAATATCATACTATTGAATTGTATTTAAGTCTATGCAAAAAGTTTCAAAAGTAAATCATGTTTCACCCCAGAAGTACAAAATAAAAAGGGGCTATGTAAACTCACTTGAATCAAGAGTGTAGCAAACACGCGAGTCTATGTGGCAAAACGATCCTTGTAACTCACCACGTTAACCTAGTGTATAATGTGTATTGAGTTAATAGTGTGTACAAAAGTCTATGTCTAAGTCTAGGGTTCAACGGGTTTTGATGTGTGTGGGTTGGTACAAATAGATTTGTGTTATTTTATGTAAAGGCATACTATGTTTAAATACGAATTTAATGCATATTATGAGTTCAAGGTATACATGTATGATCTTAATAGTCACTGACGTAGGGTTGGATTTAAATTAATAAATAATTTTATTTATTAAATTGTGAAAAATATGCTAAAATATATATCATGTAAATATATATTTATGTTTAGAAAATGAACTTTGGTTTATGTAAATAGTGGTTAAAATAAATAAATAATTTCATTTATTTAAATAGATTAAATAAATAAATAATTTATATTTATTTATTTGTGAAAATATGTTAAAATATATGGATGTAAATATATGTTTAGAAATTCTACTTATGTGATTAGTGTTTAGTTTAAATAAATAAAATAAATAACTAATTTCGTTTATTTAAATATATTAAATAAATAAATAATTTTTATTTATTTATTTGTGAAAATATGTTAAAATATATGGATGTAAATATATATATTTAGAAATTCTATTTATGTGATTAGTGTTTAGTTTAAATAAATAAAATAAATAATTTCATTTATTTAAATAAATTAAATAAATAAATAATTTTATTTATTTATTTATTTATGAAAAATATGTTAAAATTTGTAAAATGTAAATATATATTTGTATTTAGAAAAGAAATTTTTATTTGTGTATTATAATAAATAAATTTATTTATTTATTTATCATCTTTAAAAATAAATATTAGTTTGCTTTAAATGAGTTACTATTTTATAAACTTTTATAAAATGTATTGCTTTTATTTAGAAATTAATTCTAAATATTTAAGGTTTTTGTTTTAAAAGTTAAATGTGCAAATTTAACAATTTAATCTGGATTAAATCTGAATTTATATTGAAAATTTACAAATCTGGTTTTATTCTGTTACAAATATTGTAAGGTTTATAAAAATATTTTTTATAAAATTTTTGAAGCTTTAAAAATCGGTTTAAAAAATATATGCAGACCACCCGGTTCGAACCCGGGTGGTTTCTGTGTGGGTAATGCGTAATACCACTAGACCAGGAGGACTGATGCTGATTTTATCCCGGTCCGAAAACTATCTAAGGTGAAATCACAGAGAGACCGGGTTCGGTTGTAGCATGTAAGGCAAAAAGGTCGCTGGTGGTGGGTTTCTAACCCACGCCATCTAGCCCGGCGGTGTAGTGGCTTACCGGCTGGGCTAGATGGTTTCGCTGATAAATAATGAAATCTAAAATCATAAATGCGTTATATGAATCAAAACAAAATCCCCAAATTCAAATCGCATGAGCGGCTCAAGAACCCTAATGGCAATCGAACTTGATACAACCTGATGATACGATTCAATAAGGGGCTAATGATATTCATTCAAAAACGAATCGAATGGCTTAAATCTTACTTGATATGGTCGAGTAATGAAGGCTAACGGCTACGATTTCAGTTCCGATGTTCTTGGTACTCGATTGGGGAGCAGAGGTGAAATGAGAGTCGAATGAGCGTTTAGAGAGCTTACAACGAGTTGTGTGAAGGGGTGTGTCGTGTTTAATTTGTTTAATTTTATCAAAATCGCACGATTTGATTAAAGTTTGAAAGTGACAGCTGTCGGGATCAAATCACACGAAATTGGTTTGATTTTTGGATGCATTGGGTCATGTACAGGTCCACATTCATCCGGTAAACGTTTGCACGTGATTTCCAGGAATTTAAACGCGTTAATTTTTTGGATTGGAATTGAATTGATACGAATTTGACTTTGCGAAGTCAAATCTGTTTGAATTCGAATTCGCCCGCTTGAATTATCGAATTGATATGATAATTGGGCTGAGGTTGGGTCGATTTATGTTTGTGGATCCACGAGGAGTCCAATTCGACAAAGATCCGTCACCCGTAGTCTTGGATTATCACGGTTCTTGGCCCCCTTTGACTTTTGGAAGTCAAACTGATTAAGAAAAGTCAAAATCAATGTTTTAAAAGTCAAATTCCGTGTGTGGGGTTTAATTTAGGGTTCAATCGGTTAGGTTTCAAACTAGTATGCATGTATATGTGTATGTACTTGTATAATGTTTAGGTATGTATATATATATATATATATATGTATATATATATGTGTATATGTACTTGTATGATGTATAAATGTATATGTATATATACATATGTGTTCAAATATTTATGTGTATATAGGGATTCTAGAACAAATGCGGGGAGAAATTTTGAAGTAGGGCTTGATATAATCATTTCACCAATATTGAAATTCATACATGTCTTATTGTACCAAAATGAAAACGTGAAAATCAGAAAGGTTACAATCATCGGCCAGGACACGCCATGGTCGCGTCTTTTTGATCTTTCATTCGCGACCGAGAGGTGGTCGTCGAGTTTCTTTCGACGTTCATCTACTCAGAGGCTGGGCTGGCGCCTATTCCCGGGGAGGCGCCGGATATGGATCCGGATCATATTTCATTTTCTATTTTTGGGGTCATTTACCGTCAGACCCTCCGTCAGTGGGCCGTCACGACGGGCTTGTACTACGAGCCTGAGACGGTCACGCCACTTTTCACCGAGGCGGTGACGGAGGTGTACAAGGAGGAACTCCTTGTTTTTTGGGGCTTGATTTCAGATAGTCCTTGGTTGGGTACCAAGGGGAGGGTCTCGGGTATTAGAGACCCTTTGTATAGATATTTGCACCGGCTTATTTCGACGTCAATCGCACCGCGTCTGAAAAGCCGTGAGTGGTGCACTGATAGAGACCTTTTCTTTCTTTAATGCCTGCTTACTGGGAGGCGGTGCGACATATCCACGTCCATGGCACTTTATTGTGCATCTGCCTATATGCGACAGAAGCGCGGACTTTTGTATGTCGGTGCTCTCATCACGCAGATCATGCGGTCGGTTACACCATTTGACGTCCATGAGCCTGCGATGTTACCGTCTATTCCCCCTGTCCGATTAGACCGTCGCACGGCGAGCAGCATGCGCATCACGCACCGATTCTCGCAGGGCCTTCGGTTCGTAGGGGCCGTCCAGGACCTGGTTTGGGTCCCGGTGCCGTTGCCGCAGATGCCTGGACAGGGGGACCCGCCTATGCCTCATCCGCTACAGGGTGTGGCGATGGAGGACGGGCTGCCGCACGTCGAGCCCATCCACGACCATCCGCCACAGCATCCCCGACACGTACGTCGGTTTGTTAGGCTGGAGAGAGCTACCCAGACATTGCTTGATGGCCTTATTGCCGACTCACGGCGACAGGGTCGTCAACTCGATCGCATGGAGGACCTGATGATGTGGGCGGTTGGACAGCTCGTGGATCTGTCACGAGCCGCCGACATCGAGCCAAACCCACTACCACCGTTCAGGATGAGGGTGGGGCGGGTCAGGGTGACGGCAGAGCCGGTTCGGTTTAGTTCTTTTATTTGTACTTTGTTTCTTTCGTTGTTATGTATGTAAAACATTTTGATGTATATATTTAATTTTTTGTTTGGTTTGTAATATTTAATATTTTGTTTGATTGTAATGTTTAATATTTTGTTTGGTTTGTAATGTTTAATATTTTGTTTGATTGTAATGTTTAATATTTTGTTTGGTTTGTAATGTTTAATATTTTGTTTGGTTATACTGTAAAAATATAATAAATGTTTAAAAAATTTAAAATATATAAAATTTATAAATAGATAACAAACTTATATTAACAAAATTATATAAATTAAAATAAAAATAAACAAAATATAAATAAAATAAAATAAATATAATTAAATAAAAAAATACCTATACGTGGCGTATAGGTCAATACGCCACGTATAGGATTCATAAACTCCCAAATCTTCCAACTTTTGAAGCAAAAATATAACCCGTGCCTCATAAGCTGCGTATAGATCAATACGCCACGTATTGGACCAGCCGCCAGACAGAGAATGACAAATCTTTTAACATATCAAATCACGTATTGGACCAGCCACGTATTGGACCAGCCCCCTTCACCCTTAGTATTCCAAAAGTATTTTTCTCTACCATTAGGTCAGCAACCCCAACGACATCTTTAAGTTTAGTTGTTACTCCTTATTTATTTTAAATATTAAAATAATTATTAATTTTTTTATTATTATCATTAATTGTTTAGCTTTATCATTAGTTGTTTAGTTTTAAATAGTTAAGTAAATTGTGTTTTTGGCCCCAAATATTTGGTCTGTTTAACCCTTTAAGTGCAAAAACAAATCTTTTAACATATCAAATCATTTGGTTGCATTTCTGGGTGGGGGGTTGGGGTCTAGTGGTAAAAAGGGAGTCCCCCAACTAAAAGGTTGTTGCTTCAAATCTTGCTCAATACAAAATAAATAAAAAGTTTGCATTAAAAAATGCGTAATAAAATATTAAACAAATACGTCTTTGAATTTTAAGTTCTTTGTATTTTAAGTTCTTTTTATTTTATATCAAATACGTCTTTGAAATAAAATATTAAACAAAACATAAAACTTAATGCAGTAAAAAGTATATCATATGAGAGAAAATTTATATTAAATAAAAGTAACGTATCAAAAATAAAATATTTCATTGATATATATTTTATGAATATTATAATAACAAAAGGAAAAAAAAAACAGTATTTTATATTTTTTTCTTTTTTATTACTTATATTTATACCGAAATAATATTAAAAATAGTTGCAGGAGACAAAACAAAAAAGGATTGATAAAAATAAATTGATGTTTAAGATGATTTATTGTTTACATTGAATTTACATGAGAAAAAATTGCATAAAACTTATACAAACATAGTTATAAAAAACTCCAAATCTAAGAGATGTATAAACCGTAAATGAAATATAAAAATATAAAATAATAATAATAAAAAGCTTAAAAATATAAATATTATTTTAAGTATTTAATAATAATAGTAAATATTATTATAAGTATTAGAAGTATAATGATAAAGATTACACAATAGTCCTCTAACTATTAAACAATCTTAGTTATTTACATAAATAATCACTTAGATTTAAAAAGACTAAAATAACTTTGTACTTAATAGAAAGCTTTACAGAGTTAGTGTTAAAAACTAAAATGTTTATAGAAATACAACAAAATGGTTTGATATGTTAAAAGCTTTCAATTTGAACTGAAATAATTAAACAAGCCAAATCTCAAGGGCCAAAAACGTAATTTACTCTTAAGAGATTTGATTTAAGTTTAATACACTAAAAGTATCATTTGCATTGATTCGATTTTCTCTAAATTCTTTCATCAACCTATCAACTCATTTAGCCTCGTTTATGTATATTAGTTACACTCGTCATAGGTTAGAATACATCTTGACACTGCCACAACACTATGATATCATGTTCTTTAAATCTAATTAGTTTTTTTCCTTGCGTTATGCGGCGGGAGTTTGGTAGTTATCAGTTCGGCTCTTCCACAAGGATAAAGTTACGTCCAAACACAGACTCACTATAGCGTACGTTACAAAAAAAATACTCGGATCGCTAACAAAAAAAATAAACAAAGTCGTGTATCCCGTTTAAAAAAAGGTTAACGAATGAAAGTTATTACAAAAAAACAAAATTATTACTAATATTAACGGCAAAAAATAACTAAAGTTTACTTTATTAAAGTTTTGTGACAAATCTATAAATAAAAAGAACTTTTGAGTAAAAAACAAATGTTAAATTTCACTATTCCATCGTTAATAAAAAAGAAACATAAAACTAAATAATAAAAAACGAAAAAACAAAATAAAAAAGTTACCAGTTCGGGTCGTTGAAAAACATAAAAACGAATTTCGATATGGGTTCTGATAATACCAATACCGACAATAATGTTGTTCGCTAATAATAGGTTCGGCTCATCATGGTACTACAACGGTAACGGCACTCGCTATAGGCAACGATAAAAAAACTCGATTTCGAATATAACTCTGTTTTAGAAAAAAATTATATCGGAAAGTCGGCAAAAAAAACTAAAAACAACCGCGCCCACCGTATTTTGAAAAAAGTTAACGAACAAAAGTTATTAAAGGAAAACGAAATTAAAAAAACAAAATAAGTTAAAAGCGCATATTATAAATAGTATAAGGGCTAAAAACTAAAATGTAAAAAAAAAAGACAACCACGAACAAACATATGACACAACATCAAAATGCATTGTTAAATTACCAAAAAGCCCTATTACTGTTCAATATCACGGGCAATAATAGTTAATTAATACTATGTTACAAAGCACACGAATTTGCTTGAATTTACGGTAGGAATGAGCAGAAAAACTAACCAACTGAAACAACAAAAAACGAACCTAAGTAACCATATCAATTGAGAAATAGCTGGTTTATCTTTCTGATTTTTTTATATAACCGATTTTTATTATTTATTATGTGATAATGGTTATATGTGTATAAATAGCCAAGTTAACTGAATCAAATTGACATAAAATTGTTATTTTATCTCTATGGTTTTTATTTTCTTTTATAGGTAATACGTTTTATGTCAGAAAAGTTTTGTTATAACTCTTTTATAAATAACATATCAGTTGCCATTTATTCTCGAACACAAAAAAAAAACTGTTAATATTTTATTTGAATCAAGATATAATCATATTTGTTAATTGAACTTAGCATGAATTCACCCACGTCCAAAGTTGGCAGTTAACCGAACCATTTTTCCAATAATCGAACGGTTATAAGTATATAAAATCGGAATATTTAGATTCGGGTCTACTATATAACCAAACCAAATCCACCCATTCTCGGTCCTATATTCCCTTTTCTTTAAACACAATAAGATCAAATCATAGCACAACCTCAAGCATAAAAAGTGCAGATGGCTCAAGGTATCCTAATAACCGTTTTACGGTTTTACCACTAATAATGGTGACCCATGATCCACTTTTCGACTAGTTTCTGAAATCGCCTACAAGAATCGTTCTTTTATTAGAATTCTAGACAACGTGTAATCTATTTACACTTTGAAATTTTGACTTTTTCTTTAAACTTTTTTAAAGAAATTAAAAAAACAAAATTATTGTGCTCATGTCTATGCTTTTGAACAGGGCTATCCGTGGCATGTGTTGTTTTGTTATGATATCGAGAGTGAACGATAAAACGAGCGAGAATGATAAACGAGAAAATAAAAAAATGAGAGAGAATGATTGAGAGGAAAATTGAATGATTTGATTAATAACTCAATAATAATTACAAACAGACTATTTATACACAATTAAAGAAGCTAACAAAACTATCCGATCAGGCGAAGATGACAAGTTTGCCAACACCCCCTCAAGTTGGAGGTGTATACAACCCCAACTTGGAAACGATATCTGAATGCGGTTACCAGTCAGACTCTTGGTGAATAAATCCACTAGTTGATCAGAAGTCCGCGTATAAGAAAGCAGAATCAAACCGACTTGAAGCTTCTCACGGACAAAATGACAGTCCAACTCAATATGCTTAGTTCGCTCATGAAAAACAGGATTCTTAGCGAAGTGGATGGCCGCCTGACTGTCACACTTGAGAGGATCTGGAGTGAGGTTGGGAAGCTGAAACTCCACAAATAACCGAGTTAACCAAGCAAGTTCTTGTGTGACACGGCGAAGAGACCGATATTCAGCCTCAGTAGAGCTAGGAGAAACAGTGGCTTGCTTCTTGGATTTCCAAGAAATAGGACTGCCCCCAAGAGAGATGAAATAACAACTAATAGAACGCCGAGTATTAGGGCAAGCCGCCCAATCGGAATCACAATAAGCATATAAAGTCATATCAAGATCATCATTAAAAAACAACCCTTGAGACAAGTGCCTTTGACATAACGAAGAGTATGCTACGCAGCATCCCAATGAGGAACACGCATCACTCATAAACTGGCTGAGAAACTGAACCGTAAAGGCAAGATCAGGCCGAGTGTGAGTGAGATAGTTGAGCTTACCAATAAGCCGACGATAGGCCAAAGGATCATCAAGAACTTGACCTTCATTGAGCTTGAGCTGTAAATACAAAGGCAAAGGCAAAGGCAAAGGGGACGAAACAGAAGAAACATCATCTGTATGAAACTCATTCAACATATCCTTCGCAAACTTACGTTGAGCCATAATAAGACCAGAAGGAGATTTGAGAACCTCAATGCCCAAAAAATAGTTAAGACTACTAAGATCCTTGATCTGAAACGTGGAATGTAAGAAAGCCTTTAAAGCAAATTACTAGTGAGAAGAATGTCATCAACATAGACAGCCACATGAACAACAAAATCTCCCATTGTTTTAGAAAACAAAGAATAATCATTGGGAGAACGCATATAGCCTTTGGTTTTAAGAGCATCAGAAAGCTTTCCAAACCACTGCCTTAAAGCTTTCTTCAAACCATAAAGAGACTTCTTGAGCTTAAGAACATGATTAGGAGAGGATAATGGCATTCCAGGAGAAGGAAGCATTATTAACATCCAACTGATATAAACCCCAATGTCGTTTGGTGGCAACAGCAACAAGACTGCGAATAGTAGTCATTTTAATGACATGGGAGAAAGTCTCATTATAATCAATCCCGGCTTTCTGAGTATCACCACGGAAAACTAAACGGGCTTTGCGACGTTCAACTGTGCCATCATCATTATATTTGACTTTATACACGCATTTGCATTTAATAGCCTTTTTACCCTTAGGTAAATGCATAACATCCCAAGTTTGATTACGTCCCAAGGGATTAAATTCCTTAGTCATTGCCTCTTGCCAAGCAAGATGTTTAGCAGCCTCCTGATAAGAAGAAGGTTCTTGAACAGAATCAAGATTGAGAAGGAGCTGCTGAGAATCAGGAGAAAGACCAGCAAGATTAACAAAATGAGAAGCTTGGCAAGCACTCGACAAAGTATGAAAGCAAGAAGAATCAACAGAAGCAGAATTACAAACATAATCTTGTAAATGAGAAGGAGGAACAGAAGAACGAGAAGATCTTCTTAGCTAAAGAGGAGGAGGAGGAACAGGAGAAACAGGAGGAGGAGCAGAATCAACTTCAGGAGAAACCGAAGAAGACGAAGGAACAACAGATGGATCTGGCTCCTCAAATAGATCATTTAGAGAAGGGAACAAAGAAGAAGGATCCGAAGAATGTAAAGAAGGGAAAATGTGCTCAAGAAAAGTCACATCCCGAGAAACAAGAACCTGTCGAGTGTCAACATTATAAAGCTTGTAACCTTTCTTTCCAAAAAGATATCCAATAAAAATACAAGCTTGAGCCCTAGCTGAAATTTATCTCTTCCGGGTGTAGAAGTAGAAGTATAACACAAACACCCAAAAGTACGGAGATGAGTGTATGATGGAGCTTTACCAAAAAGCATCTCTGAAGGATTTTTGCCCTGGAGAACCCGTGTGGGAAAAATACTAATCAAATGAGTAGCAGTAAGAACACATTCACCCCAAAATGTTATAGGTAACTTGGATTGAAATATAAGAGCTCGGGCAGTTTCAAGAAGATGCTTATGTTTCCGTTCTACCACTCCATTCTGTTGAGGAACCCCAGGACAAGTAGTTTGATGAAGAATGCCCTTCTGTTTAAAATACAAGGCATGATGAACACTCGAATCAAGTTCAAAAGCATTATCAGATCGAATACGCTTTACTTTGGTACTAAATTGAGTATCAACCATCTCAATGAACCCTTGAAGAATAGTAAAGGCATTGCCTTTAGTTGTCAAAAGATGAATCTAAGTAGTTCTAGTAAAATCATCAACAATCATGAGAAAATATTTATATCCATCATATGTAGTAAATCGATACGGTCCCCACGTATCAATATGAATAAGATCAAACATGCGAGTTGGATATACCACTAGAAGCAAAAAGGAAGTTTGTGATGTCTAGCCTTAGGACAAACCTAACAATCATCAATAGAACAATCATGTGCAACACATAGGTAAATGGCCAAGACGATGATGCCAAAATTTCAAAGAAACAACATAATTACAGTGAGAAAAAGAATCAACTGAAACAGAGAAAAGTTTATTAGGATGTAAAAGAAAAAGTCCATTGAGGAGATCTACCAGAACCAACTGACTACTCAGTGAAGGGGCCTGCAAGAAACAAGAAGTTTTAGAAAACTGAACAAGACCCTTTTTATCCTTACAAAGTTTGGGAACTGATAAAAGATTATGCTTGAATTGAGTCACAAAGAAGACATTGGAGATAGAAAAAGTCTTGGTGAGATTAACCGTTCCGACTTGCGTAACAGTTAAGACATGCCCGTTTGGAAGAAGAACATAAACAGGTGAATTAAGCAATTGAATGTTAGAAAGAAAATTGAAATCAAAGCACATATGATTACTTGCACCGGTATCAATGATCCAAGTAGTGTCGACCGTAGTCGAATTGCAAGCAATAATACCTGCAAAATTTGTAAAGCTGAGTGGTTGGACAGTAGGAACACCACCCTGAATGCCATAATTCTGCTGAAGAAGTTACAACAAAGGATTATATTGTTCTGAAGATATACCAGTAGGTGAACTAGAAGCAAGAACAGTAACACCAGAATCAGAAACAACATTTGTAGCAACCTTGGGTTTAGTAAATTTGAAATCTTTGGGAAACCCGATGAGTGATAGCATTTGCTAACATCATGACCCGACTTCTTGCAATGAGAACAAACAGAATCCTTTCAAGCTCCAGAATTCTTTGGCATCTGCACAGAGGCATTCATAGAAGTATTTTGAGGAATAAACTGAACAGATGAGTGAAGCTCCCTCTGTTTCTCATCTTGAATGAGAAAAGAATAAGCATGATTGATGGAGGGAAGAGGCTCCATCATGATAATATTCCCTCGAATCATGTCATAACACGAATTGAGACCCATCAGAAAATGCATCAAACGTTGGTCTGCTTCACATTTGACCAAGAGATTTACATTGGCACAAGTGCACATAGGAATGGGATCAGGAGAATTCAGCTCATCCCAAATAGATTTGATCTTGGTGAAGTAAGAAGCAATATCATCATTGGCTTGGGAAATTTCAGAAAGACTTTTCTGAAGCTGATAGTACTTCGCCCCATTGCTTTGACCATATCTATCACTCAATTCACCCCATAGTTGAGAAGCAGTTTCCACATATAGAATACTCTCCCTAATGTCTTTTGAAAAAGAGTTGAGGATCCAAGAAATAACCATATCATTACACCTCCTCCACAAGTCAAAACTGGGAGAGGTGGGTGGTCTGGAAATAGAACCATCCACAAAACCGATCTTTTTCTTAGCAGACAAAGCAATCGACATAGCCCCGCTTCCAAGGCCCAAAACCAGTTCCATCAAAAGTCTTAGAAACCAACAATAAACCAGGATGATCTGAATTGTAACACCCGGACATTCCCAAATATCAAAAGGGCCAGTAGTGTTTAAAAGAAATGCCAAAGGGCTAAAAGTGCAAAGTTCCAAAAGTTCAAGGGCCAAGAATGACAAAAAGGAAATTTATGACTGTGACGGACCGTCACAAGGGGATAAAGGTCTGTTAAGGTGGTGACGAACCGTCACAGGACATAACGGTCCTTTACGGGCTCGGTACGACAATGAATCTGGGAATGACACGTGTATGCTGACTAGAGGGGCAATCATGACACATGTAACCCTATGATGGACCGTCACGGGGCGTAACGATCCGTTACGCTTTTCGCACCAAATTGGGTGACGGACCGTCACCAGTGGTAACGGTCCGTCACGACCCTGGAATTTGCCTTATTAATAGAAGTTCGATCCCAACACTTTTCTCACATCCATTTCATCTCAAAATCATACACACACACACACTCTCTGGTGATTCCATTCCCGAGCCATGGTTCGCGTACGAGGGTCCGGTTTCTAGCAAAACGTCCATAAATTGCCGTAGATAGTGCCAAGGTAAGGTTTCCGAACATTCTAAGGTTCCTTTATGTAAACCTAAGATAGGGATATTGTTTATGATAATGTCAAATATGATTTAGGGTTCTGTCGAGGTGTTGATTATTGTATTAATCAGAAGGAGGTTCTGCTTAAGGTGAGTTCCTCTGAACTGTGCTCTATAAAATGTTTGTAAATGATTTTTATCAGAGATCCCAATATCATCCGTATATATATATATATCCCATGAATAAGTACTTATCCTAGCCACGATTAGGGGGACTGACTGGCGAGAACTGATCCTCTCGTAATTGGCCGGACTTGTATTCGGAAGCCAGGGAGTTACCTGTATATATATATATATATATATATATATATATATATATATATATATATATATATATGTGTGTGTGTGTGTTGTAGACTCATAACCCGAGTAAAGCTGAGGTTACTAGGTGATGGATTGGGAGGTATGATTATTAGACCCAGACCTGAGTAAAGCTGAGGTCCTGGGTCTAATAATCATCCCTCCCAATCCATCACCTAGTAACCTCAGCTTTACTCGGGTTATGAGTCTACAACATATATATATATATATATATATATATATATATATTGTGTTGATCTAAATGTTTTCAAATGTTTTTTAGCACAGGTGATCACTATCTTGTAGTTGGCATTCCAGGAGAAGTACAAATATTTTGAGAAATGGATGACTGAGGGCAGGTTCTTGGATAACCGTAAGGCCTAAGCAGACGACATGCAGAGTTATATGTGTTCATGCTAGGAACAATATGTTGTATTTACCAATCAGTCCTTTTTGTAAAACATTATTATATATGAAATGAAATAGTTATGGTTTTAAGTCTTCCACTGTGTGTTTTTGGTATCAACGTCACAGTAACTAGAAGGCGAACTTCTGACCGGTATGTAGTTATCTGACAAATGGAATGTTCTGTCTAAGGAAAGAGCGGTTTATAAATCTCTCCTAGACCCGTCGTTATTTCCTGGGAATATATCTGTTGAAGGTACTACTCTAGTTAGATAACTGTCGTGTGTTACGGGTGTGACAATTTGGTATCAGAGCCGCAGTTTAAGAGATTTAGATACTAATAGGAAAGATTAGTATATAGACTTAAACTAAGAGCTCTGAGGATAACTGGAATGCCATAGGATATTGGTTAAAATGTTGATTATCATTATGAATGTAACAGGAAATGTCGAGAAAACAGATATTAATAACGTTCTTGGCCAAATGTCTTTAATTTCTGATTTTCTGGATCATAGCCAGTTATACGAATTCTGATGTCATATATCGGTGTGTATCGGTAATAACGGTCGGAAGATGAAGAGGTAGAGGAGCAGGTCGAACTCCTGTTACTAGGTCTCGTAGCCAGAATGAGAATAACACCGACACTAACGATCATCACAAAATGAAAGAAAAAGACAATAACACGAATCCTCATGCTGAAGAGGTAGTTATGTCTGAGTCCCAATTCCAAGGTGCTGTAGCTAGTGAGGTAATAAAGGCTCTGAGAACAACGTTACCTAGATTACTAGATGAAGTCCTCACAAGGAGGATGGGTACTGGAACAACTGGAGGAGGAACCAACAACTTTGAAGGAGCAAATGGAAATGTTAACACTAGCTCAGTAACGAGAAATGAGAATCATGAAGGATGTAATTATAAATCCTTCGGCGGATGTAAACCCAAGACATTTGACGGCAAAAAGGGAGCCATTGATGCCACTCAATGGATCACCAAGATGGAAGCAGTTATCAAGCTTAGTGAGTGCATGAGTGATTAGGCAGTCAAGTTTGCTGCTAATTCCTTAGAAACCACATCATTGTATTGGTGGGAGTCAGTGAAACAAGCCAGAGGGGAGCAGGCTGTGGATAACATGAAATGGGACAAGTTTAAGGAATTAATTCTACAATGATTCTATCCTCAAAACGAACTTGATAAAATTGAGGAAGAGTTTCAGTGTTTGGAGGCTGGAACTATGACGTATTAGGAGTATGCGACAAGATTTGATAAGATGTCAAAACTTGTGCCACATCTGGTGACACCCGAGTCCTGAAGAATCAAACATTTCATTAGGAGATTGCCACTAAAGGTACAAACCTTAGTGAAAACCTATGCACCTCAGACGTGGATGTGGCTTTGTCATTAAGTGCCACAATTTATGATAATGTGGCAGCACAAGAAGCCAAAGATAAGGCTGAGAAGGCAGTTGAGATAAAGCATGTGGAAGCAAAGAGAAAAAGCGAGGAGGTCATGTATCAGTTTAAACTGAGGAATTTTAAATTCCTTAGGAAAGAGGGAAACATTGGGGTAAGAGGTTCCCAAGAAGTAAGATGTGACAAATGTCAGAAACCGGGGCATGTTTCGTCATATTGTTACTCTCTGAAATGTTACAATTGTAATGAGATGGGACATATATCAAGGACTTGTACCAAACTTGTCCAACAGAAGCCCAAATAAGGGGCAAAAGGTCGAGTGTTTGTGATTGGTGAAGGAAAAAGGAACGACAATGCCAAAGTGGTAACTAGTACGTTTCTAGTTAACAATATTTATGCTAAAATCCTATTTGATACATGAGAAAATAGAAGTTTTGTTTCAGATGCCTTTAGTTTGCATTTAGGCATGAAACCTACCCACTTGAGCGTGCTTACGTAGTTGAGATGGCAAGTGAAGAACAAATTAGGATAACCGAATCGTATACGAATTGCAAGACGACCCTGGGCAACTAGAATTCAGTGATTGAATTAATTCCAATGAGTATGAGCAAATACGATGTTATCATTGGGTTGGATTGGTTGAACCAATGCCATGCTCAAATCGATTATGATCAACGGACTGTTAGGATTTATAGGCCTAATGGAGAGTCTATGTTGATACAATGTGATAGTGATAAAAAATAATATTGAAACGATTTCTGTAGCTAAGGCTAAGAAATGTATGAGTACAAGATGTAGCGTATTCATAGTTTATGCTTTAGACTCTAAATCTGAACGACAAATTACGGATATTAATATAGTATGTGATCACCCATATGTATTTCCAGAAAAATTACCTGGTTTACCCCCAAATAGACAAATTGAATTCCGAATAGATCTTATACCTAGAGCTAAACCAGTAGCTAGAGCACCGTATCGTCCTAGCACCTTCTGAGTTGAAGGAACTAATTAAGTAGATCCAAGAATTATTGAGCAGAGGTTTTATACATCCAAGTACTTCACCTTGGGGAGCACCGATATTGTTCGTGAAGAAGAAGGACAGAAGCATGCGTATGTGCATAGATTATTAGGAACTAAACAAGCTCACTGTGAAGAACAAATATCCATTTCTGAGAATAGGTGATTTGTTCGATAAGTTACAAGGAGCTAAATACTTCTAGAAGATTGGTCCCAGATCTGGATATCAACAGTTGAAGGTACAGGAAGAAGATGTACCTAAGACTGCTTTTAGAACCTGAAATGGATACTACGAATTTTTGGTTATGTCATTTGGTCTAACGAATGCTCCCGCAACATCTATGGACCTAATGAACCGAGTATGTAAACCATTTCTTGATAAATTTGTTATAGTGTTCATAGATGATATCCTTATCTATTCTTAAACTCAGGAAGAACATGCCAAAGATCTTCAAATAATCTTGGAAACCCTCGAAAGAGAAAAGTTGTACGCTAAGTTTTCCAAATATGAGTTTTGGAAACAAGAAGTACAATTCCTAGGGCATGTTATAAATCATAAAGGGATTCAAGTGGATCCAGCTAAGATTGAAGCAATCATAAAATAGGGAACTCCCAAGACACCAACTATGGTTTGAAGTTTTCTTGGTCTAGCCGGATACTAAAGAAGGTTCATACAAGACTTCTCCAAGATCGCTACTCCGTTAACTATTCTAACCCAGAAAGCCGTGAAATTTGAATGGGGTCAGAAGCAAGAAGAGGCACACCAATCTTAGCATTACCCGAAGGGAATGATGACTTTGTCATCTATTGTGATGCTTCCCGTATTGGTCTAGGTTGTGTGTTGATGCAGCGAGAAAAGGTAATAGCCTATGCATCACGAGAACTTAAGGTTCATGAGAAGAACGATACCACACACGATCTCAAACTTAGTGCCATAGTGTTTGCTCTAAATATTTGGAGACAATATCTGTATGGTACTAAGTGTATGATATATACAGACCATAAAAGTCTCTAGCATATATTCAATCAGAAGGAATTTAATATGAGACATAGGAGATGGATGGAAGTCATTAATGATTATAATTGTGAGATCAAATACC
Organism: Smallanthus sonchifolius; assembly: GCA_023525975.1. Taxonomy (NCBI): domain Eukaryota; kingdom Viridiplantae; phylum Streptophyta; class Magnoliopsida; order Asterales; family Asteraceae; genus Smallanthus; species Smallanthus sonchifolius. The sequence continues at coordinate 42,257,467 of CM042019.1, read as the reverse complement.
ATCCTGGGAAGGCTAATGTTGTAGAAGATGCATTAAGCCGGAAGGAGAGAATCGAACAAATTAAGATAAGAGCCTTAAGATTAGAAATCAAGATAGATTGGATGGATCAAATCAAGGAAATTCAAACCAAGCACTCCAAGAAGATAACATCAAGAAGGAGCGCATGGGTGGTAAAGAGAAGTTACTAACCAAAGGCAATGACGGAATCCTACGATTTGGAAACAGAATTCGGATTCCTAGACTTGGGGAAATCCAAACAAAATTGATGGATGAAGATCACAAATCCAAATACTCAATACATCCTTGAGCTGATAGAATGTATAAAGGATTGAAGACTCATTTCTGGTGGCCGAACATAAAAAGATCTATAGCTCAGTACATAGAAAAATGTTTGACTTGTCTCTAAGTCAAGATTGAACATCAGAAACCCGCAGGTCAACTGCAACAGTTGGAGATACCTATGTGGAAATGGGATAGGATTACTATTGACTTTGTCACGAAACTGCCAAGAACTTAGAAATGTCATGGTGCTATTTGGGTTGTGGTTGATAGAATAACCAAATATACACACTTTATTCCTATAAAAGAGAATTATTCAATGGATAAGTGTCGGATCGTGAAAGTACAAGATGGTTATGTTCTTAGTTGAAATTGGCGGAAACAATAACAACTACACAAGTATAATCGAGTATACAGAAAGAATACTTATAAGAACACTGTTGTATTAAGCTTTTGTGAATAAACGATTACAAATGAAAACTCTATCAAGAAGCACACATACAATGAAGTGTTTACACAGTATTTATACTAACTTAGAATCAAGACAGACCCTTGATTCTAAGGATCAGATCTAACACAGACCGTTGATCTTTTGTACAAAGTTAATAATACAAGTTTAGTCTAAACTAGCTAACTTTATTGAAGCGTCTTCTTTATGCATCATTACTTGCATGCTTGGAGAAGAGCATTGTTGTCTGTTATTGGTTGCACCATTGAGGTTGCTTCTGCTTTGAGTGTGTCAGTAGTTTTTGCAGAAAGTTGTCAGTGACGCTTGGCATGGATAGTCAGCTGCAACGATTTATCTTCAAGGCACAAGGCTGTCAGCAGCAAGGATGAGGATCAGCATCAAGACTGATCTGTTGAACGCTGCTGATAAGCCTAATAGTAGCAATAAGTGTTGAATGCTGCTGATTAGCCTATCATCAGCAACACGTGTTGAATGTTGCTGATAAGCCTATCAGAAGCAACAAGTGTTGAATGCTTCTGATAAGCCTAACATCAGCAACAAGTGTTGAACGCTGCTTATAAGCCTATCAGCAGCAACAAGTGTTGAATGCTGCTGATAAGCCTATCAGTAGCATTTGTACTTAGAAGAATTCTGATTGCAATCAGTCTTTGGTTCTATAAACTCCCCCTAGACTGATGCTACCAAAATTCTTCTAATCTCTTTGTTGCTGAAGCTTTTGCATGTGGCATACTATCCTTGCAACCTCATAGCCTCTTGGATCCTTGCTGGGATTGTTCAGTGGAAGCTCAAACAGAGTCTTGATGTCTTTGCTTGGCATTTTGAAAATTGTCTTGCATGAACATCTCATCTGCTGCTTCTTAACATCAGTTAAGGTGAACTCATCCAGATCAGCATTGTAGGACCAACTTACAAATGGAGAGTGGGACTGAAGTGGTTTGATATATATGATCACATCTTTGCTAGGTTTGAAATGGTGTTTGATTGCTAGCATAAGACGTTTCCCACCCTCATTTGCAGGCTCATGAGCTTCACCCATCTCCAGAATTCTACTGAGATCTGAATCTGGTAGTTGTAGCACTTCATCAACAGATTTGTAAACAGATCTCTTTCTTTTAGTTCTCCCCCTGAAGATTTCAAACCACTGATTATTTGAACTGTAGAACCATTCAACTATATCTCTGGAGTCTTCTGGTTTAGGTGTGGGTTTGGATTTCTTCAAGAGAGGTTGTTGATGAGAGGGAGCTGGGTGAGATGGTTTGGACATTTTGGGTGGAGGAGAGGAAGGTTTGGGGGTATTTGTGTAAGGTTTTTGGATAGTGGAAGTAGTGTCTGGGGCAGAAGTTTTTTGTTTCTTGACTGGTCTCTTGTCTTCCTTTTCTGTGACCCTTGTCTTGAAGACTTTCTTTCCTAGTCTTTCTTCTTCTTCCTTCTTGACTTGTCTGTACAAGGCTTGTAGGTTCATGAATGTCATGGGACCTAGCCTCCTTCCACTTTCCCCCCTTGCCTTTAGGAAGTCAGTCATGACCTTCCTTTCTTCATGGGTTCTCTGTTTAAGTGCAATGGTCTTCTTGGATTTTTGACGAGCCTTTTCTTCCTCTTCAGCTCTATTCTTCTTTGCCAATTGCCCCTGCTGACCCATGACTGCTCTATAGATCTCTTTGTTTGAAAGTTTTTCAAGGTAGTCAGCATCCTCACCTTGAGAGATCAGAGCTTCAATCCACTCCTCCCTCATTTCTTTTGCTAATTTAGAATCAGAGATTCTGAATTTAGCATCTTCCTTTCTTTTCTTTTCTTCCTCCTCATCTGCTTCCTTGTTTAGTTGTTCATGCAGCTGTCTAGCAAGTTCTTCATCTTCGTCAACTTGAGACACTGCATGGAGTTTGACTTTCATCTCGTCTAGATGTTTGGCATATTGCTGGATAAGTTGTTCTCTGAGGAGCATGGCTGTTTTTCTTTCTTGAGCCTTTTTCAGGTCAGCCATCTCCTCTTCTTCTCTCTTCCTTCTTATTTCTTCCTTCTCTCTCTTCTCTCTAAGCAACCTCTCTTTATCTTCTTTTGTCATAATTCCCTTCCCTTTGTTTACACTGGATGCCTCTGCTTTGGCTTCACCGATCACAACAGCAGATGATTGTGCTGCTGTTGGGATCTCAGCCTCAGCTTCATTGGCAAGTTGAGAGGTTGATAAGGGAAGGTCATTAGCTTCATCTGATTTGCACTCAGGACTTGTAAATTCTATCAGCATTTATTGGACAGTGGATCTTGATTCATATGCTGCAGCAAAGATGTCCACTTGAGGGGAAGCTGAGTCAGAATCAGTGTCAGAATTTGACACATATACTGCCTCAGCAATCCTTCCTTCTTGTTCAAGATGGGCTCTGACAGTAGCTATCATTGCCTGGATTTCGAGGGAGTTGACATTGCAGATATTTGCCCTGAGTTGAAAGATCTTGTAAAGAAAGTCTGTAGGTAGTAGCAGGATGTTCCTGGTGTTGATGGTGAGAGAGGAGCCGTTGCTTAGTAGTAAGGTGTGGTCAAGAGACTTAGTGCTTACCCAACCTAGCACATCTAAGTCCTTGACAATGGAGTTGTACAAAAATCGTCTTTAGCACAGAACTTTTTCTTTAGTGAGAAGACTGCTCCTTATTATTTCAAGACTTCTAGGAGTCAGTCTTCTTTCCGCTGCTGCTGAAGATTCAGGATAGGCTACCCTTTTTGCTGCTTGTATTTGTCTTTCGAAGTTGGGTAGATTATCCTCCATCAAGTCATAGAACCTGCCAATAGCAAGTTCTGCTGAGAGGTCCGTAGAGTTGTTGATGCATTGTAGATGGTATAGGTGAAGGACTTGGATGCTGTTGAGAAAGTCCCAGTTTAGCTCTTCTACTCCACTAAACTCCCAACCAATCCAGAACCTCTCAGACTTTCCATCATACCCCCAACTAGTATTGTGTCAAACTCTAGCTGTGTTGAAGTCAGTGGAAATTTGGGGGCAGTGGATTGACTTATGATGGCTGCTGCTTCAGGGATGATGCTAAAAGATGTATATGTTTGTTCTTTGTCTTCAACATCTGTCAGCACCTCATCAACAGCCCTGACGACTAACTTCCAGTCTTCAGAAGTCTCTTCTTCTTCGTCATCTGAGGCTGCAAGTCATGAACCTGTACAAAAGCTGGCTTGAATAGTGTACTTTGAAATGCAGCCTGCTCTTGAATCCAGTCGTCAAGACTGTCTGAGTCTTCTTCCATTGGGACTATCTCCCCCTTTTTGGTTGCATCAGTGGAAAGATAAGCATCAGTTTGGGTGCCCACTGAGACAAGGGAGGGAGAAGCCATGGAGGGGCATTGATGGGCTTCATGCAGAAGGATCTGGTGTTGTAGTTTTGACACCTCAGCCTCAAGCATAGCCACCCTGGCCGTTAATTCCTGATTTTTAAGTTGCATACTGTCCTCATCCATATTTGTGGAATCCTTGGACCCAGATGGGGCTGTAGGCCTAGCCTCAGCATCCCCATCACCCATTGTTTCTTGGCGCCTGGGATTCCTCTCAGTGAGGGGAGTTTCCAAGGAAACATCTTCACTGTGAGTTGTCGTGGTTGAGGTCTTAGCGATGTTGTCACTGTTGTCCTGGTCATTTGATGGACCAGCAGTAGTGACAGCCTCTTCCACATCCACTCTATCATAACTCCTAGTGTGGACCTTCAGGGGAGTAGAACTTGGGTTGGGTGTGTTGGAAGCAAGATCAACCAGTACCTCCGAGATAGTGGCAGTTGGAGAAGGTACATCATCTTGATCAGGTTCCTTAACACTTAAGTTCAGAAGAGAGAGGAGTGGCTCAAGGGGCTGTTCTATGGATCCGGGAAGTGATCCTGATCCTAATAGAGAGACATCCGAAGGAGTCTCCCTAACAATGTGGCTGCCCCTTATGATATTCTCACCAGAATGTTGGGATTCTGAATGAGGGCTTAGAGGTTGGGTTTGGGCCTTTGAGACAAAAAGAGATGGAGTCTTCTTGCTCCTTTTTCTGGTGTAATTCGTAGCAACTGGGGCCCTTTGTTCCAGTTGAATGATAACATCCAAAACAGGTGTAAGTAATTTTTGTACCTGTGCATCCTTAGTAGTATGCACAGGGGTTCGAATGGTGGAAGCAGATTGTTGTTCAGAATGTGATGTGGAGGGTGTGGGATCAGTATCAGCTGGGATTGCTGAACTATCACCTGGGGTACTTTGTATGTTTAGCATCGTAGATAACAATGGAACATTGACCCTTGAGAACTTTTTTGAAACAGTTCTCATACTTTGAAAAATCTTATTTTTATGTCCCAACATGATGTAGATTCTTGCAGGTTTTGAAAGTTCTTTTAGTTCCTGGTTGAAAACCTCCTGTAAGAATCTTGGGTACATAAAAATTGTTGCTTTGCACCCTCTTGAAGGTTATATCTCAAACCCTCAAAGATGAGGTGTGCAAAGTTGAATCCCTAGTCAGTAATCATACCGTGAACAGCAGAGGCGAGTGCGGAGCTCACTTGATGCCATCCACTTCTCTTCTGAGATATGAATTGGAGAAGAGTGTGGCAGAGATACTTCCATGGAGGGCCCATCAGCACCTTCTCTATTGTATACTCATTTTGATTTCCAGTGTACCCTATGGATACAAAGGTCCTCATGTACTCGTCCTTTGAGTATGAGATGGCTGCTCCCTCTTCTTGAAGCTTAAGATGTTTTCGGAGGGTAGCTTCAGAGATGATGATATCCTTGCCGTCTACCTTGGCTTTGATTTGGGGAATCCCCTGTTCGGTAGAGTAGACGGCAGTATTCCAGAAATCCTCTATATGAGGGATATATATGGTTGGGTTGGTTGTGAGGGCAAAATGGATCTTTGATCGGCATAGGAAGTCGATCATATCATCAAATCCTTCAGATTTCTTTCCCTTGGTTAAGTATGCTGTAAGGTTGTGGTACGGGGAGAACTTGTCGTCAGGGTTATTGATGTCTGCCATTGTTTTTTGATTTTGGAGGGAAGGTTTAAGAATATGGAAGGGTTTGAATGTTTTAAGGATGGAAGTCTTTGAATGTGGTGGGGACTTGAGAGAAAGTGATGTGGGTTTAGGGTGAAATTGAATGTGAAGAGGTGATAAGGAGATTTAATTTGTTCTTATAATGGGAGAGGAGGGAAAAAGCAAAATGACTTGTACAGTACAACCTTATTCACCTTTTACTGTTACAGCTGTAATACACCGAGGCAGTCATGGTAAAGACTGACGTTAATTTTGACACCGGGTAAAAGTTAATTTGGACTTAAATTTACCCATCAGCAGCAAACTTGGTTGCTGTGGATGAATAAGCCTGTCCGCTGCAAGCTTAGTTGCTGCGGAAGGTTAAGTCTTTCAGCAGCAAACTCATCTGCTGCTGATAGATTTAATGATCTGCAGCAAGGATGTTGCTGCTGACAGTCTTAAAGCTATCCGCAGGAAACCTGTTCCTGCTGATAACTTAAAGCAGTCAGTTGCAAATCTTTTGCTGCTGAAGATTAAACCTGTCAGCAGCTGAAGGACAAAAGTGCTGCTGACTCATAACTTTTATTTACAACAAAAGACAAAAACACGTTTTTTTAAAACAAAATTTTAGAGATAAATTTTAATCAAAGTTCATCATACCAATGGATTCAACTAAATATCTGAATCTAGCTTCGTCAAAAGGTTTTGTAAACAAATCAGCATATTGCTAATTTGTATGAACTTTGGTTAAAATAATCCTCTTTTTCTCAGCTTGATCTCTTATGAAATGATACCTGATGTCAATGTGCTTTGTCTTGGAGTGATCCACCGGATTGTTTGTGATTGATATAGCACTCATGTTGTCAATATGAATTGGAGTTGCCATGAAAGTCATCCCGTAATCCAGCATTTGATTTTGTATCCAGATGACTTGTGCACAGCAACTTGAAGCTGCAATGTATTTTGCTTCAGTTGTAGAAGTTGAAATACATGTTTGCTTCTTGCACTGCCATGAAATCAGTCTCCCTCCCAGAAACTGACATCCCCCTGAAGTGGACTTTTTGTCCAAGTTGCATCCCCCATAGTCACTGTCAGTGTATGCATACAAATTAAACTTGTCATTTTTAGAGTACCATAGCCCAAGTCTTAGGGCTCCCTTTAGGTATCTAAAGATTCTCTTGACGGCTTGAAGATGTGAAATCTTTGGAGCTGCTTGAAATCTTGCACAGAGACATACTGCAAACATGATATCTGGCCTTGAGGCAGTGAGATACATGAGAGACCCTATCATTGCACTGTACTGATGTTGATCAGTGTCTTGGCCATCTTTGTCTGGAGTCAGCTGATGATGCACTTGCATAGGGATTCTTGCAGCAGAGCAGTCAGCTATTTTGAATCTTTCCAAAATGCTCTTTACGTATTTGAATTGGCTGATGAAGATTCCATTTGGGACCTGTTTGACTTGTAGACCCAAAAAGAAATTTAGTTCACCCACTGAACTCATTTCAAACTTTGAGTGCATCAGAATCTCAAAGTCTTTGCACAACTGTTTCCTTGTTGATCCAAAGATGATATCATCAACATAGATTTGAACTAGTAAGATTTCTCCCCCTTCATCTTTGATAAACAAGGTCTGGTCAATAGCACCTCTTCTGAAGTTGTTGCTTAGTAGATATCCTGACAAGGTTTCATACCAGGCTCTTGGTGCTTTATGTAGGCCATACAGAGCTTTGTCTAGTTTGAACACTTGAGTAGGATGTGCAGGATCTATAAAGCCTGGAGGCTGTTTGACGTATACTTCCTCACCAATCTTCCCATACAGAAAGACACTTTTTACATCCATTTGATAGACAGTGAAATTCTTAGATGCAACATATGCCAGGAAGATTTTGATGGCCTCCAGCCTGACAACAGGAGCAAAGACTTCATCATAGTCAATTCCTTCTTCCTGAGTGTAGCCTTGAGCGACAAGTCTGGCTTTTTTCTCGACTACAATACCTCTCTCATCTTGCTTGTTCCTGAAAACCCATCGTGTGCCAATAACATATTTACCTGGTGGAAGATCAACAAGTTTCCAGACATCCTGTCTCTTGAATTGCAGCAATTCTTCCTGCATTGCCTCAATCCAGCTGCTGTGTTTGAGTGCTTCATCTATCTTCTTGGGTTCCACATGAGATAGAAAACATGAAAACAAGCATATATTGGCCTCGTGAGATTTGCTTCTTGTGAGCACTCCTTGGTGGACTTGGCCAATAATATTTTCATGAGGATGTTCTTCGTGGATCCTCTATGCTGGTACCACCTCCAGATGTATCCCTTGCTCCAGATTGATTTGATTTTGATCAGGGGTCTCTTCATTCATGGTGGAAGAGTCTTCAACATCATTAGCCACATCAATATTTTCAGCAATAGCATCATCAGCATCTATAGCATTTACCGAAGAGTCTTCATTTAGATTTTCAGTTTCAGACAGGTTGTTGCTGGTTACATTAGACAGTCTTGTTCTGGCTTCACTTGCTTCAATTGCTTCCACAACTGATGGAGGATCAATCAATGGTCTTCTCAGACGGATAGAAGATTTGGGAAAATTCAGTCTGTAGTCAGTGGATGAAGTGGAGGCAGGTGTTTGTGTAGACGTAGACTCCATATTTGAGAAGGTGAGAGGCTCAAATATTTGGGAGAAGGAGTCTATGTCAAAGAGCCAGTTTGGGCCTTTTCCCTGCTCACAGACAATGTGTTCTCTACATTCCATATTTGCTGATTCTTCCACAATTCTTGTTCTTCTGTAGGCCTTTGATTGAGAGGAACAGCCCACAAAATATCCTTCATCAGATTTGGCACCAAACTTAGGAAGAACCCCATATGTGATGAGAATGGTGCATGGACACCCAAAAGGCTTTAGAAACCCAGTGTAGGGAACTCTTTGAAACCAAAGTTCATAAGGTGTCTTGTTGAGGGGTTTGACAATGAGAACTCTATTTTGCACATAGCATGCTGTGCTAACTGCTTCTGCCCAGAATGTGAGAGGCAGTTTTGAGTCAGCCAACATAGATCTTGCTGACTCAATTAGAGTTTTGTTTCTCCTTTCAGCAACTCCATTTTGTTGAGGAGTTCTTGGAGCACTGTATTGTCTTTCTATCCCCTTGCTTTCACAGAAACAGTTCAAAGTGTGGTTTTTGAACTCTGTGCCCTGATCACACCTTATGATTTTCACCTTTTGATTGCTTTGATTTTCTTCCCTCAGAATGTAGGATTTGAGAATTTCAGCAGTTTCATCTTTATTTCTCAAGAAGTATACCCAAGAGAATCTGGTGTAGTCATCAGTTATCACCAGACAGTATGAATTTTTGCCCATTGACATGAAATTTGTAGGACCGAAGAGATCCATATGCAGCAGTTGTAGTGGAGTGTCATTTATATTCAAGGTCTTGGGCTTGTGAGAACTCTTGTGTTGCTTCCCCTTTAAGCAAGCAATTCAGTGGTCTTCTAGCTGGAATTCTATATCAGGAAGCCCTCTGACAAGATTATTCTTCACCAATTTGTTAATAGTTTTGATATTAACATGACTTAATCTCCTGTGCTAGAGAGCTGATTCATCAACTGAGGCTTTTGATAGAAAACAGGAAACACTCCCAGATGGAGTGACTTCATTCATGTCCAGTACATAGAGATTTTCTTTTCTCTGAGCAGTTAATAAAATATTTTCCGGAGGAGGTATGGATAAACCTGGAGAGAGTACAAAGCATTCTTTATCTGTGAAGAGCATCCAATGCTTTTGGTCACAGACATGGGAAACACTCATGAGATTGAAGTCCAATTCGTTGACATAGTTGACCTTATCAATGTTCATTCTTTCATTGGACACAGTTCCTTGTCTAGTAATGGATCCTCCCTTTGAGTCACTTCCAAAGGCAACATATCCTCCATTGAAGTGTCTGAAGTTGGAGAGGATGGATTTGTTGCCTGTCATGTGCCTCGAACAACCACTTTCTACCACCCAGGTGTTATTCTTGTGACCTGCCTGTCCCTGCACATGATAGATATCTAATTAGTGGAAGGAACCCAAAAGTCTGCAGACTTGAAAAAGATGATTGTTAGTTTATCCTTTTCAGTATGTTTGCAGTCAATGGAACCAATGATAATACTTGGAGATGGTTTGGCTTTCCATTGATGTGTTGGTGATTTTCTAGTTTTCCTCACATTGTCAGCATCGGATTTCCTACTGATGTTTCTTGCTTGTCAACAGTAGATTCTGCTGCTGATGGCTTTGCTGGAGTGGCAGCATTTTTGGCTGCTGATGGCTTTGCCTTAGATTTTGCCTTATCAGTAGTGGACACTCTTGCTGCTGATGGCTTTGCCTTTGATTTCCCTTTATATGCACTAGGCATTTTTGTTGCTGAAGGCTTAACTTTTGTTTTTCCAGACTTTTCAAGATCAGCAGCTGTTTTGTTTACTGCTGATGGTGTAAATCTAGATGAGCAGTTTGCAATCTGGTTGAAGGGATTAAATCTGCATTTGGCAGCAAAGTGGTTGGTTTCACCACAAATGATACAGGTTTGTTGAGGTCTTGACACCTTCACTCTTGGGGGAGATAGAGACTCCCTGAACTTAGTTGCTTTGGCCTCGTAGCTTCTTACCTTCTTGTTTTTGTTAGTCTTTTCAAAGACATGCTGCTTTGAATTTCTTTGGTATTCCAGGTAATGAAAGCAGGTGCTGGCAGTGTGGTTATATCTTCCACACACAAAGCATGATCTGGCCAGTTTGTCTCTTGAAAGGTAGACATAGTCCTTTCTTTGGAACAGATCCTTGAAGTTCCATGGATGAGCTTTGTTATGTTCAAAAGTGGCTTCTTCTAGGGTCTTTTGAACATATGGAACTTTTTCTCTAGGCGTATGACATATTCAAACACCTTCTTCTTTGTGATCGGCTTTGACTGAGGCTTGGGGTTTGTGGATCCTGATGTCTCTCCCTTTTCAATGTTTAGCTTTCTTCCATCTAGAGGATAGCTAATCTTGATCTGGAATAGCTGGAATAACAGCAGGAACTTCAGCTCTATTCAGAACAACTTCAGATGGGGCTGCACTAGTTTCATCATGGTCTGAGCAGGTTAACTCATATTCCGATGAGGTAGTGCAGTCTTCGATGAAAGGTTCATCCGTTGAAGGATCAAGATTTCGGTTTGCAGTGTCAAGATTTTCAACATTGAAGCTTGGTTCGTGAATGGCAATATAGTCAGTAGGAGGAGGAACAAATTCGTACTGATCATTGTTATACCCAAGTCCAGTCTTTACCTTCTCATGGACTTGAATATCTAAAAGTCTTTGTAACTTTTTGGAGGAAAATTCATATTTTTCAACATGAACTTTATGTTCTGCCAGTTCAGCTCTGGTAGCTTTTAGTTTGATCAGTAGATCATCAATCTGAGTTTCAAGATTAGTTTGTTCGTGTTTAAACAATGAAATCTCTTTCTTAAGGCAGTTAATCTTTTCTTTATAAGTATTTTCAACCTTTTTGAACTCAGATTTCATCTGATGAAACTCTTCATTTTGATCTATAAGGTTTTGGTTATGCTTTCTATAAACTAAAACTTTATCAATATAAGCTTGAGAGCAAAGATGTTCAAATACCTGAGGTGGTATCTCTGCAGTGTCTGCCATAAGAGCTTGGTTGGTGGTAGGAACATCTTCATATTGAAAACTCCAGTCAAAGTCTGAGGTTCCAACATTTGCATAAGCTACAGTTTGAGCTGGAGGAGTTCCTTGCTGTTGCTGCTGCTGTTGCCTGTGCTGACCTTGGTAGCCTTGTCTTTGATGGCTGACACCCGAATTGGCTTTTGGCACCTTGCACTCCCTAGCAAAGTGACCCAATTGGTTACAGTTGTAACACCAGATCTTGGTTTTATCTAACCCCGCTCTGGTGTTTGACTTGTTGCTTGGAACAGATCTCCCGGTTCTAGAATAGAACCTTTTTGCTTTGAGGGAAAGCATGGAATATGAGTGCTGAATATCCATTTCTTCAAGATCATCTGGATGAAAGCATTCCAGATCCTCTTTTATGATGTACATGCTGCTTGAGTTGTCAGAGACAAAAGCAGTAGAGGTTGACTGTTGAGGAAGGGCTTCAAGAAGAAGTGGTGATGAGTTGGATTGTGAAGCAGTTGGTGTTTGAGGATGAGTGACGATGGGGGGATAGTAATTGCTTGCACTAGGACCGGAGTGATCAGAGTGAAGCGCAGAGGAGATGGTGGAGGAAGTAGAGGCTAATTGATGATTGGAGCTCCTTTCCTTGGCTTGAATCATTTCTAATTCATATGTTTTCAGCATGCCAAAGAGCTCTGTCATCTGGAGAGTTTTTAAATTCTCCGTTCTTCTTATAGACACTGTATATAGTGTCCAGCAGCTCGGGAGAGATCTAATAAACTTTTTGAGAATATCTTCATTCTCTAGCTTTACTTTGGAGCATTGCAGTTCTCCCACCAGGTACGTGTACCTGTTATACAAAACGGTTAGTGACTCACCTTCCTTCCAGACGAATTTTTCGTATTGCTGCTTCAGGATGTCCCTTCTGTTTTCTTTGACTTCCTCTGAGCCAGCAAACATCTTCTCAAGAGCCTCCCAGAGCTCTTTAGCAGTTTTGTAACTTCTAAAGTTATGCAAAACTTCATTTGGAAGGCACATTTGGATAGCTCCTAGTGCCTTGAAGTCCACCTCCATCTTCTTTATGTCCTCTTCTGAGTACTTGGAGGGCTCCTTCGGGACTAGTGGTCCTCCAGAATCAGCAGAGGCCACCGTGGGAGTGTAGGGTCCATCCCTGATGGATTTCCACATTCCGTACTCCTGATAACAGAAAAAGCTTTCCATGCGATTCTTCCACATGTCGTAGTCTTCCCCAGATACCAACCTTGGTGGTCGGTTGATGCTGCCGATGTCTTCAAATCCATTGCTCTGTGCCATCTTTGTTTTGTGATTTTGGGTGACTTGATTAAAGAGAAAGTTTAGAATAGAACCAGAAGTGATTATACAAGTGTGAGTTTGTTTAATCTGAGCCAAAGCTCTAATACCACTTGTAGGATCGTGAAAGTACAAGATGGTTCTATTCTTAGTTAAAATTGGCGGAAACAATAGCAACTACACAAGTATAATCGAGTACACAGAAAGAATACTTATAAGAACACTGTTGTATTAAGCTTTTGTGAATAAACGATTACAAATGAAAACTCTATCAAGAAGCACACATACAATGAAGTGTTTGCACAGTATTTATACTAACTTAGAATCAAGACAGACCCTTGATTCTAAGGATCATATCTAACACAGACCGTTGATCTTTTGCACAAAGCTAATAATACAAGTTTAGTCTAAACTAGCTAACTTTATTGAAGCGGCTTCTTTATGCATCATTACTTGCATGCTTGGAGAAGAGCATTGTTGTCCGTTATTGGTTGCACCATTGAGGTTCCTTCTGCTTTGAGTGTGTCAGTAGCTTTTGCAGAAAGTTGTTAGTGACGCTTGGCATGGATAGTCAGCTGCAACGATTTATCTTTAAGGCACAAGGCTGTCAGCAGCACGGATGAGGATCATCATCAAGACTGATCTATTGAACGCTGCTGATAAGCCTATTAGTAGCAATAAGTGTTGAATGCTGCTGATAAGCCTATCAGCAGCAACAAGTGTTGAATGCTGCTGATAAGCCTATCAGCAGCAACAAGTGTTGAACGCTGCTTATAAGCCTATCAGTAGCAACAAGTGTTGAATGCTGCTGATAAGCCTATCAGCAACATTTGTACTTAGAAGAATTCTGATTGCAATAAGTCTTTGGTTCTACAATAAGCTAGCCGGACTCTATATTAATGTTGTAAGCTGTCATGGTATACCGCTATCTATTATATCTGATAGAGACAGTCGGTTCACTTCCAAATTTTGGACTAGTTTCCAGAAAGATATGGGAACTCGAATTACCATGAGTATGACATATCACCCTCAAACCGACATACAAAGTTAAAGAACAATCCAAACCTTAGAAGATATGCTTAGGGCTTGTGCAATTGAATTTGGAGGTAGCTGGGATAGTCATTTACCATTGATAGAATTTTCCTACAACAACATCGACCATTCAAGTAGAAAAGCTACACCTTTTGAGGCGTTGTACGGTAGGAAATGCAGAACTCCAATTTGTTGGACGAAAGTTGGAGATAGCCAACTGTTTGGACCAGAAATCTTACAGGAAATGACTGATAAGATAGTCCAGATCAAACAAAGACTGAAAGCTGCACAAGATAGATAGAAGAGTTATGTAGATAAACGCCGATGGCCGTTAGAATTTCAAGTAGGCAAATATGTGATGTTAAAAGTATCACCATGGAAAGGTGTTGTACGTTTTAGAAAACGAGGAAAATTAGGGCCAAGTTATATTGGGCCTTACTAGATCATTGAAAGAGTTGGAACAGTGGCATATAAACTAGAATTGCCTTAAGCATTGCAGGGTATTCATAACACATTCCACGTGTCATGTCTATGTAAGTGCTTAGCAGACCCAATCAGGTAATTTTGTTAGATGATGGCCATGTTGATGACAAACTCCAATTCACCAAATAACCTGTTAAGATCTTAGGAACACAAGATCTTAGGAAGACAAGATCGTAAGCTCAAGAACACAAGACCGATAGTGCTGGTATAGTGGCAAAGTCGGAAAGGTGCCGACCAAACTTGGGAATTAACAGAATAAATGAACGCTAAGTATCCTCATTTCTTTGACTGATATTGAATTTTGAGGATGAAAATCTTTTAAGGAGGGGAGATTTGTAATACCCGGACCATTATAGGACATAACGGGCACGACAATGAATCTGGGAATGACATGTGTATGTGTAGGTCATCATGGCGCTTCTACGGATCGATCTCGTGATAAGACGTGATGTTAACTCGGAGTGCGGAATCCAACGAATCAACGTTTATATGCATAAAAGACAATGTAGACAATCACGTAAATAACCTTCTCAATTGTATTCCAAATCACACTGGTTTACAGACTCAATCAGATAATTCTCTGTTCTATCTCAATCACTCTAACTGACTCTGTAAACACACATATATATAGCCGTCTGACCTGCTATAAGCGAACTTATTAAGTTCGCCTCTAACAGACTAAGCGAACTTAACAAGTTCGCCTCAGATAGACTTAAGCGAACTTATTAAGTTCACCTCTGTTAGACCAGGCGAACTTAAGAAGTTCGCCTCTAGGTAAACTTGAATAAACACTTAGTAACTTTTACATAACAAAAACATAAAGACATAAGATCTAACTATTACAAGCTTTTGTCATTACAAACTATGTCCTAACAGACTCCCCCTTGACAATAGCTTGATCTACAGTCTTCAGTCTTCATGATGAACTTTTCCAGTTATCCGTTAGTCTGCTGCCAGCATGCACTCCATATCTTCTGCGTATCTCCAAAACTCTCTTGTATTGTAATCCTTGTTCATTCCATTTATCAGTGAACATTATTTCATTCTTTCGCAACATCCTCTGATCTTTCTTTGAGAAATTTATAAGATTCATTGCATCATAGAATCATACAATGACCTTATTGTCTTTATCTTCAATCCTTGCTTCACTAGTATTAACATCGACATACCACCATTTCATATTCCCAAGAAAGTCTTGAGGAATCTTCTTCAATGGTATCTTGTGTACAACACGTACTGGTTTATACTTGTAACTCCAGGTCACCTTCCCAGTCTTCTGATCTGTTTTCTTCACTCTCTTTCCTTTTTGTGGTTTCAGTCATTCATATTTTCCTGAACTACCTTCTCTCTTGATCAAGTTTGCTATCACATCAGCCAAACCATTCTTCGATCTATTAATAAGAGGCTTTGAAGCTAGACCATTCATTTCACACCTTGGTAAAGTATTGAAATACTTGATCCTCAGCTTTAAGTATTGAACACCGTCAGATCTTTTAATTGCAAATAAATTTGTATCACCATCATAGAACCAACTTTTGATCCTTCCTACACACCGCTCGTTATTCACATATTTCTCTTTCTGAGCAGGTTGTGCTGGAGACTTGGGTAGCACCTTCATCCAACTATTTACAACTTCTCTCCACTGTTCTCTTGTCATCCCTGTATTTCTATACATCACAGGTTCTTTATTAACCTTCGGAGACTCAGTGTGAGTAGTTTTAGTTTCAGCATCTTTATCGGATTGAATATTCTCATCATCAGTATCCATCTTTGAATCAGCAGTGTCTTCAGGCAGTGTGACATCTTCAACAGAGTCCATAGAATCTGTTACTCATTCATAAGTGAATACAGGAATAACATCATCTTGGAAGAAGTTATACGACACTTTAAGACCATCACATCCTTCATAAGTAACATTATCTTTATCTTTCTCTATCTCTATCTCTACTATCTCTCCTTCTTCTATTTCATTATCAGACACTTCATCATCCATGTCATTGAATAAATCATCAATGTCATCAAGACATGCAATCTTTTCAGCTTCTTCTTCTTCTTCAGAATCTGCAAAGAAATCCAATAATAGAATTTCTTCTTCATTAGTACCAGAAGTATCTTTGTTTCCTTCAAGTGATCATGATGTCGACTCCCCCTGAACCTTTGATATAGGATTAGCGTCAGTGTATTGACGATCATCCTCAACATTTCCAGCAGGATCACTGTGTTCATCATCACGTCTTTGAATAGACTCTGTGTGACATGTATCGTGTATCCTCAACTCCCCCTGAGCGTCAAGACGCTGAACGAGTTTAGACACCAAAGCTTGCATGTAAGCTATCTGCTGAGCTTGAGTCTGAATCACCAGCTGCCGTTGTGAATCAATAGAAACAAGAGTGTTCACTTGTGTTTGTAGAGAAAGCACTTGAGATTCAAGGAAAGTAATCCTTTCAGAATCAGAAGGCTTTGACGGACCAGCTGACGATTGTGGAATCGAAGGACTTGCAGTAGGAGTAATGATTGGAGGAACATGAGTTATAACCGGAGATGTATCTTTAGATCTTGGAGGAGTAATAATCAAGGAAGCAACAAAATTAGCATCCTCTACTCCCTGCGAAGATTGAGCAGCAGCTATTGAAGCAGACATTAGCTTTTGAGTTTTTGGATCTTGATTGAAATCACTACCAGAATCAGTACTTTCATCAACCAAGGATCTTTTTCGAAGTACTGAACCGGAAGGAGGATCCCGAACAGACTTTCTTCTTGGACGTCTGGCTTGAGATTTAATGCGTTTTCCAGCATTAGCCAGTGGAATAGCAGCTAATCGTTCATAATGATCTGAGGAAAAAATCCCTAGATTCATCAGAGTCAGTGCTTTCATTAACAAGTAATATCGTATCACTTGAGCTTGAACTAGATTCATCATCAGTAACCACATTCCTTTCAACTTCATGGATGGGCGAGTTCACAGTGTCATCAACGAAATCATCCATGTTCATTCCTAGATCATGCTCATGTGCATGAACGACCTCCTCTTGAACAGGTTCATGAATAGGTATTTCAACCTCAGCTTAGGGAATTGGAACTTGTTCAGGAATAGGAATTTGTGGTTGTATGGGAACATGAACTTGTGGAACTAGAACTTGTTGTATCGGTTGCTGTGGAATTTGTTGTTGTGGAACATTTAAACCTTGAGCTTGAGCAATTTCATCAGGATGAAACCAGTTGTCATTAGGTGGTGCAACATAATCAGGATTGATTAAGTGACCAAACAAGGGAGTATTAACCGGTATCAATGCGGCATTCTGCTGTTTCACCTTTGTACAATCAGTAAAGATACGCTTTGACATCGAAGTCAAAGTTAATCTTATAGGATGTTGTGGAAGATCCGGAATAAGATGATTTAAAATCATTTGAATAAAGCATCAAAAATCCTTGACCTTCAGCCGGATTAATCTGCATGACCATCTCTCGATAGAAGTAAAGTGCAAAATTGAATCGCTTATTCAACGTTAAAGCCACCATTGCAGTTTGAAGAGCCATCTTTAAACCATCGGTTCCAGCTTTACGAGGAGAGATGCATTGAATAATCACATGCATGAAATATCTCCATTCACCGACTAAGCCACCTTTACGTACTTGTGTATCATTCTGTCTCCCACGATAACCCATTCTCTGAAAACAACCCATAATAAGAGTGCCCGGATATGACAGTGGGTCTTCAGCATTACCACCCAAATCAAGAGCTGCACGAATTGTCTCTTCAGATATGGCAATTTTAGTATTATTGACAGTGGCACGAAGAACATGAGGTTCTACGTCTGTATCCTGATGAACTGTATCACAAAATTGCTGTATGTATACCAAACTGATGTAAGGATCAGCAGATAAAGCAGTATGGAGACGCGAACGATTCAGAAATCAGATTATTCCTTGAAAATTGACTGCCTCGGACATGTTAGGATCTAATAATGCCACCTGATTATGCTTATATTCGACACGTCGAGCCATCTAAAAACATTCGGAAAACAAAACACATTAGTAAACATAACAAACACAAACAATTAAAAACATTTAAACAACAAAAAAAATTTAAATTTTTTTTTCTAACACTCAAAAATCACAAGTCCAAATACTCTCTGACCCCTAGGCGAACTTAATAAGTTCGCTTAGTGTTGCAAGAGGAGAGCTTAATAAGTTCGCCTGGACAAGTTCGCTTGGAACAAGTTCGTCTAAACCTGTGACGATTCAAATTCAAACATTGAAGTTCAAAAATCAGGCAAATCGAGTTAAAACCATGAGATAATCAATGTACATCGGTGGATTATCACTTAGCAACCAATTAGAATTATCAATTTTATTTTTCCAGTCAAAATTAGGTTAAAAATCGTTCTATCAAGTTCACGAAGTAAACCGAGAGGTAAAACATCAAAATACACACGATTGAACGGATGAAAATAAGTGAAATTACCGTAGTTGTGTTCGCAAATCAATTTGGAATATGATGAAATCAACAAACAACCCGAACAACACAGATTAAAAATTTCGAAGAAATTGCAGATAAGTTCGCTTCGAACAAAGAAAACGATGATTGATAAGTTCGCGTGGCCAAGAGCCTTAAACACATTAAGTTCGCTTATTTAGGCGAACTTGTTAAGTTCGCTTAACAAGCCTTCGGCGAACATGCTAAGCTCGCTTCATTGTCCACAGACAAACAGATTAAGTTCGCTTCACTGTTCATGGGCGAACATATTAAGTTCGCTTCACTGTACACAGGCGAACATAATATCTATTCACTTTTGCCTTGAACAAAATTTTACCAATTAAGTCTTGAACTTTCATCAGCATCATGTATCCGATCCAATCCCGAACAATTTTAATAAAAGTTTAGATTTTTATGGAAAATAAAAATATTTTTGAGTTTTATCTATACAAACGGAATCACATATTTTTGGATTTTATCTGTACAAACGGAAACACATATTTTTGGATTTTTATCTGAATAAACTGAAATCACATATTTTTGAATGATCATCATGAGCAAGAAGATCATATCAGTATCCAATTAATTTATCACACATTTTAGCAATAACAAAGGGTAACCTATAATATGAAACCATCCAACTCAGTTTTGTGCACTTCGCATCTTTTTCATTTTGAAACTCATTCAATTTGAATAATATTTGAAATGATACGCGATAAATTCCATAGTAAATAAGATCAGGTTATAAAATGCTCATTTATTTATACCGAATTTGAAATATAAAGCATGAATTCTTAAATTTGTCAATATTATATGATTTGAAACTATAAGCGTTTATTCTCCAAATTTATGTGATTTAGTACCATTTAGATGAAAAACATCGTGTACCCCACATATATGCCAAACAGAAATATAAGTTGCACTATCTTCAAGACATATACAATTAATGTTAAGATTAGATCAATTTCCAAGATGAAATTATCTCTTTTAGCACAAGTATAAAAGCAGATCCCAAAGGATATAAGAATCATGATGATTCAGAATCAGAAGATTCTAATGGATTGGCTGTATAATGAGAATCAACTGATTCAGGTATGAGGATCCAACTATTATCTGGATAAAATTCAATGGAGTCAGACTAGATGATGTATCTAACTAATCCAAGGGCGAATATATGTTTCAACAGATTTTGAAAGCATATCTTAGTTCAACAACACCTTGCATGTTTTTCGGGGCATGGGCAGTGAAGTGAACTGTAATAAATTTGTGCTAAAGATATAATTTGATATTGGTCTCATGAAATTCTTTATAACCATATATTCTTTATTTGATAATGATCTTTTACACACACACAAAGGCATATAATGGATTTAAATCACAGATGTAATCATATTATTTAATTTTCACACTACTATTAGTTTCAAAACGCTTTTAGTCTATTGACAATTTAAGTTTCAAAACTCATACACAAATTTGAAAACAAATTATCAAGATTAGAGCATTCACAACACTATCATTTCTTATTTATGCAGACTTTGAAATTTAGATCAAATCAACTTAGTTTAATCAATCATATATCAAAGGTCTACTAAGGTCGTGTGAAATGAACTAATCACTGATGTACTATAATTTCTTCTCTAACCTCAAATGATGTCAAATTTTATATTTTTCAATTTGTTTTGACTTTTTATAAATTAAAAACTTTTTGACTGAAAATGTAAATGCAGAAATGTAATAAAGCAATAAAGAAATTAAAAACAAAATTTTCCATGAAATTCTAATTTTGAGAGGCTTTTATTCGGGATTGATCATACCAATCATTTTAATTAGGAATTCAAACCTGGTACGATCAAATGCCTTGGTAAACAAATTAGCAAAATTATCGTCAGTGTGTACCTTGACCAGCTCAATCAACCTTTTCTCTGCACAATCACGAATAAAATGATATCGAATCTCAATGTGCTTAGTTTTACTATCTTTAACAGGATTATTAGTTATGGACATAGTAGCATTATTATCAATAAGCATAGGGGTTCCAGTGAAATTCAAACCGTAATCTCTCAATTGCTGTTGTATCCACAGGATCTGTGAACAACAACTCGCTGTAGCGATATATTCTGCTTCGCATGTAGAAATCAAGACTGTAGTTTGCTTTTTGCATTGCCAGGACACAAATCGATTTCCTAAGAACTGGCAACCACCTGTTGTAGATTTCCTGTCCAAACAACAACCACCAAAATCAGAATCAGTATAAGCATTGAAATCAAAGCTAGAACCATGAGGATACCATAATCCCAAACGTTGTTTTCCTTTCAAATATCGAAAGATTCTTTTCACAGCAATTAAGTGAGATTCTTTTGGTTTTGCCTGGAATCTAGAACAGATGCACACATCGAACATTATATCTGGCCTTGAAGCAGTTAAGTACATGAGGGATCCAATCATAGCTCTGTAAAGTCGACAATCCACATCTTTTCCATCCGGGTCAGAATTCAACTTATGATTGACCGGAATTGGAGTATCATATGGGGTACAGTCCTCCATCTTGAACCGGCTCAAGATGTCTTTGAAATACTTGGACTGATAAATAAAGAAACCATCTTCCTTTTGATTTACCTGCAAACCTAAGAAAAACGATAACTCTCCCATAGCAGACATTTCAAACTTCGACTTCATTACACCCTCAAAATCTTTGCATAACCCTTCGTTTATTGAGCCAAAAATAATATCGTCCACATAAATCTGCACTAGTAGGTAATCTCCCTCTGATTTCTTTATGAATAAGGTCGAGTCTATCTTCCCACGAACAAAGTCATTTGCCAAAAGATGTGTGGATAGTGTTTCATACCACGCACGAGGAGCCTGATGAAGACCATAGAGGGCCTTATCAAGCTTGAAAACTATATTCGGATTCAGTGGATCTTCAAACCCCGGCGGCTGACAAACATAGACTTCCTCCTTGACATTTCCATATAAAAACACGCTTTTGACATCTAATTGAAACACCTTAAAACCTTTAAAAGAAGCAAAAGCGAGAAACAGCCTTATAGCTTCGAGCCTCGCAACCGGCGCACAAACCTCGGTGTAATCAATTCCTTCTTGTTGATTGAAGCCCTGAACAACTAATCTTGCCTTGTTGCGTAACACGACACCTCGATCATCTTTCTTACATTATACACCGATTTTGTTCCTATCGGATACGCACCCTTCGGAAGATCAACAAGATTCCAATCCTTAAGTTTGTCAAATTGAGCAAGTTCTTCCTGCATATCTTCTATCCAATTGTTGTCATTTAAAGCCATCTCAACATTCTTGGGTTCAACCTGCGAAATAAAGCATGAATGTGAGCAATCATCAAGAACACTAGAATCTTTAATGCAGGTATACAAACAAGTATTGTCAACAAGAGAACGTGTTTTCACTCCATCCTGTAAATTTCCAATTATATTTGTCATGGGATGATCTTTGAGTTCCTTGATGGATGCAACCTCTGGAACCGGCAACACGTCAACTTGAGTAGAGTCAGATTGATAAGAATAATATTGATTAATTGGAATTTTTGAGTCTAAATTTGTAGGAATCTCCCCCTGAGCCTGTGTCGAAGGTAATAGATCATCACCCAACAACGAATCAGCAGAAGAATATTGAAAAATAGCATTATCCTCCTCACTCTATAAATCTTATGGACCTGAACAAAAAGCAACATTAGGATCAGGAGCAGAAGTAGATGGAATCTATGAATTTGGAATCGCAGTTGGTAGAAATCCATTGTGCTGTGCATCCTGACATGACTCATAGAGAACAGCAGCATCTTCAGCAGAAATATCAGAAGGTAAATGAAAAGACTTGAATAATTTTTCATAATCAAATGCCCAATCCGGACCAATCGCCATTTGTCCTAAAGACCGATTTGAACAGTCAATATGGAACCATTCTTCAACTTGGCGCGTCTCTTTGTTATAAACCCTCTTGGTTGTCGAATTCACCACATACCCCAGAAAAATCCCTTCAATAGCCTTCGCACTGAATTTTGTTGGGACATCTCGAACTTTCAGTAGGGTGCAAGGATTACCAAAAGGTAGTAAATAATCCATATTCAGCTTTCGATTATTCAACAATTCATACACAAGTCTTGTTACGTCGCTTGACGGTCAAGACCCTGTTCAAAACGTGACATGCAGTATTCACAGCTTCAGCCCAAAAGGTGACTGGAAGCTTAGAATCTGCAAGCATCGTGCGAGCTATTTCGACCAAAGTTCTGTTCTTTCGTTCAACGACACCGTTTTGTTGGAACATATGGCGCATAAATTCATGATGAATTCCTTTTTGTAGACAGAATAAGCCCATTTTGCTATTCTTAAATTCGATGCCATTGTCACTCCTTATTCTTCTGACTTTCAGATTGAATAAATTCTCCAAACCCAGGACTAAGTATTGTACCAACTCAGTGGTTTCAGCTTTAGAAGAAAGAAACTTAACCCATGAAAATCTGGAGTAATCATCAGTTACTACCAAGCAGTACGATTTTCCACCAATGCTCCTGATACTGATAGGACCGAACAAATCCATATACAGCAGCTCCAAAGGAGTTACGATAGAATTCGTCGATTTAGATTTATGAGATTTCTTTCTTTGCTTCCCCTTCTTGCAAGGAATACAATCATCAGGAACTGAGAATTTCATCTTCGGAATACCAAGAACCAGATCATTCCTAACAATGTAGTTCATCTTCCTATAGTTAATGTGAGCTAGCTTCCTGTGCCACAATATTGAATCAGATTCTGACGCCTTAGAGAGTAAACATGTTGGAATTGAATCCGTTGTAGCGGCGACACTCATGTCAAGGACATACGTGTCATTTCTCCTCGGAGCCTTCATAAGAATCCATTCATCAGGAATCACGAAGCCCGGTTTCAAAATATAACATTCATCATCGTTGAAATGGAACGAAAACTTCTTGTCACAAACTTGTGATACACTTAAAAGATTGTGTTCCAGCTGCTCAACATAATTCACTTTCTCAAATTTGACTTTTTCATTCTTTAACGTACCTTTTCCAGTTATGTACCCGCCTTTATTACCCGTAAAAGCGATATAACCTCCTACATAAACAACGAGAATCGGTTAGAAATTGGAACCCAAACCATCGTGGTCTTGGGTCGTCCAGTTTGATCAAAATAAACAACTTCTTGTAATTTACAATCAATCTTATCATTCACTTTTGGAACATAAGTTTGACAATTAGACCTTTTCAAAGAAGATCCATTTTTATTATTTTGAAAAACATTATTTGATATATTATTGTCAGATTCGGATGTTTCCAAAATTTTCTTCAATTTTCTGTTTCGTATTCTCCTTTGAGGTCTAGACAATTTAACTTCCTGATGAGAATCTTTTGAAATTCCAACATTAGGAATCTCAAGCTTCTCTTTGCATACAAAAGATTTAGCATTCAATTTATCCTGTTGTTTAAATCCAGAGGATTTAACAAAAGATCGACCAGGCAAATTTTTCTCCAAACTAGAAGACGACTTTCCCTCATCTTTTCTTTTCAGAATCTTCACCACTTTTGGTTGTGAAGGAACAGTCTTCATTTTACCCTGGTTCTTGTAAGGACAATTGAGAAAAATGTGACCAGCCTCGTTGCAATGAAAACACACTCTTCTTTCTTGATAACTTCTGAAATAAGGATTTTTCTTTGAATGTGAGGATCCATCAGAGGTATAAGCTTCAGAGGAATGTCCTGAACAGTTTATTGGCTTCTTTGGAACATAATCCTGTGTTGGCACCTTTGAAGAATACACTTTTTGATAACCGGCCGCTACGAAACCACTCGACTGTAAAATCGGAGAAAGCTTAGATGGACCAACTGTCACCTCTTCAGGTTCAGTTAGAATGCATCTATCTCGGGTAACAGTTTTAACAACTTTTGGGTCATCAATTTTTAACTCTTTTGGAATGCCTTCAACCTTCTTCTCATCAAACACCTCATCTTCAGAATCAGACTCATACACCATATCCTCCCCAGTTACCGGATTCACTTTTAACACAGTCTTTGGATCTATCTCCTCTTCATGTATGATTTCAGGTTCCACCACATAATTTGTATTAAATGGTGGAGGAATAAATCCAATTCTAGCAACACGCTTAGTAGGATCAGCATTTGAGTTAAAATAATCCAAAACAACCGAAGAATTTTCGAATTTTTCCATCTTTCTATGAAGTTTGATTACTTCAGAATCTTTGTCAGATATTTCTTTATTCTTTTGAGCAACCACTTCATTAAGTTTTTCTATCTCAGCATAAGCCATATCTAGATGATAACCTTGCTCTTTATATTTCAACCCTAGAGAATTTAAGTCTCTTTTCAAAGACTAAATTCTATCGATGCACAATTTATCATTATCTTTCAGTTTCTGATTAACAATATGCATCGATTTCATGTCACAAATCAAGTTTGTGTTATCATCCATGACCTTTTACAATTTATCTTTAACAGAAATGCAGTTAGAACAATAAATATGACAAACAGAGTCTTTTACCTTAGACGGATCAGACATGTCTGCCATGAATACTTTGGCAATGGGAATATTTTCTGAATCAGCACCATCAGAAGCATTTTGAGTAAGAACAATAACCTCCTCAGCAACACCTGATGCAGCATCAGAATCAATATTCTGTACTTGTTCTATTTCTTCATCAACTCTTGGAACACTGTCACCATCACAAGAATAATCACTAGAACTTTCATCATCGGTCGACTCCTCAGGTTTTTCAGAATGAATTTCTACTACAAAAGCCTGACTCACAGCACCCACCAAGTCTTCCAAATGAATGCCCCAGTCATAGTTTTCGTCATTCTGAGCAACCAATGCCGATGAAGCAGATGCATGATTTGTATTACCAGA
This sequence comes from Smallanthus sonchifolius, assembly GCA_023525975.1. Lineage (NCBI taxonomy): Eukaryota > Viridiplantae > Streptophyta > Magnoliopsida > Asterales > Asteraceae > Smallanthus > Smallanthus sonchifolius. The sequence continues at coordinate 42,231,879 of CM042019.1, read as the reverse complement.
TGAACCATGTGACTGATTCCTATTATGCTGAAAATTAGGCTGCGCCTTTTGAGAATCAAACTCGACCTTTGGCTTCACACATTCCTTAGCAAAGTGACCATATTCTTAATAGTTGTAACACCGAACTTTGCTTTTATCAAAACCCATGCGAGATCAACTATTTGAGCCAATATATTTTTTGCCACTTTTCTTCAAGAAATCTTTAGCTTGATGCATCAACATGGCCATATTCCATTAGATATTCACTTCTTCCAGATCAACAGGGTCAATCTGTCTGAAATCTTCTTCTATAACCTCAGGATCATGTATTTTACCTCCAATAAAATTCTCATATGATGCCATGAATGAAGAAAACATAGCAAGATAATCATCAGCAACCTTCTGATTCAAATGAGATCTAGATGAAGTAGAAGCTGTAGTCGCAGAAAATCCAGAATGGTTTGAATGACCTGAATGAATTGGAACTCCAGAACACTGATCATTTGAAGAATCTTGAGCATCACCAGAAAAGAATGCCACTACATTACCAGATTTACAGGTAGATTTGGCAAAATACATTGAGGGATCCTGGATATGCTCCAAGTTAGTCTCTTTCTTCTTCATATTCATGTCATGCGACTGAATCTTCCCTAGAACTTCTTCAAGAGACATGGTTTTATACTTAATATTCTCTTTGATTAAAACCGTGTACACATCAAATTTTGATGGTAAAGCCTCCAAGAATTTATCATTGATTTCCTCAGTCTCATACACCACAGAAGCACTTGCCAGTTCACTAAGAAGATGATAGAATCTTGTAGCAAGATCATTCAAGGATTCGTTTTGAAAATGTTTAAAGACCAAAAACTGCTTCTTTAATAGCTCCTTTCTACTCTTCTTCACATCCAAACTTCCTTCACACCTTTTCTGTAATGCTTCCCACAGTTGTTGAGAAGACTTGAACTGTTTAAAACTGTGATATATTTCCTTCGAAAGAGACATCGAAATACTAGCCATAGCTTTCTTTTCCCTGTCAAATAGTAGCTTCTCTTCAGTAGTTAATGCTGACACCGGCTTTAGAACATCATCATGTCCCATCCAAGAATAAGTCGGATGTGTATAACCTTCTAAAATAGTAATCCACAAACTTGTATCGGTAAAAGATACAAACTGGTCGAACCGATCTTTCCAATTTGAATAATCAGCTAGATTCAACAACTTCGGAGGTTTTTGAGATGTGCCGATCTCATTGTCATAATTGAACATATTCGTGACTTGAACCATATTTTCCATTTTTCCTGAAAAATTTCCAAGTGTTGAACTCCCTTTACTCTTAGGCGAAGATAATAAGTTCGTCTCTGAGACACCCAAGCGAACTTAATGAGAAGCGAACTTAATATGTTCGCTTAAACCAGAAACTTGAAATCTGCTTAAGTTCGCTTAAAAATAAGTTCGCTTAATCCTGTGAGAAGCGAACCTGACAAGTTCGCCTGCTAAGTTCACCTGCACACAAATCAGCAAGTTCGCTTGCAGTACCAGAATCAAGATCAAGAACACTTCAGACCACTTTCGCGAACCAGAGATAGACTGAAATCATCATTAATCACTGATTTGAAGGAATTAATCAAAATTGGACTGTAGGATTGTGTAATTTGTCAATTAGAAGCTTTCTATAGGATCAATTTTGTCAAAATCCTCTTCAAAAACACCAAATCAGATCTGAATCAGCCTAGAAAACTCCATGGAAATGAAAAACTAAAAAATGACGAATTTCATGTCAATTTGCATATAAAACTGTCTAGAATCAACAAGAATCACGAGCACAGCTCTTATACCACTTGTAGGTCCTCATGGAGCTTCTACGGATCGATCCCGTGATAAGACGTGACGTTAAATCGGAGTGCGGAATCCAACGAATCAACGTTTATATGCATAAAATACAATGTAGATAATCACGTAAATAACCTTCTCAATTGTATTCGAAATCACACTGGTTTACAGACACAATCAGATAATTCTCTGTTCTGTCTCAATCACTCTAACTGACTCTGTAAACACACATATATATAGCCGTCTGACCTGCTATAAGCGAACTTATTAAGTTCGCCTCTAACAGACTAAGCGAACTTAACAAGTTCGCCTCAGATAGACTTAAGCAAACTTATTAAGTTCGCCTCTGTTAGACCAGGCGAATTTAACAAGTTCGCCTCCTGGTAAACTTGAATAAACACTTAGTAACTTTTACATAACAAAAACATAAAGACATAAGATCTAACTATAACAAGCTTTTGTCATTACAAACTATGTCCTAACAGTATGCTGACTAGCGGGGCAATCATGATGCGCGTAACCCTATGACGGACCGTCACAGGCCCCAAATTGGGTGACGGACCGTCACAAGTGGTAACGGTCTGTCACGACCCTGGAATTTGCCCTATAAATAGAAGTTCGATCCCAATACTTTTCTCACATCCATTTCACCTCAAAATCACCCACACATTCTGGTGATTCCATTCCCGAGCCGTGGTTTCTAGCAAAACGTCCGCAAATTGCCATAGATAGTGCCGAGGTAAGGTTTCCGAACATTCTACGGTTCCTTTATGTAAACCTAAGATAGGGATATTGTTTATGATAAAAATGGAGACTGTTTTACTATCCAACTCCGCAAGGCTTTGCTCCTTGTATTGACCTTTTTCGGCATTTTTTTTCATTTGGCTAAGAATGGAGACTGGTTTACTATCCAATTCCGCAAGGAACCGTCCCCTCAGTGTGTTTATCATTCGAGTCCGACTATAAAGGATTGGAAAAATTACTTTTTCTGGGTTTCATCAAGTATCCTGCCTTTTCCCCCTTTTAGGAGGGACCCTAAGGGATCTATTGCTGCCATTAATCTTCCTGGTTCCTCTTTCAACCCTCATCATTTTGAATTGCTTGAATCAAACCGTACTTGGGTTTGCCTTTTGTCGAGGAGGTGTTGGTTTTGGCTAGTTTGAGCTGTATCTGGAAATCTCCTTGGTTTCTCCCTTATTTTACTAAATCTGGGCGTGGTATGTGTTTTTCTTTTGCTTTGTTTCGCCTGTTTGCTTTTTCTTATGTCAGAGTTTGTTATTTGCAGTTATGGATTGATTAGACTTGTTGGGCTTGGATAATGACTCTGATGTTGAGGTTGTTCCTCGCCCTCTTGCTGCCGGTGAAGAAGATGTCCCTGTCCTCCATGGTCATGTTACCTATTCTGGTGGAGATTATGCTAGTATTCTACCTTTTGACCCTTCTACCAAACCTGAGGTTGAAGGATCTGTTGTCCCCCTACCTTCTTCGTCTAAGAGGAAGAAGAAAGTTTCTGCTTCCATTGATGTGAAACCAAAGCGTGCCCGAACTCGGGCTTCTAAGCTTGAGCTTGCCAAGTCTTCTGGCATTCCTATTGATGTAGAAGATACTGGTGTTACTCCTGATACTTCTGTGAAGACCAGCCCAGTGTCTAAGGTTCCTTCTGCGGAAATTAATGAGGGCTCTTCTAGTAATCCCTTGATTTCTGATGCTACTCCTATACTTGATACTGATTTTGGGGATACCCGTCACTCTCCTAAGTAGGGTGTTCTGAGTAGGGAGCTTGTTACTGATCCACTTGTTAGCAGGAAATTAATTACTCACTTTGTCACACCTGCTCAGAGGTTGAAGGACCATCAGTTAACTGATTCTGATCTTGTTGACCATATGTTCAGTATTTGGGCTCATTTGGGTAGCTTGTTGCGTGAAGCTGGTTCTCGTTTCTACTCTGCCTTTGCTCATCGTGACACTACTCGCAAGAAGATGTCTATTGTGAATAACAAGTGTAAGGAGCAACAGACTCATGTATTTGAGTTGGAACAACATGTTGTTAGTTTGAGTGGAGAGTTGAACAAAAGTGTCAGGGCTTTGGCTGAGATGGATCTCAAATTTCATGAGAAAGAGCGTCTGCTGAATGAGCAGTTTTCCTCTCTTCAGGCTAAATTTGAATCTGGGTGTGTTATGTTGGAGCGTGAGAAGGTTGCTCTTGTAGATGAGAGGAAAGCTTTGAAGGATGATGAGGGGAAAATGAAAGAAGCCATGGGTCGTCTGATTACCACTAATCAAGAATTAAGGCACAATCTTTCTGTTCTAGTAGATGAAAAAACTTGGTTGGTCAGGAAAGGGTTTACCCATTTTTTAGTCTCCTTCGTTCTAACTGCAAATACCTTGGTCCCCTTGCTTCTCAACAGAAGGCTGCATATGAGCATGGTGCTTATGTTGGTTTAAACCAGGGTTATGAGCTAGCTTCTGTTAAGCCTATTGAAGATGCCCATTTATACCACCTTGATTCTAAGGCTATACTTAAGGATGAAGCCAAGGCATTTCAGACCGTTGCCTTTCCCTTCTTGCAATCTCCTACAACTTGCTTTGATAAGCCTTTGTGTATCTTGCAGTCTTTGAGGCCTGATATCTGATCCAAGAAGGATATGTTGCAGATGATGTATCTTAGGACCGACAGTGGGCAGACCAATCAAATTGAGTCCTGGAATTTCTTAGGTGAACATGCTTTCTCCTGCCCAGGTCACCACGGGCACTGCTCCCTCCGAGATTCTTCCTGCTTATGTTTCCAAGATCGCTGCTGGTGACCAAGCTCCGGACTTTATTGATTTTGGTACTGCTTTTGCTGATGGGTCCACCTTAGGTGATGAAGGTGGTGCTGGTGAAGTCTGATTTACTTGTTCTTTTGTTGGTTATGCCCTTGAAATTTTGTTTGTATTTTCTATCTCAAGACTTCTAATGTTTGCATGTTTACTTTTGCTTTGTAATGTTTTGGCCGTAGGCCATGTATGACATGTTGGCCTTGTGCAATTTATCTTTTATGCACCTCTATTATGTAATGCTCATTGTTTGTTGTTAAGTGAAAGATTTGTTGGCTTGTTTGCGAGGGCTTTATTATTGCTGCCTCTTTAGTGAGGGCTTTTTGCTGCTTCCTCGTTAGTGAGGGATTTTATTATTTACCACATGGTTTTATGCATAGGAAGGTCAAGGCCGGATCCCATGGAGCATCATTGTTTTAGGAGCTCATCTTTACATGAGAAAGTCAAGACCGGAACTTATGGAGTTTATTTTTTCTGAGGGTTCTCCACCCTGTTGTGCCTTTTGTTTGTGGCGTTTGCTGTGTGTGTTAGAACTTATGGTTCATTTTTCTTCTATGGCGCTTGATGTCATCAATATCTTTGGCTTTTGCTTGGTGTTTGCTAGTCATTTCTCCGAACCCTTGATTATAGTCTTTCTTTCTTTTGTTACTAATTATACCTTTATGCTATGTATGTTTGTCTGTTTAAAAGGAAAAAAAAATTTTAGTTGCAAGTTTCCAATTTTCATTGATGATTTGGAAATAGAGTATGGCTTTTTAGCCCAAAAACATTCTTCATAAAAAAAGGAAGACAACACAAAAGGTAATACCCTGTGTTCCACGTTATATTATTTCCTTGCAACTTCCTTGTCTTCTACACGTAAAAGCGTCGGAGGTTCATAGCGTTCCAGTGTCTCGGTACTGGCTTGCCATCCATGTAGGTCAATTTTTTGGATCCTCCTTTGTGGGCTTCTGATACATGGTAAGTACCCACCAGCTTTCCGGTGTTCTGCTATCTACTAGCCTCGTTCTTCCTTAAAACCATGTCTGCCGGGCGAAAAGTCTCGTGCCTCACCCTTGCATTATAGTATTTCTCCAAATCTTTCTTGTACTTGGTTTCTTTTACCCGTGCATTCTCTTTTCTTTCTTTTGTTAATTCTAAGTTCAGCATCAGGTCCTCATTGTTACTCATGCTTCTCATGCGTGCCCTTCTTGGCGAGTGTACTCCAATCTCTGCTGGGATCTTGGCCTCGGTTCCGAACACGAGGCTGAATGGTGTTCTGCCATGGCTTATCTTCTCAGTTTTTCTTATCGCCCAAAGTACACTTGGCAGCTCCTCTACCCTGTCTTCCTAGCCTTGTCTTCAGTCCCTCCACTATACTTCTGTTCATTCGTTCCACTTGGCCGTTAGCCTGAGGGTAGGCCACCGACGTAAACGTTTGTTTGATGTGGAAACCTTGGCACCATCCTCTGAAAGGTTCTTCTACGAGTTGCTTTCCATTATCAGTTACTTTCTCACCTGGCAAGCCCAACCTGCAAACTATGTTCTCCCAAAATACAAAAGTCTTCAAAAATTCTATCTTCAAGCTCCGTCCAGTCCTATGTTAGTATGCAATAGCCTATAGGTCCAACAATATCCCCCCGAGGCTGTTGCATACTCAACATTCATGCATCTCCGAGCTTCTCTTTCAATTCCAACACCTCTTTCCTTATTTTTAATACTCTTGTAACCACTCTCATGAATAACTTTCCTTCATCTCTAGTATAATTTCTAGCACGAACTCGAATAGGACTGGCAAACAAGGTATGGAGATGTGAAGTATCAAACATAAACTTGTCCATATGGTCGAATACCTTGACGAACTCTCCATTAAATGACTTGATTACCGTCTTTCCTGTTTGGTTATCGTAGCTCCATTTGTTAAATTTTGAAAGCATAACATGAAGCCGAGGAGGGATTTTCACTCTGTGAATGACATCAGCTGGCTTGACAAGGATGCTAGTTTTCCATTTGCTTGTAACATGGTCAATAACTTTCTTTGATCTTCTCTCGCGGGTCTTCTGGGCTTGAAAGTTGTAAATCATGCTCACATTGATTTCGGATAAGGGTTTGTATTGAATCAGTTGTTAAGTCTTTGGAGGGGTCTAAAATGGATAGCTTCCGAATGTCCCCTCTCGGGAGAGACTGAAGATCATATCCAGATTTGAAGTACTTGATCACTCCACCTCTCCTTTTGATGGCAAACAAATTCTTCAATGCTTCATACTTCCGTCCTATAATCTGGCTCTTCTGTTCATGGACATTCACGACAACGTTTTGATTGACTGGAGATGGACTTAGCTCGACTATCTTGAACCAGTTAGATTTGTCAATGTCAGGATCATCCACTGTCTCGTCCTCCTCTATTTTCTTTCCTTCCGCCGTCACGTATACCTGCTTGCCTCTAGCACACTAAAAAATTATTTCATCCTCATCCATATCATCATAATCACTACCGTCCAAGTCACTGTAATCCGATTGTGTTGTGCCTTTTCTGGTCTAACTAGCATCACTACTACCAAGATTACTTTCTTTATCACCTTTATCAACATTGGTGTGACTATCATGTCCACTGTTACCATCACCACCAACCAATTGCACTGCTAACCCAACTAGCTTCACTAACACCGCTAGCTCCACTACCACCATCATTTCCTGGACCCTTATTATCTTTACCTTTTGGATCATCTTTCTCTAGGTTATCATCTCCTTCATCATCATCATCATTGTCATCCTTATCACCTTCATCACCACCAAAACCCCCTCTACCTCCAACATCTCCTTGAAACCCTAAGAAATCAAATAATTCATCCAGATCAGTTTCCTGTGAAGCTCCCTACTTACCTTGAAGCTCAATCACTATTTTGCTTAGTTTTTCAACAGTTTTCTGTAAAAGCTTCTATAACTTGATTTTGATTCAACACCATCCCTATAAGCTCAGTGACTCCTTGCTCTCTATTCTCATCCTTTTCTTTGAGAGCCATAATTTGAGATCTCAATATACTTGATTCATTTCTCGACGCTTCACTTAGCATATTCAATACATCTTCATCTAAACCCTCTTGCCCGGTTTTCTGTTTCATTCTTGGATGTTCCGACTCTGATTCTTGAGCTACACCTTTTCTTATGCTCATCATTTTCTTTCTTGAGCGAATATCTTTGCTTTCATGTCTAGAACCAGGCTGGGTAGATGGAAGAGGCCTAGCCCCAGTCGGTTGTGCCCTTGAAGTTTCTCTCTCATCTGCTCTCGCTTCACTTCTGATTTGAGTTTCTGATTATGGCGATCTTGCATGCCTTCTCTTCAGTCTTTGCTCATTTATGGCACGTATTTCTTCCCTTGTAATTTCTGGAAGAACTACATTCTCTTCACCACTGCCATCTTTATCTCCCCGTGTCCCCTCAGCTTGATGTTCTCCTTGTGGAGGCAAAATTTCTTCCACATTCTCTCCTTGAACATTTTCTCCCTCTGCATTTCCTCCTTCAACATCATCACCTTCACCAACCTCACCTTGAATGTTATACTCAAGTCTAATCTCAACCAACCTTGCTCTCAAGTACATGTGATCAAACAGTCTTCGGTACTATACTTTACTCTCTCTAATATCTAAGAAGATTCGTCTAGCCATGTGAGTCAACTTAAGCTGAAGACCAGTAGTAGAAGGTCCTTTAGTTTGGCATTCAAGATCATCTGAATGAAACATGGATACAAAATAAAGGTTTCACCCCAAATGTTCCCTAGCATATAGCTGTAAATCAAATAGGAGTAGTTGAAGACCTCGTTCAAAACCAGACATTTCATTGCACATGCCCATTGTTGGTTCATTTGGTCAAAACCTCCTTTTCTATCGGAAAGACATACGATAATGATGTGAGCAATGCACCTCCATTATCTTGATAAAATCGTGTAACATCTTGGTTTTTTATAAGATAACGAGATTTATGTAATTGTATAATTTTGTAAAGAGTTAGTGCACATTTAACGAGGACTTAACGGGGTTTTTCCTAAAACACGAATAAGGCAAAACGAGGGGGACCGGATGCGCCAGTTTTGACATTTGGGCCCATAGGGAAACCCTATATGCCGTCAACGTGTAGGGGGTGCCCAATTCACCACTTTTTGGCTGTAAGCAACAATAGAGAGGAGACGAGACGGTTCATTCGCGATCCGAGTCTGGTTTAAGTTATTTTCGCAATCCTTGATTCTCCGTTACGTGTTTTGATCGGCGAATCATTGTTATAACACGATTATAATTCTAGGATTTTGCAAAGGTTGAGGTTTCGCGAAGAACAATTTCAATCGGGGATTTCATTCGCACGAGTCAACCGATTTTGAGGTATAATCAGGAAACCCTTTTCGTTTAATTATTCATTTATTGGTTGGAATGTTCCATGCACATGCATGGGTTCGGCCGAGACCCCAAGAGAGGTCGATAGGGCTTTCGGGTGGCCGATGGTGGGGTTTGAAGGACTCGGTGTCGCGTACAACGGCTGGGCCGATGTCGGACGGCTCACTGCATCAGCAAAGAGGGTCGGGGACTGGCTGTCTAGGTGTAGCGAAAGGCGGCGGATACACGACAGGGCTGGCCGAAGGCAGAAGGTAGAGCGACAGGGCTGGCAAGCAGCTGCCGGTGGCTGGCGGGGATTGACGGGAACTCGAAACGGAGGCGTAGGTAACCGATAACTTCCCATGTTGACTATGGGTGAACGTGGGGGTGAGTTAGCCACGCTTGGTGACGAGCTTGAGTGCGGGTTTGCTCACGCATGGGATGAGCTAACCGAATGAGTCGGATTTGAGTCTCGAGTCGTGTATTGACTCGTAAATTACGTGTTATACGTGTGAAGTTGAAAGGCGATAGTGGAGTGCTAGCGAGTTCTAGGAAGCATTCCATTTCACAAAAAGGTGACTTTCTATCGCCCAACCCTTTTAAATGTTTTACTATTTTTTGGCATGAAATGCATGTGACGTGATAATTTTAATAAATGCTAGCATACATATTTTGATGTGCTAGATTGACCGGTTCAACCAAAGTATATGTTTGCATGTGTGTTACTGTCTTTGTGTTACGTATGTGTGCTAGCGTAACAGGTGTACTGTTGTGATGCGTGCAGTGAGGCATGTCATGAGAGAATGTTGTTCGACGTGGTCAAATGGGTCTATTATGTTTGACGATAGTGTTAGGACATGTTTTGTAACTGTTGTAAAAATTATGTTTTGTAAGTTAGTGAACTTGTTAAGTTCGCATAAGCTTCTTAGAGAGACGAACTTAACAAGTTTGCCTAAGCATCTTGAGGGGCGAACTTGATAAGTTCGCCTGTGGTGCTTGTGGTCTTTGTAGTTTCCCTATAAATAGGTTTACATGTCATATTCTAAGTTCAGAGAAGTAGAGAGATTTCAAGAGTAAGAACTTGTAAACAATGTTGATAAGGAAATACAAAGACGTGTTATTTACTCTGTGTTGTGGATTGTTTTACATGTTGCACGTTGATCATGGATTGTACGTTATAACCGTGTCGTACCACGAGTCTAGAGATCCGTCAAGCCTACCGGGATCTACAATTGGTATCAGAGCGTTTGCTCTTGATTAGAAAAAGATTCGTCGTGTGGAATATAAACATAACCAGGTGGCACTGCTTGACCCGAATCTTTTTGAAGCTGTCAATTACCGTGATATCATAAATTTCTTAAATAGGTCAAGGCTTCGTGTTGCATTGCCTGCCAATCCTGTCATAAGCTTGAATTAGATACAACAGTTCTGGGAGACAGCAACTCATGATTGCACAGTCATTGCGAATGTGATATGAGCTATAGTCAATAATGTTCCAATTGCAATTTCTGTGGATACAATAAGTGATGCTTTTTATATGGGTGGTATTAATACTGAACCATTGATGCTTCCAAGTACCTTGATCATGGGATGTTTTCAAAGGATGGGATATAGAGGGAGACCTAGTGATACTTAAGCAAGGAAGGGAGGTCTTATTGGTCAGTGGAGGTACTTCATGCACGTTATTATACAATGCTTATCACCAAGGAAAGTTGGAACATATGGGGAAGTCTTCGTTACAATCTGTAATGGTAGCACTTACTTTGAATCGGGGATTCAATTTTGCTCATTACATCTACAGGGAGATAGTTGCCTAGATAACTCCTCCTGAAGGACAAGGGTTTCTTATGTACCCTCGCTTCATTCAAATTATTCTAAACCATCTTATTCCTGATCTACCACCGTTCGCACATCGTCTTACTCTTACACCGATGACCAAAAGAGTGTTTTACTGATTGCAATAATGTTAAGCAACAGAATCCAGCACTGATTCCAGTTCCTACACCGTTATTCGGGCATATAATCAATCCTGATTATGTTGCTCCTCCAAATGATAACTGGATTCATCCTAAAGAAGTATTAGCAAAAGAACAAGATCAACAACAGCAACAATAACATGCACAACAAGTTCAAGCTCAAAAACAACGTGCAATACAACAACTTGTTCAAAATCAAGTTCAAGAGAATGTGATTGAGCTTAATGTCGAGGTTGAAATCGAAGTTGAAGTTGAAAATGAGGCTGATAATTCTCAAGATAAAGAGAGAGTGTGCAGATGAACAAGACGAGGACTACAATCTGTTTGATGATCTTGAAGACTGATGATAATCTTCAGAAACTGTTGTCAAGGGGGAGTCTGTTGGAGCATATTTTGGTGACCACGAGCTTGAAGATTCTATGTCTTAGTCTTAGACTCTTTGACTTGTAATGTGTTAGAATTGTTAGCAATAGTTAAGAGGGAGTCTGTTAGGACATGTTTTGTAACTGTTGTTAAAATTCTGTGTTGTAAGTTAGCGAACTTGTTAAGTTCGCATAAGCTTCTTAGAGAGGCGAACTTAACAAGTTCGCCTAAGCATCTTGAGGGGCGAACTTGATAAGTTCGCCTGTGGTGAATGTGGTCTTTGTGGTTTCCCTATAATTAGGTTTTCATGTCATATTCTAAGTTCAGAGACGTAGAGAGAGTTAAAGAGTAAGAACTTGTAAACGGTGTTAATAAGGAAATACAAAGACGTGTTATTTACTCTGTGTTGTTTATTGCTTTACACGTTGCATGTTGATTATGGATTCCGCACGTTATCACCGTGTCGTACCGTGAGTCTAGAGATCCGTCATGCCTACCGGGACCTACAGACGGCCAGACGAGAACTTAGGTTTACCGTTATCTGAGGATACAACAAATGGGAAAGAATATTGATTAACATGTATTTAATGAAATGTTTTTCAGAAGAGATTTTAATAGAAACGAGGTGAACCTTTTTAAATGTGAAACGTGTTGAAAACGGTTTGTGAAAAGATAACGATTTTCGAATGAACTTTCCTTTTTAATTCACTATAGAACTCACTCAGCGTAACTGACTTTGAGCGTGTATTTCAGGTAAGGAGAAGGAGGAGGCTGGCGGTTCTTGGATTGGGAAGTGGCTACCCGGGTTGTGTTTGGATTTATGGCATTCCCGAACCGTTAAACGTTTTGTTTGTATTTAGTATTTGACTAGTTGTTTGTTTTAAGGCGATGGGACGCTGGATATGTTTTTGACTTTTATTTCCGCTGCATTTTTGAGACTATTTGATGTCTAAGAGTATTGTGCTTGTCTAAAATGCCAACAAGTAGGGTTCCCGGGTTTGGGGCCTTACACATCGTCTTAATCACGAAATTCTTCTTATAGTTTCCGACATATCCCATCCGATTAAAGCTAGCACTAATATCATCCATGTTGACACTGATACTGTGTCTCTTTTCATCATTGAAACGTAAAACTTCTCTCATAGTATCCTCAGTAATACTAATTTCTTGATTTTGAAATGTTACCAAGATGTATGCTGGATTTTATCTAGCATGATATTTTGTTGTCGACCAGAATTCTCGGACAAGATTCTCGTATACAGGTATGTTGCATGAAATTGCATGACTGACTTTCGATAGTACTGGGATTAGTGACATCTAAGAATGCACAAACGTTGTGTCTTGCATCGTATAAGCTGTTTTGGAAAAGAGAAGAGGTAAGACCTTAGGATGCTTGGGCCGATAGTACTTGTGTCAGATTAGCCATGACTGCTAACATCAAATACAACAAATGTTAGATGAGAAACCACAAAATTTAACACAAAAGATTAGTGTCACCAATGTGTGTCGTCAAATAAAGTAGGAAAAAAAAAATAAACGACACAACACAAAGTCGTCTCACTAGTGTCGTCTTATTAGTGTCGCCAACTGAAATCAGGGGACACAGATAGAGTTGTCTTTAGTGTCGTGAACTTTCGTTCAGTAATAGTTTAGTTAGACGACACTGAGAGTCGTCTAATGATACTGACGAGGCACCAAGAAATAGAGTCGTCTTTTGAATGAATTAGGGTCGTCTCAAGCAATTCAGGCACACCAACAGTCGAATTAACCAAAAATTGATGAAATACCCTCTAAAAGCTATCAATATGTTCATAGATGAAAAATAAACAAGTTTATACCTTGAATAAGGGCAAAACAAGCAACGATTGAGTAAGAAGAGGAAAATCCGAGCGGTTTTTGGTCTGTGTGTGATTGTAGTTGAAAAAACTTGTAGAGGAAGCAAACTAGGGAAGAAGACAAACAATTCAAACTTCCCTACATAAATACACACTTATAGTCGTCAGACGACACCCAAACCACACTGGATAGTGTCGTCTAAGATGCCAGAAGACACAACAGTGTCGCCGACGACACGGATTAGAACCCTAAAACCCATTTAAAACAGAAAAACTCAGATCTGAGGATGATTCTAACATCAAACGATGCAGTTATTTTGGAGTGATTGTTCCTAAACGATGGAGAAGATTGATGGACGAGTTCTTGAGCAACAATGGTGAAACCTGTCTCTCTTTCTCTCTTCAGAATGTAGAAGATGAAGATGGAAATGAGGAGGGGGCAAGGGGGCGGCTAGGGATTAAGGCTCTCCCTCCCTTCTTCTTTTGTCTATCGCGTTTATAAATTCTTTTTTATTTTTATGAAGTTACAAGTCTACCTTCCCTACAAAAGGGTTCGTCCTCGAAACCTGTCATAAGTTAAATATCAGATGGTACGACTCCTTCATCTCTGTCTCGGTTTCCCACATGGCTTCCAATCTATTCGGCGTTTCCATTGAACCTTAACCAGTCGGATGAATTTATTACGCAAATGTTTCTCTTACCTGTGTAAGATGGCTGCTCTTCAATGTAGTTGATGTTGTTGTCTACCTCGACATCATCGAGTGGCACATGTACTGATTCGTTAGCAAGACACTTTCGCAAGTGTGATACGTGGAAGGTAGGATGGATCCCACTTAACTCATCAGGCAGATCTAATCGGTAAGCAACTTCCCCAACCCATGCCACTATTTTGAACGGTCCGACAAACCTCGGACTCAACATCCCTCTCTTTCTGTATCGAATAATCCCCTTCCAGTGAGATACTTTCAACATTACTTGATCCTCGAAATTAAACTCGATAGGTCTCCATCTTTTATCCACGTTGGATTTCTGTCGATCCTGTGAGGCATTCATGTGGGCTTTCATTTGGTCAAACTTTTTAGAGAGCTCCTTGACTACTTCAAATTAAACTCCTTCTTCTTTCTGACCTATTCCCCCCAGCATACTGGAGTTCTGCATCTTCTACCATACAACATTTCGAAATGCGGCACGCTTATAGTAGCATGATAACTGTTGTTATAGGAGAATTTTGCCAGAGATAGGTGGCTGTCCCAACATCCACTACAGTCTATAATACAAGCACGGAGGATGTCCTCCAACGTTTGGATGGTCCTTTCAGACTGACCATCCATTTATGGGTGATATGGCGTTCTGATATTCAACCTTGTACCCATTGCTTCATGAAATCTTTTCAAGAACCTCGATGTGGATCGTGTGTCCCGGTCAAATAAAATCGACAGTGGTACACCATGTCGAGCGACTATCTCATTGATGAATACTTCTCCTAGCTTCTCAAACGAAATCATTTCACATATTGGTAAGAAATGTGCACTTTTCGTCAAACGATCCACTATTACCCAAATGTTATCATGACCCTTGGCTCTGTTGGGCAGTTTAGTGACGAAGTCAATGGTAATGCGCTCCCATTTCCATTCAGGTATCTCCAGAGGTTGAATCCTACCATATGGTTTCTGGGGTTCGGCCACCAATACTCTTTCTTTAAATCTTGGTACATCTTCGGGGTTCCCTTGTGGATAGAGTATCAAAACTTATGGGCCTCATCAAGTACTTTGGTCCGGAGTTCACAACCTTTTGTTACCAACATGCGACCACATCGGGTCCTCATTCCATGAGTGTTGGTGTCTAACTTTTCTTGTTGGCTAACCTTTCTTTCCCTTTTTACGTTTTCTCCTTTGAGTGCCTCTGTCTGTGCTTTCTCTAACTTGGTCATAATATCCGGTGTCACCACTAGCTGGTATGCTTTCACCCAAATAGGATTTGACTCTCCTTTCGGCTTAGGGCGTCGACAACCACATTTTCTTTTCCCGGGTGGTATAGGATTTCACAGTCATAATCCTTTAATAGTTCTAACCACCTCCTTTGTCTCATGTTCATGTATTTCTACTCGAAGAAATACTGCAAGCTCTTGTGATCCGAATAGATGGTGCACTTAACTCTATAGAGGTAATGCCTCCAAATCTTTAGATAAAAAACCACAACAGCAACTTCCTGATCAAGGGTCGGGTAGTTGACCTCATGAGTCTTTAATTTCCGCGATACATATGCGATCACTTTACCTTTCTGCATTAACACACATCCAAACCCCTGGTAAGAGGCATCGGAGTAAACAACCAAATATTCGTTACCGTTGGGTAAGGTCAAGACTGGAGCTTGTGTCAACTTTCTGTTTAGCTATGTAAAGGCACTATCTTGGGCAAGACCCAATTTGTACTTTACTTCCTTTCGGGTTAACTTGGTCAATGGCGCGACCAATTTTGAGAAATCCTAATCTCTAGTAGTAGACCGCCAATCCCAAGAAACTCCTTAACTCAATGGGTGTCTTTGGGATGTCCCAATTTCATACCATTGCTATCTTTGATGGGTCCACCATGATCGCGTGCGGGTTTATGATATGGCTCAGGAATTGAACATCCCTAAGCCAAAACATGCACTTAGAGAATTTTGCATACGACTTCTCTCTCTCCAACATTTCCGGTACTTCTCTGAGGTAACAAGCATGATCGCCTTCACTCTTCGGGAAGACCAGGATATCATCTATAAACACTCTCATTGACCGGTCCAACATGGGTTGACAGACTCTATTCATCATTTCCATGAACGTCGTTGGGGCATTCGTCAATCCAAAGGACATTACAAGAAATTAGAAGTGTCCATAACGCGTACAAAAAGCAGTTTTCGGCATATCATCTTCTCTAACTTTCAAATGATGATAACTCGACCTAAGAACGATCTTTGAGAATCAACTTGCCCATGCAATAGGTCAAACATATCGTCTATCCTTGGTAATGGGTACCGGTTCTTTATAGTGCGCTTATTCAGCAACTTGGTAGTCGATACACATACGCATGCTACCATCTTTCTTCTTGACAAATAACACAGAAGCAACCCAAGGTGAAGTGCTCGGTCTGATAAAACCCTTATCCATGAGCTCTCATAGCTGAGTTGTGACACCCAACATTTCAGGTCACTATTCATACTATTTCCAAACGCGTTTACATTTTCACATATCCTGAAAACAATTGAATTCAAAATTCATAGCTTAAAAGTCTAGCAAAAGTCTCATAATGCATACTGCACAGTTTGGTAATTTTGAGAATTACTAATTTTACTGCATACTAATAACCCGCACAATACGAACGTTGGTGATTAATCTTAATTAACCTATACAAGAATTTGAGGCCAAAAATAAATGAAAATATGTTGGAATGATAAACAATATGGAATAAATACCCTAGTACACACCAAAGTTCATAACATGTCTCTATTAGATTTTACTGCATCATTAGCACAATTATATTTGATTCCAGTTATGACTTAACTGTTCTACACCCAACCAAAATTAATTACCCGTGTCCAACTAAAATTCATACAATGTGTATACATATATATATACCCAACAAAAGTGATGGAATATTTT
The DNA here is from genome assembly GCA_023525975.1 of Smallanthus sonchifolius. NCBI lineage: Eukaryota > Viridiplantae > Streptophyta > Magnoliopsida > Asterales > Asteraceae > Smallanthus > Smallanthus sonchifolius. The sequence goes on along the minus strand of CM042019.1, from coordinate 42,215,100 downwards.
AGGAACTCTACGGGAGACTACATATATTAGCAGTTTAACAACTTAAACATCTAATCAACACAATGGGATACCAAATCTTTCCCCACCCTCTTTATATTCTTTGTTCATGGCACAAAAACAACATGGACACCCTCATCATTTGATTGAACCTACACTACACACTAGTACCTAATCCACATCATCTAGTTTACCAACTCTAATCATTAGTTCAACATTCCAATCTTTCCCATTGGTGGTTTGATTTTCGGCCACAAACACCCAACCAAACTGATGTGTGTAAACTATATATATATTTTTGTAAGTATTTTTTCACACAATTTGAGTTTTAAAAAGGGTTTTCACCAAAGACTAATCACACACACACCAGGCAGTGTACACGTCGGATATCAATATAGTAAAGGTAAGAACCGGATATCAATCCGTGGACACGGTGGAATGCAATAATTGACCGGAACTAAGATTCAATCAAGTGATGGTAAAAAGATATTTTGAAGAGTTTGTTTTACTTAACTAGAATGCAATTATATAAACTAAGCTAAAATCACAAGTCAAACAATCAAGGAGAAAATATCACTTCGGTGTCGAATCCATCTAGAATACATTTAATACACTCACAGAAGCGTGGCAAATACACGAAACATAAATTGACTAAAGTCTCGTCAAAGATATCTAATCAAATGACCATTCGGAAAGATAGCGTGAATTATACAAACCAACCACCTACAGTAATACAATGAAGCTCACGTGTTTAACAATCATGTCAATGTTTATAAAGATTGAACAAGCTTCCGATTAAGGTACACTAATCCAACAGCTAGTTGGAAATATAATATGAACAACACACTACCCACCTTAAGTTGATTAAATTAGACAACAATATGCATTTCTTCAACATACAATGTTCATACAAAGGTTATATAAATTAGGAAAATGCGTCAACAATTCCTAAATAAACATAAAACTAAGCATGAAACATCATAAGAAACACTTTGTCTTTCCAAACATAAGCATAGGGATACACATACAAATATAACGATTCATAAACAAGACTTCATTCACCATTCCTAGTCAAATGCCATAAGCTAGTATAAATACATACACCAACTCATAAATATAAGCATAAACCACAAGTTTTTCAACATAATATGGCATACACAAATACAATTCTTGTAAACAAATCAAAATACTCGAATATATAATTTCATCAAAGAATAATCTTACGGTTTTCATAACATTAACATAATAATTGCCAATAATCCATGAATGTTGTCAAATGTATCTAAACTTCATCTAAACCAATGTGAACAAGAGTTTTAGCTCATCATGAGCACCAAAATTACAAATAAGCAGCGAAAAATAGTGAGAAACATGATATGAAAACAAGAATCAAACCACTCCTCCAAGCCTAGATGTTGTTGTTGATGTATGGTGATCCTCTTGATATTGTATCCTCCCTAAGAAGCTTGAAATGTGGCTGGAACAAGGGTTTTACGAGCTGGAATAGTGGGTTTTTCTCGCTGGTTGCTGAATGTCTGGATGAGAATTTAAGTTCTGTTTAAATAGAAAAGAGGAGGCACGACCGTGCCAAGAGAGAGGGCACGACCGTGCCTGGTACAAAGGCGAGGTCGTGTCTAGGTCTTGACACGATCATGTGACAGAGGGTTGACTGATCCGGAGCTTCCATTGGTAACACTGATCGAGGACGTATGACTGTTCAGACTCAAGAGGTGACACGCGACCGTGGGGGGCCAATGCACGGTTGTGCCTTGGATTTTGGCTTGGCATGGTCGTGCAAGATGTGGGCGCGGTCGTGCAAGATGTGGGCGCGACCGTGCCTAGGGTTTGTAAGCTTGGCACGACGTTCCAAGTAGGGGGCACGACCGTGCTTCCATCACAGAAACCCTAAAACTTCATTTTTTATCTTGGAATCTTCTTGTTTGTTCACCAAGCTTCACAAAAACCTACAAAACAGGAAATGAAGCAAATAAGTGTCGAAACGTTGAATATAACCAAGAATTGATCGTTAAATGAGCGAAGTTTTTGTGTCAAAAAGATGTGTAAATACTAACACATCAAACAACCCCACACTTGAACATTGCTTGTCCTCAAGCAAGAAATCAAAATGAAACAAAACTTCCAATGACACTTTGGATCAAATCGGGAAACCGTAAGCATTAATAAACTTATAAAGGTTTGAAAAGATTTTCAAGAAATGCAAAATTAACTAAATGAAACCCAAGGAGCCCAATGAAGTGATAACCGAATGAGCAAATGAATATGCCTAGGAAATCATTAGCATGCAACTTTATGCTTCTCACAATGTTCACACACACTCGGGAATATATATGATCATACAACTAATGGAGTATGTATAGAACACTCAAATGCCAAGACAATGAATCTTGCATAAATCATAAGTTTGCTAAAAGATCAAATCTCTACCAACTAAAATGAAACAAAGCACAAACCAAGAGGGCTTTAAACGGGTTGTAACTTCGCAATGGCTAAGGGTAAGGAAGTGGAATTTAAAAGTGGCTAAATGGCTAAAAACCCGGCGGATATGCTAACTCAAAAACTAAACCAACTTCTAATAAGAAAAATAAACTAGCTAATACTTCCGCATAGATAAGAGCTAACAACCAAATTATTTCCATATTTGCTCACAAAATTGCTCTAATCAGCTATAATTCACCTAATTTTGGTGATTTTTTTTTACTATTTCTTTTCTTTTCTTTTGAAGGGAACTAAGTCAGTATGCATCTTTCCTTAGCTAAAAACTTCTCAAGAATTTGAAGATTACAACAAAATAAAAGCTATAAAATTAACATTAGCCAACCGGATTTCTAACACGGGTGAAAAATAGAATAAATAAATAATAAGGCTAATGAAGGTTTAACGACGGTGTAATGTGGGTAATAAAAGAAAAACATGGTATACGCTCAACGTGGCTAACTAGTGGATGTGTTCGGATGAGGGGAAAAATAAAAATAAAAGGCTAATAAAGAGGTTTATCCTAATGCCTCAATCATTTTTATGCAATATTTATGTTCATGATTTCGAAATGTATACTAAAAGCAAGTTCTAATAAGTAAGAAACATCTGGCACATTCAAATCCGCAAAAACGAGAGCAAATAATGTCTAAAGCTATCAAGGCTTAAAAATAAACTCACGAAAACGGAAAGGAATGGGTGTAAGCAAAAGGTTACATGCAATTCATTCGTTTAGCCCATTAAAACTCATGGTTATCACAAAAAAATTGGGTTTGACTCGATGGAATTTCTATCTTAATTGCTTTCGAAAAATCAAACCTATATTATTTACTAAAAATTGTGAATGCTAAACGGTTAACTTTTATTATATTTTTGTGTTTTTTAATTTTGTAAAATTAATTTAGTGCCAATAAAAATTATGAAGGAAGATTTTGCAAAAAATGAAGTGATAAAATGCTCAACAGGACGAACATCGCGTGAATAACATTCCCACCCTACACTTAGAATCATACATTGCCCTCAATGTATAACAAAAAATAATGTAAAGCGAAGAATAAACACCCAACCCCACACTTAGAAACATAAATTTCCCTCGATGTATACAAAAACGTGCAAAACAAAATGGAATGCAATGCAATGAAGCGTGAAGGGAGAACTGAAACTTCCCTCATGTCGATCATGGCACACGCAAAAAGCCTACCCACAAAAATGACGTTTCACGTAGTTCCACGATTCCAAGATCTAATCAAGACTAACAACATCAAACACATATCAGTAACATCAAGCCAAAATATAAATAGAAATGTAAAGACAAATATATATAACAGTACACGGAAACAAAAGTACAACAAAAGAACAACATAAACGCCGAAGCGAGATACAAGAGTTTGTACAACATACAACCAAGTACAACTCACAAAAATGATACCGAAAGGCAATGGGAGGTACTACTCGCACTACATTCCCTCGAGGTCGATGCCGACGGCCCCGCCTCCCTCGCCTCCTGCTTCTGGTGGTGATGGTGGTGGTGACTGATGATGCGGTGGAGATGGTGGTGGTGACTGATGATGCGGTGGAGATGGTGGTGCCTGATCGGGCTGCTGCTCCGGCTGCATAAAGAATGGAAGGGGAACCACGTATGGTGCCCCGCCAGCATCAGCAGAGGCGCACTGGACCTCATACTGCCAGGCCCAGTAGCACATGAACAAATCATGGGTGATGGTAACAGGAGGTGCTGGTGGCGGCGGAGGCGGAGGCGGTGGCTGCTCGGGCTCATGATGCTCGTGCCCCTGCTCCTGCTGAGCGGCGTGTGCCTGATGGGGGGCGGCGACGGCCTCGGCCTGTACAAGATCTGGATCGGGACCCGGACGGTCTGGATCCCATGTCAGTCCCCATCTGTCTACTAATCGAATCCCTCCTGCGCCACGACGAGCTACGTGCATGTTTCTCAGTGTCTGCACAGTCATCACGACGGTCTCTGCTACAGGGGTCAGGTCCCTATCAAGTCATCGGTCAATAACTGAAAGTGCCTCGCCAGCTTGGTCACGAAGTGACCTCCACAAATAGCGCTGGTAACATCGCGCCCTGAGCTGTTCACCAAGTACCCCGCGATAGAATGCGCGAGATTGCAGGTGCGCGGGCGTACAAGGCAAAACAGATAGAATAGCTCCCTCAAGTTCACTACCGTCTCTCCCTGTCCTCGACCAGAAATAGAATATACGATACAACGATGAAGAACACGGTGCAGAGGATCCCGAAGGCTCGAAGCCTTGGTCAGACTCGGATCATAAATCCCAAAACCAAACTCGTTCCAGAACTGGTCCTTGTCCTCCTCCGTCAGAAACTCAGTGATACCCTCAGTGTATATCTCTGTCTGAAGCTCTTGCCTCGTATACAAACCCAATAGTCGTCAGAACCTGGCAACGGACATCACTCCCCACTCCCCACCTAGCCTAAACCTAATCGTGCCGGGCTGCTCTAGGTCTGCTAAAGGATAATCGAACACATACGTGGAGAAAAACTCCATCACGAGCTCGACATACTGAAAAGCGTGAAGTCTAAACAAACGGCGCCATGGGGCGGTGACGAGATCGTTCCATCGGTCCCTCTGGCCGATGGCGTCTATAGCGGTTGGCTCTAAACGACGAGCGGCTAAAATCCGGCCTCTGCGGGGCCACAGAACATCCAGACGAGCCTCGTACTCATGCTCGTTGAGATCAAACTCCTGGAAAGACAAATAAAAATGAAATCAGAACAGTTATGAAGATGCTAGACGGAATTATGAAGTTTCTGACCTATTACGAAGGGGGCACGGTCGCGCCTGGAAGGGGGTACGACCACGCCAAGGCCAAAATCCAAGTCCACGGTCGCGCTGTGGCCGATCACGGGCAGTCCCAACCTGGAAACAGGGTCGCGCCAGGTCAGGGCACGACTGCGCCTAGGTCAAAAATGAAGACCACGGCCGCGCTAGGGAGACACACGGCCACGCCTACAACAACCAAAGTTGACACGACCGCGCTAGAAGGAGACACGACTTCGCTCAACCAAAAACTACTTCCTGGAAACTACAAAAGCCTAGCACGACCGCGCCTGGTCATGAGCGCGACTGTGCTCAACCTATTTTAGGGTTTTCAGATTCAAAATTTCCCATTCTTAGCCTGATTAATAAACATAAAACTAAGCATGAAACATCATAAGAAACACTTTGTCTTTCCAAACATAAGCATAGGGATACACAAACAAATATAATGATTTATAAACAAGACTTCATTCACCATTCCTAGTCAAATGCCATAAGCTAGTATAAATACATACACCAACTCATAAATATAAGCATAAACCACAAGTTTTTCAACATAATATGGCATACACAAATACAAGTCTTGTAAACAAATCAAAATACTCGAATATATAATTTCATCAAAGAATAATCTTACGGTTGTCATAACATTAACATAATAATTGCCAATAATCCATGAATGTTGTCAAATGTATCTAAACTTCATCTAAACCAATGTGAACAAGAGTTTTAGCTCATCATGAGCACCAAAATTACAAATAAGCAGCGAAAAATAGTGAGAAACATGATATGAAAACAAGAATCAAACCACTCCTCCAAGCCTAGATGTTGTTGTTGATGTATGGTGATCCTCTTGATATTGTATCATCTCTAAGAAGCTTGAAATGTGGCTCGAACATGGGTTTTACGAGCTAGAATAATGGGTTTTTCTCTCTGGTTGCTGAATGTCTGGATGAGAATTTAAGTTCTGTTTAAATAGAAAAGAGGAGGCACGACCGTGCCAAGAGAGAGGGCACGACCGTGCCTGGTACAAAGGCGAGGTCGTGTCTAGGTCTTGACACGACCATGTGACAGAGGGTTGACTGATCCGGAGCTTCCATTGGTAACACTGATCGAGGACGTATGACTGTTCAGACTCAAGAGGTGACACGCGACCGTGGGGGGCCAATGCACGATTGTGCCTTGGATTTTGGCTTGGCGCGGTCGTGCAAGATGTGTGCGCGACCGTGCCTAGGGTTTGTAAGCTTGGCACTACGTTCCAAGTAGGGGGCACGGCGAGCGGCTAAAATCCGGCCTCTGTGGGGCCACAGAACATCCAGACGTGCCTCGTACTCATGCTCGTTGAGATCAAACTCCTGGAAAGACAACAAAAAATGAAATCAAAACAGTTATGAAGATACTAGACGGAATTATGAAGTTTCTGACCTATTACGAAGGGGGAACGGTCGCGCCTGGAAATGGGCACGACCACGCCAAGGCCAAAATCCAAGTCCACGGTCGCGCTGTGGCCGATCACGGGCAGTCCCAACCCGAAAACAGGGTCGCGCCAGGTCAGGGCACGACCGTGCCTAGGTAAAAAATTAAGACAACGGCCGCGCTAAGGAGACACACGGCCGCGCCTACAACAAACCAAAGTTGACACGACCGCGCTAGTAGGAGACACGACCGCGCTCAACCAAAAACTACTTCCTGGAAACTACAAAATCCGAGCACGACCGCGCCTGGTCATGAGCGCGACCCTGCTCAACCCATTTTAGGGTTTTCAGATTCAAAATTTCCCATTCTTAGCTTGATTATGAAGGGGCTTTTAGTACAGCAACATTCCAAGAGGTCTAAAACAACGATCCTACGTATTTACAAGCTACAAAGAACAATCAAACGGAAAAGTTGAAGAAAAACTAAAAAATTACAAAAACCCTAAGTCTTTAAACGCAAGTGGACTACCGACCCTAAATCTAAACATGAATAAATAGAAGGGAGTCGAAATGTACCATAGATCATGGAGAAGGAAGCAATGCGGCGGAAATTTGGGAGAATCGCAATATGGGGGGGGGGGGGGTCGGTGGGGGAGGCGAGTGAAAAGTCTATGTTTGAAACTAATTTGAACTACCCCAAACACTTAGGCACGACCGCGCCAAGTGCTTAGGCACGACCGCGCCTAGGGTTAGAGGCACGACCGCGCCTATAGTGAGGCACGACCGTGTCTCTTGCCTAGCAGACAGAAAAACCTGAGTTTTATGCAGCTTGTACCCGACCCGACTGCGATTCTTCCAAACTAAAATTTCTAAAAATTCAGAAAACATACCTGAGACATCCCAATCACTAACCAAAGTTCGCTTGATCCAAAACACGTTCCGATCACCTAAACTCAAAAATAAATAGTAAAATCCTAAAAAAATAAAAATAAAAATAAGAAGATAAACATAGAAACAAAATCTAAGAATTGTTACCAAAGATGATACCGAAACAGGCTAAGTTTATTAACGAGTCGTTAGCTAGACTCAAGTCCCCGAATTCATTTGTTCTTGGGGTGGAGGTCAACCACCTCCAATGCCGGGTCAACCGGTCTGTCAATGTGGCTTAAGACGATGACCGTTAACCTTGAAGATCCTCCCATCTTCGTGCTCAATCTCGACGGTCCCATAAGAAAAAACCTCCTTAACCGTGTAGGGATCCGTCCATCGAAACTTCAACTTCCCGGGAAACAATCGCAACCTAGGGTTGTAAAGCAACACACGACCACCCATCCAGAATTCCTTCTTGTCCTTGTATATCGTGGAGTTTGCGCTCCTTGTATATCGTGGAGTTTGCGTAGGCTTGATTCCTCAACTCGTCAAGCTCATGAATCTGAGTAGGAATTCCTGTGACGGTACGAGTAGGAATCAGCTCATTCCTATCGTTGGCGATAACAGTCATGCCTCCCTTCTTAGGGACAACCTGAACCGGGCTAACCCAAGGTGAATCGGATATGGGATAAATCAAACCAGCGTCAAGTAACTTAATCACCTCCTTCTTCACTACCTCCTGCATGTTCAGGTTCAACCTCCTCTGGTGCTGCACAACAGGCTTGTAGTCATCCTCCATAAGGATCTTATGGATACAGAAAGAGGGATTAATTCCCTTAATGTCCATAATCCTCCATGCAATAGCCTGCTTGTGCTGCTTCAGCACCTCCAGTAGCCTCTCCTTCTCATCACTCGTCAAATCAGAGGCGATAATGACAGGTAATCGAGACTCACCATCTAAAAAGGCATACTCCAAATGGATCGGGAGCTCCTTAAGCTCAACAGGTGGTGGTTCCTCAATAGAAGGCCGCTCAATTGGCTCAGACTCTCTATTAACCATCGCAAAAACTGCTGAACACTAGGGAAACTCATAGCTCTCCTGGCTATGGAACTGCTCATCAAACTGATCCTCACTAACCAGATCAAATGTCTCCCCTCCTACAATCTGGGTGTCCAGGGACTCCTCCTCAGCTGTATCCTGAAGAAGATCACTCACACAAGAATAAATAGTCTCAACAAAGTAAAATGAATCATCATGATTCTAGGTGTGTTGCATGGATCTCCCAACGTCAAAGGTCACCTCCTCTTCATCCACCCTCAATGTAAGCCTCCCCGAATACACATCAATCAGGGCCTTGGCGTTGGCCAAAAACAGTCGACCTAGGATAATAGGGACATTCTTGTCCTCATCCATGTTTAGAATCACAAAGTCTACAGGAAACACAAAATGATCAAGCTTAACCAACATATTCTCCACTATCCCTCGCGGATACTTGACCGAACGATCGGCTAGCTGGATACTCATGCGTGTCGGTGTAGGTTCTCCCAACTCAAGCTTAGCAAAGACCGCATATAGCATGCTGTTAATGCTAGCACCAAGGTCAGCTAAGGCATTGCTAACCGACAAGCTACCTATCAAACATGGGATGGTAAAACTCCCCGGATCTCGTCTCTTCTCCGGTAGCTTGTTCTAAATCATCGCCTAACACTCCTCATTCAGCGTCACCTGAGACAACTCCTCCAATTTCCTCTTATTCGTGAGGATATCCTTCAAGAATCTCGAATACTTAGGCATCTGAGCTAGATCCTCCACAAATGGCAATTTGATATGCAACTGCTTAAACAACCCAAAAAACTTACCATACTGCTCCTCCATCTTCTGCTTCTTCAATCTGCCTGGGTATGGAACGGCGGGAGTGTAATCTCTCAAAGGCTCGCGAGGGCGCGATGTGCTCGCTGGTTTACCCCTCGGCGGTGTCTCATCGGGAATCTTAATCACAACCTCCTTCTCGGATGACTCAAGCACAGGAACCTGTGGATCCAGTCTTGTGCCTCTACCGCTCCTCAAAGTGATGGCCTTCACATGAGCCTTGGGATTGGGCTCAGTGCTGCTAGGCAGGCCACCTGGCGGTCTCTCAGAAAGAAGCTTCGCGATCTGCCCGACCTGGTTCTCTGTGGTCTGGATCGAAGCTTTCTGATTCCTTAACTCAATCTCATACGTGTGAAAACGTTCCTCCATGTAACGGTTCTGCTTCTCTACCAACTGATTCTGACTCTCTGAGTTAGCAAGTAGCCGTGCAACCATGTTCTCCAAACTGGATTTATCCTCAGGTGCGGGTGGTGGACCGCTGCTAGAACCTTGGCCTTGAAACTGGCCATGCTGAGGTCGAAACTGGGAACTCTGTCCCTGAGACTGGTGGGACTGATGCTGGAATGGGGGGCGCTGAGTGAATCCGGGTGGTTGCTGGCTTTTGTTGCCAGACTTCCAACTGAAATTCGGGTGATTTCTCCACCCCGGATTATATGTGTTGCTGTAGGGATTATTCTGTTAACGATTCTGGTTGGACACGAAATCAACCTGCTCGTGGGCACCCTGATCCCCAACCGGACAAGCACTCGTGGGATGCGCCCCACCACAAAATTCACATAAGGACTAGGCCTTGTTGACGTGCATCTGATCAATCTTGGTGGAAAGTGCTTCCACCTGGTCAGCTAAAGAGGTAATTCCATCCACTTGATGGACACCCTGCCTCTGAGTTCTCGCTCGGGAAGTATGCTGAGTGTAGCTCTTCGATGCCACCTTCTCTAGTAAGTCATACGCCTCCTGGGGTGTCTTCGTTCTAATGTCTCCACACGCGTATGCGTCGATCAGCTGCTTCCCTGTCATCTCTAGACCACTGTAGAAGGTCTCACACTGCTTCCACTTCAACAATCCATGGTGGGGAACCTTCCTCATCAGTTCCTTGAATCTCTCCCACGCCTCATAGATCGTCTCCCCGTCATCCTGCTGGAAAGAAAGAATCCTAGCCCTCAACTTTGATGTTTTCTCCGGAGGGAAGTACAACTCTAAGAATTTAGCAGCCATCTGGTCCCAAGTACTAATGGACCTAGGGGGAAGTGACAGTAACCAAGCCTCGATCCCGTAAGCAAAACAGGAACAACCGGAGCCGAATAGCATCGTCGGTAGCGTCACAAATTTTGAAAGTGACGCAATTCTCTAAGAAACTGGCCAAATGAGTATTAGGATCCTCGTGATCCTTGCCATCGAACCGACACATGTTCTGCACCATCTGAATAATGCTGGATTTGATCTCGAACTGATGTGCTCCAACTGTCGGCCTATTGATGCTCGACTCCAAACCCTCAAGTGTCGGTTTACCAAAATTTGAAAGCGTCCGACCCGCATCCTCGTTCGCCATCTCCTCTACCTTGTCAACAACAACCTCGTCAAACTCGAGTAACCAGGCCACAAATCGGGAACGGGCTAGCAATCTCCGATGAAGATCACACTTCGGCTTGGAAGACGGCTCAGGAACCTCCTCGACGGGAGTTGAGAACATACACGATATGCACGATAAGTTAGATTTAAATACGCGAACCTAGGATAAAGAAAACACAAGTTAGACAAAAACAAAAATAAAATAATTAAAAAAATAAAAATGAAAAATAAAATGGAATAAAAACTAAAATGTATATATATATACAAATGAAGCTAAACTTAACAAGTAAAATGCAAAATATATATACACAAAAAGAAAACGTAAAATATCAAACAAGAAAACACGATATGCACAAAAATATATACTAAATGACTAAAAATTAATTCCAATCGTTCTCGCAAAACCGTATCCCCGGCAACGGCGCCAAAAACTTGATGTCTGTAAACTATATATATATATATATTTGTAAGTATTTTTCACACATTTTGAGTTTTAAAAAGGGTTTTCACCAAAGACTAATCACACACACACCGGGCAATGTACCCGTCGGATAGAAATATAATGTACCCGTCGGATAGCAATATAGTAAAGGTAAGAACCAGATATCAATCCGTGGACACGGTGGAATGCAATAATTGACCGGAACTAAGATTCAATCAAGTGATGGTAAAAAGATATTTTGAAGAGTTTGTTTTACTTAACTAGCATGCAATTATACAAACTAAGCTAAAATCACAAGTCAAACAATCAAGGAGAAAATATCACTTCGGTGTGGAATCCATCTAGAATACATTTAATACACTCATAGAAGCATGGCAAATACACAAAACATAAACTGACTAAAGTCTCGTCTAAGATATCTAATCAAATGACCATTCGGAAAGATAGCATGAATTATACAAACCAACCACCTAAAGTCATACAATGAAGCTCACATGTTTATCAATCATATCAATGTTTATAAAGATTGAACTAGCTTCCGATTAAGGTACACTAATCCAACAACTAGTTGGAAAGATAATATGAACAACACACTACCCACCTCAAGTTGATTAAATTAGACAACAATATTCATTTCTTCAACATACAATGTTCATACAAAGGTTATGTAAATTAGGAGAATGCGTCAACAATTCCTAAATAAACATAAAACTAAGCATGAAACATCATAACAAACACTTTGTCTTTCCAAACATAAGCATAAGGATACACATACAAATATAATGATTCATAAACAAGACTTCATTCACCATTCCTTGTCAAAGGCCATAAGCTAGTATAAATACTTACACCAACCCATTAATATAAGCATAAACTACAAGTTTTTCAACATAATATGGCATACATAAATACAAGTCTTGTGAACAACTCAAAATACTCGAATATATAATTTCATCAAAGAATAATCATACGGTTGTCATAACATTAACCTAATAATTGCCAATAATCCATGAATGTTGTCAAATGTATCTAAACTTCATCTAAACCAAAGTGAACAAGAGTTTTAGCTCATCATGAGCACCAAAATTACAAATAAGCTGGGAAAAATAGTGAGAAACATGATATGAAAACAAGAATCAAACCACTCCTCCAAGCCTAGATGTTGTTGTTGATGTATGGTGATCCTCTTGATGTTGTATCCTCTCCAAGAAGCTTGAAATGTGGCTGGAACAAGGGTTTTACGAGCTGGAACAGTGGGTTTTTCTCTCTGGTAGCTGAATGTCTGGATGAGAGTTTAAGTTCTGTTTAAATAGAAAAGAGGAGGCACGACCGTGCCTGGTACAAAGGCGCGGTCGTGTCTAGGTCTTGAGACGACCGTGTGACAGAGGGTTGATCAATTCAGAGCTTCCATTGGGTACAACTGATCGAGGACATACGGCTGTTCAGACTTACGAGGTGACACGCGACCGTGTGGGGCCAAGGCACGGTTTTGCATTGGATTTTTGATTGGCGTGTTCGTGCAAGATGTGGGCGTGACCGTGCCTAGGGTTTGTAAGCTTGGCATGACCATGCGATGTAGGGGGCACGACCGTGCCTCCATCACAGAAACACTAAAACTTCACTTTTTATCCTGGAATCTTCTTGTTTGTTCACCAAGCTTCACAAAAACGTACAAAATAGGAAATGAAGCAAATAAGTGTCTAAACGCTGAATATGACCAAGAATTGATCGTTAAATGAGCGAAGTTTTGTGTCAAAAAGATGTGTAAATACTAACACATCACAAACCCTCCCATCATTTGAGTTATCTACTAAAAAGATACATGATCTAATTAGGATGATGAGTGACTAGATGGAATGACTACACACACTAAACATTCAACCTTTCCCCTTGTTGGTGTAGTTCATGGCTCCACCAAACCAACCACCGTGCCATCATTTGATTTTGGTTAACACTCCACTCAACTACCCTCTATCTCATGATGATGATTATAAACAAGACCACACTCCATCCATTTAGTATATAAGAGAGTGTCCAACACAAAGCAAGTACTCTTGCTCTCTACCTCTCTCTCTCGGCTCACATAGCTCACACGCACATCCACAAATTCAAGTGTCAAGCTCTAGTATTTCAAGAAGGAAGCATCTTCACTTGGTGTTTTAAGGAGCATTCAAGAGGAGATCACAAGGGATTCAAGCTAGGAACCAAAGATCACAACCATTTCATCCCCAAAAATTGCCACTTTTACTCATTGGGGTATAAAATACTACAAACCCTTCTCTATCAATAAATCTTGGTTCAAAGTGCAAGTTCATCTAAACACAAAAGAGTTTTTATAATAATCTCAAAACTAAAGGGAACTAACCTAAAACTTGGACTTATTGGAGTCTAGAACATGTAATATGTATGTACAATATGTCGATATGTTTGTATACAAGTGTATGTTTTGTTATTTTGAAAAACATGTCAGTATAAGTTATATTTGAATGTTAACTATGTGAAATGGTCACTAAATATGTGGGTATTTTGGTATATGTATAAACTAGATCCATGAAAATAGACTAACTCTAAAGATATAATAGTTTATGTATATGTATGCATGGTCGTATGTATGTATGCATACATGTGAAGTATTAGTATTTAGATTTCTAAATGATAAAATGTAAACATATACAAAAAGCTAAGTCTTGAACATGTCGAATGAGTGACCACTAAGTTTAGGATAATGGTTCATAAAATAAAAAAGGTATATATATATATATATATATATATATATATATAAATCAATGAATATGTGTATGTAAATATATATGACTACAAAACGGGAATTATGTTACAATTTTTATGGATAGAAACACATGAGAGTTAATAATGAGTGATTTGATAAATAATATAGTTAAACGATAATCATGATTCTATAATGGACGATGCAACTTGAATAAAAATGAGACATAAACATTATTTTGTAAATACGGTTTTATGGAAATAACAATTTTATAACTCTAGAGATATTTTTGACAAAAGATAATAAATTATACTAAATAAATAAAGACGTTTTGAAAAGAATGAAGTTTAAAAAAAAATAATATTATTACAAAGTCAAGCGTTGTAAAAACCTAAATATTTATTTAACTATTATGTTCGATGAAACATTTATTCCGACTAATTAACTCTTTACATGGTAAACACCGGAATAATATAGCATAAAGACATATGTTGTGTGCAATTATTTGTAAACATTATGTGATAAGTATGGCATTGAGTCTTGTCAAGTATGTATATATATATATAGGTCACGAGACTTATCATATATTAAGTTACATTAGGAATACTAAAGTAGAAAATGATTCTAAAATAATAGGTGTGTATAATCATCAAGAGATAATTGTTTGTCCTTTGTGATACGTCAAACTTATACTATTATACAATTGTTCGTATATGAAGACGCACATGTAACAAAAATAATAATCACCAACGGGTCGTAACTTGAAACATCTGTTTCTAAAACGGACACATCTTTAATCGGATGTACTTAAACGGGTGAACAATTGCACTTAATACGTTTAGTCTTTACACATATTACCCTTGTGTAACTAGGGTACAAGTAGTCAAGTCAATTAGGAACAATTATCAACTGCTAGCATTCACAAGCACAAGGTGAGTTTTCACGGTCCCTTTTTACTGTTTTATACATTTTGGTGGAGAAACATACTTACAACTGTTTTGTATGACAACAATAAAATAAGACCAAATCTTATGTTTGCGCGAGTACAATTAAGGGCCCGCAAAGTCCCCCTGGAATAATACATAAAACAATTATTAACCATTAGCTATGGATTGCCGAGATTCTATAAATAACACATGCTAATGAGGAGCGAGGGAGGGGGCTTACACTATGTCAGGATTGGTTAAGAGGCTTATGTATGAATATAACATTTGTAAAGCAAGCTAGTTTACAAATAGGTCAAGCATTAATCACTTTGTTTATTATATACACTTGAAATGGTTTTTATACAATTGAATTACTAATGCATGATTACCTAAAACCTGTGAACTCACCAACCTAGTGTTAACACGTTTTAAGTATGTTTTTTCACGGAATTAAGCGCGGATTTAAGAAGTATGTCATGTAGGAATCATGCATGTCTGTCTAGATACTATTTTGGGGATTTCTCTTGTATAACCCATTATAGATGAGTCATATTCGTAAAATCTTACATCTTTTGTAATTTCAAAACAAAAACTATGGTTTTTAAACACTGATTTTAAACTTAGTATCCAACTAACGTGTATGTGTTTGCAATAATCATATGCTATGGAAACCAACAACGTCGCGCCTCGCAATTCCGTCGTGGCGGGGTGTGACAAATTAGTATTAGAGCCATTGATTACAGCGAACTAGGAGTCTAAAGATCTTAACCTAGTATATAATTTAAATGACTAACTAACATGTTTTCATTTGGATATGCAATTTCATGACCTATCATCATGTAATACGAATATTGTAGACACAGAATGACGTCACACACTAATCCCATTTCGACTTCTAACTCCTATGACGAGACAATGGAGCACCGCTTAGCTCCCGTGATTAGAGAGGAGATTCCCGAGGCAGTCGAGCCTGCCAATGAGCCATTGCCCAAGAGGCCTAGGATAGACCTTATGAACCGGGACCGGTTGTCCTAGACGCTTCAGGCATGGAGAGTACATGAGGACATTCCTATGACTTCTGACATCATGGGATCACCATGCGTATCTCGACCTCTACCACTCATGGAAGTGTGCGTGGAGTGCACTGTTCCCATACTAGTGAAACGCAGAGATACACACGAGCACCAGATTCATGAGCTACAGACTGAGAGGATATGGGGGTTGTGAAGGTTTTGAGAGAGAATGCTTTGGGGATGATGGAGGAGCAGGAGCTGTTCGACCAGGCTCTTCATACCGCGTGTGATCGAGTGGTATAGACTGAGAGGAGACGGGCAGCTTTGGAGCAGAGGGCTACTACCGCTGAGTAGAGGGAAGAGGCAGTCTAGCAGAAGGCGGCTGGGGTAGAGCACCGAGCTATCACGGTCGAGGAGCGCGCCGAGTCTATGATGGCACTTGCAGTGGTTTGCGTCATGCTGGCCTCAACTGCTATTCAGACATGAGCACTTTCCCATTTCCGACGCTAGACCTATTACGAGCGGGTTGTGCCCGTAACACATTATGTAGTTGGTACTTAGTACTAATGGTTTGTATAAACTTATCTATTTTGAGTTCCTCTGTTGGAACTATGTACTGCTTATGTTTGAACTATGTACGTATTGTTTATGTTGTGATTGATGGTTGTTATGTCCTTATTTCATGTTATGTCATTATCTTTATATAACGCTTGTTTCTTTTTAAATTGTATGATTAGAAAATAACACTATGGCACCTAAACGAAGGACGTCCCGTGACACCACTGGTGAGAACAACATGACTATTTCCGCAAAAGTGGATTAACTTATATCACACATGTAGCCGCCGCCATGGTGCAGTATGAGACAAATCGGAATAACGGCGGGTATATGGTAGTGATACCGGCGAAGGCGGTGTAGAAGGCAGTGGCACTGCTTGAGGATCTTGAGGTAATAAAACGGATAATCATCTCTGTAACACACGGTCATGATCAAAGTTAAAAATATTATTAAATTGGTGATTATGTGACCCTACAGATGCTTCAAACAGGAAATGCACCTATTAAGCCTTTGTATACTATAACCCTCGTAACTTCAATGGCACTGAAGGCGCAGTAGGTCTGATGAGGTGGATTGAGAAGATGTAATTGGTAATTGAGATTAGTGAATGCATAACTGACTGCAAGGTGAAGTATGCCACTTGTACACTTACTGACAAAGCATTAACCAAGTGGAATTCTCAAATTAAGACCTTGGGAAGACAAACAGCTTACCAACTATCGTGGGAAGATCTGAAAGGCATGATGATCGACAAATATTGTCCTCGAAATGAGTTGCAAAAGATTGAGACTGAGATGTGGAACTTGCAAATAACTGGAGACGACGTGCCTGGCTACACTGACCGTTTTAATGAACTGGCAATTCTAGTGCCACACATGGTCACGCTGGAACACAAACGGGTTGAAAGTACTTGTGGGGCTTTGCACCCCAAATCAGTAGCATGGTAACTTTGTCGAACGATGTGAATTCCAAAACCGCTACAGCCTTAGCGTTCAGGTTAAAGGATGATGTTGTACGTAACGCTTTGTTTGCAAAGAAGGAGATTGAGAAGAAGGAGTCAGAGGAAAAGAGGAAATGGTTTGGAAAACCAAATAACAAAGTGATGAAGAATGGCTACGAGAAACATGAAACCGTGAAAGCTTTTTTCGCCAACACTGTGGAGCAAAAGGGGTATATTGGTATTCGGCCTAGGTGCGACAAATGTGGGTATCATCATGAAGGGTAATGCGCTCAATGCGGAAAGTTCAGAAAGTTTGGGCATTCATCTCAAGTTTACTGAGAAAATGCCAATCCCACTGATAGGGCTAAGCAAGGTTGTTATGAATGCGGAGACCCGAAGGATTTCAGGAAGGACTGTCCCAAGGTGAAGAATCAAAACAACGACCAGGCCCGTGGAAGAGCATTCGTGATGGGTGCTAGGGATGCACGCCAGGACCCTAACATCGTCACTGGTACGTTCCCGATAAATAATCATTATACCTCTGTACTTTTTGATACGGGTGCTGATATGAGCTTTGTGTCAAATAACTTTAAATCCCTACTTGGTATAAAGGCCAACAAAGTAAACCAAAGTTATATGATTGAATTAGCAAACGAAAAATTAATTAAAACCAGAGAAGTCATTCAGGGTTGTACTTTATGTTTAGAAAACCATATATTTAGTATAGACCTTCTACCTGTTGATTTGGGAAGTTTTGATATCGTCGTCGGCATGGATTGGTTTTCAAAAAATCAAGCCGAGATAGTCTGTTTTGAGAAGATAGTACGTATACCACTCCCGAACGGAGAGACTTTGTTGATTCTTGGAGAAAAGAGTGGGATGACACTGAGAATGATAAATTGAATGAAAGCCCGCAAGTACCTACGAAAAGGCTACTACGTATTTCTGGCTCACATTGTCGAGAAAAGGCAGAAGGAGAATCGACTTGAGGATATACCCATCATTAGGGATTACCCTGAAGGTTTTTCCAGAAGATTTAGGATTACCGCCACCAAGGCAAGTCGACCTAGTGCCAAGAGCCACACCGGTTGCACGATAGCCATACCGATTAGCACCTTCTGAAATGCAGGAACTGTCAAGTCAACCCTAGGGAGCTCCGGTCTTATTCGTAAAGAAAAAGGACGGAAACTTTAGGATGTGCATCGATTACCGGGAATCGAACAAGCTTACAATAAAAAACCGGTATCCACTTCCTAGGGTAGATGATTTATTTGATCAACTGCAAGGTTCCAGTTTCTACTCTAAGATTGACTTACGTTCAGGGTATCATAAACTGAGAATCCAGGAGGAAGATATACCAAAGAAGGCCTTTAGGACTCGCTATGGCTACTACGAGTTTCTGGTTATGTCGTTTGGCATAACAGACGCACAGGCAGTGTTTATGGATCTCATGAACCGAGTGTGCAAGCGTATTTGGATAAATTCGTGATATTGTTTATTGATGATATACTGATATACTCACGAACCAAGGAAGAACATGAACATCACTTGAAGCTAATTTTGGAATTACTCCGAAATGAGAAGCTTTATGCTAAATTCTCTAAGTGTGAATTTTGGATCCAAGAAGTCCATTTTCTTAGACATGTTATCAACAAGAAAGGCATACACGTGGATCAATAAAAAAATTGATGCAATTAAAAATTGGGAAGCACCAAGAACTCCGACCGAGGTGCGTCAATTTCTGGGGCTAGCCGACTACTATCGGCGATTCATTGAGAATTTCTCTAAAATAGCCCTACATTTAACCGCAGTAACTCAGAAAGTCAAAAAGTTTGGTTGGACTGATAAACAAGAAGCAACTTTTCAGTTACAGAAGCAAAAACTGTGTAGTGCACCGATCCTATCCCTTCATTGTGTACTGCGACGCCTCACATCAAGGTTTAGGATGCGTACTAATGCAGAAATATAAGGTTATAGCCTACGCCTCCCGACAGCTAAAGGTATATGAGAAGAACTACACGATTCACGATCTAGAATTAGGCGCCGTCTTATTTGCACTAAAAATCTGGAGACATTACTTGTATGGTACAAAGTGTACCATCTTCACTGATCATACAAGCCTCCAACACATTTTTGATCAAAAGGAACTGAACATGAGACAACGTCGATGGGTGGAATTATTGAACGATTACGATTGTGACATCAAATATCACCCTGGTAAAGCCAACGTGGTAGCAGACGCCTTAAGCCGAGTTAAAACCCTACGTGTTCGTGCCCTATGATTGACGATCCATACGAGTCTTATAAATT
This sequence comes from Smallanthus sonchifolius, assembly GCA_023525975.1. Classification (NCBI taxonomy): domain Eukaryota; kingdom Viridiplantae; phylum Streptophyta; class Magnoliopsida; order Asterales; family Asteraceae; genus Smallanthus; species Smallanthus sonchifolius. Next base: position 42,195,172 of record CM042019.1, on the reverse strand, counting down.
AAATCCAAATGGTACAAAAAGAAGCGCTTAAGGAGGAGAACATCCAAAATGAGGCACTACGTGGGATGATCAAACAATTAGAGCCTAAGTCGGATGATACGTGATACTTCATGGACAGAATTTGGGTGCCTAGTACCTGAAACCTACGCGAATTGGTTATGGATGTAGCCTAAAAGTCCAAATACTCAATCCACCCAGGATCGAATAAGATGTATAAGGATCTCAAGGAATTCTATTGGTGGCACAATATGAAAGGAGATATTTCTGTATATGTCAGTAAATGCCTAACATGTCAAAAGTTAAAGCGGAATATCAAAAACAATCTGGTTTATTACAACAACCGGAAATCCCATAATGGAAGTGGGAACAGATTTCCATGGATTATATTACAAAATTACCCAAGACGACAAATGGTTATCACACTATATGGGTAATCGTCGATCGTTTGTCGAAATCCGCTCATTTCCTAGCAATCAAAGAAACTGACAAGACCGAGAAGTTTGTAAAGTTGTACATCAAAGAAATTGTGGCTAAACATGGTGTACCAATTTCTATTATCTTCGACAGAGATAGCCGCTTCGTGTCCAGGGTCTAGCAATCTTTACAAGAGGCTTTCGGTACACGCCTCGACATGAGCACATCATATCCCCCACAGACGGCCGGGCAAAGCGAAAGGACCATTCAAACATTAGAAGATATGCTTCGCGCGTGTGTAATTTATTTTGGAGGAAATTGGGAAACACATTTGCCATTAATTGAGTTTTCTTATAATAACAGCTATCGCACCAACATTAAAGCTGCCCCGTTTGAAGCCTTATATGGCCGCAAATGTCGTTCGCCGCTATGTTGGGTGGAAATCGGTGACAAACATTTGACTGGTCCTGAGACATTCAAGAAACCATCGATAAAATCTTCAAGATTTAAGATCGCCTGAAAGCAGCTCGAGATAGGCAAAAGAACTACGCTGAAAACAAATAGAAACCGTTAAAATTTCAAGTAGGAGACCGGGTATTACTAAAGGTTTCACCTTGGAACGGCGTTGCAAGGTTTGGTAACCCGTGGTAAACTCAACTCTAGATACATTGGACTGTTTGAGATACTGGCAAGGATTGGCCCGGTAGCGTACAAGCTTAAACTACCGCAAGAACTTAGCAATGTACAGGACACGTTCCATGTGTCGAATCTCAAGAAGTGTTTATCAGAAGAAACACTGATCATACCACCCGAGGAGATTCATATTGACGACAAACTCCATTTCATCGAGGAACTGATTGAGGTTACGGACCGAAAAGTCCAAAGGACAAGGCTTAACCGTGTTAAATTAGTTAAGGTACGTTGGAACTCAAAGTGTGATCCCGGGTACACATGAGAACGTGAAGACCAAATGAAAGCCAAGTCTGCTTCTTTATTCAAGGAAGCACCAGTTCAAGATAGCACCAACTGAATTTCAGGACGAAATTCTTTTTAACATGGGGAGAATGTGACACCCGACATTTCAAGTCACTATCCGTACTATTTATAAACGCGTTTACATTTTCACATTTCCTAAAAACAATTGAATTCAAAATTCATAGTTTAAAAGTCTAGCAAAAGTCTCATAATGCATAGTTGACAATTTAGTAATTTTGAGATTTTCTAATTTTACTGCATACCAATAACCCACACAATACGAATGTTGGTGATTAATCTTAATTGGTCAGTACAATAACTTGAGACCAAAAATAAATGAACATATGTTGGAATGATAAACAATATGGAATAAATACTCTTGTACACATCAAAGTTCATAACGTGTCTCTATTAGATTTTACTATGTCGATAGCATAATTAAATTGAATTCCGGTTATGACTTAACTGTTCTGCACCAAACCAAAATTCATTACCCGTGTCCAACTAAATTTCATACAACATATATGTATATATATGTATATACCCAACAAAAGTGATGGAATATTCTAGAAACTCTACGGGAGACTACATAAATTAGCGGTTTAACAACTTAAACATCTGATCAACACAATGGGGTACCAACTTATTTATTTAACATTTAAACTCTCCCCACCCTCTTTTTCTTTCTTTGTTCATGGCACAGTAACAACATGGACACCCTCATCATTTGATTGAGCCTACACTGCACACTAGTACCTAATCCACATAATCTAGTTTACCAACTCTAATCAAGAAGGAAGCATCTTTGTCAACCCCGTCATGGTGGAAACGCGGGGCGTAACATCCACTGGTTTTCAAAGCATATGATTACCGCAAACTCATACATGATAATTGGATACATAATCAAGTTTAATGTTTTACATCTCAAAATGTCATTTAAGATTACAAAAGATTAAGATTTCGGAAATATGACCCATGTGTAATGAGTTATACAAGAGAAATCCTCCAAAAGCCGTATCCATTATGCATGCATGTAATCCTACATTGCTAACCTTGAGATCACGTTCAATTTCCTGAAAAAACATACTTAAAGTGTGTTAACACGAGGTTGGTGAGTTCACAGGTTTTGATCAAATGTTCTTGTAGTTCCAACGTTCACAAACGTTCAAATGTATAAAGTTTTCCAGATCAAAAGTATATGTATAACCAATGAATTGAACAATGAATGACCAATTAACCCCATGTGTAAACTAGCAAGAAATACAAATAATATGTAATACACGAGACCGTGACCAAACCATGACTGGTGAATGCCCCTCCCTCGCTATACCACGAGAACAAAATAAGACAATATGAGGCCATTTGACCCTTCAGGTCCCGATTAGCGTGATTAACCATGACCGGGGGCGTCAACCCCAATAGTAGTATTCATAGAATCCTAGGCTAGGTCCATAGCTAATGGTTACAAATGTTGATGATGTTTAGGGGACTTTTAGCGCTCTATTGTTCCTCCTGCAAACATAACGGTCAGGTCTTTTTTTCATTTCATTAATGTATGAAAATAGTTACAAGTATGTTTCCTCCCCAAAACATTTCAAAAACCAGAAAAAGGGGACAGTGAAACTCACCTCGATAAGAGTGTATGCTAGCAAATATTTGAATAATTGTAAGCCCCGCTTATCCGTATCCTAATTACACAAGGATACTCATATGTTAAGACTACCCGTCTTAAACGCAAGATGTTCACCCGTCTTAATGAATCTCGTTAAGTACGTCTTTGTTTATTAAAACAGTGTTTTCATGTGACGACTCGTTGGTGATTATTATTCCAGTCTAGACACTTACTTATTTTTTGAGAAAATATTATGGTTCCATATTAGTGACTTGTTATGTGTACCAAAAATAAATATTATTTTTGCAATAACTTATAATATATTCATATTATGGTCACCTATAAATATATAATTATTTCTTACCAATAATTATATAACAATCACAAATATCGTTCAAGTATATTCTACGCATGTCAATTATCCTACGTGCATATAAACCACGTTAACACGTCCACATGCAAATACTCGTTCCGAACGACATTTATTAATTTGTTTACGTTCGTCATGCACTTATTTTTACTAATATATACACAAGTATTTCAACAATTCAACGTATGCTCAAATATGTTTCACGATAACATGTGATCATTTATTTTTAACCGAACGTTTTTAGATTTCATGCCCACATTTATTTATTTATTTATTTTTCGACCACATGTAATCATATCAACGTTCCATGTTATCCACTATGAACAAGTTATGAACATATATATATGATTTCGACTATTTAGTCATTTCATAACTCATTCCAAGTTAACAATTTTTCCATCACTCATATATATTATGACTTCTATATATATATGTACATGCATACATTTAACAACTTACCAAGTTCAACAAGTTATGATCATACACATATGTATATATATTTTTCTGTTTCTAAACATGCATACCTACACTTAATCATTTACTCATTTAACAACTTTAATCATGCATATTTATACCTATTTTTGATCTCTTTATATGAACACATAATCTCATACTTAACAATCTTCCAAGTTAATAAACTTTATACATACACATATATCTATATATAACTCAGGATTTCATATATATATATATATATATATATATATATATATATATATATTCTTTACTTTTCATCAAGCCTTAACCACACCTTTAATTTAATACTTACATTCTATCATCAAATGATCAAACAACAACATCTACACATATATATACATACAAATTTCGACCACTTATACATATTTATACAAAACCGTAGTTTTTAAACTTAATAAGTTATACTATTACAAAAAATCTTTAGTCTTTTCAAATCCTTTATTTTCGTTGGTGAACAACAAACTTTAAGTTAGAAATAAAGATGGATCTAGAGATGGTGTCGGTTTCATACCGTTAGACAAAGCTAGGTGAAGAATAATGAGTAGAAGATGGTAGAGGCTTGTGTTGCTATCTAAACCGATCCTTAGGCCTCCAAGACTTCCTTCAATCTCCCAATTTCTAGCTAGAACTCTCTAGATTTTTGCTCTTGGATTTTGAAAGAGTAAGTGTGTATGTGTGTGCATATGTATCGATTATATAGAGAAAAAGAGTGAGAGTTTGAGTGTTGATTACATCTTCATCGTTACGAGATATGTCTTGAATAGATGGATTGACCTTGGCTTGACATGTTGGTCGAATGATCATCGTCTCACTATGACAGCAATCATGATTAACAAATGGAGAAGTTTGATTCTCGGCCGATAAGGGTGTTAGGGGGTTGGGTCTTGTCACATCATGTATTATCATTCAAAGTCTTAGGTAGATGGTTTTTAGGTGGTGTAAACCCGGTAGGTGATACCGTGATATTATACTCGGTGTAGGAACTTTTATGATCGAAAACTTATGTATTCTGTGCATTTGACTAGTTTTAATAGTTTACTAGTTAATCCCGACATAGTCAATACTCTAACTAAATCATACATGTTTACACATAAAAATAATCTTAGAGCCATGTGATAAAGGTTTAGTCACTAATATTTATGTTTTTATATTAAAACGTGTCACTAGACTTTACTTGAAAAAAATCTTGTTAATCACCAACGAACGTACCTTGAAGTAAATCTACTATCTCTATCTGACACAATAGATAATGGCACACCTTGTAATGATACAATATTGTTAACGTATAATTGTGCCAACTTATCCATGTTGAACGTTTCTTTCATGGGAAGAAAATGAGCAGACTTAGTAAGTATATCAACAATAACCCAGATTGTATCATTCCCACGACTGGTTCGGGGAAGTTTAGTAATGAAATCCATGGTTATCATTTCCCATTTCCATACAGGAATTTCAAGTTGCCTTAATAAGCCAGAAGGCATTTGGTGCTCAACTTTTACTTGGGAACATGTTAAACACTTCGCAACATAAACAGCGATATGCTTCTTCATTCCTCTCCACCAATAATTGGCTTTTAGGTTTTTTTTTACATTTTATTGCTTCCAGGATGCAAGGTGTATTTGGATTTGTGGGCTTCTTCAAGAATTTCTTCACGTATATTTCCATAGATAGGAACCCAAATTCTTTTATTCATTCTAAGAATTCCATCATTACCCTTGACCAATTGGTCGATCATTCCTCCCAATCCTTCCTTCTCAAGGTTGGGTTTTTGCAAAGCAAGTTTATGATATTCCTTAATACTAGTGATAAGATTGACTTGGAGATTGAGTCTTAAAGCACGAACTCATTTAGGTTTCTCATGTTCCTTTCTACTCAAGGCGTCAGCTACAACATTAGATGTGCCTTCATGATAATAGATTTCGCAATCGTAATCATTCAGGACTTCCATCCAACGCCTTTGCCTCATATTTAGTTCTTTCTGACTGAATATATATACTTTAGGCTTTTATGATTAGTGAACACGGTGAATTTGACTCCATATATATAGTGCCTCCATAATATCAATGCGAATATTATGGCGCCCAATTCTAAATCATGAGTCGTATAATTCTCTTCATGAGTTTTTAATTGTCGAGAAGCATAAGCAATAAATTTTCTTCCTTGCATTATCACACAACCAAAGCTGGTGTGTGAAGCATCACAGTATACTGAAAAGCCTTCGTTTCCATCTACCAAAGCCAGTATGGGTGCTTGGGTTAGTTTTTGCTTTAGAGTTTCAAAAGCTTCTGATTGCTTTGGTCCCCATTCATACTTAACTGATTTGCGAGTCAGAGAAGTTAATGGAACAACAATTCAAGAAAAATCTTGGATAAATCTTCGATAGTAACCAGCCAAGCCGAGAAAACTACGGACTTCTGTTGGAGACTTCGGGATTTCCCATTTAGATATAGCCTCAATTTTAACCGGGTCAACTTGGATGCCATCAGCGTTAATGACATGTCCAAGGAATTGAACTTCTGATAACCAGAACTCGCATTTTGAGAATTTAGCATAAAGCCTTTTGTTTCTCAAGAATTCAAGTAAGATTTTTAAATGATTAGCATGATCTTCCTTACTCTTAGAAAAGATAAGGATATCGTCAATGAATACGATAATGAATTTGGCCAGGTAAGGTTTGCAAACTCGATTCATCATATCCATGAAAGCTGCTGCTGCATTAGTAAGTCCAAACGGCATTACCGTGAACTCATAAAGACCATACCGAGTTCTGAAGGCAGTTTTGGGAATATCTTCTTCCTGGATTTTAAATTGATGATATCCAGAACGAAAATCAATTTTTGAAAAGCATCGATCTCCCTGGAGTTGATCAAAAAGATTGTCGATTCTGGGGAGTGGATAACGGTTCTTAATCGTGACTTTCTTCAGTTCACGATTGTCGATACACATGCGCATCGAGTCGTCTTTCTTTTTAACGAACAAGACCGGAGCTCCCCAAGGCGACGAGCTTGGTCTTATGAATCCTTTTTCGAGCAATTCATCCAACTGTTTCTTTAATTCGGCCATCTCCGTTGGAGCTAATCTGTATGGGGCTTTTGCAATTGGTACCGTACCGGGTACTAGATTAATTCTGAATTCCACTTCTCTTTCAGGTGGAATTCTAGGTAGTTCATCCGGAAAAACATCAGGAAACTCAGCTACAACCGGCACATCTTCGATCTTCTTTCCAGTGTCGGTGGTTACAAATACGAGGTATGCTAAGCATCCTTTTCTTAAATACTTTGTGGCTTTTAACATGGAAATTATTCAAACAGAGTTGGATATTTTATCGCCATTGATAATAAGAATATTTCCTTTCGGTGAACAAAGTTCTATATCTTTCTTATCACATAGGATATGGGTGTGGTTAGAGGCTAACCAATCCATTCCTAGAACAATGTCAAAACATGCCAAAGTCATTGGCAACAGTTGTGAAGGAATTACATGTTCTCATAGTGTGATATTACAATCGTTTAGGATTTCATAAATTTGAACTAGGTCCCCGTTGGCAGTTTCTACCACGTATTTCTTGTCTAATTTAGCTAGTGTTTTATTTAACATTCTACAGAATCTATGATCTATAAAACTTTGGTTTACACCAGATTCAAACAAAACTCGAGCGTAAATATCATTGACAAGAAATGTACCCGTAATGACATCGGGCATACCTGCTGCTTCATAAGCATGGAGAACGAATGCTCGTGCATTCTTTTTTACTCCATCTGTAGATTTTGGACCTGTCCCATCAGGTTTCTTTAGCTTGGGACAGATGATTTTGATGTGGCCGGTTTACCACATTCAAAACAAGTGATTTGCTTCTTCTTGAAACAATTCTCAATTTTGTGACCGGACATTTTGCAAAAGTTGCAGAAAAGTCCAGCACGACATTTTCCTAAGTGCCTTCTTCTACACTTGGGAAATTCCGGAATGGAAGAGTTGTTGTTTCGGGGAGTAAAATTAGATTTCTTCGATCTGCTTGGGCCTTGCCCAGATTCCTTCTTCTTCCTTCCCTCCTCCTGGTTTCTAATCAAACTGCTGGTTAGTGATGCTCCTAGATCCATAGCATCATCAAGATACACAATTTGAGACTTTGACCATGTCGTGAATTTCTCCAATCAAACCCCAAATATAACGCTTTATCAGGTTTGATTCAGGGTAGCAAGATGTGGAACTATTCTAGCATAATCAAGGAGTTTGGTGGAATACTCCTGATGATTTTTTCCTATCATCTTAAGACTCAAGAATTTTCCTTCTATATGTTCTCTCTCATTCTTAATAATGTACTTCTTTTCTACTCAGGTTTTGAAAGCACTACAGCCCATTGCATAGGCTGCTTCTCTTCCTTCGGCAGCAACAATGTTGTTCCACCATTCTAATGCTTGGTCCTTGAATAAATTTGAGGCATAAAGAACCCTATCTTTTTTAGCACATTTTCTGATAGCCAGTACGGATTCAGTCGTTTCTATCCATCTCAATGTGGCAATTCCTCCTTCTCTCCCAGAGAATTTATATGGCTTGCAGTCCTGAAACATCTTGTATGTACAGCCAACCACTTTCCTCTTCTTTTCTATATAACCATAGTTATTACCCATACTCTCATTTTTAGAAGAGTCATGGTAATATTCTTCTTTCCTAGTCTTATCGGTCTTATGAGTTGCGGAACCTTCAGGTTTCATAGTAACTGGCAGGGACTGAGTGATAGTTCGGGTATGTTGGGTTAAAGGTTGAGAATTGACCGATTTTTGATTTGATGGCTGGGCAGATAGTTTATGTGCTTGCCTTTTCTCCATTTCAGTAAACATAATAGGAAGGGAATCCTTGATTCTTTCTTCAATCATCTTTTGGAGTTCCTTTCGGGATTCAATAGCAGTATTTTCAACTGCCGTCTGTTTCTTTTTTCCCCTAGTGTGATATGAATGTCCGGTATTTTTCGACATAGTATATAGAACTGAGATTGGAATCAAAACAAAACCTTTTTATTGATAAGAATATATTACAAAAGATGATACATATAGAAATTATTGTTCCTAGAAATTTTTAAAATTCTTTTCTTCAAGGTCTTGTATTAGCAAAGCATTCCGAGTTTCAACTTCAGCTTTCTCTCATTCCAATTCAGCTATTCTGTTTAGCAACATTCGTTCCCTTTAACTTCCCGATGCATTCTCATTTATATGAGGAACAGGGATGGGAATCATCTCATAGTATGGAATGTAAGGTATATTAGAGTTATCACGTTCTTCTTTTTCAGGATTATTCTCATAAGGCATATCGACATATCTCTCATGAAAATTTCGGGAATATAATGGGGTGACATTATAACTTCCAGCGGTAGGAGCAAAATGAAAACTTATAGAAGGATTATAGGGAACACTAGGGTTTCCTATTTCTTCGAGGCTTCTGAAAGTTGAACTTTCAGTTTCCTCATTTTTCTATAGTTGTTTCATTGGTTTTTCGTTCATGATAACTAGCTAGAGAAAATTTACGAATAAATCTAAGACCCTTGCCTTTTCCAAGCATTCTGAAAAATAAACAAAATGATATTTTATGATTATAGAAATATATTACAAAATACAACAAAAACGATTCTAATCTTTCATAAGCTCTTTTCCAAGAGTCATCAAATCCTCTTCATATTCATATACTTGTTGCCCATAAAATTTGTTTCTTGCTTTGTCCATTTTCTTTCTTGTTACTTTGTCCGTTTGCCGCAACGAACGGTCTAAACATTCAATAGGTGAAGAGGACATACTTTCCGCATAACCATATTTAGGAGGGGGCTTACGGAGTCCCATCATAATATCGTTATAAGCATTTTTGGTATTATGGAGGAGCTTGGAAATACTCCTTGAAAGGGCCATCATATGGAGGTTCCAGAAACATATAGGGGTCATATAAAACAAGAGTATCAGAATTATAAGACTGATAGTCGGAACTATTTGAAATTGGATTATTGAACGGATAGTCTTCCAGGTTTTCAGAAGTAGGTTCATATTGGTGGGATTCCTCAGATGGATCCTTTTCTGTTGTATTATTCTGCTGAATATAACTTGATTCAGCTTTATTGTTTCCTTGCAGTTGTTGTTTATTTGTATTCCAGTTGCTGAAGTTAGAACCAGCCTCCATTCATTGACTAGAAGAGTTATAAGATTGAGGGTGGTATTCGGGAAAGTTGTTATTAGGGAGAATGGCAAACAGATCATCGTTATAGTAGGTTGAAGAGATAGGGTTCATTCGAGATCCTAAAGGATGATACTCAGGTGACTCTTATTTAATTGTACGATTGGGGTGATAATAAACAGGTACATAATTATCTTTAGACATCTACAATCTTAAAATATTAGTACTTATCTTATTTTGGTCAAGAATTAGATACTAAAACAAGTATCCTTATCTTAACTAAAGCTCTACAATGATGGTTATCTTTCCAGAGTAGTACCTCCAATAGATATGTTCCCATGTAAGAGCGACGGGTCAAGGAGAGATTTATACACCGCTCTTTCCTTAGACAGAATATTCTGTTTATCATATCCCCCGGTCCTATCTCCTTTTTCTTTTGTTTAGGATTTTCTATACACGAGGCCTGAGAATCCAACGTGCAAGTTATCCTTTTTATAGATCAGATCTGGTGTCTGCCTCTCATATTTTCTTTTCTTGAGTCACATCTGATGTATACACATACCCCATTCTTATTTCAGTTTATTCATTTCCTGAAAACATTTTGAAAATAAAACGTCAGCGCGAACGCCGGTGAATACAATTATCTTGACCATAAAATCATTTGGCACAAACAAGTATTAATTTCATAATCACAACTTTATGTTCAATCCACACATTCAACAGGCACGTCCTATTTAATCGCACCACACTATACACTGGCGTCATGTCTTATAATAATGGACAGGTTTGCATCCGAAGTTATTATAAGACAAGCACCAGCCGTAATCCGTGAATTTCACCCGAGACCCGTGTATCCCTTGCAAGTTTTATGCATACCTATGGTCTGAAAGCTTTGTTCATTGAAGAACGTTGAACATTATTCCCCTAACCTTTATTTGACCATTTTCGTAAATAAAATGGTTGACACATGTTTTCCGAGAGATAAAGTATTCACCTTGATTATTGGAACGAGCCTCTAGATCGAGAATCTAGTGAAGCAATCCCTTAGCTTGGTTTCTATAGCGTTTTAACCTTTCTATGAACGCTACTTCTTACACCGGGCACTACAACGAGTTGGAGTCGAACCGGGATCATCAGGAAAGAGCTAAGGGGTCTCTAGAATGATTTTTGTGTGCGAAGATTGGTTTGAATGTGAGAAAAATGAGTGAGCTCGACCATCTATTTATAGGGCAACTTCTGGACCCGTGACGGTTCATCACCAGATTAGGGGTCGCGAGTCATCAGACACGTGTTGCCCTCTGGTCAGTTTGTGGCGTGACGGACCGTTACCAGGCGTGACGGTCCGTTACAGAGTGATACGTGGCGCACCCTGGTGCTTTTGCGTCTGTGACGGACCGTTACCAGGAGTGACAGTCCGTTATAGGGTTTCCACGCATCATATTTTGAAGATGAGTCACTGGACACGTGGCAAGCTATCAGGGTTCGTGTGCCCAGCCCGTAACGGACCGTTACCGTCCGTGATGGTCCGTTACCGATGAATTTTCATGTTTTTCACTTTTAAACCTTGATCTATAGGTTAATTACACTTATAGTCCTTGTGGTTTGTACCTTTGTCAAATCTTGACATTTTTGTGGCAGATGTTACAAAGTATCATCTAATTTTGGCTCTAACTGCCTGATAATTCATCGCAAAGCTTCATTATGAATGTTCTCTTTTTTAAGTGCCTCTTGATGTGCCATTCGGATTTGAGTCGTGAGACTCGTATGAATTGTCAATCCTAGGGCATGGACACAAAGAGTTTTAACTCGTTCTTTACGACTTAAGGCGTCTGCTATGACATTCACCTTACCAGGGTGGTACTTGATATCGCAGTCGTAATCATTTAGTAGTTCTAGCCAACATTGTCTCATGTTGAGTTCCTTCTGGTTAAAGATGTACTCGAGACTCTTGTGATTTGTAAAGATAGTACATTTTGTACCATATAAGTAATGTCTCCAAATCTTGAGTGCAAACACGACAGCACCCAATTCCAAATTTTGAGTCGTATAATTTTTCTCATGGACTTTCAGTTGTCTGGATGTATATGCTATGACTTTTTCTCTCTGTATCAGTAGACCTTGGTGTGATGCGTCGCAGTACACGATGAAATTTTCGGTTCTCTCGGGAAGGGATAGGATTGGTGTACTGCAAAGCTTTTGCTTTAGTAATTGAAAAGCTGATTCTTGCTTATCTGTCCAATAAAACTTTTTGTCTTTCTGGGTTAACATTGTCAAAGGCAGGGCTATCTTTGAAAAATTCTCAATGAATCGCCTATAATAGCCTGCCAAACCCAGAAATTGACGGACCTCAGTTGGAGTTCTTGGTGCTTCCCAGTTTTTGATAGCCTCAATCTTGGACGGGTCTACATGTATACCCTTCTTATTGATCACATGTCCAAGAAAATGAACTTCATGAATCCAAAACTCACACTTAGAGAATTTGGCATATAGCTTCTCATTCCTGAGCAGTTCCAAGATTAACATCAAACGATGTATATTTTCTTCCTTGGTTCATGAATATATCATTATGTCATCGATAAACACAATCACGAATTTATCCAAGTATGGCTTGCACACTCGGTTCATGAGATCCATGAAAACTGTCGGTGCATTAGTCAAACCAAATGGCATAACTAGAAACTCGTAGTGACTATAACGAGTCCTAAAAGCCGTCTTTCGTATATCTGCCTCCTGGATTCTCAGTTGATGATACCCTGATCGTAGATCAATCTTTGAATAAAAGTTGGAGGTTCCATCCTTTTTCAGTCAATTCGAGGAAGCGGATACCGGTTTGTAATTTCAACTCCCGGTAATAAATACACATTCTAAAGGTTCCATCCTTTTTCTTCACAATCAGGACCGAAGCTCCAACGGTGAGAAACTCGGTTGTATGAAACCTTTATCAAGTAACTCTTATTGTTGACTTGATAATTCTTGCATCTCGGAAGGTGATAGACGATACAGTGATCGTGCAAATGGTGCGGCTCCTGGTACTAAGTCGATCCGGAACTCGACTTGTCTTGATCACGGTAAACCAAGTAAGTCTTTGGGAAATACCTCTGGGTAATCCCTGACGATTGGTATGTCCTCAAGTCGACGTTCCTCAGGTTTCTTCTCAACGATGTTAGCCAGAAATGTGAAATAACCCTTGCGTAGATACTTATGAGCTTTCATGCAATTTATCATATTTAACGTTGTTCCACTCCTTTCGCCTTCAATTGAAAGAATTTCTTCGCTTGGTAGTGGAATATGTACAATCTTTTCGAAGCATACGATCTCGGCATGATTCTTCGATAACCAATCCTTGCCAATAACAAAGCCAAAACTTCCCAGATCGACAGGTAGAAGGTCTATACTAAATGTATGGTTTTCTAGACATAAAGTACAACCCTTAATGACCTCTCCGATTTTAATTAATTTCCCATTTGCTAATTCAATTGTATAACTTTGATCGAGTTTGCTGGCCTTAATACCAAGTAAAGATTTAAAATCATTAGAGGCACCCATCGCAAAAAGTACAAGTGACGATATTCGGGTCCTGGCGTGCATCCCAGGCACCCATCGCAAATGCCCTTCCTGGTGCCTGAGCATTTTCCTGGTTCCTCCACTTGGGATAATCTTTCTTGAAGTGCTTCAAGTCACCACACTTGAAACATCCCTGCTTAGCTTTACCCGCGGGGTTGGTGTTGGCTCGATAGTTTTGTGCGGTATGTCCAAACCTACCACATTTCCCACATTTAATGCACCCACCCCCATGGTGATATCCACACTTGTTACACCTCGGTAGGCCCCATCATATTTTTTCTCTCCGTAGTATTGGCTGCAAAAGCCTTCACCGTTTCTTGCTTCTTGAATCCTCGTTTCCCAGATTTGCTACTTGGATTTCTGATCAAATTTCCTTTACTTTCCAAATCTACCTTCCTCATTCTCCTTCTTCCCAAACAATCCATTAAGCAACGCATCATCTATTAACTTGAATGCTAACGTTATAGCACTCTTGGCATCCATCAGATAGATGAAGTTACCATGCTGCGAATTTGAGGCGCAAGGCCCCACAAATATCTCTCAACACGCTTATGTTCTGGTGTGACCATGTGTGGCACTAGGATTGCAAGTTCATTAAAACGGTCGGTTTAACCAGCCACGTCATCTCCGATCATTTGTAAATTCCACATCTCAGCCTCAATCTTTTGTAACTTGTTTCGAGGGCGATATTCCTCGATCATCATGACTTTCACATCTTCCCATGATAACTGACATGTTGTGTGCCTTCCCAAAGTTTTCACTTGGGTATTCCACTAGGTTAATGCCTTATTAGTGAGCGTGCAAGTAGAATACTTCACTACGCAGTCAGTGGTACACTCACTAATATAAATTACCGATTCTATCTTTTGTATCCACCTCATCAGGCCTATTGCACCCTCGGTGCCATTGAAGCTGGGAGGGTTGCAAGATAGGAAGGCCTTGTACGTGCACTTCCTGCTTGCAGCATCTGTAGGGTCACAAGTCATTGTTTAAATAACACCATTAATTTAGATCATGATTATGTGTTACGATTGTGATTATTTGTTCTATTACATCCAGAATCTCCGTCGGTGGAAATCATCGTGTTATTTTCACCAGTGGTGTCACGGGGCATCCTTCGCTTAGGTGCCATGGTGTTCTTTCTAACATAACATTTAAAAAGAAACAACATTATATAACAATAATGATATAACATGACATAAAGGATACAACAACATCAAACATAGACAACCATCATCACAACATATATATCACATACATAGTTAAAACATACATAGTACATTATTTCAAAAGACAAGGATACAAAATAGATGGGTTCATATGACCACATCAGTACCAAAGTTTCAAACTACATAATGTGTTATGGACACAACCCTCCCGTAATAGGTATAAAAGTGAGAAGGTGCCCTCGGTGGAGCAGTAGCTGAGGTGATCATAGCCTCGACGCGTGCCTCAGCTAAAGTGGCTCGGAGCTCAGCCATAATCGCCCTCTGCTCGGCTGCCTCTGCTCTTTGCTCAGTGACGGTGGTCCTCAACTCCATCTCTGCTAGTCTCCTCTCGACCTCCACCAATCGGTTAGCTGCGCGCTGAAGGGACGGGTCGTACAGCTTTCTTGATCCTCCATTACCCCTAAAACGTGCAACTTCAGTAGTTGTATAGTTGCATGTCTTCGTGATGGTTTCCTACGTTAGTCTCCAGATAGCAGATCTTCTCCCCGTGTGTATCGCTACGGGTCACTAATATGGGAATAGTGCACTCCACGCACTCCCCTATGAGCGGTACTGGTCGTGATTAGCACGATAGTCTGGTGGGGTCGCAAGTCGTAGGAAGATCCTCTTCCACCCTCCACATCCGGATCGCTCGAGTCAACCAATCCCAATAGGACACATCCACTCTAGGTCCTCTGGGTATGGGCATGTCTGTAGGATCAGCCATCTCGTGGACTACTACAGAATTTAAACGGTGCTCTGTTGTCTCGGTGTAGCGGACTGAACTTAGAGTGGGGTTAGTGTGTGACATGAGGTGACTACAATATCCATGTAACATGATGAATGGTTATGCAATGCTTATGCAATGAAAACGTTTTTGTGAGTCATTTAAACTATAGACTAGGTTCAGTTTTAGACTCTTAGTTCGCAATAATCAATGGCTCTGATACTAATCTGTCACACCCCGCCATGGCTGAAACGCGAGGCGTAACATCCATTGGTTTCCAAAGCATATGATTACCGCAAACTCATACATGATAATTGGATACACAATCAAGTTTAAAGTTTTACATCTAAAAATGTCATTTAAGATTACAAAAGATTAAGATATTGCAAATATGACCCATGTGTAATGAGTTATACAAGAGAAATCCTCCAAAAGCCGTATGCATCATGCATGCATGTAATCCTACATTGCTAACCTTGAGACCACGTTCAATTTTCTGAAAAAACATACTTAAAGTGTGTAAACACGAGGTTGGTCACAAACGTTCGAATGCCTAAAGTTTTCCAGATCAAAAGTATATGTATAACCAATGAATTGAACAATGAATGACCAACTGACCCCATTTGTAAACTAGCAAGGAATACAAATAATATGTAATACACGAGACCGTAACCAAACCATGACTGGTGAATGCCCCTCCCTCGCTATACCACGAGAACATAATAAGACAATATGCGGCCATTTGACCCTTCAGGTCTCGGTTAGCGCAACTAACCATGACCGGGGGCATCCCCCAACAGTAATATTCATAGAATACTAGGCTAAGTCCATAGCTAATGGTTACAAATTTTGATGATGTTCAAGGACTTTTAGCGCTCTATTGTTCCTTATGTAAACATAACGGTCTGGTCTTTTTTTGTTTTCATTAGTGTATGAAAATAGTTACAAGTATGTTTTCCACCCAAAACATTTCAAAAGCCAGAAAAAGGGGACAGTGAAACTCACCTCGATAAGAGTGTATGCTAGGAAATATTTGAATAACTGTAAGCCCCGCTTATCCGTATCCTAATTACACAAGGATACTCATATGTTAAGACTACCCGTCTTAAATGCAACTTATTCACCCGACTTAACAAATTCCGTTACGCACATCTTTGTTTATTAAAACATTGTTTTCATGTGATGACTCGTTGGTGATTATTATTCCAGTCTAGACACTTACCTCTTTTTTGAGAAAATATTATGGTTCCATATTGGTGACTTGTTATGCGTACAAAAAATAGATATTATTTTTGCAATAACTTATAATATATTCATATTATGGTCACGTATAAATACATAATTATTTCTTACCAACAATTATTAACAATCACAAATATCGTTCAAGTATATATATATATTATGACTTCTATATATATATTTACATGCATATACCTAACAACTTCCCAAGTTCAACAAGTTATGATAAAACACATATGTATATATATGTTTCCGTTTCTAAACATGCTTACCTACACTTAATCATTTTCCCATTTAACAACTATAATCATGCATATTTATACCTATTTTTAATCTCTTTATATGAACACATAAACTCATACTTAACAATATTCCAAGTTAATAAATTTTATACATACACATATATCCAATTACAACTCACGATTTCATATATATATATTGTAGAAATAAAGACTGATGGCTCGAAAATTCTCTAAGTACAAACTGCTGCAGATAAGCTTATCTGCTGCGGATAGCCTTATCTGCTGAAGAGCAAAGTTGCTGCTGATAGGCATATCATCAACAGCTGTGGACAGTTGTGTCTTGCTGCTGATCAACAACATTGCTGCTGATAGCCATTCCCACTGAAGATCAAACGTTGCAGCTGACTGGCTTCGATAAAGCAACCATTACCACAGACAACTTTCTGCTGCATCACTGACACACTCCACGCATAAAGAATGTCACTGGAGCAAGACAATAAAAGACAACGACGCTCTTCTTCCAAGGTCTCAAGCAATGATGCCTAAGAAGACGTTTGAGTAAAGATAACTTTTGTAGTTGTTATTGTCGTTACATATAGAATAGCTTCAATACAAGATCAACGGCTTGTGTTAGATCTGATCCTTAGAATTAAGGGTATGTCTTGATTCTAAGTTACTATATAAGTAGTACTTAGAGTCATTGTATAAAAGTACTCTTTGCTTAAGAGTTTTCTCTATAATCTTGTAATCTTGAGGCTTAATACAAATTGCATTTATCAGTATTCTTCTTGTTTACTTGTTTACATTGCTTAGTTATGATTGTTTCCGCCAATCTCACCTAAATAGAACCATCTTGTATTCACTGATCCTACAAGTGGTATCAGAGCTTTGGCTCACAGATTAAACAAACTCACACTTGTTTAATCATTCTCTGGTTCTATTCAAAACTATCTCTTTGCATAAGTCACCCATTTTTAGCAAACAAAAATGGCACAAAACAGTGGAGTTGAAGACACTGGAAGCATCAGTAGACCACCAAGGCTGGTGTCTAGAGAAGACTATGATATGTGGAAGAACAGAATGGAAACCTTCTTCTGCTATCAAGAATATGGGATGTGGAAATCCATAAAATATGGACCATACATACCCATGGTGGCCTCCGCTGATTTCGGAGGTACACTGGTTCCCAAAGAATCCTCCAAATACTCTGATGAAGACATCAAGAAAATGGAGGTAGATTTGAAGGCTTTGGGAGCCATCCAAATGTGCTTACCAAATGAAGTTTTTTACAACTTCAGAGGATACAAAACTGCAAAGGAGCTATGGGAGGCTCTTGAGAAGATGTTTGCTGGTTTAGAGGAAGTAGAGAAAAAAAGAAGAGACATCCTGAAGCAGCAATATGAAAACTTTTTTCTGGAAGGAAGGTGAGTCTCTAACTGTTTTATTTAATAGATATACTTATCTTGTAGGTGAGCAGCAGTGCTCAAAAGTGAAGCTGCAGAATGAAGATATTCTCAAGAAGTTCATCAGGTCTCTACCCAGTTGCTGGACACTCTACACAGTGTCCATCAGAAGAACTGAAAATTTGAAGACTCTTCAGATGACTGAGCTTTTCGGTATGCTAAAAACCTATGAATTAGAGATGATTCATGCTAAGGAAAGAAGCTCAAGCGACCAAACAGCCTCAACTTCCACCGCCACCTCTTCTGCCCTCCACTCCAACCACTCAGGTCCTAGTTCAAGGAAATATTATCCTCCCATTGTCACTCATCCCCAAACTCCAACCTCCCAATCAAACAACTCACCATTTCTTCTTGAAGCCCCACCTCAAACATCAACCTCTGTTGCTTTTGTCTCTGAAAACTCAAGCAATATGTCCTTTATCATGGAATATCTGGAATGTTTTCATCCAGATGATCTAGAAGAAATGGATATACAGTACTCCTATGCCATGCTCTCTCTAAGAGCAAAAAGGTTCTACTCAAGAATAAGAAGACTCGTTCCAATCAACAACTCTAGCACCAGGGTTGGCTTGGACAAAAGCAAACTGAAGTGTTATAGTTGTAACCAACTTGGTCATTTTGCTAGGGAATGCAAGGCACCAAAGGCAAACCCAGCTGCTGCTCATACCAGACAAGCTCACCAAGCTCAACCAAGACAGCAACAGGCCACCACTCCTCATGCACAAACTGCAGCTTGTGCAGGTGTTGGAACTGCTGAATTTTACTGGAGCTTCCAGTATGAGGATATTCCTGCCAACAATTAAGCTCTTATGGCAGACACATCAGAGGTACCACCTCAGGTATATGAAAATCTGTGTACTCAAGCTTGTATTGATAAGGTCCTTGGATACAGGAAACATAACTAGAATCTCTTAGATCAAAATGAAGAATTTCATCAAATGAAATCTAAATTTAAAAAGGTTGAAAACAGTTACAAGGAAAAGATTGATTGTTTAAAGAAAGAAATTTCATCATTAAAACATGAACAAACAAACCTTGAAACTCAAATTGATGACCTTCTGGTTAAGTTAAAAGCTACATGGGCCGAATTAGCAGACCAAAAGGTCCATGTGGAAAAAAATATGAATTTGCATCCAAAAAGCTGCAAAGACATTTGGATGCTCAAATTCATGAAAAGGTAACTGCTGGTCTTGGATTTCAAGCTGAACAACCCTACAATGTTGTTCCTCCACCCGCTAACTATGTAGCTATCCATGAACCAAGTTTCAATCTTTCCAACCTTGACATGGCCAACTGAAATCTTGACCCTGTTGTGAAAGAAACCCCTGTGCAAGAATGCACTACTTCATTCGAATCTGAGTCAACATGCTCAGACTCCACTGAAACCAATAAAGCTTCATCACCTTCTACCTGTGAAGCTTTTAAAGCCAACAATCCAAGCCCTTTCATCCCTTTAAAAAAAGTACTAGTATCTCAGCCAACCAAAAAAATCAGAATCAGCTATCCTCCAGAAGGAAGAAAGCTAATTGTTGAAAAGGGACAGTCTTCAACCTCCACCAACTCAAAGCCTCAATCCAAATCCCAACAAAGGAAGGTGTTTGACATATGTAATGCGCCTAGAGAGAGGGATCCATATGTTCAAAAGACATTGGAAGAAGCCACCTTTGAGCACAACAAAGCTCACCTTCGAACTGCAAAGATTTGTTCAAAAGAAAGGACTATGTGTAATTTCAGAGGGACAAACTAGCAAAATCATGCTTTGTGTCTGGGAAATACAATCATACTGCCAGCACCTGCTTCTATTACCTTCAGCAGCAAAGAAACCTCAAGCAACATGCTTTTGAAAAGACAAAGAAGAACAAAAAGGTAAGAATCTTTGAAGCAAGGCAACTCATTTCAGAAACTCCCTCTCCCCACCAAGGAAGAAGTTGTCAAAGCCTCAACAATCTTGCATCATCTGTAGTGAATCATACCACTTTGCTGCAAATTGCAAAGTTAATCCCTTCAACCAGATTAACCAAAAGCATATCAGCAAAAGAACCTCTACAGAGAACCCATCTGGTAACAAGGTAAAGAAGGATGGGCATACATCTGCTGTTAAACCATCAGCAGCCAGCAAAAATGCTGTTGATCAAGTAAAGCCCAAGAAACCAAAGGACAAGCCTTTAGCAGCAATCAAGTATGTTGTTGCTCAAGTAAAAAAATCAGCAGCAACAAAATCTGCTGGTGATAAGCCAAAGTCCTCAGTAGCAAAATCTGCTGCTGATCAAGCAAATCTGTCAGCGGCCAAAGCAACATCAGCTGCTAGCAAAGCAAAGAGAGCGGGAAAACCACCAATTCAGCATTGGAAAGTCAAAATTCCTCCAATAATCATCATTGGTTCTGTTGAATGCAAACATGCTGATACTAAAAATCCGAGAACCCTTTCTACAAGGATGCAAGCTCTTGGATTCCTCCCACTAACTAGATCTCTCTCACGTGAAGGGACAGCCTAGGTGGTAGAAAGTGGCTGTTCCAGGCACATGACAGGCAACAGATCCATCCTCTCTAACTTTAGACATTTTAATAGAGGATATGATGCCTTTGGAAGTGACTCAAAAGGAGGATCTATTACTGGACAAAGAGAAGATACCTAAAGGGAGCCCCAAGACTTGGGCTATGCTACTCTAAAAATGATAAGTTCAATCTGTATGCATACTTGGACAAAATGTCCACATCAGGGGGATGTCAGTTTCTGGGAGGGAGACTGATTTCATGGCAGTGCAAGAAGCAAACATGTGTTTCAACTTCTATAACAGAAGTAGAATACATTGCAGCTTCAATTTGCTGTGATACAAAATCAAATGCTGGATTATAGGATGACTTTCATGGCAACTCCAATTCACATTGACAACATGAGTACTATATCAATCACAAACAATCCGGTGCAGCACTCCAAGATAAAACACATTGACATCAGGTATCACTTCATAAGAGATCAAGCTGAGAAAAAGAGAATTATTTTAACCAAAGTTCATACCAATAAGCAATATGCTGGTTTGTTTACAAAACCTTTTGATGAAACTAGATTTAGATATTTAGTTGAATTTATTGGTATGATGAACTTTGATTAAAATATGTCTCTAAAATTTTGTTTTTGTAAATGTGTTTGTGTTTTGTTATAAGTAAAAGTTATAAGTTAGCAGTATCCATTTCTTGCTGCTGACAAGTTTAATCATCAGCAGTAAAGATTTTGCCCCTTACTGCTTTAAGTTATTAGTAGGAACAAGTTTCCTACGAATAGCTTTAAGGCTGTCAGCAGCAACATCCTTACTGTAGATTATTGCATCCATCAGCAGCAAAGATTTTGCCACTGACTACTTAAAGTTATCAGCAGGAACAAGTTTCATGCGGATAGCTTTAAGGATGTCAGCAGCAACTTCCTTGCTGCAGATTATTGCGTCCATCAGCAGCAAAGAATTTACCACTGACAGCTTAAGTTATCAGCAGGAACAAGTTTCCAACGGATAGCTTTAAGGCTGTCAGTAGCAACATCCTTGCTGCAGATCATTGCATCCATCAGCAGCAATTGAGTTTGCTGCTGACAGACTTAACCATCCGCTGCAACCAAGCTTGCAGCGGATAGGCTTAACCAATTTGTAGTATCCAAGTTTGCTGCTGATGAGTAAAAATAAGTCTAAATTAACTTTTTCTAGCTGTAAAAATTACCTTCAGTCTTTACCATGACTGCTATAGTGTATTACAACTGTAACAGTAAAAGGTGAATGAGTTTGTACTGTACAAGTAAGTTTGCTTTTTCCCTCCTCTGCCGTTATAACTCAAATCAATTTCTCCATAACCTCTTCACATTCAATTTCAACCTAACCCTCATCATTTTCTCTCAAACCTCCATAAGCATTCAAAGCCTTCCATACTTAACCACCTTTCAAAACCTTCATCCTTCCCTCCAAACCCAACAAATGGTAGAGGTAGACATAAACCATCCCGGTGATGAGTATTCTCCATACCACAACCTCACAGCATAATTAATAAAAGGGAAGAAGTCCGAGGGGTTCGATTATATGATCGATTTTCTTTGTCGATCAAATATATATTTTTCCCTAACCGTCAACCCACCTATTTACATTCCTCACATGGAGGATTTCTGGAAATATGGCATCTTCTCTACCAAACAGGGGATACCCCAAATCAAAGCCCAGGTAGATGGCAAAGAAATCACCATCTCTGAAGCTACTCTCCGCAAACACCTCATGCTTCAAGACGAGGGGGACCGCCATTTCATACTCAAAAGAAGTCTATATGAGTATCTTTGTATCCATAGGGTACACTGGAAATCAGAATGAGTACACAATAAAGAAGGCACTGATGGGCCCCCCATGGAAGTATCTATGCCACCTTCTTCTATAATGCATATATCAAAAGAGAAGTGGATGGCATAAAATGAGCTCTGCACTTGCCCCTGCTGTTCACGGTATTGTTACTGTCAATGATTCAACTTTGCACATCTCATCTTTGAAGGTTTAAGATACAACCTTCAACAAGGTGCAAAGAAGCATTTTTATATGTAGCCAAGGTTCTTGCAGGAGGTTTTTAACAATGAATTAAAAGAGCTTTCAAAACCTGCAAAAATCTATCTTATACTGGGTCATAAAAGTAACATTTTTCAAAGTATGAGAACTGTTTCCAAAAAGTTCTCAGGGGTTAATGTTCCTTTTTTATCTACAACGATGAACATACAAAGTACCTAGGGTGACAGTTCAGCAATCCCAGCTGATACTGATCCCTCACCCTCCTCTTCATATCCTGAACAATAATCTGCTTCCACTGTTCGAACCCCTGTGCATACTACTAAGGATGCATAGACACAAAAATTACTTACACCTGTTTTTGATGTTATCGTTCAACTGGAACAAAGGGCCCCAGTTGCAGCAAAATATACTAGAAAGAGGAGCAAGAAGACTCCTTCTCTTCTTGCCTCAAAGGCCCAATCCCAACCTAAAAGCCCTCATTTAGAATCCTAAAAATCTGATGAGAATATCAAAAGGGATAGCCACATCATTAGAGAGACTTCCTTGGAAGCTTCCCTATTTGGATCAGGATAACATCCCAAATCCATAGAACAACCCACTGAGCCATTCCATTATCTTTCTTCTCTAAACTTAAGTGCAGAGGCACCTTGTCAAGATGATATACCTTCTCCAATAACCACTATCTCGGAGGTATTGATTGACTTGGCTGCTAGTGCACCTAACCCAAGTTCTTCACCCAAGAAGGTTCACTCTGGTAGTACTGATAGAGTGAATGTGGAAAGGGCTGTCACTATTCCTGGTACATCAACCGATCAGGAGGACAGTGATAACATGATTAAGACCCTAACCACGGCAACTCACAGTGAGGATGTTTCTTTTGAAACGCTCTTCACTAAGAGGAATCCCAGGTGTCAAGAAAACCATGGTGATGGGGATGCAGAGGCTAGGCCTAAGGCCCCATCTGGATCCAAGGATTTCACAACTGTGGATGAGGATAGACTGAAACTTCATAACTTTGAATTGACGGCAAGGGTGGAAATGCTAGAGGCCGAAGTGTCAAAATTAAGGCACCAAGTGTCTATGCATGAAGCCCATCAATGCCCTCCAGTGACTACTCCCTCCCTTGTCTCAGTGGGCACTCAAACTGACCAGACTCTGTGCACTGATGCAACCAAAAAGGGGGAGATAGTTGTTGTGGAAGACGATGCTGACAGCCTCGATGAATGGATACAAGAGCAGACAGCCTTTCAAAGTTCTCTATTCAGACCTGCTTTTGTTCAAATTCATGACTTGCTAGACTCAGTAGATGAAGAAGAAGATACCACTGAGGATTGGAAGTTAGTTGTCCGAGCGGTTGATGAGGTGTTAAAGAATGAAAGTTAAAGTGAAGACACACCTTCATCATTCAACATACTTCCCACTGCTGCAGCAATATCAAGACAGACCATTGCCCCTTAATTCACACTGTCTTCAAATAAGCTAGAATTTTACTCCATACTAGCTTGGGGGTATGATGGTTTAACTGAGAGATTCTGGATCGGAAAGGAGTGCAGTGGGGTAGAAGAGCTGAACTGGAATGCACTAAATCCACTCCAAGTGCTTGAACTGTACCTATCCAGCTACACCAAAAACTCTACAGATCTCTCAACAGAACTTGCAATCGACAGGTTCTACGTCTTGATGGAGGATAATATTCCCTGGTTTGAAAGGCTCTTAGAAGAAGGTGGCCTATCCTAAACATCATGCAAAATCTTCAACAACATCAGAACAAAGACTGGGTCTAAGACTTGCCTTGATCAGGAGCAGTGCTTTAACAGAAGAAGAAGTTCTATGTTGGAGAAGATTTCTCTACAACACAGTGTTCAGAGACTTGGAAGTGCTAGGATGGTCAAGCACTGGGTCTTCTGACTTCACATTCTTCCTAAGTAATGGATCATCTCTCTCAATCAACATCAATGAGATTTCTAGTCTTAAATTCATACTTCCTGCACAAGGTCTTTGAGCTCAAAACACACATATTCAATGTAAATTCCTTAGAGAGTCAAGCAATGATAAAAACCATCAAAGCTAAGCTTGAAAAGGAAGGACGACTTGCAATGGATGACTCCAACTCTGACTCAGACCTATCCTTTCTTTCCTCTCCAACTGTCAGATTAAACACAGCAGAAGAATCCAGAAGAAGAGAAAAGGAAAAGATGAAGAAAGAATGGAGAGCAGTGACAGGCCTTGAATGGGAAGAAGATGAAGAAAGTGTCCTTCCCTTGTCCATTCCACAAAATGCCAATGAAGCTGAAGCTGAGATCCCAACAGCATCTCTTACATCTGCTGTTGTGGTCCATGAAGCTGAAGTAGAGGCATCTAGCAAAGACAAGGGGAAGAGACCTATGACAGAAGAAGATGAAGAAAGGTTATTGAAATAGAAGAAGGAAAAGGAGGAAAGAAAAAGAAGAAGAAGAAGAAGAAGAAGAAGAAGAAGAGAAGAAGAGGAAATGGCTGAATTAAGAAAAGCCCAAGAAAGAAAAACTGTCATACTCCTTAGAGAACAACAGATCCTCCTCTATGCTAAGCAGCTAGATGATCTGAAAGTCAAGATTCCTGCAGCTTCTCAAATTCAAGAAGATGAAGCTCTAGCTCTTCAACTGCTAAAACAATTCAATAAAGAAGAAGAAGAAAGAGAGAAGAAGAAAAAGGAAGAGGCTAAATTTAGAATAACTGATTCTGAACTAGCCAAAGAAATGTGAGAGGAGTGGATAGAGGCTCTGAATTCTCAAGGTGAGGATGCAGACTACCTTGAGAAACTATCAAGTAAAGAAATCTACAGAGCCTTCATGGGTCAGCAAGGTCAATTGACAACTAAGAAAAGGGCTGAAGAAGAAGAAAAAGCCAAACAGAAATCCAAGAAGACCATTGCCTTTAACAGAAGAACCCATGAAGAAAGGAAGGTCATGATTGACTTCCTAAAGTCTAGAGGAGATAGTGGAAAAAGGCTGGGTCCCATGGGTTTCATGAACCTGCAAGCCCTTTACTTTAAAGACAAGAAGGAAGAGGAAGAAAGACTAGGGAAGAAAGGCTCAAAGAAGAGGGTGATTAATCAAGAAGATGAAAGGAAACAAAAGAAACCCAAGCCTTATCCCTCATCCACCACTTCCTCTATTAAAAAATCTTCCACTCTTAATCATAGACCTCCCTCCTCTCCACCCACAAAGTCCAAATCCTTCCACCCAGTTCCTCCTTATCAGCAGCCTTCCAAGAAGAAAACCAAACCAACCATCACACCAGAAGACTCAAGAGAAATAATTGTCTGGTTCTATAACATTCAAGATAAATGGTTTGAGGTTTTCACAGTGAGGATGTTTCTTTTGAAACGCTCTTCACTAAGAGGAATCCCAGGTGTCAAGAAAACCAGGGTGATGGGGATGCAGAGGCTAGGCCTAAGGCCCCATCTGGATCCAAGGATTCCACAACTGTGGATGAAGATAGACTGAAACTTCATAACTTTGAATTGACGGCAAGGGTGGAAATGCTAGAGGCCGAAGTGTCAAAATTAAGGCACCAAGTGTCTATGCATGAAGCCCATCAATGCCCTCCAGTGACTACTCCCTCCCTTGTCTCAGTGGGCACTCAAACTGACCAGACTCTGTGCACTGATGCAACCAAAAAGGGGGAGATAGTTGTTGTGGAAGACGATGCTGACAGCCTCGATGAATGGATACAAGAGCAGACAGCCTTTCAAAGTTCTCTATTCAGACCTGCTTTTGTTCAAATTCATGACTTGCTAGACTCAGTAGATGAAGAAGAAGATACCACTGAGGATTGGAAGTTAGTTGTCCGAACGGTTGATGAGGTGTTAAAGAATGAAAGTTAAAGTGAAGACACACCTTCATCATTCAACATACTTCCCACTGCTGCAGCAATATCAAGACAGACCATTGCCCCTTAATTCACACTGTCTTCAAATAAGCTAGAATTTTACTCCATACTAGCTTGGGGGTATGATGGTTTAACTGAGAGATTCTGGATCGGAAAGGAGTGCAGTGGGGTAGAAGAGCTGAACTGGAATGCACTAAATCCACTCCAAGTGCTTGAACTGTACCTATCCAGCTACACCAAAAACTCTACAGATCTCTCAACAGAACTTGCAATCGACAGGTTCTACGTCTTGATGGAGGATAATATTCCCTGGTTTGAAAGGCTCTTAGAAGAAGGTGGCCTATCCTAAACATCATGCAAAATCTTCAACAACATCAGAACAAAGACTGGGTCTAAGACTTGCCTTGATCAGGAGCAGTGCTTTAACAGAAGAAGAAGTTCTATGTTGGAGAAGATTTCTCTACAACACAGTGTTCAGAGACTTGGAAGTGCTAGGATGGTCAAGCACTGGGTCTTCTGACTTCACATTCTTCCTAAGTAATGGATCATCTCTCTCAATCAACATCAATGAGATTTCTAGTCTTAAATTCATACTTCCTGCACAAGGTCTTTGAGCTCAAAACACACATATTCAATGTAAATTCCTTAGAGAGTCAAGCAATGATAAAAACCATCAAAGCTAAGCTTGAAAAGGAAGGATGACTTGCAATGGATGACTCCAACTCTGACTCAGACCTATCCTTTCTTTCCTCTCCAACTGTCAGATTAAACACAGCAGAAGAATCCAGAAGAAGAGAAAAGGAAAAGATGAAGAAAGAATAGAGAGCAGTGACAGGCCTTGAATGGGAAGAAGATGAAGAAAGTGTCCTTCCCTTGTCCATTCCACAAAATGCCAATGAAGCTGAAGCTGAGATCCCAACAGCATCTTTTACATCTGCTGTTGTGGTCCATGAAGCTGAAGTAGAGGCATCTAGCAAAGACAAGGGGAAGAGACCTATGACAGAAGAAGATGAAAAAAGGTTATTGAAATAGAAGAAGGAAAAGGAGGAAAGAAAAAGAAGAAGAAGAAGAAGAAGAAGAAGAAGAAGAGAAGAAGAGGAAATGGCTGAATTAAGAAAAGCCCAAGAAAGAAAAACTGTCATACTCCTTAGAGAACAACAGATCCTCCTCTATGCTAAGCAGCTAGATGATCTGAAAGTCAAGATTCCTGCAGCTTCTCAAATTCAAGAAGATGAAGCTCTAGCTCTTCAACTGCTAAAACAATTCAATAAAGAAGAAGAAGAAAGAGAGAAGAAGAAAAAGGAAGAGGCTAAATTTAGAATAACTGATTCTGAACTAGCCAAAAAATGTGAGAGGAGTGGATAGAGGCTCTGAATTCTCAAGGTGAGGATGCAGACTACCTTGAGAAACTAACAAGTAAAGAAATCTACAGAGCCTTCATGGGTCAGCAAGGTCAATTGACAACTAAGAAAAGGGCTGAAGAAGAAGAAAAAGCCAAACAGAAATCCAAGAAGACCATTGCCTTTAACAGAAGAACCCATGAAGAAAGGAAGGTCATGATTGACTTCCTAAAGTCTAGAGGAGATAGTGGAAAAAGGCTGGGTCCCATGGGTTTCATGAACCTGCAAGCCCTTTACTTTAAAGACAAGAAGGAAGAGGAAGAAAGACTAGGGAAGAAAGGCTCAAAGAAGAGGGTGATTAATCAAGAAGATGAAAGGAAACAAAAGAAACCCAAGCCTTATCCCTCATCCACCACTTCCTCTATTAAAAAATCTTCCACTCTCAATCATAGACCTCCCTCCTCTCCACCCACAAAGTCCAAATCCTTCCACCCAGCTCCTCCTTATCAGCAGCCTTCCAAGAAGAAAACCAAACCAACCATCACACCAGAAGACTCAAGAGAAATAATTGTCTGGTTCTATAACATTCAGGATAAATGGTTTGAGGTTTTCAGGGGAAAGGAAGAACTGAAAAGATCAGTCTATAAATTTGTTGATGAGGTACTACAACTCCCAGACTCAGATCTAAGAAAAATGATTGAGTTGGGTGAAGCCCATAAGCCAGAGAATGAAGGTGAGAGACATCTTTTGCTAGTGATCAAATATCACTTCAACCCTAGTAAAGATGTAATCATTGATGCCAAACCTCTTCAAACCCTTTCTCCATTCACCAGTTGGTCCTTCAAGGCTGATACCAACGAGTTTATCCTGATTGATGTTAAAGGATAGAAGATGATATATTCAAGCATGGCCATCTTCAAAATGCCAAGAAAAGACATAAAGACTCTATTTGAGCTTCCTCTAAACAATCCCAGCCAGGACCCAAGAGGCTATGAGGTAGAAAAGGATAGTCTGCAACATGGAAAAGCTTCAGCAGCAAAAGCAGTAAGAGTGTTTTGGTAGCATCAGTCTAGGGGGAGTTTGTAGAAATAAAGACTGATGGCTATAAAATTCTCTAAGTACAAACTGCTACGGATAAGCTTATTTGCAGCGGATACTTGTTCTTCTACTGAAGAACAAATCTATTGCGGATAGCCTTGTCTGCTGAAGACCAAAGTTGATGCTGATAGGCATATCACCAGCAACTGTGGACAGTTGTGTCTTGCTGCTGATCAATAACATTGCTGCTGATAGACATTCCCACTGAAGATCAAACATTGCAGCTGGCTGGCTTCGATAAAGCAACCATTACCACTGACAACTTTCTGCTGCATCACTGACACACTCCACGCAGAAAGAATGTCACTTGAGCAAGACATTAAAAGACAATGACGTTGTCTCAAGCAATGATGCCTAAGAAGACGTTTGAGTAAAGATAACTTTTGTAGTTATTATTGTCGTTACATATAGAATAGCTTCAATACAAGATCAACGGCTTGTGTTAGATCTGATCCTTAGAATCAAGGGTCTGTCTTGATTCTAAGTTAATATATAAGTAGTACTTAGAGTCATTGTGTAAAAGTGTTTTTTGCTTAAGAGTTTTCTATGTAATCTTTAAGCTTAATACAAATTGCATTTATCAGTATTCTTCTTGTTTACTTGTTTATATTGCTTAGTTGTGATTGTTTCCGCCAATCTCACCTAGAATAGAACCATCTTGTATTCACCAATCCTACATATATATATATATATATATATATATATTGTTTACTTTTCATCAAGCATTAACCACACTTTTAATTTAATACTTACATTCTACCATCAAATGATCAAACAACAATATCTACACATATATATATATACATACAAATTTTGACCATTTATATATATTTATACAAAACCGTAGTTTTTAAACTTAATAAGTTAAACTTTTATAAAAACTCTTTAGTCTTTTAAAATCCTTCATTTTCGTTAGTGAACAACAAACTTTAAGCTAGAAATAAAGATGGATCTAGAGATGGTCTCGGTTTTATAACGCTAGACAAAGCTAGGTGAAGAATAACAAGTACAAGATGGTAGAGGCTTGTGTTGCTATCAAAACCGATCCTTAGGCCTCCAAGACTTCCTTGAATCTCCCAATTTCTAGCTAGAACTCTCTAGATTTTTGCTCTTAGATTTTGTAAGAGTAAGTGTATATGTGGGTGCGTATGTATCGATTATATAGAGAAAGAGAGTGAGAGTTTGAGTGTTGATTACATCTTCATCATTACAAGATATGTCTTGAATAGATGGATTGACCTTGGCTTGATATGTTGGTTGAATGAGCATGGTCTAACTATGACAACAATCATGATAAACAAATGGAGAAGTCAAGTGGGTGGCCCCACTTGATTCTTGGCCGTGAAGGGTGTTGGGGGGGGGGGTTGGGTCTTGTCACATCATGTATTATCATTCAAAGGCTTAGGTAGATGGGTTTTAGGTGGTGTAAACCCGATAGGTGATACCATGATAAAATACTTGGTGTAGGAACTTTTATGATAAAAAACTTATGTATTTTGTGCATTTGACTAGTTTTAATACTTTACTAGTTAATCCCGACATAGTCATTACTCTAACTAAATCATACATGTTTACACATAAAAATAATCTTAGAGCCATGTGATAAACATTTTTATTTCACTTTTAAAGGTTTAGTTATGTTTTTATATTAAAATGTGTCACTAGACTTTACATGAATAAAATCTTGTTAATCACCAACGAACGTACCTTGCGGGTTATGATTGTTTACTTCCTAGTAATTCTTAAAATTACTAAAATATATTGTGTGTTCCTTTGCTAGACTCCTTGACAATACTTTGTCAAACAATAAGCCACGAAGTATAAATTATGAACGTGAAATCATGAATATGGATATTGACGTGAAATGCTGGGTGTCACAATCTTCACTTCGTCTTTTAAGGAGCATTCAGGAGGAGATCTTAAGGGATTCACGGTAGGAACCAAAGATCACAACCATTTCATCCACAAAAATATCCACTTTTACTTCTTTAGGGTATAAAAAACTACAAACCCTTCTCTATCTATAAATCATAGTTCAAAGTGCAAGTTCATCTAAACACAAAAGAGTTTTTATAATAATCTCTTAACTAAATGGAACTAACCTTAAACTTGGACTTATTAGAGTCTAGAACATGTAATATGTTTTGTTATTTTGAAAAGCATGCTAGTATAAGTTATATTTTGAATGTTAACTGATGCGTGTAAACTATATATATATTTTTATAAGTATTTTTACACAATTAGTTTTAAAAAGGGTTTTCACCAAATACTAATCACACACACCGGGCAGTGTACCCGTCAAATAGCAATATAGTAAAGGTAAGAACTGGATATCAATCCGTGGACACGGTGGGATGCGATAGTAAACCGGGACTAAGATTCAATCAAGTATGGGTAAAAGATGTTTAAGTTGATTTTTAACTAAACTAATATGTGAGAATATAAAACTAGACTAAAGTCACAAATCAAACGATCAAGGAGAAAATATCACTTCGGTGTCGAATCCATTTAGAATACATTCAATACATTTATAGAAATATGGAAAATACACGATACATAAATTGACTAAATTCTCGTCAAAGATATCTAATCAAATGACTATTCGGAAAGCTAGTATGAATTACACAAACCAACCACCTAAAGTCATACAATGAGGCTCACGTGTTTAATAATCATGTCAATGTTTATAAAGATTGAACTAGCTTCCGATTAAGGTACACTAATCCAACAACTAGTTGGAAAGATAATATGAACAACACACTATCCACCACAAGTTGATTAATTTAGACAACAATATGCATTTCTTCAACATACAATGTTCATATAAAGATTATATAAATTAGGAGGATGTGTCAACAATTCCTAGATAAACACAATACTAAATATGACACATTATAACAAATACTTTGTCTTTCCAAACATAAGCATAAGGTTACACATACAAATATAATGATTCATAAACAAGACTTCATTCACCATTCCTAGTCAAATGCCATAAACTAGTATAATTACATACACCAATCCATGAATATAAGCATAAATCATAAGTTTTCCAACATAATATGACATACACAAATACAAGTCTTGTAAACAACTCAAAATACTTGAATACATAATTTCATCAAAGAATAATCATACGGTAGTCATAACATTAACACAATAATTGCCAATAATCCATGAATGTTGTCAAATGTATCTAAATTTCATCTAAACCAAAGTGCATAGGAGTTTTAGCTCATCATGACCATCAAAATTACAAGTAAGCAGGGAAAAATAGAGAGAAACATGATATGAAAACAAGAATCAAACCACTCCTCCAAGCCTAGATATTGTTGTTGATGTATGGTGATCCTCTTGGTGTTGTATCCTCTCCAAGAATCTTGAAATATGGCTGGAACAAAGAAAACTCGAGCTGGAACAGTAGGTTTTTCCCCTGGGTCGCTGAATGTCTGAATGAGAATTAAGTTCTGTTTAAATAGAAAAGGGGAGGCACGACCGTGCCTGGAGAGAAGGCACGACCGTGCCTAAGACATGGACGCGGTCGTGTCTAGGTCTTGGCGCGATCGTGTGACAGAGGTTTGACCGATCCGTAGCTTCCATTGGGTACCACTGATCGAGGACGTATGGTTGTTCAGACTCACGAGATGACACGCGACCGTGGGCGGCCAAGGCACAGTTGTGCCTTGGAATTTGGCTTGGCGCGGTCGTGCCAGATGTGGACGCGATCGTGCTTAGGGTTTTGGAGCTTGGCACGACCGTGCCTCCATCACAGAAACCCTAAAACTTCACTTGCTTATCCTGGAATCTTCTTGTTTATTCACCAAGCTTCACAAAACCTACAAAACAGGAAATGAAGCAAATAAGTGTCTAAACGTTGAATATAACCAAGAATTGATCTTTAAATGAGCGAAGTTTTGTGCCAAAAAGATGTGTAAATACTAACACATCAAACAACCCCACACTTGAACATTGCTTGTCCTCAAGCAAGAAATCAAAATGAAACAAAACTTCTAATGACACTATGGATCAAATCGGGAAACCGTAGGTTTGAAGAGATTTTCAAGAAATGCAAAATTAACTAAATGAAACCCAATGAGCCCAATGACGTGATAACCGAATGAGCAAATGAATATGCCTAGGAAATCATTAGCATGCAACTTTATGCTTCTCACAATGTTCACACACACTCGGGAATATATATGATCATACAACTAATGGAGTATGTATAGAACACTCAAATGCCAAGACAATGAATCATGTATAAATCATAAGCTTGCTAAAAGATCAAATCTCTACCAACTAACATGAAACAAAGCACAAATCAAGAGGGCTTTAAATGGGTTGTAACTTGGCAATGGTTAAGGGTGAGGAAGTGGAATTTTAAAATGGCTAAATGGCTAAAAACCCGGCGGTTATGCTAACTCAAAAACTAAAACAACTTCTAATATGAAAAATAAACTAACTAATACTTTCGTATAGATAAGAGCTAACAACCGAATTATTTCCATATTTGCTCACCAAATTGCTCTAATCGGCTATAATTCACTTGATTTTGGTGATTTTTTTTTAAGGAAACTAAGTCAATATGCATCTTTCCTTAGCTAAAAACTTCTCAAGCATTTAAAAATTACAACAAAATAAAAGCTATAAAATTAACATTAGCCGACCGGATTTCTAACACGGGCGAAAAATAAATGAAAAGGCTAATAATGGTTTAATGGCAGTGTAATGTGGGTAATTAGAGAAAGAACAGGATAGGCTCAACATGGCTAACTAGTGGATGTGTTCGGGTGAGGGAAAATAAAAATAAAAGGCTAACAAAGTGGTTTATCCTAATGCCTCAATCATTTTTATGCAATATTTATGTTCATGATTTCGAAATGTATACTAAAAGCAAGTTCTAATAAGCATGAAACATCCGGCACACTCAAATTCGCAAAAACGAGAGCAAACGGTTAACTTTTATTATAAACTCACGGAAACGGAAAAGAATGGGTGTAAGCAAAAGGTTACATGCATTTCATTCGTTCAGCCCACTAAAACTCATGGTTATCACAAAAAATTGGGTTTGACTCGATGGAATTTCTATTTCAATTGCTTTCGAAAAATCAAACCTCTATTATTTACTAAAAATTGTGAATGCTAAACGGTTAACTTTTATTATATTTTGGTGTTTTTCAATTTTATAAAACTGATTTAGTGTCAATAAAAATTATGAAGGAAGATTTTGCAAAAAATTGAAGTGATAAAATGCTCAAAAGGACAAACATCGCGTGAATAAATTCCCACCATACACTTATAATCGTGCATTGCCCTCAATGTACAACAAAAAATAATGTAAAGCGAAGAATAAACACCCAACCCCACACTTAGAAACATACATTGCCCTCAATGTATATAAAAACATGCAAAGCAAAATGGAATGCAATGCAATGAAGCGTGAAGGGAGAACTGAAAGTTCCCTCGTGTCGATCATGGCACACGCAAAAATCCAACCCACAACAATGATGTTCCACGGAGTTCCACAATTCCAAGATCTAATCAAGACTAACAACAGCAAACACAGATCAGTAACATCAAGCCAAAATATAAACATAAATGTAAAGACGAATATAAACAACAGTACAGGGAAACAAAAGTACAACAAAAGAACAACATAAAACGCCGAAGCGTGATACAAGAGTTTGTACAATAAACAAGAAAGTACAACTCACAAAAATGAAACCAAAAGGCAATGGGAGGTACTACTCCCACTGCACACCCTCAAGGTCGACGCCGGAGGCCCCACCTCCCTCGCCTCCTGCTGCTGGTGGTGATGGTGGTTGCTGATGCTATGGTGATGGTGGTGGCTGATCCGGCTGCTGCTCCGGCTGCATAAAGAATGGGAGGGGTACCATGTCTGGTGCCCCGCCAGCAGCAGCAGCGGCGCACTGGACCTCATACTGCCAGGCCCAGTAACGCATGAACATGTCATGTGGAATGACAACCGGAGGTGGTGGTGGCGGCGGAGGTGGAGGAGGCGGCTGGTCTGGCTGCTGATGCTCGTGACCCTGCTCCTGCTCCTGCTGAGCAGCGTGTGCCTGATGGGCAGCGGCGACGGCCTCGGCCTGAACAAGATCTGGATCGGGACCCGGACGGTCTGGATCCCACGTCCGTCCCCATCTATCTACCAACCTGATCCCTCCTGCGCCTCGATGAGCAACGTGCATATTCCTCAGTGTCTGCATGGTCATCACAACGGTCTCGGCCATAGGGGTCAGGTCCCCTATCAAATCATCGGTCAATAGCTGGAAGTGCCTTGCCAGCTTGGTCACGAAGAGACCTCTACAGATCGCGCTGGTGACGTCGCGCCCTGAGTTGTTTACGAAGTACCCCGCGATAGAATGCGCAAGATTGCAGGTGCGCGGGCGTACAACGCAAAACAAGTAAAATAGCTCTCTAAGGTTCACTACCGTCTCTCCCTGTCCTCTCCTAGAAATCGAATAGATGATACAGCGATGAAGAACACGGTGCAAGGGATCCCGAAGGCTCGAAGCCTTGGTCAAACTCGGATCGTAAATTCCAAAACCAAACTCATGCCAGAACTGATCCTTGTCCTCCTCGGTCAGGAACTCGGTGATACCATCGTTGAATATCTCAGTCTGAAGCTCCTGCCTCGTATACAGGCCCAATAATCTCCCAAACCTGGCGATGGACGTCACTCGCCACTCCCCGCCTAACCTAAACCTAACAGTCTCTGGCTGCTCTAGGTCTGCGCAAGGATAATCGAACTCATAAGTGGAGAAGAACTCCATCACAAGCACGACATACTGAATAGCATGGAGTCGAAACAAACGGCGCCACGGGGCGGTGAAAAAATCGTTCCACCGGTCCCGCTGACCGATGGCGTCGATAGCAGCTGGCTCCAAACGGCGAGCAGCTAGAATCCGGCCTCTACGGGGCCACAACACATCCAGACGTGCCTCGTACTCATGCTCGTTAATGTCAAACTCGAGGTACGGGTGGTCCCTGTTGCCTGCCATCTGCACGACAACAAAATTAAAATCAAAACAGTTATGAAGACGCGAAACTGAAGTTATGAAGTTTCTGACCCAATTATGAAGGGGGCACGGTCGCGCCTGGGAAGGGGCACGACCGCGCCAAGGCCAATATCCAAGCCCACGGTCGCGCTGTGGCCGACCACGGGCACAATTTCATGTCAACACGACCGCGCCAGGTGCGGGGCACGACCGTGCTAAGGCCAAATTCAAGAGGCACGACCGCGCTCGACAATGGCACGGCCGCGCCTGACCAAACCAAGTCCACCTGGGATTGAAAATCCGAGCACGACCGCGCCTGGTCTGGAGCGCGACCGTGCTCAACCCATTTTAGGGTTTCCAGAATCAATTTTTTTCAATTTAAACAAGTTTAAGAAGGGGCTTTTGTAACCTAATCATTACAGGGAGTAAACCGATCGAATTCTACCTATTTACATCTAATATGAAGTTCAAAATAGAAAAATAGCTAAATCCTTGAAAATTAAATCTAAAAAAAACGATCCTAATCCTAAATATAAAGACTAAAAGATTAGAATAGGGGCATACCTGAAATCGAAGTAATGAAGATCAACAATCGGGAAATCACGGGAATCGCAGCAGGGAGGTTTCGTTTGGGGTAAATATGAAAAATAACAAACTTCTGTCGTTTAACATTGCTTTAACCCGCCCCAAATTACTGAGGCACGACCGCGCCAAGTGCATAGGCACGACCGCGCCTAGGGTTAGAGGCACGACCGCACCTATAGCTAGGCACGACCGTGTCTCATGCCCAGCAGACACAGAAACCTGAATTTTTTATGAGTATTCCAAACCCGACTGCGATTCTTCCTAATCAAAATTTCTAAAAATTCAGAAGACATACCGGTGACATTCCAAGCATTATCCCCAATCCGCTCGATCCAAAACACGTCCCGATCACCTAAACTCAAAAAATAAATGGTAAAATCCTAAAAAATAAAGAAGATAAAAATAAGAAAATAAACATAGAAACAAGATCTAAAAGTTGTTACCACAGATGATACTGGAACAGGCTAAGTTTATTAACGAGTCGTTAGCTAGACTCAAGTCCCCGAATTCATTTGTCCTTGGGGTGGAGGTCAACTACCTCCAATGTCGGGTCAACCGGTTCGTCAATGTATTGTTTAAGACGATGACCGTTGACCTTGAAGATCCTCCCATCTTCATGCTTAATCTCGACGGTCCCATAAGGAAACACCTCCTTTACCGTGTAAGGACCCGTCCATCGGGACTTCAACTTCCCGAGAAACAAACGCAACCTAGAGTTGTAAAGCAACACACGACCACCCACTCGAAATTCCTTCTTGTCCTTCAAGCGTCGGTCATGTAAACTCTTAGTGCGCTCCTTGTAGATCATGGAGTTTGCATAGGCTTGATTCCTCAACTCATCAAGCTCATGAATCTGAGTGAACCGGTTCTCACCCGCGCTCACCAAGTCAAGATTCACCGCCTTCAATGCCCAATAGGCCTTATGCTCCAACTCCACCGGAAGATGGCACGCCTTCCCATAGATCAACCTAAATGGTGTGGTACCAATAGGCGTCTTATAGGCAGTCCGGAAGGCCCAAAGTGCATCATCTAACCTATCCGACCAATCCCTACGGTTCTGACCAACCGTCTTCTCTAGAATCCGCTTTATGCCCCGGTTTGTGACCTCTACCTGTCCACTGGTCTGTGGATGGTAGGCTGTGGAGAATCTATGGTTCACACCATATCGTGATAGAGCCTTCTCCAACTGGGCGTTGCATAAGTGGGTCCCACGGTCACTGATAAGGGCTTTGGGGGCACCAAAGCGAGAGAACAGCTTCTTTAGAAATTGAACAACCACCCTAGCATCATTAGTAGGCAAGGCTTGAGCCTCGGCCCACTTAGAAACATAGTCAACAGCGATTAGGATATACGGGTTGCCACGAGAAGCTGGGAAAGGTCCCATAAAGTCAATACCCCAGACATCAAAAATTTCACAAATCTGGATGCTGTTCTGGGGCATCTCATTCCTCGACGAAATGTTGCTTGCCCTCTGGAAAGCATCACAAGCTCGGATCATCTCATGAGCGTCCCGGAAGATGGTAGGCCAGAAGAAACCGGCGTCAAAGACCTTCTTCACGGTCAAGGTAGCTCCATAATGTCCACCTGTCGGGCCTGCGTGGCAGTGTCTAAGCACCTGACGTGCCTCATCTCCAAAGATACACCTACGCACGATCTGATCAGCCCTGACTCGAAATAAATAGGGATCCTCCCAAAGATAGTGCTTCACATCCGCAAAGAACTTTCGCTTCTCCTGATGCGTTAAGCCCTTAATCACAATCCCACTAGCAAGAAAGTTTGCAAAATCAGTAAACCATGGACACTCCTCATCCTGTGTCTGTATGTGCATGAGAAACTCGTGGGGAAAATTGTCATTTATGGATGACCCCACAAGTTCAGATGAAGCTGAGCACTCAAGACGGGACAAGTGGTCCGCTGAGACATTCTCCGCGCCCTTCTTATCGTTGATCTAAATGTCGAACTCCTGAAGCAGCAAAACCCACCGGATTAGCCGGGGTTTGGCATCCTGTTTGTTGAACAGGTGCCGAAGGGCTGCATGATCGGTGAATACAATGGTCTTTGATAGGACGAGATAAGACCGGAATTTATCGAAAGCAAAGACAACAGTTAGGAGCTCCTTCTCTGTCGTGGTGTAATGCTCATGTGCGTCATTGAGCGTCTTACTCGCATAATAAATCGGGTGAAACTGCTTCTCTCTCCTCTGTCCTAAGACCGCCCCAACAGTGAAGTCACTCGCGTCACACATGATCATAAATGGCAGCTTCCAATCAGGAGCCACCATGATAGGGGCATTCACCAACTTCTCCTTTAACAAATCGAATGCACTGAGACACTCGTCGGAGAACACGAACTGGGCTTCCTTCTCAAGAAGCTGGGTCATCGGCCGGGCAATCTTAGAAAAATATTTGATAAAACGCCTGTAAAATCCCGCGTGACCAAGGAAGCTCCTAATAGATTTCACAGAGGTCGGCGGGGGCAGCTTAGATATGGTGTAAATCTTAGCTCTCTCAACCTCAATCCCCGCACGTGAGACCTTGTGCCCAAGCACAATGCCCTCCTTCACCATGAAGTGGCATTTCTCCCAGTTCAACACCTAATTGGCCTCTTTACACCTAGCCAAAATCCTCTCCAGATTCTCGAGGCAATGATCAAAGGAACTCCCAAACACAGAAAAGTCATCCATGAAAACCTCCATGGAGTCCTTAATCATATCATGGAAAATGACCACCATGCAACACTGGAAAGTGGCCGGAGCATTGCACAATCCCAAGGGCATCCACCGATAAGCAAATGTGCCATAGGGACATGTGAATGTCGTCTTCTCCTGATCCTCAGGAGCAATCGGGATCTGGAAGTAGCCTGAGAAGCCATCCAGGAAACAATAGAACATCTTTCCCGCTAATCTCTCCAACATTTGATCAATGAACGGGAGGGGAAAATGATCTTTCCGAGTAGCATCATTGAGTTTGCGGTAATTGATGCAAACTCTCCAACCGGTGACTGTACGAGTAGGGATCAGCTCATTCCTCACGTTGGTGATGACAGTCATGCCTCCCTTCTTAGGGACAACCTGAACCGGGCTAACCCAAAGAGAATCGGAGATGGGATAAATCAAATCAGCATCCAGTAACTTAATCACCTCCTTCTTCACTACCTGCTGCATGTTCGGGTTCAACCTCCTCTGGTGCTGCACAGTGGGCTTGTAGTCTTCCTCCATAAGGATCTAATGGGTACAGAAAGAGGGATTAATTCCCTTAATGTCCATAATCCTCCTTGCAATAGCCTGCTTGTGCTGTTTCAGCACCTCCAGTAGCCTCTCTTTCTCGTCACTCGTCAAATCAGAGGCGATAATGACAGGTAATCAAGACTCACCATCTAAAAAGGCATACTCCAAGTGGCTCGGGAGCTCCTTAAGTTCAACAGGTGGTGGGTCCTCAATAGAAGGCCGCTCAATCGGCTCAGACTCTCTATCAACCATAGCAAAACCGCTGAACACTGGGGAAACTCATAGCTCACCTGGCTATGCAACTGCTCATCAAACTGATCCTCATTAACTGGGTCAAATGTCTCCCCCCTACAATCTGGGTGTCCAGGGACTCCTCCTCAACTGTGTCCTGGAGATGATCACTCACACAAGAATAAACAGCCTCAACAAAGTAGAGTGAATCATCCTGATTCTGGGTATGCTGCATGGATCTCCCTACATCAAAGGTCACTTCCTCTTCATCCACCCTAAGTGTAAGCCTCCCCGAATACACATCAATCAGGGCCTTGGCAGTGGCCAGGAACGGTCAACCTAGGATAATAGGGATATTCTTGTCCTCATCCATGTCCAGAATCACAAAGTCTACAGGAAACACAAAACGATCAACCTTAACCAACATATTCTCCACTATCCCTCGCGAATACTTGACCGAGCGATCGGCCAGCTGGATACTCATGCGTGTCGGTGTAGGTTCTCCCAACTCAAGCTTAGCAAAGACCGCATATGGCATGAGGTTAATGTTAGCACCAAGGTCAGCTAAGGCGTTGCTAACCAACAAGCTACCTATCAAACAGGGGATGGTAAAACTCCCCGGATCTCGTCTCTTCTCCGGTAGCTTGGTCTGAATCACCACCGAACATTCCTCATTCAGCGTCACCTGAGATACCTCCTCCAACTTCCTCTTATTCGTGAGGATATCCTTCAAGAATCTCGCATACTTAGGCATCTGAGCCAGAGCCTCCACGAATGGTAAGTTGATATGCAACTGCTTAAACAACCCTAGAAACTTACCATACTGCTCCTCCATCTTCTGCTTCTTCAATCTGCCTGTGTATGGAATAGCTGGAGTATAATCTCTCACAGGCTCGCGAGGGCGCGATGTGCTCTCCGATTTACCCCTCGGCGGTGTGTCATCAGGAATCTCAATCACAACCTCCTCCTCAGATGGCTCGTGCACAGGAACCTGTGGATTTGGGCTTGTGTCTCTACCGCTCCTCAAAGTGATGGCCTTCACATGAGTATTGGGATTGGGCTCAGTGTTGCTAGGCAGGCCACCTGGCTGTCTCTCATGAAGAAGTTTCGCGATCTGCCCGACGTGGTTCTCTATGGTCTGGATCGAAGCTTTCTGATTCCTCAACTCAGTCTCATGCGTGTGGAAACGCTCCTCCATGTACCGGTTCTGCTTCTCTGCCAACTGATTCTGACTCTCTGAGTTGGCAAGTAGCCGTGCAACCATGTCCTCCAAACTGGATTTACCCTCAGGTGCGGGTGGTGGACCGCTGCTAGAACCTTGGCCTTGAAACTGGCCATGTTGAGGTCGAAACTGGGAACTCTGTCCCTGAGACTGGTGAGACTAATGCTGGAATGGGGGGCGCTGAGTGAATCCGGGTGGTTGCTGGCTATTGTTGCCAGACTTTCAACTGCAATTCGGGTGATTCCTCCACCCCGGATTATATGTGTTGCTGTAGGGATTATTCTGGGGGCGATTCTGGTTGGACATGAAATCAACCTGCTCGTGGGCCCCCTAATCCCCAACCTGACAAGCACTCGTGGGATGCGCCCCACCACAAAACTCACACAAGGACTAGGCCTTGTGGACGTGCATCTGATCAATCTTGGTGGAAAGTGCTTCCACCTGGGCAGCTAAAGAGGTAATTCCATCCACGTGATGGACACCCTGCCTCTGGGTTCTCGCTTGGGAAGTATGCTGAGTGTAGCTCTTCGCTGCCACCTTCTCTAGCAAATCATACGCCTCCTGGGGTGTCTTGGTTCCAATATCTCCACCCGTGTATGCATCAATCAGCTGCTTCCCGGTCATCTCCAGACCATTGTAAAAGGTCTCACACTGCTGCCACTTCAACAATCCATGGTGGGGAGCTTTCATCATCAGTTCCTTGAATCTCTCCCACGCCTCATAGATCGTCTCCCCGTCGTCCTGCTGGAAAGAAAGAATCATAGCCCTCAACTTTGATGTTTTCTCCGGAGGGAAGTACTTTTCTAAGAATTTAGCAGCCATCTGGTCCCAAGTACTAATGGACCTAGGGGGAAGTGACAGTAACCAAGCCTTGGCTCTATCCCGTAAGGAAAACGGAAACAACCGGAGCCGAATAGCATCGTCGGTAGCGTCACGAATTTTGAAAGTGGCGCAAATCTCTAAGAAACCGGCCAAATGAGTATTAGGATCCTCGTGATCCTTGCCATCGAACTGACACATGTTCTGCATCATCTGTATAATGCTGGATTTGATCTCGAACTGATGTGCTCCAACTGTCGGCCTATTGATGCTCGACTCCAAACCCTCAAGTGTCGGTTTGCCAAAATCCGAAAGCGTCCGACCCGCATCCTCGTTAGCCATCTCCTCTACCTCGTCAACAACAACCTCGTCAACAACAACCTCGTCAAACTCGAGTAACCGGGCCACAAATCGGGAACGGGCTCGCAATCTCCGATGAAGATCACGCTCCGGCTCGAAAGACGGCTCAGGAACCTCCTCGACGGGAGTTGAGAACGTACACGATCTGCACGACAAGTTAGATTTAAATATGCGAACCTAGGACAAAGAAAACACAAGTTAGACAAAAAAAAAATAAAAAAAATAAAATGGGATAAAAACCAAGATATATATATATATATACAAATGAAGCTAAAAATAACAAGTAAAATGCGAAAAATATCTATACACACAAAATTGCAAATAACAACAAGAAAAACACGATATTCACAAATATATATACTAAATGACTAAAAATTAATTCCAATCGTTCTCGCAAAACCGTGTCCCAGGCAACGGCGCCAAAAACTTGATGCGTGTAAACTATATATATTTTTTTATAAGTATTTTTACACAATTAGTTTTAAAAAGGGTTTTCACCAAATACTAATCACACACACAGGGCAGTGTACCCGTCGGATAGCAATATAGTAAAGATAAGAACCGGATATCAATCCGTGGACACGGTGGGATGCGATAGTAAACTGGGACTAAGATTCAATCAAGTATGGGTAAAAGATGTTTAAGTTGATTTTTAACTAAACTAATATGTGAGAATATAAAACTAGACTAAAGTCACAAATCAAACGATCAAGGAGAAAATATCACTTCGGTGTCGAATCCATTTAGAATACATTCAATACATTCATAGAAATA
The DNA here is from genome assembly GCA_023525975.1 of Smallanthus sonchifolius. Taxonomy (NCBI): domain Eukaryota; kingdom Viridiplantae; phylum Streptophyta; class Magnoliopsida; order Asterales; family Asteraceae; genus Smallanthus; species Smallanthus sonchifolius. The sequence goes on along the minus strand of CM042019.1, from coordinate 42,151,655 downwards.
TGGCAAATACACGATACATAAATTGACTAAATTCTCGTCAAAGATATCTAATCAAATGACTATTCAGAAAGCTAGCATGAATTACACAAACCAACCACCTAAAGTCATACAATGAGGCTCACGTGTTTAATAATCATGTCAATGTTTATAAAGATTGAACTAGCTTCCGATTAAGGTACACTAATCCAACAACTAGTTGGAAAGATAATAGAACAACACACTATCCACCTCGAGTTGATTAATTTAGACAACAATATGCATTTCTTCAACATACAATGTTCATATAAAGATTATATAAATTAGGAGGATGTGTCAACAATTCCTAGATAAACACAATACTAAATATGACACATTATAACAAATACTTTGTCTTTCCAAACATAAGCATAAGGTTACACATACAAATATAATGATTCATAAACAAGACTTCATTCACCATTCCTAGTCAAATGCCATAAACTAGTATAATTACATACACCAATCCATGAATATAAGCATAAATCATTAGTTTTCCAACATAATATGACATAGACAAATACAAGTCTTGTAAACAACTCAAAATACTTGAATACATAATTTCATCAAAGAATAATCATACGGTAGTCATAACATTAACACAATAATTGCCAATAATCCTTGAATGTTGTCAAATGTATCTAAACTTCATCTAAACCAAAATGAACAGGAGTTTTAGCTCATCATGAGCATCAAAATTACAAGTAAGCAAGGAAAAATAGAGAGAAACATGATATGAAAACAAGAATCAAACCACTCCTCCAAGCCTAGATGTTGTTGTTGATGTATGGTGATCCTCTTGGTGTTGTATCCTCTCCAAGAATCTTGAAATATGGCTGGAACAAAGAAAACTCTAGCTGGAACAGTAGGTTTTTCCCCTGGGTCGCTGAATGTCTGAATGAGAATTAAGTTCTGTTTAAATAGAAAAGGGGAGGCACGACCGTGCCAGGAGAGAAGGCACGACCGTGCCTAAGACATGGACGCGGTCGTGTCTAGGTCTTGGCGCGACCGTCTGATAGAGGTTTGACCGATCCGTAGCTTCCATTGGGTACCACTAATCGAGGACGTACGGCTGTTCAGACTCACGAGATAACACGCGACTGTGGGCGGCCAAGGCACGGTTGTGCCTTGGAATTTGGCTTGGCGCGGTCGTGCCAGATGTGGACGCGACCGTGCTTAGGGTTTTGGAGCTTGGCACGACCATGCCAAATAGGGGCACGACCATGCCTCCATCACAGAAACCCTAAAACTTCACTTGTTTATCCTGGAATCTTCTTGTTTATTCACCAAGCTTCACAAAAACCTACAAAACAGGAAATGAAGCAAATAAGTGTCTAAACGTTGAATATAACCAAGAATTGATCATTAAATGAACGAAGTTTTGTGCCAAAAAGATGTGTAAATACTAACACATCATTAACTATGTGAAATGGTCACTAAATATGTGGGTATTTTGGTATATGTATGCACTAGATCCATGAAAATAGACTAACTCTAAAGATATAATAGTTTATGTATATGTATGTATGGCCGTATGCATGTATGCATACATGTGAAGTATTAGTATTTAGATTTCTAAATGATAAAATGATAACATATACGAGAAGCTAAGTCTTGAACATGTCGAATGAGTGACCACTATGTTTAGGATAATGGTTCATAAAATAAAAAAGGTATATATATGTGTATGTAAATATATATGACTACAAAACTGGAATTATATTACATTTTTTATGGATAGAAACACATGATAGTTAATAATGAGTGATTTGATAAATAATATAGTTAAACGATAATCATGATTCTATAATGGATGATGCAACTTGAATAAAAATGAGACATAAATATTATTTTTTAAACACAGTTTTATGGAAATAACCTAGAGATATTTTTGACAAAAGATAATAAATTATAAAAAAATAAAGATGTTTTAAAAAGAATCAAGTTTTTAAAATAAAATAAACAATATTATTACAAAGTCAAGCGTTGTGAAAACCTAAATATTTATTTAACTATTATGTTCGATGAAACATTTATTCCAACTAATTAACTCTTTACACGGTAAACACCGGAATAAGATAGTATAAAGACATATGTTATGTGCAATTGTTTGTAAACATTATGTGATAATTATTGCATCGAGTCTTGTCAAGTATATATATATATATAGGTCACGAGACTTATCATATAATAAGTTACATTAGGACTATTAAAGTAGAAAATGATTCTATAATAATAGGTATGTATAATTCTCAAGAGATAATTGTTTGTCCTTTGCGATACATCAACCTCAAACTATTATACAAATGTTCGTATATGAAGACGCACATGTAACAAAAATAGTAATCACCAACGGGTCGTAACTCGAAATAACTTTTTCCTAAACAAACACATCTTTAACCAAATGTACTTAAGCGGGTGAACAATTGCACTTAAGACGTTTAGTCTTAACACATATTACCCTAGTGTAACTAGGGTACAAGTAGTCAAGTCGATTAGGAACAATTATCAACTGCTATCATTCACAAGCACAAGGTAAGTTTTCACGACCCTTTTTTACTGTTTTATATATTTTGGGGGAGAAACATGCATACAATTGTTTTGTATGACAACAATAAAATAAGACCGAATATTATGTTTGCATGAGTACAATTAAGGGCCCGTAAAGTCCCCCTCGAACAATACACAAAACAATTATTAACCATTAGCTATGGATTGCCAAGATTCTATAAATAGTACTATTTAGGATTGACACCCCCGGTCATGGTTAGTCGTGCTAACCTGGGGTCCACATGGCCAAATGACCGCATATTATCTTAACATATGCTCGTGAGGAAGGAAGGAGGGGGCTTACACTATATCAGGATTGGTTAAGAGGCTTATGTATGAACATAACATTTGTAAAGCTAGCTAGTTTAAAAATAGGTCAAGCATTAATCACTTTGTTTATTATATACACTTGAAATGGTTTTTATACAACTGAATTACTAATGCGTGATTACCTAACACCTGTGAACTCACCAAGCAAGTGTTGACACATTTTAAGTATGTTTTTCAGGGAATTAAGCACGGATTCAAGTAGTATGTCACGTAGGAATCATGCATGTCTGTCTCGATACTATTCTGGGGATTTTTCTTGTATAACTCATTATAGATGAGTCATATTCGCAAAATCTCACATCTTTTGTAATTTCAAAACAAATACTATGGTTTGTAAACTCTGATTTTAAACTAAGTATCCAACTTACATGTGTGTGTTTGCAATAATCATATGCTATGGAAACCAACAACGTCGCGCCTCGCAATTCCATCGTGGCAGGGTGTGACATGGTTCATCAGCTCTTCATCTCTAATAGAGCCAAACAGTAGGGCACCTTTGCAATGGGTTGGGCTCCTAGTGTTAAATCGATTTAAAACTCTGCCTCCCAATCGGGTGGCATCCCAGGCAAGTCCTCGGGGAACATCTCCGTAAAATTATACACCATGGGTACATCTTTCAACTCTGGCACTTTCTGTCTATCATCGATGACGTAAGCCAACTAAGCCTAGCAGACACGTCTCATAAAACTTTCTGTCGTGATCATAGATATGACATTAGGCGCTATACTATATATGTCCCTATGAACCGTAATTAGACTACCATCTGAAGCTCATAGGTGGATCATCTTTCATTTAGATAAAATTCATGCTTCGTTGGTAGCCAGCCAATCCATACTCAATACGACATCGAATCCCCCTAAGGAAATAAGAAATAATCTAGCAGGAAATTTATGGCCTTCGATTCCTATCTGCATTTTTCTACAGCTTGTGTTACTTTTTTAATTCTACCAACAACAGTTTCTATTTTGAAGGTTTGTGTTATGGTTCTAATTGTGCTCTTTATTTTGTTTACGAATTTTGTGGCAATGAAACTTTTACTAGCACCCGAATCAAATAATACGGAAGCATAATGATCGTTGACGAGAAATGTATCTTACACAACGTCAGGGTTTCCCATACCTTCCTCCTGGCTTAAGGCATAGGCTCTGGTCCTCGCCTTAAGTTTCTCAGCTTATTTTCCCTTGTCGATGCTTGTTGCCTTAGGTCAACGACAATCCGTGGACAAATGACCAACAGTTCCATAGTTATAGCACGTCATCATGACTGCGCAACAGCGCGAATAATGCCCCGTTTTCTACAGCGATAACAAATGTTCAATACCAATCGGCACTCCCCCGAGTGCTTCCTACCACTGTTAGCACAATTGCCCTCATCCTCTATCCTCTGCTTCTTCTTCTCTAACCCTCCCTATTCTTTAGTTGTGTAACGCCCGAAAAACTGACACATTTAGTTTGGGTTTAAATGAAAGAAAAGGGCCTAGGATGAGTGGGCTTGGAGCACTATGGTCCCTTAACCCTAGCATTCACCTAATGACAGCCTCCATTTTCTGCACTAAGTCTATATTCGCCTAAAATCGGAAGAGAGAGAGAGTGGGTGTTTCTTGAGAGAGAAAGCTCCAAGAAATTAAAGGTTTAGAACAAGAACGACTCCAATCTATCTCTCCATCGATTTGGAACAAGATTAACGAAGCAACAGTAGCATTTTGAGGTTTAGATCCAACCTAAATATATGTTTTTCATCAAAAAAGGGTTTTGAGGTAAAACTAGGGTTTTCACCTTAAAGGTTAGATTTTTACCTGTTAAAAGATGAACAAAGCTGAGATCTAGCTTCATTGAAGCTAGATAAACGATTTGGACGTAAAAGGTTATGATTTTAGATAAAAAATCATGTTGTTAGGGTTTATGTTCTTGGGGCGACACTATTCTTCCTCTGGCAACAATAATCTTAAACGCCCCAAACGAAGATACACGTCTCCCGAGGTTGGCTGTCACACCCCAACAGACGGCGGAATCATCGGGGCGGGACATGTAGACTGTTCATGAGCTCAAGGTTGACTAAATTGTAATATGTTAAATCCATTTCCATTCAAACAAACATGAATCAATTTCCATGTACATAATGAAATACAATTTGTTTTTTAATTAAGATTAACTAGGTCCAATGCCTATGTGTAGCATGTCTTGATCAAACTCATATGAAAGCACCTGAAACATGAATAAAATAAGGTCAACTAAAAAGTTTGTGAGTATAACACAGGTTTGTATATAGATAGCATATAGTTTGTAAAACAAATCCTTACATAACATGATAAATAAGGCATTTATGGGGAGCAGCTATTGTGTAACCAAGTACAATCAAACCTTTGTAACTAGCATGCAAAATTGTGTTGTCGGTATCAATCACCCCAATCTGGGTGGGTTTGTCAGACTCAATAAATCTATCATTGAAAACCGTCGGCTTGAATAGTTAATGATTACACATAATCGCATACAAAGGTTAGCACACCTAGCCCTCGAGCATAAAGCTTAAATTGCACACATGAATGTAAATAGGATTTGTACTTGTGTTGTTTGTGTAAATGTAAACATGTAATTTGAATAGTGTTCATGTTTCACCCCAAAAATGTAAAAGAGTAAAAGGGGCTATGTATACTCACTTGATTTGAAGGAGTAGCTAACACGAGATACTAAATAGTAACGGGGTCCTCGTAATGCACAATGTTAACCTAGAGTGTAATATGTATTGAATCAATAGTGTACACAATAGTCTTTGTCTAAGTCTAAGTTTAAATTAGATGTGTATAAGGAATTTGAAGTTGTAGGTGTTAGCGGTTTGTACTTGAATGGTGTTGTATAAAATTTGAGTTTGGAATAACTAAATAATAAAATAATAAAATTATTATTTGTTTACTTAAAAATAATGTAAGTATTAGGGGTGATTAAGTATGACCTAAACAAATAGTTTTTGTTTAAATGTAATTTAAATAAATAATTGTAATCTTATTTATTTATTTATAAAATATGTAACTTAGTCATTTAGTTATGAAAATGCATTAAAAGTTTTATATTAAATATAAATTTCTTTACTTTATTTTCATAAAGATGTTTAAATAAATTGTGTAAATAACAATTAAGTGTAGGGTTTAACAATAAATATAGATTAATTTTGTAAGTTTTAAATAAATAATTTCTATTTATTTTAGAATAGAAATTTGATCTTTTTAAATAATGTTAATATAAATCTTCATAAAATCAATTCTTTTTATTTAAAAATTTATTTGAAATATTTATTGTTTTTAAAATATGAAAATAATTATTCTACCAATAATTTTCTCACACACACGACCGTGCCTGGGACAAGGCACGATCGTTCTAGGACCAAGGGCGCGACCGCGCTCGTCAAGGGTGTGACCGTGTTGATCAAACAGAAGACACAACAAGGTTGTTCACTAGGCACGACCGTGCCTGGGCTAGGCACGACCGTGTCTAGGGTTCTGATAGCACGAACAGGTCTAGCTAAGAGGCACGACCGGGGCAGAGGGTGAGGCTCGACCGCGCTAATATTTGGTGCGACCGTGTCTCATGAAGTACGACCGCGCTAGAATACTAGCGCGACCGTGTCTGTTCCAAAACAGAATCGATTTGACTAATTCTTATATTGTTAATGTTGGAATTCATGGGGCTTTCACCCATTAGGCTATTACGAATCTTTGTATAGTTTAATTGTATTTAAAACATCTCCAAGGTAGTATTCGATTAAACCATTTTGAAATGAACCCTAGATTACGGATTGGGTTCAATCTGATGCTAGACGATCCGATTAATATAGGGTTATTGGTCTAGACCTAGACATGGAACTGTAGTTACAAGAAATTACTGGAATGCTTGATGAATTGAAGGGTCTCGATTAATATGAGTTTCGGCTTCGGCGGTTGTGTCCTCCGACGACTTCTGGTACGACTTCGATCGAATTGCTGAGCACAAGGCTCCTGGGATATTCGTCGAGTGTGTGCAGAAGGTGGATTTGCAGGAAGGATAATAGAAAACAACGAATTTGATAATGGTGAGATTGTGGTCGACGGTTACGGATTGGATTGGTATAATAGGTTAATTCGTCGTAATTACTATGATTAAAACGTTAATTAGGTTCATCAATATGTGGAAGGGTTACGAATTCGAAGTATCCAGCGATTAAAGACTGTATTTACGTTTCAACTGATGTGAGGCGCGACCGCGCCAAAACGTGGCGCGACCGTGCCTACTAGGGTTTCTGGTTATTTACAAAATCAGCCCTTGTAACTTCAGCTTTGACATAATTAGCTTGGTTAGGATTTAACAGAACACCTAACGGGATTACTAACTGGATTAACTCTAAGAGGTGTTACCACTTGATTATGAGTTCTAAATCCTTGAATTGAATACGATCGGCTAACGATTACTGAGGTGTAGGTTTGAACAAGTATATGATTCAATGTCATGTTGTTAATTTATTAGTTAAAATAAGTTAAAATAGGGTCGAAAAATCAGGGATGTTACAGTCTCCCCATGTTAAGGGAATTTTGTCCCGAAATTTAACTAATGGAGGCTATTAAAAATCAAGAAACAGGTGGGAGTTTTGGGTTCTTGGTGAGTTTTGATTGTTGTTTTCTGGGGAGTGTAACCCTTGACATGGCTTAGGCCTGATACTTAAAGTTGAATATGAAGGGTGATAATGAATTTTGTTTTGAAATGAATTTAGGAGGAGATTGTCGAATAATAATTTCTGAATTCTAAATGTGAGATGTATTATTTGGAATGAATTTGATGGAATCTTGATAATTAGGGTTTGTGTAAGATGTAGTATAATATACTTTAAAATTGTCAGCGGGTAAAAGATTTCATAAACATTGGTCTAGGTCAAAACTTCACGTGACACGAGCAACGTTACTTCTGATAATATTATAGGACACTTATATATAGGAAGTACCATCGGCGTATCCACCATGCCCTTGTCATATCACATTAGTTTCGCTGTTACATATCATGATAAGTTTTAGGTCACAACACACGACAAAATTTCACTATGCTTTCCATACGCTGATTTTCATAATTCCCTGTGCACCCGTAATTACTCAAATCATCGCATGGTCCGTATAGTTCATTCCGTTGTGTGCGGTTCAAGGGGCACAATTTCACTCCGTCCATGTCCATTCTTTTCACATAAAAGTCGCTAACAAGTAACTATGTCCTTAAGCAGGTAAGTTCACAACTTGAGAGTAGTAAAGTAGAATAACTTAAAGTTTCTTAGTTTGCTCGTGTTTGAACAAGAATACGTCAAACCCCGAGTCGTTTCCATGTATTATGGTCTTCAACTTTGGTGAACAAAGTGCATGACCATATCTTGTGTATAATGTAATCAATCAATTGTAATAATTGTAAGCAATTTCGTTTCATGTATAAAGTAAACACACAAGTCTCCTGTGTAACATGAACAACTAGCATTATGTATTTTGTAAATCAACGAGCTCTCACGTGTAATGTAAACAATATAGTATCATGTGTAATTAGTATCATGTATATTGCATAATGTGCACAGTTTAGTATGATGCCCTTTCTAACCAAATGACTTTCATGTTAATGTGGTCACTCTAGGGTTATGTATCAAACAAACAAAGGTTATGTGTCATGTATATTGCAACAAACTACGTTTCGTGTATTATGTGCTCAATCTAGTAGCATGTGTATTGCAATTAAGCATGTTTCGTGTGTTATGTGATCAATCTAGTAAATTGTGATTTGTAGGCAAACTAGTTTCATGTATTATGTAATTTGGGTAGCATTTGGTATATTGATAATAATTGGGTTTCATGCACCATGTGGTTACGTTGGGTATATTGTGAACGTGCATGTGTAGGTTATTGAACTTCGAGTGTGTTGTATACTAACGGGTTTTATGTGGTTGAGCGTTGCGAACGAGCGGGTTGTTTGGGGTTCTTGTATAATTTGGTAGTTAGGTTCTAGCTCTTAATTCTCATTGAGGTTGATGGATAGGGTTAACGTCTACGCGGTATGGATCGTCTCTTGAAGCGACAAGTGAAAGGTAATGAGAAAGTTCTGAAACGTTCGGGGAAATGTGTTTACAAATACGGATCTTTGTTTGAAATTTGAAAGTGGTAAGTCGTCCTTGATTGTAGATATATAACGTAGTGAATCCATTGAGTCACATAATTCAAATAAATAGACAATTTATGTGAAAAATCTTTTAATTTAAATTTTCAACTATCAATAAGAGAATATTTTTAAGCGAGATTATTGGCTAAACAATTTGTCGTATATTAATTTAGCCCGGGTTTAGAAATATTTACTTAAACGAGGAAAACCATAATTATTTATCAATTCGAAATAATATATATATATATATATATATATTTTATAAAATCGGTTGTATTAACTTTCCTTATCAGGAGGAAAGTTTTATGGAAAATTTATGTTTTTGATACTATCTAAAAGTTTGATAAACATTTTGTTTGAACAAGATAACGAGGTTTTGTTTAAATCGAACAATAGGATGATTTGTTTATGAAGAAGATTGTTGGTAGTGTACTAAATCGTATTGAATGAAGAAGGTGATACTTGAGAAATTTGGATGAAAATATAATGGGTGTAATTCACACTCAACGTATTGAATTTAAGATTGATAACTTTGGAAAATATAAAATTTAGAAATGCTGAGACGTATTCAAAACACAGGGAAATGGTTCTCAACTGAAATAAATACGAAAAATAATCCTGTTAACGCCTCGTGTAGCTTTCCACTAGAAGGAGAATAATTCCCAAGGCGAGCACCGCTTCGAGGTTGGAGATTAATTCTTTTTGGTACCATAATTGGTTTGCTAGTCTATTCATTCCTTGTCCTTGCAAAATCGTGCATTAACCCTTGCTCCATTCTTTGCCTCTCAAATTCCGAGGTCCTTACATATTGGTGCGTGTCATTGATTGGAAATTCGATAGTACTAGTGAGTGCCATGATATGCCCTACTCAAGGATTAGAGTAATACGGGTCGGGCATTAGATATGGGTCTCTTAGTGGGTGTGGTAGTTGATTGTGGGGATGGGGTGTCTGATACGGGTTTCTGGGCGCGGCTGATCCAGGTGTTCGAAGTCTTGGGCCGGTGTTCCTAATCCAATCTACCCTTACATCAAACCTTGATCTAGCAGCTGCGGGTGTTGGTGATCGATGTACGAGTGATCCGGTGTCTTCTTCCCAATCAGACTCTTCTTCGGGACGGTATACCGGGGAGGTAGGACAGTAGGAGTCCATGCTTAGCAGGAAAAAAATGGAAAGGTTGTAAGCGATAATAAAATACTGAGTGTCAAATATAGGAGTTCTCATAGGTTTAGAGTTTGACTATTCATAACGTCGAGTCTTCACAATAGTATTTTAGAATTACACTTGACCTATAAGTAGTGTATCCCTGAGGAGAATTCCCAGGAAAGAGGGGTGGGTCACTAGGACACACTTAAGTATCCTATCTTTCCTTAGCCAGAATCCCTCATGGGCCTACACACTCTTCCAGCCATCATGTATTAATAATACTATTGTTGGGCTCATGGTCATGATGAGAATTGTTGTGAACTGGGCCTTGTGGCCCGAAAGTAAGGTTTATGCATTTCAGTGGGCTTTTGCTTCTTGAAGGATAGATGGGCTTCTTAGTTTATTATTGATGGACATTAGGCCCAATAGTTTAAAATTTTGTTGTTCACAAGAGGTGTGGTATTATGTATGTGAGCGTAGGGGTGCATGAATAACTAAGTGTGTATGAGTGTGTGTGGAAACTTAGGATAACACTTTTAAATAAATTAAATAGGTAGCAATGAATAGGAGGAAAAGTTGGCAGGTAATGTGACACATAGACTATTAGGTATTGTATCATATGATGTAGTTATATAGTATAACAAGTAAGAATATTCAAAAAAAATAATAATCATATAGCATGTAAATAGTAATGAGTGTAAGCACAAAAGTTATCAAGTAGTGTGACACATCACGTAGTGTAAATACTTATGATAGCATGTAAAAACATTTACACAAGAACTAATAATGTAACATGTAGTAGCATGACATTATATGGGTGTCCTAAAGTTATAGTCTAGGTCCAGAGTGTCTAATAACCTAGTTCCCTATAACCAAGGCTCTGATACCAATCTGTCACACCCCAACCGACGGCGGAATCATCGGGGCGGGACATGTAGACTGTTTATGAGCTCAAGGTTGACTAAATTGTAATATGTTAAATCCATTTCCATTCAAACAAACATGAATCAAGTTCCAAGTACATAATGAAATACAATTTGTTTTTGAATTAACATTAACTAGGTCCAATGCCTATGTGTAGCATGTCTTGATCAAACTCATATGAAAGCACCTGAAACATGAATAAAATAAGGTCAACTAAAAAGTTGGTGAGTATAACACAAGTTTGTATATAGATAGCATATAGTTTGTAAAACAAATCCTTACATAACATGATAAATAAGGTATTTATGGGGAACAGCTATTGTGTAACCAAGTACAATCAAACCTTTGTAACTAGCATGCAAAATTGTGTTGTCGGTATCAATCACCCCAATCTGGGTGGGTTTGTCAGACTCAATAAATCTATCAGTGAAAACCGTCGGCTTGAATAGTTAATGATTGCACATAATCGCATACAAAGGTTAGCACACCTAGCCCTCGGGTATAAAGCTCAAATTGCACACATGAATGTAAATAGGATGTGTACTTGTGTTGTTTGTGTAAATGTAAACATGTAATTTGAATAGTGTTCATGTTTCACCCCAAAAATGTAAAAGAGTAAAAGGGGCTATGTATACTCACTTGATTTGAAGGCGTAGCTAACACGAGATACTAAATAGTAACGGGGTCCTCGTAATGCACAACGTTAACCTAGAGTGTAATATGTATTGAATCAATAGTGTACACAATAGTCTATGTCTAAGTCTAAGGTTAAATTGGATGTGTGTATAAGGAATTTGAAGTTGTAGGTTTTAGCGGTTTGTACTTGAATGGTGTTGTATAAAATTTGAGTTTGGAATAACTAAATAATAAAATAATAAAATTATTATTTGTTTACTTAAAAATAATGTAAGTATTAGGGGTGATTAAGTATGACCTAAACAAATAGTTTTTGTTTAAATGTAATTTAAATAAATAATTGTAATCTTATTTATTTATTTATAAAATATGTAACTTAATCATTTAGTTATGAAAATGTATTAAAAGTTTTATATTAAATATAAATATCTTTACTTTATTTTCATAAAGATGTTTAAATAAATTGTGTAAATAATAATTAAGTGTAGGGTTTAACAATAAATATAGATTAAATTTTGTAAGTTTTAAATAAATAATTTCTATTTATTTTAGAATAGAAATTTTATCTTTTTAAATAATGTTAATATAAATCTTCATAAAATCAATTCTTTTTATTTAAAAATTTATTTGAAATACTTGTTGTTTTTAAAATATGAAAATAACTATTCTGCCAATAATTTTTTCACACAAACGACCGTGCCTGGGACAAGGCACGATCGTGCTAGGACCAAGGGCGCGACCGCGCTGGTCAAGGGTGCGACCGTGTTGATCAAACAGAAGACACAACAAGGCTGTTCACTAGGCACGACCGTGCCTGGGGTAGGCACGACCGTGTCTAGGGTTCTGATAGCACGACCAGGTATAGCTAAGAGGCACGACCGGGGCAGAGGGTGAGGCACGACTGCGCTGATATTTGGCGCGACCGTGTCTCATGAAGCACCACCGCGCTAGAATACTAGCACGACCGTGTCTGTTCCAAAACATAATCGATTTGACTAATTCTTATATTGTTAATGTTGGAATTCATGGGGCTTTCACCCATTAGGCAATTACGAATCTTTTGTATAGTTTAATTGTATTTAAATCATCTCCAAGGTAGTATTCGATTAAACCATTTTGAAATGAACCCCAGATTACTGATTGGGTTCAATCTGATGCTAGACGATCCGATTAATATAGGGTTATTGGTCTAGACCTAGATATGGAACTGTAGTTACAAGAAATTACCGGAATGCTTGATGAATTGTAGGGTCTCGATTAATATGAGTTTCGGCTTCGGCGGTTGTGTCCTCCGACGACTTATGGTACGACTTCGATCGAATTGCTGAGCGCAAGGCTCCTGGGATGTTCGTCGAGTGTGTGCAGAAGGTTGATTTGCAGGAAGGATAATAGAAAATAACGAATTTGATAATGGTGAGATTATGGTCGACGGTTACGGATTGGATTGGTATAATAGGTTAATTCGTCGTAATTACTATGATTAAAATGTTAATTGGATTCATCAATATGTGGAAGGGTTACGAATTCGAACGATCCAGCGATTAAAGACTGTATTTACGTTTCAACTGATGTGAGGCACGACCGTGCCTATAAGAGGCGCGACCATGCCAGACGAGGCGCGACTGTGCCAAAACATGGCGCGACCGTGCCAGACGAGGCGCGACCGTGCCAAAACGTGGCGCGACCGTGCCTACTAGGGTTTCTGGATATTTACAAAATCAGCCCTTGTAACTTCAGCTTTGACAGAATTAGCTTGGTTAGGATTTAACAGAACACCTAACGGGATTACTAACTGGATTAACTCTAAGAGGTGTTACCACTTGATTATGAGTTCTAAATCCTTGAATTGAATACGATCGGCTAACGATTACTGAGGTGTAGGTTTGAACAAGTATATGATTCAATGTCGTGTTGTTATTTTATTAGTTAAAATAAGTTACAATAGGGTCGGAAAATGAAGGATGTTACATTGGCCAATGATTGCGACACGTGTCATTCCATTTTGGCAACACTAAGTTGATGGCACTAATAGTGTCGCCATGCACGTACAAGACACTAAGTCTAGAACTGATCAGACGACACTGATACTTAGTGACACTTTCACAGGCAACACTGTCGGATGACTCTAGTGTTACCGACACTATGCCAAGGCGACACTGCATGTGGTGACACTAGCAAAATTTAACTTATTTCAGTATTGAATTCGTACATATCACGTAGCACTTGTCTAGCCGAAGCATAGTAAGTTTAACATAGAATACCAAGTACCAGGTGAATTCTAAGTCCCCCTTTGTCTGTGATTTTGGGCCAGGGTGCACACTCGTATGACGTAAATGTTTTTTATGGCTAAACGTGCTAAATAGTAAAGCATGAAATAGGTTAAGTATAATTACCTTCCCATATGAATGATGATGTATTATGTGGCTATTGTGTTAATGTGCCAACATGGATGATAAAGAAAATAAAGGGCTTACATAATACGTGCAATCATAGTTAAAGTAAAAGCGGCAATACGTGTAAAGTGTAAACGTGCCAATAAAGTATATGATGAAAAGGGGCGCCCACGTGGTAAACGAGTGTAAAGAATAAGGGGTTAATCATATTAATATGTTAATCTTATGAATGAAGACACAATTATCCATGTGGCAAACATATGTTAACAATTTAAAAAAATATAGGTGAAATATGTGATTATGTTTGTCAACTACGACAGTATTTGCAGACAGATGTTTGTCAACTACGACAATTTAAAAAAATATAGGTAGACAGACTAAACGGCTACTTCGATAGATGGATGAAACGACTACTATATGCAGACAGATGTTTGTCAACTACGACAGTAGTCGTTGACGAAATGGAATATGCTTGTAGGATGGATGTAACGGTTAGCTAGATAAACGGATGATGAAATGGACTAAGATGGTAGGACGGATGAGCGGTTAGTTCGGTAAACGGTTAATGAAACGGCTATGACGGTAGACAGATGTTAAACGGCTACTTCGGTAGGCGGATGTTATGGAATGTCTATGGTTAAACTGAACGGTTACGATTTATGTTTAATAAAGTATACAACGTTAATATGATGACTATATGATAAATTATTGACTAAATAATTAATCTAGAACTCACGAGCGTTAGCTGACTTTTAGTATGCATCTCAGGTAAAGGTAAAGAAGATATTTTATGTTCAATAGGATGGCTGGAATGGGTGAATGGCTACCTAGCATAAGACTGACTTCCAAAGTTTATGTTATGTTAGTGAACAATGTTTAAAAGTTTTAATTGTTTGACAATTTATGATCTTTGAAGATGTAATGTATTCCACTGCATGGTGTTTTAATTTATGATATTCTAGTATTGAGATATATGTTTATGTGTAAATCTAGTGCATGAGGATTCCCGGTATATGGGCCTTACAAGTTGATATCAGTGTAATAGTTTGATAGATTAAGATATCCAAGCGTCTGGACTCAAACTGTGAATGGGACCAAAGCGGGAATGTTAGTTCGGATAGCCACTACGCCAGTGTAATCCCTAAGAAATTCCGACACTTGTAACCGCAGTATCTTATGATTTGCATTTATAAAATTGTCCTATTTTACCCATTACATTTTATGAGTGTTTATATATGCATTTAATACCACTACTTCAAATTTTAATGTAATAAATAAGTGTGTAAATCATTATGAAACCCCCCTTGTTATTATATATATATGTATATATGTATATATATTATATATATATATATATATATATATTTGTGGCAAATAATCTAATAAAATTTGAAATTAATAGATTTAGGTGTTATAAATGTTTAGAGTTCAAAAAGTAAACTTTGAAACTTAATTTCTAAGTGAAAACAAGTTTTAAACATAAAGTGATAAAACTATAGAACCTCAGGGACTTGACTGCAATATTAAAACTTTCATCTTCTTCCCCCCCCCCCCCAACTATTCAGAAAATATCCCTTTAACTTTCGAAAGTCCACAAACCCCCTCCCCCTCGTCGACTTTGAGTCAAGAAAGTCAACCGCGGTCGATTTTGATCCCAATCTAACGATTTCGGGTGTAATAACTTGTATTGATCATGCATAAACGTCATACAACGATTTTCGAATGCCAACCATCGTTCAATTTAATGGGAATCAAGAGTGTTAACCCTTAATCATTTCGTAATCGTTCTCAATCAAACTCGACTTCAATTCGTGCATTAAACTTGAAATTGAGCCTATAAATTGAGTGCCACACCTTCGAGACATTCACCCCAAACTCCCTGAACTCGAAAACTGGTCTAAGCACACGTCAGAAGTCTGGTCAAGCTCGACGAATTCCGATCTGTCTCACGCCGTCGTTCTCCTCCGTTACGCTACCATTTCTGGTAATTTTGATACCCATAGTTTCGGTTTGATCCAGGCTCCAAAAGCCCCCTAAACTCGCGATAGATTAGTGTCGAATCGAGTCGATTTGATGTTAAGGTTTGGGACGGGGACGATCGGGAAAGGAGACGAGCGTGGGCCGGGTACTAAAACCGCATCGCGTCTGATTTGAACAAAGGCATAAGCCCTGATCCAATGGCTAGTGCGAGTGTGCAAGTGTTAAACCGCTTCTGGTCGTGGGTTCGACTCCTGTGGTCATTTTTTTTATTTTAAAAATTTTTAAAACCCTATTTTTAATCTTATTTTTCCTATAAAAATTAGTTTATAAAACTTTCAAGACTCGGGAATATTATATGAACCAGATTGTTAACCTAACAATTTTAAATAAATATTTAATCATTTTAGAGAATTAGAAACTAATAAACTCTAATTAAAAACTTATCATTTTATTTAGAACTCCTATTAACTACTTTTATCACCCAATTATTTAACTTATACCCTCTTTATTATTATTATTTTTTTTATTCAACTATTTAATTAATTGAAATATATAAATTATTAATATAATAATTATTTATATGTCCAAGCAAATATTATTTAAATACTTATTCATTATTTTAAACAAAGAATTGGTATTAAAACCTTTATTAATGAGACGTATTATTTCACTATTTAACAAACACAACATTTACAATAAATAGATACACACCCATACAATCTAGTCCAATCCTTACTATTTAAATCATTTGAGTATGACATTGATACATATATAAATGCAAACATAGGTTAACGTTGTGGTTGTCTAGTCAACTTGTGCAACTACCCGTACTCGTGATTTCACGCTACAGATCCAAGGTGAGTTTACATAGCCCCTTTTTACTGTTTTTACTTTTGGGGTGAAACATGTCGTCAACTTTATCTATTTAACCAAATTCAATATATATGTTCTTGTGCTTGATCTTTATGCTTTATATTTGAACTAGTTGGTGACCATTGCATGTGTTTCATGCAAGTACATTCATTAACTTGCAGCCCAAGCCTAAGTTAGTACCTAACATGATCATTTATATGGGAAACTGAACCTATAACTTACCACAAGACCTTGGCGGGTTTTGTTGGGTATCAACTATAACTTGGAGTATCCGCTTGCTCCCTTTCTTAAAATGGCAATCAGTGGGATTGCGTATCTAGTTTTCTATTATCAGGCTTGAATTGTACGCTTGGAACCTTGTATGTTTTCACATAAATGCTTTAGAGATGCTTTGAACATATTGAATTGTAATCTATACTAACTCTTTTGGTGTCAAAACCTATGTATCTCACCAACTAGTTGTAGTTGACAGTTACTTACATGTTTCAGGTGCACCTGTTTGAGGACCACTTGCTCACCTAGGACTTGGACCTAGTTTCATTTAATTTATGTTTTTAACGTTTCATTTTCCTATGTAACGGATGCTTTTAATTTGAATAATAAATATTATCATATTTAATAGATGATCATGTGCTTATGAACAACCGCGTCAGCCCCGACGTTTAATCCGCCGCCGGCCGGGGTGTGACAGATTGGTATCAGAGCCAGGTTATAGGGAATTAGGTTATTAGACACATGACCTAGACTATAACCTAGGAACTCGTGTCTTTTATTAGGAACTTCACACTATCTTTACTATGCATGCTTACCTACATCTATCTATTTTTGATTACCTGATACAACTCCATGAACTACGACATTCAAGAGTCTACATGAAACTATTTTGAACTACTTGAAGTACATGAAACTTACACTTAGACTTAATAGTCTAATCCGAATGAAACTCTCGTCAAAGGTATGTAAGTTCTAACTAATGAATGGGAACTTGTGCAATCCCGAAGGGTGGATGCCTGTATTCTGGGAGTTCTGTCTAGGAAAGCATTTCGTATAAATCCAAATCAACCGACGGAACAGTTATGCTTTCCTGGGAATTCTTGGTATGAGTGTCCACTTATAGGCTAAAGCATGACTTCTCAAACATTATTAACACTTAAAGTACCTTGATGAGCCAATGTTCCCATTAGGGTACCATCTATGTTTCACCTAACATCTCATGATTAAATTTCAAACTCTTATACATGATTCATATCTTATGAATTTTCTATTCACCCGTTTGTAGAATGCCTCCCCGTCATGAGCGTAGGAACAACCTTACTGATAGGATCATTCAGCAAATGGCTACAATCCTACCAACTATGGTCAATCAACTGAACCAGAATGCTGCACCAAGGAATCCCGCGTGTACATTCAAACACTTTAACTCCTGCAACCCCACCAAGTTTTATGGGAACGAAGGAGCTACTGGACTGCTCCAATGGTTTGAAAGCATTGAGGGGACTTTCATCAATGCTGACTGTCCTGAAAACCTGAAGGTTCGTTATGCTACTAGTGTCTTCCAGAAGAGGACACTCATAGGTGGAATGGAGAAAAGCGAAACCGTGGGATTGAGGTTGCACTAGCCTTGCCTTGGGCGGATGTCAAGACACTCATGACAGATGAGTTTTGCCCCCATAATGAGGTCAAGAAACTAGAAGCTGAGTTCTGGGATCTCAAACAAGACAGTGGTGAAGGCCTTACCTACACCACCCGCTTCCATGAGCTTAGCCTACTAGTGCCCCATATGGTCACTCCTCTCTCACGAGCCATTGAGAAGTACATCAATGGTCTGCCCATACAGATTCAGGACACTGTTTTGGGTAGTAACCCAGCCACTCTCGAGGAAGCCATCTGTCTTGCAGCAACCCTGTCAAAAAACCATGTTAAGGCAGGGACTCTATCTGAAAAGGGTGCCGAGAAGACTTTTGAGAAAGCCACCACTGAACCCCTCAAGGAGACCAAGTCTGAGTCTTCCTTCAATAACAGGAAAAGGAAGGGCAAAAATTTTGCCATTATTACACCCGCTACTCCTTTAGCCCAAGTAGCCCCTACTTCCTTCAACCCCACCAAGAAACAATATGCGGGAACATCTCCACTTTATAATACCTGCAAACTCCACCACCATGCTCACGCACAATGTCGTATGTGCACTACTTGTGGACGTTATGGACATTGGGCTAACACCTGTCGTATTCCACCAACTAATCAAGTCTACCAACCTGCTACTCCTATTCCTGTTCCTGCTGCTATCACCCAGGGTCGTGCTTGTTACGAGTGTGGTGACCCTAATCACTTCAGGAACCGTTGCCCTAGGCTAGTCATTGTGAACCAATCAAATCTAAACCAGGGCAACATGGTTCAGGGAAACATAAACCAAGGGAATATGAAACGAGGGAATGTGAATCAGGGGAATGCACACACTGTTGCTCGTGGACGTGCCTTTAACATCAATGCCAACGAGGCTCAAGTTAACAACGATGTGGTGAACGGTACGTACCCAATTAATCACCAATATGCTTCTATCCTGTTTGATACTAGTTCTGATAGGAGTTTTGTGTCCTTTGAATTTGAACCACAACTTGCTATGAGTCGAGCTAAGCTAGACAAACCCTTTGATATTTTAGTAGCGGATGGTTATTTTGTTTCATGTGACACCATTATTAGAGATTGTACCTTAACTTTGAGCGATCATGACTTTTCAATCAATCTTATTCCCATGGCTCTCGGAGGTTTCGACATCATAGTAGGCATGGACTGGCTGACCAAGCACCATGCTGAAGTCGTCTGTTTTGACAAGTACATCCATATCCCTCTTGACTCGGGTGACATTTTGAACGTCTATGGTGAGAAGCCGTCAAAAGGACTCAAGCTTATGTCTTGCACTACCGCACAGAAGTATTTACAAAAGAAATGTGTGGCATTCTTGGCCCATAATGTGGAACGAAAAGTCAAGGATAAGGATCTTCAAGACATTCCTGTAATCAAAGACTTTCCTGAAATTTTCCCCGAAGACTTACCCGGTCTTCCTCCCATACGCCAAGTCGAATTCCGTATTGACTTAGTGCCAGGAGCAAACCCTGTGGCTAAATCACCTTACCGTCTTGCACCATCAAAAATGCAATAACTTTCAAGTCAACCCTGAGAACTTTCTGACAAAGGATTTATTCGTCCTAGCGTTTCCCCTTAGGGAGCACCTGTTCTATTCGTCAAGAAGAAGGATGGTTCTTTCAGAATGTGCATCGACTATCGGGAACTTAACAAGCTTACCGTGAAGAACCGTTATCCACTTCCTAGGATTAACGATTTGTTCGATCAGCTTCAAGGCTCGACTTATTTCTCAAAGATCGATCTTCGTTCTGGTTATCACCAGTTACGAGTCCTTGAATCCGATATCCCCAAAACAGCCTTTCGTACTAGATATGGCCATTACGAGTTCATGGTTATGCACTTCGGACTAAACCAATGCACCAGCGGTATTCATGGATCTTATGAACCGCTTGTGTAAACCGTACCTGGACAAGTTCGTAGTCGTCTTCATTGACGATATTCTCATCTATTCAAAATCAAAAGCAGAACATGAAGAACACTTGCGTTTGGTTTTGGACCTCTTGAAAAAGGAGCAATTATACGCTAAGTTCTCCAAATGTGAATTTTGGCTAAAAGAAGTCCAATTCTTGGGTCATATAGTCAACGAGAAGGGTATTCACGTGGATCCCACTAAGATTGAGGCGGTAAAGAGTTGGCAAGCTCCAAAGACCCCTACCGAAGTCCGCTCATTTTTAGGTTTAGCGGGCTATTATCATCGTTTCATAGCAAACTTTACAAAGATCGCGGTACCTCTCACAGCCTTAACTCACAAGGGCAAACCCTATGAGTAGGGACCAAAACAAGAGGAAGCCTTTCAAACCCTAAAACAGAAACTGTGTGAGGCTCCTATCCTGACTCTTCCTGATGGAACCGAAGACTTTGCCGTTTACTGTGACGCTTCCCACTTAGGCCTTGGTTGTGTACTAATGCAGCGAGGCAAAGTGATTGCTTATGCGTCCCGACAACTCAAAATCCATGAGAAGAATTATACGACACACGATCTTGAGTTGGGTGCGGTCGTATTTGCTCTTAAAATTTGGAGACATTACCTATATGGTACCAAATGTGAGGTTTACACCGATCATAAGAGTCTCCAGCACATCTTCAATCAAAAGGAACTCAACATGAGGCAAAGGCGTTGGGTTGAACTCCTAAACGACTACGACTGTAATATTCGTTGTCATCCTATCCTGGTAAGGCGAATGTCGTGGCCGATGCTCTTAGCCGTAAGGAACCTATCAAGATCCACAGTATTCGAATCCAAAATGATATTCAAACTCGCATCTTAGAAGCACAACATCTTTTTGTCATTAAAGGAAACATGTACAATGAAATGTCATGTGGTGCTGAACTCCAACTTGAAACCAAACCCAATGGATTACTTTACTTTCTAAATCATATCTGGATTCCGGACCGTGACAACTTTCGTACCTTTATCATGAACGAGGCTCACAAGACTCGCTATTCTGTGCATCCTGGTGCAGAAAAAATGTACATGGATCTCCGTACCCAATACTGGTGGCCTGGTATGAAGAAGGACATTGCCCTCTATGTGTCCAAATGCCTTACTTGTTTGAAGGTTAAAGCCGAGCACCAGCGTCCATCTGGTTTACTTGAACAACCCGAGATTCCCGTATGGAAATGGGAGTGTATTGCCATGGACTTTATAACCAAACTCCCACACACATCACGTGGTCATGATAGCATTTGGGTAATCATCGACCGTCTGACAAAATCTGCTCATTTCATACCCATACGTGAAGACTATCGAGTTGAGAAACTAGCTCGAATCTATATTGATGAGATCGTTAGTTGTCACGGTGTACCTCTCAACATTATTTCTGATCGTGATGGACGATTCACCTCTCGTTTCTGGCAATCCCTACAATCAGCTTTGGGTACTCAGCTAAATCTTAGTACGGCTTATCATCCACAAACTGATGGTCAATCCGAGCGAACGATTCAAATTTTAGAAGATATGCTTAGAGCCTGTGTCATTGACTTCAAGGGAAATTGGGATTTACATCTACCCCTAGTCGAGTTCTCGTACAACAACAACTATCATACGAGTATTAACATGGCTCCTTTTGAAGCACTTTATAGCCGGAAGTGCCGCTCTCCTATCTGTTGGGTCGAAATTGGTGAATCACAAATCACAGGTCCTTAACTTATTCAAGAGACTTCCGACAAGATAATGTTAATCCGAGACAACCTTCTGGTATCAAGGAGTCGGCAAAAGAGCTATCCGGCAAACGTCAAAAATCCTTAGAATTTCAAGTTGGCGATCTGGTTCTTCTCAAGGTATCCCGTTGGAAAGGCGTAGTTCGTTTTGGAAAGAAAGGGAAACTTGCTCCAAGGTTCGTAGGTCCTTTTAGAATCCTTGAGCGGATTGGGAAGGTAGCCTACAGGTTGGAACTACCTGAAGGACTCAGCAACGTTCATCCGACATTTCATGTCTCGAACCTAAGGAAATGCTTAGCTGACGAGAATCTCCACATACCACTTGACGAAGTACACATTGACGAAACAATGCACTTCGTGGAGAAGCCCGTGGAGATCATGGACCGAGAAGTTAAGCAACTCAAGCGAAGATGAATTCCAATTGTTAAGGTTCGATGGGAATCCAAGCGTGGCCCTGAGTTCACTTGGGAACGTGAGAATCAAATGAAAGCCAAATACCCACATCTGTTTCTAGGACCCTCTTCTTAAGCAATTTCAGGACGAAATCTCCTAAAGTAGGGGAGACTGTAATCCCTAGGAAATTCCGACACTTGTAACCGCAGTATCTTATGATTTGCATTTATAAAATTGTCCTATTTTACCCATTACATTTTATGAGTGTTTATATATGCATTTAATACCACTACTTCAAATTTTAATGTAATAAATAAGTGTGTAAATCATTATAAAACCCCTCTTCTTATTATATATATATATATGTGTGTGTATATATGTATATTATATATATATATATATATATATATATATATATTTGTGGCAAATAATCTAATAAAATATGAAATTAATAGATTTAGGTTTTATAAATGTTTAGAGTTCAAAAAGTAAACTTTGAAACTTAATTTCCAAGTGAAAACAAGTTTTAAACATAAAGTGATAAAACTATAGAACTTCAAGGACTTGACTGCTATATTAAAACTTTCATCTTCTTCCCCCCCCCCCCCTAACTATTCAGAAAATACCCCTTTAACTTTCGAAAGTCTACAAAACCCCCTCCCCCTCGTCGACTTTGACTCAAGAAAGTCAACCGCGGTCGATTTTGATCCCAATCTAACGATTTCGCGTGTAATAACTTGTATTGATCATGCATAAACGTCATATAACGATTTTCGAATGCCAACCATCGTTCAATTTAATGGGAATCAAGAGTGTTAACCCTTAATCATTTCGTAACCGTTCTCAATCAAACCCGACTTCAATTCGTGCATTAAACTTGAAATTGAGCCTATAAATTGAGTGCCACACCTTCGAGACATTCACCCCAAACACCCTGAACTCGAAAACTGGTCTGAGCACACGTTAGAAGTTCGGTCAAGCTCGACGAATTCCGATCTGTCTCACGCCATCGTTCTCCTCCGTTACGCTACCATTTCAGGTAATTTTGATACCCATAGTTTCGGTTTGATCCAGGCTTCAAAAGCCCCATAAACTCGCGATCAATTAGTGTCGAATTGAGTCGATTTGATGTTAAGGTTTGGGACGGGGACAATCGGGAAAGGAGACGAGCGTGGGCCGGGTACTAAAACCACATCGCGTCTGATTTGAACCAAGGCATAAGCCCTGGTCCAGTGGCTAGTGCGAGTGTGCAAGTGTTAAACCGCTTCTGGTCGCGGGTTCGAGTCCCGTGGTCATTTTTTTTATTTTAAAACCCTATTTTTAATCTTATTTTTCCTATAAAAATTATTTTATAAAACTTTCAAGACACGGGAATATTATATGAACCAGATTGTTAACCTAACAATTTTAAATAAATATTTAATCATTTTAGAGAATTAGAAACTAATAAACTCTAATTAAAAACTTATCATTTTATTTAGAACCCCTATTAACTACTTTTATCACCCAATTATTTAACTTATACCCTCTTTATTTTTTTTAATTTATTTTATTCAACTATTTAATTAATTGAAATATATAAATTATTAATATAATAATTATTTATATGTCCAAGCAAATATTATTTAAATACTTATTCATTATTTTAAACAAAATCACTATATACATATATGAATTGGTATTAAAACCTTTATTAATGAGACGTATTATTTTACTATTTAACAAACACAACATTTACAACAAATAGATACACACCCATACAATCTAGCCCAATCCTTACTATTTAAATCATTTGAGTATGACATTGATACATATATAAATGCAAACATAGGTTAACCTTGTGGTTATCTAGTCAACTTATGCAACTACCCGTACTCGTGATTTCACGCTACAGATCCAAGGTGAGTTTACATAGCCCCTTTTACTGTTTTTACTTTTGGGGTGAAACATGTCGTCCACTTTATCTATTTAACCAAATTCAATATCTATGTTCTTGTGCTTGATCTTTATGCTTTATATTTGAACTACTTGGTGACCATTGCATGTGTTTCATGCCAGTACATTCATTAACTTGCAGCCCAAGCCTAAGGTAGTACCTAACATGATCATTTATATGGGAAACTGAACCTATAACTTACCACAAGACCTTGGCGGGTTTTGTTGGGTATCAACTATAACTTGGAGTATCCGCTTGCTCCCTTTTTTAAAATGGCAATCAGTGGGATTGCGTATCTAGTTTTCTATTATCAGGCTTGAATTGTACGCTTGGAACCTTGTGTGTTTTCACATAAATGCTTTAGACATGCTTTGAACATATTGAATTGTAATCTATACTAACTCTTTTGGTGTCAAAACCTATGTATCTCACCAACTACTTGTAGTTGACAGTTACTTACATGTTTCAGGTGCACCTGTTTGAGGACCACTTGCTCACCTAGGACTTGGATCTAGTTTAATTTAATTTATGTTTTGAACGTTTCATTTTCCTATGTAACGGATGCTTTTAATTTGAATAATAAAAATTATCATATTTAATAGATGATCATGTGCTTATGAACAACCGCGTCAGCCCCGGCGTTTGATCCACCGCTGGCCGGGGTGTGACAGCCAGCCACGCCACAAAGGTAAGCAATGACTGTATATGATAGTGGCCTTAGTACAAGTTAAACACGTAGACAGTAGTCATTAAATGCCTTTAAGCTGAGGTTTAAGGAGGAGAAATATGACTGTTATTTCTAATGGGAAATGTTTAAAACCCGAGTAGTAAAGTAAATTAGTAATTTCATACCGGTCTTTGTAATTAATAATTTACATTACTCTCGTTGTTCTAAATAATGACATATCAAGTTGACACAAGTGTTTTCCCTTTTTGCAGATAAAATAAGTTATGGCTAGAGGAGGACACACAGTACATACCGGCTGGCGGGGGAGACGCCCAGCCACTCATGCACCATCCATGGAAAGCGAACCTGCAATTAAAGCATCGGATTCCACAAGAGCCGAAGGAAATGTAAACGAAAACAAAATGACTAACCCAAGTGTTGAGTACTATCAGAAGCCGACTTTGGAACAAGAAGTCCGGGATCCTGTCGCTGAGGAGGTGGCTACAATTCTGAAAGCCACTCTACCTATAGCCCTAACTGAAGCAATGAAGAGTGCAGGGTTAGGAAATAATGAGGCTTGGGATGAAGGCAAAGAAAGAGATAAGAGAGACAGGAATAATCAGAATGATGACTCGGATGACGAACCACTGAATGGATGCACCTACAAATCCTTTAAGGGATGTGATCCGCAATGTTTGATGGCTAGAAGGATGCCATAGCAACCTATCACCAGATCGACCGAATGAGTACGGTCATTAAGATCAGGGAATGCATAGAGGACAAAGTGGTGAAATTTGCCGCTCACTCATTCGCGTTCGAGGCACTAAGTTGGTGGGAGAATGTGAAAAAGGCAAGAAATGAAGAAGAAATGTGAAAGATGACTTCGGGGGATATGAAACAATTGGTAATCCAAAAGTTCTGTCCTTAGAATGAGGTTGACAAAGTAGAGGGAGTTTATGGAGTTTCGGTATAGGAATATGACCCACAGACTGTTCACTTCAAAGTTTAATGAGCTTACTCAATTGGTTCCCCACCTGGTAAGCATTGAAGAGAGGAGGATTAAGTGCTATGTTCAGAAAGTACCTCCAATAGTCCACACCATTATGATGGCTAATACACCTGACACTTATGAGGCGGTCATGGCTCTGAGTGGTAGGGTGTTTGATGATGTATCAGCTAAAGGGCCTTTCCCTTCTAAGAATCCTAAGAAATGGCCTAGATAGAACAAACGACAGAGCGATGGGTGGTTTGAACAGAAAGGGAAGAAGACTCGGATTGAAGCGCCAAAACACTACAACAAGTGTGGGCGAAGCCATCTAGGGGAGTACCGTATACACACGAACCTATGCTTCCAGTTTGGCAAAACTTGACATTTCTCTCATGACAGTTTTAGTACTATCCGATGCTAGAAGTGTGGAAGTGTTAGGCACATGGCCAAAGATTGTAGGAAGACGACACAAACTGAGCCTGGTAAAGGAAATGATAGTGGGGCGAAAGAGAATGAAAAATTGAGGGTTAGAACCAGAGCCTACATAATTACCTAAGAGGAAGCCCGTGGAAAACCTGACGTGGTGTCAGGTACGTTTCTTGATGTAGTGCAAATCACACAACTTTATCTCTATTGTTTATGTCTGTTTTGATTAGTTTTAAGTTAGTCTTGAGTCGTTTTCGTATACTATCGAATCTTTGTCTTGTCTACAGGTGCTCATGATGAATATAGGTGAATATCCAAAAAAAAAAACGAGCATGATAATGAAGCACAAAGTTTAAAAGTGAAAAAAATGGTGAAATTTAAGTCCTCGCGGTGCGCGAAGGAAGTTACAGAAGATCTCACGGTACGCGAGGATTCCCCAAAAGGGCCACAACTAATGTGTCCCTCGCGGTACGCGAGGAAACATGGTCAATCTCTCACGGTACGCGAGAGACCCGTATTCCGTGAAAAAACCCTAACCGATAATTAAATAGGATTCTAATGCCATAATTCAATAGAGTTTGATTAACTGCCATCCAGAGGGAGAAAAGAGGCGATTTTGTGTGCAAGGAAGCAGAATTGAGTGCAAGATCGAAGCTTTTGGATTCCGGGTTCGTTATAATAGCGTTGTCGGTTTTCAATATTCAATCTTTGTGTTTGTTTTCTGAGATTAAAACCTATGATTATGTCTTATACTTATGTTTTGATGTGTTGGAACATGATTGCTGGCTAAAACTCTGATACTGCCTAGGTTTATGATGAATACTTTGTTAAAGTAGAGATTTTTATTGGTTTTGGATTTATATGCATGGATTAATGATTTTGTAAAGAGTCTTGTTTTAATGGTTATGATTTATATGCATGCGTAGTGCTGATCTATTGTTGATTTCAATTCCGTACATTGATTGTGGATGTCTTCCAGTTTGATTTACGTATCTAGGTCAGAGACCTTAGGGTTTGTGATTGTTTGTATGGTTTGCTAGACATAGTAGCCGTAGGAGTTGTGATTGATATTCATTAGAACTGAGTGTGTATCCTTTTTCAATACCAGAGAAGTGAGAGATAGTCGTTTAGTCATCGTCATTAGGAATCCGAGTGTGAACTGTCTGAGAGGAAGTTGGTATTAGGTGTCTAGTGATTTTTATTATTCTGAGTCATAGTTGTTATCTTGAGATTACCCCGTGCATTCTTTAAATGTATTGTGGATAGTGAGGCTGAAAGGTGATCTGTCTTCTGGGTACTTTATCATTGTTGGAGAGACCGAAAGGTAATCCACTATCTGGTGAGTTATTATATCTTGAAGGTTCCTTAGTTGGTGACACACTGAGATTGATTAGGGATCCACTAGGTAGTCTAGAGCTGTTTCCTTTAGAAACCTAGATCTATCATAGTTTCCAGAACCAGTAGAAGTTGTGCTTTGCAAGTAGGATTCCGACCTAGGTAGTATTCTTCCCATCTCTGATTATTTCCTTAGTACTTTCCTTCGATAGCTAGAGTTGATCTTTGTTTCTACATTCCTTAGTTAATTCAGTAGTGTTGTAAACCCCCCCATCAATCAATCTTTAGTCCGAGTCAGTGTCTAGTATAGTTATAGTAGTGTCTCTAGGGTTCGATAACTCGGTTTACCATTAAGCTATGCTACACACGATAGGTCCACTTGCCTGTCAGTGCGTTTTAGTCGAAGGTACTCTATTTATTACTTAGGAGTCTAGGTTAGGTTTAGTTAGTTTTTATATAGACCGTCTGCGCGACATCAAGTTTTTTGACGCCGTTGCCGTGGACACTTGGTAATAGCAATATTAACTTTGACTAGTTCTTTGTTTGATTTTTGGTTTATTTTATTTCTTCTCTTTTGAGTCTTGTTGTATGCTTGTCCTACATGCGATTTTGGTGTCTAATTTAGAATCGAGTCTTTTTGTCTTTGAGTCCTTGTCTATTTCCTTGTAGTGTCTTTCTGTTTATGCACAATACTCGTTCACATGGGTCACCACCTTATTCAGCTTTTCCAGAGCCCAAACAAGAGCTACACGAGCTTACCTGCGACTTCCGGGAGCGTTTGAAAGAGCTCTGCAAACCCCAGGTACGTTCTACTAGCCCAATTCCATTTCCTAACATAGGCGACGCTGACCCACCAGCGAGGCGTACCGTGCACCAGAGGGCCAATGACGGGGTCACCGGGGCGAGATCTTTGATCATACGCCCTGCTATTCCAAACACCAATACTTGGCAGATCCAATCACAAGTTATGAGTACGATAACTCATGCCACTCAGTTTCAGGGCCTTGAAGATGAGGATGCACCCGTACATCTGTCCCGCTTCGCGCGCATATGTGATACCTTCAATATCACGGGTGTGTCTAAGGACGCAAACTATTTGCGTCTCTTCCCATTCTTGCTCTCTGGGGCGTGCATCTACTTGTCTTGACACCCTCTCAGACAACTCAATCACCACATGGGAGGATCTTCAAGCCAAGTTCTTCAAGAAATACTATCCACCTTCTTGGAACGCTCGCCTTAGTGACTGGATCCACTCCTTCTGGATGGACCCTGACGAGCCTTATCACATGGCCTGGGAGAGGTTCAACACGCTGTTGAGTCAATGTCCCAAGCATGGTCTTTCCGACTGGGCGATTGTGAAAAAAGTTCTATAATGGCCTCAACTTCGAGAAGCAGCAGATGTTCAACACATCTATGGGAGGCCATATCATGGACAAACTCGTGCCTGCTGAGTGCGAGGAGATGTTCGAGAGCTTCGCTCTCGCTGAACAACAGCGTCCATCTACTAGGACTTCCATTTCTAGCGCTAGAGCATCCACCTCTTCTCCTAGAGGTTCACATCAGGTCACTCCTGGTACTAGCATGGTTAATGAGATCTAAGGTTTGAGGTGTGCAGGGGAAGCCACGACCCCAGAGATTGCCCCGTCAATCATCATGAGCAGGTGAGTTTTGCTGGCAACGAGAACCAGAACCGAGGGTACAATAACTACGATAATTCTTATGGCTCGGGAAGGATATCTGTAAACGACCCACCTGGGTTTAATGGTCACCAGAATCAGGAAGGAGGAGGAGAAGCTGGAGCAAGTTTGGGGAGTAGTGTCAGCACGAGAAGGATAGAAGAGATGATTGAGAATCAGACACAGTTGCTTGACTATTTAGTCCAGCAGGACAGGGACACTAGACAGAGACTGGATGCCCGTGACTTGTTATTGAAGAATCAACAGTCAGCATTCCAGGATCTTCAATGCACGGTAGAGAGACATCGCTCAGAGCCTGAAGGATAGATAGGGAGGTCCGTCTTCAGGTCCCAATGCTTCAGTGATGGCCGAGTCGATCAGGAGTCAGAGAGGGGAGGAGGAAGCCTCCCACAGCGCTGACTATGGCATCCCTTCGCCTGCAGAGGTGAGGAAGGTAGATTAGAGAGCTCGCTTTGCTGAGATAGATGCCAAAAGGATAGAATAGCAGATGGTAGAGGAGCCGGTAGAAGAGGAAGAACCGATGGATGAGGAGATAGCAGAGGAGAAGCCAACCGAGAAGGCAAAGGGGGAGAAGAAGAAGGGGGTGGAGATGAAGTCCACCGACATTGACCTGAGCCGTGTTCCCTACCCAGCTCGCTTGTTGCCACATAAGTATGCTAGGGAATATGGTTAATTCCTTGATATATTCAAACAACTCAAGGTCAATCTCCTATTCATAGAGGTCGTCCAGCACATACCTAAGTATGGGAAGTTCCTCAAAGATCTTCTTTCCAACAAGAAGAATCTAGAGGAGGTGTCTAAAGTCTCACTTAGTGAGCAATGCTCTGCGGTGGTTCAGAACAAACTGCCAGAGAAACTGGCAGATTCGGGTCATTTCAAGATCCCGTGTCTGCTTGGCGGTTTGCCCTTAAACCACGCGTTGGCTGACCTGGGTGGTAGCATCAATCTGATGCCTTATTCAATTTATAAGCAGCTAGACCTAGGTGAACCATAGCCAACACACATGGGCATATCCTTGGCTGACCATTCGGTCATGTATCCACGGGGAATTATGGAGAATCTGTTAGTGAAAGTCTGCAAATTTGTCTTCCCCGTGGATTTTGTCATCCTGGATATGGAGGTGGATGACAGAGACATTTTAGGATAGTGCTAACCCCTAGTGTGGGGAAGTTTAAGGGTGATGAACTGCTTGGTTATTTGAACAGTGTCATTTTCGGACCAGGTAGGTGTAAGTAGTGGTGGAATGACCTGTTTGTTAGTTACAAGAGATATGTGGTGTTTGTTTGGTTGTTATATTTATGGAGGACCGGGAGACCGCGTAGGATGAAGGCGGGTACCGGTTAGGATCAAGGAGAAGTCTTCTTATAGGCTTGCTTGAGTCTCGGGTAAGTGCCTGGGATGTAGAGTTTGTATGCATTACTTGGTCTAAGTCCATGTCATTTGTGTGTTTTTTGGTGCGTGTGTTTTGTTTGTGTCACTTTTTGCAGGGATTTGCATTTGATTCGGTGATGAAAATCATCAGGAATGAAGTTCCACGTGTTTTTATATTTGTTTTTATGCTTGGAACATGTTTTTATTGAATTTGGGTGAAAAGAAGTTAAGGGGTGAAAAGTTTTCTAAGTATAAAAACCCCCTTTACTTTCTGTCACCAGGGGTCCCTCGCGGTACGCGAGGGTTTCTTTGTGGTTTCTCGCGGTACGCGAGAGACAAAGATAAGGCCGGCTTAAATGTCACCTCCTCGCGGTATGCGAGGAGTGGCTGCCTGTTCTTCGCGGTACGCGGGGCACTCCTGGATTTGCCTTTCTTCCTTGTTTTCCCTTGGTATCCCTCACCCGCATCTATCATCACTCTCACAACTATCATCACCACATCACATACCCTCAATCCATCATCCATTATCATCCATGTCATTCATTCATTAGCCTCCATTACCATGGGAAACTTGAAACCGTTTGTAACTGTTGATCTACCTTGTTTTGGCTTTCATGTCTATGTGTTTGTTATGCGTCAGGTACTTTTTCCTGCCTTCTATCCCGAGTCTTAGTGCGTCAGTTGAGTGTTTTATTTCTAATTTGAGTCAGTTTGATGCTACAGGTATGTTTGAGTTTTATTGTGCAGGTGTACATCATTCCATCCATACTCAATCTCCATTTGGACGGAATTGATCCTGATATTATTGAGCAGCCCGACAAAGATGTGCAACCACGACCGAAATACTATACGGTGCACACGTGGAAGAACGAAGCTCGATATATTCAGAGCATTTACATGACCAGCTAAGTCGCTTCCTGTTTTATTTTTGCATTTTTATTTTTAGTTGTGTCTTGCTTCACATTGAGGACAATGTGTCTTTCAAGTGTGGGGATGTGAGAGTCTAAGTGTCTAGGAGTCTAAGTGTCTAGTTTGTCTTAATTATAAAAAAAACAAAAAAAAAATGAAAAAATTTTGAAAAATTTCCTAGATCTACTTGCAAGAAAACGCGTCTAATTAGTTTTTCAAGAAAAAATGGAAAATGATAGTACAACTAGATCTACTTGTTGAGTTTTAAATGATTTGAATAATAGAAAAACGCGTCTAATTAGTGATGTTTTAGTAGACCCAGCCACCTTGAATAGATTAAATAACTTGTATGTGTTACTTAGGATAAGTCACTTAATTAAATCATGATATCGTGTGGGTACTCATCTTAGGGTGTCGGCAATACTGAAACAGTCGACATAGGGTGATAGGTACCACGTTAAGATAATATCTTTTTGTTTATGAAATTTTTGGCACACCATTCTCTTTTTATGAGAATAAATCCGAGTTTGGTGGCGCCCACATCCATATGTCCATAATTCATGAGTTAATTGGTTAGAATTATAAGTTTGCTTATGTGTTACCTTCCGGGGTAGCCACTTTGAGAAAACACACCTAAGTGATACTTATGTACTTATTGAATATGACTGAGTGTATGTGTTACCTTCCGGGATAGTGACTTGGTTGAAACGCCTCTTGACGAAAGTTCATTTGTTTAAATTAATGCTTATTATCATACCATTAATTCCATATTTCATCTAATTTCTTAAACAAATAAATCTTAGTTTAACGTGGTGGGTAAATCTATATGGTTTGATCCGTGCCTAGACATGACCGTGAGACGGGATTAGGTAGAGCTGTAACTTCTAAGTGTGAGTCACATGGGTTGATTGATAACTGTATAAAATGGAATTAGAACACATTACCGGGGGGGTTAAATAGTTGGTGCTTGGGTTTAATCGGACAGAAATACTGATTATTGCTTTTTAACGCGTGAGTATATTTGTGCTAATTTGTAATTATGAATGTTAAGTTAGATCTCCGTTATGATTCCATTGCAGACTGTTTCGAGGACGAAAACGGTTAAGTGTGGGGATGTTGTGCAAAGCACACATCTTTATCTCTATTGTTTTCGTTCGTTTTGATTAGTTTTATGTTTGTTTTGAGTCGTTTTTGTATACTATTGAGTCTTTGTCTTGTCTACAGATGCTCATGATGAATACAAGTGAATATCCGAAGAAACCGAGCACGAGAATAAGGCCCAAAGTTTAAAAGTGAAAAAATGGTGAAATTTAAGTCCTCGCGGTACGCGAAGGAATGTACAGAGGATCTCGCGGTACGCGAGGATTTCTAAAAAGGGCCGTGACTAAACTGTCCCTCGCGGTACGCGAGGAAACATGGTCTATCTCTCGCGGTACGCGAGAGACCCGTATTCTTGAAAAAACCCTAATCGATAATTAAATAGGATTCTAATGCCATAATTCAAGAAAGTTTGATTACCTGCAGTCAAGAGGGAGAAAAGAGGCAATTTTGGGTGCAAGGAAGTAGGATTGAGTGCATGATCGAAGCCTTTGGATTCCGGGTTCATTATAATAGCGTTGTCGGTTTTCAAGATTCAATCTTTGTGTTTGTTTTCTGAGATTAAAACCTATGATTATGTTTTATACTTCTGTTTTGATGTGCTGGAACATGATTGTTGGCTAAAACTCTGATACTGCCTAGGTCTATGATGAATACTTTACTAAAGTAGAGATTTTTATCGGTTTTGGATTTATATGCATGGATTAATGATTTTGTAAAGAGTCTTGATTTAATGGATGTGATGTATATGCATGCTTAGGGCTGATCTATTGTTGATTTCAATTCCGTACGTTGATTATGGATGTCTTCAAGTTTGATTTGTGTATCTAGGTCATAGACTTTAGAGTTTGTGATTGTTTGTATGATTTGCTAGACATAGTAGCCATAAGAGTTGTGATTGAGAGTCAATAGAACTGTGTGTGTATCGTGTCTCAATACCCAAGAGGTGAGAGATAGTCGTTTAGTCTTCATCATTAGGAATCTGAGTGTGAACTGTCTGAGAGGAAGTTGGTTTTAGGTGTCTAATGATTGTTGGTATTCTGAGTCAGAGTTGTTCTTTTGAGATTACCCCATGCATTCTTCGAATGTATTGTGGACAGTGAGACTGAAAGGTGATATGTCTTCTGGGTACTTATCATTGTTGGAAAGACCGAAAGGTAATCCACTATCTGGTGAGTTATTATATCTTGTAGGTTCCTTCGTGGACACCCTGAGAGTGATTAGGGATCCACTAGGTACTCTAGAGCTGTTTCCTTTAGAAACCCATATTTATCATAGTTTCCAGAACCAGTAGAAGTTGTGCTTTTCAAGTAGGATTCCGACCTAGGTAGTATTCTTCCCATCTCTGATTATTTCCTTAGTACTTTCCTTCTATAGCTAGAGTTGATCTTTGTTTCTGCATTCCTTAGTTAATTCAGTAGTGTAGTAAACCCCCCCATCAATCAATCTTTAGTCCTAGTCAGAGTCTAGTATAGTTATAGTAGTGTCTATAGGGTTCGATAACTCGGTCTACCATTAAGTTGTGTTACACTCGATAGGTCCACTTGCCTGTCAGTGCGTTTTAGTCGAAGGTACTCCATTTATTACTTAGGAGTGTAGGTTAAGTTTAGTTAGTTTTTATATAGATCGTCTAGGCGACATCATTTCTCATCAATAACATTTATGCATCAGTATTATTTGACTCTGGTGCCACAAAGAGTTTCATAGCTTCTACATTTTGCATTAAACTTAAATGCCCCATCTCAAAGATAGAACATGCTTTTAACATTGAAATTGTGGTTGGTAGAAACACAAAGGTGATAGAAGCTTTAGAAAATCGCACCATAGGCAGTTATGGCCATAGATTCACTGCTAGGTTATTCATGATAGCCATAGGAGGAATTGATGTGTTGTTAGCAATAGATTTGCTCACTGTCGACGAAGCCCATATTGTATGCAAACGAAAGAGGATTCATCTCAGAGCTCTGAATGGAAGCGAAGTTATACTTTATGGAGATAAATATATCTGAATGCCTTACATCATTTCTATGATTAAGGCAGAAAGTTACATGAGGCGCGGATCCGAGGCCTACCTGGCTTACATTGTAAGCCATGAGAAGGAAGTTACAAAGATGAAAGATGTACCCGCGGTGTGCAACTTTCCAAAGGTGTTCCCTGAGTACTTACCTGGAGTGCCACTCGATCGGGAAATAGATTTCCAAATTGATTTAATGTTGGGGGTCCAGTCTGTTTCCAAGGAACCCAACCGACTAGCTCCATCTGAGATGAAAGAGTTGATGTCCCAACCAGAGGAACTCATCACAAAAGGTTTTATCAAACCAAGCATTTTACCTTGGTATGCTTCGGTGATGTTCGTTAGGAAGAAAGATGGCTCGATGAGAATGCGCATAGACTACAAAGAACTTAATAAAAGAACGATAAAGAATAAATACCCATTACCCAGAATAAATGATCTCTTTAACCAATTGCAAGGTGCGAGTTGGTTCTCGAAGATTGATCTTAGGTCGGGATATCATCAGCTAAAAGTATGAGAAGAGGATGTGCCAAAGACCGCGTTTCGTACACGATATTGGCATTACAAATTCCTTGTGATGTCATTCGGTTTGACAAACGCTCCTGCGGTATTCATGGATTTGATGAATCGAGTGTGCCGTCCAATGTTAGATCGGTCGGTGATTATATTCATTGATGACATCCTTATCTACTCCAAGAGCGAGGGCGATCATATATGTCATCTGAAGGAGGTATTGGAAATGCTAAAGAAGGAAATTTGTATTCCAATATCACCAAATGTGTGTTCTAGTTCAGGGAGGTCCAATTCCAATGCCACGTCATTAACGTGAACGGCATTTTGGTTTATCCGGTAAAGATACTGACTGTAAAGGAATGGGAAGACCCAAAGAAGCCGACCGAGATACGGAGTTTTCAAGGATTAGCAAGCTACTATCGAAGATTCATCCAAGACTTTTCGATAATAGCCTCGCGTTTAACAAATCTGACATGCAAAGAAGTTAAGAATGAGGTCAAGCTCAGATTGAATCATTTGAGGAATTAAAGAAGCGGTTGACACAAGCTTCAGTATTGGCCCTGCCTGATGGAAATGAAGACCTTATAGTCTATTCTAATGCTTCGGGCCAAGGATTGGGTTATGTACTAATGCAACGAGGAAAAGTGATGGCGTATGCGTCACGACAACTAAAGACTCACGAAGTTAAGTACCCGATTCATGATCTCCAGCTTGCGGCAGTTGTCTTCGCGCTAAAAATGTGGAGGCACTACCTCTATGGTGTTAAATGCATAATTTACTCCAATCATAAGAGTGTGAAGTATTTCTTTGAGCAGGACGAGTTGAATATGAGGTAGAGCTGGTGGTTGGAGTTGTTAAAGACTATGACTGTGAAATTTTGTACCACCCGGGGAAAGAAAATGTGGTAGCTGACGCCCTAAGTCGAAAGGAAACACGAATTCCTTTTACGGTGAAAGCGTACCAGCTGATAGTGACACTGGACCTTTTGACCGAAATAGAACATGCCCAAAACAAAGCTCTAAAAGGGGAAAACCTTATACTGGAAAGAATGGTAGGGCAACAGGAAAAGTTAGAAGTAAACACTTTGGGTGTAAACAACCAATTTAGTCGCATATGGGTACCCAAAGCTGGTCTCGCTACTCTATCCATCTAGGTGCTCCCATATGTATCAAGACTTAAGAAATAGTTATTGGTGGCCGGGAATGAAAAATAACTATGTAGGCAAGTGCCTGACTTTTCTATAAGTGAAGGCAGAACATTAGAAATCGTGTGGTATGATGCAACCATTGGAAATACCCGAGTGGAAGTGGGAACGAATTACCATGGATTTCATAACTAAGTTACCCCGTACGATTAAGGGTAATGACGCCATATGGGTAATCGTGGACCACTTGACGAAAAGTGCTCACTTCTTGCCTATCCATGAGACTTTTACATACAAGAAGTTAGCAAAGATGTTTATCAACGTGATAGTGGCTCGCCATGCGATGTCGTTATCAATTGTGTCCGACCGGGACACGCGATTCACATCGCGATTCTAGAAAAGATTACATCAGGCGATGGGCACTCGATTGAATATTAGCACAGCATATCACCCTCAAAAGTACGGTCAGTCCGAAAGGACCATCCAAACCCTCTAGGACATGCTTCGTGTGTGCATTATTGATCTTGGCGGGAGCTGGGATAGTCATTTACCGTTGGCGAAATTCTCTTATAACAATAGTTATCGTGCAACTACTCGTATGCCACTATACGAGATGTTATACGGAAGGAGATGTAGAACGCCATTATGTTTGGGTGAGATTGGTCAGATAGAACTAGGGAGTCTTGAAGTTGCTCAGACTACTTCCGAAAAGTTCGGCCAGATCAAAGCCCGAATGAAAGTCGTTCAAGACAGACATAAATCATATGCGGATAAGAGGTGCATGCCTATTGAATTCAATGTTGGGGATAAGGTGATCCTGAAAGTATCCCCATGGAAGGGAATAATTCATTTTCATAAAAAAAGAAAGTTAAGTCCGAGGTTTATTAGACCATTCAAAATATTGGCTCGAGTTGGGGAAGTGGCCAACAGACTAGACTTACTGCATGAACTGAGTGGAATCCACCCTACGTTCCACGTGTCTCACTTGTGAAAGTGTTTGGCTGAAAAATCAGCACACGTGCCACTCATGGATTCTGAAGTAGACAACCGTTTGAATTACATAGAGGTGCTGATAGTGATACTGGACCGAAAAGAGAAACAGTTACGGAATAAAGTAATCCCGCTGGTTAAAGTCTAGTGGAGGCACATAAAAGGTTCAGAGGCGACATGAGAAAGTGAAGAGGAAATGAAGGAATGGTACACGCACATGTTTAACGTATAGAAGGTTTCGAGGCGAAACCTCTAATAAGTTGGGTAGACTTGTAACGCCCGAAAACCCGACACTTTCACTTTGGGATTAAATGAAAGAAAGGAGTAAATAAATGGGCCTAGGATGAGTGGGCTTAGCCCACTAGGTTACCTTAACCCTAGAAAACACCTAATGACAACCTCGATTCTCTACATTCAGTCCATATTCACTAAAAAAAGGAGAGAGAGAGAGACTAGGTGTTTCTAGAGATAGAAGGCTCCAAGAAATTCAAGGTTTAGCTCAAGAACGACTCCAATTTGTTTCTCCATCAATTTGAAACATGAATAACAAAGAAACAATATCTTTTGAGGTATAGATCCAACCTAAATCTCTATTTTTCATTAAAATGGGTTTTTAAGGTGAAACTAGGATTTTTACGTGTTAAAAGATGGACAAAGCTGAAATCTAGGTTCATGGAAGCTAGATAAACGATTTGGATGTAAAAACACACGATTTTGGATAAAAAAATTAAGTTGTTAAGGTTTATGTTCTTGCGGCGACACTTAGTGTCACCATCTTCATCTGGCGATAGTAATCACGGACGACGATACACATCTCTTGAGGTTGGCCAATGATTGGGACACATGTCATTCCATTATGGTGACACTAAGTTGATGACAATAAGAGTGTAGCCATGCACGTACACGACACTAAGTCCAAAACGCAAGTTCTGGCGACACTGATCAGACGACACTGATCCCTGGCGACACTGTCAGACGACTCTAATGTTAGCGACATTATGCCAAAGCGACACTGCCTGTGGCAACACTATAGGCGTCACTAGCAAAATTTAACCAATTTCAGTATTAAATTCGTACAGATCACATAGCACTTGTCTAGCCGAAGCCTAGTAAGTTTCACACAGTATACCGAATACCATGGGAGTGCTAAGTCCCCCTTTGTCTAAGATTTTGCGCTGGGGTGCATACCCGTGTGACGTAAATGTTTTTATGGCTAAACGTGCTAAATAGTAAAGCATGAAATAGGTTAAGTATAATTACGTGCCTATATGAATGATGAGGTATTATGTGGGTAATGTGTCTATGTGCCAACATGTATGATAAAGAATATAAAGGGCTTACGTAATATATGCCACCATAGTTAAAGTAAAAGGGGCAATACGTGTAAACGTGCCAATAAAGTAAATGATGAAAACAGTTGCCCACGTGGTAAACAAATGTACAGAATAAAGGGATTAATCATATTATTATGTTAATCTTATGAATGATTAAACGGTGCTCCAAGTGGCAAACGGATGTTAACGATTTAAAGAAAGATACATCAAATACGTAATTACGTTATAGCTACTTTAGTAAACAGACTAAACGGCTACTTCGATAGACGGATGAAACGATTGCTATACGCAAACGGATGTTAGTCGACTACGACGGTAGACGATGAACAAACATAATATGATGGTAGGACGGATGTAACGGTTAGCTAGATAAACGGATGATGAAATGTACTACGATGATAGGACGTATGAGCGGTTACTTCGGTAAACGGTTAATGAAATGGCTAAGATGGTAGACGGATGTTAAACGGCTACTTCGGTAGGCGGATGTTATAGAATGTCTATGCTTAAAATGAATGGTTATGATTTATGTTTAAGAAAGTATAAAAAGTTAATATGATGACTGTATGATAAATGTATGATGATTTCCTGAATAATTAAACTAGAACTCACCAGCCTTACCTGACTTTTGGTATGCATCTCAGATAAAGATAAAGAAGACGTTTAACGTTCAATGGGCTGGCTGGAAGGGGTGAATGGCTACCTGGCATAAGATTGACTTCCAAAGTTTATGTTATGTCAATGAACAATGTTTAAAAGTTTTAATTGGTTGACAATTTATGATGTACGAACAAGTAATGTATTCCATTGCATATGTTTTAATTTATCATGTTGCCATATTGAGCTATATGTTTATGTGTAAATCCAACGCGTGAGGATTCCCGGTATATGGGCCTTACAAGTTGGTATCATAGTATTAGTTTGAGAGATTCAAACATCCAAGTGTATGGACTCAAACTGTGAATGGGACCAAAGCGGGAATGTCAGTTCGGATATCCATTACGCCAGCCACGCCACAAAGGTAAGCAATGATTGTATATGATAATGGCCTTAGTACAAGTTAAACACATAGATAGTAGTCATTAAATTCCTTTAAGATGAGGTGTAATGAGGAGAACTACGACCGTTACTCCTGATGGGAAACGGTTAGCTAGATAAACGGATGATGAAAAGGACTACGATGGTAGGACAGATGTAACAGTTATCTAGATAAACGGCTAACTATATAAACAACTTATGAAACAGACTACGACGATAGGACGGATGAGCGGTTACTTCGGTAAGCGGTTAATGAAACGGCTACGACGGTATACGGATGTTAAACGACTACTTCGGTGGACGGATGTTATGGAATGTCTATGCTTAAACTCGACGATTACGATTTATGTTTAATAAAGTATACAAAGTTATTATGATGACTATATGATAAATGTATGTCGATTGCCTGAATAACTAGTATGTGTCAGGACATAGATTGTATGACAAAAGCTTTGTAATAGTTTAGGTCTTATTGTCTTTATGTTTTTTATGTAATTATTTAGATTTTGTCTAAGTATTAGAACAAGTTCTGCTAGAGGCGAACTTGATAAGTTCGCCTAGTCTATTAGAGGCAAACTTTTTAAGTTCGCCTAAGCATCTTTGAATCGAACTTGTTAAGTTAGCCTATTGTAGAACGTGTGTCCATAAATAGAGAGTTTACAAAATCTATTTAGGATGGACAAGTGAGAGCAGAGAGTTGAATTGTATACTTCTATGTGTTTGATGATATAAAAAGAGAAAGTTTATTTACCTTCTGTTTTTATAGTCAATTAGTATACGAGCGTTAATACGGTAGGATTCCGCACTCCGTGTTAACGAAACGTAATGTCACGAGATTGATCTAAGATGAGTCATGTGGACCTACAAGTGGTATTAGAGCGTTTGCTCGTGATTTGTGTTTGATTCTTGGTGATTAAAGACGATTTTGTGTACAATTTGACAAGAAATTGATCATTTTTACAAGTTTTTGTATCCATGGAGTTTTCAAGTTCTTGAAGCTGATTTTACTGCTGAATTCGTAGATTTGAGGTTGATTTTGATGAAATTAATCCGGTAGTAACAGATGATTTCTCTAGATTTTCATGGGTTAAGTTCCTTGCTTCTAAAGCAGAAACCAGAGAGTTCGTACAATTCTTAATCCAGGGCTCAAACAGAAAGTCAAAAGAATTAGGAGTGACAATGGCAGTGAGTTTAAGAATAGCAAGATGGGTTTATTCTGTCTTCAAAAGGGGATTCATCATGAATTCAGTGCGCCATATGTACCTCAACAAAATGGAGTTGCTGAACGAAAGAACAAGACTTTGGTTGAAACGGGACGTACGATTCTTGCTGATTCTAAGCTTCCAGTAACTTTTTGGGCCGAGGCTATGAATACTGCGTGTCACGTTTTGAACAGAGTCTTTACCATTAAGCGACACAACAAAGACATGCTATGAATTTTTTTAATATTCATAAGCGAATCTGGAATATTTACTACCTTTTGGTAATCCATGCACCCTTTTGAAAGTTCGAGATGTCCCAACCAAGTTCAGTGCTAAGGCTATTGAAGGTATCTTTCTGGGGTATGTTGCAAATTCTACTACCAAGAGGGTTTATAACAAAGAGACTCGCCAGGTTGAAGAATGGTTTCATATTGACTGTTCTAATTGGTCTTTACCTCAAATGGCGATTAGACCAGACTGGGCTTTTGATTATGAAAATTTATTCAAGTCTTTTCATTTACCTTCTGATATTCCTCCTGAGGATGCTGCTGTATTATATGATTCATGTCAGGATGCACAGAATAGTGGTTTTCTACAGACTGCAGTTCCACAATCATCTGTTCCTTCTACATCTGCTCCAGATCCTAGTGCTGCTTCTAGTTCGGGAACACAAGATTCTGATAGTGAAGATGAAAATGTTATTTTCCAAGATTCTTCTGTTGATCCTTTGATAGTTGATGAACCTTCTAATTTGTCACCGGATCAGTGGGAGATTCCTACAAATCTGAGCTCGGAGATACCAGTTAATCAAGATCTGTCTATCAATCTGATACAACTCAAGTTGATGTGTTGCCGGTTCCTGAGGTTGCATCAATCAAGGAACTCAAAGCTCATCCGATTACAAATATCAATGGGAATTTGCATGATGGAGTGCAAACGCGTTCTATTCTTGACAACACTTGCTTGTATATAGGTTTTAATGATACTGTTGTTTTTGATGTATGCTCACGTTCATGTTTTATTTCTCAGGTCGAACCAAAGAATGTCGAAATGGCATTACGTGATAACAATTGGATAGAGTCCATGCATGAAGAACTTGCTCAGTTTGACAAACTCAAAGTTTGGAATCTTGTAGGTCTTCCAAAGGGTGTGTATCCAATTGGTACAAAGTGGGTGTTTAAATGCGAGAAAGAAGATCGAGGTGTTGTGGTGAGAAATAAGGCAAGATTAGTTGTACAAGGTTTCAATCAACAAGAGGGAATTGATTATACCGAGGTTTATGCTCCTGTTGCTAGGCTTGAAGCTATACAGTTGTTTCTTGCTTTTGCTTCATACAAGGGTTTAAGGTGTTTCAATTAGATGTTAAAAGTGCTTTCTTATATGGTAAAGTCAAGGAGGAAGTTTATGTGTGTCAGCCGCCAGGGTTTGAAGATCCTATTAATCCGTATAAAGTTTTCAAGCTTGATAAAGCTCCCTATGGTCTTCATCAAGCTCCTCGAGCGTGGTATGAAATGTTGTCTGCACATCTTTTGGAAAATGATTTTGTTCGTGGACATATTGACTCGAATTTATTCATTAAGAAAGCAGGGGGAGAATATCTACTAGTGCAGATATATGTAGATGATATTATTTATGGCTCTACAAATGAAGGGTTGTGCAAAGAGTTTGAGAGTATTATGAAATCGAAGTTTGAGATGTCAGCTATGGGAGAGTTATCATTTTTCCTAGGTCTTCAAGTTAATCAGAAGGAAGATGGTTTCTTTATTCATCAGTCCAAGTATGTAAAGGACATCTTGAGCCGGTTCAAGATGGAGGACTATACCCCATATGATACTCCGATTCTGGTCAATCATAAATTGAATTCTGACCCGGATGGAAAAGAAGTTGATTGCCGATTCTACCGTGCAATGATTGGATCTCTCATATACTTAACCGCTTCAAGGCCTTACATAATGTTCGCTGTGTGTATTTGTTCCAGGTTCCAAGCAAAACCAAAAGAGTCTCATTTGATTTCAGTAAAGAGAATCTTTCGTTATCTGAAAGGAAAACAAAGATTGGGACTATGGTTTCCACATGGTTCTAACTTTGAATTCAATGCATACACTGATTCTGATTTTGGTGGTTGTTGTTTGAACAAGAAATATACTGCAGGTGGTTGCCAGTTCTTAGGTAATCGTCTAGTTTCCTGGCAATGCAAAAAGAAAACTACGGTTTCCATTTCAACATGTGAAGCAGAATACATTGCTGCTGCAAGTTGTTGTTCACAGATCTTGTGGATCCAACAACAATTAAGAGACTACGGTTTGAATTTTACAGGAACCCCCATGTTTATTGATAATAATGCTACAA
The DNA here is from genome assembly GCA_023525975.1 of Smallanthus sonchifolius. Classification (NCBI taxonomy): domain Eukaryota; kingdom Viridiplantae; phylum Streptophyta; class Magnoliopsida; order Asterales; family Asteraceae; genus Smallanthus; species Smallanthus sonchifolius. The sequence goes on along the minus strand of CM042019.1, from coordinate 42,107,953 downwards.
TGTCTATCACAAATAATCCTGTTAAATACAGTAAAACAAAGCACATTGAAATTAGATATCATTTTATTCGTGATTGTGCAAATAAGAAGTTGATTGAGCTGGTAAAGGTACATACAGATGATAATTTTTCTGATTTTTTTACCAAGGCATTTGATCGTACCAGGTTTGAATTTCTAATCAAAATGATAGGTATGATCAATCCCGAATAAAAGTTTTTCAAAAACAAATTTTCATGGGAGTTTTTGTTTTAAATTTCTTTTATTGCTTTATTACATTTCTGCATTTTAAATTTCAGTTAAAAATTGTTATTTATAAAAATTCAAAACAAAATGAAAAAAAATATAAAATTGACATCATTTGAATTTATAGAAGAAATGATAGTACATCAGTGAATAGTTCGTTACACATGACCATAGTAGACCTTTGATATATGTTAGTTTAAAGTAAATTGATTTGATCTAAATTTCAAAGTCTGTATAAATGAGAAATGATAGTTTTTTTAATGCTCTAATCTTGATAATATGTTTTAATTTGAATATGAGTTTGAAACTTGAATTGTCAATAGACTAGAAGTGTTTTTTTAACCAATAGTAGAGTGAAAATTAAATATGATATGATTACTTCTGTGATTTGAATCCATTATATATCTGGGTGTGTGTGTAAAAGATCATTATCAGATATATAATATATGGTTTTAAGAATTTCATGAGACCAATATCGAATTATGTCTTTAGCACAATCTCTTTCAGTTCACTTCACTGCCCATGCCCCGAAAAACATGCAATGTGTTGCTGAACTAAGATATGTTTCTGACAACATCTGTTGGAACATATATTCACCATTGGATCAGTTAGATACATCATCTATTTTGATTTCATTGAAATTTATCCAGATAATAGTTGGATCCTCCTACCTGAATCTATTGATTCTCATTATAAAGCCAATTCATTAGAATCTTTTGATTCTGAATCATCCTGATTCTGAATCATCCTGATTCTCATATCCTTTGGGATCTGCTATTCAATAATTGTGCTAATAGAGATAATTTCATCTTGGAGATTGATCTAATCTTGCAATAAACTGTGTATGTCTTGAAGATAGTGCAAATTTAATTTCTGTTGGCATATATGTGGGGTACACGATGTTTTTCATCTAAATGGTACTAACACACATGAATTTGGAAGAAAAATTCTTATTGTTTCAAATTATATAATATTGACAATTTAAAAAATTTATGCTTTGTATTGCAAATTCGGAATGAAAAATTGAGCATTTCATAACCTGATCTTGTTTACTTTGAAATTTATCACCTATCATTTCAAGTATTATTCAAATTGATTGCAAAATTTACATAAAATTGAAAAATATTTGAGTTACATAAGTATGAGTTTGATTGTTTCATATCATAGGTTACCTATAGTTAATAATAAGCTATGTGATGAATTGCTCATATACTGATATGATCTTCTTGCTCATGATGTTCATCCAAAAATATGTATTTTAGTTTGCTCATATAAAATCCAAAAATATGTGTTTCAGTTTGCTCAGATAAAAACAAAAAATATGTGATTCCGTTTGTACAGGTGTCTATCTTCCATGGGAATTTTATTTTTATTAAAATGATTCGGGATTGGATCGGATACATGATACAGATGGAAGTTCACAAGAATGTAATGTGTTGAAAGTGAAGAAATTGTTCATGGCAAAGGTTTGTAGCGAACTTAATATGTTCACCTGTTTCTGATTAAGCGAACTTAATATGTTCGCCTGAGGCTTGTTAAGCGAACTTAACAAGTTCGCCTAATGAAGCGAACTTAATTGTGATTAAATATTTTGTTCAGGCGAACTTTATCTTTTATCTTCTTTCCTGTGAGAGCGAGCTTACCGAGCGAACATACGAGTTTTATAGCGAACTTGTGATTTTCTGATCTAGGGTTTTCGATTCAAAACTTTTGTGTTTGTTTCTGGATCGGTTTTTGATTGCGAATCTTTCTAAGGTAATTTCGAAGATTTTTATCCGTTAAATCGATGGGAATCTTGGTTTCTCTTAACCTGTGTTCTTTGGTTTTTAAATTTTTTACATTTTCTAAGAAAATCAAAGTTTTCTGGATATAAATCTTGAAATTGATGCTTAATAGTGTGTCGTGGTTGTTAATCGATGTTGTTGATATGTTTAATTTGAACAAAATTGACGATTTAGACATTGTTTGATTTCTACTGTAGAAGTTGTATCGACAAACTGGTTCAGGCGAACTTGTTGAGGCGAACTTATTATGTTCGTCTCTTGCAACACTAAGTGAACTTATTAAGTTCGACTAAGGGCTCAGTAGTGTTTTGGACTTGTGAATTTTTTTTTGTTGAAATTTTTTTTAATTTTTTTGTTTTGTTTGTTTGATTACTAATGTGTGTTTTCGTCCAATACATTTACAGATGGCTTGTCGTGTTGAGTACAAACATAATCAAGTGACGTTATTAGATCCAAATATGTCTGAAGCTGTTCATTTTCAAGGAATTATCAACTTTCTGAATTGTTCACGTTTGCATGTGGCCTTATCTGCTAATCCGTACATCAGTTTACCGTAAATTCAACAATTTTGGGATACCGTACATCAAGATACAGATGTTGAACCTCACTTACTTCGTGCTACAGTGAATAATACGGAGGTAGCTATTTCAGTGGAAACTATTCGTGCTGCTTTGGCATTAGGAGGTGTTGTTGATGATCCTATGTCTTATCCTGGAACACTGATTATGGGGTGTTTTCAGAGGATGGGTTACAGAGGCAGACCCAATGATACTCAAGCCCGAAAAGGAGGTTTGGTTGGAGAATGGAGGTATTTTATGCACGTCATCATACGACGTTTGTCTCCAAGAAAGGCTGGTACTGATGGGTTGAAGAGTGCATTACAAGCTGCAATGGTTGCTTTGACCCTAAACAAACGGTTTAACTTTTCTTTATATATCTACCGTGAGTTGGTCATGCAAATCAATCCTCTTGAAGGTCAAGAGTTTCTTATGTACCCTATGTTCGTGCAAATGATTCTGAACCATCTAATTCCAGATTTACCTCAGCATCCAATTCGTTTGACCTTGACTCCTATGTCAAAAAGAATCTTTACTGATTGTACTAAGGTTAAACAAAAAAATGCTGCTTTAATTCCTGTTCCAACTCCGTTGTTTGGTAACTTAATCAATCCTGATTATGTTGAGCCATTAATGATAATTGGTTTCATCCTAAGGAGTTAGTTCACGGCCAAGTCCAGAATCAAGTACAAGAACAACCATAACCACAACAAGTTCAAGTTCAACAACAACAACAAGTTCCTATTCAACAACAACTACAACAACAAGAAGTTCAAGCTCAACAAGAAGTTCCTATTCCACAAGAACAGGTTCATATTCCTGTTAATGAACCATTTCAAGAAGAGATTGCTCAAGATAATGAACAAGATTTGGGTATGAATATGGATGATTTTGTTCATGAAGCTATGAACTCACCTATTCATGAAGCTGATGGAAATGTAGTAGATACGAGTTCCGGTGATACTATCTTACCTGATTCTGAAGCTACTAATTCTGATTCGTCTAGAGATTTTAGCTCAGATCATTATGAGAGGTTGGCTACGTTACCATTGGCAAATGCGGGGAAACGTATTAAATCTAAAGTAAGAAAACCGAGGCGTAAGTCTGTCCGGAATCCTCCTTCTGGATCAGTACTTGGCAAGTGAACCTTAATTGATGAGAGTTCTGACTCGGATAGTGATGTTATTCCAGTTCCAAAAGCTCAGAAGCTTATGTCTGCTTCTATTGCTGCTTCTTATTCATCTCAAGATGTTGAGGACGCTACTTTTGTTGCTTCCTGACTGATTACACCTCCTACTTCTAAGCATCCATCTTCGGTGATTTCTCCACATGTTCCACACACATCTGATGCTGGTCCTTCAAAGCCGTCTGATTCTGAAAGGATTACCTTACTTGAATCACATGTGCTAGCTTTGCAGACTCAAGTAGATACTCTTGTGTCTACTGATACTCAGAGATAGTTGGTCATTCAAGCTCAGGCTACACAGATTACTGACATGCAGTTATTGGTGTCCAAACTTGTTGAGCGTCTTGACGCTCATGGGTAGTTAAGGATACATGATACTTGTCATGCTGAATCAATTCAAAGAAAGGATAATGATGACAATGATCCTAGTGGTAATATTGAGGGTGATCGTCAATACGCTGACTTGAATCCAATATCAAGAGCTCAGGGGGAGTCGACATCACATACTATTGAAGGAACCAAGAATGATTCTGGAGTGAATGAAGAAATATTATTATTGGAATTCTTTCAAGATTTTGAAGAAGAAGAAGCTGAGAAATTAGAATGTCTGGATGATATAGATGAATTATTTGATGATGTTGAAGAGGATGTGATGGATAATGAATTTGAAGAAGGAGAGATTGTAGAAATTGAGATAGAAAAGAGTAAAGATAAAGTTTCATATGAAAGAAGTGATGGTCTGAATGTTTCGTATAACTTCATCTAAGATGATGTTATTCCTGAGTTTTCTTATGATGGAGTAACAGATTCTATGGACTCTGCTGAAGATATCACTACACCTGATGATACTGCTCAATCCAAGATAGATTCTGATGTTGATACTACTCATACTGTGTCTCCTAATCTGAATGAAGAACATATGATGTATAGAAATACAGGAATGACTAGAGAACAGTGGAGTGAAGTAGTTAACAGTTGGATGAAAGTACTACCAAAGTCACCTATACAACCTGCTCAGAAAGAAAGATATAAATAGAGGTGTATTGGAAGAATCATCAGTTGGTTTTATGATGATGACACGAAATTGTTTGATCTTAAAAGATCTTATGGTGTTCAATACTTAAAGCCGAGGATTAAGTATTTCAATACCTTGCCAAGGTGTGAAATGAATGGTGTAGCTACGAAACCACTGTTTAATAGATCAAAGTGTGGATTAGCTGATGTGATTGCTAACCTGATTAAAAGAGAAGGTGGATCAGGGAAGTATGAAAGATTAAATCCACGGAAAGGAAAAAGAGTGAAGATTGTAGATCAAAAGACTGAGATTGTGACTTGGAAGTATATGTTCTAGCCAGTACGTGCTGTACAGAAGATACCATTGAAGAAAATACCACAAGATTTTCTAGGGAATATGAAATGGTGGTATGTAGATGTGAATACTGGTGAAGCTATGATTGATGATAAAGATAATAAGGTCATTGTTAGTTTCTATGATGCAATGAATCTTATTAACTTCTCAAAGAAAGATCAGAGGATGTTAAGAAAGAATGAGATTATGTTTACTGATGAATGGAGAGAACAAGGATTGCAGTATAAAAGAGTGTTGGAGATACGTCAGAGATATGGAGTGCATGCAGGAAGCAAATTACCAGACAACTAGAAGAGCTCATCATAAAGACTGAAGACAGAAGATCAAGCTATTGTCAAGGGGGAGTCTGTTAAGACATAGATTGTATGACAAAAGCTGTGTAATAGTTTAGGTCTTATTGTCTTTATGTTTTTTATGTAATTGTTTAGATTTTGTCTAAGTATTAGAACATGTTCTGCTAGAGGTGAACATGATAAGTTCGCTTAGTCTATTAGAGGCGAACTTGTTAAGTTCGCCTAAGTATCTTTAAAGCGAACTTGTTAAGTTCGCCTATTGCAGAACGTGTGTCTATAAATAGAGAGTTTACAGAATCTGTTTAGGATGGACAAGTGAGAGCAGAGAGTTGAACTGTAACTTCTATGTGTTTGATGATATAAAAAGAGAGTTTATTTACCTTCTGTTTCTATTGGCAATTAGTATACGAGCGTTAATACGGTAGGATTCCGCACTCCGTGTTAACGAAACGTCTTGTCATGATATCAATCTGAGATGAGTCATGTGGACCTACAATATGCATCTCAGGTAAAGGTAAACAAAAGGTTTGACATTCAATGGCATGGCTGGAAGAAGCGAATGGCTACCTGGCACAAGACTGACTTCCAGAGTTTTGTTATGTTAATGAACAACGTTTAAAAGTTTTAATTAGTTGACAATTTGTGATGTATGAACAAGTATTGTATTTCGCTGCATGGTGTTTTAATTTATGATATTCCATTAATGAGCTATATGTTTATGTGTAAATCCAATGCGTGAGGATTCCCGATATATGGGCCTCACAAGTTAGTCGCTTAACGACAGTTGACACTTTCTTTTGGGTTTCAATTGGGAGTGTGTCCTTGGAGTCAAAGTCATCATACACAATCATATCCAGTTCTACCACATATTCATAACTCTTGGGGGTATTAGCTTTCACCTGCTCATGAACCTTCTATGGCAACCACTTGATGTGGTACTTTATCGTCTTTTCCTCTATGTCTACCAAGTGGGGTACCAGCTATGCCAGCTCATTGTAATTCGAGGTGTACTGGCGGTGAGTCATACCGCCAGCCTTGAGTCCCAAAAATTCTCTCTCAACCCTATCAATTTCATTATGCGGCCAGAACTTCTTGATCATCATTTTCTTCATGTCATCCCATTTCATCCTCTTTAGAGCAGCAGAGGACTTAGTATGCTCGATGGTCCTCCACCAGCTCAGAGCTTCATTAGTGAATGAGTGAGCGGCAAACTTGATAGCCTAGTCCTCACGACACTCACTGAAATTAGTTACCCCATTCATTCTCTCGATCCACTAGAAAGTGGCAACCACATCCTTCTTCCCATCAAACTTTGGTGGGTCACACCCCCGAAAAGTGTAACACCCAACATTTTCAACCGATTTTAACTTTCAAAAACATGTGAAAATAGGTCCAATAAACAAACTCTTGACAAAACAACACGTTTTAACAACAACAAAATGACCACGACATAATTTGTTTTAAAACACGACCAACAAGTTAAGGATAACGACCAATTTTAACATCAACAAGATAGGTCAAACTAGTTTAAAGACTCCTCAACGAGGAGTTCTAACTGATTTTGGGAATCATGGTACCAGTTTTAACTTTTAAAAAAATAATTATTTAAACCTTTTAAATCAGTAAATCAGATATATTTTAGCGAAAGTGATTTAATGGTATAACAAAACGTATCAGATCTGGATTCCTTTCAGTGATCCGATTACACGCGTATAAACAATATTAAATAAACCAACCATAGGGTGTTCAGATATTATACCTTTGACGATAACCATATCTAAAACACCTCAGTACACGTACACGAAACCCGCAGTAAGAAGTCACACGAGATACACAAGGGGAGGCAGATCACGACGGTGGTGGCCGCCTGTGGCGGCGCACGGCAGCAGGTGGTGGTGGTTCGGCATCGGACTTGCAAAGGGAGAAGGGGGTCGCCGATTTTGGGGTTGGGAGGATTAGGATTTAGTTTTGATTATAATATTATTTTTAAAAGGCATTATAAATACACACTGGTCCCCTATGGTATTAACAGTTAATACCCTAGTAATAATTAACTGTTTAATTATCTACCTTTCTATTTTACTAACTACTAATAATCAGTAAAATCTAATCTAAAAATGTTTAACAGATTAAACATTTATTCCCCGTAAATAATTACATAATCAGATAATTAATTATCTCAATCTCCAATAAATGTTTCTCTAAATATTTATTCACCGTTTAATAAAAACCGTCTTTCGTGAACTACAATATTTAACAATAAATATTATATAATTGTTCGTTGCCTAAGGTGTAACTCTTTGGATCGTACCTCGTTAGTAACGTTGACTTAATTGAAAGTCGGACATCATATATCCAACAATCTCCCACTTGGTCGATTATTCATTTAATCGGTTCAACGTAGACAGTTGTCGACGGCTAGCTGCATCTCACTGCCCCTAGCAAGGTATGACGTATTTACAGTCGTCAAACTATTTCCTTGTGTACAAGTACACATACTTTACCAAGTCTAACAGTCCTAGTAAGTATATGTGTCCTTTCTATTTAGCTCATTCGTTGAACATGAGACATGGATACAATTCACTTCTCTTATAACGTTCAACTATTCTTGTTCTCGTTCTCCAATTCTAAGTGGTATAAACAAACTACTTTTTAGTTTGAGCACAGCCATCCGTTTCATACCAGCTTGAATCAACAAGGGCGCTAGAATGTGTTACATCCCAGATTTTATGGAACTAACGGGATTAATGTATATGTGTGTATATGTTGTAACATAATGGACTAAATGTTACGCGAACGTATCAAGACCCAACAAAGGTGTTGTATAGGTTTTCTCATTTTTTTATATATATACGAATCTAGAAGGGGTGACAAGTAATTAACGGGGCTTTAGAGGGGTTTTATTTAAAAACAAGAGACGGGCCGAGCCCGGGGGCTAACGGATTGCGTACAAGGGCCGAGCCCGGTTGGGGAGACACCATATTAGGGTGTTACACAAGAGGAGGAAACCCCATTGGGGTGTTTTGCGGCTGCAGAGATCGAGTGAGACGAGGGGGCGGCGAGGGTTTCCTTTCAAGGTGATTCAAGGTAAAAAAAACTCGCATTCCTTACTCTCTCGATTCACATATGAGATTATCATATCGTTATTTACGCGTTTGTGGTGTTAGGGTTTTCATGCAAGGACCGAGATCAAAAAGGAAGGGTTCATTCGTGATTCGATCCACACGATTCACCCGGAATTGAGGTATAAACTTGTAAATCCAACCGAGTAGTTACTATTTTCGTTTTGTGAATGTTTGTTGGTCTACGGGTGTCTGGCTGAACCCATAAGGGGTGTTCGACGTGTTTCGCGAGCACGAGCAAGGGTCGGCTAGGTCGGATGAAGCCGACGGAGGCCGTAAACGGGCTGTGGTGGTTACGGGAGGTCGCGACGACGATCATGGACGCCCGACGACGAGGACGCGGGACCGGCTTAGGACGGGAACGCGTGGAAAAGCACCGTGATGGTGCATGACATTAGCTAAGGTGGTGTTTGACGAGTCCCTGGACCCGGAGTGCAACCGAATATAAAGTTTAGACGTCGGGAACGTGGACGGGGGCTTCACGTGGTGCATGAAAGCCATGCATGGTGTAACATCCATGAATTTCCGGCTTATATTTTTTTTTTCTTTTATTTAAAACAATAATAACACTTCACTTCGATCCCGTACCTACCATTTTAATTATTTCAACGAGTAGCAAATTCAAAATTTCAATCCTTGCAAATACATATCTTTTACCTCCGACTAAATATATATATATATATATATATATATATATATATATATATATATAAATCATAGGTACTCATACATGTTCATATTTTGTCATAGTAATATGTAAAAAATAAAAACATTGAGATTTAATCATGTAGCCGCATCCTCTTATATATACATGCACTTATTTATATAAACTTACGTATGTTTGATTTTAGTAAACAAACAATTTATACAATTTATAAGTTTATATAAATGGAAGTCATCTATTTATAAAATATTTAAAATCTAATTAAATAGGTTAGATTTATAAAGAAACAAATTTTTATAAGGGAATTTATGTTTAGAATTATAAAATAAGGTTTATGGATAAATTAAAACAATTGGAGTTGATGTTAAACAAATAGATTAAGCATTGAACCCCCTTTGCAACACACTTGAACCTCCCCTACAACCTATTGAACCCCTTCAAGCAAAATTTGGACCCTAGAACTCAATTTTGACTTCTCAAAGTCAAAAGGGACACAAATCGGTTTCAATTGTTTGGATTCGAAGCTGTTAACGCTTGATAATCATACGAAAACATTACTTGATCAATTACAAATCATTATGACAAGTTAATTCGATCTTAAACAAAGCATTTAAACCAATTCAAGTTCCTATTTCGGTTATGACTCGCAAACCACGAACTTTAACTTAAACCCCATGAATGCGATCGATTGAAACATGTAACGTACGTAGAAATCACACTTTAAAGTCCCCACACCATTCAACAATCGAATATCACTCAAAAAAAAACTCGCCATTTTCGTTTTTCTTCCATTCCCGTTGCGACGACTGTAGGGTCACAAATCCCACCTTTTTTGGCAAATCAAAGACCGATTCCAGGTAATAATCATCTCTTTTCACTCGTTTTAGCATCCTACACAGAAAGCCCCTTGAATCGGGATCGTTTGGGTGTGGATTTGAGGGTTAGGGTTCGTTTGGGTTGGATGGGGAAGAAGACACTTCAGGAACTGATTGCTAAGTATTTTAGGTTTCAGTTCATTACCAAGGCACAAGCCCAAAACACTTGGTTAACTCTCTTGCCTCCCTCAGCTTTGGTCACTGGTTTGAGTCCCGCGCCCCACGTCTTTTTCAGTTTTAAGTCCTTTTTCACTATTTTAATACATAAATGGGTGGTTTTAAATTTTAAATAAATTCCTATAAACTTTCTAAAAAAAAATATATGCTGTAACTTTTATAAAAAGCTGAATATATAAATTGATGTTTCCTTTATTTTAATTTATTTAAAACATATTAAAAATATCATAAACTTACTAAGTTCCTAATTAAATGATTTATTTAGACAAAACTGATTATGATGTTTTATCTATAAAATAATAATGTATTAAACAAATTTTAATTAATTGTTTAAAACATTATTATCTCACATTTTAAAACTTATAGAAATACTTAAATAATTATTTTAGATAAATAATTATATAAATTCAATTTATTTCATTTCAACACTTATATTTATTTAATGCCTCTTTTATAAACCATTTAGAAGAGATTATTTAAATAAGTTTAATTAGTTATTTTATTCACATAAAATAACTGTTTAAAAACCCTTTTATAAATTATTTATTAATTATTTTTAGAATAATTATATAAATAACTCCAAACGTATTATTTAAAAAGCTTAGTCTACCTTATAATTTATTTATTATTTTAGAATAATTATATAAATAAATTTAATCATATCCTTATTATTGTAAATACTTTATTAGTGTAAATACTATGTAATTAATTAGAGTTTTTAATTAATTCTAACTAGTATTATCTTATCATTATAAAATATATATTTTTCTACAAAACTTGTACAAACCCTACATCCGACCCCCCAAACTCCAAAATCCCTAGAAACTCAAATAGATGTAGGATTATTTATTCTCATTGAGTCTAGAATACAAATTTATCCGTGTAGGTTGACTGTGAGGGATCCTCACGAGGCCTATCAATCCTTAACAATTTATACCATTACTAGCTTCATTACAAGGTGAGTTTACATAGCCCCTTTTTACTGTTTTTGTTTTTGGGGTGAAACATGTTATCAACTTTATCTATTTAAACAATTCAATATCTATGTTCTTGTGTTTGATCTTTATGCTTTATATTTGAACTACTTGGTGACCATTGCATGTGTTTCATGCCAGTACATTCATTAACTTGCAGCCCAAGCCTAAGGTAGTACCTAACATGATCATTTATATGGGAAACTGAAACTATAACTTACCACAAGACCCTGGCGGGTTTTGTTGGGTATCAACTATAACTTGGAGTATCCGCTTGCTCCCTTTTTCAAAATGGCAATCAGTGGGATTGCGTATCTAGTTTTCTATTATCAGGCTTGAATTGTACGCTTGGAACCTTGTATGTTTTCACATATATGCTCTAGACATGCTTTGAACATATTGAATTGTAATCTATACTAACTCTTTGGTGTCAAAACCTATGTATCTCACCAACTACTTGTAGTTGACAGTTACTTACATGTTTTCAGGTGCACCTGTTTGAGGACTACTTGCTCACCTAGGACTTGGACCTAGTTTAATTTAAATTATGTTTTGAACATTTCATTTTCCTATGTAACGGATGCTTTTAATTTGAATAATAAATATTATCATATTTAATAGATGATCATGTGCTTATGAACAACCGCGTCAGCCCCGGCGTTTAATCCGCCGCCGGCCGGGGTGTGACACATGGTGCCATGCATGTGCATGTGGCCTGTGTGATGTAGGGTTAGTCACGTAGGTGTGAGAGTAAGTCGGGTCACGTTATTGACTCGTGTATTGTGTGTGTTATAGGTCTAAGGTCGAAAGGTGAGCACGAGTCTTTAGTGAATCCTAGAGATCGAAGCGTGTTAAGCAAAGGTGAGTTTCTATCGCCCACTTTTAAATGTTTTATTGCTTTGGGCATGAATACATGTGAAACGTGATTTTAGTGAGTTGAATTCATAGACGATTCTATTGGTGACGAAATATATATTTTTAAATAATCGTTATGCTTGCACGTGTGTATGAGTTTTGTGTCACGTACTTAAACGTCGTGGCGGAAGATCAAGCGTATGCTTGATATTATGTTGGAGTTAGTCAACGGGATATAGGTCTGGCTTTAGTAAGGTGGGAGATCAAGCGTAAGCTTGATATTGTGTTGACGATTGTCAAAGGGTTATTGTGTCTGACGGTAGTCAGGCGGGAGATCGTGTTGCTTGTGTCCTCGGACCAGACAACATGGTATACTTGTATATCAATAAATATAAATGTTTGGATTCTTGAGAAAATATTATGAGTAAAATTTTGAGATGAAAACCCTTTTCATAATGGTTTTGGGATTCTATATTCCCTAATGAACTACTATAGAACTCACTCAGCGTAGCTGACTTTTAAGCATGTATTTCAGGTGAAGAGAAGGTGTGAGCTGGCGGCTTCTGGATAACATTTGGTTACCGTGGACGTTTGTGATGACATTACTTATTAGTTGTTTCGTTGAGACATTTTGATATTAGTACTTGGTTTGAATTATGTTTGGGTCGGATCATTGACCTTTGTTGGCTATTTGATTTCCGCTACAATGAATTGAGTTTAGTTTGATCTCTGTGACTGCTTAGCTTGTGTTTGAGCCAACAAGTAGGGTTCCCAGGTTTGGAGCCTTACAGAATGTCCAACTCCTAATTAAAGAAAAACATAATTCATTTGGCCACGTACAAATCCCACTAATCTTTAGATTACTCCTAATCATACCCTTATTACTGCCTGTTAAGGTACAACGTTAGATATGATCAAAAAACAACCTTTAGTCAGAGTTAGTTCTAGTAAGTTCCTCGGATCGAGGATCGACATATCTTAATTTATTCAAAACATCTCAAGACATTGATCCATGAAGATATTTTTGAAACGAGTTACGTCCAATAATTATTCTCTAATAATTATCTGTGAATATGGTTTCCAACTTCTTTGTCTTTCATTCAGAATGAACCAACCCTCCGATTCACAGTAGTCTTGTGTTCAGATTGTTTCCATGAATCTGATCAACTACAGACATTTAGAATAATCTATATATTCAAGGATTTCTAAAACATATAAATTATCGAACACAGTAACATCTAGTTATAATGATTTAACCATTAAATCAAATATAAAAAGTAATGTAACTGCATTGTTCGAAAACACCAAATACTAAATAAAGATCAAACCCATACTCTAGCAAATCTAAGGGATATCTTGTCAGCATGCTCCTCATGTTTAGAATGAGGCATATGATTAGTGAACGGGTCGGCTAGATTCTGATCCCTGTGAACTTTGTTTAACACGATGTCTCCACGTTCCAATATATATCGGATATAATGAAATCTTCTGAGTATGTGCTTCGTGTTGTGGTGTGACCTTGGTTCCTTAGCTTGAGAAATGGCACCAGTATTGTCACACGGTATCTCGGTCGGTTTCTGAATGCTAGGCATTACTCGGAGATCAGCAATGAACTTCTTCATCCACGCAGCCTCCTTTGCAGCTTCCGAAGCGGCAATGTATTATGACTCAGTGGTGGATTGAGCAACAACACTTTGCTTAATACACTTCCAAGTGATCGCACCACCATTGATAACAAATACAAATCCCGTTTGAGATCGAGAATCATGTCGATCAGTCTGGAAGCTAGCATCAGTGTAACATTTAATAGCTAGTTCTTCTTCTCGTCCTCATATATCAAGAACATATCCTTAGTTCTTCTCAAGTACTTTATGATGTTCTTTACAACTATCTAGTGACTCTCACCAGGATTCCGTTGATATCTTCTTGTCATGCTTAAAGGGTATGATACATCATGTCTAGTACACAGCATGGCATACATGATTGAACCAATTGTAGAAGCATACGGAACCTTTTCCATTTTCTTCTTGTCCTCGTCAGATTGAGGGCACTGTTTATTATTCAATATGGTTCCATGTGCCAAAGGCAAAGACCCTCCCTTAGAATCTTGCATGAAAAAGCATCAAATAACCTTATCAATGTATGTACTTTGACTTAACCCTATAAGCCGCTTTGATCTATCTCTATAGATCTTTATTCCTAGAATATAAGCAGCGTCACCAAGATCTTTCATTGCGAAACATTTACCTAACCAAGACTTTACGTCTTTTAGCGTAGGGATATGGTTTTCAATGAGCAGTATGTCATCTACATACATAATTAGAAAAGTCACATGGCTCCTACTTTTCTTCTTGTAGATATGTAAGGCCCCTTTCCCGGGTGACCTCACTCGTTGGATTTACACATAAACATAGTTATAAAATGCCGAACTTAAATTAAAACTTCAAAGTAGCTGAAGCATACGTCGTTCAATTACAAAACATAGCAGCAGAAGTCTTAACATTTAAACATAAACATTGTCTTAACATAAACTCAAGTAAATGGGATGTCAGTTGTGCCGAGTAGCCATCAAGCCTTAGCACTCCCCTTCTTCTTGCTACATGAAGTGCATAGTGAAAGTCAGCTAACGATGGTGAGTTCTAGTTTAAAAGCAATCAGATATTAACATTATCTTATAATATATATATATTTAAAAGCAATCAGATATTAACATTATCTTATAATATATATATATATATACATACATATTCATTTTCTTTACTTTACTTCTTTCTTATAACATCAGTAATGAGTACGTATATAAATACATACATGCTTATTTCTTGGTGCACATTCATTGGTCAAACACATATGGGAGATCAACCCGTTACTTTACTTACGTTAGTCACAAAGACAAACGTTCTTGAACTACCGTCGTAGCCCATTTACTTAACCATCCGTCACTAGAAACCGTCCGTAATATCTTTAACCGTTCGGCAAACCTTTGGCCGTCCGTCTTTACAGTCCTACCGTCGTTGTCTGTCATATTCGCTCGTCTGCCCTAAGGCATCTGTTTCCCACTTGAACTAATTATACAGTCGTGCATCCAATGAGGGACTTACTCCACCGTAGTGGCCTTAGTTTAGTCTACCTTTCTAGACTTTCATTTATGGCTGCATAATAGTCGAGTCGTCGTCCGTCTAACGAAGTAGCTGTTATCTTCATTTCCGTCCATTACGTTCATTCATACTTAGCAAATCATTAAAAATGTGCATTCTTCTATAGCCTTTACAGTAACCTTTTGTCCATTTCCCACATGGAGCTCCAGGTAGCCTTACTGCAGCTTCCTAACCTTCTTTAATCCCTACAAATCATTAAAAATGTGATAACCACATCCAGTGTCAAACACCCAAGATATGCTAAACAATGAGATGATTTCAATAATAAACATACCTGAAGATCCTGCTTCCAAAGCTTTTCTCTTCCTACCAAGGTACGAAAGAAAATTACATTTCCAGTGTCCTATCTCTCCATAGTAATGACAGCTGTCATCACTTTTGAAAATAGCTCTCTTTTTGCCACGCTTTCTTAGTTTAGAAATCAAGATGTCTATTTGTCCAAAAGTCATTTCAAAAGCCATTAGTGACCTCGCAAATCAGATAAGGTTTCTCCCACTACATACTGCTTGTAGTAATCAACGAACTCTTCGTATTCAACTAGCAAAGACATTAGTATGAAATCTATTGCCATATCCTGGTTGATAAGTGAACCAAGATCTTTTAGGCTATCAATGAGTTTCATCATTTTAGAAAAATATGAACTCATTCTTGTTCCTCTTTCCATGCTGCTTGTGAAGGAATTAAGCACATTGAGATGCTCACTCCAATTTTGATGAAACCTTTTCTTCTGTTCGTAGGTCGTATCATATGCAGAGTGATATTCCAGCTCATGACGAAGTTCATTACACATCGTAGATAGCATAAAATGATATTCCGGTTCATTAGAATCTTCAATGTGTCGTCTCCAAAGTATATTGGGTCCGTCATTGGGAGGAACTGGGGGAATTGAAATTTATAGGACATAGGATCTCTTTTCATCTATAACATCCCTGAATTAAGTAAACCCAAATAAACGAGATAGCGGTCAAGATTAATAAAATAAGTTGAAAAGGAAACCAGCGGGCTTGGCCTAGGGCCGACCAATGGGCCGTGAGCAAGGGAGAGAGACCTTAACTCAGCTACAACACCACATCCTTTCCTCACTTCCACCATTTTCACAAGGTTGTAGAGAGAGAGAGAACCGGGTCTAGAGGAAACGGCTCAAAATCTCGAGAATCATCACTCTCCATCTCAGGAACGATTAGCAACGAAGAGGAGATGAAAACAGGTAATCACCATGCTTGAATCTAAGCTTTCAGTTAAGAAATGGGTTTTAGGGTTTATATGGGTTTTTCACATAAAGGTGGGATTTTTACGTATGGAATCGCATAAAAAGTATATATGTAGCTTCATGGAAGCTAGATACAAGTTTTGGACGTAAAAAGATCAAAGCTTGGGTCAAAAATGAAGAATAAGATCTAGATCAGACGAATCGTCCGAAATGTCGGATGAATGGTCCGAAAACTATTTTAATCCGAAAAGTATTTTCGGACGGCATGATTTCGGACAGATGATCTCCAACGAGATTGTTCTCGGACAAAAGTTTTCAAATGAAATATTTAACTAATAAAAGATGTTTTCTAACTATATAGTTTTCGGTCGAAAAGAGATTTCGACTGAGATAGATTTCGACCGAGAAAGATTTCGTTCGAGGATGATTTCGGACAAGATAGATTTCAGATGAAACATGTAGGTTATAACCTTGTTCCATTCATGACCCTTGGCAGATACTTTAGCACCCACCTAACTCGGAGCTCCTAAGTATCCTACACGAACTACTCATCTGCTGAGTTCTATGTGCCCCCTATATGTTACGTGCAAATCTTTAAAATGTTTTGGGGCTGAAGTGTATACATTAAATGAATGAATATTATGAATGCCAATGTGATCTTACGT
Organism: Smallanthus sonchifolius; assembly: GCA_023525975.1. Lineage (NCBI taxonomy): Eukaryota > Viridiplantae > Streptophyta > Magnoliopsida > Asterales > Asteraceae > Smallanthus > Smallanthus sonchifolius. Next base: position 42,090,822 of record CM042019.1, on the reverse strand, counting down.
GATATGTGAAAAAGAATAACGAACTAAGAATGAAACATATGTATGCAAGAATGAAATAAAAGAATGACATAACATGTAAGGATGAAATCTTACTTTATATCCATGTATATATTGCTTGCCAAGTATGAAATGTATGACATAACGTGTAAGAATGAAATTTTGCTTTATATACATGTATATACTGCTTGTTAAGTATGAATGAACGTTAATGGACGGAACAATAATGACGAACGGGCAAAAAAGACGGACTACGACGGTAGGACGATTGTAAGATGAATGAATACTTATGAAAATTATGACAAGAAATAATGTTTATGCCTACTTGCTTTAAACAAGGACTCACCAGCGTTAGCTGACTTTTAGTTTGCACTTCATGTAGCAAGAGGAAAGGACGGGCTAAGGCGTGAAGGTTACCCAACACAAGACTGACATCCTGTTAGTCGAATTTATGTTAAGACAATATTTTATGTTCAAAGTTAAGACTTCCATTGCTATGTTATGTAATTGAATAATGTATGCTTCCGCTACTTTCATATTTTAATTTAAGTTCGGCATTTGATGACTTTGTTTATGAGTAAATCCAAGGAGTGAGGTCTCCCGAGAAAAAGGCCATACAAGTTGGTATCAGAGAAATAGGTTGAGAGATTCATACATCCCTAAATGTCTGGACTCAAGCTGATAATGGGACCAATGCACGGATGTCAGTTTGGGTAGCCAACGCCGACGCAAGTACAGTAAGTAAGTAATAAAGTTAATGCTTGTAGATAGGAATAGATGCCTTAACTTAGAAAACATAGATGTCAATGTCACCACTGATGTGAAGAGTTTTGACCCCGAAAAGCAAAGCAAATTATTAATCACAAACCGGTCACTGTAATTAAGAATTACCTTGCTCGTACTGTTCTAAACTATGATCTGAAGGAATGAAATTGATGTATTCCCTTTACTTATTAGGAAATCTAGAAAACTATGGTTGGTAGGGGAGAAACTTAACGTCGAGGCAGTCGTACTAGTTGAGTGGTAGGCCACCACTGAACCAAAGACGTAATGATGAGGAAAGTGTGTGTGTGGAACGGGAAGAAAGCATGCACGAAGAACGTACTGAGAGTGTGCATGAAACTGATGTGACTTCACCGGGAGACGGCAATGAAGGTCCCTACAACTGGAACCCGAAGTTAGGGATGATATTACCCCTGAGGTTGTACTGACTCTGAAAAGCGTATTTCCTGATCTGCTATCTGAAGCACTTAAGAAAAGTAAGGAGGAGGAGTAAGAGAACCCTGAAGGAAAAGTCTATGACAGTGATGGGGATGAAGTCAATGTTGCATTAAACACCAAGGGAAGCACTTACAAAGGCTTCAAAGACTGTGACCCACCTAAGTTTGACGGGAAAAAGGATTCAGTTGACACATTTGAATGGATTGAAAGGATGAATGGAGTGATGCCGAGCTGACCAGGCAGACAAATTTGTTGCTCATTCCTTCACTAACGAGGCATTGAGTTGGAGGAGAACTATTCAAAGGTCCAAATCATCAAATGCACTTAAGAGGATGACATGGGAAGACCTTAAGGTACTGATGATCAGGAAGTTGTACCCTCAGAATGAAATTGACCGAGTGGAGAATGAGTTTTTGAAAATCAAAGCTGGAAACATGACTCACCGCCAGTACACTTCAAGGTATAATGAACTAGCTCAGCTAGTACCTCATCTGGTGGAAACTGAAGAGAGAATGATCAAGTACTATGTGAAGGGCTTGCCTCAAAGGGTCAGCATACATGTGAAAGCTAACCTACTCTCGACATTTGAGTCGGTAGTGAATCTGAGTGGGATCGTCTTTGACGATTATGCCAACGAGGACCCAACCCGTGAAGCACCAAAAAGAAAATGGGAAAACCCGTCTAAGGGAAACGGAAAGGGGAACTATACAGCCGAGGCTAAGAAGCCAAGAACTGAGGAATATGAAGCTTGTAAGAAATGTTTGAAGAAACACCAAGGTGAGTGCCTAGTTGGTTCCACCATCTGCTATAGATGTGGGAAGGCGGGGCACTATTCTCGTGACTGTTTAAGAGACACTAAATGCCAAGGTTGTGGACTGTTTTGCCACCTGACAAAAACTGCAGGAAAACTGGACAATCTAGTTCAGGAAAGGGAAAGGAACCTAAACAACCAAAAGCTAGGACTCGGGCCTACGCCTTAACTGAGGAAGAAGCAAGAGGAAACCCTGATGTCGTGTCAGGTACCTTCCTCGTTAATGATGAAAATGCTACTATATTATTTGATTCTGGTGCTAGCAAAAGCTTTATATCAAGTGAATTTAGTCGCAAACTAAACTGCACAATCACCTACCTCCTAATGGCCTTTAGTGTAGAAACTGATGTTGGTAGAAACTCCGTGGTCATCCGTACGACTGACGATTGCATGATAGAAATAGAGGGCCATAAGTTTCCTTCTAGATTGTACCTTCTAACCTTAGGATGATTTGACATAGTGTTGGGTATGTATTGGTTAGCTGTCAACGGAGCACAAATCGTATGTAAGCGAAAGATGATACATCTCAAAGCCATTGATGGCAGTCCGATTACGTTTTATGGTGATTGGAATTGCACAATGCCGAACGTCGTCTCGATGATCATGGCCGAAAGTTACATGAGGCGCGGTTTCAAAGCTTATCTGGCATATGTTATTAGCGATAGAATGAAAACGAAAGAACTCAAAGATGCACCCATGGTGTGAAACTTTCCAGAAGTGTTCCCAGAGGACCTACCTGGCTTGCCGCCCTATCGGGAAATATAATTTCAGATTAACTTACTGCTAGGAACTCAGCCTGTTGCTAAAACACCTAACCGATTGGCTCCGTCAGGAATGAAAGAGTTAATGTCTCAAGTTGAAGAATTGACAAAGAAGGGATTTATCAGACCGATCATCTCACCATGCGGCGCTCCGGTATTATTTGTAAAGAAGAAAGACGACAGCATGCGCATGTGCATCGACTACCGTGAATTGAACAAATGGACAGTAAAAAACAAGTACCCACTACCTAGAATAGACGATCTTTTTGATCAACTACAAGGCGCGAGTTGGTTCTCAAAGATCGATCTCAGGTCGGCTTACCATCAATTGAAAGTAAGGGAGGAAGATGAACCAAAAATCGCGTTTCGTACGCGTTATGGACATTATGAATTCCTCATGATGTCCTTCGGACTAACCAACGCACCGTTATCGTTTATTGATTTAATGAATAGAGTATGCCGACCAATGTTTGACCATTCAGTGATAGTTTTCATCAATGACATCCTCATCTATTCAAAGAATGAGGGTGATCATCAACGTCACCTAAAAGAAGTATTAGAAGTTCTGAAGCAGGAAAAGTTATATGCAAAATTCACCAAATGCGCGTTCTAGCATAGAGAAATCCAATTCCTAGGTCATGTTATAAACCAAAACAGAATTATGGTAGATCCTGCAATGGTCGAGATAGTAAAAGAATGGAACGTCCCAAAGACACCAATAGAAATATGAAGTTTTCTTGGATTAGCAAGTTACTATCGGAGATTCATTCAAGATTTCTCAAGAATAGCCTAGCCGCTGACGAAACTTATGCGAAAGGAAGTAAAGTATGAATGGGGTCAAACCCAAAACAATGTGTTTGAAGAACTAAAAACATGATTAACCCAGGCTCTAGTCTTGACCTTACCTGAGGGGAACGAAGACTTGGTAGTATAATCCGACGCTTTGGGTCAGGGATTGGGTTGGGTACTTATGCAACGAGGGAAAGTAATTGCTTATGCCTCGTGACAGTTCAAGATTCATGAGGTTAACTACCCGACTCACGATCTGGAGTTGGCGGCAGTAGTTTTTGCATTAAAGATATGGAGGCGCTACCTGTACGGGGTTAAATGCACCATTTACTCCGATCACAAGAGCCTGAAGTACTTCTTCGAGCAAAAGGAATTAAATATGAGACGAAAAAGGTGGTTGGAGCTACTAAAAGACTACGACTGTGAAATATTGTACCATCCAGGCAAGGCAAACGTAGTGGCCGACGCCTTAAGCAGGAAAGAAGTATCAACACCTATCCAAATCAAAGCATGTCAGTTAATTATAACACCGGATATAATGAACGAGATAGAGAAAGCACAAGATGAAGCATTTTTGGAGAGGAATGTGAAACGAGAAAGAATAGGAGGACAACAGGGTAACCTTGAGACCAATGTGTATGGTGTATGAACTCGTTTTGGTCGGATGTGGATACCTAAGATTGGTGAACTTAGGGCCAAAATCTTTGATGAGACTCATAAGTCTCACTTTTCTATCCACCATAGGACGAAAAAAATGTACCAAGATCTAAAGAAAGAATACTGGTGGCCTGGCATGAAGAACGATGTAACTGAATATGTTAGCAAGTGCCTAACTTGTTCACTAGTTAAGGCCGAGCACCAAAAACCATGCAGTAAGATGCAACCTTTGCTGATACCAGAATGGAAATGGGAGGAGATCACAATGGATTTCATTACCAAGTTACCGTGAACAGCTAAAGGCAATGATACCATTTGGGTGATCGTCGATCGCTTGACGAAAAGTGCTCACCTCTTACCAATACCTGACGCTTCCTTGTTTGAGAAGTTAGCAGAAATATTCATCAGTGAAATCGTAAGCAGACATGGTATGCCATTAACGATCGTGTCAGACAGGGACACTTGATTCACATCAAGGTTTTGGAGGAAATTCAACGAGACAATGGGCACTAGACTGAACATCAGCACAGCTTACCACCTTCAAACCAATGGTCAATCGGAACGGACTTCAGACCTTGGAGGACATGCTCCAGGCCTGTATCATTGATTTCGGTGGGAGCTGGGATATCCATTTACCATTGGCAGAGTTTTCGTATAACAACAGCTATCACTCAACCATTGGCATGCCACCATTCGAGATGTTGTATGGGAGAATATGTAGAACCCCGGTTTGATGGGGAGAAATTGGACAAAAAGACTTTGCCAGTCTAGAAGTGGTCAAGGCTACTTCAGAGAAGTTTGACCAGATAAAAGCTCGAATGAAAGCCGCTAAAGACAGAAAGATATCATATGCGGATAAGAGAAGAAGAGATTAAGAGTTTCAAGTAGGGGACATGGTACTTTAAAAGTGTCACCATGGAAAGGAATCATCCGATTCAGAAAACGAGGCAAACTAAGTCCAAGGTTTGTTGGACCTTTCAAAATCTTCGCAAGGGTTGGTCATGTTTCTTACAGACTTGACCTACGCGATGAGCTCAGTGGAATTCAACCTACATTCCATGTGTCGCACTTACGCAAGTGCCTCGCTGACGATACGACACACATACCATATGATGAGATCAAGGTAGATAACAGTCTAAACTATGTAGAAGAACCAATAGCTATTTTTTACTGAGCCGAGAAACGACTACGCAATAAGTCAATACCTTTGGTTAAGGTACAATGGAATCACAGGAAAGGGTCAGAAGAGACTTGGGGGAAAGAGAGCGAAATGAAGGAACTGTATCCGCAGTTGTTTAACTAGTAAAGAGTTTCGAGGACGAACCCTATTTAAAGGGGGTAGACTTGTAACATCCCTAAATTAAATAAACCCGAATAAACGAGATAGCGATCGAGATTAATAAAATAAGGGTGAAAAAGAAACCTGCGGGCTTGGCCTAGGGCCGGCCCATGGGCCGTGAGCAAGGGAGAGAGGCCTCAACTCAGCTACAACACCACAGCCTTTCCTCACTTCCACCATTTTCGCAAGGGAAAGCAAAGGAAACGGCTCAAAAGCTCGAGAATCATCACTCTCCATCTCAGGAACTTTTAGCAATGAAGAGGAGACAAAAACAGGTAATCACCATACTCGAATCTAAGCTTTCAGTTAAGAAATGGGTTTTAGGGTTTATATGGGTTTTTCAAAGGGTTTATATGTGTTTTTCACATAAATTTGGGATTTTTACGTATGGAATCGTATAAAAAGTATGTATCTAGCTTCGTGGAAGCTAGATATAATTTTTGTACATAAAAAGATCGAAGCTTGGGTCAAAAACGAAGAATAACATCTAGATCAGACGAATCGTCCGAAAAGTCGGATGAATTGTCCGAAAACTATTTTCGCCCAAAAAGTATTTTCGGACGGCATGATTTCGGACAGATGATCTCGAACGATGTAGTTCTCGGACAAAATATTTCGAACGAAATATTTAACTAATAAAAGATGTTTACTAACTATACAGTTTTCGGTCGAAATGATTTCGACCGAGAATGATTTCGGTCGAAGATGATTTCGGACAAGATAGATTTCGGATGAAACATGTAGGTTATAACCTTTTTACATTCGTGACCCTTGACAGATCCGTTAACACCCACCTAACTCATAGCTCCTAAGTATCCTACAGGAACTACTCATCTAGTGAGTTCTATGTGCCCCTTATATGTTACGCGCAAATCTTTTAAATGTTTTGGGGCTGAAGTGTATACAATAAATGAATAAATATTATGAATGCCAATGTGATCATACGTGATATGTGAAAAAGAATAACGAACTAAGAATGAAACATATGTATACAAAGAATGAAATAAAAGAATGACATAACATGTAAGAATGAAATATTGCTTTATATCCATGTATATATTGCTTGCCAAGTATGAAATTGTAACGAACCAAAAATCCAAATTATAATATTATTTGCCTAAATAATATTGCGTGGGGTGAAATTGGATAAAATTTTAGTTGAGGGTTTATTTTATATGGTGCATTTCATGAACTTTGGAACAAAAGGAGTTAAAATAAGAGTTCAAGGGGTTGAAATGTAAAAATTAACAAATCAGATTTCTTAAGGGGGAGGGGGTCACGCAAATTACACACATGGTGTGTGTGTTTTTGTCTTGCAAGAGTGGAAGAGAAAGAGGAAGAGATGAGATAGAAAATTAAGGTGTTTGCATGCTTGGATTGAAGATTTTGGTGCAATGATATCTTTCTAATCATCAAGTAAGTGATCTCTTAACTTTGAATCCACCATTTGAGGTGTTCTTGGTGGGTTTTGGGTGAAATCTGAATTGGGGCTGTTGAGAGTAAATTAGATGGTTCGAAACTAGAATTATATAGGTATCTAGCTTGACTACAAGTAATGAGAGGTAGATAACATCATCTAAACATCTAATTTATGGATTCAAGAATTAGGGTTCTTGAGGACCAAAATTGGGGGTTTGTAATTTGGGGATGTTTGAATGTTGAATTGAGGTTGAGGAAGTGTCTAGGGAGTTAATAGACACATAATAAACCATAAAGCCCCAATTTTTATGGTTAATTGTAAAACGGAGTTTTGGTGTATATTGGGTGGAACCCAAACGGGTTAATATGGGTGAATGTTGTTTGGGGAGGATTGAAACTTGATTAAGGTGTGATTAATCATATTTAGAATGGGAGAAATCCATATGGTCTAAGGTGAGTGCTAGACCTCAATTGGTGAAATTGGTGAATTTAGGAGTTTGACTCTAATGGGTCAATATGGGTTGAAAGGTTAAATTAGGTGTTTGAGGTTTGGTTAAGGTTGTGTTAACCAAACTAAGTCGGGGAGTTGATCTTTAGATCATAGGGGTGTCATGAATCTCAATGTGGTGAATGAATTGAGATTGTATGATTACTAAATGCAAGTTGAATGCTAGGTGATCAAGGTGTTAAAGGAGCTAGCTTGAAGATCAAGTAGGATCCTTCTTAGCAAAAGTTATGTGCTTTGCACTTACTTAGTAATAGATATGGTGTTAGTAACATGTAAATAGATTAGTGTAGTTTAATTCTATTTATGTGTGATGATTGGGTGTAAGTTGACTTAGTGTGGTAAAGAGTCAACTAATGTGTGAAATATGTTTATTTGGTGTAATTTGATTTATGTGGTAAAGAGTCAAACTAAATTGTGGAATGTGGTATATTGGTGTAATTTGACTTAGTGTGTTATGAGTAAAAAAAAATGGTGGGTGTATGGTGTTTGAGGTCTAAGGACTTCATTATGTTATTTGGTGAATTAAGTTATTAAACTTACACGGTATAATGGTGATAATAAGAATTTGTAAAAGGTGAAAGAGATAGATGAAATATGTATTTAAATGGTGATGTACTTGGGTGAAACATGTGCATAAATGGTGAAATACATAGGTGGAATATGTATTTAACTGATGATATAAATGGGTGTAACATGTATATAAAGTGGTGATGTATACGTAGGTGAAATATGTATACAAATGGTGATATACATGGGTGATACATGTATATGATTGGTGACATATACATAGCTGAAATATGTATATAATGGTGGCATACATGATTGTAACATGTATGCAAAAGGCGAAACAAATTCCTATAACATAAATGATTGATTCGGTGTTTGAGATTCATAAGAATCATGTGGGTTGTTAAGGGTGGGTTATTAGGTGTTTATAACCATGCCTAGATGCTAACGGTTGAATAAATCGACTAGGGGTTGAGTCGGGAGGGTCGGAAACTAAAAGTTGCTGCAGGTGGACAAGACCATGTCAGTCTGCACATGGCCATGTATGGGAATTGTTGTGGGCATCAGGTTCACATGGCCATGTCTGATTTTGCACATGGCCGTGTCAGAATTCTTTAGTTTCATCAGGTGGACATGGTTATGTTAGTCTGCACATGGCCATGTCCGGGAATTGTTGTGGGCATCAGGTTCACATAGCCATGTCTGATTTTGCACATGGCCATGTGAGAAATCTTGTTTCTTAAAAATTACTCATTTCTTGGGTAATTGCTTGGGTTTAACCCATAGGGGTTTAAGGGAGGTCGAGTAGGGAGGGTTGGAAACTAAAAGTTGGTGTAGGTGGACATGACCATGTCAGTCTGCATATGGCCATGTATGGGAATTGTTGTGGGCTTCAGGTTCACATGGCCATGTTTGATTTTGCACATGGCCATGTCAGAATTCTTTAGTTTCATCAGGTGGACATGGTTATGTCAGTCTGCACATGGCTATGTCTTGGAATTGTTGTGGGCATCAGGTTCACATGGCCATGTCTGATTTTGCACATGGCCATGTCCGAAATCTTGTTTCTTCAAAATTCCTCATTTTTTGGGTAATTGCTTGGGTTTAACCCATGGGGGTTTAAGGGAGGTCATATATCTTTACTAATGGCGTTATTTATGGTGTTTATTTGTAGGTAAAGCTCCGGTTTGATGCCTCGGGTCAAGCTTTGTGTTGGTTGGATTCTCCATATATTTTGAATGGTTGTAAATGTTTGGACCTAAATTTCGAATGCGTTGAAAGTTAAAATTTGGTTGAAATTTTTAGGGTGTTATAGAAATGTATGACATAACGTGTAAGAATTAAATCTTGCTTTATATCCATGTATATACTGCTTGTTAAATGTGAATGAACATTAATGTACGGAACAATAATGACGAACGGGCAAAAAAGACGGACTACGACGGTAGGACGATTGTAAGATAATGACGGACTACTTCGGTAGGACGGTTGTAAGATAATGTCGAACGAACACTAGTTGCAGGACGGTTGTTAGTATGGCGGACTACGACGATAGACCATGACGTTTGTCTCTATGACTCACGTAATAAATGATGGGCTGATCCCTCTTATGTGTAGAACCAGCAAAGGTGCAAATGAATGTAAGAATGTATGTATCTATATACGTACCCACATAAGAATGAAATATGAAGGAAAGAATTGAAACGGTAAATATATACATATATATGTGTATACTTATGAAAATTATGACAAGAAATAATATTTATGCCTACTTGCTTTAAACAAGGACTCACCAGCGTTAGCTGAATTTTAGTTTGCACTTCAGATAGCAAGAGGAAAGGAAGGGCTAAGGCGTGAAGGTTACCCAGCATAAGACTGACATACCGTTAGTCGAATTTATGTTAAGACAATGTTTTATGTTTAAAGTTAAGACTTTCACTGCTATGTTATGTAATTGAATGATGTATGCTTCCGCTACTTTGATGTTTTAATTTAAGTTCGACATTTGATGACTAAGTTTATGAGTAAATCCAACGAGTGAGGTCTCCCGAGAAAAGGGCCTTACATCTTCCTTAAGAACACTTCTCAAGATATGGTACCACTTAGAGAAGTTTCCTCCTTTGAGCATGTTCCAATAAAGCATAGGTCTTATAGCAAAAACGGAGTCGGAATTGATTTCAAAAGTCATCTACAAAATTCAAAAGTAAAGGTTTTTAGTATTTTCATACATAATATCCTAATTAGAATCTTATGACCCAATTGCAAAATAATATATAATTAGGAATGAGATCCCGGTTCCCTATGTCTCAGTGAATGGCTGAGCACTCTTCACTTGCATAGCTAGATAGGTAGGTAACGATTACCAGTTGTATCGACTATACAACTCTCGGTTTGAGGGGCATGACGAGTAGTGTCAAGCTTTGGATACGTTTCCCTCAACTACGCCTACTTAAACGACTTAAGTGGTTTTTGTCCATCAATTGTAACTGTAGACCCGGCCTAAGTGACTCAGGAATCGCGGTTCTACCTTCAACTAAAATCGTAAGGCCGGATGCAGGGTAATTCAGTAACACCGGGTTTTCGGATAGATTAGTTGAAGTGTCATAATTAAGGGTGGCACAGAAAAATTGATTTTATATATTGGGACTTCTTTAATGTTTTTAAATACTACCGTTTAGGGTCAAAAACATTTTAGTCGACGATTAGCATGATACAAGTCGCGCAATTTTAATAAACCGATTTTACTAATTATTAGTTCGTGAAACACTTTCAACACTCGACACGATCCAATTTCAAATACCATATTTAATCTAAATTGGTCATTCGTCGTGAACAATTTTTAAACTAATCAACTCTTTAATTAATTTAAATTTTTTCAAAATAAAACTATTAAATTTAAAACTTGTTTTTACTTTTAAATAAAACACCTTTTTATTTAATTAGCTTTCTGAGAAAAATAAATAATTTAATTATCTCATTGTTTTTAAATTGTTTCAAAAGTTTTATAAAAAAAATTTTCGGTTTAATTATTATCCTAAATAATTTTTATCACAACCACAAAATAAATAAAACATAGAATCGACCACCTAGGAAAAAAATGTCTGGTTTCGTTCGAGCCATCAAACGAATAACCGGACTGGTCTAAGTGATAACAAAATTAACAAATCTGACATCTCCCACTTACTCCAAGATCTTCATCTTTAGTCATGTCCTTGGTCTTCTAGTCTTCGTCTATTTAGGATTACAATATTTATTTATAAATAAACTAAAAATAAAAAAATAAAAATAAACCTAACTATTATATCGGGGTTCCAAATAACTCATAAAAATACAAAAAGAAACAACCAATCAACAAACAATACAACCACATGTCTCTAGTGCTCGATTCAATCAACACAATCATAACAAACGAAAAAGACTCGATCTTTTGTTAAACAAAAGTTTTGACAAATAAAACAATAGATTGATAAAAAAAATGTCTAAACGCGTGTAAATGTGGCTTTGATACCACTGTTGGGAATCATGGTACCAGTTTTAACTTTTAAAACAATAAGTATTTAAACCTTTTAAATAAATAAATCAAATATATTTTAGCGAAAGCGATTTAATGTTACAACAAAACGGATCAGATCTGGATTCCTTTCAGTGATCTGATTACATGCGTATAAACAATATTAAATAAACCATTTATATGGTGTTCAAATATTATACCTTTGACGATAAACAGATCTGAAACACCTCAGTACAACAAAACGTCACGCTAATTGACACGTGCACGAAACCCGCAGCAAAACGTCACACGAGATGCACAAGGGGAGGCTGATCACGACGGTGGTCGGCGACAGTGGTGGCCGGTTGTGGTGGCTGTAACATCGATGATTTTTCTGGTATTATTTTATTTTATTTTAAACAATAATGACACTTAATTTCAATCCCGTACCTGCCACATTAATTATTATTTTAACGTGTATTAATTCAAAGTCTCAACCTTACCATGACATATTATTTTCTATTACGTATACGTAACATATGTATGCATATATTTATATATGTATATGTATATATATTACATTGTTATAACAAACAAATCAAAAGTGAAATTTATTAATCTTTAAGTTTGGATCTACACCTTTTATATCTATGAATTTATCCTAATCATATAGTTACATTCTCATATCAATAAATGTATTTATTTATAAATATACATATGTAATTATATATATAATGTATGTATATACACATGTTTATACCTTGTTATAATAATTAATAAAACTTATGCATCTTTAATCATGTTTTTGCATCTTCTATTATATAAACATATGCATTATTTATAAAGATATAGGTAAATACATACATATATATATATATATATATATTGATTTTGTTAAACCATTTACACAAAGTGTAATTTTTATAAAAATGAAATATATTCTTTTATAAATATTTATAATTAAACAAGGAATATATTTAAGATTTTATAAACTTTATAAAAATATTTTTATAAACAATTAAAATGATTTAAAAACTAGGTAAATTGATCTTGAACCCCATTTTTAAAGCCTAACCCCCCCCCCCCCCCCAACCTGAATGAACCCCCTATTGAACCCTTTCACCTTGCAATTGAACTTTTTCATGGATTTGAACCCCAAAACACCAAATTTTGACCTTGATAGTCAACTCATACAAATTCGGTTGTAATCACAGCGATTTCATATGCATTAACTCCTAATAATCGTGCATAGACGTTGCATGAACTGTTTCAAGGGAGTTTAACAATCCAATTTATTCATCTCGATGATTTGTTTTCCAAAACCGTCCCTTAATCAAACCCGTATTCAATTCGAGCATTCCATATGAAATTGAGGCATAAAACCCAATCCACCACCATCGCGACACCCTCTTGAATCTTCCTAATCTCTCAAACTCAACTCCTTTCGTCTCTGGAGCATCAAACTCAGCCAAAGAACACCCAACTCGCGGCTTTAGTTGACCTCAGAACTCATCTTAATCCAGGGAATAAAAGCCATATAATTTCGAGGTCGATCATCGGCTTAATCGGGTCAATTTTAGTGGCTGGGGTTTCGGGTTATGCAATTGGGGAAGAAGGGGGGGGGGTCTAGGTTTAATGGTTTTAAGATTTCACACCCGGTCCTTTGTCAAGGCAAATGCCCAGATACACCGGTTAAGACATCCGACTCACATAGGGGAGGTCGCGGGTTCGAGTCACAGCCCCGCACCTCTTCTTTTTTGCGCGTGTGAGCGCGTAGACAAGGTCCCCGCCTGGTACATACTTAAAAAAATTTAGGAACCTAATTAGTTTGCATTAGAGGGCTTTGGTCTACTGGTTCGTAGGTGTGCCTTGCCTAGAAACCACCCAGGTTCGAGCCGGGTGGTCCACAATCTTTTTTTAGCATTTTCATTACATTTAATTATTTTATAAAAGCTAAACTATAAAACCTATAACGCCCAGGTTTGTTGTAATAATTTAATTGACAAGTTGTTAAGGAAGAACAACTATTAAATTATTTAAAACAATTAATTTTATTTTTAACAAACTAATGTTATAAACACTTACCTTGTTAAGAAACTTAATAACCTTTTTTTCACAAATTATCTTTATAAAGCTCTAAACGCGTCATTCATTCTTTTATCCAAAAATTCATGGTTGATTAATTATTAAAATTAAACCCTTATATTTCGAAAAGAATTTGGTTTATTTATTTACGTCGTTAGACTATTTATTATTTTAAATCTTGGTTTAATTACAAAATAATTAGGCCATTAATTTTCTTTTGAAACACTTTTGTTCATAATAAACACTTTTCCTATTTATTCCAATTACCCATTTATTCAAACTTACTATTTTTTTATTTTATTCATTTATTTATTATCAAGAACAAACAAATTGTACATTTATTTGCCTATTATAAACAAAAGTACATAAACTGGTTATTCATATATACCCATACTCAATTGTTTACAAAACAAACGAAACCATATGTTCATGCACACATACTTTTGACAATGGATTTCATAAACAACATTTGAAACTCAAACAAGTACACACTTATTTAACCAAGTCCATACCCAATTACCTTGTACATTAGGACTCCCTTTTTTGTCAATTGAACATTCCATTGATACAATTATACTTTTCAGTCATAGGTTAACCTTGTGGTAAGCTAGTCACTTGTGCAACAACTTGTTCGTGTGATCTCCAAAGTACTTATTACATGTGAGTTTACATAGCCCCTTTTTTCACTTTTACATTCTTTGGGGTGAAACATGATTACATACAAACTATTTGCAATTATTACAATTCAAACATTATGAACATGTGTACAATTTGTGAATTATGCTTGAACACTATTTGTGCAAACAACATTTACATACTTTTTGTGCATAGTGCAAGTGCAATCATTAAATATGTACAAGCCGACAGTATACCATGATAGATCTATTGTGTCTGACTAACCCACCCGGTTAGGATTATTGTTGCCGAAAACACTTAAGGATAACCTGCGTGTTATGCCTATCAGTCACAAGGTTTGATTGTGCGCCATTTTAAACAATAGTGGTTCTCCATAATTGCCTTATTAATCCATGTATCATATGAATTTTACACAAACTATTGATATTACTTGTGGTGTCAAAACCTATGTATGCTCACCAACTATTTTTAGTTGACCCTGTTTTCATCATGTTTCAGGTACTAGTGTATGAGATCATACGCAAGATACAACATATAAGATTTGGACTTAGTGAACAAAGAACTAGAATATGTGGATCTATTTGATTATGGGTGTTGATTGAACATATGTAACTAAATCTTGATGTGATTAATATATATGAAACTTTACCTTGATCATGTACTTATGAACAGTCTACTTGCCACGCCCCGACGTATTCAGCCGTCGGTTTGGGTATGACAGATTGGTATCAGGGCCATGGTTATAGGGAATTAGGTTATTAGAAACCAATGACCTAGTCTATAACCTTAGGGCACCCTTGTGTGATTATCTTACATGTTATCCTAGGTATTACACTGCATGATACAATACATGATATTTTATGTGCTACACTACTTGATAACTCACATGCTTATAAAATGGCTATATATGTAATACTTTGTTTACCACACTGTTTGATTACATGCTACCTATTTCATCCCATTAAATGCTATCCTAAGTCTTACCACACATTTATTCATATCTAAGCCTTTATACACCTTTACTCTTACACATTGAGAATTATGTCACCATCATCATTTGTGAACAAAATTTTAACTATTAGGCCTAAAGCCTATTAAAAATTTTAAAATCTCGTCAAAGTTTTGAGTTCTGAAAATTAGTAAAGAACATGTGCAATCCGGAAAGGTGAATGCCTGTACTCTGGGTCTTCTATCTAGGAAAGCATTTCATATAAATCCAAATCAACCGAAGGATCCGTATGCTTTCTTTGGAATTCCCGAAGTGAGTAATCATCTATAGGCTAAAGCATGTTTTCTTGAAAGTATAAGAATTTGAATCACTTTGATTTGTCAAAGTATCTATTTGGTTATGATACCAAATGAGTACCATCTAAACACCATCATTTTATTTATTGCAACTTAGTACACATACGCACTAACTATTTTATTAACACCATTATCTCGTTCAAGCAAAACCTTTATCAAACCCTTAGTTTATAAATATATTCTGAAATATAAATTTTCTATAAACCTTTTCACCTAGTAAGGAAACTTAATACAACTTGTTTTATAAAAACATTATCTTAGTTAATAATTAATTATGACTTTTACTCCGTTAAATTAATTATTATTAAATCTTGGCTCAATTATTAAATGATTTAGCCATTGTCTTCCTTTGAAACATTCTCTTTATGATAATTAAAATTAAAAGGTCTTATTTATTCATCTGTTTATCTAGTTATTCAACTTATTATTTTCACTATTTTATTAAATTACAAACAATAATAAGTTACAATTACCTGTTTATTTACAAACAAAAAACACAAATCAATTATTCGTAAGCACATCACTCTAAACACCTACAAAACCTTCTCGTCATCTTGCACCTTCGGAAATATACCAACATACTAGACACTTCAAGGAGATGAATTCTTTCGCGTAGGCGTTAACCATTGTTGGATCGGGATCTACCTTGATCCAATGATTCAACACATTAACCGAACCAAATCGTGCGGAATCCGATTTGATTGGCAATCCAATCTATGACACGGATCGGGTCTTAAGAAACGAGCGGATTAGATGTCGAAACGAAGGTTTCTATCGACCCTTTGGTGTAGAGAAGTTGGATACAAGACCTGGAAACTCTCAACGGACAGAGATTCGACAATACAGGTGAAAAGAGTTTGTGTTCTGTTGGTTCTGCTCTGGTCAGTCTCTCTATGTGTATATGTGTTGTATATGTGCTCATGAAGTGAAAGTTATATATATAGTGCAGAGGCCATTCGTACGAATGAGCCATGTGAATGGACTCATTCGTGCGAATGAATCAGCAGAATGGTTCATTCTTAAGAATGAATCATCAAAATGGTTCATTCGTACGAATGAATCATTCTCATGACTTATTCTAGCGAATGTATTATTCTCATGAGCTATTCGCGCGAATGGATCATTCTCATGATTCATTCGTGCGAATGGGCCTTTCATTAGCACGATTGATCAACGTTATCGCTATTTATCAGATCGTTTAGTACACAGTCATTATATATGAGTAAACATTAAGGATAAACATGTAATTTCATTAATACATCAAATAATTACATTAAACATAGATGAAATACATATTACAAGGGATTAGGGACATATTATGCATCTACTTACTCCCCCTTGGACCTAGATCCCTTCAAAATGACCTAACTAACATTAGTTGGTCTTCAACATCTCTTTTGTACGAGTTTTCCAGTTAACTCCGGCGTGTATGTCAAAAGCAAAGCATATACGTATTACTTTCACATACTGCAACGCCTGGTCTATATCTGCAACTTCAAAAAACGGTTGACACTTGTATAGAGTTGTAACATCTTGTTCAGACAAGTTGGTCAGCCACAAGGGATCAAAGACCCTGATGGTCTCCCATGACCCTTCTTTACAAAGCACTATAACAGCTTCACCAGTACGCCCATCATAGTACCACCATTTGAACTGATCTGAGAAGTCCTGGATCATTTTCCTTAAAGGAATCTTCTTCATGATCGTTGGAGGCTTCCACTTTAAGACAATTAGGGGCTTCTTGGTGACTGGATGAACCTTTTCCTTATGAATGTAACGTGTAGGCATTTGTGGCTTGAAGTTCACCCACTTCTTCCGGTATTCGTATTGTAATTGACGTTCAAACCATTCGGATAGACCGGAAGATTCGCTGTATAGAAGCTTTAGACGCGCCAATTGATTTACTTCAAATGCGGGCAGCGTCTTGAAATCATGAGGGTACCTGAAATATTGTATACCCTTCTCTCTTTTTATAGCATAGCAGCTTAAGTCGTTGAAGTATGCCCAACTGATTATACGACCATCAGACTTGTGTCCTTTGAGTCGATAAACTTTAGTGTACTTGGTTGGAGGAGAGGGCTTTGAGTTCTTCTTTAATTCGGCCATGTATTCCATCCACTGACTTTTACGTTCATTCAGCTCATCAATGTCAATAGTGGAGGGACCGGCTTCATCCTGTTTGTTGTCGATAATGCGGTTAACCTCCTCGTCGGACTGCTGAGTGAATAAGTCCATGAAGGAGGGAAGATCATCACCATCTACTGATGTGTACTTTGGATATTCTTGATCAGTGATGTCTTCGACTTCAACCTCATCAACGTCTTCTAGTTCGTCAGAAGAGGGATAATCAGTTGTTGGAACAGATGCCTCTTCAGTAATGACTTCGTCGGGATTCATTTGAAATAGCTCGGCAATCTGTTCTTTTGACAAGCAATGTACGATTTCCCCTTCCTCTTTGTCATAAATAACTGAATGTTGGATGATCCCTTGCATGTCAAGCACATAAGTTAACTTTGAAGGTTGTTGCTTGAGAGGCATCACATCCAAAACTATTTTCATAAACAAACAAAGAATAAACATGTGAGAATTTGAAGTTTCATTGATTTAATCAAAATAAAACTAAAATTATTTACATAATAATCTAATATTTACAATAAGACAACTTAAAACACTTAAAACAAAAACTATCAACCTTCAGTGCCCTTTTGTGTATCTGATGATGGGCCTTCTGATTTGTCTGATTTTTGCTTTGTGCGTGCCTCTGCTTCTGCTGTCTTTGAAGCACTTGATGCAGCACCAGCATTGGCACCATCATCCTTATCTTTGTCATTATTATCATCATCATCGTCACCATCATCATCCTCGTCATCATCATCATCATCGTCGTCACCATCATCACCATCATCACCATCTTTGCGAGGACCCTCAAGTCTGGGTGTCGGGTCTCTTCTGCTTTCTAAGTCTTCCACCAGTCTCTTATTTTCCTCCTCAAGTCTTTGTATCCTCTGAGCATGTGTATTAACAGTTGTAGACAACTGTTGATTCTGGTTTGTAGCAGTGAGAAGGAGGGCTTGTTGATCATTGCATCTAGTGGAAAGACTTGTGATGGCTTGGGCTTGTTCAGTATTTTGCAGAGTCAACTGACTGATCTGCGAGCCCTGTTGGTCAATACGTTTTGATTGCTCTTCATTCTGAGCCAGTAAACGAAGTACCAAACTGTTTAAAGTACTGATCTGGTCGTGTAGAGAAACAGTCGGCAGTGACATTGAAGATTCAGCTCGAATAGTTGATGGCTGTGATGTAGGAGCAGTCGTGTAGATGGGAGGAGGCACAGTTTGTGTCTGAGGCATAGATGTTGACATTGGAGCCTCAGACCTGGTGGCAGTTGCTGTAGTAGCAGAGGTGCTCTCCGTCCTTCTGACAAGTTTAAACTTTTGGCGTTTGGCCATTCTCTTTCCTCTTCCTTTCTTGACTGGGGTAGATTGGGAAGAAGGAGCAGCAGATACTTGTGGACAGTCAGGGACAAAGTCAGCATCCCTGACGTCATCATCAACCCTTGAGCTTCCTTGATCTGCTCCCCTTTTTCGTTTTGTTGCGACCAATCTTGCCCCTTGTTGACTGATTACAAATTCGTCTTCAGTGTCCTCAGAATCAGTAAACAGGACGGTGTCCAGGTTAACGTCTTCTGGGTTAGTTGGAAGGGAAGAATCTATAGCAGCAACAGTGTGGGTGGTGGCAGCGGTAGATGGAACATTAGGAGCATTGCCACCATCTCCCTGACCATCTTGGTCGTCATCATCTTGGTCGTCAGCTGGAGGTACAACAATATCCTCCCTGTCAGAATCACTGTTATCATGACGCCATTTTCTGTTTGTTGGTGCCACATAATCTGGATTTTCCAGATGTCCAATAAGTCTTTTGTGAGGTGGCTTTGTTGGTCTTCCCCTGTAGGTCTGTACCCTGTTGAGAGTGACATCCGTCATGTGTTCTAGCTTGATCATGTCGATGTCTGACCTTGGCAGAAGAGGAAGTTGGTCATCTATTATCATCTGTAAGAATCTGGGGTACATAAGATACGCATTGTCCCCTTTTAGATAGATGTTTTCCTTAAGATGTGTGAACACCATCTCGGAAAAGTTGAACGGAATGTTCAACACCAATGCAACGAATGCGCTCTGAATTGTTTCGCGCATATCATCAAATCCGCCACGACGGGAACCGAGGCAATGTAGAAGAACATGTCCTAGATACTTGTACTGCGGACAGAGGTTCGCTTTATTTAAAACTCCTTCGGCAACATTCCCGTCGTACTTTATTCTCATGAAGCATCCGCGGACCAGATATATATCCAGTGTCACTGGATCTTCAGGATGATCACCGAATTGACACAATCGGCGAATGTGAGCTGCCGATACAACCACATTTTGACCTGCGATCTTCCCGCGTATGACCGGTGGAGATACCTCGCAGTCAATCTCGGCAGAGGCCCAGAACTCCCTTTGATGTGACGTATATGGAGTGCAGTGATAGGATATAGCATGAGCAATCCTTGATCTAGACAGAAATTCGATCATTCCAACAAACGGTCGTGCATTCTTTGATGTAGGAATCATGTACGCACATATGTTGCTTTTAATGGAAGCCTTAAGAACAACTGGAGCTCTGTTCGCCATAACGATCAGTCTGCAAACACAAAAACATGAAGCACATCAGATCAGTACATGCAAGATTTTGGAAATATGAACTTTTGGACCATGTTCCCTTTGTGCGAATGGATCATTCTGCCTATTCATTCGTGCGAATGAGTTTCATTCATATGAATGAGTATTCATTCGTGCGAATGAGTTTCATTCGTGTGAATGAGTTTTCATTCGTGTGAATGAGTTTTCATTCGTGTGAATGAGTTTTCATTCGTACGAATGAGTGTTCATTCATGTGAATGAGTGCTCATTCGTGGGTTCTCATTCGTACGAATGAACATGAAGAGTGTGTCCATTCGTACGACAGACGGGTCGCGATCCAAATTGTCCAAAAATCAACCAAGACACGAAAAGATTTGCCGAAAAAGACACCAAAACACTCGATTATGGTTTTCAACCAGTATTTAGCATTTTAATCGGTTTATTAAGTCACTTTTTACGTTTTTTAGGTTTTGTTTTCGGTTTTGAGCCCTAAATCTAGTCGAACGTCCACGAATCGGTATACACTTGATGAATACTTGTGTGGTTATACCTGTAAAATGAAATCGAAAGATTAGATCAGTGATTTGACGGAGTTTTGTTCAAAATCAGAATTGGATGAAACAGACGTGCGAATGCGATTTCTGTTTTGTGCGAATGAGACTGAGAATGCGAATGAATGGCCTTTTTATAGGATGGCCTGGTTCATTCGTACGAATGGACCATTCTGGTCAGTCCATTCGTGCGAATGAGCTAGACTTGATTCATTCTGTCACTCATTCGTACGAGTGGACCATTCTGGTCAGTCCATTCGTGCGAATGAGCTAGACTTGATTCATTCTGTCACTCATTCGTACGGGTGGACCATTCTGGTCAGTCCATTCGTGTGAATGAGCTATTCTCCTCATCCATTCGTACGAGTGAGCCATTTTGCTCATCCATTCGTACGAATGGGACAATCCCCTTATGCAAATTAAACTTTTCAAGTTAAATGGGGTATCCGACCACATCGGTCTTGACAACAATTTGATTATGAAGTAATTTTCATTTAATTATGAAGTGAGGGATCAATTATGAAGTTTTGGAATAGTTTATGAAGTAAAGGAACGATTTGATCAATCAGGATGTCAAGCGATTTTCAAATTTTGATTTTCAGACAGTAGTTCGAGTCTTATCAGATAATCTAAAATTCAGGAAAAGTAAAATTTTTTTGGATTTTTGAATATGTAATGCTGAAAATAATATCAACAAGATATATACACGCATGTCTTAGTAAGAATGATCCTTATGAGAAATCATACAGACTTAGTGACTAATGATCTGAGACATTTTGAATTTTGTAGATACAACTATACAATGGTATTTACACATCTTTTTGTCAGAAAGATCCGAACATAGGATCAGTACTAAACTCATAGCAATCAGCAACATTGCAAATTATCTGAGTTTTAAGTACACTTAGTCAAAATGCGATCATTGATATGTTTGTCCATCTTAAACTTATGCAGACCTTTTCTCAACACTTACAAAATGATCTTGAATGATTAAGTCCATTATCTGTGTGTCCCACACTAGTTAAGAATTGACTTGAATTTCTTTTCAAAACATGTTAATGTTTCAAATCAGCACAACTTACTTAACCAGTCATCATAAGTTCATGAGATCTCAGTTATTCCCTGTTACTTCTTTACTACACCAATTTTTTTTTTTTTTTTTAGTATTCACAGTGACAGCCATCAGCTCATGGACGGCTTCAGCCAGGTATTTACAAGGCAATATGGCACGTATACAGCTAACGGTGTTTGTGTTCATCTTATCCCATGGATGGCTTCAACCAGGCTGCAACCCGGTAATATGGCACATATACGGATTCGGATTCATACTTTTATTTTATTCTTAATCACATGGACGGATTCAACCAGGTATTTACAAGGCAATATGGCACGTATACGACTTCGGAATCTAATTTTTAATTTTATAACTACTTTCTGATATCTCATTAAACCGATGATAACTGGTGTGCACAGAATGAGAAACACCTTTAGTTTGTATTGTTGATTTTCGTCAATCCTTTCACCATTATGTGACTCACAAGACAATATCTAATATGGTATAGATTGATCATCAATGGTCGAGAGTCAGTAAGATAAGTCTATCAATGCATCACATGTCGACTTAGTGTGACTATTCACTATGACCTTAAATGCAATATGCTTCATACATATGATTAGTGTGCCATCACTTCCCAAAGGTTGGATACGATTTCTCATTTTTGAGTTTTTCAGATGTTTTTGGGTTTTAGACTGTACAAAAATGGAAAATCTTTTTTTTTTTTTTAATAACAAACTGTACACAAATAACTATACACAATATAGAAATCTTTTTGGAGTCTCAGATAACTAGCGTCTGTGTACTATCATTTTTCTCAGCGAGAGATCATTTTCTTACTGACATTTTCTCCCCCTAAAATCTTAAAATGAAAAATCTTTTTGAGTTTTTGAGATTTTTAATAAACGCAAAAAATAAAGTATATATACAGGAACGTAATTGATAAAAATGATTATTGACTCGACGCTTGGTCCGGAACAACGTCATCCTTCTTTTTCATGCCGTTTACCTCTAACAAGAATAAAAATCTTGGTTTGTCAAAGGCTTTTGTATAGAGGTCTGCCTTTTGGAAATCAGTGTTAATTTGAACCACATCAATCAGTTTCTTTTCAAAACAATCATGAATGAAGTGATATTTTATGCCGATGTGTTTTGTTTTTGAATGCTGAACCGGATTCTTAGTGATAGCTATGGCAGCAGAATTATCTACATAAATAGGAGTGTTAGAGAATTGCAAACCGTAGTCCCGAAGTTGCTGTTGAATCCAGATAATCTGTGAACAGCAACTGGCAGCAGCGATGTATTCAGCTTCACATGTAGATGTAGCCACTGAAGTCTGCTTTTTGCATTGCCATGTCACAAGACGGTTTCCAAAGAACTGACACCCTGCAGATGTAGACTTGAAGTCTGTTTTGCAACCACCATAATCAGAATCACTATATGCAGTAAGCTCAAAGTTATCATCATTAGAGTACCATAATCCAAAATCAGGAGTACCCTTCAGATAACGAAAAATCCTTTTGACAGCAATTAAGTGGGAGACTTTTGGTTTTGACTGATATCGGGCACAGAGACACGTGGCGAACATGATGTCAGGTCGAGATGCCGTGAGATACATGAGAGATCCAATCATGGCTCGATAGAGAGTAGCATCAATATACTCCCCCTTGTCATCAGGCGAAATCCCGTGATTGATCACCAATGGAGTACCAGCAGGTTTGGCATCAGTCATACTGAATCGGCTCAGTATGTCTCCAACATAATTTGTTTGATGAAGGAAAATCCATGTCTCAGATTGATCTAATTGTAGCCCTAGAAAGAACTTCATCTCTCCCATGGAACTCATCTCGAACTTGTCCTGCATAACTCTTTCAAATTCTTTGCACAGAACATCATTCGTCGATCCGAAAATAATGTCATCCACGTATACCTGTACCATTAAAAGTTCTCCACCCTTTTCTCTAATGAACAACGTGCAGTCGATGACACCTCTTCTAAAACCATTGTTCAGAAGATGAGTGGAAAGTGACTCGTACCACGCTCGCGGAGCTTGGTGCAATCCGTACAGTGCCTTGTCCAATTTGTAGACACGGTCACGATGCATAGGATCTTCAAACCCGGGAGGTTGACTGACGTATACGACTTCACTGATTTCTCCATGAAGGAAAGCACTCTTTACATCCATTTGATAGACTTTGATCCTTTTGTAGGATGCATAAGCAAGAAAAATTCGAATTGCTTCCAGACGAGCAACCGGTGCAAACACTTCATTGTAATCTATACCTTCAATTTGCCTAAATCCCTGAACGACCAAACGAGCCTTATTTCTTATGACTATTCCTTGATCATCCCTTTTGCAATGAAGAACCCATCGAGTACCAATCTTCTTAGCTCCTTTTGGTAAATCAACTAACTTCCAAACTCCGAGCTTCTGAAATTGGAGTAGTTCTTCCTGCATTGCATTTACCCAAGATTCTTCTTTTAAAGCATCTGTTATAGACCGTGGTTCGATTTGCGAGACGAAACATGAATGCGCACAATCGTTGACCACACCAGATTCCATGATTTCTGAGTAGACTCCAGAGTTGATCTGACCCCTAGTTTTAACACCAGATGAGGGATCACCAATAATGTTCTGTTGAGGATGAATTCTATCAATCCTACCCACAGGATGAGCAGGAACCTCAACAGTTTGATCAAGGTTTGTGATACTCTGTTCAATTGCCACAGAATGTGAAACATCATCACTCAATTGTACAACATCATGGGAAGTATCTTCAATTTCCTGGTCTATTTCTTGTCGAGAACCTTCATACTCTGAAGAAGAAGAAGAGTCATCATCCTGTGTGACTTGTGTGTTATTGGAGGACTCAGGAATGTCAGATGATGAGGGAGTAGGTTGCACATGTTCATCAGGTGCGTTTTGAGCATCATACATCATTTGAACAGCAACCTCCTCATCTGAACATTCTGGAGGAAGATTAAACGAGGCAAAAAGTTCTTCATAATCAAACATCCAAGGAAGACCTTTTCCAGCAGCAGGAGAGGTATACTTTTGAACATCAACATGGTACCATTCTTCTACATTCCCAGAGACTTTGTTGTAAACTCTTTTATTGGGAGTGCTGTACCCTAAGAAGTAACCTTCCTCTACTTTCTCGTTAAACTTGCCATGAGCATCCTTTTTCAACATGGTACATGGAGCGCCGAACGGTTCAAGATACTGTAAGTTCGGTTTCCGTCGATGCAACAATTCAAAGCAAGTTTTATCGTGACGCTTGATAACTAGAACCCGGTTAAGCGTGTAACACGCATTAGCAATAGCTTCATTCCAGAACTGCACGGGTAAGTTTGAGTCAACGAGCATAGTCCTTGCAGCTTCTATCAAGGTCTGATTCTTCCTCTCAGCAACACCGTTCATTTGTGGAACATATGGCGCACTGAATTCATGGTGAATACCAAGTTTTTGACAGAAAGTTTCCATAAGATGATTTTTAAATTCAGTACCATTGTCCGAACGGATCCTCCTAACCTTTAACTTATACAAAGACTCCAATTTGGTAATCAGAATCTCCACATATTCAAAAGTTTCAGATTTTTCTTTTAAGAACATCACCCAAGAATATCTTGAATACTCATCCGTCACAACCGAACAATATAAGTCTCCAGCAATACTCTTCCGGTTGATAGGACCAAACAAGTCCATGTGTAAGAGCTCTAGTGGTATAGTGATGGAATGTTGAGATTTGGGTTTATGAGATTTCTTGGTTTGTTTGCCTCTCTTGCAAGAAACACACACGTCAGGAAGATGAAAACTTTTCACAGTGACTCCTTCAACAAGATTTTTGTGCACCAAATGATTCATTTTTCTGAGACTGAGATGTCCCATTCTTTTGTGCCATAAAATAGAATCCTTCTAAGTGGCTTTTGAAACAAAACATGATGCTGTGGACAATGAGGATGATGCTTGTGACATGTCAAGAATATAAAGATCATTCATTCTTGGAGCAGACATAACCACCATGTCTTCTGGAATCATAAACTCCTTTTTCAAGATATAACAATGCTTGTCATCAAAAAGAACCTTGAACTCCTTATCACAGATTTGAGAAACAGAAAGTAAGTTGTTATCCAACTGTTTGACAAAGTTGACGTTCTCAAAGCTGACAGCTCCATTAGACAGTGTTCCCTGAGCTGAGATAAAACCACCTTTATCGCCTGCAAATGATACATAGCCCCCTTTGATATTTCTGACGTCGAAAAGGAGAGCTAAGTTCCCAGTCATGTGCCTGGATGCCCCACTATCAATAATCCAATTATTGCTAATAGGATTATAAAGGACAACCTGCACGATAAGGAAAATAATTAGTTTAGGTTAGGAACCCAAGCCTTTACGGTCTTGGGTTTCCCAGTCTCATCTACAACAGTACAATCCATCCACTGTCCTTGTGGATTTTTGGAACAACCACTTGACTTTGAAGTACAGTCGTCAGAAGCATCATCTGATTTTGCTTTCCACACATGTTGTTTGTGCAACGACTGTTTGTGGTAAACAGTGGATTGCTTAACAATTTGTACAGGTGTGGAACTCGAATCAGAGACCAACAAGCCATGCATCTTTTGTTTAACTTTCTTTTGATGCACTTGTTGTTGGGTAAAAGAGTTAGATTTTGACTTTAAAAACTTTTGTTTATTTTCTGGAAAATGATTAACTCTTTTACTTGGCTTCTGAAGATAAGGACAGTTGACAACAACGTGTCCTTTTGTACCGCACTCAAAACAGTATCTCCGCTCAACCAACCTTGGAGATCTGTATTGATTTTCACTCTGGTGAGTTTTTGAACCACCAACCTTATTTTCTTTTTGTTCAGCTGAAGAGAGTGACTTGTTTGATTGAACAGACTCTCCAGCTTTAACAAAATTAACCTTTTTGATTGAGGCTTTGGTTACTTGACTCTTCTGATCAGAAGTAGTGGGATAAGATGGACGGCAATTGGTTTGTTTAATTTTAAAAACATCTTTAGAAGCAGATTTTGAAATACCAATGCTGTCATTCTGTGGAGCAGACGAGCTTTTGTGTCCCAAACCACGAGTAGGGCACTCATCGTTGTCTTCATCCCACTCTTCTACCATTCCATCAACACACTGGGACTTCGAGGTCGAAGCACCATTATCGTTAACCTTTGGTTGAGGAATTTTTTTTTCGGTTGGATCAACGACAAATGGCGTTTTGACCTTAAAGTCAATGATTGGGTTATCATCCGGTGTGTTTACCATAGTATTCAACACCGGTGGAGGACAATTTTTATACCCAAACCCAGCATTTTTCTTTCCTGGACGGCGTGAAATCATGTAATCAAGAATGTAAGCAGAATTTGAATAACTTTTCAGCTTTTGATTTAAAGTTTCATAATCACACTCGACAAGCGCCAGCTTTTTCTTTGTTTCATCAATCGTGTTTAAATAAAAAGTGATGGCATTTTGTTTGTTGATAACACAGATTTCTAATTCATGAACTTGCCTGTTTAAAAGATCAATTTTGTTTTTGAAGGCAAGTTCGTTTCCCTTTAAAACACGGTTTGCTTCAAGACAATTAGTTAAATCAGCAATTAAGTCTGTGTTGTGACTTTTAAGTGTCTCAACTTTCTTCTCAAGTTCATCACAAATTAAACACGGTTGAGATTTAGACTCACTTTCAAAACTGTCAGAATTTACCTGAATGCCTGTGGATGTTTTTACCATAAAAGCACAGCTACAGGTAGATTCAGAAGAGGAATTGTTATCATCCACATCAGCTGTCGATTGACTTGAAGAGACAACAGATGATTTATCTTCATTCTCAGCTGTGAATCCAGAACTGTTTGAAGATGTGTCGTCTGCAGCTGATGAACTTTCTGAAGCAATATCTCTCTCAGCATCAGAATATGATTCTTCATTGACTTCTACAGCCTTTGCCATGTAAGCTCTATCCCCTGAACTACCATCGGCTCCAAATTTAAAAGACCAATCAACAGTCTCATCTGTTTGAATAACCATAGCTTTTGTTCCACTTGAAGTGTCCTTATCTTGTGCAAGAGTAACTGGAACAAGGTTTGTTTCTGTATTTTGATTTTGTGGCTTCGGTTGGCTTTGACGGTTGTTGAAAGGGTTACGGTTTCCAGTCTGTTTAGGCTTTTCACATTGCCTAGCAAAATTCCCTTTCTCACCACAGTTAAAACAAACAACAGCAAACAGATCAAAACCATAAGTAGTGTCTTTGTTCCCTTCGAGAGTTTTTCCTGTCCTTTTTACATAATCTCTCGCTCTTCTGACTGCACTTGGAAGAGCCCACATTATATCAATTCGATCCATTTCATCCTTATCAATCTGAGCATAGTCTTCTGCTGTCAGATGACTGTTTCCAACCTGTGCAGCAACAAGACTGTCATATGAATTGACAACGGTAGACAACAGTGCCATGTGTTCCTTGGCCACTTCGATAGTAACCTTGTCGAAGTTGTCTGTTTGCAATTTAATGGGGCTTGGTGTAGGAGTACTAGCAGTATTTCCCTGCTGTGGAACCGAGCTTGATGAAACTGAAGCATGAGCTGTTGAAGACTGGCTGGCTGAAACATTTGACATGTTTGATACAAACGCTGTCTGCAACGGAGCATTTTTTTTGAGTTGATGTGGAATAGTACAATGAAGGATCCTGAGCTTGTACACCTCTCTTTAACTTCCACTTATTCATCACCTCTTGTTCTCTCAATTTCTGAAGAAATTCATTGATATCAATGGTTTCAAGAGTCTTGTTCTGTTTGAGAACCATCAAGAATGAATCCCATTTTGGTGGTAGCGCATCTGCCATGCATTGAACCTTTTCTTCTTTCGTTGTTTTGATCTCATGGGCATGCAATTCACTCATCAAGTGATAGAATCTCTCAAATAGATCATCTAAGGACTCATTCCCAATATACATGAAATTATCAAATTCCTTCTTAATGGACTTAGCATTGATAGCTTTCAACGAAGCATTTCCTTCGTGACGTTGTTCTAAGGCAACCCACAGAGATTTTGAAGATGTAAACTGCCTGAATTGATGAAATATTTCTCTTGATATGGCCTGAGATAAGATAGCATATGCCTTCTTTTCTAAGTCATAATCTTTTCTTTGTTGTTCGCTTAAAAGGGAAGCCAAAACAGGAGTTCCATCCTCACTCAACACTTTTTGATATCCATTCTCTATCATCATCCATAAGTTTGTATCAACTCCATTAATGTGTATCTCAAACCTGTTTTTCCAATGATGATATTCGTCCATTGTCATGAGTTTTGGAGCCTTGTTAGCATTTCCAGCTTCATTATCGATTAATAACAAGTTTTGGATTTTACTGTTCTGACTGGCAACAAAAGCTAAGTCCGACATGGTAAAAAACGAAGTTTTTCGACACAAGAAAAAAATTTAGAAGAGATTTATGCGAATGGGTCTATTCGTGCGAATGGAATGTTCTATTCGTGCAAATGGAATTTTCTATTCGTGCGAATGGAATTTTCTATTCGTGCAAATGGAATTTTCTATTCGTGCGAATGGAATGTTTGAACAAATGAGCGGGAGACTTGATCTATTCGTGCGAATGGTAGGAGCCATTCGTGCGAATGAAGTTCATCATAGTAGCCATTCGTACGACAGAGAGCTGTTTGACTTTTTTGCACCAAAAAGCACCAATGATTGATCCTTTTATCAGATCTGAAAACTGAGACGATCAGATCACTCAGAAGCAATAATCACAAGTTTTGAACGTGGCTAAACAACGATCAAGTGATCTTTATAACATTCAAGAAGCTAGAAAAAACAAGATTAAAAGCAAGATTAGATTTTCTATGTTGAATCTAGAGCACAATCAAGCTCTGATACCACTTTGTTGGATCGGGATCTACCTTGATCCAATGATTCAACACATTAACCGAACCAAATCGTGCGGAATCCGATTTGATTGGCAATCCAATCTATGACACGGATCGGGTCTTAAGAAACGAGCGGATTAGATGTCGAAACGAAGGTTTCTATCGACCCTTTGGTGTAGAGAAGTTGGATACAAGACCTGGAAACTCTCAACGGACAGAGATTCGACAATACAGGTGAAAAGAGTTTGTGTTCTGTTGGTTCTGCTCTGGTCAGTCTCTCTATGTGTATATGTGTTGTATATGTGCTCATGAAGTGAAAGTTATATATATAGTGCAGAGGCCATTCGTACGAATGAGCCATGTGAATGGACTCATTCGTGCGAATGAATCAGCAGAATGGTTCATTCTTAAGAATGAATCATCGGAATGGTTCATTCGTACGAATGAATCATGAGAATGACATATTCTAGCGAATGTATCATTCTCATGAGCTATTCGCGCGAATGGATCATTCTCATGATTCATTCGTGCGAATGGGCCTTTCATTAGCACGATTGATCAACGTTATCGCTATTTATCAGATCGTTTAATACACAGTCATTATATATGAGTAAACATTAAGGATAAACATGTAATTTCATTAATACATCAAATAATTACATTAAACATAGATGAAATACATATTACAAGGGATTAGGGACATATTATGCATCTACAACCATCCATATAAACCACAAGAAGATTGAGAATTTAAACCCAACTATCCACATTATACATAACGCCAAGCAACACGCTTGTCCGCAACACTCGACCACCTACAAAATTTGATAGTTTACGTTACTCATGAGATCCAGTAACTTACATTGGAGCATTCACATGATACATAACACTGGATTTATCACATGATACATGAAACCTGTTTGTTTGCAATATACATAATACTAGATTTAGCACACGATACACAATACTAGATTTATCGCGTTATACATGAGACTTATTTGTTTACAATATACATGATACTAAGTTGTTCACATTATACGTGAAACTTATTTGTTTACAATGTACATGATACTAGATTAAACATGAAACTTGGATGTTTACATTATACACAGAACTAGATTGGGAACAATTGTTGCAATTGATGGAGCACAAGGCATGATAATTCACTTTATACATCAAGGTTGAAAACCACAAACTTTTAAGCTACTCGGGGTTTGACGTATTCTTGTTCAAACACGAGGAAGCTGGAAAACTTTTAAGCTACTCGGGGTTTGACGTATTCTTGTTCAAACATGAGGAAGCTATAAAACTTTAAAAGCTACTCGGGGTTTGACGTATTCTTGTTCAAACACGAGGAAGCTATGGAACTCTAAGTTATGCCACTTTATTACTCTTTATTTTTCTGATTAACCTTACTATCTAGGGGCATAGTTATTTATTAGCAACTCACACGTGAAAAAAATAGGTGTGAACTAAGTAATTTTGTGTCCTCTCTTGACCCACACACAATGGGATGATCTATACGGAACATGCGATGAATTGAGTAATTACGGGTGCACACGTAATTATAAAAGTCAGCGCATGGAAAATAGTAAATTATGTCGTGTTATGACATAAAACCTATTGTGACATGTAGTAACGAAACTAATGTGATATGATAAGGGCATGGTGGATACGCCGCTGGTACTTCCTATATAGAAGTGTTCCTGTCATATTGTCAGAAGTAGCGTTGTTCGTGTCACGTGAAGTTTTTATGTTATTTTGACCTATACCAATGTTTGTGAAACCTTTTATTTAGTAATATTTCTTGAACATATTACACTACATCCAAAACAAATCTTGAACATCAAATTCTCATAGTTCTCATTTCAAGTGATGTATTCCATCATTAAAATCCAAAATACTCTTCAACTGTTTTCCCCTCAATTCTCTTCAAATTAAATCCACTATCATCGTTCATGAATGACTTTGAGTAACAGACCTGAATATTGTTATCGATCGTACTCCTCAAACCAATTTTCAAAGTTCATTGAGTACCCAAACATGGCCCATAATTTACTTGGGAATGTGAGGATCAAATGAAGCTCAAGTACCCTATCTTTTTCCTGATTCAGTAGCCTCCAACAGTTGAATTTCGGGACGAAATTCCCTCAACTTGGGGATACTGTAACGTCGATAATTTTTCTGGTATTATTTTATTTTATTTTAAACAATAATGACACTTTATTTCAATCTTGTACCTGTCACATTAATTATTATTTTAACGTGTATTAATTCAAAGTCCCAACCTTACATTTACATATTATTTTCTATTACGTATACGTAACATATGTATGTATATATTTATATATGTGTATATATATTACTTTGTTATAATAAACAAATCAATAGTGAAATTTATGAATCTTTAACTTTGGATCTACACCTTTTATATCTATGAATTTATCCTAATCATATAGTTACATTCTCATATCAATAAATGTATTTATTTATAAATATACATAGGTAATTATATATATAATGTATGTATATACACATGTTTATACCTTGTTATAATAATTAATAAAACTTATGCATCTTTAATCATATTTTTGCATCTTCTATTATATAAACATATGCATTATTTATAAAGATACAGGTAAATGCATACATATGTATATATATATATATATATTGATTTTGTTAAACCATTTACACAAAGTGTAATTTTTATAAAAATAAAATATATTCTTTTATAAATATTTATAATTAAACAAGGAATATAATTAAGATTTTATAAACTTTATAAAAACATTTTTATAAACAATTAAAATGATTTAAAAACTAGGTAAATTGATCTTGAATGCGTAATTCATTCTTTAATCCAAAAATTCATGGTTGATTAATTATTCAAATTAAATCCATATATTTCGATAAGAATTTGGTTTATTTATTTACGTCGTTAGACTATTTATTATTTTAAAACTTGGTTTAATTACAAAATAATTAGGCCATTAATTTTCTTTTGAAACACTTTTGTTTATAATAACTAAATTAAATAAATAAAAGATTCCTATTTATTCCAATTACCCATTTATTCAAACTTACTATTTTTTTTTATTTTATTCATTTATTTATTATCAAGAACAAACAACTTATACATTTATTTGCCTATTATAAACAAAAGTACATAAATTGGTTGTTCATATATACCCAAACTCAATTGTATACAAAACAAACGAAACCATATGTTCGTGCACACATACTTTTGAGAATTGATTTCATAAACAACATTTGAAACTCAAACAAGTACACACTTATTTAACCAAGTCCACACCTAATTCCATTGTACACCAGGACTCCCTTTTTTTGTCATTTGAACATCCCATTGATACAATTATACTATTAAGTCATAGGTTTACCTTGTGGTTAGCTAGTCACTTGTGCAACAACTTGTTCGTGTGATCTCCAAACTACTTATTACATATGAGTTCACATAGTCCCTTTTTTCACTTTTACATTCTTTGGGGTGAAACATGATTACATACAAACTATTTGCAATTATTACAATTCAAACATTATGATCATATGTGCAATTTGTGCCTTATGCTTGAACACTATTTGTGCAAACAACATTTACATACTTTTTGTGCATAGTGCAAGTACAATCATTAACTCTGTACAAGCCAACGGTATACATTGATAGATCTATTGTGTCTGACCAACCCACCCGATTAGGGTGATTGTTGCCGAAAACACTTAAGGATAACCTGCGTGTTATGCCTATCAGTCACAAGGTTTGATTGTGCACCCAGTTTAAACAAAAGTGGTTCTCCATAATTGCCTTATTAATCCATGTATCATATGAATTTTACACAAATTGTTGATATTAACTGTGGTGTCAAAACCTATGTATGCTCACCAACTATTTTTAGTTGACCATGTTTTCATCATGTTTCAGGTACTAGTGTAGGAGATCATACGCAAGATACAACATATAGGATTTGGACTTAGTGAACAAAGAACTAGAATATGTGGATTTATTTGATTATGGTTGTTGATTGAACTTATGTAACTAAATCTTGATGTGATTAATATATATGAAACTTTAGCTTGATCATGTGCTTATGAACAGTCTACTTGCCACGCCCCGACGTATTCCGCCATCGGTTGGGGTGTGACAACGGAAGGTGGTGGTGGTTCGGCGTCATACTCGCAAAGGGAGAAGGGGCCGCCGATTTTGGGGTTGGGAGGATTAGGGTTTAGGTTTGATTATAATGTTACATTTATAAGTATTATAATTACACACTGGTCCCCTATGATATTAATAGTTAATACCCTAGTAATAATTAACTGTTTAATTATCAACCTTTCTATTTTACTAACTACTAATAATCAGTAAAATCTAATCTATAAATGTTTTACAGATTAAACATTTATTCCTCGTAATTAATTAATTAATTAGATAATTAATTATCTCAATCTCCAATAAATATTTCTCTAAATATTTATTCGCTGTTTAATAAAAACCGTCTTTCGTGAACTACAATATTTAACAATATATATTATATAATTGTTCGTTGCCTAAGGTGTAACACTTTGGATCATACCTCATTAGTAACGTTCACTTAATTGACGATCGGACATCATATATCCAACAACTCCAACCATGAACATCCACCAAAAGTATTGAGAATCCAATTCGACACGAAGCGTGACACGAGACTTCAACCGGAGCTTACCTACAAGAAACACCATAAATAAACCATTAGTAATGATATACAACCCCAAGGTGAGCCCCCAAGGTCTTACAACATCAACTGACCCCAAATGACAAATTTCCACTTTGGGCGTAAATAGAACCGTAAACAGACCACACTGGGCGTAAAATACTCTAGGGCTGCGTATATTACTCCTGCCAGCGGTAAATTACTCCGGTCCAAAATTAGCCAAATTGTTTTGCAAATTTTTATCCTTTTCGACCCTCCCGATTAGACCCCAGTCATTTTTAGCAACCAAAAATGTTTCATGAATGTTTTAAACACCTAACAACCCTACCATACTTCCTTGTGAGGTTCCAAAGACCTCAAAACACCACAAACAACTATGTGAAGTTCACGACCTCAATTAACTTCCATGTGAGGTTCTTAGACTTCAAATACCACAAAACGACTTGTGAAGTTCATGACCTCAAATAACTACCATGTGAGGTTCTTAGACTTCAACTCCTCTATACGAGGTTCTAAAATGCCACAACGCAACCTTGTGAAGTTCTTGACCTCCAATTCCGTTCATGTGAGGTTCTTAGACTTCAAGCAACAACAAAATTAGTGAAGTTCAAAGACTTCAATCTACATTGACATAAGTGGGGTTCATGACCTCAATTGCACCAATTGCATTTTAGTTTGACTCTTACCACATATTAGTCAAATTACAACAAATCACCACATTTTACATATTAGTTTGACTCATACCACACTAAGTCAAATTACACAAGTATACAACATCTAGTTTGACTATACACCACATAAGTCAATTACACAAATATACCACATCTAGTTTTTAGTTTAACTAAAAAAAATAAAAAATAAAAAATAAAAAAAATACCACATAGTCAACTACACCAATTTATCATATTCTACATTTTAGTTTGACTATATACCACATAGTCAACTACACCAATTTCAAAGTACATTATGCATACAAGTTTGACTTTTACCACACAGGTCAATTTTACACCAATACACCATATTAGTTTATTAACTTAATTTATCAAACAATAAGGCGAGGTTCTTAGACCTCAAACACCACGCACCCACCCTTGCATATTTTCACCATATGCAATGTCCTTAATTTTTAACATACAATTAAACACATATAAGATATTTGAATAACCAACATGTAAATCAAATATGTACAATTACCACCACCTATCATTACTAAGTAAATGCAAGGCACCTACCTTTAGCTAAAGACGATTCTACTTGGTCTTCAAAGCTAGGTCCCTCAACACCTTGATAACCTAGCAATCAACTTGCATTGAGGTTCATGACACACTAAAGATCTAAAGATCAACACCCCACCTTAATTTGGTTAACACAACCTTAACCAAACCTTTAACACCTAATTTAACCTTTCAACCCATATTACCCGTTTGACCCATTAAAGTCAAACTCCTAAATCTATCAATTCATCATTTCTAATTAAGGTCTAACATCCACCATAGAACTTATGGATTTCTCTCATTCTAAACTTGACTAACCACACCTTAATCAAGTTTTAAACCTCCCAAGACCACATTTACTCACTTTGACCCGTTTAGGTTCCACCCAATTCACCAATTTCTCAAATCACCAAATTGATTTAGGGTTATTACTTGGTTATGTATTTATTCACACCACGAACACTTACCAACCCCCAATTACCATTCAAACAACCTCAATTGCAAAAAACCTCAATTTCACCTCAAGAACCCTAATTTTTCAAAAAATCAAATTAGGTGTTAAAATCATGACTATATTAACGTTTATAAACAACATTAAACCTAAATCACCACACCAATTGACCCAAATTGGGTTTTCTACCCAAACCCCACCAAAACTCACCAAAACTCCATTAATGGATGTTCAAGAGATGAAAGAGACGCTTACATGAAGCCTTGTTGAAGATGAATGCTACAAATCAATTAGATTTCTCATGCAACCCCTTAATCTCTGAGTTTGGCTCCTCCTTCCCCTTCCTCTCTTGCCATTCATGACACACGCATACACCTATTGTGTGTTGCCATTTTTTTTTCTCAACATCTGATGTTTTGGTTTTTAATAACCAACTTACACATTACCCCTTCTATTTCATATTTTACACCCTTTTACCCAAAAGTTGAGAATTAAATATCAACCCCTTAATCCAAGACTTGTTTTTTTTATAAGATTTTCACCCTTTAATATTATTTAGGCGAATAATATTTCATTTTGGATTTTTAGTTCGTTACAAATCATCCCCCTTAATTTTGGGTTTCCTCCCCGAAACCCGCTACCACAGACACAACTTAGGACAGTAAATCAACAATCACTATGTACTTTAATAACACCATGAAAAGTAAAAACAGCTTCTCCCGCCAAACATTTTCGTGAGTGGACACGTGAAATGTATCATGGACTTTACTCGATTTCTCTTGGTAACTCCAAATGGAAATCCATACATCATTATAGTCCATAAGTTGGACGACCCAACAAAACAGGGACTTAGCCTCCCATGTTTTTGAGCTCGAATCACCTCCTTTGGAGGGAAAACTTTTATAACGTCAAGCTTCCCACTTGAATTTCAACACACCTCCTCCCTATATTCGACTAGGGTAATCTGTCGCATCTTGAGCGAACTTCCAATCGTGCTCACTTACAAAGATCTTTTACACTAAGTCATGAAACACATCATTAATTCTAGACTCCCGACAATCAAATCCACCAAATTAATCGGTGTTCGACACCATCCACCATCTAGTAAATCATACAATGGCACATCAACATCCATAAAGATGGATAAGATGACACCTTATCTCCCGAACATCGGTAAAATAATCACCCGATTCCTCCAAATGGACAAGTGAAACCGACATTTCAATCTATCTCAAAAGATACAATCACGCCATGTCATATCACACCCTCCACTAAATCGACATTAAGTTTCCTCCAAGAATAGGAATTTCATGCTCTCCGGTCAAAATACCCACCACTATCAAAACGATTCATGTTTCCACAGTTTTCAAAAACTCTTGTAATCAAACTACTACAAGTTTCTCCTACCACGCATAAGTATATGAAGCCGCTGAGGCTTCCCACATGACCTTCCTTTAGCGTTTGGCCTTAGCCCACAAGCCAATGAGATATTTATCAACATCCTTGGCTATGTCTCCTTCCACCTCATAATTGGAAGTTTCATAATTGGAAGTTTCATAACTTCCACACCAATCCCACCACTGAAATTTAAGGTCTCAAGTGTTTCATACTGTTGGGATTCAAGGATCCCATCACTTGCATACAACACTCCTTAGAAGCTCGAGACTTCAACTCAATCACCTAGTATTCGCCCGCTTATAAAGTCACCAGTTTCCTCTTCTGGTCCTCTCCTTTGGTAGCTACAATCAAGCCCACAACCGTCAAGGAGAATACGTGATAATCCTTCCTCGTTGTATAAGGACATAACCGAGCCCGAATACATGAGGCACCAGGATAATCGACAAGGCATACGGTCTCTCCAAGTAAGGACAACAACTGCCATACTCAATCCTCTTTCATAATTCTAAAAGGCAAATCCCTAACCGAGACCCAAACACCAAATTATTTCCAACGATTTAATCATAAGTCATTCTTTGAGATTCAAGGATTTACACTACCCTTCTTTGAAGTTCGAAGACTTCATTTTCAAACACCGTTTTGCGAAGTTCTAAGACTTCAAACACCTTTTGTGAAGTTCGGAGACTTCAAAAACCATTTGTGAAGTTCGAAGACTTCAAACACCAATTATGAAGTTCTGAGACTTCAAACACCATTTACCTCTCGAATATTACAATCTTTGGCGGGTCAACAGAGATACCTTCAGAATCCACCATATTATCCAAAACTGGATTTCATCGAAGCCAAGATGGCACACCCAACCAATTCAATGAAGGACCTCTCCTTTTAAGAATTTTCAAGAAGCTCACGACAATATTGAGCGTAAACAACCTTGTTTCGAAGATAGAAATGACTATCAACGAGTATGTAACATTTCTGATTTTCATTATCTGTATTTCAGTTCAATGTGATACATTTCAAACCAAATTCTAGTACACTGACTTGTTCTATTCGTACCAACAATTAAATACTATGTTCCAATGCAAATCCGCAAATTTTACACGGGTATATCCTATTAAAATTCTAAATAAGTTTATAATTATATAAATCTATCAAAAAACTGAAATGTACAAGGACTAATTTTATAAATTAACAAGAAACCCTAATAGGCACGGTCGCGCCTCGTTCTGGCACGGTCGCGCCAAGTGCCATGGCACGGTCGCGCGCCTTGCTTTAGAACGGTCGCACCCGGTGCTTTGGCACGGTCATGTCTCTTATTGGCACGGTCGCGCCTCTCGTCAACTGAAATGTAAATACAGCCTTTAATCGCGGAATCATTTGATTTCATAACCGTTGCGCATGTTTCTACCATTAACAACCCAATTAAGAATTTTAATCATCTTATTTACAACAAATAAACTCAATTATACCGATTCATCCCAAAACCGTCAAGTCATTTCATGAGAACACAGATTCCACCATTCTGATTTCAATTCTCCCAAGCAAACGCATTATCGATCCTCTCTGAAACTTTCAAAAACATTGAAGCAGCCGGAATTGCAGCAGAAGACGCCGGAGATCAAACCTGTCATTGCTGGAACTCATTCTATCCATACGCCATCGATTCATCCTCCTTCCGGGTAATTGAAACCTTCCACACTTTCGATTTAGTTTATAGATCAAAAGCCCCAAACTAATTTGGGCTTACAATGGCGAAATTAACACGAACCTGAATCTAGGGTTCGTTCTAAAATGGTTTAATCGAATCATACTTTATACATGTTTTAAATACAATTAACCTATACAAATAGACTCGAAATCACCTAATGGATGAAAACCCTATGATTTCCAACATTAACAATATAAGATTTATGCAATTCGTTTCTATTTTGGAACAGACACGGTCGCGCTAGCCTTCTAGCGCGGTCGTGCTTCATGAGACACGGTTGCGTCAATACCAGCGCGGTCGTGCCTCACGTACTCAGACCCAGTCGTGCCCCTTGGCTAGACTTAGTCGTGCCTAGTGAACAGCTTAGTTATGTCTCCTGTTTGATCAACACGGTCGCACCCTGACTAGCACGGTCGCGCCCGTGGTCCTAGCACGATCGTGACTTGTCCCAGGCACGGTTGTGTGTGAGAGAAAAGTCTTGGCAGAATAGTTATTTTTATATTTTAAAAACAATAAGTATTTCAGATTAATTTTCAAATAAAAATAATTGATTTTATAAAGATTTATATTAACTTTATTTAAAAAGATCAAATTCTTAATCCTAAAATAAATAGAAGTTAGTTATTTAAAGTTACAAAATTAAATTTATACTTATTGTTAAACCCTACACTTAAATATTATTTACACAACTTATTTGCACATCTTTATGAAAATAAAGTAAAGAAATTTATATTTAATATAAAACATCCGATACATTTTTATAACTAAATGACTAAGTTACATATTTTATAAATAAATAAATAAGGTAACAATTATTTATTTAATTTACATTTAAACAAAGAAATTATTTATTTAGGTTATACTTAATTACCCCTAATACCTACATTATTTTTATAACAAAGTAAATAAATAATAATTTTGTTTTATTATTTAGTTACTACAAACTCAAACCTTAATTTTATACAATACCTTTCAAGTACAAACCACAAGCTTTATACACACATCCAATTCAACCGTAGACTTAGACATAGACTATTGTGCACACTAATAATCCAATATACATTCCACACTAGGTTAACGTTGTGCATTACAAGGATCATCTTACTACCTAGTCTCTCGTGTTAGCTACGCCTTTTGAATCATGTGAGTATTACATAGCCCCTTTTACTCTTTTACACTTTTTGGGGTGGAACATGAACAATATACAATCTATTGCTTACATTTACACAAACTACACAAGTACAAATCCTCTTTACATTCATGTGTGCAAATTTGAGCTTTATGCCTGAGTGCTAGGTGTGCTAACTTTTGTGTGCAACTTATGTGCAATCATTAACTATTCAAGTCGATGGTAAACAATGATAGATCTATTGAGTCTGACAAACCCACCCAGACTGGGGTGACTGTTACCGACAACACAATTTTGCATGCTAGTTACAAAGGTTTGATTGTACTTAGTTACACAATAGCTGCTCTCCATAAATGCCTTATTTTATCATGTTATGTAAGGATTTGTTTATTTACAAACTATATGCTATCTATGTACAAACCTGTGTATGCTCACCAACTTTTTAGTTGACGTTATTTTATTCATGTTTCATGTGCTAATGAGTGAATTTGATCAAGGCGTGCTACACATAGGTTTTGGACTTAGTTAAATTTAAATAAAGATTATTATGTACTTCGTTTATGTACCTGTTTGAATTTGGTTGTGTTGAATTATTTGAAGTTAAATTTGATGATTAAAATATTGAAATCTAGTCAACCTTGTGCTCATGAACAGTCTACATGTCCCGCCCCGATGATTCCGCCATCGGTTGGGGTGTGACAGAGTATACAACCACCCGTGAAGTTAAAGCTCCATACACCAACCGTAAAGGTCCACTAACAGAAGAAATTAGGTCACTTTGTTCTACCGTGCACATACGCACTCCTCTAACCTCCCTTTCCACCGAAAGGTTGGTGTACTTCCAAACTAACACTCGGGCATTAAAGCCCTTAATGAACACCTTCACAACTGGAACACTAAGTATTCCATTGTACCCCCGGTATATGTCAATGGCATAAGCCATGCCTACACCATATCGTACGTCTCGTGCTTCACTGTATTTAGATGAGAACAGATAAACACATTTCTCCTTGTCCACACACGACATTGATATGGTCACTAAGGAACCACACAAGTTCCACTATAAAATGTAGGACTCCATTCCATGTGATTGTTTCACCCGCAACCTACAAATATCAAATTATACACTCGTCAACTTTTATTCTCCCAATGTTGAACACCTTCAAACCACTGATCTACAAAGCGTCTCACCCGACAATAAAACCAAAGGACTTCACTCTCGTCCTTGATAGATAGAAACGCCCGACTCGAAGGCCTCAAAAATTTATATTTCTCCCCTTCTTATCACCCTTGTGCTTTAACTCTAGACATTCACCTCGAATGTGTCTCAATTTATAACAACTGTAGAACATACTATTAGGACTGTAACACTACATCATAGGGTGTCCCATCATTCTCCATTCGAGTTACTTTCTATACCTACTACAGTAATAAGTATTGCCTCCCGAATTTGGTCTCCCTGTAACATATAATAATCAACTCCACCAGAGTTTTACACAATGCAAGAGAGTCCACTCTAAATCATCAACCGATATTGTCGAGAAGCCGATCTATCTTCATTCTTCTGACACTCCAAGATTTATGCAAGACTACGCTTAGTTATACAACATGCCCTTAATCTTAATCAATCCACCGGTCTACCACACATGAAGGAATTCTCCAGAAGTACGATCCACTACAGCTTATGTATAGAAACATTTCAAGAACGCCTCTTGAATTCACCCCGACGCATTGCCTTCACGCCCTTAAGCTTTTCTCCTTATGGAGAAATTCCAACCAATTCTCCACCATATCCAAGAGTCGACTCACAGCGAATCGTAATCTATCCGACTAATCACAATGGATTGCTTCCGAAGTCAATACCATTATAGTGATGCATTGTTGACTAACCAACGAATAAACTACCACCAATTAACTCCTTTGGTTCGCATGCCACGAACCCCTTGTGGAAACAAGGTTTTCTTCCTCCTTAATTCGCCAAAGTTGTTCCTCCCGCTCCTTAGGCTTCATACATTTCTTCCAAAGGCTCGCCTCGAAGAGCCCTATCTTCCTTGAAGGAAGTTTCAAACAACAAGATAGAAAGCTCTAGCCGTCCTCCAATAGAATGATGCTCTCTAACTCTCCTAACTAACTTCGAGATACTCACCATCCCCGAGGTGAATACACGTGTAGACTCTTTCGTACATGAGTCTTTAAGACAACTCTTGTCTATAATTCCACCTACTAACATTTGTCTCCGTCAGTCATTTCCCAACTGTGTTAATACGATCGACTCGTCATACGTGTATAAGCAAGGCATCTATCTTAAGTTATACTCATATATATATATATATATATATATATATATATATATAAGTATATCTATATCTATACACATATAAATACATAAATAATCACTTTCACTTACTCCTTGGAGATGGTTATTATTACATGGCCACCATGAAGACACATAGACATGTTACATTTCTAATCATCATGGCCAGACATGATTAATAATATACTATGCCTAAGTATATTCATTGTCCACATGTGATAACTCCCAAGACAAGTTTCGGCACACATAAACATCTTGGACACCAAATAAACTACCAATAAATATCATTACTAACCTCCACCTTAGCTCAGTGTCTCGGCCATGCCTTCGTTGGATTCACATTACACCCACCTTACCATTGCTCTGATACCAAGTTATAACACTCAAAATTTTAACTGATTTTAACTTTCAAAAACATGAGGAAGTAGGTTCCATAAACAAACTCTTGACAAAAGAACACGTTTTAATAACCTCCCAAGTTCAAACACGACCACGAACGTTAAGGATAACGACCAAGTTCAAACACGACATAAGTTGTTTTAAAACATGACCAAAACGTTAAGGATAACGACCAGTTTTAACATCAACAAGATAGTTAAACAAGTTCAAAGACTCCCCAACCAAAAGTTCTAACTCCAACCATAAACATCCACCAAAAGTATTGAGAATCCAATCTGACATGAAGCATGACCCGAGACTTAAATCGAGCTTACCTACAAGAAAACACAATAAATAAACCATTAGTAATGATATACAACCCCACGATCAGCCCCTAAGCTCTTACAACAACAACCGACCCCAAATGGCAATTTTTCACTTTGGGCGTAAATAGGACTGTAAACAGACCACTTCTGGCGTAAAATACTATGGGGCAGTATAAATTACTCCGCCCGCCGTAAATTACTCCGGTCCAAAATCAGCCTAATTGTTTTGTGAATTTTTAGCCTTTTCAACACTCCCGACTTGAACCCAGAAGTTTTAAGCAACCAACGCTTTAGTGGTAGCCGTGTCGATCAGGAGTCACGGAGGGGAGGAGGAAGCCTCCCACAGCGCTGACTATGGCATCCCTTCGCCTGCAGAGGTGAAGAAGGTAGATTTGAGAGCTTGCTTTGATGAGATAGATGCCAAGATGATAGAAGAGAAGATGGTAGAGGAGCCACCGGTAGAAGAGGAAGAACCGGTGGATAAGGAAATAGCAAAGGAGAAGCCTGTCGAGAAAATAGAGGAGAAAAAGAAGGGGTGGAGATGAAGTCCCCCCGATTAGCCTGAGCCGTGTTCCCTACCCAGCTCGCTTGTTGACTCATAAGTATGCTAGGGAATACGGTCACATCCTTGATATGTTCAAACATCTCAAGGCCAATCTCACACTCATAGAGGTCCTCCAGCACATGCCTAAGTATGGGAAGTTCCTCAAAGATCTTCTTTCCAACAAGAAGAAGCTAGAGGAGGTCTCTAAAGTCTCACTTAGTAAGCAATGCTCTTCGATGGTTCAGAACAAACATCTAGAGAAACTGGCAGATTCGGGTCATTTCACGATCCCGTGTCTGCTTGACGATTTGCCCTTAAACCACGCATTGGCTGACCTGGGTGCTAGCATCAATCTTATGCCTTATTCAATTTATAAGTAGCTAGACCTAGGTGAACCGCAGCCGACATGAATGAGCATATACTTGGATGACCGTTCGGTCAAGTATCCCCAAGGAATTGTGGAGAATCTGTTAGTGAAAGTCAACAAATTTGTCTTCCCTGTGGATTTTTTCGTCCTGGATATGGAGGTGGATGACAGAGTCC
This sequence comes from Smallanthus sonchifolius, assembly GCA_023525975.1. Lineage (NCBI taxonomy): Eukaryota > Viridiplantae > Streptophyta > Magnoliopsida > Asterales > Asteraceae > Smallanthus > Smallanthus sonchifolius. The sequence goes on along the minus strand of CM042019.1, from coordinate 42,046,412 downwards.
CACCCATTCTAAGGCGCCCATTCTTGCGCACCACCAAGGCATTGATCGATGTCTTTGATGGAAAGCTCACACTTCATGTTGGGAAGAGTCGGTCACCTTTGATGATACAAAGTCCATGAAGGGGGTTGGTGAGCATAGCCACTCTATGTGCATGATTGATACATCTATGGACTATCATCGGGACTTTGATCCAGAGAGAGAAGTTGATGAGCCTTCCCCTAATTTAGAAGAACCATCCTGATTGGGCGATAGAGTTGGAGAAGTTGCTAGATACGTCGGACGAATAAGGTGGCGAAGATGTGCCTAATGATATACTAGAGATAATGGCAAAATTAGATGAGATCATAGGCAAAACCCCAAGAGTGGGGAAGTTGGTGGAGAGTGTAGAGGGTCCAGAAGATCCTAGTGAAGGTTTAGAGGTTACATCCATAGAAAATCTATTCCTGAACCTCCACCTATTCTTTGTTCTGAGGGTTGGATTGCTGAGCCAGCCCCTAGTTCCAGTTTCCCTAGGTCTAGGCCACCCCATAAGAGACCCGTACTTTAACAGATCCATTTGATTTAGGGTAGTGCTAACCCCAAGTGTGGGGAAGTTTAAGGGTGATGAACTGCTTGGTTATTTGAACGGTGTCATTTTTTGACCATGTAAGTATAAGTTGTTGTGGAAAGACATGTGTGTTAGTTACAAGAGATATGTGGTGTTTGTTTGATTGTTAGATTTTTGGAGGACCGGGAGACCGCGAAGGATGAAGCCGGTACCAGTTAGGATTAAGGAGAAGCCTCCTGTTAGGCTTGCTTGAGTCTCGAGTAAGTGCCCAGGCTATAGAGTTTGTATGCATTACTTGGTCTAAGTCCATGTCATTTGTGTGTTTTTCGATGCGTGTGTTTTGTTTGTGTCATGTTTTGTAGGGATTCTGGCTTGATTCGATGAGGAAAATCACCAGGAATGAAATTCTAGGTATTTTTACATTTGTTTTTATGCTTGGAACATGTTTTTATTGAATTTGGGTGACAATAAGTTAAGGGGTGAAAAAATTTCTAAGTATAAAAACCCCTTTTACTTTCTGTCACCAGGGATCCCCCGCGGTATGCGAGGGTTTGTTTGTGGTTTCTCGTGGTACCCAAGAGACAAAGGATAAGGCTGACTTAAATGCCACCTCCTCCCGGTACGCGAGGGGTGGCAGCCTGTTCTTCGCGGTACGCGGGGCACTCCTGGATTTGCCTTTCTTCCTTGTTTTCCCATGGTATCCCTCACCCGCATCTATCACCACTCTCACGACTATCATCACCACATCACATACCCGCCATCCATCATCCTTCATCCATTCACTATCATCCATTATCATCCATGTCTTTTATTCATTAGCCTCCATTACCATGGAAAACATGAAAACGTTCGTAACTGTTGATCTACCTTGCTGTGGCTTTCATGTCTATGTGTTTGTCATGCATTAGGTACGTTTTCCTGCCTTCTATCCAGAGTTTTAGTGCATAAGTTGAGACTTTTATTTTTAATTTGAGTCAGTCTTTTGAGTCAGTTTGATGCTACGGGTATTATTGAGGTTTATTGTGCAGGTGTACATCATTCCATCCATACTCAATCTCCATTTGGACGGAATTAATCCTGATATTATTGAACAGCCCGGCAGAGATATGTAACCGCGACCGAAATGTTGTACAGTGCACACGAGGAAGAACGAAGCTGGATATATTCAGAGCATTTACATGACCAGCTAAGTCGTTTCCTGTTTTATTTTTGCATTTTTATTTTTAGTTGTGTCTTGCTTCACATTGAGGACAATGTGTCTTTCAAGTGTGGGGATGTGAGAGTCTATGTGTCTAGTTTGTCTTGTTTATAAAAAAAACAAAAAAAAATTGAAAATTTTATGAAAAATGTCCTTTGAAAGTATAAGTTTTGCAAGATAAAAGGAAAATGATAGTATAACTAGATCTACTTGTTGAGTTTTAAATGATTTCAATAATAGAAACGCGTCTAATTAGTGATGTTTTGGTAGACCCAGCCACCTTGAATAGCTTAAATAACTTGTGAGTGTTACTTAGGATTAATCACTTAATTAAATCATGTTATCGTGTGGGTACTCATCTTAGGGTCAACATAGGGTGATAGGTACCACGTTAAGATAATATCTACTTGTTTTTGAAATTTTTGGCACACCATTCTCTTTTTATGAGAATAAATCCGAGTGCACCCATATGTCCATAATTCATGAGTTAATTGATTAGAATTATAAGTTTGCTTATGTGTTACCCTCCGGGATGGCCACTTGGAGAAAACACCCCTAAGTGATACTTATGTGCTTATTGAATATGACTGAGTCTACATGTTACCTTCCGGGATAGTGACTTGGTTGAAACGCCTCTAGACGAAAGTTCATTTTGTAGGTCCCTTCGTGTGTGTCGGATCGTCACATGCAAGTGGTCTACTAGTCGGACCGGGTTGCGGAAAACCCGTGACTAGGTGGAGAGTCTTACTAAACAAAGTAAACCAAACACGAGAGTCACAATAAACATTCTTTGTATTATAAACACTCGACGGTTACAGAGAGAATACAAGTTGCGTACTTAGCAAAGCTGAGTTCGTCTGAACAAATGGTTCTGCGTACTTAGCTTCTGTGAACCTATCCTATTTATACAGACCTGATGCCTGCGCACTTAGCAAGTGCGCAGGACCAATTGCTCTTGAGTACTTAACAAGTACGCAGAGGTGTTCTTGCGTACTTGCTAAGTACGCAGGAGCTTTCTCCTGCGCACATGTAAGTGCGCAAAACACTTAGCAGAAAAACAACATACATTACGTAAAAGTAAATACAACTCGATAAACTATTACATAATGACTCATAAATACAAAGACAAATTACAGACATTAGACATACAAACTAAGACTCTATCCAGAGTGTTGTCACAGGAAAGTGCATCAACAAACTCCCCCTTGACAACAGCTCGGGATCTTCATCGTCTTCAGTCTTCGGTCTTCAGTCTTCACAGCACCTGCTCCTTAGCTTCCATCTTCTTTTTGTAATCAAGACAAAACTTGATCAACTTGTCATATTTGGCAGAGAGAAGCTTCGTCCATTCGTCAGTGTGGATGCAGTACTTGTCGGCTAGTACCTCCAGATCATTCACAGAAAAGTTGATGAAGCAGACTTCATCAAATATCCTGATCACTTCCTTTGGCACACTATTTCCACTTGCTGACTTACCTTTACTCATTACCACAACCTCGCCTGTTTTTGGATCAACGTACCAGTACCACATGTTACCAAGAATATCCTAAGGTAACTTGCTCAGGGGAATCTTAGTTTCACATCGCACTGGCTTGTATACCAATCTCTTTATGGGCTTCTTAGTCACAGGATGCACAGCGTCCTTATCCTTGACTCTTCTGGGCACCTGAGGCTTGAGGTATTCAAATTTCCCTGATCTTGCTTCCCGCTATAGTGTTACCCACAAACCCATTGCTACTGCATTACTCGAGTGACTCAGCAGGTCACGGTTTGCGAGGTTCACAAGGTCGTAATTAGGCAAAGAGTTGAACGCCTCACTGGTGGGTTTCAAGTATTGAACCCCCCCAGATCTTTTGATGGCGAACAGCTGCTTGTCCTCCTCGAACCTAACAGCCAAGATCATACCTGTCGCTCTGTGCTTGTCTGTGATAGACGTCTTTTGCCACACGGGAGCTGGACCCTTTGTAGATGCAGAAGGCATGTCACTCTCTTTTGGTGCCTCGGGGTCAACAGGTGTAGGGTCGACTAGGGAGGCTTCATTTGTAGCTTCAACATTACCTACCATGTCAACTTAGCCTGTGTCGAGCAGAGATTCGAGCGATGGTACTTCAAAGATCTCACCATCCTCTAACTCGTACTCTCCTTCCCCGTCGCCCTTGGGAAACTCTATCACCACATCATCATCATCCTCGTTCCAGTCATCACCAGAGTCGATCTCTCCTTCTTCCAGATTAAGGAGAGCATCGATCTGTGCCTCTTTGGAATAGTCAGGCTCAATATAAAGGATCTCATCATCCGATAAGTCCTTGAGCACGTCAGTCGCTGACTTCCCTTTATCTCCACCACCACCACCTGAGTTATCACCACCCTCTTGCTGAGTAGACTCCCCCTCAGCCAATGGAACAGAAGAGATGGGCACAATCGCCAAAGCTAGGTGCTCACCTCCACTAGGACCGACTTCAGGATCCTTGTCTTTATCATCATCCTTAGTCAGATCGACTGGATGACAAGACTCGGCACCGGTGGATTTCTTTTCTTTGTCTTTCTCTTTCTCTTTCTCTGTCTCCTTCTCCCCCTGAACACCTAGCTTCGCGGTCAGTTCACCAACTAATTTGACCATAGCTGCGTGCTCCTTCCTTTGTAGATCCAGCCTTAGCTCCAGGGAAGTTCTGTGGGCTAGAATCATGTCATTAGTCTTCATTAACAGTTCATTCTGTGCCATGACATTCTTCAACCGTTCATCAGTCCCCGTTCTCTGGCTACGCAGAATCCTAACTTCATCCGCCAGAGAGTTTATCTGTGCTTGTTGAGCATCAGAATCCTCTTTTGACTTTTGAATAGTCTTCAACAAGCCAGCAACTTGGGTTTCTAGCACATCGATCCTAGCTTCATCTGGATCCGGATGCCTAGATGATGAGGCTTCGGCGTTGTGGATGGGGGAAGAGAAGATTGTGTCAAAGTCGAACCCCTGTGAGAAATCACCGTAGTTAAAGGGTTGACCTGACGGCTCTTTGGTGGGTGTTGGGATGGGGGATGTAATGATGGGAGTTATGGTTGGGGTGATGGTGACTGACTCCGTGAGAAGTGGAGCAGTCACCGTCACCTGGACGGTTGGAGTAGGAAGGGTCACCGTCACAGGAATCACCTCTGTGACCGCCGTGACTGCCACATCTGCTTGTACCAGTGGCCTTCTCCTCCTTCTAAACAGTTGCCGTGCTGGTGTGGTAGATTCTGACTCTGGACGGGCAGCTTCAACTTGTACTGGCTGCACAGTCGGAATCTCTTCAACCCTGGGGATAGCAACCTCTTGCCTATCGCCCCTTTTTTCTTATTGGCTTTCTCTCGCCTTCGTCTTTGTAGAGCAGCGTCAGAGTCGAAATCCGGCTCGTATTCGCTGCTCGAGCTTTGTCGTTTTCTTTTTGAAGACGACTCAGGCAGGGTTACCTGTGCCGACCTTCTCGGATGTGCCTGTGATGGTGCGTCATCGGAATCAGAAGAATCTGATTCTGTTGCCTCCGAATCGGATTCCTCAGCACCACCAACATCACCTTCATCATCACCTTCATCATCACCTTCATCATTACCTTCATCATCACCTTCATCATCACCTTCATCATCATGCTCTTCCTCTTGCTCTTCACCAGAGTCATCACTCATCTCTGGTGCTGAGTTGGAACTATACCAGTTCCAATATTCAGGAGCGACGTATGCTTCATTCAGTAGGTGGCCAAAGAGGTCAGTGTGCGTAGGCGTAGGTTCTACACTGCCTGGCTTTAGAAACTGAGCAAAGACTCTCTTGTCCACCCTTTTAACCTGCAGTCTCTTCCCGATAGCACGTAGGTTTGGCAATGCATCATCGATCAGGAGCTGCACAAACCTCGGGTACAAAAGGAACCTGAACCTCTCTGCGGTATTTATCTGGTCATTGAGTGCTTTGAAGATATAGCGAGAGAAGTTGTAGCCCCGATTGAGAGACAGGCCCACCATGGCCGCTGCAAGGTCATGACCCATGGCATCTTTCCCCGCTTTCCTAGATGAGATGCACACGATCATGATGTGGGCAAAGTAACGTCATTGATCCAATACCTACATCTTCTTGTAGGAAGCATAGTCCCTTGCCCCGACATATCCCATTCTGTGCCTCCAACACCCATCCACGTAGTAATCTGGATAGGATGTCGGGTCGGTGGCAAGGTCTCCGAACTGCAATACTCTCCTTATTGTATCCTCAGAGATAGCAATAGCCCGACTGTCAACGGTAGCCCTTATGACATTCGGGGATACCATGCAATCGTGCTCTGCAGTCTCCCAGAATTGCTCCAGGTAAGGTCTTGAGACTGTTGGGTTTGCTGAGATTGCATAACTTATTTTTGATCGGTTCAGAAAATCCACAATCTCCCTGTATTGCAAGGCTGCGCCTTTCCATTCTGGTTCGGTGTTAGCCAATAGGTTGAATTCGTCAGTGAATGCACGAGCCATAGCCTGCAAACACACACAGAAAACGTATTCAGAACAACTTATAACACTGGAAGTAGACACACATGACATAGTATAGTAGTTACACTTTGAAAAAAATTTCAGACTTAGGAAAAATTTCTAAGTGTTGGTCCTGCGCACTTAGTAAGTGCGTAGGATTTTCCTCTTGCGTACTTAACAAGTACGCACGCAAGAACAACCATTAGCAAAAAAAAATTCCAAAACTTGTAATTCGTTCAAAATGTGGGTTGATTAGGTCGCCACTAGGTCGGAATCAAGGATTCTAACCTATGGTACCATTATCAACACTACACTCGTTCAATTTTTGACCTAAACCAGTCGCCGACCCACTGTCGGCTCAACTTCAAGCGACGGATCAATCGAGGACCATGAGATGATTAGGGAGTCGATTAAAGCTTCCTATTAGCTTGTTACAGATAATAAGTTACCCAAACAACCCCATATTACCCCAAATTTTGTCGGCATTAACCTAAAAAGATTCTAGGTCAGAATTTGGTCCAAAGTGACGATTAAACGGATGAAATCGGCCTATAATCTAACCACTGAGATGAAATACGATGATGAAAGTATGGACGGGACGAATAGATGATTGGACACAAATGATTTTGAGAGTAAAATTACAGAGGGAAACTTTGGGTTTGAAAGCGTGAAAGCTTAAAAAATGTTCTAAGTCTCTGATTTATACCCCTCACTTAATGTTCGTGCGTACTTGTTAAGTGCGCACGAGTTAACTCTTGCGTACTTAACAAGTGCGCAAGGCTTAACTCTTGCGTACTTGTTAAGTGCGCAAGTATTACTTCGTGCGTACTTGACAAGTGCGCACAACCCTTAAGTGCGCAATTTACAACTCAGAATTTACGAAGATTTTCAAGTCAAATAACGAACAAGATAAAAATATTCAACCAAGAGGATTCAAATACAATTCATGAAGATTAAACATAAAATATTTTTGGCCTTTTTCTGATTTAAACTTGAACTATGCATAAACGTAAAAACTTAAAATCTTTTTGTTCTTTTCAAGATAGATATATACAATCATTTACACAAGCTATTTTTGATCAAAGGTACGAGCAGAGGATCATATCAGGCTAACTTATAGCAAAAACAATACAATATAAGCATCAAAGAATATGGGATCATGTCATGTATTACTCTTTATTCATACGTAATAAGCACATAAACAAGTAATTCAAGTTGACAATATTATAAGATTTGAAACTATACGCATCTTTGTATCACGTTCTAGTGTATTAAGGTATTAATTATAAGATATACAACGTGTACCCCACTGATATGCTATGATATTTTACACTATCTTCAAGGCATCTAAGATTTTTCCAATGATTTTCTTAATTTTCATAATGAAGTTACATCAATTAGCACAGAAAAATCAAGCAGAATCCATACGAATTATTAGGAATCATAAGATTCAGAATCGAGTGATTCTTTTGTCTTGGTTTCATGTGATTTTCTTCTTTGAATATCGGTATGATGATTCGGGATAATGAACATGGTGTTTGATTATAAGGTAAGGGGATCCAACTTTTATCTGGATTTGATTTCAATGAACCAGGAATGATTCAAGGGTGAATACATGCTCAATGGTTAATGTAGAGACATGTCTTGATTCAATCTCTCCTTGCATACTTGTGAGTATGGGCAGTGAGATGAACCGCATTAATTGTGCTAACAACATAACCCGAAACTGATCTCAAAAGAAAATTATTGTCAAAATCTAACATCCTTTATCTGATAGTGATCTTTTCTAATCTTTTACTCACACAAGTTTGTAAACATGGGTTCAAATCACAGTTGTAATTTAGATTTAGTTTCCACACTACTAGTGATTCAAAGACGCATACAGCCTACTGACAATTCAAATTACTTGTAAATAAACAGATTAAAAACATAACAATTTTAAACAGATAAGTAAGCATGACGCAATCATTTCCCATATGAGCAGTCTATGGTGTTTAGATCATTTCTGATGTACTATCATTTCCTCTTTTCTCAAGTTAACATTGAAATTTTTCTCCATTTTCTATTTTGTTTTTTGTTTTTGTAAAATATTTTAAAGACTAAAAGAACTATACAGAAAATTTAAAAGAATTAAAAATTTAACTTTCATGAATTGAATTGAGTTAAGAAAACTTAGTTTTCACTCAGGATTGAACATTCCTATCAAGTTAACAAGATGCTCAAAACGGGATCGATCAAATGCCTTTGTGAAAAGGTCAGCAAGATTGTCATCTGTGTGAACTTTTACAAGTTCAATTAAATGCTTTTCAGCACAGTCACGGATGAAATGATGACGAATCTCTATGTGTTTAGTTTTGGAATGTTTCACCGGGTTATTTGTGATGGACATGGTGGCATTGTTGTCAATGAATAGAGGAGTTCCAGTGAAGTTCAAGTCGTAGTCTCGCAATTGCTGCTGAATCCACAATATCTGAGAACAACCGCTAGCTGCAGCAATGTACTCTGTTTTTCAAGTTGAGACAGAAACCGTTGACTGCTTCTTACACTGCCAGGAGACCAGTCTGTCTCCTAAGAATTGACACCCACCAGAAGTTGACTTTCTGTCAAGGTTACAACCGCCATAATTTGAATCAGTGTAGGCTTTGAAGTCGAATGACTGCTGCTTGGAGTACCAAAGACCTAATCGGGGTTTCCCTTTCAGGTATCTGAAAATTCTCTTCACGGCTATCATATGTGACTCATTCGGTTGAGACTGAAACCTTGAGCACAAACATACAGCAAACATTATATCGGGTCTTGAAGCTGTGAGATACATAAGTGATCCGATCATCCCACGGTACAACCTGCTGTCCACATCCTTTCCATCTCTGTCGGGATGCAAACCATGATTGACTGGGATTGGTGTGCCATAAGTAGTGCTATCACTCATCTTGTATTTTGACAAGATGTCCTGCACGTACTTAGTTTGATGTAGATAAATACCATTCTCTCTTTGACTGACTTGCAGACCTAGAAAGAATGACAGTTCACCCATATTGCTCATTTCAAACTTGGACTTCATCACCTGCTCGAATTCCCTACACATCCCTTCATTGGTCGACCCAAAGATAATGTCGTCGACATATACTTGCACAAGAAGAATGTCACCTCCTGCTTTGCGTATGAAGAGAGTCGAGTCAATCTGTCCACGGTCGAAACCATTAGACAGTAAATGCTTAGATAATGTCTCATACCATGCCCGCGGTGCTTGATGAAGACCATAAAGTGCTTTGTCCAGCTTGTACACTTTATTGATATTATGCGGATCTTCAAAACCGGGAGGTTGAGTGACATAGACTTCTTCATGAACCTTACCATAAAGGAAAGCACTCTTCACATCAAGTTAATAGACCTTGAAGCCGACATATGTGGCATAAGCCAAGAACAGTCGAATGGCCTCAATTCTAGCAACTGGGCATATACTTCATTGTAATCCAAGCCCTCTTGTTGATAAAAACCCTGAACAACCAATCTTGCTTTGTTCTTCACAACTACATGACGATCATCCGTCTTGCATTTGAACACCCATCTGGTACCAATTGGCTGAAAGCCTTTTGGCAAGTCAACTAAATCCCACACGTGCAACTTTTGGAATTGAGACAGTTCATCTTGCATCGCCTCAATCCAGCAGTTGTCAGTGAGAGCCTCCTTCACATTCTTCGGCTCTAACTGGGACACAAATGCAGCATGCAGACATGTGTTCCATGACACCAGTGTCAAATATCTCTGTGTAAAGACTGGTGTTCTCAGTGATGGTTCTATGACGAGTCTGAACACCGGCATAAGGATCACCAATAATGTTATCGATTGGATGATTCCTATGTACCCTCGTCTCCGGTACAATCGGTTCTTGAATTTCTGGATCTAGATTTGTGCTTAACTCCCCCATTTCCTGTGTTCCAGAGGAAGAAGATTCAATGTTTATTGGATCAGCTAGAGCTTCATTTCCTACAGTTGTGTTAGGATTGGTTGGAGCGTCATCTCCATCAACAAGAACATCTTCACTGTCATTACTGTCATGAGTTCCTGATGCAGATGCAGCATTGGAATCAGGAGTTATAATTGGTGCAGTAGCACGAGTAGAAAAACTGGAGTCATTGTCGCCACGCAATAAATCATAAACATTTGCGGCGTCTTCTGTAGATAAGTCAGGAAGATTGAAGGATTTGAATAGCGCATCATAATCAAAACCCCAAGCTGGACCTTTTGGTTCTGGTGGAGTGCTGTGTTTACTACAGTCCACTTCAAACCATTCCTCGACAGTACGAGTTCCTATGTTGTACACTCTCTTGCAGGGCGAATTGGCAACATATCCTAAGAAGATGCCTTCCACCGCTTTCGCATGAAATTTAGACTGACGGTCTTTATACTGTAGCAACAAGGAACAAGGACTACCAAAAGGAACTAGGTAATCAAGATTGGGAAGTCGATTGTTGATCAACTCATAACATGTCTTGTTGTGCCTTTTCACAACCAGAACCCTGTTTAAGACGTGACAAGCTGTATTAACTGCTTCTGCCCAGAAAGTGACAGGAAGCTTTGCATCTGACAGCATAGTCCTTGCAGTCTCGATCAGTGTTCTGTTCTTCCGTTCAGCAACTCCATTCTGCTGAGATGTGTACGGCGCGCTGAATTCGTGACGGATCCCTCTCTTGAGACAGAAAAGTTCTCAAATTATTCTTGAACTCAGTTCCGTTGTCACTCCTTATTCTTCTCACTTTCATCTTGCAAAGAGATTCCAAGCTCAGGATCAGGTATTGAATAATATCAGCAGTCTCGTCTTTTGTACCTAAAAAATGCACCCAAGAAAAACGTGAGAAACCATCAGTTACAACTAGACAGAATGACTTACCTCCAATACTCCTGATACTTATGGGGCCAAATAGATCCATGTGTAATAGCTCCAAAGGGGTATCAATAGAGTTTTGGAGCTTGGGCTTGTGAGACTTCCGTTGCTGCTTGCCCTTTTTACAAGGCATACAGTCATCTGCAATGGTAAACCTCAGCTTAGGAACCCCGGTTACCAAACTGTTTTGGACAAGATGATTCATTTTACGATAAGAAATATGTCCGAGTTTCCTATGCCACAAGATGGAGTCAAGTTCTGTCGCTTTGGTAAGCAAACAGGTAGGAACTGATGAGGTGGTTGTTGCCATGCTCATATCGATCCGATAGGTGTCGTTTGTTCTTGGCGCTCTCATCAGGATCCAATCTTTCGGAACTTCAAAACCGGGTTTGAGAATCAGGCATTCTGACTTGTCAAACATCACCGAGTACTCCTTGTCACACATTTGGGAGACACTCAACAGGTTATGCTTCAGCTGCTCGCAGAAGTTGACATTGTCAAAGCTGACACAACCGTTTGAAACCACGCCTTGACACGTGATACTGCCGCTTTTTTCTCCGGCAAAGGCCACATAGCCGCCTCTGAATGGTTTAACGTCTTGAAGCAAGGCCATGTTTCCTGTCATGTGCTGGGAGCATCCACTATCTACATACCAACGGTTAGAGATAGTACCCTTCGGACGTCCCTGCACGAGTAACAAAAGAATTAGTTAGATTTGGAGACCCAATCCATTGTGGTCTTGGGTCGTCCATCCTTCTCAAAATAAACTACTTCTTTCAACTCACAGTCATGATGACTGTTCAAAATTGGAGAATCTTTGGATGAATTTGGAACAGGAGATTGAGAACTTTTAACTTTCTTGTTCCATGATCTCTTTTGATTCTTAACCAGAATAGTAGACTTTGGCTCAACCACAGCCGGTGAACTTGTGGAAGCTTCACCTGATTAAGTCTTAGTCAGCTATTCCAGCTTTCTCAACCTCTTATTCCTTCTTCTTCTTTGTGGCTTAGAGAGTCTAGCCACAGATTTCTCACCAGTGCGTGTACTACCAGATGTAGACACACGAGGTACAGCAGGTTGCTTTATCTTTCTTACAACAGATGGTTTGGCCTCAGATTTAATCTTAGGTTTTCCCATAGGTTGTACTGGTGGTTTCACCACATTCTGCTTTGGACTTATGGGAGGTGGTTTCACTGGTGGCGACCTTGGGATAACAGCGGGCTGTGAAACAACATGCCATTTCCCTTGGTTCTTTGATGGACAGTTCACAAAAATGTGACGAACCATGCCACAGTGAAAACAGTTCCTCTTGTCTACATAAGTTCTCTTGTAAGGCTCATTAGATCTGGCCTTAGATAACTCTCCATTATGAGCAGGAGAAGTTGGTTTATGAACAAAAGTCTGACCTTTTTCAGTTTGGTTTTTGGGGGTATAATACTTTTGCAAATTCTCTTTGTAACCAAGCCCATAATGAGCTGAAAAAGCCTCTTTCTTAACTTGGTTAATATTTTTATAACCCCCGTAAAGCATTACCTTAAGTTTATCATTTGTTTCAATGATATCAGGTTCAGTTAAAATGCAGTTATCACCATTAGTGATAATGTTTTTGTGGACTTTCTGTTCAGTCAACAACTCCTCAGAGACTACTCCTTCAGGGCAAGTGTTAACTGACCCATCTTCAGAAGCAGTAACATACTCCTCACTAGATGTGGAGTTAGCCTTACTTGAGGATTCATCCTTTTTAGGGGAATCATCCTTATCAGAGGACTCATCTAGACAGGTGAGATCAATGTCTAACAAGCTATTGACAAACTTCCCACTGATAGGTGGAGGAATGGCATTGGTACCAAGACCTAGGCCCTTCAATTTCCTCACTACTGATTTGTAGTGCTCCACCACAAAGCGAGAGTTTTTCAACTTCTCATTTGTACATTTTAACTGCAGGGTCTCATTTTGCAGTTTGTTGATTTCATTGTTCCGTTTTTCTAACCTCCTATACGCAATATCCAAATGAACTTGTTGCTCACTTATTTGTAAAGAATATTCAGATTTTTCTTTTTTCAACGTTTCAACAGACTCTTTAAAACGTTTTTCATTTTCTTGGTAATTATGAGCTGCCATACTTAGGGGTTCGATTTTGTCTTGGAGCTTAGAAATTTCAAGCTTTAGCCCTAGACATTTAGAACAAGAAATAACAGAGAAAGGGTTAGAATCTACCTCAGATGATGAACTCTGTGCTTCTCCAATGGCCATGAGAGCAACGGCAGTGGTAGACTCCTTTTCAACAGCTACAGAAGCTTCCATCTTCTCAGCTTCTTTTCTCTCAGCCTCCATCAGCTCCATGATCTCAGCCATGAGACCAACCTGTGTTTGAGCAATGATGGCGTCCTCTAGACGAACACCCCAATCAAAGTTTTCGTCATGCTGAGCTACCAGTGCATTTGACGAACCACCTTGATGTTGATTGTGGTGGCTAGTGTTGTTGTGGCCGTGGCTGTTTCCCTGGCTAGGTCTGGTGAAACCAGAGGCCGGTGCTCGGACTTTTTGACACTCACGAGCAAAGTGTCCATAGTTCAGACACTTGTAGCATTTGGCCTTGGATTTATCAAATCCAACCTTGGCATTAGAATGTCCACCAATGAACTTTCTTCCTGTTCTGTTCAGGAAACGCTTGGCCCTCCTCAAAAGCATGGCCATATTCCATTGAATATCCATGTCCTCAATATCATCAGGATCCACTTGGTTAAAGTCTTCTTCAATCGTCTCAGGATCCGTTAGCTTGCCGCCTATGAAATTCTCATACGCAAGCATACATGATGAAAACAATGCTACATGATCTTCAGCTATTTTGACTATTGCATAATGGTTAGCTGAAGACGTAGCTGGAGGATTTCTTGAGGTGTGTTGATGATTAGTTCCCAACCCTGATCCGGATGCATAACAAGCATGACCACCACACCCATTTGAGTGGTCTTCTTCATTGGAGTGTCCAGTAAAGATGGCAATTCCAGAGCTCGATGATTTTGAAGTGGAAGTCATCCCATGATACATGGAAGGGTCCTATATCTGAGGTCTTCCAGAACTCTCCTTCTTCATAAGATTCATGTTATGAGCTTGAATCTTACCAATAGCCTCATCTACTGTTAACTCATAGAATTTAGGATTTTCCCTCATCAGGGTTGTATACATCTCAAACTTTGGTGGCAAAGCATCAAGAAATTTTTCCACCAGTTCTTCATCGGGATATTTCAATTCAAAAGCTTTCATCTCCGTTTGTAAAATGATAGAATCTAGAGATGAGACCATCTAACGATTCATTTTCCATGAAATTGAAGCATTCATATTGCTTCCGAAGAAGATCCCGCTTACTCTTCTTAATGTCACTTTTCCCCTCAAATCTTTTCTGAAATGCTTTCCAAAGATCCTTGGAGGTGTCATAGCCTCGGAAACTGTGAAACAATTCCCGAGTTAATGACATAGTGATTGAGCCAAGAGCCTTCTTTTCCCGATCATAAGCTTTCTTTTGTTCTTCATCAAGCTTAGAGATGGGCTTTGGCACCTCTTCATCAAGATAGATGTGTGTGGGATGCTTATATCCCTCAATGATTGGTATCCATAATGATGAGTCGGTGTATGAAATGTAGTGCTCGAAACGCGCCTTCCAATTGGAATAATCGTTTACATTTAATAGTTTAGGCGGTTTCTGAGGTGTACCGATCTCATTATCATAATTTAACATGTTTCCAAGATTCTGAAGGTTCGACATAGTGAATTACTTGGTCAAAAAAATCAGACACTGTTGCGTACTTGGCTTTGGCCTTGCGCACTTGAGAAATGGTCTTGCGTAGTTAATACTTGCTCTTGCGTACTTGTAAGTACGCAGAAGGAAATAATAAGTACGCAGGATATAACTTAAGTTCGCACAAGTTCAGTCTTGCGCACTTGTAAGTACGCAGGAGATAACTCTTGCGTAGTTAGTAAGTACGCAGAACACTGTACTTTTTACCAAAAATGGTAAGTACGCAGGACACCTTTTCAGCAACTCTCACCAAACTTTTCCGGTCACCTGAAAATCGCCGGAGATAGTGAAAAGTAGGTTGATGATCAATGCAATCGAGCCAAAGGATCAGAAACAAGTTTCTAACCAACCTTTGATGCTTAAAACACAAAAATACACAACAAAAATCGGGTTTTGAGAGATTTTTGGTTCTAAAAAAGTGCTCAAGAGCTACCCCTTTTTTATCACAAAAATCAACAAAAATACCTCTTTTTGCTTGTAAAACTCAGTAAAACGTCTCCAAACTCACTTACAACACTCGAATTCAAGAGCAATGCTCTGATACCACTTGTAGGTCCCTTCGTGTGTGTCGGATCGTCACATGCAAGTGGTCTACTAGTCGGACCGGGTTGCGGAATACCCGTGACTAGGTGGAGAGTCTTACTAAACAAAGTAAACCAAACACGAGAGTCACAATAAACGTTCTTTGTATTATAAACACTCGACGGTTACAGAGAGAATACAAGCTGCGTACTTAGCAAAACTGAGTTCGTCTGAACAAATGGTTCTGCGTACTTAGCTTCTGTGAACCTATCCTATTTATACAGACCTGATGCCTGTGCACTTAGCAAGTGCGCAGGACCAATTGCTCTTGCGTACTTAACAAGTACGCAGAGGTGTTCTTGTGTACTTGCTAAGTACGCAGGAGCTTTCTCCTGCGCACATGTAAGTGCGCAAAACACTTAGCAGAAAAACAACATACATTACGTAAAAGTAAATACAACTCGATAAACTATTACATAATGACTCATAAATACAAAGACAAATTACAGAAATTAGACGTACAAACTAAGACTCTATCCAGAGTGTTGTCACAGGAAAGTGCATCAACACATTTGCTTGAATTAATGCTCATTATTATACCATTCATTCCTTATTTCATCTAATTTTTTAAACAAATAAATCTTAGTTTAACGTGGTGGGAAATCTATATGGTTTGATCCGTGCCTAGACATGACCGTGAGATGGGATTAGGTAGAGCTATAACTTCTAATTGTGAGTCACATGGGTTGATTGATAACTGTATAAAATGGAATTAGAACACATTACGGGGGATAAACAGTTGGTGCTTGGGTTTAATCCGACAGAAATACTGATTATTGCTTTTTAACGCATGAGTATATTTGTGCTAATTGGTAATTATGAATGTTAAGTTAGATCTCAGTTATGATTTCATTGCAGACTTTTTTGAGGACGAAAAAAAGTTAAGTGTGGGGATGTTTGATGTAGTGCAAAGCACACATCTTTATCTCTATTGTTTTCGTTCATTTTGGTTAGTTTTAAGTTTGTTTTGAGTCATTTTTGTATACTATTTAGTCTTTGTCTTGTCTACATGTGCTCTTGATGAATACAAGTGAATATATGAAGAAACCGAGCACTAGAATGAAACCCAAAGTTTAAAAGTGAAAAAATGGTGAAATTTAAGACCTCGCGGTACGCTAAGGAAGTTACAGAAGATCTCGCGGTACGCGAGGATTCCCAAAAAGGGTCGCGACTAAAATGTCCCTCGCGATATGCGAGGAAACATGGCCAATCTCTCACGATACGCGAGAGACACGTATTCCGTGAAAAACCCCTAGTCGATAATTAAATAGGATTCTAATGCCATAATTCAAGAGAGTTCGATTACCTGCCGTCCAGAGGGAGAAAGAGGCAATTTTGGGTGCAAGGAAGCAAAATTGAGTGCAAGATCGAAGCTTTTGGATTCCGGGTTCGTTATAATAGCGTTGTCGGTTTTCAAGATTCAATATTTGTGTTTGTTTTCTGAGATTAAAACCTATGATTATGTCTTATACTTCTGTTTTGATGTGCTGGAACATGATTGTTGGCTAAAACTATGATACTGCCTAGGTTTATGATGAATAGTTTGTTAAAGTATTGATTTTTATCGGTTTTGAATTTATATGCATGGATTAATGATTTTGTAAAGAGTCTTGATTTAATGGTTGTGATGTATATGCATGCTTAATGCTGATCTATTGTTGATTTCAATTCCGTACGTTGATTGTGGATGTCTTCCAGTTTTATTTCCGTATCTAGGTCATAGACTTTAGGGTTTGTGATTGTTTGTATGGTTTGCTAGACATAGTAGCCATAGTAGTTTTGATTGAGAGTCATTAGAACTGAGTGTGTATCATGTCTCAATACCCGAGAAGTGAGATATAGTCGTTTAGTCTTCATCATTAGGAATCCGAGTGTCTACTGTCTAAGAGGAAGTTGGTATTAGGTGTCTAGTGATTGTTGCTATTCTGATTCATAGTTGTTATCTTGAGATTACCCCATGCATTCTTCGAATGTATTGTGACAGTGAAACTTAAAGGTGATCTGTCTTCTGGGTACTTTATCATTGTTGGAGAGACCGACAGGTAATCCACTATCTGGTGAGTTATTATATCTTGTGGGTTCCTTAGTTGGTGACACCCTGAGAGTGATTAGGGATCCACTAGGTAGTCTAGAGTTGCTTCCTTTAGAAACCCAGATCCATCATAGTTTCCAGAACCGGTAGAAGTTGTGCTTTGCAAGTAGGATTCCGACCTAGATAATATTCTTCCCATATTTGATTATTTCCTTAGTACTTTCCTTCATAGCAAGAGTTGATCTTTATTTTTGCATTCCTTAGTTAATTCAGTAGTGTAGTAAACCCCCCATCAATCAATCTTTAGTCCGAGTCAGAGTCTAGTATAGTTATAGTAGTGTCTTTAGGGTTCGATAACTCGGTTTACCATTAAGTTGTGCTACACTCGATAGTTCCACTTGTCTGTCAGTGCGGTTTAGTCGAAGGTACTCCATTTATTACTTAGGTGTCTAGGTTAGGTTTTGTTAGTTTTTATATAGACCATCTGGGCGACATCATTTCTCATCAATAACATTTATGCATCAACATTATTTGACTCTGGTGCCACAAAGAGTTTCATAGCTTCTACATTTTGCATTAAACTTAAATGCCCCATCTCAAAGATAGAACATGCTTTTAACGTATAAATTGTGGTTGGTAGAAACACGAAGGTGATAGAAGCTTTAGAAAATCGCACCATAGGCAGTTATGGCCATAGATTCACTGCTAGGTTATTCATGATAGCCATAGGAGGATTTGATGTGGTGTTAGGAATGGATTGCTCACTGCCAACGAAGCTCGTATTGTATGCAAACGAAAGAGGATTCATCTCAGAGCCCTGAATGGAAGCAAAGTTATAGTTTATGGAGATAAAGATATCTCGATGTCTTACATCATTTCAATGACTAAGGCAGCAAGTTACATGAGGCGCGAATCCGAGGCCTACCTGGCTTACGTTGTAAACCAGAGATGAAAGATGTACCCGTGGTGTGCAACTTTCCAAAGGTGTTCCCTGAGCACTTACCTGGAGTGCCACCCGATCGGGAAATAGAGTTCCAAATTGATTTAATGTCGGGGGTCCAGTCTGTTGCCAAGGCACCCAACTGACTAGCTCCATCTGAGATGAAAGAGTTAATGACCCAACCAGAGGAACTCCTCACAAAAGGTTTTATCAAACCAAGCATTTCACCTTGGGGTGCTCCGGTGCTGCTCGTTAAGAAGCAAGATGGCTCGATGAGAATGTGCATAGACTACAAAGAACTTAATAAAAGAACGATAAAGAATAAATACCCATTACCCAGAATAGATGTGCCAAAGACCGCGTTTCTTTGACCAATTCCAAGGCGCGAGTTGGTTATCAAAGATTGATCTTAGGTCGGGATATCATCAACTGAAAGTATGAGAAGAGGATGTGCCAAAGACCGCGTTTCTTACACGATATTGGCATTACGAATTCCTTGTGATGTCATTCGGTTTGACGAACGCTCCTGCGGTATTCAAG
Organism: Smallanthus sonchifolius; assembly: GCA_023525975.1. Classification (NCBI taxonomy): domain Eukaryota; kingdom Viridiplantae; phylum Streptophyta; class Magnoliopsida; order Asterales; family Asteraceae; genus Smallanthus; species Smallanthus sonchifolius. The sequence continues at coordinate 42,027,413 of CM042019.1, read as the reverse complement.
GATTTGATGAATCGAGTGTGCCGTCCAATGTTGGATCGGTCGGTGATTGTATTCATTGATGACATCCTAATCTACTGCAAGAGCGAGGTTGATCATGTCTGTCATCTGAAGGAGGTATTGGAAACGCTAAAGAAGGAAAGTTGTATGCCAATTTCACCAAACATGCATTCTAGTTCAGGGAAGTCCAATTCCTAGGCCACGTCATTAACATGATTGACATTATGGTTGATCCAGTAAAGATACTGACTGTAAAGGAATTGGAAGACCCGAAGACGCCGATGGAGATACAGAGTTTTCTAGGATTAGCAGGCTACTACCGAAGATTCTTCTAGGACTTTTCAATAATAGCCTTGCCTTTGACAAAGCTGACATGCAAAGAAGTTAAATAAGAATGGGGTCTTTAAGCATTTGAGGAATTAAAGAAAAGGTTGACACAAGCTCCAGTATTGGCCCTGCCTGATGGCAACGAAGACCTTATAGTCTATTCTAATGCTTTGGGTCAAGGACTGGGTTGTGTACTAATGCAAAGAGGAAAATTGATCGCGTATGCGTCACGACAACTAAAGACTCATGAAGTTAATTACCCGATTCACGATCTCGAGCTTGCGGTAGTTGTCTTCGCGCTAAAAATGTGGAGGCACTACCTCTACGGTGTTAAATGCATAATTCCAATCATAAGTGTGTGATGTATTTCTTCGAGCAGGACGAGTTGAATATGAGGTAGAGGTGGTGGTTGGAGTTGTTAAAGATTATGATTGTGAAATTTTGTATCACCCGGGGAAAGCAAATGTGGTAGCTGACGCCCTAAGTCGAAAGGAAACACGAATTCCTTTTAGGGCGAAAGCGTACCAGCTGATAGTGACACTTGACCTTATGACCAAAATAGAACATGCCCAAAACAAAGCTCTTAAAGGGGAAAATATTATACTGGAAAGAATGGTAGGGCAACAGGAAAAGTTAGAAGTAAACACTTTGGGTGTAAACACCCGATTTAGTCACATATGGGTACTCAAAGCTGGTCTCACTAATCTAACTATCTAGGTGCTCCCAAGATGTATCAAGACTTAAGAAATAGTTATTGGTGGCCGGGAATGAAAAATAACTATGTAGGCAAGTGCCTGACTTGTCAACAAGTGAAGGCAGAACATCAGAAATCGTGCGGTATGATGCAACCGTTGGAAATACCCGAGTGGAAGTGGGAACGAATTACCATGGATTTCATAACTAAGTTACCCCGTACGACTAAGGGTAATGACTCCATATGGGTAATCGTGGACCACTTGACGAAAAGTGCTAACTTCTTGCCTATCCGTGAGACTTTTACATCCAAGAAGTTAGCAAAGATGTTTATTAACGAGATAGTTTCTCGCCATGCGATGTTGTTATCAATTGTGTACGACCGGGACACGCGATTCACATCGTGATTCTAGAAAATATTTCATGAGGCGATTGGCACCCGATTGAATATTAGCACAACATATCACCCTCAAACGGACGGTCAATCCGAAAGGACCATCCAAACCCTCCAGGACATGCTTCGTGTGTGCATTATTGATCTTGGCGGGAGCTGGGGTAGTCATTTACTCTTGGCGGAATTCTCTTATAACAATAGTTATCATGCAACTACTGGTATGCCGCCATACGAGATGTTGTACGACAGGAAATGTAGAACGCGATTATGTCCAGGTGAGATTGGTCAGATAGAACTAGGGAGTCTTGAAGTTGTTAAGACTACTTCCGAAAAGTTTGACCAGATCAAAGCCCGAATGAAAGTCGCTCAAGACACACACAAATCATATGCGGATAAGAAGTGTAGGCCTATTGAATTCAATCTTGGGGATAAGGTGATGATGAAAGTGTCCCCATAGAAGTGAATAATTCGTTTTCATAAAAGAGGATAGTTAAGTCCGAGGTTTATTGGACCGTTCAAAATATTGGCTCGAGGTGGCGAAGTGGCCTATAGACTAGACTTACCGCAGAGTGGAATCCACCCTACGTTCCACATGTCTCACTTGTGAAAGTGTTTGGCTGACAAATCAGCATACGTGCCACTCATGGATACTGAAGTAGATAACTGTTTGAATTACATTGAGGAGCCGATAGTGATAATGGACCGAAAAGAGAAACAGTTACAGAATAAAGTAATCCAGCTGGTTAAAGTCCAGTGGAGCCACAAAAAAGGTTCATAAGCGACATGAGAAAGTGAAGAGGAAATGAAGGAATGGTACCCGCACATGTTTAATGTATAGAAGGTTTCGAGGCGAAACCTCTAATAAGTTGGGTAGACTTGTAACGCCTGAAAATCCGACACTTTTAGTTTGGGATTAAATGAAAGAAAGGAGTAAATAAATGGGCCTAGGATGAGTGGGCTTAGCCCACTAGGGTCCCTTAACCCTAGAAATCACCTAATGACAGCCTCCATTCTCTGCATTTAGTGCATATTCACCAAAAAATGGAGAGAGAGAGACGAGGTGTTTCTAGAGAGAGAAAGCTCCAAGAAATTCAAGGTTTAGCTCAAGAACGACTTCAATTTGTTTCTCCATCAATTTGAAACAAGAATAACAAAGCAACAGTATCCTTTTGAGGTATGGATCCAACCTAAATCTCTGTTTTTCATCAAAATGGGTTTTTCAGGTAAAACTAGGGTTTTCACCTTAAAGGTTAGATTTTTACGTGTTAAAAGATGGATAAAGCTAAGATCTAGCTTCATGGAAGCTAGATAAACGATTTCGACGTAAAAACTTATGATTTTGGATAAAAAAATTAAGTTGTTAAGGTTTATGTTCTTGCGACCGCCATCTTCATCTAGTGACAGTAATTAGGGATGACGATACACGTCTCCTGAGGTTAGCCAATTATTGGGACACATGTCATTCCATTATGGTGACACTAAGTTGACGACACTAAGAGTGTAGCCATGCATGTACATGACACTAAGTCCCTGGCGACACTGTCACCAAGCGACACTGTCACCAAGCGACACTGTCATATGACTCTAGTGTTAGCAACATTATGCCCAAGTGACACTGCCTGTGGCAACACTATAGGCGGCACTAGCAAAATTTAACCAATTTCCGTATTAAATTCGCACAGATCACATAGCACTTGTCTAGCCAAAGCTTAGTAAGTTTCACATAGTATATCGAATACAATGGGAGTGCTAAGTCCCCCTTTGTCTAAGATTTTGGGCTGGGGTGCATACCGTATGCCGTAAATGTTTTTATGGCTAAACGTGCTAAATAGTAAAACATGAAATAGGTTAAGTATAATTACATACCCATATGAATGATGAGGTATTATGTGGGTAATGTGTTAATGTGCCAACATGTATGATAAAGAATATAAAGGGCTTACGTAATACGTGCCACCATAGTTAAAGTAAAAGGGGCAATACGTGTAAACGTGCCAATAAAGTAAATGATGAAAACGGTTGCCCACGTGGTAAACGGATGTAAAGAATAAAGGGATTAATCATATTATTCTGTTAATCAAATGAATGATTAAACGGTGCTCCAAGTGGCAAACGGATATTGAAGATTTAAAGAAAGATATGTGAAATACGTAATTATGTGATAGCTACTTCAGTAGACAGACTAAACGGCTACTTCGATAGACGGATGAAACGATTGCTATACGTAAAAGGATTTTAGTCGACTACAACGGTAGACGATGAAGAAACGGAATATGATGTTAGGACGGATGTAACGATTAGCTAGATAAACGGATGATGAAATGGACTACGATGGTAGGACGGATGAGCGGTTACTTCGGTAAACGGTTAATGAAATGGCTACGACGGTAGAGGGATGTTAAACGGCTACTTCGGTAGGCAGATGTTATAGAATGTCTTTGCTTAAACTGAACGGTTACGATTTATGTTTAAGAAAGTATGCAAAGTTAATATGATGACTATATGGTAAATGCATCTCAGATAACGGTAAAAAAGACGTTTAACGTTCAATGGGCTAGCTGGAAGGGGCGAATGGCTACCTGGCATAAGATTGACTTCCAAAGTTTATGTTATGTCAATGAACAATGTTTAAAAGTTTTAATTGGTTGATAATTTATGATGTATGAACAAGTAATGTATTCCACTTCATATGTTTTAATTTATCATGTTCCCGTATTGAGCTATATGTTTATGTATAAATCAAACGCGTGAGGATTCCCTGTATATGGGCCTTACAAGTTGGTATCAGAGTACTAGTTTAAGAGATTCAGACATCCAAGCGTATAGACTCAAACTGTGAATGGGACCAAAGCGGGAATGTCATTTCGGATGGCAACTACGCCAGCCACGCCACAAAGGTAAGCAATGATTGTATATGATAATGGCCTTAGTACAAGTTAAAAACGTAGACAGTAGTCACTAAATGCCTTTAAGATGAGGTGTAAGGAGGAGAAATAAGACTGTTACTCTTGATGGGAAACGTTTAGCTAGATAAACAGATGATGAAAAGGACTACGATGGTAGGACGGATGTAACGGTTAGCTAGATAAACAACTTATGAAACGGACTACAACGGTAGGACGGATGAGCGGTTACTTCGGTAAGCGGTTAATGAAACGGCTACGATGGTAGACGGATGTTAAACGACTACTTCTGTAGACGGATGTTATGGAATGTCTATGCTCAAACTAGACGATTACGATTTATGTTTAAGAAAGTATACAAAGTTATTATGATGACTATATGATAAATGTATGTTGATTGCCTGAATAATTAAAGTAGAACTCACTAGCGTTAGCTGACTTTTAGTACGCATCTCATGTAAAGGTAAAGAAAAGGTTTGACATTCAATGGGCTGGCTGGAAGAGGCGAATGGCTACCTGGCACAAAACTGACTTCCAGAGCTTTGTTATGTTAATGAACAATGTTTAAAAGTTTTAATTAGTTGACAATTTATGATGTATGAACAAGTAATGTATTTCGCTGCATGGTGTTTTAATTTATGATATTCCATTAATGAGCTATATGTTTATGTGTAAATCCAATGCGTGAGGAATCCCGATATATGGGCCTTACAAGTTGGTCGCTTAATGACACTTGACACTTTCATTTGGGTTTCAATTGGGAGCGTGTCGTTGGATTCAAAGTCATCATACACAATCATATCCAGTTCTACCACATATTCATAACTCTTGGGGGTATTAGCTGTCACGTGCGCACGAACCTTCTGTGGCAACCCCTTGATATGGTACTTTATCCTATTTTCCTCTATGTCTACCAAGTGGGGTACCAGCTGTGCCAGCTCATTGTACTTCTAGGTGTACTGGTGGTGAGTCATATTGCCAGCCTTGAGTCCCAAAAATTCTCTCTCAACCCTATCAATTTCATTATGCGGCCAGAAGTTCTTGATCATCATTTTCTTCATGTCATCCCATTTCATCCTCTTAAGAGCAGCAGAGGACTTAGTATGCTCGATGGTTCTCCACCAGCTCAGAGCTTCATTAGTGAACGAGTGAGTGGCAAACTTGATAGCCTAGTCCTCACGGCACTCACTGAAATTAGTTACCCCATTCATCCTCTCGATCACTAGAAAGTGACAACCACATCCTTCTTCCCATCAAACTTTGGCGGGTCAGACCCCTGAAAAGTGTAACACTCAAAATTTTCAACCGATTTTAACTTTCAAAAACATGCAGAAATAAGTCCCATAAACAAACTCTTGACAAAACAACACGTTTTAATAACAACAAAACGACCACGACATAAGTTGTTTTAAAACATGACCAACAAGTTAAGGATAACGACCAATTTTAAGGTCAACAAGATAGTTCAAACAAGTTTAAAGACTCCTCAACCAGGAGTTCTAACTCATGTTGGGAATCATGGTACCAGTTTTAACTTTTAAAACAATAATTATTTAAACCTTTTAAATAAGTAAATCAGATATATTTTAGCGGAAGCGATTTAATGGTATAAAAAAATAGATCAGATCTGGATTCCTTTCCGTGATCCTATTACACGCGTATAAACAATATTAAATAAACCAACCATAGGGTGTTCAGATATTATACCTTTGACGATAACCAGATCTGAAACACCTCAGTACAATGAACATCATGCTAGTTGACACGTACACGAAATCCGCAGCAAAACGTCACACGAGATGCGCAAGGGGAGGCCGATCACGACAGTGGTCAGCGACGGTGATGGCCGGCTACAGTGGCGCACGACATCAGTTGGTGGTGGTTCGGCGTCAGACTCACAAAGGGAGAAGGGGGTCGCCGATTTTGGGGTTGGGAGGATTAGGATTTAGGTTTGATTATAATGTTATATTTAAAAGCATTATAATTACACACTGGTCCTGTGGTATTAACAGTTAATACCCTAGTAATAATTAACTGTTTAATTATCAACCTTTCTATTTTACTAACTACTAATAATCAGTAAAATCTAATCTATAAATGTTTAACAGATTAAACATTTATTGCCCGTAAATAATTAATTAATCAGATAATTATTTATCTCAATCTCCAATAAATATTTCTCTAAATATTTATTCACCGTTTAACAAAAACCGTCTTTCGTGAACTGCAATATTTAACAATAAATATTGTATAATTGTTCACTTAATTGACGTTCACTTAATTGACGTTCGGACATCATATATCCAACAAGTCCAACCATGAACATCCACCAAAAGTATTAAGAATCCAATCCGACACGAAGCGTGACACGAGACTTCAACCGGAGCTTACCTACAAGAAAACACCTTAAATAAACCATTAGTAACGATATACAACCGCGAGGTGAGCCCCCAAGCTCTTACAACAACAACCGACCCCAAACGACAAAATTTCACTTTGGGCGTAAATAGGACCGTAAACAGACCACTTTGGGCGTAAAATACTCTAGGGCTGCGTAAATTACTCCGGCCTACGGTAAATTACTCCGGTACAAAATCAGCCAAATTGATTTGCAAATTTTTATCCTTTTCAACCCTCCCGGCTAGACTCCCAGTCGTTTTAATCAACCAAAAATGTTTCATGAATGTTTTAAACACCTAACAACCCTACCATACTTCCTTGTGAGGTTTCAAAGACCTCAAAACACGACAAACAAATATGTGAAGTTCACAACCTCAATTAACTTCCGTGTGAGGTTCTTATACTTCAAATACCACAAACGACTTGTGAAGTTCATGACCTCAAATAACTACCGTGTGAGGTTCTTAGACTTCAAACTCCTCTATATGAGGTTCTAAAGACCTCAAACGCCACAACGCAACCTTGTGAAGTTCATAACCTCAAATTCCTTTCGTGTGAGGTTCTTAGACTTCAAGCAACAACATTAGTGAAGTTCAAAGACTTCAATATACATTAACATAAGTGGGGTGCATGACCTCAATTGCACCAATTGCATTTTACTTTGACTCTTACCACATATTAGTCAAATTACACCAAATCACCACATTTTACATATTAGTTTGACTCATACCACACTAAGTCAAATTACACAATATACCACATCTTGTTTGACTATACACCACATAAGTCAATTACACCAATATACCACATCTAGTTTTTAGTTTAACTGTATACCACATAGTCAACTACACCAATTTATCATATTCTACATTTTAGTTTAACTATATACCACATAGTCAACAACACCAATTTCAAGCTACATTATGCATACAAGTTTTACTTTTACCACACATGTCAATTTTACACCGATACACCATATAAGTTTATTAACTTAATTCATCAAACAATAAGGCAATGTTCTTAGACCTCAAACACCACACACTCACCCTTGCAAATTTTCACCATATGCAATTTCCTTAATTTTCAACAATTAAACACATATAAGATATTTGAACAACCAACGTGTAAATCAAATATGTATAATTACCACCACCTATCATTACTAAGTAATTGCAAGGCACTTACCTTTAGCTAAAGACGCTTCCACTTGGTCTTCAAAGCTAGCTCCCTCAACACCTTAATTACCTAGTAATCAACTTGCATTTAGTAATCATACAATCTCAATTCATTCACCACGTTAAGATTCATGGCACACTAAAGATCTAAAGATCAACACCGCACCTTAATTTGGTTAACACAACCTTAACCAAACCTCCAACACCCAATTTAACCTTTCAACCCATATGACCCGTTTGACCCATTAAAGTCAAACTCCTAAGTCTATCAATTCATCATTTCTAATTAAGGTCTAACACCCACCCTAGACCTTATGGATTTCTCTCATTCTAAACTTGACTAACCACACCTTAATCAAGTTTTAAACCTCCCTAGACCACATTTACCCACTTTGACCCGTTTGGGTTCTAATTTCTCAAATCACCAAATTGATTTAGGGTTATTACTTGGTTTTGTGTTTATTCACACCACGAACACTTACCAACCCCCAATTACCATCCAAACAACCTCAATTTCAAAACCCCCCAATTTCACCTCAAGAACCCTAATTTTTCAAAAAACAAATTAGGTGTTAAAATCATGTAAAACATGATTCTCCAACATTATTAATATTATATTAAGGATTATAAAAAACATTAAACCCAAATCACCACACCAATTGACCCAAATTGGGTTTTCTACCCACAACCCACCAAAACTCCATTAATGGAGGTACAAGAGATGAAATAGATGCTTACATGAAGCCTTGTTGAAGATGAATGCTACAAATCAACCAGATTTCTCATGCAACTCCTTAATCTCTGATTTTGGCTCCTCCTTCCCCTTCCTCTCTTGCCATTCATGACACACACACACACCTAGTGTGTGTTGCCATTTTTTTCTCAACATCTGATGTTTTGGTTTTTAATAATCAAGTTACACATCACCCCTTCTACTTCATATTTTACACCCTTTTAACCCAAAAGTTGAGAATTAAATATCAACCCCTTAATCCAACGCTTGTTTTTTTATAAGATTTTCACCCTTTAATATTATTTAGGCAAATATTATTTTACTTTGGATTTTTGGTTCGTTACAAATCATCCCCCCTAGTTTTGGGTTTCGTCCCCGAAACCCGCCACCACATACATAACTTAGGATAGAAATTAAACAATCATTATCTACTTTAATAACACCATGAAAAGTAACAACAACTTCTCCCGCCAAACATTTCTGTGAGTGGACACGTGTAGTGTATCATGGAGTTTACTCGATTTCTCTGGGTAACTCCAAATGGAAATCCATACATCATTATAGTGCATAAGTTGGACAACCCAACAAAACAGGGACTTAGCCTCCCATGTTTTTGAGCCCGAATCACGTCCTTTTGAGGGGAAACTTTTATAACGTCAAGTTTCTCACTTGAATTTCAACAAACCTCATCCCTATATTTGACTAGGGTAATCCATCGCATCTTGAGCGAACTTCCAATCATGCTCACTTACAAAGATCTTTTACACTAAGTCTTGAATCACGTCATTGATTCTAGACTCCCGACAATCAAATCCACAAAATTAATCGGTGTTCGACACCATCCACTATACAATGGCACATCAACATCCATAAAGATGGATAAGATGACACCTTTTCTCCTAAGCAACGGTAAAATAATCACCTGATTCCTCCAAATGGATAAGTGAAACCGACATTTCAATCTAACTCAAAAGATACAGCCACGCCTCGTCGTATCACACCCTCCACTAAGTCGACATTAGGTTTCCTTCAAGAATAGGAATTTCATGCTCTCCGATAAAAAAACCCGCCACTATCCAAAACGATACATGTTTCCGCCGTTTTCAAAAACTCTTGTAATCAAACTACTATAAGTTTCTCCTACCACGCATAAGTATATGAAGCCGCTGAGGCTTCCCACATGACCTTCCTTTAGCGTTTGGCCTTAGCCCACAAGCCAATGAGATATTTATCAACATCCTCGGCTATGTCTCCTTCCACCTCATAATTGGAAGATCCATAATTTCCACACCAATCCATCCACTGAGATTTAAGGTCTCAAGTGTTTCAAACTGTTGGGATTCAAGGATCCCATCACTTGCATACAACATTCCTTAGAAGCTCGAGACTTTAACTCAGTCACCTAGTATTCGCCCGCGTATAAAGTCACCAGTTTCATATTCTAGTCCTCTCCTTTGGTAGCTACAATCAAGCCCACAACCGTCTATGAGAATATGTGATAAACCTTCCTCGTTTTATAAGGACATAACCGAGCCCGAATACATGAAGCACCAAGATAATCGACAAGGCATACGGTCTCTCTAAGTAAGGACACAACGACTGCCTTACTCAATCCTCTTTCACAATTCTGAAAGGCAAATCCCTAACCGAGACCAAAACACAAAATTATTTCCAACGATTTAATCATAAGTCATCCTTTGAGATTCAAGGATTTACACTACCCTTCTTTGAAGTTCGAAGACTTCATTTTCAAACACTGTTTTACGAAGTTCTAAGACTTCAAACACCTTTTGTGAAGTTTGGAGACTTCAAACACCATTTGTGAAGTTCGAAGACTTCAAACACCAATTATGAAGTTTAGAGACTTCAAACGCCATTTACCTCTCGAATATTACAATCTTTGGAGGGTCAACAGAGATACCTTCAGAATCCACCATATTAACCAAAACTTGATTTCACCGAAGCCAAGATGGCACACCCAACCAGTTCAATGAAGGACCTCTCCTTCTAAGAATTTTCAAGAAGCTCACGACAATATTGAGCGTAAACAACCTTGTTTCGAAGATAGAAATGATTATCAATGATTATACGACCACCCGTGAAGTTAAATATCCATACACCCAACCGTAAAGGTCCACTAACCGTAGAAAATTAGGCCACTTTGTTCTACCTCTAACAATCAGTGCACACACGCACTCCTCTAACTTCCCTTTCCACCAAAAGTTTGGTGTACTTGCAAACTAACACTCGAGCATAAAAGTCCTTAATGAACACCTTCACAACTGGAACACAAAATATTCCATTGTAGCCCCGGTAGATGTCAATGGCATAAGCCATGCATACACCATATCGTACGTCTCATGCTTCATTGTCTTTAAAAGATAACATATAAACACATTTCTCCTTTTCCACATACTACATTGATATGGTCACTAAGTAACAACACAAGTTCCACTACAAACGTATGACTCCATTCCATGTGATTGTTTCACCCGCGACCTACAAATATCAAATTATACACTCGTCAACATTTATTCTCCTAATGTTGAACACCTTCAAACCACCGATCTACAAAGCTTCTCACCCGACAATAAAACCAAAGGACTTCAGTCTCGTCCTTGATAAATAGAAACGTCTGACTCGAAGGCCTCAAAAATTTATATTTCTCCCCCTCTTATCACCCTTGTTGTCACACCCCGGGTTTAGCCCACCCGGGCGCGCGACCCACAATTGGAACATGTTTCTTATTTTATCTCATAAGAGATTCATAAACACAGCGGAATATTTTAATAACTCAGGATCTTTTCGAAACACGGGGAATCTCCCATTTGATTTCATTTATAAGAGGGATTATCCCTGATATTGTACACAAACATTTTATTTACAAAACCAAGGTTTTACACGAGCCATTTCTTTCAACTGATGTCTAGGGTGGATGTTCCCTTTTTCATTACATCATTTTCTGTATCATCATATGGCTATATCAATATCACATCATCCTTGGTTACCTGTAAAACGTTTGAAAATATTTTATCAATATAAACTAGTGAATACAAGTATATTGGAATCATAATCTGACAAGCGTGAATAAATAGAACAAATTGCCCATAGTTTCGGGTCAATTTAAACAGTCAACGGACTAACCACCAGCCACACCAGGGACCTTGGATATATTTTTAGGTCTCTCTGCCTTACGCTTTCGGCGATGGGTTTTACGACAACCAAGGGTTCAACCCCTAGCCCTGTTACAACGTCTCATATGTAACATGTGTATATATACGTGAGTCTATGGGCTGACTGCTATATAGTAAATCACCATATGCAACGAATGGTTGTATAAATTCATTCAAGTCAGATCATTATCAAAACCATTTTCAGTTTTGAAATCATTTTATAAAAATACAAGTATTCACCTTTTTAGAGTCTCGGCTTAGTAGGCTTCTAGAATGAGTGTCCTAATGGGCAGCGTCTCTGCTTAAGAACCTTGCATGGTTTCTCCAAATGAGCTTTTCCTAGCTTCATGGATAATTCTATGATGATCCGGCACCTCGGGAACTTAAACGTATGAGCGGGAATGGTTTTATGAGAGTGGGAATGGCTTACAAGAACTTGGAATTCGATTTTGAGTGTTTTAGAATTGAACGGCAATTGAATCACTATTTATATGCTGATCTGAGGTCCGTAGCGGACCGTTATGGTGGCGGATAGCGGTCTGCTACCGCCTAAACCCTAAAACAGTCAGCATGACACGTGTTGGTCTCTGAAGTTGCTGTGTAATTTGCAGCTAGGGGACCGTTAAGCTAAAAGGTAGCGGTCCGCCACCCAACTGGGGTAGCCGTAGCGGACCAACAAGAATCTGGTAGCTGTCCGCTACCTGTGACACGCGTCAAAAACCCTAATGACTCATCAGGGTACGCATCATTCCCTCATTATTGTCTTTGGGACCACGTAGCGGACCGTTATGTATATGGTAGCGGTCCGTTGCCACCGAAATTTCAGAATTATTTTTTTTAGTCCCTGATCTTTAATGAATTTACACTTATGGTCTTTTAATTTATATTAATATTTGGCATGAAAAGTTTTCAAATGTTACAATCTCCCCACCTTTTGAATAATCTCGTCCTCGAGATTTACTGGAACAGGTGTGGATATTTCTTCTTCATTTCTGATTCTAGTTTGTATTCAGGACCGCGTCTAGAATTCCACTTGACTTTGACCAGTTTCAATCTTTTCTTCTTCAACTTTTTAGTTTGGCGATCTTCTATTTGTAGAGGTTGTTTTACAAATCTGAGTTTTTCATTTACCTCTATGTGTTGAAAAGGCATTATCAAAGATTCATCAGTTAAACATTTGCGAAGATTAGATACGTGGAATACGTCATGTATTCCACTCATCTCTTCTGGTAATTCCAACTGATAAGCCACTTGTCCAATTCATTTAACAATATTGAAGGGTCCAACAAATCAAGGACTTAGTTTACCCTTCTTTCCGAATCGAACTACTCCTTTCCAAGGTGATACTTTTAATAACATCTTGTCACCAATGTCAAATTCTAGTGGCTTTCTTCTTTTATCAGCGTAGCTCTTTTGTCTATCTCTTGCTGCTTTCAATCGTTCTTGTATTTGAGCTACCTTGCCAGTGGTCTCCTGAACAAGTTCAGGTCCTGACAATTGATTTTCTCCTATATCAGCCCAGCATACAGGCGTTCAAAAATTTCTACCATATAAGGCCTCGAAAGGTGACTCCTGAATGCTTGTGTGATAACTATTATTGTAAGATAATTCCATTAGGGGTAGGTGATCATTCCAACTACCACCTAAATCTATCACACAGGCTCGGATATCTTCTAAGGTCTGAATTGTTCTTTCACTTTGCCCATCTGTCTGTGGATGATAGGCAGGGGTCAAGTTAAGACGAGTTCCCATGGCTTTTTGGAAACTTTGCCAGAATGGAGATGTAAAACGACTATCTCTATCTGACACTATGGATAATGGCACTCCATGTAAAGATACAATCTTATTTACATATAGACGAGCCAATCTATCCATACTGAAGGTTTCTTTCATCGAGAGAAAATGAGCAGATTTAGTCAATCTGAAAATGATAACCCAGTGTAGTATTATTTCCCCGACTGGTTCGAGGAAGCTTGGTAATAAAATCCATTGTTATCATTTCCCACTTCCATACTGGTATTTCAAAGTGTTGCAATAAACCAGAAGGTTTTTGATGTTCTGCCTTTATTTGAGCGCAAGTAAGACATTTTGCAACATATACGGCAATATCTATCTTCATGCCAATCCACCAGTAATTGTCCTTCAGATTTTTATACATCTTGTCACTTCGCGGGTGTATCATATATTTTGATTTATGTGCTTCTTCGAGTATTTTTCCCCGAAGATTTCCGGTGATCGGAACCCATATTCTTTTATTCATACGGAGTATTTCATCATCTCCTTTAGCTAATTGTTTAATCATGCTCTCCATTTGATGTGCTCGGTATAGTCTACAAAATAAACTACTAAACCTAACCTAGACTCCTAAGCAATAAATGGAAAACCTATGAACTAGACCGCACTGACAGGTAAGTGTACCTATCGAGTGTAGCACAGCTTAATGGTAAACCGGAATATCAAACCCTAGAGACACTGAATACTAATACTAAACTCTGACTCGGACTAAAGATTGATGATTGGGGGGTTGACTACACTAGAGATTAACTATGCAGCAAACAAAATCGACTCAACTATCAAGATCAAGACTAAGGAAATAATCAGAGATGGGAAGAATACTACCTAAGTCAGAATCCTACTTGCAAAGCACAACTTCTACCGGTTCTGGAACTAAGATGGATCTGGGTTTCTAAGGATGATAACTAAAGACTACCTAGTGGATCCCTAATCACTCTCAGAGTGTCACCAACTAAGCTACCGAAAGTGTACTAAACTCACCAGATGGTTAGATCACCTCTCGGGTATTTCCAACAATGATAAAGTACTCACAGGACAGATTACCTCTCAGTCTCACTGTCCACAATACATTCAAAGAATGCACGGGGTAATCTCTGGATAACAACTATGATTTAAGCTAGCAACAATTACTAGACACCTAAAACTAACGTCCTCTCAGACTGTTAACATTTGGATTTCTAATGATGAAGACTAGACAACAACTCTCACCTCTCGGGTATTAAACTAGGACACACATTCAATTCTAATCAGCAATCAAACCCAACTCCTATGGTCACTATGTCTAGCAAACCACACAACAATCACAAACCCTAGAGTCTATAAACAAGATATGCAAATCAAACTGGAAGACACCCACAATACGCATACGGAGTTAAAATCAATTACAAATCAGATCTAAACATATTATAATCATAATAATTAACAGGAGATTCTTTACAAAATCATAAAACCATCAATCGAATCCAAAAACCAGTAAAAATCACAACTTTAACAAATATTCATCATGTGACTTAGGCAATATTAAGGTTTAGCCTAGGATCATAATAAAGTTCAACATAACAGAAGAACAAGCATAAACCATGGTATCAAACTATCAAATCAAACACAAAAATCAAATCTTGAACACCAAACAAGTTAAACTACAAACCCAGGATCCAAAGATTCAAGCTTTTCTCTTCAATTGACTTCCTAACTCCCAAAATCACCCATTTTTGCTCTGTCGACGGGTGGAAATCGATTAGATTAAGAATGGGAGAGTCCTAGACCTTTAATCTTTTAAATTAGGTTAAAAAACACGTTCCCGAGGTCTCTCGCGTACCGCGGGGGAGTTCTGGCTGGTCTCTCGCGTACCGCGAGAGACAAAATAGTCGCGAAGGATTTTTGTTCACTCGCGTAACGCGAGGAATTGGACCATCATCTCTCGCGTTCCGCGAGAGATTACTGAATTTTGTAACTCTTCTTGTCGAGCTACCCCAAATCGAAATACTATGGGCCCCGTAACTCATTTTCTAGCCCGATATATGCCTCTTTAAAGGTTTGACTCTTTCCCAACTTTTTTCGTTTCTCATCCCGGGTTCTCGTGCTCGTTTCTTTCGCACTTCTTGTTCGTTTATGCTCCAAAGTGACCCGATTGCCTACAAAACAAGACACAAGTAAATACAAGTTATAAATAACTCAAAACAACTATAAAACTATACGAAAACGCACGAAATACAAGGGAAATGCATGTGTGCTTTGCAACACATCAAATATCCCCACACTTAACCTTTTTTCGTCCTCGAAAATGTCTAGAATGGAATCAGAACTGAGATCTAACTTATCAACTCATTAATTACCAATTAGCAAAACATACTCACGCGTTAAAAAGCAATAATTAGTATTTCTGTCCGATTAAACCCAACCACCAACTTTCAAGCCCCCGTAATGTGTTCTAATTCCAATTTATACAGATATTAATCATCCCATGTGACTCACACTCAGAAGTTACAACTCCACCTAATCCTGTCTCATGTTCATGTTTAGGCACCTATCAAACCACATAGATTTACCCTACCACGTTAAACTAAAATTTACAGGTTTCAGAAATAAGATGAAATCTTGAATGAATGGATGATAATGAGCATTAATAATCAAATTAAACTTCATCTAGAGGCGTTTCAACTAAGTCACTATCCCGGAAGGTAACACATAGACTAATTCATAACAATGAAGGACATAAGAATCAACCTAGTGGTGTTTCAATCAGGCTGGAACCCGACGTGTGACACGTAGGCGAAACTTATATTTTAATCAAATAAGCTCAAGTATATGGAATATGGATGCGGACGCCACCGAAACTCAGATTTATTCTCATAAAAAGAGAGTGGTGTGCCATGAAATTTTAAAAACCTCTAAATTTTAACTTAACGTGGTACCTATCACCCTATGTTGACAGTTTCAGTAGTACCGAAACTCTAATATGAATACCCACAAGATATCATGATTTTAAATCAATTAATTCCTAAACAACACAAACAGGATATTTAAGCTTTACTAGCTAGTTGGGTCTACCAAAACATCACTAATTAAACACATTTTCTATTATTTATATTATTTAAACTCACAAGTAGATTCAGTTGTACTATCATTTTCCAAGTATATGCAATTATTTCCAAGGACATTTTAAAAAAAAAATTATTTTTTTTGTATTTTTGAATTTTTATAAACAAGACAAACTAGCTAAACTAGACACTCACATCCCCACACTTGAAAGACACATTGTACTCAATGTGAAGTAAGACACAACTAAAAATTAAAATGCAAAAATAAAAGGAATCGACTTAGCTGGTAATGTAGCATGAATGGTCCAGCATTACTCTTCCACGTGTGCACCTTATAGCATTTCGGTCGCGGTTGCACAAACGACTGTCGGGTTGCCTTTACAAGATAGATAAGATGAGAATCAACCCCGCCCGAATGGATATTGAGTACGGACGGAACGATCAAAACCTACACAATAAAACTCAAACAAACCCGCAGCATTAAACTGACACAAGTTACCGACTCAAAGAAAAAATTAAAGACTCGACTGACTCATTAAGAACTTAAAGACTCAAGATAGATAGCATGCAGAGAAATATACTCAATGTGTGACAAACACATAGACATGAAAGCCATGGCAAGGTGAATTATTGGTCACGAACGGTTTCAAATTCCCCATGGTAGTGGTGGTCGGTGGCATGAATGTTGGATGTTCGATGATATGAATGATATGGTGATAGTGGATGATGGATGGTAGTGTTGGTCTAGGCCGGTGAACGAAACCATGGGAAAACCAGGAAGAAAGGTGAAACCAGCCTAGCCCCGCGTACCGCGAGATATCAAGCGGCCACTCCTCGCATACCGCGAAGGAGTGGCATTTAAGTCGGCCCCTGTTTCTATCCGTCGCGTACCGCGAGGAACATGGGGGGGAATCTCTCACGTACCGCTAGGACCATATGGTGACAGAGAGTTTTGAGGGTTTTTATACTTAGCCAAATTTTCACACCTCAACATTTTCTTCACCCAAATTCCTTAAAACTTATTCCAATGATAAAAACCAATGTAAAACATACCTGGAACTTCATTCCCGATGATTTCCCATACCAAATCGAGCGTGAATCCCTACACGACACAAACAAAACACATACCAAAATACGCAGAAAAAGACACGGACTCAAACCAAGTAATGCAAACAAACTCTACATCCCGGGCACTTGCCCGAGACTCAGATAAACATATCAGGACGTTTCTCCTTGATCCTAACCGGTATCGCCTTCATTCTACGCGGTCTACCCATCATCCACAACCTCATCAAGCTCCTGCTTCTATCAAACTCTAAATGTATATCATATGCACCAATCCAATCTTTACACCACAACTTAATCTACCAGGTCCAAAGATCACCTGGTTCAATTACTTCAGCAAACTGTCACCTCTAAACATCCCCACACTTGGGGTTTTCACTCTCCCTAGATCAACAACCTCACTCAACTCTCGGAGTTTCTTACGGGGCGACCTAGATTTAGGGGATGAATCTGCTTCTATCCCCTCTGCATGCACATAAGTACAGGTTAAAGGCTTAATATGTGACATCACTAAAGGTGTAGCCTCTAACCTCTCGCCCGGATCATCATGATCCTCTAAACTCTCCACCACGGGCGTCTCACAGATTAATGACCAGACTTGTGCTAATATCTCACTAAAACTGCAGTCATCACTATCAGTACCTTAAAACGCGAACCCTATCAAATTCCTTTCAAATTCAGCTAACCAATCCGGCGGGTCCTCAATCATTTCTCCTCCATCTCGCTCAACAACATCCTCTACTGGATTAAAGTCCCGATGACAGTCCATGAAGGCATCAAGCATGCACACGGAGTGGCTATGCTCGCCAACATCCTTCACGGACTTCATAGTATCGAATGTGATCGATTCATCCCCTACACGAAGTGTGAGTTTCCCGTCAAAGACATCTATCATTGCCTTGGCGGTACGTAGGAACAGGCGTCCTAGGATGAGTGGGACTGTGTCATCCACCTCCATGTCCAGGATGACGAAATCCACGAGGAATACAAATTTTCTGACTTTCACTAACAGATTCTCCACTATTCCCCGTTGATACTTGACTGAGCGGTAAGACAAGGAAATGCTCATGCACGTAGGCTGTGGTTCACCTAGGTCTAGTTGCTTATAAATAGATAATGGCATCAGATTGACCCTAGCACACAGATCAACCAACGCATGGTTTAACGGCAAACCGCCAAGCAGACATGGATCGTGAAATGACCCGAATCCAATAGTTTCTCCGGCAGTTTGTTCTGAACCACAGCAGAACATTGCTCACTAAGTGAGACTTTAGAGATTCCCTCTAGCTCCTTCTTGTTGGAAAGAAGATCTTTGAGGAACTTGCCGTACTTAGGCATATGCTGGAGGACCTTTATAAATGAAAGATTGACCTTGAGTTGTTTGAACATATCAAGGAAGGTACCGTATTCCCTGGCGTGTTTATGTGGCAGCAAGCGCGCTGGATAGGGAACACGACTCAAGTCAATATCGGGGGACTTCATCTTTACCCCCTTCTTCTTCTCCTCTACCTGATCTTCAATCATCTTAGCATCGATCGCAGCGAATCGAACTCTTCAATTTATCTTCTTTACCTCTTCAGGTGAAGGAATATTATGCTCAATGAAGTGGGAGGCATCCTCTACAACCTCTTTCTCCTTCTCACTCCTAACTGACACGGCCATCACTGAAGCATGGGAGCCTGAAGATGGACCTCCCTGCCCACCTTTCAAGCTCTGAGCGATGTCTCCTACCGTACGTTGTAGATCCTGGAATGTTGACTGCTGATTCTTCAATAGAGTGTCGTGTGCATCCAATCGCTGGCGAGTCTCCTTATCCTTTGATACCAAATGGGTGAGCAACTGGGTCTGGTTCTCCAACATCTCCTCCATTCTCTTGTTGTCTCCACTTAGTCCTGCATCTCCTCCTTACTAATAAGGGCAGGCATTAAACCCAGGTGGGTTTCCTCCCGATCTACATCTCGAGCCAACAGAATTGTAGTTGTTGTACCCTCGGTTCTGGTTCTGGTTGCCCGTAAAGCTCACCTACTCCTGATTATTGACTGGGCAACCCCTTGTGTCGTGGCCTCCCCTGCACACTTGACACCGTTAAGCACTGAGCTTCAGCTCCTTGATCTCGTTAGCCATTGAGGCAAGTGCAGCAGCCACGCTAGAATCAAGAGTGACCTGATGCACACCTCTAGGAGAAGAGGCGGGTGATCTAGCACTAGGAATGGAAGTCCTAGCAGATGGATGTTGTTGTTCGGCTTGAGCGAAGCTCTCGAACATCTCCTTACACTCATCAGGCTAGAGTCTATCCATGATATGGCCTCCCACAGCTGTGTTGAACATTTGCTGCTTCTCAAAGGTGAGGCCATTATTGAACTTCTCCACTAGCGCCCAGTCAGAAAGACCGTGCTGAGGACATCGGCTCAACAGCGTGTTGAACCGCTCCAAGGCCATGTGATAAGGCTCGTCAGGGTCCATCCGGAACGAATGGATTTGATCCCTAAGGCGAGCGGCCCTGGAAGGTGGAAGTACTTCTTGTAGAATTTGGCTTGAATATCCTCCCATGTGGTGATAGAATTGTCGGGAAGGGTGTCAAGCCAAGTAGATGCGTGACAGAGAGCGAGAATGGGAAGAGACGCAAGTAGATAGTGTCCTTAGACACACCCATGATATTGAATGTATCACATATCCACGCGAAGCGGGACAAATGTCCTGGTGCATCTTCATCTTCAAGGCCATGAAATTGGGTGGCATGAGTGATCGTGCTCATTACATGTGACGGGATCTCCCATGTATTGGTGTTAGGAATGGCGGGGCGTGTGATCGAAGATCTCGCCCCGGTGACCCCGTCACTTGCCCTCTGGTGCACGGTACGTCTCGCTGGTCAGCGTCGCCCATGGTAGGAAATGGAATTGGGCTAGTAGAACATACCTGGGATTTGCAAAGCTCTTTCAAATGCTCCCGAAAGTCACGGGTGCGCTCGTGTAGCTCTCGTTCTGGCTTTGAAAAGCTGAATATGGTGGTGATCCCTGTGAACGAGTGTGGTGCATAAACTTACACAAGAACAAAATAAAATAAACAAACACTCAAAACAGAAAGACTCAATCCTATGTTAGACTCACAGATAGCACGTAGGACAAGCACACAAACAAGACTAAAAAACAAAACAAACTAAAAATCACTAAAAGAACTAGTCAAAGCTAATATTGCTATTGCCAAGTGTCCCCGGCAACGGCGCCAAAAACTTGATGTGCTCGGTACGGTCTATAAACTAAACTACTAAACCTAACCTAGACTCCTAAGTAATAAATGGAAAACCTATGAACTAGACCGCACAGATAGGCAGGTGTACCTATCGAGTGTAGCACAGCTTAATGGTAAACCGGAATATCGAACCTTAGAGACACTGAATACTAATAGTAGACTCTGACTCGGACTAAAGATTGATGATTGGGAAGTTGACTACACTAAAGATTAACTAAGGATGCGGCAAACAAAATCGACTCAACTATCAAGATCAAGACTAAGGAAATAATCAGAGATGGGAAGAATACTACCTAGGTCGGAATCCTACTTGCAAAGCACAACTTCTACCGGTTCTGGAACTAAGATGGATCTGGGTTTCTAGGGATGAAAACTAAAGACTACCTAGTGGATCCCTAATCACTCTCAGAGTGTCACCAACTAAGCTACTGAAAGTGTACTAAACTCACCAGATGGTTAGATCACCTCTCGGGTATTTCCAACAATGATAAAGTACCCACAGGACATATTACCTCTCAGTCTCACTGTCCACAATACATTCGAAGAATGAACGGGGTAATCTCTAGATAACAACTATGATTTAACCTAGCAACAATCACTAGACACCTAATACTAACGTCCTCTCAGACTGTTAACACTCGAATTTCTAATGATGAAGACTAGACAACTACTTCTCACTGCTCAGGTATTGAACTAGGACACACATTCAATTCTAATCAGCAATCAAACCCAACTCCTATTGTCACTATGTCTAGTAAACCACACAACAATCACAAACCCTAGAGTCTATGACCAAGATATGCAAATCAAACTGGCAGACAACCACAATACGCATACGGAGTTAAAATCAATTACAAATCAGATCTAAACATGCTATATCACCATAATAATTAACAAGAGATTCTTTACAAAATCATAAAACCATCAATCGAATCCAAAAACCAGTAAAAATCACAACTTTAACAAATATTCATCATGTGACCTAAGTAATATTAAGGTTTAGCCTAGGATCATACTAAAGTTCAACAAAATAGAAGAACAAGCATAAACCATGGTATCAAACTATCAAATCAAACACAAAAATCAAATCTTTAACACCAAACAAGTTAAACTACAAACCTGGGATCCAAAGATTCAAGCTTTTCTCTTCAATTGACTTCCTAACTCGCAAAATCGCCCCTTTTTGCTCTATAGATGTGTGGAAATCGATTAGATTAAGAATGGGAGAGTCCTAGACCTGTAATCCTTTAAATTAGGTTAAAAACACGTTCCTGGGGTCTCTCGCGTACCATGGGGGAGTTCTAGCTGGTCTATCGCGTACCGCGAGAGACCAGCTAGTCGCGCATGATTTTTATTCCCTCGAGTACCGCAAGGAATTCGACCACCATCTCTGACGTACTTCGAGAGATTACTGAATTTTTTAACTCTTCTCGTCGAGCTACCCCAAATCGATATATTATGGGTCCCGTAACTCATTTTCTAGCCCGAGATATGCCTCTTTTAAAGTTTGACTCTTTCCCAACTTTTTCCGTTTCTCATCCTGGTTTCTCGTGCTCGTTTCTTTCGCACTTCTTGATCGTTTAAGCTCCAAAGTGACCCGATTGCCTACAAAACAAGATACAAGTAAATACATGCTATAAATGACTCAAAACAACTATAAAACTATACGAAAACGCACGAAATACACGGGAAATGCATGTGTGCTTTGCAACACATCACCATTCCTTCTTGTTCTAAGTCTTCTTCTGTATGAACAGAATGTTACGCATCTTTTAATTGAGACATGAGATCTACACGAAGTTCTAGTCTGAGAGCACGAACCTCTTTAGGGTTCTCTTGTTCTTTTCTACTTAAGGCATATGCAACAACATTTGCCTTACCTTCGTGGTAACAAATTTCACAATCATAGTCACTTAAGATCTCTAACTATCCCCTTTGTCTCATGTTCAGTTCCTTCTGACCAAAGGTATATTTCAAACTCTTATGGTCAGTATAAATTGTAAATATAACTCCATGGAGATAGTGTCCCCATCATTTCAGGGCGAAAATTATGGCACCTAACTCTAGATCATGAGTTATATAATTCTTTTCATGAGTCTTTAACTGACGAGATACATAGGCAATAACTTTGTTTCTTTGCATTAATACACAACCTAGGCCGTTATGAGAAGCATCACAATAGACAACAAAGTCTTCATTATCATGTGACAAAGCCAGTATCAGTGCATGAGTCAGTTTCTCTTTTAGAGTTTGGAAAGTTTCTTCTTGCTTTGTTCCCTATTCATACTTTACATTCTTACGTGTTAAAGTAGTCAGAGGAATTGCAATCCTTGAGAAATCCTGAATAAATCGTCTGTAGTATCCTGCAAGACCCAAGAAACTACGGACTTCTATTAGAGATTTAGGAATTTCCCATTAGGATATAGCTTCAATTTTGGATGGGTCTACTTGAATACCTTCTGCATTCACTATATGACCCAAAAATTATATTTCCCTAAGCAAAAATTCACATTTAGAGAATTTAGCATACAATTTCTCCTTTCTCAAAAGTTCAAGTATTATTTTGAGATGATTTTCATGATCTTCTGTCACACCCCGACCGATGGCGGAATCATCGGGGCGGGACATGTAGACTGTTCATGAGCACAAGGTTGGCTAAATTGAAATATATTAATCATCAAATTTCATTGCAAACATTCAAACAAAACCAAATCCAAGAAAGAAACATAATTGCAATACATAAACTTATTTATTTAAATTAGCTAAGTCCAAATCCTATGTGTAGCACATCTTGATCAAACTCACACATTAGTACCTAAAACATTAATAAAATAAAGTCAACTAAAAAGTTGGTGAGTATAACACAGGTTTATATATAGATAGCATATAGATTGTAAATAAACAAATCCTTACATGTCATGATAAAATAAGGCATTTATGGGGAGCAGCTATTGTGTAACCAAGTACAATCAAACCTTTGTAACTAGCATGCAAAAATTGTGTTTTCGGTAACAATCACCCTACCTGGATGGGTTTGTCAGACTCAATAGATCTATCATTGTTTACCGACGGCTTGAATAGTTAATGATTGCACATAATCGCATACAAAAGTTTGCACAACTAGCAGTCGGGCATAAAGCTCAAATTGCACACATGAATGTAAAGAGGATTTGTACTTGTGTAGTTTGTGTAAGTGTAAGTAATAGTGTTGTATAGTGTTCATGTTCCACCCCAAAAAGTGTAAAAGAGTAAAAGGGGCTATGTAATACTCACATGGTTTGAAGGCGTAGCTAACACGGAAAACTAGCTAGAAATGAGGTCCTTGTAATGCACAACGTTAACCTAGAGTGTAATGTGTATTGAATTAATAGTGTGTACAAATATCCATGTCTAAGTCTAAGGCTAAATTGAATGTGTGTATAAGGAATTCGAACTTGTAGGTGTTAGTGGGTTGTACTTGAATGGTGTTGTATAAAATTTGGGTTTGCAAAAATTAAATAATAATATTATTATTTGTTTACTTAGTTATAAAAATAAAGTATGTATTAGGGGTGATTAAGTATCACCTAAACAAATAGTTTTTGTTTAAATGTAAATTAAATAAATAATTGTAACCTTATTTATTTATAAAATATATAACTTAGTCATTTAGTTGCATTAGATGTTTTAAGATATTTATAAATGTCTTTACTTTATTTTCATAAAGATATTTAAGTAAATGATGTAAATAATATTTAAGTGTAGGGGTTAAATATGAATTTAATTTTGTAAGTTTTAAATAAATAATTTCAATCTATTTATTTTATAAAATCAATTATTTTTATTTAAAAATTAATTTGAAATACTCATTGTTTTTAATTTAAGGAAATAATTATTCTGCTAAGATTTTTCTCACACACGACGGTGCCTGAAACAAGGCACAATCGTGCTAGGACCACGGGCGCGACCGTGCTAGTCATGGACGCGACCGTGTTGATCAAGCAGAATGCATAATTGGGCTGTTTACTAGGCACGACCAAGTCTAGCCAAGGGCATGGCTGGGTCTGAGTGTGGGAGGCACGACCGCGCATGCATTAGGCGCGACCGTGTCTCATGAAGCACGACCGCGCTAGAATGCTAGCGCGACCGTGTCTGTTCCAAAACAGATTCAATTTGACTAATTCTTATATTGTTAATGTTGGAATTCATGGGGCTTTCACCCATTAGATCATCAAGAGTCTTTTTGTATAAATTAATTGTATTTAAAACGTGTCTAAGGTTCGATTCGATTAAATCATTTTTAACGAAAATGTAGATTCGGGTTCGTGGTGATTTCCATAATGAAAGCCCAAATTAACATGGGGCTTTTGATCTATAAACTGAATCGAGTGAGAAGAAGGCTTCAATTACTCGAAAGAGTAACGAATTGATAGAGAACGGTAGAGAGGAGTTCCGACGTCGGCGAGCTTGGTTTCCGGCATCTTTTGCTACGATTTTGGTTGCTTCAAGTGGGTCAGTAGCTTCCGGTTGCTTGAGAGAATTGCAAACCAATTGGGGAATTCGATGGTCTAGTGGACGATTTTGATAATTATTAGATGAATTGATGTAATTCCGTTTATTTGTTGTAATTATGATGATCAAGTGGCTTAACTCTGTTTGTTAATAGTTGGAACGTGTAAAACGGTTACGAAATCGAACGTCTCTGTGATTAAAGACTGCATTTACGTTTCAACTGATGAGAGGCGCGACCGTGCCCATATGAGGCGCGGCCGTGCCAAGACACCGGGCGCGACCGTTCCAAAGCAAGTCGCGCGACCGTGCCAAGGCACTTGGCGCGACCGTGCCAGAACGAGGCGCGACCGTGCCTATTAGGGTTTCTTGTTACTTTTCAACATCAGACCTTGTAACTTTAGTCTTTGACATATTTGTATAAATAGATACTTATGTAGTGTTCTAGTAGGTTATAACCGAGTAAAATTTGCGGATTTGTATTGAAATATAGTATTTAATTAATGGTACGAATAGAACAAAATAGTACACTAGAATTGGGTTTGGAATGCATTACATTGAATTGAAATACGGATACTAAAAATCAGAAATGTTACAGTCTCCCCATGTTGAGGGAATTTCGTACCGAAATTTAGCTAGAGGAAGCGACGGCATCAGTAAAAAGATGGGGGTGCTTGAGCTTCATTTGGTCCTCTCGTTCCCAAGTGAACTAAGGACCATGTTTAGATTCCCAACGAACTTTGACAATAGGAATACGACTTCGCTTGAGCTGTTTGATTTCACGATCCATGATTTCCACTGGTCTCTCAACGAAGTGCATCGTTTCGTTAATGCGCACATCGTCAAGGGGTATGTGAAGGTTTTCATCAGCAAGACATTTCTTCAGATTAGACACGTGAAATGTAGGATGCATATTACCGAGGGATGGAGGTAAATCGAGTTTATAAGCCACTTTCCCAATCCTTTCAAGGATCTTAAATGGACCCACATAGCGAGGTGATAGTTTGCCTTTCTTTCCAAAACGGATCACACCCTTCCACGGAGACACCTTTAAAAGGACAAGGTCACCGACTTAGAATTCCAAGGGTTTTCGTCGTTTGTCGGCATAACTCTTTTGCCAACTTCTCGCTACTCGAATGTTGTCACGGATTTGGATAATCTTGTCGGATGTTTCTTGAATTTGCTCGGGACCGGTGATTTGTGCTTCACCAATCTCGTTCCAACAGATAGGAGAACGGCACTTGCGACCATAGAGAGCTTCAATAGGAGCCATGTTAATACTCGTGTGGTAGCTATTATTGTAAGAGAACTCGATTAAGAATAGATGTGAATCCCAATTGCCACCAAAATCAATTACACAAGCTCTAAGCATATCCTCAAGAGTTTGGATTGTTCGCTCGGTTTGACCATCAGTTTGAGGATGGTAGGCCGTGCTCAAATCCAATCGTGTACCAAGTGCAGTTTGGAGAGATTGCCAAAAGCGAGAGGTGAACCGAGCATCTCTATCGGAGATTAGGTTTAAAGGAACACCGTGACGGCTCACAATTTCATCAATGTAAATTCGAGCTAGTTTCTCAACCCGATAGTCTTCACGGATAGGCAAGAAATGAGCAGATTTGGTGAGACGATCAATGATCACCCAAATGCTATCATAACCACTTGAGGTGCGAGGAAGTTTGGTAATGAAATCCATAGCTAAGTTCTCCCATTTCCACACGGGAATTTCTGGTTGTTCAAGCAACCCGGAAGGACGTTGGTGTTCGGCTTTGACTTTGGAGCAAGTTCGACATTTGGCAACATAGAGAGCAATGTCCTTCTTCATACCAGGCCACCAATATTGTTGGCGAAGATCTTGGTACATTTTATCCGCACCAGGATGAATGGAATAACGAGTCTTGTGAGCCTCGTTCATAAGAAACATACGGAGATCATCGCGATCGGGAACCCAAATACGGTTTAAGTAATAAAGTAAGCCATTGGGTTTTGATTCAAGTTGAAGTTCAACACCACACGACATTTCCTCATACATGTTACCCTTGGTGACTGAGACGTGTTGAGCATCTAAGATGCGGTTTTGAATGTTGGTTTGAATTCGAACACATTGAAGCATGACATGGTCCTTTCGACTCAAAGCGTCGGCTACAACATTTGCTTTGCCGGGATTGTAACGAATCTCGCAGTCATAGTCGTTAAGGAGTTCAACCCAACATCGTTGCCTCATATTGATTTCTTTTTGGTTGAAAATGTGTTGAAGACTTTTGTGGTCGGTGAACACCACACATTTTGTGCCATAGAGGTAATGTCTCCAAATCTTCAATGCGAATACGACCGCACCCAACTCGAGATCGTGCGTCGTATAATTCTTCTCATGAATCTTGAGTTGTCTTAATGCGTAGGCGATAAATTTGCCTCGTTGCATGAGGACACAACCGAGACCTTGGTTGGAAGCATCACAGTAGACAACTAGATCATCATTCCCATCAGGGAGAGTCAAGATAGGAGCATTGCACAACTTTTGCTTGAGAGTTTGGAACGCTTCTTCTTGTTTTGGTCCCCATTCATAAGTTTTACCCTTGTGGGTCAAGGCGGTAAGAGGGACATCAATCTTAGAGAAGTTTGAGATGAAACGACGATAATATCCCACAAGACCAAGAAATGAACGAATTTCGGTGGGAGTCTTCGGGGCATTCCAATTCTTAAACGTTTCGATCTTAGCAGGGTCAACATGAATACCCTTGTCGTTGACGATGTGGCCAAGAAATTGAACTTCCTTTAGCTAAAATTCACATTTGGAGATTTTGGCATATAGTTGTTCCTTCCTCAAGAGATCCAAAACCAGTCTAAGATGTTGCTCATGGTCAGCTTTAGTCTTGGAATAGATTAAAATGTCATCGATGAAAATGATCACGAACTTATCAAGGTACGGTTTGCACACACGATTCATGAGGTCCATGAAAACTGCTGGTGCATTGGTTAGTCCAAAAGGCATAACCATGAACTCGTAATGACCATACCTTGTTCAGAAGGCAGTCTTTGGAATATCGTCTTCTTGCACACCGAGTTGGTGATAACCGGATCGAAGATCAATCTTTGAGAAGCAAGTAGAACCTTGAAGTTGATCAAAGAGGTCATCAATTCTAGGCAAAGGGTAACGGTTCTTGATGGTAAGCTTGTTGAGTTCGCAGTAGTCAATACACATGCGGAATGATCCATCTTTCTTTTTGATGAACAAGACGGGTGCACCCCACGGTGAATGACTTGGACGAATGAATCCCTTGTCAGAGAGCTCTTGAAGTTGACTTGCAAGTTCTTGCATTTCAGAAGGTGCAAGACGGTAAGGAGCTCTAGCCACGGGGTTAGCTTCGGGCACAAGATCAATGCGAAATTGTACTTGTCGAACGGGTGGAAGACCGGATAGATCTTCGGGAAATACTTCGGGAAAATCCCGAATGATGGGAATGTCTTGGATACTCTTCTCTTTGACATCCTTTTGAACAATATGAGCTAAGAAGGCCACGTACTTCTTTCGTAAGTACTTTTGGGCGGTAGTGCATGACATTAACTTTAGTCCCTTGCAAGGCTATTCACCAAAGACCCTTAACGTTTCTCCCGATGGTAGAGGTATTCGAATGCACTTCTCGAAGCGGATGACTTCGACATGATGATTTGATAACCAATCCATGCCTATGATGATATCAAAACTCCCTAATGGCATTGGTACAAGATTGATTGGGAATGTATGTTCATTAAGTTCTAGAGAGTAGTCAAAGATAACAGACTCAATTGTAAGTGAATCACCATTTGCTACTCAAAGATAACAGGTTTTCTCTAATTGGGATCGTGTCTTTGCAAGTAAGGGTTCAAAACTAAATGACACAAAACTTTTATCGGCACCGGTATAAAATAAAATGGAGGCATATTGACTATTAACGAGGAACGTACCGTTGACCACATCATTGTTGGCTTGAGCTTCATTGGCGTTTATATTGAAAGCACGTCCACGAGCTCCGCCTTATCTAGCATTGATCAACCTTGGGCACTGGTCACGGAAGTGATTTGGGTCACCACATTCAAAACATGCACGCCCATTTGCTATAGCAGGAACACCTTGATTAGCCACTTGTTGAATGGTTCGGGTTGGTGGGTTGACTTGGCCCGCAAGAGCTTTGGCCCTACATACATTGACCGTATGGCCATATTTCCCACAATAAGTGCAAAGGCGACATGGGATGTTTTGAGGATGATGATAGTTGCATGTGGCACAGAGTGGGTAGATCCCAACATATGGCTTTTTGACTGGTGCTTGAACCATAGGTGCAGCTTGGTTAACGGGTATAGCAGGAGTGACCATAGCATAGTTTCTAGCCTTTCTTTTCTTATTATGTCGGGAGGGTTCAGTTATGGCTTCTTTGTTATGGGTGGAAGAAGTTGCAGTGTCAGATACTTTCTTTGTACCCTTCTTAGTAAGTGTCCCCGCCTTCACATGGTTATCGGTTAAGGTAGCAGATAAACAGATAGCATCTTCAAGTGTGGCGGGATTTCTCCCTAGGACAGTATCTTGAATTTGCCTAGGTAGTCCACCAATATATTTTTCAATGCAGCGGGATAAAGGTGTGACCATGTGGGGCACGAGAAGACTCAACTCATGGAATCGAGTTGTATATGCCAAGTTTTCACCACTATCTTGGGCAAGATCCCAAAATTCAGCTTCAAGTTTCTTTACCTCATTTCGAGGACAGAATTCCTCAGTCATTAGCCTTTTAACCTCATCCCAAGGCAAGGCCATTGCTACATCCACACCCCTATTCCTCTTTTCCTCATTCCACCACGTGAGTGCCCGTTTTTGTAAGACACTTGTGGCATGACGAACACGAAGGTTATCAGGGCAGTCACTATTAAGAAAGGTATTCTCAATACTTTCGAATCATTGAAGAAGTCCCGTAGCTCCTTCAGTACCATAAAACTTGATGGGATTACATGAGTTGAAATGCTTGAAGGTGCATTGAGATGGATTGGCACCACCATTTCCACCATTACCACCATTCGCCCCATGGTTACCATTGGTGGCACCATTAGCTTGAGTGAGTTGAGTTACGAGTTGTGCAAGGATGGTAGCGATGTCGGTGTTGGCCACGGGAGCACGACGGGGAGGCATTCTACAGATTTTCACAAGACAAGAAAAGATGTAAGAACTCATGAATGTTGTTTGGGTTTAAAAGAATAAGATAACAAATAAAATAGTTATTCATAGTTGGGATTGTACTCAAATAGTGATATAATCACTTGAATACCATGACACATTAAGGTTAATTAAACTCATATAATTTTCAAGGAGACATGTTTTAGCCTATAAGTAAACACTCATCCCAGGAATTCCCAGGAAAGCATGCGGGTCCCTCGGTTGATTGGGATTTATACGAAATGCTTTCCTAGACAGAAAACCCAGAATACAGGTGTCACCCTTCCAGATTGCACGTGTCCCCAAATAATTAACAAAGTTTAAAAGCCTTAACGAGGAAATAAAAAGATTTTTTTTATAGTTTTTAGATCCATGGAGTTTCCACATGCTAAGAAGATGATGATAGAGAAGTATGTAAGAATAATATGAGGTTTTAGGGTATAGGTAGGGATATTGTTTATTTAATTATTATTTAAGTATAGTCATGAATTTCTAATAAGTAAGGTATCAAAAACGAAATAATATCTAATCATAGTAAGCATGTAACACATAGCATGTAGCACATATCAAATAATCATGAAGCATGGCATAAGTGGTGCCCTAAAGTTATAGTCTAGGTCAAGGGTGTCTAATAATCTAGTTCCCTATAACCAAGGCTCTGATACCAATCTGTCACACCCCGACCGACGGCGGAATCATCGGGGCGAACCATGTAGACTGTTCATGAGCACAAGGTTGGTTAAATTGAAATATATTAATCATCAAATTTGATTGCAAACATTCAAACAAAACCAAATCCAAGAAAGAAACATAATTGCAATACATAAACTTCTTTATTTAACTTAGCTAAGTCCAAATCCTATGTGTAGCACATCTTGAACAAACTCACACATTAGTACCTGAAACATGAATAAAATAAAGTCAACTAAAAAGTTGGTGAGTATAACACAGGTTTATATATAGATAGCATATAGATTGTAAATAAACAAATCCTTACATGTCATGATAAAATAAGGCATTTATGGGGAGCAGCTATTGTGTAACCAAGTACAATCAAACCTTTGTAACTAGCATGCAAAAATTGTGTTGTCGGTAACAATCACCCTACCTGGGTGGGATCTATCATTTTTTACCGTCGGCTTGAATAGTTAATGATTCACATAATCGCATACAAAAGTTAGCATAACTAGCACTCGGACATAAAGCTCAAATTGCACACATGAATGTAAAGAGGATTTGTACTTGTGTAGTTTGTGTAAGTGTAAGTAATAGTGTTGTATAGTGTTCATGTTCCACCCCAAAAAGTGTAAAAGAGTAAAAGGGGCTATGTAATACCCACATGGTTTGAAGGCATAGCTAACACGAAAAACTAGAAATGAGGTCCTTGTAATGCACAACATTAACCTAGAGTGTAATGTGTATTGAATTAATAGTGTGTACAAATATCCATGTCTAAGTCTAAGGCTAAATTGGATGTGTGTATAAGGAATTCGAAGTTGTAGGTGTTAGTGGGTTGTACTTGAATGGTGTTGTATAAAATTTGGGTTTGGAATAACTAAATAATAAAATTATTATTTGTTTACTTAGTTGTAAAAATAATGTATGTATTAGGGGTGATTAAGTATCACCTAAACAAATAGTTTTTGTTTAAATGTAAATTAAATAAATAATTGTAACCTTATTTATTTATTTATAAAATATATAACTTAGTCATTTAGTAGCATTAGATGTTTTAAGATATTTATAAATGTCTTTACTTTATTTTCATAAAGATATTTAAGTAAATGGTGTAAATAATATTTAAGTGTAGGGGTTAAATATGAATTTAATTTTGTAAGTTTTAAATAAATAATTTCAATCTATTTATTTTATAAAATCAATTATTTTTATTTAAAAATTAATTTGAAATACTCATTGTTTTTAATTTATGGAAATAATTATTCTGCTAAGATTTTTCTCACACACGACCGTGCCTGAAACAAGACACGATCGTGCTAGGACCACGGGCGCGACCGTGCTAGTCAGGGACGCGACCGTGTTGATCAAGCAGATTGCATAACTGGGCTGTTTACTAGGCACGACCAAGTCTAGCCAAGGGCATGGCTGGGTCTGAGTGTGGGACGCACGACCGCGCTGGCATTAGGCGCGACCGTGTCTCATGAAGCACGACCTGTTCCAAAACAGATTCAATTTGACTAATTCTTATCTTGTTAATGTTGGAATTCCTGGGGCTTTCACCCATTAGATCATCACGAGTCTTTTTGTTTAAATTAATTGAATGATTCGATTAAATCATTTTTAACGAAAATGTAGATTCGGGTTCGTGGTGATTTCCATAATGAAAGCCCAAATTAACATGGGGCTTTTGATCTATAAACTGAATCGAGTGAGAAGAAGGCTTCAATTACCCGAAAGAGTAACGAATTGATAGAGAACGGTAGAGAGGAGTTCCGGCGTCGGCGAGCTTGGTTTCCGGCTTCTTCTGCTACGATTCCGGTTGCTTCAAGTGGGTCAGTAGCTTCTGGGAGGATCGTTTGTGCGTTTGCTTGAGAGAATTGCAAACCAATTGGGGAATTCGATGGTCTAGTGGACGATTTTGATAATTATTAGATGAATTGATGTAATTCCGTTTATTTGTTGTAATTATGATGATCAAGTGGCTTAACTCTGTTTGTTAATAGTTGGAACGTGTAAAACGGTTACGAAATCGAACGTCTCAGTGATTAAAGACTGCATTTACGTTTCAACTGATGAGAGGCGCGACCGTGCCCATATGAGGCGTGACCGTGCCAAGACACCGGGCGTGACCGTTCCAAAGCAAGTCGCGCGACCGTGCCAAGGCATTTGGCGTGACCATGCCAGAACGAGGCGCGACCGTGCCTATTAGGTAGGGCTGGCAATTCCTACCTGTTTAAGACACGATTAAACCTGTTTAAGAAAAAGTACATTATGTAATTTTATACATTTTCAAAAATAAGTAAAATTAAGAGGCTAGACTCCATCATTTCTCCTTCTTGGTACATAAAAGATACAACTATCTTATAAACATCATATATAAAGAAGTTAAATGAGTTGTATTCATATTTGATACTTGTGTTATCCGTGTCTCCTATAACCTGTTTAGACACGAATTACCTGTTTTGCCAGCCCTGCTATTAGGGTTTCTTGTTACTTTTCAACATCAGACCTTGTAACTTTAGTCTTTGACATATTTGTATAAATAGATACTTATGTAGTGTTCTAGTAGGTTATAACCGAGTAAAATTTGCGGATTTGTATTGAAATATAGTATTTAATTAATGGTACGAATAGAACAAAATAGTACACTAGAATTGGGTTTGGAATGCATTACATTGAATTGAAATACGGATACTAAAAATCAGAAATGTTACATCTTCCGCATTCCTAGAATAAATAAGTATATCATCAATGAATACAATTACAAATTTATCTAGATAAGGTTTACAGATACGATTCATCATATCCATAGATGCGGCAGGAGCATTAGTAAGTCCAAACGGCATAACCGTGAACTCATAATGTCCATATCTGGTTCGAAAAACAGTTTTTGAAATATCTTCTTCTTGAACTTTTAGTTGGTGATATCCTGATCGAAGATCTATTTTTGAAAAATGGCAAGCGCCTTGTAATTGATCAAACAGATCACCGATTCTAGGAAGAGGACAACGATTCTTAATCGTTACTTTGTTTAGCTCCCGGTAATCAAAGCACATCCGCATTGTACCGTCTTTCTTTTTAACGAAAATAATTGGAGCACCCCAAGGAGATGAACTTGGGCAAATGAATCCTTTCTCAAGTAATTCATCCACTTGTGTTTTCAATTCCTTCATTTCAGTTGGGGCTAGACGGTATGGATCTTTAGTAATAGAAGTCGTTCCAGGTATAAGATTGATTTTGAATTCGACTTCTCTTTCATATGGTATACCAGGTAATTCATCAGGAAATACGTCTGCATAATCAGCTACTACCGGTACATCTTCAATCTTATTTTCTTTTGTACTGGTAGAAATCTGAACCAAGTATGCAATGCATCCCTTCTGAAGGCATTTAGTTGCTTTCAACATTGAGATGATTCCCAGAGGTAGATTTTATTTATCTCCATAGATTGTTAAAGGTTTTCCAGAAGGAATTTGGATTTTTATGGCCTTTTTATCACAAATGATATGGGTTTGGTTACTGGCTAACCAATCCATTCCTAAGACAACATCAAATCCTGCTAATGTCATAGGCATTAATCGTACAGGTAAGATGTGTCCTGATATTGTGATAGTACATTCATTTAGGAATTCAGAAATTTTGACTAAATTTTCTTTGGCCGTCTCTACTTCATAAATCTTATCTAATGGAACTAAATGCTTGTTTAAAAGATTATAAAATTTATATTCTATGAAACTAAAATTTACACCAAAGTCAAACAGTACTCTAGCGTAAATATTGTTAATGAGGAATGTACCAGTGACTGCATCTGGAACAACTGCAGCATCATGAGTATTAAGTACGAAAGCTCGTACATTTTTCTTGTTTCCTTCATTGGCCTTTCTCCCACTAGATCCTGCTTGATTAAGCTTTGGACAGTTTGAATTAAAATGGCCAGTCTCTCCATAATTGAAACAGGAGATATTTTTCTTTCTTGGGCAGTTCTCAAACACATGCCCATTCTACTTACAAAAATGGCAATAATATTTCTTGAAGAAGCATTCTCCAGTATGCTTCTTCTTGCAAATCTTGCATTCTAGGATAGAAAAATTAAACCCTCCTTTGGCAGGCTGGTTCTTCTTTTCCAAGGAGAATTATTTTTCTGATTCTCTATAGCCCTCTTATCCAATTCCATTGCCTTCCCCTCTTCTTGTTTTCTTATTATACCGTCAGTTAGAATTCCTCCTAGCTGTACGATAGATGCAATGGTCTGAGGCATAGTAGCCTTGACCATATCTTTGATTTCTTCTGTCGGACCCCAAATATATCTCTTGATAAGATTGGATTCAGGAGTAGATAAGTGTGGAACCAAATGAGCATATTCAAACATTTTGGAGACATACTCCTGATGTTTAGTTCCTTCCATACGGAGATTTAGAAATTTGGTTTCTATTCTCTCTCTTTCATTAATGGGAAAAAATCTTCTAATTACCATCTCATTAAATTCTTCCCATTCCATAGCATAGGCCTTATGTCGGCCCATGGCCTGAACAATGGAATTCCACCACTCCAATGCTTCATCTTTGAATAAGTTTGATGCATAAAGCACCATATCTCCATCAACACATTTGCTGATGGAGATAACAGATTCAGTTTTCTCTAGCCACCTCAGGGCTGCCACTGCTCCCTCTTTTCCAGCATACTCCATAGGTTGACAGGCTCGGAATGTATGAAATGTACACCCCTTCTTCCTTTTTCTTTTCTTACTAACTTCTTCAGAATTAGAATTATCTCCGTTTGAACTATGGTTTTCTTCATGATGATTATTCTTAGATTCAGCCACCTTATTTTTCATTTATCTTCTTTCATGGCTTTCAGAATTTTAGGAAGAGCTTCCTCTATTCCTTCTGCAACCATTTTCTTTATTTCTGCTTTCTGTTGCAATTGTTCAATATTTTCATTTTGGATTTGTTTGCTCTTGCCCCTTGTATTATCGTTTTGACATTCTATTCAT
The DNA here is from genome assembly GCA_023525975.1 of Smallanthus sonchifolius. Classification (NCBI taxonomy): domain Eukaryota; kingdom Viridiplantae; phylum Streptophyta; class Magnoliopsida; order Asterales; family Asteraceae; genus Smallanthus; species Smallanthus sonchifolius. The sequence goes on along the minus strand of CM042019.1, from coordinate 41,991,131 downwards.
AAGAGGAATTTTATTAATATTTCGAATACATATTACAAAGATTTGGAAAAGAAATTTACACATAACCCTGATTACGGGCGTTTTCTAGCATTTCTTAACGTTCTATTCTGGGCGTCTACAAATGCTAATCTATGATTTTCTTTTTCTAATTCTCCAACTCGTTCCTGTAAGGCTCTAATATGATCATTATCAAAACTTTCCTCATTTTCTTGAGGATTTTGTACATTTGTAGGCTCATAATACTCATATGGACTATTTGAATCTTCTCCTACTTCTTCTTCAGGAACAGGATTATTTTCGTAAGGGTCCCTGATAGTAATAAGGATTGTTATATAGATTTTCTCCATAATCAGGATTTCAACTTGCAGCTGTAATAGTCGAATGAAAACTAACGGAAGGTAGGAGTTAATTCTCCTAAGCTTCGATATGTACTTCATGAATGTCTTGAACTTGTTCCAGTTTCTAAATCAGTTTCATTTGTGAGCTGGAATTCATAACCAGGTGGTGCGTATTTTTTAACATAGAAGGGACCTTTTCCTTTTCCCGTCATCTGAATAAAACAAAATACTTTTATTTATACTTTATATTTCATATACTGAAATAGTAAATTATACTATTTATTATATTTTGTAGACTAGGGTGGTTATCGTTCCAGAGTAGTACCTCTAACTTTAATGTTCCCAGGAAAGAGTGACGGGTCTAGAAGAGATTTATACACCATTCTTTCCTTAGACATGACATTGCAGTTTGCCAAATAACTACAAACCGGTCGGATGGTTACCCTTGTTTAAAGATGAGCTGAAGAATAATTATACTGAGAAGGGGGTTCACGAATACCAAATAATATGTCGTTAAACACAATATGGTATGGATCATCAGGACCATCAGCTGGTTCTTCAATATACTCTTCTAACATTGTTAGAAGAGTATAAGGATTTGAAATACCTTCAGGATACAGATATGGATCTCTCATTTCCATTTCATTAGGTTCCTCTTCTTCCGGGACTTCCCGGTAAACGTCCTCCATTTCTTCTGCAGACACATGTACATGCTCGGTCGGAGTTCGTACACGCATCCTTGGTTTAGTAAACCGACTGGGTCCAGCTTCGTTTATGTCTCCTTGATTCACAGGAGGTGGAGTATCGGTTTTCCAATTCTCAAAATCTGAAGTAGCTTCGATCCAGGATGAGCAAGATTGATTTTGACGTTAAGATTCATTATCAGAGACAATGATAGGATCAGAAAGGGATTCACCGGTATCAGAAATGATTACATGATTTTTCATGGATCCCGTAGGATGATAACGTTCTTCTTCAGATCGTCCGAAGATATAAGTATAGTAACTATTTCCAGCCATCTGTATAGTTATCACTTAATTATTATGGAGATCTACCTACTTTTCTTAGCAGGCACTCTATACTGGTTTAATCTTAGATACCTTCCCTGAGTATCTTAATTGCTAAAACCAAATAAAATCATAATCAAGTTACAGCTTAGATACAAATATCTAGTATTTAATATGCAGAAACAAACGGCTCTGATAGCGACCCACAGTTGGTACTTGTTTCTTATTTTATCTCATCGGAGATTCATAAACACAGCGGAATATTTTAATAACTCGGAATCTTTTCGAAACACGGGGAATCTCCCGTTTCATTTCATTTATAGCATGGATAATCCCTGATACTGTACACAAATGTTTTATTTACAAAACCAAGGTTTTACACGAGCCATTTCTTTCAACTGATGTCTAGGGTGGACGTTTCCTTTTTTATGACATCATTTTCTTTATCATCATATGGCTATAGCAATATCACATCATCCTTGGTTACCTGTAAAACGTTTGAAAATATTTTATCAGTATAAACTGGTGAATACAAGTATATTGGAATCATAATCTGACAAGCGTGAATAAATAGAACAATTTGCCCATAGTTTCTGGTCAATTTACACAGTCAACGGACTAACCACCAGCCACACCAGGGACCTTGGATATATTTTTAGGTCTATCTGCCTTACGCTTTCGGAGATGGGCTTTACGACAACCAAGGGTTCAACCCCTAGCCCTGTTACAGCGTCTCATCTGTAACACGTGTATATATACGTGACTCTATGGGCTGACTGCTATATAGTAAATCACCTTATGCAACGAATGGTTGTATAAGTTCATTCAAGTCAGAGCATAATCAAAACCATTTTCAGTTTTGAAATCATTTTATAAAAATACAAGTATTCACCTTTTCAGAGTCTCGGCTTAGTAGGCTTCTAAAATGAGTGTCCTAATGGGCAACGTCTCTGCTTAGGAACCTTGCTTGGTTTCTCCAAATGAGCGTTTCCTAGCTTCTTGGTTACTTCTATGATGATCTGGCACCTTGAGAATTTAAACGTATGAGCGGGAATGGTTTCGTGAGAGTGGGAATTGCTTACAAGAACTTGCAATTCGATTTTGAGTGTTTTGGAATTGAACGAAAATTGAATCTCTATTTATAGGCTAATCTGAGGTCCGTAGCGAACCGTTATGGTGGCGGGTAGCGGTCCGCTACTGCCTAAACCCTAAACAGCCAGCATAACACGTGTTGGTCTCCGGAGTTGTGGCGTAATTTGCGGCTAGCGTTCCGCCACCCAACTGAGGTAGCCGTAGCAGACCGATAAGAATCTGGTAGCGGTCCGCTACCTGTGACACGCGTCAGAAACCCTAATGACTCATCAGGGTATGTGTCATTACCTCATTATTACCTTTGGGACCACGTAGCAGACCATTATGTATATGGTAGCGGTCCGCTACCATCGAAATTTCAGAATTTTTATTTTTAGTCCCTGATCTTTAATATATTTACACTTATGGTCTTTTAATTTATATTAATATTTGTCACGAAAAGTTTTCAAATGTTACACTTGTGCTTTAACTCGAGACATTCACCTCGAATGTGTCTTAATTTATAACAACTGTAGCACATACCATTAGGACTATAACACTACAGTATAGTGTGTCCCATCATTCTCCATTAGAGTTACTTTCGATACCTACTACAGTAACAAGTATTGCCTCCCAAATTTGAACTCCCTGTAACATATAATAATCAACTCCACCAGAGTTGTACATAATGCAAGAGAGTCCACTCTAAATCATCAACCGATATTATCGAGAAGCCGATCTATCTTCATTCTTCCGACACTCCAAGATTTATGCAAGACTACGCTTAGTCATTCAACAAGCCCTTAATCTTAATCAATCCACCGGTCTACCACATGTGAAGGAATTCTCCAGAAGTACGATCCACTACAGCTTATGGATAGAAACATTTCAAGAACGCTTCTTGAATTCACCCCGACGGATTGCCTTCACGCCCTTAAGCTTTTCTCCTTATGGAGAAATCCCAACCAATTCTCCACCATGTCCTGTAGTCAACTCATCGCGAATCATGCTCTATCCGACCAATCACAATGGATTGCTTCCGAAGTCAATACCATTATTGTGATGCATCGTTGACTAACCAATAATAAACTACCACCAATTAACTCCTTTAGTTCACACGCCACGAACCCCTTGTGGAAACAAGGTTTTCTTCCTCCTTAATTCGCCAAAGTTGTTCCTCCCGCTCCTTAGGCTTCATACATTTCTTCCAAAGGCTCGCCTCGAAATAAGTATATTCATTGTCCACATGTGATAACTCCCAAGACAAGTTTCGGCACACATAAAAACCTTGGACACCAAATAAACTACCAACAAATATCATTACTAACCTCCACCTTAGCTCAGTGTCTCGGTCATGCCTTTGTTGGATTCTCATTACACGCACCTTATCAAGAGCAAATAAGTTTGAGTTCAGTGTCTTGCACACCCGAATCTCTCAAACCATTGCTCTGATACCAAGTTGTAACACTCAAAATTTTCAACCGATTTTAACTTTCAAAAACATGCGGAAATAGGTTCCATAAACAAACTCTTGACAAAACAACACGTTTAAATAACAACAACACGACCATGACATAAGTTGTTTTAAAACACGACCAAAACGTTAAGGATAACGACCAGTTTTAACATCAACAAGATAGTTCAAACAAGTTTAAAGAATCCTCAACTAGGAGTTCTAACTCCAACCATGAACATCCACCAAAAGTATTGAGAATCCAATCTGACACAAAGCGTGAACCGAGACTTAAACCTAAGCTTACTTACAAGAAAACACCATAAATAAACCATTAATAATGATATAAAACCCCCAGATGAGCCCCCCAAGCTCTTACAACAACAACCGACCCCAAACGATAATTTTTCACTTTGGACGTAAATAGGACCGTAAACAGACAACTTTCAACGTAAAATACCATGAGGAGGCGTAAATTTCTCCGGACCGCCATAAATTACACCGGTCCAAAATCAACCAAATTGTTTTGCAAATTTTTAGCCTTTTCGACTCTCCCGACTCGACCCCGAGTAGTTTTAAGCAACCAAAAACATTTCATGAATGTTTTAAACCCCTAACAACCCCTACCACACTTCCTTGTGAGGTTCCAAAGACCTCAAAACACCACAAACGACTATGTGAAGTCCACGACCTCAATTAACTTCCGTGTGAGGTTCTTAGATTTTAAATACCACAAAATGACTTGTGAAGTTCATGACCTCAAATAACTACCATGTGAGGTTCTTAGACTTCAAACTCCTCAATATGAGGTTCTAAAGACCTCAAACGCCACAACACAACCTTATGAAGTTCATGACCTCAAATTCCTTTCATGTGAGGTTCAAGCAACAACAACATTAGTGAAGTTCCAAGACTTCAAGCTACATTGACATAAGTGGGGTTCATGACCTCAATTCCACCAATTGCATTTTACTTTGACTCTTACCACATATTAGTCAAATTACACCAAATCACCACATTTTACATATTAGTTTGACTCATACCACACTAAGTCAAATTACAACAATATACCACGTCTAGTTTGACTATACACCACATAAGTTAATTACACCAATATACCACATCTAGTTTTTAATTTAACTATATACCACATAGTTAACTACACCAATTTATCATATTCTACATTTTAGTTTGACTATATACCACATGGTCAACTACACCAATTTCAAACTACATTATGCATACAACTTTGACTTTTACCATACAAGTCAATTTTACACCAATACACCATATAAGTTTATTAACTTAATTCATTAAAAAATAAGGTGAGGTTCTTAGACCTCAAACACCACGCACCCATCCTTGCATATTTTCACCATATGCAATTTCCTTAATTTTCAACATACAATTAAACACATATAAAATATTTGAACAACCAACATGTAAATCAAATATGTGCAATTACCACCACCTATCATTACTAAGTTAGTGCAAGGCACTTACCTTTAGCTAAAGATGATTCCACTTGGTCTTCAAAGCTAGCTCCCTCAACACCTTGATTACCTAGCAATCAACTTGTATTTAGTAATCATACAATCTCAATTCATTCACCACATTTAGATTCATGACACACTAAAGATCTAAAGATCAACACCCCAACTTAACTTGGTTAAGACAACCTTAACCAAACCTCCAACACCCATTTTAACCTTTCAACCCATATAACCCGTTTGACCTATTAAAGTCAAACTCCTAAGCCTATCAATTCATCATTTCTAATTAAGGTCTAACACCCACCCTAGACCTTATGGATTTCTTGTTGGATATTAGATGTTCGATCATCGTTAATATCAACGTTGCTATCGAGGTACGATCCGAAGAGTTACACTTTGGGCAAAGAACAAAGTATATCTCTTAGTTGTTAAACGTTACTTCACGAAACAAATATTTGGTGGTTTAAATATCTAAAGAGATATTTATTAGTTACGTTGTATTTGATTATTTAGAATAATTGAAGGCTAACGAAACGAGCTTATATATATATATATATATATATATATATATATATATATACATATATATACATATATATATATATAACCAAACCAAACCAAACGTACCCAGTATAATCCCACACATAGCAAACGCTATTAGTAGGGTCTGGGGAGGGTGTGATGAGGGCAAACCTTACCCCTATCCCAAGGGATAGAGAGGCTGCTCCCGTTTAGACCCCCGGCTCCATGGGAAAGAAAAGGATAAAAATATAAATAAAATTAATGAGTAATAAAGTAAAATAAATCTAACAGTAATCTAACAATTAGCAGTGTATGACTAGAGTATATTAGTCACAAGAAACACAACACACCTACAAGAAACAAGACATACGCAAAATCTTTGCTAAACAACTCTACTCTCCCACACAACGGGTCACTCATCCTAAAACCCTAATACGACGTCTCCATGAAATCCTATCATTGATCATGTCCTCTGAGAGGTGTAAATCTAGCAAATCAAGCCTAATCCTCTCATCCCACGTTAATTTTGGTCTCCCCCTGCTCCTTTTCCCCTCTACAACGAGAGTTTCCACCGTTCTCACTGGATCAGTGCTCTGTCTCCTCTTGACATGTCCAAACCATCTCAATCTTCCTTCTCTTATCTTATCTGAGATACGTGTGACTCCCAATCTCTTTCGAACAACTTCATTTCTTATTCGGTCCTTTCTTGTGTGTCCACACATCCACCTCAACATCCTCATCTCAGCTACATCCATTTTTCGAGCTTGTGTCTTCTTGATGGCCCAACAATCGGTTCCATATAGCATCGCTGGGCGAACTGCTACCCTATAAAATTTACCCTTTAACCCTATTGGGAACCTCTTTTCGCACAAAACACCTGAGGCCGCTCTCCATTTACACCAACCAGCCTGCACCCGATGGACTACATCATTGTCGATGTCCCCATTACTCTGGATGACAGATCCTAGATACTTGAACTTCAGTGTCTTAGGGACAACCCCACCTTCAATAGAAATCTGGGTCTCCTCGTCGACGTTTGCACCACTAAAGTTGCAGTGAAGGTACTCGGTTTTAGATCGGCTTATCTTCAAACCTTTGTGCTCTAAGACTGTTCTCCATTCCTCTAGTCTGTTGTTCAATGTCTCTTTACTTTCTGCAATCAACACGATATCATCAGCAAAAAGCATGCACCATGGAATTGCATCTTGAATCGACTTTGACAACTCATCCAAAACTACTGCAAAGAGAAAGGGGCTTAGTGCCGACCCCTGGTGAACTCCCACTTCCACCGGAAAAAAGTCTGTATCCCCCACGGGTGCTAGGACGCATGTCTTAGCCTCATGATACATATCCCTAATTGCCTCAATATATTTACTAGGGATCCCTCTTCCCTCCAGACTTTCCCAGATCAATCTTCTAGGCACACTATCGTATGCCTTTTCAAGATCAATGAACACCATATGTAAATCATGTTTCTTCTCTCTGTACTTTTCCATTAATCTTCTTAAAATGTGTATCGCCTCCGTAGTTGACCGGACTGGCATGAACCCAAATTGGTTTGCTGTAACCTGGGTTTGTCGTCTAATCCTTGTATCTATAACTCTTTCCCATAATTTCATTGTATGACATAGGAGCTTAATCCCACTATAGTTAGCACAACATTGAGCATCTCCTTTGTTTTTATATAGGGGTACTAAGACACTACGCCTCCACTGATCTGGCATCTTCCCGGTTTTGAAGATATTGTTGAACAGTCTTGTCAACCACTGAACGCCTTCCTCTCCCATACACTTCCATGCTTCAATAGGTATGTTGTCTGGACCGACTGCCTTAGCTCTTCCCATCTTCTTAAGAGCACTCCTCACTTTTTCCTGTGTGATATTTCGACAATAACAATTATTTCGTTGACTGGATTGAGTAGTGGGATTCTCCGTTATGGCTAGACTTGGTCTACAACTGTTGAAAAGGGTGTAGAAATAGTTTTGCCATCTCAGCTTGATGTCTCGTCCCTTTACCAAAACTCTTTCATCATCTTCCTTGATAAACTTCACGACCCCAAGATCTTGTCTCCTACGCTCCCTATTTTTGGCAATCTTAAACATATGATGCTCCCCTTCCTTGGTGTCTAGTTTTCTATACATCGTTTCATAGGCAAAATTCTTTGCCTCACTCACTGCCTTTTTAGCTTCCCTCTTTGCCTGTCTATAGTTCTCCCGTAGTGTCATTATCTCCCCTCCATTACTGCACTGCAACATCTCTTTAAAGCGTTGTTGCTTGTCCTTTATCTTGCTCCGCACCTCCTCATTCCACCACCAAGACTCCTGATGTCCTATTGTTGCTCCCAATGTGACTCCGAGGGTTTCCTTTGCTGCCTGCGTAACAGTGGTTGCCATAGCAACCCACATCTGGTTTGTGTCGCCATCCTTAGTATTTGTGTTCATCGCCATGACTTTATCTTTAAACAAATTGATGTTTTCGTCCTTCAAATTCCCCCATCTGATCCTTGGTTTATTTTTTCTTCTCCTCTCCGCCACCCTTTTTCTCAAGGTAAAATCAGCCACCAACAGACGATGTTGGGTCGCTACTGACTCTCCTGGAATTACCTTGCAATCCTTCCACCAATTGCGATCCCCTTGTCTCATCAGGAAATAGTCGATCTGCGTGTTGCGCCCCCCGCTACTAAAAGTAATCAAATGTGATTCCCTGTTTATAAAGAGCGTGTTTATAATACCAAGATCATGCGCAAGCGCAATGTCAAGAAGCTCCCTACCATTATCGTTTCTAACACCATAACCAAAACCTCCATGAACCATCGGAAAACCATCACTCTCCTTACCAACGTGACCATTAAAATCACCTCCTAAGCATATTTTCTCCTGTCTAGGTAATGACCTCATTACTCCGTCTAAACTACCCCAAAAATCCCTCCTTTCTTGGTCTCCTAGACATACATGTGGTGCATAAGCGCTAACAATTGCCACAACTTCCTCACCAAGTACTACTCTCAACACCATGATCCTATCATTATATCTTTTCACTTCCACCACATTACCGTGCAGTTCTTTAGCAACTAGAAAACCCACCCCATTTTTTGTTCCATCGCAACCAGAATGCAACAGTTTGTAGCCATTACACTCACCCCCCCCTTTGACCCTTCCACCTAGTCTCCTGAAGGCAAGCTACCTGAATCCTATGTTTTCTAAGCACGTCTACTAACTCTAACAACTTACTAGTTAGGCTTCCTACATTCCAAGATGCCAAACGTAACCTATACCCCTTATGGTTAGCACTAGATGCACCCCTCTCCCCTGAACATGATCTCAAGGAGACATTATTCCACCTACCGTCTATGTTTGAAATAATACACAAGATGTATTTATTTTTATTTTAACCACAGTTAAGCAAATAGAATATTTATTTTTATTTTAACCACAGTTAAGCAAATAGAATAGACAAATTGCTCATTAATCAAACAGATGCAACACGTATATGCAACAGTCAAAACAAAAAACAGGGTATGTCTCTCCCTGTGAATCAAGAACAATTGCTGGTCCTCCTAACCCAGACCAAGAATGCCTAAACATGCAATTCGTGTAACAAGAAGGTAAAACGGACAGAAATAAAGGAGTTGGAACGAACTAACCCAATTGCGCCCAAGTTAGGGTACTCCTTCCTATTCCACCTTGGTATCACCGTCAGTAGAACTAGGGTTTTAGACCGCAGGTCTCCTCCTAGTATTGAATCAGACTCGCAGCGGTGGCGATAATCGCGGTGCGACGGGGAATGGTGGTTGATGAAACGAATCCTTCAAAGAATAACACTGATTCCAAACTTAATCGGTAGGTGCAAAAAGTGAAACCAGCGTGGAGGAAGATAGGACCGGCCACATGTGCCACAGGTGGAACCACAGCTTAGCTTCCTACCGTCGCGCAAATACATATATATGTATAATATATGTCATATATATATATATATATGTGTGTATGTATATATATATGTGTGTGTATATATATATATTTATTATATGTAAGGGGTTCTTTTATATTTAATGGTTAAATATAAACTATTCGGTTTATGCAAGTTTAGTTTATAATTAGTGTAATTATAAACTACGAGGACTAAAACTGATTATGTGATAATCAGTCAGTAATTAAATGTTAATTGCATGGGGTTTAAGATGTAAATATTACAATTATATATACATGCACAATCTCAAAAACCCTAATGTAATCCCCATGAATTTCCGACCTTTATCTTTACTATTCCGGCACTTGTAATTTCATTATCATATGTTTTGCATCTATCCATTTCAATAAAAGTTACCCAATTTATCCATTTCATTTCATAAGTATACATATATACATTCATTGGGGTGTAGTTGTTTCATTTCAAAAATAACAAATATTGATATGTTCAATAAATATATAAATGCTAGGTTATTTCTAAGCTTATATATATACACACACACACACATATATATATATATATGTGTGTGTGTGTGTTTATATAAGCTTAGATATATATATATATATATACACACACACACACTTATTTCTAAGCTTATATACACACACACACACACATATATATATATATATATATATATATATATATATATATATATGCAACTTGTAAAAACTAAATTATAAATTCTATAAAATTAGGGTGTATAAAAATTATAATTACAAATAAATATGCAACATGTAAAAACAATTTTATTTTGCAAAAATTATAGTTTTATGTTGTAACATTTAAACATAATATAAAGGTTTATTAGAATTTATAAAAAATTGTAATATTAAATAACTCCTTGTTTTATAATAATTCAGGGTTGTTTGTGTAATTCCTGAAACTTTAATCCTAATTAAAACCAAGATTTGTGCATAAAATGTTAAGCTTGAAACTTGGAGGACCTGTTTGCAAATTCACATTGTCCCCCCCCCCCCTCCATTCACCGATTTTGACTTTAAAGAGTCAATCGGACTCTGGTTTATTTTCCAATCAATCGAATTCGGACGAATTAACTGTAATGGATGTTACGAAAACATTGCTCGACTGTTTCCTAATGATCTTAATAATGTAATTAGATAGGAATCAATGATTTGATTACGGATTTACTCTTGTGACCGCCCCCCTTAGATCCATAATCAATTCGTACGTTTTCTATAAAATTGGGCTACATAATTCACTCCCTTGCACTCGCAACATCTCATACTCACTCTCTAAACTCTCAAACTCACTGCATTTCCTCCCTGGAGCACGATCGAGCACCATGAAACCCGAATCGAACGCTCCAATGGTTCTCTTCCATTGCCCAACCATTTATGGTAAATTTAGTACCAATAGGTTCGTTTCAGTCCCACGATCGAAAGCCCTATGGTTTCGGGTTCGGATCGATGGTCTGTCATAGACATTCGAGGGCTCGGGTTCATTGGACCGATTTGGGGACGATGGCGTTTGGATTCGTTGGTTAAAACCAAAACCAACCCATACTGGATACGGCAACATGCCCTGGTCCAGTGGTTAAGTGCGAGTGTGCAAAGTGTGGCCGGCTTGACGCGGGTTCGAGTCCTGGTGGCCATTTTTTTTGGGGAATTAATTCTTTTAATTGTTGTAATACATAATCCTAATATTTTAAATTCTAATTTATTTTGATAAATCAATAAATACATTCTATAAATTTTTATAAAAACAGAAAATACAAATTGATGTTATTTATTAATTTTATTTAAAAACATGTTATAAATCATTATAAATTCCTAAATAAATAATGTAAGTGACTTGGTTAGATAAATTGATTATGTCTTTTTATTTATAAATTAATAATGCTTATTAGACAGATTATAATTTTATGTTTACACATTATTAAAGTCTTTCAAACTTATAAATAATTATTGAGACAAGGGTAATTATTTAAAACTTTTAAATTTTAAAAAAAAATACTTACATAACTATTCTAAATAATTATTTTATACAAAGTTCAATTAATTTCATTTAAGGCCTATTTATTTATTAACTCTCTTGTATTTTATTTAAAAAGGATTATTAAGTAGCTTAATTAAGCATTTTAATTACATAAAATAAGTTATTAAACCTCTTTCATTTCATAATTTATTTATAAATAAATCCAAATGTATTATTCCATTTCATAAATTTATTTATTAATTATCTTTGGAATAATTATATAAATAAATTAATTAGAAATCTGAATTAACTCTAATTAATTTTATAAACTACTTTTATTATTATTTCAATACTAGTCATGAACTTTCATTTTACTACAAAATATTTATAAAATTCCTTACCCAAACCCTATGAAAACCCTAAAGTCTTAGAATTTCCTTATTTCCATTAAACATACATTGAGTTGGTATACAATTACCCATGTAGGTTTATTGTGAGAAATCCTCACGAAGCCTAATCATCCTTATCAAACCATAGCACTACTAACTTCAATACAAGTGAGTTTACATAGCCCCTTTTTCCTTTTTTTTATACTTTTGGGGTGAAACATGTCTACAACTATAATTCATACATAATTCAATACCTTTGTTCGTATGCAACTGTCTTTATGTTTTATGTCTTAAACTGCTTGGTGACCATTATGTGTGTTCATGTTAGTACAATCATTAACTTGTGTGGCAAGCCTAAGGTAGTACCTAACATAATCATTTATACGGGAATCTGATACATAACTTGACACAAAACCTTGGCGGGTTTTGTGTATACATCTTACTACTATTTCATAAAGCAATTTCTTGGATTGTGTAAACCTTTTTCCTATTACATGGCTTGATTGTACGCCTTGGAACCTTGTATGTTTTCACATTTATGCTTTGGACTTGCTTTGAACATATTGAATTGTAAACTATACTTAACTTTGGTTGATGTCAAAACCTATGTTTCTCACCAACTACTTGTAGTTGACATTTACTTACATGTTTTAGGTGCACCTGTTTGGGGACCGTGTTGAACACTTAGGACTTTTGGACCTAGCAATAATGAAATTAATTTATGTTTATGTTTTGAACACTTTGTTTTCTATTTCTTTTTGTAACAGATGCTTTTAATTTGATGAATAAATATTATAACACCTTAATAGACGATCATGTGCTTATGAACAACCGCGTCAGCGCCGGCGTATAATCCGCCGTCCGTCGGGGTGTGACATATTGTATCAAAGCCAAGGTTATAGGGAATTATGTTATTAGACACACATGACCTAGACTATAACCTAGGAGTCCTAAACATGAGTTTAACTCGTGCCTTTTATTAGGAACTCCACTCTATGCTTATTATGCACATACTTACATCCACTTACTTATACCTATCTACATCCATCTATTTATGTCTATGTGGTGCATTTGCATGAACTACTTCATTCAAGGGACTACATGAAACTATTTGAAACTACATGGATTACTTGAAACATACTCTTAAACTTAAGGTCTAATCCATAATGAAACTCTCGTCAAAGGTATGAAAGTTCTAGATAATGAATGAGAACTTGTGTAATCCGGGAGGGTGTTTGCCTTTATTCTAGGAAATTCTATTTAGGAAAGCATTTCGTATAAATCCAAATCAACCGATGGACCAGTTATGCTTTCCTAGGAATTCTTGGGATGAGTGTCCAGTTATAGGCTAAAGCATGACTTCTCGAACATTAGTTGAACTTAAAATACTTCTGCTAAGTCAATGTATCCATTTGTAAACAGAATGGGTACCATCCATGTTTTATTAAATACCTCACGATTTTATTACAATCTCTTATACATGATTCATATCTTATGAAAATCCTGTTCATCCCTTTTGTAGAATGCCTCCTTGTCGTGAACGTAGAAACAACCTCACTGACAGGATCATCCGGTAAATGGCTACAATCCTACCAACCATGGTCAACCAGCTGAACCATAATACAGCTCCAAGAAATCCCACGTGCACGTTCAAACATTTCAACTCCTGCAACCCCACCAAGTACTTTCATCAATGCCGACTGTCCCGAGAACCTAAAGGTTCGCTATGCTACTAGTGTCTTTCAGAAGAGGGCACTCACCCGGTGGAACGGAGAAAAGCGTAACCGTGGTATTGAAGTTGCACTGGCTTTACCATGGGCTGATGTGATGACACTCATGACTGATGAGTTTTGTCCTTGCAATGAGGTCAAAAAGCTGGTAGCTGAGTTCTGGGATCTCAAGCAGGATAGTGGTGAAAGCCTTGCCTATACCACCCGTTTTCATGAACTTAGCCTTCTTGTACCTCATATGGTCACTCCTCTCTTAAGATCCATTGAGAAATACATAAATGGCGTGCCCATGCTGATTTAAGATACCGTCTTGGGTAGCAATCCAGCCACACTCGAGGAAGCAATCCGTCTTGCTGTTACTCTGTCGGATAACCATATTAAGGCAGGGACCTTTTCTAAGAAGGGTGCTAAGAAAACCATTGAGAAAACCGCTGCTAAAGAAAGCTGAGTCTTCCTTCAATAGTAAGAAGCGGAAGGGCAAGAACTTTACTATTATCACTCCTGCTGCACAACTCTAACTCAAGTAGCCCCTAATGCCTACAACCCCTACAAGAAGCCTTATGGGGGAACCCTACCTTTGTGCAACACCTGCAAGCTCCATCATACAGCTAACATACCATGTCGTATGTGCACTACTTGTGGACGTTATGGGCATTTGGCTAACACTTGTCGTATTCCACAAGTTAACCAAGTATACCATCCTGATGTTCCTGCCCCTGCTGCTATCACCCAGGGTCATGCTTGTTACGAGTGCGGTGACCCTAATCACTTCAGGAACCGTTGCCCTAGGTTGGTCATTGTGAATCAAGCCAACATGAACCAAGGCAACATGATCCAAGGCAACAAGAATAAGGGAAACATGAATCGAAGAAATGTGAATCAAGGGAATGCCAACCCTGTAGCTCGGGACATACCTTCAACATTAATGCCAACGAGGCTCATGCCAACAACGACATGGTGAACGGTACGTACCCAATTAACCAACAATATGCTTCCATCCTGTTTGCTACTGGTTCCGATAGGAGTTTCGTGTCTTTTGAATTTGAACCACAACTTGCTATAAGTCAAACTAAGTTAGACAAATCCTTTGATATATTAGTGGCGGATGGATATCCTGTTACTTGTGACACCATCATTAGAGATTGCACCCAAAATTGGAAAAACCATGACTTCTCAATTGATCTTATTCCTATGGCTCTTGGAAGTTTCAACATCATAGTAGGCATGGACTGGCTAACTAAGAATCATGCTGAAGTTGTCTGCTTTGACAAATATATCTGTATCCATCTTGATTCGGGAAGGTGAGAAGCCGTTGAAGGGACTCAAGCTTATGTCTTGTACTACCGCGCATAATACTTACGAAAGAAGTGTGTAGCCTTCTTGGCACACATTTTGGAGCAAAAATCTCCAAGACATTCCTATGATCAAAGACTTTCTAGAAGTTTTTCCCGAAGACTTACCCGGTTTTCCTCCCGCGCGTCAAGTTGAATTCCGTATTGACGTAGTGCCAGGAGCAAATCTCGTGGCTAAGTCACCCTATCGCCTTGCACCATCATAAATTCAAGAACTTTCAAGCCAGCTTCGAGAACTTTCTAACAAAGGATTTATTCATCCTAGTGTCTCTCCTTAGGGAGCACCCGTCCAATTGTCAAGAAGAAGGATGGTTCTTTCTGGATGTATATCGACTACCGGGAACTCAACAAGCTTACTTTGAAGAAACGTTATCCACTTCCAAGAATTGATGATTTGTTTGATCAACTTCAAGACTCGACCTATTTCTCAAAAATCGATCTTCGTTCTAGGTATCACCAGTTACGAGTCCTTGAATCCGACATCCCAAAAACATCTTTTCGTACAAGATACGGTCATTACAAATTCATGGTTATGCCTTTCGGTCTAACCAATCCACCCGCAGTATTCATGGACCTTATGAACCGCGTGCGTAAACCGTACTTGGACAAGTTCGTGATCGTCTTCATTTACGACATCCTTATCTATTCAAAATCAAAAGCGGAGCACGAAGAAAACTTATGATTGTTTTTGGATCTCTTGAAGAAGGAGAAATTATACACTAAGTTCTTCAAGTGTAAATTTTCGTTAAAGGAAGTCCAATTCTTGGGGCATATAGTCAACGAGAAGGGTATTTACGTGGATCCGCTAAGATTGAAGCGGTGAAGAAGTAGCAAGCCCCAAAGACCCCCACGGAAGTCCACTCATTTCTTGGCTTAGCGGGCTATTATCGACGCTTCATATCGAACTTTTCAAAGATCGCGGTGCCACTCACAGCTTTAACACATAAAGGCAAACTGATGTAGTGCGAAGCACACATCTTTATTCCTATTGTTTTCGTGCATTTTTACTTAGTTTTGTGTTCGTTTTGAGTCGTTTAAGTCAGTATTTGAGTCTATTGTATATTTTCATGAGCTCGTGAGGAATAGAAAGCTATATCATGAAGAAACCGAGCAAGATAATGAAGCCCAAGAAGTAAAAGCAAAAAATGGTGAAAATTGATCTCTCGTGATATGCGATAGGAAGAGACCAAAGCCTCGCGGTATGCGAGGGAAAGGAAATCCGCGCCTGACTAATTTGTTCCTCGCGGTACGCGAGGAACCATGGCCACTGTCTCGCCGTACGCGGGAGATTGAAATTCCGAGAAAAAACCCTAAATCGAATTATAATAGAATTACAATGCCATTATTCAAGGAGTTCGAGTTTTAGCCGTCTAGAGCAACCTTTTGGGCGATTTTGGGAGTTAGGAAGTCAATCAGAGTGAGAAGTTGAAGGCTTTGAGATCCGTGTTCGTTGTAGTAGCGTATTCGGTTTGCAAGCTTGAATCTTTATCTTTGATTTGATTGTTTTGAACCATGTTTCTGTCTTTTACTTCTGTTATGGATGTTTTGAGCATGATTCTTGGCTAAACACTTGATACTGCCTAGGTTTATGATCATTATTTGTTAAAGATACGATTTTTATCGGTTTTGGAGTATATTGATGGTTTAATGATTTTGTAAACGGTTTCAGGATATTAATTATGATGAATATGCATGCTTAGATCTGATGAATGTTTGATTTCGATTTCGTACGTTGATTGTGGATGTCTTCTAGCTTGATTAGTGTATCTAGGTCATAGATCTTAGGATTTGTGGTTGTTTGTGTGGTTTGCTAGAGATATTAGCCATAGTAGTTGTTGTTGAATGTTAAATAGAACTGAGTGTGTATCCTGTCTCAATACCCGATAAGTGAGAGATAGTCGTTTAGTGTTCGTCATTAGGAATCCGAGTGTCAGCTGTCTGAGAGGAAGTTGGTATTAGGTGTCTAGTGATTGTTGCTATCCTGAGTCAATGTTCTTATCTTAAGATTACCCCGTGCATTCTTCGAATTTATGATGGACACTGAGACTGAAAGGTGATCTGTCTATTCGGGTACTTTATCATTGTTGGAGAGACCGAAAGGTAATCCACTATCTGGTGAGTTATTACATCTTTAGGTTCCTTAGTTGGTGATACCCTGAGAGTGATTAGGGATCCACTAGGTAGTCTAGAGATGTTTCCTTAGAAACCCAGATCCATCATAGTTTCCAGAACCGGTAGAAGTTGTGCTCTGCAAGTAGGATTCCGACCTAGGTAGTATTCTTCCCTTCTCTGATTTCTTCCTTAGTTCCTTCTTTTGATAGCTTGAGTCGATCTTTAGTTTGTTGCATTAGTAGTTAATCTTTAGTGTAGTCAATCCCCCCAATCATCAATATTTAGTCCGATTCAGAGTCTAGTATTTGTATTCAGTGTCTCTAGGGTTCGATAATCCGATTTACCATTAAGTTGGCTACGCTCGAGAGGTACACTTGCCTGTCGGTGTGGTTTAGTCGAAGGTACTCCATTTATTACTTAGGAGTCTAGGTTAGGTTTAGTTAGTTTTAATATAGACCGTCTGGGCGACTTCACAAACCATACGAGTGGGGACCAAAACATGATGAAGCCTTTCAAACTCTCAAGCAAAAATTGTGTGAGACTCCAATCTTGACTCTTCCTAATGGAACCGAGGACTTTGTCGTTTACTGTGATGCTTCTAACTTAAGCCTTGGTTGTGTTCTCATGCAACGAGGTAAAGTGATTGCTTATGCGTCTCGACAACTAAAAATCCACGAGAAGAATTATATGACGCACGATCTGGAGTTAGGTGCGGTCGTGTTTTCTCTCAAAATTCATAGACACTACTTATATGGTACCAAATGTGTATTTTACACTGACCATAAGAGTGTTCAGCACATCTTCAATAAAAAAGTACTCAACATGAGACAAAGAAGTTGGGCTGAACTTCTAAACGGCTACGACTGCGATATTCGCTACCATCCTGGCAAAGCGAATGTCATAGCCGATGCTCTTAGTCGTAAAGAATCTATCAAGATCCACAACATTGAAACTCGCATCTTTGACGCACAATATCTTTCAGTCACTGAAGGAAACATGTACAATGAAATGACATGTGGTGTTGAACTCCAACTAGAAACCATACCCAATGGGTTACTATACTTACTGAATCGTATCTGGATTCCAGACAGAGAAAATCTTCGTACCCTCATCATGAACGAGGCTCATAAGAATCGTTATTCTATACATCCCGGTGCGGATAAAATGTATAAGGACCTCCGTACTCAATATTGGTGGCCTGGTATGAAAAAGGACATTGCTCTATATGTGTCCAAGTGCTTTACTTGTTTGAAGGTTAAGGGCGAACACCAGCGTCCGTCCGGTTTACTTGAACAACCCGAGGTTCCCGTGTGGAAATGGGAGTGTATTGCTATGGACTTTATAACCAAACTCCCGCAAACGTCTCGTGGTCATGATAGTATTTGGGTAATCATCGATCGTTTGAAAAAATCTGCTCACTTTCTACCCATCCGTGAAGACTATTGAGTCGAGAAATTGGCTCGAATCTATATTGATGAAATTGTTAGTCGCCATGGTGTACCACTCAACATTATTTATGATCGTGATGGATGATTCACATCTCGTTTCTAGCAATCTTTGTAATCAGCTTTGGGTACTCAATTGAATCTTAGTACGGCTTACCATCCTCAAACTGATGGTCAATCCAAGCGAACAATTCAAACCCTCGAAGATATGCTTAGAGCATGTGTCATAGACTTTAAGGGAAATTGGGATTTACATCTACCTTTAGTCGAGTTCTGTATAACAACAGCTACCATACAAGCATTGATATGGCTCCTTTCGAAACACTTTATGGTCGGAAGTATCGTTCTCTGCTAGGACATGTTTTGTAACTGTTGATAAAATTATGTGGTTTATCAGAAGCGAACTTGTTAAGTTTGCCTAGCCTATTAGAGGCTACGCATCTTTGAGGAGAACTTATTAAGTTCGCCTATAGCAGGTCTGTGGCTATAAAGAAGATATCAGAGTAGACTTCAGAGAGACACGATATCAGGAGGAACTGATTAGAGACAGAATTATTGTAAACTGATATTGTGGTGGAAATACGAAGCGTTTATTTACACCATTGTTGTTGATTGAGTTAGACGCGCACGTTGATCATGGATTTCGCACGTTATCACCGTGTCGTACCGCGAGTCTAGAGATCTGTCACGCACCGAATTAGGGACCTACAAGTGGTATAAGAGCTTTTGCTCTTGATTAGCAGAAGATTCGTGGTGTTTTCGTGTCCAATCAACAAAAAATTTTCAGAGATTTTGAAGATTTTTCATCTTTTTTGTGTTTTTGATAAAAATGGAGAATTTTTTATCATTTTGGATTGATTTTGGATTCTTTTGATGAAATTTATCCGATAGAAGTGTTCCTAATCAGTTCCTACACATTCCTACGGTTCAATTTAATCAAATTCCATCAATTCAGCAAGATATGATGATTTTCAGAATTTTTGGTTCGTGTTTGGTTGAACAGCTGATGCAGGCGAACTTAGAGAGGCGAACTTAATAAGTTCGCTTGGTGCAGATTAGGCGAACTTAATAAGTTCGCTTGGGGTCAAGTTCGCTTAGTCAGGCGAACTTATTAAGTTCGCTTAGGCCGTATCGGGCGAACTTAGCTAGTGTTCTTAAAAAAAAAAAAAGTTCCGGATATTTTCGCAAAAAAAAAAGTTCCAAGTATTTTGCCGGGAAATTTCTTCTTGTTCAATTTTTTTAGGGAAAGCTTATATGTTTGGTTTATATCATTTTTGAAATTTTGAATTTTTGAAATTTTTAAAAGAGTATTTTGGCGGGAAATTTTTTCCGGATATTTTCGCAAAAATATCAAAATGTCAATTTCATGTGATGATAATGAGATTGAAACTATGCCACCGAGGCTTTTGTGCATATCAGATTTTCGTAACTGGAAAGTCCAGTTCGTATCCGAAACTGATGAAAATTTTTGGAGACCAATAACAGAAGGATATGTGTATCATACTTTTGACTTTCTGGAATTTTGTGATGTTCCTAAACCAGTGACAGCTCTTACTAAATTAGAAAAGCAGAAGTTTGATCGAAAGATGAAAACGTGTGAAACTTTAACGTTGTCTTTACCAAAAGAAATCATTCATAGTCTCGGCAAGTGTCCGACTTCAAGAGAACTATGGGAAGCTTTGAAGAAAAAGGGTGAAGCTACTACTCAAGCGTTTGTGGTCTTGATCAAAGAAGAAGTAGTAAAGCAGAGTGTTTCTGAAAGTGATTCTTCTACCGAGTTAAGTGATAGTGAGAGTATTAGATCTGGTGAAAGTACTCAGTCTACCGAGAGTGATGTAGAGACTGAAGTAAGCTTCTAGACAGTTGAAGATGATCTGAGTGTATCAGACACTGATGTTGAGCCTGTCATTGTTGATCAAAAGGGTGAAGTTGATGATGACGTTTTCATGGCTCCTGGTGCATCTTCTTCAGAAGTAAAACCTGAGGTATTTTCTAACTCTGAAATGTTTTGTTCTAACTGTGTTTCAGTTAAGGATAAAATGATGAGGGTTATGGATGACAACGTCAACCTCATTTGTGATATGAAATCGATGCACATGGTAAATCAGAAACTAAAAGATAATGAGAATGTGTGTATTGAGAGAATAGAATCACTGAAGAGGGATATAAATTCTCTGACTTTGAAGATCAAAGAGCAGGCATATCACCTGGATATGTCCTTTGCAGAAATTGAGAAACGAAATAATGATCTTGCTGAGAAAGATAAGGAACTAGCTGAATCTAAAGCAGAGGTAATCAGATTGCATAGAAAGTTAGAAAGCTTTGGAAATTCATCATTCTTATTAGAACATTATCATAATAATACTAAAGAGGGGAAGGGAACTAATGGTATTGGTTATGTTCCTCCACCATTCAATGGAAATTATTCTGTTACACCTGAGATTATAAACGTTGAGGATTTAGATCCTAAGACTGTGTTAAAAGTGAATCCAGTCACAGGTGAAGATATGGTGTATTCTGATGAGAGTGATGATGAATATTTTGATGAAGCTAAGGTAGAGGGGATACCGAAAGAGGTTAAGAAAGAAGACTCAAAGGTTGATTCTAATTCATCTGGAAATTATACATTTTGAATTTCTTCAAATTCAAGGAGAGTTCCATATGTCAGAGATTATAAAGACAGGCGTACATGTTTTCATTGTAATGAGATAGGACACATTATGGTGAACTGTCCTTACAAAAGTAAAGGGAAGAAGCATGTAGTTCCTGAGAAGATGAAGTCAGAATCAAAACCTATTGAGAAAATGTTTATTCATTCTCAAACTCCAAAAGAAGTTTATGTAGGAGAATCTTCTTCAAGTGCATCTTATCGTGTGAAGATTCCTTATATGAGAGATTATCGTGAGACGAGATCTTGCTTTTCTTGTGGTCTTGTGGGTCATATTCAGATTGCTTGTCCTCACAACGCCAAAGGTAACCGACATGTTACTCCAGAAAAAGTTAGAACTCATGGTAAGCCTTATGTTAACCCAAATGTGGTTAAACCTCATGATACACTAAAGAGTAACTCAAAATCTGAGGTTAGGCTTTCTAGACCTCAAAGACGGAGGAGAAACAGAAGATTGAGAAAACTTTTAGAACAAGAGCTTTCATAATCTAAACATTTTTCAACTGACCATGATTGTTCAAACACTTCACATTTTAAGCAAAAAGAACTTAATGAACAGAAGTGTGTTTGGAAATCTAAAGTTTCTGTTTCTGACTCGTCGGATCAATCTCCAAAAATTGATGAGAGATTCGGTTTTGAATGGAGTGAGGTTTATTATTTTGATACAGATGGACGACCTATGACTACCATGGCTTGGGTCCCAATTTCAAATTAATGTTTCTTGTTAGATGTGTAGGTTTTACCAAGAGGGACTATTAATACCATTTTGGTTGTTGATAGTGGTGGTTCTAAGCACATGACAGGGAATGACATCTACATGAGTAAAGAGTTGTTGATAACTGAGAATCTATTTGATTCAACGACTTGATTCTTAAGGGGGAGAATATGTCACACACAATGTTTTTGAAACAGTTTTACAAAGTCCAAATGATAACCTGAAACTTAGGATGACGATGGTGAGCATAAAGTCGTTGATGCAACCATTTGACTAGTTGAGGGGGAGTCTACAGGATAGAGGGAGTACAGAACTATGTTGGTGACAAAGGCAAACACATTCATTGGTTCCTATACAATCCAATTTGGATTCTGCTATTCATGTGCTAAGTGATGTCTCCTCATTCTGGAAATTCGGATAATCTTTAGTAAAATCTCATATGTCTTGAAGATAGTGCATTTACTTTATGTTGGCATACTAGTGGGGTACACGTTGTATTTCATACTTAAATGGTACCTTAACTCACAAGAAAGTGGGAATGAGATGCTTTAGTTTCAAATCTTATAATATTGACAATTTGATTTTGTGTGTCATAGCGTGATCCTATTTTCTTTGAATGTTTATCGCGTATCATAACATGCAATATGAAAGTCTTGAAAAGATAGAATGTGATAATCTTGAAAGATATTGGTTTGATTGGTCAAGGCTTGAAAGAATGACATAGGATACCATTTGATAATATATGGATTTTATATCCAAGATGTGTGATTGATATCTCATATATACTGATATGATCTTCTTACTCGTAATGTTCGACCAAAAAGATGTGATTTTGTATTTTACATTTCAGTTTATATAGAGAAAAACCAAAAAGATTTTGTCTTTCTTATGTTTGAAAAATCAAAAAGATTTTATTTTTCCAGCTTCTATGGAAATTTTAATTGTTAGTTATTTTTTGTTATTCTCCTTTGCAAAAACTGAATATTTCAGACAGAAGTTGACAAGGGGTCCTTCTCCCAAGTTTTCTTCTAGAAATAAAGAGAGAAAGTGCAGATGCACAAGACGAAGACTACAGTGTGTTTGTTGATATATGAAGACGGATGACAATCTTCTAAAGCTGTTGTCAAGGGGGAGTCTGTTGGAGAATATTCTGGTGACAACGAGCTTGAAGATATTATGTCTTAGTTTTGGAGTCTTTGACTTGTAATTGATAGAATTGTTAGCAACAGTTAAAGGGGAGTCTGTTAAGACATGTTTTGTAACTGTTGATAAAATTTTGTGTAAGTTCATAGAGAGGCGAACTTAACAAGTTCGCCTGGTTTATCAGAAGCGAACTTATTAAGTTCGCTTAGCCTATTAGAGGCGAACTTAGTAAGTTCGCCTAAGCATCTTTGAGGCGAACTTGTTAAGTTCACCTATAGCAGGTCTGTGGCTATAAATAAGATATCAGAGTAGACTTGAGAGAGACACGATGTCAGGAGGAACTGATTAGAGACAAAATTATTGTAAACTGATATTGTGGTGGAAATACGAAGTGTTTATTTACACCGTTGTTGTTGATTGAGTTACACGAGCACGTTGATCATGGATTCCGCATGTTATCACCGTGTCGTACCGCGAGTCTAGAGATCCGTCACGCACCGAATTAGATTGGTGAAGCACAAATCACTGGTCCCGAACTTATTAAGGAGATTTCCAACAAGATCATGCTAATCCGTGACAACCTTCAAGTAGCTAGGAGTCGGCAAAAGATCTATGCCGACAAGCATCGAAAACCCTTGGAATTTCAAGTCGGCAATCTAGTTCTTCTCAAGGTATCCCCTTGGAAAGGCGTGGTTCGTTTTGGAAAGAAGGGAAAACTTGCACCAAGATTTTAGGTCCTTTTAAAATCCTTGAACGGATTGGGAAGGTAGCCTACAAACTGGATTTACCTGAAGGACTCAGCAACGTACATCCAACTTTTCATGTCTCGAACCTGAAGAAATGCTTAGCCAACGAAAACCTCCACATACCACTGGACGAGGTTCACATTGACGAGTCAATGCATGTAACATCCCTAAAATAAATAAACGAAAGTAAAAGAAAATAAAGATCGGGACTAAGGAACATGGGGGTTTGGCCTTGGGCCGGCCCATGGGCCGAGATCAAGAGGGAAAAACCCCTCATATCAGCGCCCTCACCTCAGCCTCTCCTCATTTCCCTCATTTGCACAAGGCTAGAGAGAGAAAGAGAGAGCTCGGGATCAAGCTCAAAGTCTCGAGGATTGTTGCTCACCATCTCTGGAACGTATAGAAACAAGAAGGAAGCAAAACCAGGTAACCATGATGCCCAAATCTGAGTTTTAATAACTTTCAGGATAAAATCGTGTAAAGGTTTAGTTTTTACGTATGATATTCAAAATAGACCACATATTCGTGTTCATGGATGAAAAAGAAATGTTTTGAACGTAAAAAGTTCAAGGTTTGATCGATTAGAAATAATTAGCCAGATCTAGGGTTTCTAGTTGGGGAAGAAGATTGATGCATCGAAATTACTAGTTTCGATATAGGTAAATCCATCGAAACTACCTAGTTTCGATATAACCCCATGACCCGAAACTACTAAGATTTTACATAAGTTACTTATCGAAACTACCATAGTTTCGATATAAACCCATGGCCCGAAACTACTAAGATTTTACATAAGTTACTTATCGAAACTACCATAGTTTCTATATAAACCCATGACCCGAAACTACTAAGATTTTACATAAGTTACTTATCGAAACTACCATAGTTTCGATATAAACCCATGACCCAAAAATAGTAAGATTTTACTTAAGTTACTTATCCAAACTACCATAGTTTCGATATAAACCCATGACCCAAAACTACCATAGTTTCGATGTGATTCATCCACCGAAACTACTGGGTTCAAGCATAGTAATGTCTAGTGTCATCTAGGAGCACTACCTTATGTGTATGACATCATTATACAGATTGTAAGTGACCTTAGTGACGCTCAGTAACAAGCTAAGAGTATTTCAGAAACCACTCATCAGGTGAGTTCTATGTGCCCCCTATGTGTTACGTGCAAATGATTTTAAATGTTTTGGGACTGAAGTGTATACATGATATGAATTAATGTTATGTTATGTGTTATATGACAATACATGCGGAATATAAATATAACAAGTATGTTTATAAATAAAGAAATGAAAGCATGACATAACGTATAAGAAAGAAATCTTGTTTTATATCCATGTATATATTGCTTGCCAAATATGAAAAGTATGACATAACGTATAAGAAAGAAATCTTGCTTTATATCCATATATATTGCTTGCCAAGTATGAAAAGTATGACATAACATGTAAGAATGAAATCTTGCTTTATATCCATGTATATATTGCTTGCTAAGTATGAATGAATGTTATGGACGGAAACGATGATAACGGCTACTTCGGTAGACGGACGACCATTCGACTATTATGCAGCCAGAAATGAAAGTCTAGAAAGGTAGACTAAACTAAGGCCACTACGGTGGAGTAAGTCGCTTAATCGATGCATGACTGCATATATAGTTCGAGTGGGAAACGAATGCCTTAGGGCAGACGGGCGAATATGACGGACTACAACGGTAGGACGGTAAAGTCGGACGGCTAAAGGTTTGCTGGCCGGCTTAAAGATATGACGGACGGTTTCTAGTGCCGGGCGGTTAAGTAAATGGTCTACGACGGTAGTTTGAGAACGCTTGTCTTTGTGACTTACGTAAGCAAAGTAACGGGTTGATCACCCATATGTGCAAGACCAACGATTGTGCACTAAGAACTAAGCATGTATGTATTTATATACGTACTCATTACGAATGTTATAAGAAATAAGTAAAGTATAGAAAAAGAATATGTATATAATACATATATATATATATATATTATATGATAAGTTTATATCAGATTGCTTTAAACTAGAACTCACCAGCGTTAGCTGACTTTTAGTATGCACTTCAGGTAGAAAGAAGAAAGGGCGTGCTATGGCGTGACGGCTACTCGGCACAACTGACATCCTAATTACTTGAGTTTATGTTAAGACAATGTTTATGTTTAAATGTTAAGACTTCCGCTGCTACGTTATGTATTTGACTTATTGTACGCTTCCGCTCTGTTAAATGATTTTAATTTAAAAGTTCAGTATGGATTACTATGTTTATGAGTAAATCTAACAAGTGAGGTCTCCTGGTAAAGGGGCCTTACAAGTTGGTATCAGAGCAGTAGTTTGAGAGATTAAACATCCCTAAATGTCTAGACTCAAGCTTATAATGGGACCAACGCACGGATGTCAGTCTAGGTAGCCAATGCCAACGCCAACACAACAAGTAAGTAATAAAGTTAATGCCTGTAGTTAGGGATAGATGCCTTAACTTAGAACGCTTAGATGTCAATGTCACTACTGGTGTGAAGAGTTTTGAACAAGAAAAGCAAAGCAAATTATTAATGACAAACCGATCATGTAATTAAGAATTTACCTTGCTCGTATTGTTCTAAATTATGATCTGAAGGAATGACATTGATGTATACCCTTTTACTTATCAGGAAATCTAGAAAACTATGGCTCGTAGAGGAGGAACTGGATGCCGAGGCGGTCGCACTGGCCGAGTCTGTAGACCACCATTGAACAGAAGACGTAATGATGAGGAAAGTGTGCATGTGGAACGGGAGGAAAGCGTGCACGAAGAACATACTGAAAGTGTGCACAAAACTAATGTGACCCTACCGGGTGAAGGCAACGAAGGATCTCTACAACTGGAACCCGAAGTTAGGATACTAGTGCCCGTCAGGTTGTGCTAACTTTGAAGGGCGTACTGCCTGATCTGTTATCTGAGGCACTAAAGAAGAGCAAGGATGAGGAGTAAAACAACCATGAGGAGAAAGTGTATGATAGCGATGGGGATGAGGTGACTGTGGGACTGAACACCCGTGGGTGTACCTACAAAGGATTCAAGGACGGTGACCCACCTAAGTTTGACGGGAACTAGGATTCGGTGGCTACGTTTGAATGGATTGAGAGGATGAACGGCGTAATCAACATAAGCGAGTGTCGACCAGACCAGGCAATTAAGTATGTGGCTCACTCTTTCACCAACGAGGCACTGAGTTGGTGGAGAAACATTCAAAGGACTAAGTCGCCAAACGCTCTCAAAAGGATGACTTGGGAGGATCTAAAAAAGCTGATAATCCAAAAGTTCTATCCCTAGAACGAGATAGATTGGGTGGAGAATGAATTTCTGAACTTCAAGGCTGGCAACAAGACTCATCGCTAGTACACTTCTAGATTCAATGAGCTGGCTCAACTGGTACCCCATTTGGTACATATTGAAGAGCGATTGATCAAGTACTATGTCAAGGGCTTGCCTCAAAGGGTCCGTGTACATGTTAAAGCCAACCTACCCTCAACCTTCGAGTCGGTAGTGAATTTGAGTGGAATCGTCTATGACGATTATGCTAATGAGGACCCGGTTCCAGAGGCACCCAAGCGGAAATGGGAAAATCCATCTAAGGGAAATGGAAGGGGAATATTTGCAACTGAAGCTAAGAAGACAAGGACAGATGAGTATGAAACGTGCATGAAGTGCAGAAGGTAACACCGTGGTGAGTGCAAAGCAGGCTCCACAATGTGCTACAAGTGCGGGAGAGCAGGCCACTACTCCAAAGACTGTCTGAGGGACGTCAAGTGCAAGGCTAGAGAGAGAAAGTGAGAACTCGGGTCTAGCGAGAGAAAGCTTGGGATCAAGCTCAAAGTCTCAAGGATTGTTGCTAACCATCTCTGGAATGTATAGAAACAAGAAGGAAGCAAAACCAGGTAACCATCATGCCTAAATCTGAGTTTTAATAACTTTCGGGTTAAAATCGTGTAAAGGTTTAGTTTTTACTTATGATATTCAAAATAGACCACATAATCGTGTTCATGGATGAAAAAGAAATGTTTTGAACGTAAAAATTTCAAGGTTTGATCGATTAGAAATAATTGACCAGATCTAGGGTTTCTGGTTGGGGAAGAAGACTGATGCATCGAAACTACTAGTTTCGATATAGGTAAATCCATCGAAACTACCTAGTTTCGATATAGCCCCATGACCCAAAACTACTAAGATTTTACATAAGTTACTTATCAAAACTACCATAGTTTCGATATAAACCCATGACCCGAAACTACTAATATTTTACATAATTTACTTATCGAAACTACCATAGTTTCGATATAAACCCATGACCCGAAACTACTAAGATTTTACATAAGTTACTTATCGAAACTACCATAGTTTCGATATAAACCCATGACCCGAAACTACTAAGATTTTACATAAGTTACTTATCGAAACTACCATAGTTTCGATATAAACCCATGACCCGAAACTACCATACTTTCGATGTGATTCATCCACCGAAACTACTGGGTTCAAGCATAGTAATGTCTAGTGTCATCTAGGAGCACTACCTTATGTGTATGACATCATTATACAGATTGCGAGTGACCTTAGTGACGCTCAGTAACCAGCTAAGAGTATTTCAGAAATCACTCATCAGGTGAGTTCTATGTGCCCCCTATATGTTACGTGCAAATGATTTTAAATGTTTTGGGGCTGAAGTGTATACATGATAAGCATTAACGTTATGTTATGAGTTCTATGTGCCCCATATATATATATATAGGGAAGGGTTCAAATACTAACCAACATTTTATGTGATAACCGTGCTAACCACTATAAAACAATCACATAATTTATAAATTATTTTTTCTTTTAATTGTTAAAATAGTAATTAAGTATCTTGAATAAATATTTTGAACGTAAATACGGAAATGATGAGTCTTACGTATACGTACCAAATAATGTTACATATACGTGACACATAGTGTTTACATATATGTAACATTAACATAATGATAATTGTTACATATACGTAACACTATGTTTGAGAGTGGTTATCATGGTTATCACATAAATATTGGTTAGCATTTGAACCTCACCCTATATATAGGGAATGGATCATTTGAGAACTCCTAAATATTTTGAGAATTCGCGAGAACTCGTCAAAAATCCAACCAAAACCATTTTTTTTTACTATTTTTATTGTTATAATACAACATAAAAAAATAAATTTATATATGTAAATTTACATGTCTTCATATATTAAAAAAATATACACTTGTGTAAGTTTACCACTTACACATGTGTAAGTGTTTACCATTTAAAAATGTATATAAATTTTTTTAAGGATAATTTAGAGAGAATGGATGAATTAATTGAAGAGATAAATCATTTTTTGTTATATTTTAATAATAAAGATAGTGAAAACAAAAAAAAAATGGTTTTAATTGATTTTTTGACAAATTTTCGTAAGTTCTTAAGTATTTATGAATTTTTATTTGAATCTAACTCTATATATATATAGAGAGAGAGAGAGAGAGAAAGGATATTGATCAATACCAAACCCACTTTTATTAACAAAAAACAAAAACTCCACCATATGTTTTGATCAATTTTGACATAATAGATCCAGTGGTTTACAATTTATTAGAATTTTTTATTCATTATTTTGAATAAATATATGACTGGAAGGGTACTTCTGTCCATTAACTTTGTTCATATACCTATGATGTTAGACTCTCTTCCCTACGATCACACTCCCAAATCTATCACACACACCCCAACAGCCCCCCCCCCCCCCAACATTTTCCTCTGCCGATCCCCCCTTCCTCCAGATCTTGCCCTAAATCTTCTCCATCGGATAACAAGCACTAAACCGATCAAAGAATCGTCAAGTAGACGGAGGTGGAGAGGGTTTAAAGGCTCCGATTCAAACCAAAAACCACTCTCTTCCATAAAAACACACCACGACTGATTTTAATCACCGGAGAAATTGAACGGGGACGATTCAGAGGAGAAAACAACTGAACGGTTTGTAACACCAATTGTAGGTATCTTCTTCTCCACATCCTCAAACTAGGGCTTTTTGTTGTCTCGGTATTAGCTAATTAATCTCAGTGACACCGTTAACTGAAACGATACAAGATGGTGAAATCATTTAGTTGAAATAGTGATTGTTGTAATGATCTTGGTTCGATAGTGAAATGGTACAGTTGCGAAAGGTCCTGGTGACAGGGTATGCTTGTTTTGTTTCCTTCTTTTTAGCATTTACATGCCAAATTTAAGTTGAATAATGATAGTTTGTTAAATTTTGAAATAATTGAAGGTTATTGGTGGGACTTTGAATGAAAATGGATGCTTGTTGATCAAGGTGACTCATATTGGGTCAGAAACTGCACTTTCACAAATTGTTCAAATAGTTGAGGCTGCTCAACTTGCAAGAGCTCCTGTACAGAAGCTTGCTAATCGGATATCAAGGTTTTTTATACCTGCGGTGGTTTTTTGTACAAGCGAGTCTGATGAGTAGCCAAGAAACGGAGTACCACTCAAATGATTTCGACTGGGAGGAACTTTTTGCTCCATATGTTGTTAGGCCCTACATTAGGATAACATGTGTTGTTATGCCCTACATTAGGATAACATGTCTTGTTATGACCTACATTTACACCAGGATAACATGTGTTATTATGCCCTACATTAGGAAAACATGTGTTGTTATGCCCTTCAATTACAAAGATTCATTTGTGCATCTAGCTTAACTTAGATTCTCCATAAATGTTTTATAAACCATGCATCAAATGAATTGTACACAAATCATTTGAACTTTACTTGTGGTGTCAAAACCTATATATGCTCACCAACTATTTATAGTTGACCCTCTCATTTTATCATGTTTCAGGTACAGTTGTTTGAGTTGTGATTCAAGCTACTTCACTTAGGGTTGAGGACCTAGTCTTAAATTTTAATATGGAGATTTATGTATTCTTTAATTCTTGTAAATGATGTAATTGATTAGTTGAGTTATGAAATGAAACTTATTGTTTAATTATTACAACTTTAGCAAACCATGAGCTTATGAACAGTCTACATGTCCCGCCCCGACGTTTTTGCCGTCGGTTGGGGTGTGACAGTTTGGTATCAGAGACTTGGTTATAGGGAATTAGGTTATTAGACACTCTTGACCTAGACTATAACCTTAGGACACCCATACTATGCCATGCTACTACATGTTACATGATTATTTCTTGTGTGAATATTTTTACATGTTATACTATATAATTACATCATATGATACAATACTTAATAGTCTATGATTCACATTACCTGCCAACTTTTGCCTCATATTCATTGCCATTTATTTGATTTATTTAAAGTGCTAACCTAAGTTTTCACACACACTCATACACACTTAGTTCTTTATGCACCCTTAAACTCACACATATAATGTCACCACCTCTTGTGATCTAAATCTAAACTATTGGGCCGAAAGCCCATTAATAATAAACAAGAAGCCCACTCACCCTCCAAGAAGAAGAAACCTACTACAATATACAAGCCTCACTTTCGGGCCTCAAAGCCCAGTCCATAACAATTCTCATCATAACCATGAGCCCAAC
Source organism: Smallanthus sonchifolius (assembly GCA_023525975.1). Classification (NCBI taxonomy): domain Eukaryota; kingdom Viridiplantae; phylum Streptophyta; class Magnoliopsida; order Asterales; family Asteraceae; genus Smallanthus; species Smallanthus sonchifolius. Next base: position 41,959,411 of record CM042019.1, on the reverse strand, counting down.
AATAGTGTTATTAATACATGATGGCTGGAAGAGTGTGTAGGCCCATGAGGGATTCTGACTAAGGAAAGACAGGGTACTTAAGTATGTCTTAGTGACCCACCCCTCTTTCCTGAGAATTCCCCTCAGGGATGCATCGCTTATAGGTCAAGTGTATTTTTAAAATACTATTGTGAAGACTCGGTGTTATGACTAGTCAAACTCTAAATCTATGAGAACTCCTATATTTAACACTCAGTATTTTATTATCACTTACAACCTTTTCCTTATTTCTCTGTTAGACATGGACTCCTACTCTCCTTCCTTCCCAGTATACCGTCCAAGAGCAGAGTCTGATTGGGAAGAAGACATCAGGTCACCCGTGTATCGGTCACCACCACCCCCAGCTGCTAGGCCAAGGTTTGATGTAAGGGCAGATTGGGCTATGAACACCGGCCCAAGACTTCGAACACCTAGATCACCTCCATTAAGAGACCCGTATCTGGTGCTCGACCCGTATCATCCTAACCCTTGGGTAAGGCATACCACGACACCATCTAGTGTTATGGGAATTCCAACCAATGACGTCCACCTATATGTAAGGACCTCAGAATTTGAAAGGCAAAGGATGGAGTAAGGGGTAATGCACGACTTGCAGGACAAAGAATGGATATGCTAGCAAACCAAATAAGGTACCAAAAGGAGTTAATCTCCATCCTCGAAAAAGAAATACTGGAGCATCGCACGGAGACAGCTAAAGCTGAAGCCAGATCGGCTACCCGAGTGACCATAGCGGTACTCTTCTTGGGAATTATTCTCCTTCTAGTGGAAGGCTACAAGAGACGTTAACAAAAATTATTTACTGTCTTTAAATTTTCAGTATGAGAACCATTTCCCTATGTTTTGAATAATGTTTACCATTTCAACATTTAATAAATTTTATATTTTTTCAACTCTGAAGTCATTATTCATTGATTTAATACGTTGAATGTGAACTTCATCCATTATATTTTCATTGAGATCCTCCAAGTATCACCTTCTTCATCCAACACGATTTGGTACATTACCGGCAATCTCCTTCATAAACATATCATCCTATTAAATTTAAACAACCTCGTTATTTTGTTCAAACCAAACGTTTATCAAACTTTTAGAGAGTATCAAAAATATGAATTTTCTATAAACATTTACACCTTGCAAGGATAATTTAATACAACCCATTTTATAAAAATATTATTTTGAATTGATAAATAATTATGATTTTTCCTCATTAAAATAATTATTTCTAAACCCTGGCTAATTAAATATACGACTACTTGTTTAAGCCAATAAATTATCTTAAAAATATTCTCTTATTAATAATTGAAAATTTAAAGATTTTTCCTATAAATTGTCTATTTATTTAGATTATTTAACCCAATAGTTTCATTACTTTATATATCTACAACCAAGAACAAATTACAACTTCATATTTTCAAACAAAGATCAATTATTTGTAAACATATTTCCCTAAGTGTTCTCAAAACCTCTCGTTACCTTTCACTTGCCGCTTCAAGAGACGATCCATACCGCGTAGACCTCAACCATCCTCATCAACCTCAACGAGATTTAAAGAGCTAGAACCTAACTACCACATTTTACATGAACGCCAAACAACACGCTTCTCCACAACACTCGATCACATACGAAGCTCGTTAGTATACGTCACACAAGAAATTCAATAACTTACGTATGCACGATCACAAGATACACAACACGATCACATGATACATGAAACTAGTTATTGCAAGTCACAATTTACTAGATGGATCACATAACACATGAAACTTATTTAGTTACAAAGTACATGATACTAAATTGTGCACATTATACATGATACTAAATCATTTACATCACACCTGAAGCCTTATTTGGTTACAAAATACATGATACTAAGTTGTTAACATCATACATGAAATTCATCTCTTACCTATACATGATGCTAAATTGTTCACGTTACCCATGAAACTTATTTGAATACAAGCTACATGACATTAGATCATATATGAAACATGAGTGTTTACATTATACACGGAATTAGATTGTTTACATTGTTTCAATTGATTAAGTACATCATACACAAGACATGACTATTCACCCTATCCATGAAAGCTACTCGGGGTTTGACGTATTCTTGTTCAAACACGAGGAAGCTATGAAGCCCTAAATTATGCCACGTTATTACTCTTTAGTACCTGATTGGCTCTACTATTTATGGACATAGTTATTGTTAGCAACACATACGTGAAAGCAATAGTTACGAATTAAGTGTTTTTGTGTTACCCCCTGGACCCCACACACAATGGGATGAACTATGTGGACCATGCAACGATTTGGATAATTACGGGTGCACACGTAATTATAAAAATCAGCGCATGGGAGACATAGTGAAATCTGTCGTGTGTTATGACATGAAACCAATCGTGGAATATAGTAACAATAATAATGTGATATGATAAGGACATGGTGGATACGCCACTGGTACTTCCTATATATAAGTGTTCCTGTCATAAAATCAGAAGTAGCGTTATTCTTGTCACGTAAAGTTTTATGTTGTTTGATGGGCCAATGCTTGTGAAATCTCTTTCCCACTAACAATTCATGAACATGTTAGATTACATCTTAAACAAATCTTGATCACCTAGTTCCCATCAATTCCATTCCAAGTGATACACTTCATCTTTAGAATCCAAATTATTATTCAACAGACTTCCCCCTTAAATTCTCTTAAACTAAACCCACTATCATCATTCGTGCCGGATCTTGAGAAACAAACCTGAATCTTTATCAATTGTACCCCTCAAACCAATAGTCAAGGCCCGCTTAAAACCCAAACCCTCACCTTTTCTGATTCAGTAAAATCCACTAGTTAAATTTCGGGACGAAATTTCCATAACATGGGGAGACTGTAACATCCATGATTTTTCAGACCGTAAATTTTCTTTATTCCTCTTGTAAGAAAAATAGTTAACACAAGAAATCTCGAACTTGTTAAAACTCTTCATGTCAAATTACTTATTATTTTACACATATATAAAATTAATTCTTTTTTTAAACCTTGCATCACATATATTTCTCTATAACACATGGATGAATGTTTAGTTATAAAGGTAGGTATGCAAATACATTTACTCGCTTGAAATTTATTAATTTAACCACGTAGTAATATCGGTTTAGTTCATACAAAAAGATACATATTCAATGTTTTTAAAACCTTAAACTTGTTTTGAACCCTAGAACTCTTGGACTTTCAAGTTGAACCCTCTCACCCTCAATTTGATCTTCAATTTTGACCCATATAACCTTAATGGACCTATTTTGACTTTAAAAGTCAAAGAATCCAAATTCCTTGAAATTCAAAACTGATATCAATCGATCCCAACTGTTATGGACTTTCCATGATCTCCTTAAAGAATATCGATCAGTTTCAAACCATATTAACATTCCAATTTAACATTTTGAAAGGCCAATTTTGAATTTGAAATAGGTTTGACTATCCAGAGTCAAACCGTGTCAAATTGAATTCCTAATCACAAAATTAAACGCGCATCAAGGGCGAAAATCATGCCCTGACTGTTCTCGCTTGAATCCAAACCTAAAACAAGACCCGATTCATCATAAATCAATCGATTTAATGCGGAAATCATCCCTACAACTGTCACCTTCCTTTTCGAATCAAATCAAGTGTTTAAGACGAAACTGATCTGCAGGTAATAGTCTCACACCTTCGTAATCACTCATACAAACTATCAAAACACACATACGTATAGCATTTCACCTCTACATCTCGATCAAGCACCAAGATCTTCGTTCCTGTCTCACTAGCCGTCGACCCTCTAATCTCAACCATTTCAGGTACGATTTATGGCATTAGACTCGTCGTTTCTTTCCGATCAAAAACCCTCTGTCAATTCCAATTGACAGAGGGAAACGATCTCAATTGAATCTAGACTTTGAACGATCTGCGTATAATCGATTTGGGATTTTGATTCATTTGAGTTTTCGTATTCAAATTTCTAGTTTGTATTAATGACCAGCGAACTACCTAGTTCAGCCGGTTGAAGAGCACGGTCCTGAACTAGGTGGCGTGGGTTCGAAACCCACAACCCACACCCAACAAGCCTTTTTGCGTGTTTTCTGATACCAGAACTCGACCCCTTCGAAATTACGAGTTAAAACCAATTCGAAAGAGACCTGTGGCAGGGACACATCCCTGGTTCAGTGGTTGGTACTCAACGCCTATGCGAGGCAGACCCGGGCTTGACCCGGGCAGTACCCATTCATTTTTAAAAACCTATTTTAAGGCTTAAAAATTATTTTTATAAACCTAACACTATTTAAATCAGAATAAAATACTAACCCTTGGGTAAGGCATAAAATATCTATTTCTACAAATTTAATTGTTTTAAATCTTAATTTAATTATTTAAAAATATATTTTTAAATAATTAAACAAGGTATTCAATTTCCTAAATTTATAAATATCGTGACAAGATATTTTTATATAAAATTACATTCTCATAAATCATTTGTTTTCTATACACACACACACACACACATATATATATATATATATATATATATATATTAGAGTTTAATTAAATAAAAATTTTCTAATATATATTAATAACTACATTTTTAAATTTATTAAATTATTTCTTTTACGTTAACAAAATTTATTTAGGGTTTTACCCTTTATTTTGACACATTATAAATGAATAAATAAGATAGATTTACTTATAAATATAATATCACATTTCTTTTAAAGACTGTATTTTAAATAAATAAAGGAAATTTATTTATTTAAACTCAAACCCTAAAACAATTATTGATTTCCCTAAATATACATTGAACTTACATTTTCTTACCAAACTTTTATCTAAATACATGTAACCTACAATCCCCTTTTACATGAATTGACTAAACTCTTGTACAAATCCACACATATCAACACCCGATGAACATTAGATCATTACTTAGACTTTATGCACAATACTAATACAAGTTCATACAATTCACTCTAGGTCAAGTATGTGATTGCAAAATACTGATACAAGTTCATACAATTCACATTAGGATAACATGTGTTTTTATGCCCTACATTTACACTAGGATAACATGTGTTGTTATGCCCTACATTAGGATAACATGTGTTGTTATGCCCTTCAATTGCAAAGTTTCATTTGTGCATCTAGCTTAACTTAGATTCTCCATAAATGCTTTATAAACCATGCATCATATGAATTGTACACAAAACATTTGAACTTTACTTGTGGTGTCAAAACCAATGTATGCTCACCAACTATTTATAGTTGACCCTCTCATTTTATCATGTTTCAGGTACAGTTGTTTGAGTTGTGATTCAAGCTACTTCACTTAGGGTTGAGGACCTAGTCTTAAATTTTAATATGGAGATTTATGTATTCTTTAATTCTTGTAAATGATGTAATTGATTACTTGAGTTATGAAATGAAACTTATTGTTTAATTATTACAACTTTAGCAAACCATGAGCTTATGAACATTCTACATGTCCCGCCCTGACGTTCCAGCCGTCGGTTGGGGTGTGACATACCCTCTACCAAGGATCGACGACCTGTTCCATCAATTGCAAGGCGCAAGTTGGTTCTCAAAAATCGACCTTCGATCCGGGTACCATCAGTTGAAGGTGAGGGGAGAAGGCATACCGAAAACCGCATTTCGCACGCGTTATGGACATTTCGAGTTCCGCGTAATGTCTTTTGGATTGACAAACGCCCCCGCATCGTTCATGGATTTGATGAATAGGGTTTGTCGACCGATGCTGGACCGATCGGTAATTGTGTTCATCGATGATATCCTCATCTACTCCAAGAATAAGGGTGATCACGCATTTCACTTAAAGGAGGTGTTGGAAGCTCTGAAGAAGGAAAAGTTGTATACTAAGTTCTCCAAATGTACGTTCTGGCTTAGGGAAGTCCAATTCCTAGGTCATGTCATTAACTCGAATGACATTATGGTTGACCCAGCAAAGATAACGATGGTAAGGGAATGGAATATCCCTAAGACGCCATTTGAAATCCGCAGTTTCTTGGGATTGGCAAACTACTATCGGAGATTCATCTAGGATTTCTCAAAAATAGCTTCGCCATTGACAAAGTTGACTCGGAAGGAGGTAAAGTACGAATGGGGGTCGACCCAGGATGAGGCGTTTAAGGAATTGAAAGAGAAGCTAACCAAAGCTCCAGTCTTGGCCCTTCCCGAGGGCAATGAAGACTTAGTGGTATACTCTGACGCTTCGGGTCAGGGATTGGGATGCATGTTGATGCAATGCAGAAGAGTGATCGCGTATGCGTCACGGCAGTTGAAGATTCACGAAGCTAATTATCCGACTCATGATTTGGAACTTGCTGTTGTCGTATTTGCATTGAAAATCTGGAGGCACTACCTCTATGGGGTGAAGTTTACTATTTACTCCGACCACAAAAGTTTGAAGTACTTCTTCGAACAAAGAGAGCTTAATATGAGGCAGAGACGATGGTTGGAACTCCTGAAAGATTATGACTGTGAGATCATGTACCATCCTGGAAAGGCAAACGTGGCGGCTGATGCTCTAAGCCGAAGGGATGTGCCTACTCCTATTAGAGTGAAAGCTTGCCAGTTGATAGTAACATCAGATGTGATGAGATAAATTGAAAGAGCTCAAGATGAAGCACTTAAGGAAGAAAACATAAAGAAGGAAAGAATGGTTGGCCAACATGACAAGTTGGAATATAACACCCTTGGTGTTAGGACACGTTTTGGACGTGTATGGATACATATGGGTGGCGAGCTTAGAACCAAAATCTTGGATGAGGCTCATAAGTCTCGATACTCTATCCATCCTGGTACCAATAAAATGTACCAAGATCTGAGGAAGGAATACTGGTGGCCTGGAATGAAACATGAAGTGACAAAGTATGTAAGCAAGTGCTTGACTTGCTCACAAGTAAAGGCCGAACACCAGAAACCGTATGGAAAGATTCAACCACTTGATATACCGGAGTGGAAGTGGGAACACATTACCATGGACTTCATAACCAAGCTACCTCGCACAGCTAAAGGTCATGACACCATTTGGGTAATTGTAGACTGTTTAACGAATAGTGCTCATTTTCTACCTATTCGCGAGACGTTCTCGTCGGAAAAGTTAGCAGAAGTATTTATTAACGAAGTAGTAGCACGACATGGGATGCCTTTGACGATCGTATCTTACCGGGACACACGATTCACATCGAGGTTCTGGAAAAGATTTCACGAGGCGATGGGCACGAGGCTTAATATCAACACGGCATACCACCCACAAACGGATGGTCAGTCCGAAAGGACCATTCAGACCTTGGAGGATATGCTTCGCGCTTGTATTATCGATTTTGGCGGCAGTTGGGACAGTCATCTGCCATTAGCCGAATTCTCCTACAACAATAGTCATCACACGACTATAGGCATGTCGCCTTACAAAATGTTGTATGGGAGAAGATGCAGGACCCCGGTTTGTTGGGGTGAGAATGGACAGAAGGAATTAGGAAGTCTTGAAGACGTAAGAGAAACGTCGGAAAGGTTTGATCAAATCAAAGCACGAATGAATGCCGCACAAGATCGTCAGAAATCCTATGCGGATAAACGACGAAGGCCTATCGAGTTTGATGTTGGGGACAAAGTAATGTTGAAAGTGTCACCCTGGAAGGGAATCATACGATTCAGGAAGAGAGGAAAGTTAATTCCGAGGTTCGTCGGACCATTCAGGATAATGGCACGGGTTGGTGAAGTCGCTTATCGGCTAGAGTTGCCTGATGAGTTAAGTGGGATTCAACCTACCTTCCTTGTATCACACTTGCGGAAGTGTTTGGCGGATGAATCGGCTCACGTACCACTTACTGACATCGAGGTCGACAACAGCCTTAACTACATCGAAGAACCTGTGGCCATCTTAGACAGAAAGGAGAAGCGTTTGCGTAATAAGATTATTCAATGAGGTAGTCGTACCCTCATCTATTTGACTTACGATAGGTTTCGGGGACGAAACCTATTGTAAGGGGGTAGACTTGTAACATCCCAAAATTTAAAACGACAATTATAATAACGGAATAAACGAATGAGGCATGACGGGCCGGGCCGGATGGGCCAGCGGGCTTGAAGGGGCGAACATAGGGGAGCCTCCCCTATAAATAGCCCAAATCACTCCACATTTCCCTCAATTGCAAGTTCTAGAGAGAGAAACCGTAGAGAGAGAAAGTTGGCGGATCGACCCGAGATTGAAGAAGTGTGTTGCTCCAGAGTTTGTGAGAAGAACCTTTGGATCAGAAGCTCGATAAAGGTAACGATCCAACGTAGATCTGAGTTTTTTTTCGTTTTTGAGTTTTTCGGGTTTTGGACGAAAATGTGACGTTTTTACGGATGAAACTGGAAGAAAAACATGGATTTGAGATCCTTAATGAAAAGCAAACATTTTGGATGTAAACAAGTTCGGCATCTTGACGTGATCAGACCCGAATGCGAAAGTTAGGGTTTTTACGGGGAAGCAGATCCTGCGTACTTATCAAGTACGTAGGAAGAGGGTCCTGCGTACTTATCAAGTACGCAGGAAGAGGGTCCTGCGTACTTATCAAGTACGCAGGAAGAGGGTCATGCGTACTTATTAAGTACGTATGAAGCAAAGTTTGCGCACTTATTAAGTACGCAAGAGCAAGGCCCTGCGCACTTGCTAAGTGCGCAGTCATCAGGCTGTTTAGGTAAAGTCAGTATGTTTAGAAGGTTAAACCGTTAGAGTCGGGATTTCGTCTGATGTGTATTTAACTAATCAATTCAGATCGGAAGTGACGTTGGGGGACCTTTGTTTAGGACAACCCCGATTAGCTTATCAGGTAAGTTCTAGAAGTCCTTCTTTAAATGTTTTAATTAAATATTTTTGGGCTGGTGTGCATACATACGGAATGATGTTTTTAAAATGAGGTTTACGAAATGATGTTTACGAAACGATGTTTACGATATGATGTTCACGAAACGATGTTTACGATATGATGTTTACGAAATGATGTTTACGAAATGAAATGTTTTGCCAAATGAAGTTTACGAAAGGTTTACGAAAGAGATGATGTTTTGTTTAATAAAACGTACAAATTTTTTAACTAAAATGAGGTAAAGGTTTTATGAAAGTCACAAATGAATGAATCTGCCACGAGTTCCTACGGGAGCTAAGGTATGTATGTATGTATTGGCCTCACCCTTACGGGAGGCCTTTGTGGCTGGCTAACGGTTGTACAACTGGTTGATGATGGGGTGACGACGGTCACCCATGGGATTACCGGGATCCCAATGGAAGGTACTATTCCTTGCGGGGAAATAGTGCCTATGTTATGTTCTGTCTACCTAGAGGTAACGAGCCTTAGGAGACATATGTTTGGTCTACCTAGAGGTAACGAGCCTTAAGAGACATATGTTTAGTCCACCTATAAGTAATGAGCCTTAGGGGACCTGTGTGACGGATGAATTAGAGGTAACGAGCCTTAAGTTCATCCGCTGGTATGCGATGTATGGAATTGACGGTTACGAGAAGGCGTAGATTCGGTTCATGTGGACTTATGTTATGATGCTATGTTACGATGTTATGATGATGTTAAGTTATTGCATGTTTTACGTACGCTTTTGTTAAACAAATGTATGTTATGTTTTTGGTAAAATGTTTATGTTAAGGTTTTATGTAAAGCTAGAACTCACTAGCATAGCTGACTTTTTAGTATGCACATTTAGGTTAATGGCAAGTTATGGTGATGGACAGTGATGCTTGGCAAACGAGAAGAGTTACCCGGATGATATGAAGATTGGCATCCCGTTTTAAGTTGTTTATGTTATGTTTATGTGTTTGACAATGTTACGCTTCCGCATGTATGAACAAGTTTTAATTATGATGAATGAAAGATTCCGCTGTCGTATTTGATATTCAAGTTTAATAACTGTTTGTGAATGGGTAAATCCAACAAGTGAGGCCTCCCGAATTTGGGGTCTTACAAATTTTTATTTGATTGTGGTGTAAATGAAATATTTGTTACTATGTAATTCTCTTTTGGAAATTAATTATAGTTCAGGCCATTTAGCCCCGTTGTCATACGAATGTTAGTTTTTATTTTTTTTTGTAACAGTAATGTAACTAAAGTATTACTCCAATACAACTTGAGTATTTCACCACTGTAACGATTTGTTACATAGAAAATGTTTCCTTATATTTATGTAAATATAATACAATTTTTTTATATTGGTCGTTACGTTAATGTAATAACTGCGTTCGGGAAAAAAATTTAAAACATTTTGAGACTATAACCGAATTAAAGAGAAAAATGCGATGAGTTAAATGGTGTAATTTTTATAAAAAAATAATATAATATAAAAATGTTATGAAAGTTTTAAAAACATTAAGGAATCTTAAAATAAAAAGTAGGGGGAAATGTAGATGACACATGTCATATTAATTTAAAATTTGATTTTTTATAAGATAAGCTATATGACTCTTTTGTCCTTTTCTATTAAAAAACACTAGTTAAACATGGCAAGATCATGTTCATTTAAAATTTGATCAAGAGCTATGGTGAAGTTTTTGGGTTTTGTTAATAAAAGTGGGTTTGGTATTGGTACAAAACATATTTATCATAAAAAGTGTAGGAAATAATTTAGACCATTGATCAAAATAATTTAAATGTTAAGATTAGTTAGTGATTAATTATAGAATTAATTAGAACGAGAAATCAATAGAAAGGGTAAAAGAGGGAATTTGGCACCCTCTTTTGACCTTTTTAATTAAATAATAGTTCCCCTAATTTTTTTAAAGTTAAATAACTTTTATATCCATTATTATTTTTTTATAAAAATCGTAACATAAAAACGAGAATTTTATCCTCTTTAATATGAGTACATTATTGTTATATTTTTTTAAATGAATTTTTTTAAAAAGTCATGTAAAAATATCACCGCACTGATAACAACACGATTACATGCGATAACAACACAGAAATAATATATCAGCATAGTGTAAAATGAGATAACAACACATTGTAAACGGGATAACAACACAAAAAAAGAGTGTTGGTATCCCACGTACAATGTGTTGTTACCTCACTTTACACCGTGTTGCTAAATTTTGTACTGTGTTGTTATCGCATTTACATGTGTTGCTATCAGTGCAGTGTCATTTTTACATTGTTTTTTTTAAAGATACATTTAAAAAAAATATAGCAATACTATACTCATATTAAAGAGAATAAAATTCTTGATTTTATGGTGTAACTTTTTAAAAAAAATGATAAAGTATATAATAGTTATTTGAGTTTAAAAAAATGGGTGAAACTAATATTTAATAAAGAAAAGTCAAATGAAGTCGTCAATTCTCTCTTTAACCCTTCCATTGAATTACACTCATGTACACGTGTCACCACCTTGTTGTTTCCTACATTTTTTTATGTTATTTATGTTTTGTACAATATCCTTCATCTCTCTCTCTCACTATATATATATATATATATATATAGGGAATGAATCATTTAAGAACTCCTAAATATTTTGAGAACTCGCGAGAACTTGCTAAAAATCCAATCAAAACCATTTTTTTGTTTTTACTATTTTTGTTGTTAGAATACAACATAAAAAAATGAATTTATATATGTAAATTTACAAGTCTTCATATATTAAAAAATATATACAATTGTGTAAGTTTACCACTTACACATGTGTAAATGTTTATCATTTACACATGTATATATTTTTTTTAAGGATAATTTAGAGAGAAGAGATAAATTAATTGAAGAGATAAATCATTTTGACGAGCTCTCGCGAGTTCTCAAGTATTAATGAGTTCTCATTTGAACCTAACCATATATATATATATATATATATATATATATGTGTGTGTGTGTGTGTGTATATATATATATATAGGGAGAAGATTATAAGAAAACTCATTTTAATGAAATAACTTCTTATTAAAGGCAAAAAAAATAATAAAAAATTAGTAACTAAAAATATAAATCAAAAACTAAAAAAATGGTTCGGAGACGACGTGGGAAATATGGTCTCCGAACCACTTTTTTAGTTTTTGATTTATACTTTGAGTTATGATTTTTTTATTTTTTTTTGCTTTTAATGAGGAGTTCTCTAGTTCTTTCATGAACCCAACCCTATATATATATACACATATATATATATATATAGGGGACAGTTCCACTAAAAAGTGGGTCAAACGCACCCCGATTGAGCACATTTTGGAATCGTCTCACCGAACCCTAACCCGGACCCAAAAACCTAAACCCCCTCCACCCGCACTCCCACAAACCTAAACCCCTATCCAACCCTACCCCGAAAAGCCTAAAACCACCACCCCCACCCCTCAAAAACCTAAACCCCCCTAAAAGCCTAAACCCACCCCCACCCACCCCTAAAAACCTAAACCCCTCACCTCTACCCCCAAAAAAAAACCTAAACCCCAAGGCTAAACCATAAGACTAAAACCCTAAAATTCAAACGTAAAATCTAAATCTTAAAAGCTAAACCCTAAAAGCTAAGATGATAGAGTTCAACGAGACGGTTCCAACACCACTGAAATTAGCTCAATCGGAGTTCGTTTGATATCGTTTTTTAATGTTTTTGTCATATCTTAGATTTATTAGCGAAAAACTTCTTCTTATTTGATACTCCCTATATATATATATATATATATATATATATATATATGCAAGTGTTCCTTTCAAAACCATCCATTAATTTCAAAACCCACAAACTCAATGATATTGTAGGATCAAGATCTCTTCATTTTTATACACAGATCTTATTCTCTCTTTCATAACCACACATATTTTTCATTCTCTCTTTCCAACAATTTTGAGGCTCCGAATTTTACAAGCAAGCTTCTCGATTCTCAGACCTATAATTTTTGCTAGGCCCGTTCAAGCAAGCTTTTTCGTTTCTCAGACCTGTGTATTGGGTCTTGTTTTGGCTTCCTATCATCTTTCCTCTTTGTTCTTAGATCTAGGTTGTTCCCCACACAGGTATGGTTCTCAGAACGGCAACATTCGCATTACATTTAAGTGATTTCAAAATCTACACGCCTGTTGTTATTTCGATTTATCAATTTCATGTCTGCATCTGTGAATCTCTTATGATAGGTTTTCTCAAACTGCGCATTGATGTGTTTTAGGGCTGCCAGATCTACATTGAACATTGATTTTTTTTCTTCTAAGGGGCCAATTAGACACTGCGTGATATGTTATTAGATGAATTTGGTTTACCCCAATTTGGTTTAAATTTTGAGATGTGTGATGTGGCCGGTTTGGTTGCCACCGATATCATTGCATACAAGAAGTACTCTTTGCCTGCAAGTTTGACTTTCTCTTTTTAAGTTCTTTATATTTTCTTTCCACCAACAGTTTTAAACTTCAATTGTTAGCTTAATTAGTTAATAATTATTCACCAAGTTTGAATAGGCTGGAGAACAACAATTTTTTTTATGTGGAGTTTTGAAGTTCAAATTTGGTGTGTGTTTATGGATTTTTTAGTATCTGTTATGGATAAGACGATTTGATATGTTTTCTAGTATCTGTTATAGGATCCAATTTTTTTTATACTTTATTAGTAATTACAATTTTATGTTGGTGTAGGTTGATTGCAACGAGAAGGCTTGCTTCAAGGCTAAACCATAAGCCTCAAACCCTAAAATTCAAACGTAATTACTAATCGGTTGTGAGGTAGTTACACTGTCAATCACAAAAAAATAATAGCCTGTTCTAGGTTCATTCAGTTCGTGACACTAATGTAACTAGAGTATTACACCAATGTCTCTAATGTATTACACCAACGTAACGATTCGTTACATACCAAATGTTTCGTTACATTGATGTAAATACTAACATTCATATATGTGATTGATAGCATTGTTTGTTTCAACGATACTTTTTAGGGTTCAATAATGTAATACTTTGTTAATATAATGTATTTTTTCTTTGATTGTGGTGTAAAAGTTACTTTTGGTGTATCCGTTACATTGATGTAATGACAGACGTTTGTAAAAAAAAATTGACGAGCTTATACATAATTAAAGAGAAAAAATAGACAAATTTAATTGTGCATTTTTTATATAAAAAAATAGTATAGAAAAGTTATAAACTTTTTAAAACTTTGGGGGTGAATTTTTTTATAAAAAAGAGAGATAATGAGGGTGGATAAGAATGTGACATTTGTCACCTTTTTATTAAATCTGAATTCGTATAGTAAGTTAAATAACTTTATTGCCCTTTTCATTAAAAAGAAATCCAATGACACATGTCAACATTATGTGCGTTAGTGGTTTAGATTAACCATCGGATTGGAGTTTTAAAGTTTTTACAAATATAGTGAGTTTTGAATAGAACACAACCCTATATATATATATATATATATACACACACATAGAGTTGGGTTAAACTAAGAAGCAGATTTTTCCTAAAAAGTACATATTTAGGCATGGTGTTCATTCATTTTAGGCATTGTGTTTTTTAATTTTTAAACATGTTTACAAAAATAAAACATAAACACCGTGCCTAAAATGAATAACACCATGTCTAAACATGTACTTTTTAGATAAAATCTTCTTTTTAGTATAGCTTACACACACACACACACACACACATATATATATATATAGGGTTAGGTTCAAATGAGAACTAATAAATACTTGAGAACTCGCGAGAACTCGTAAAAAAACCAATTAAAACCATTTTTTATTTGTTTTCACTATCTTCACCCCTTCTCTCTAAATTATCTTTAAAAAAATTTATATACATGTATAAATGGTAAACACTTACACATGTGTAAGTGTTAAACTTACACGTGTATATTTTTTTAATATATGAAGACATGCAAATTTACATATATAAATTCATTTTTTATGTTGTATTCTAACAATAAAAATAGTAAAAACAAACAAAAAAGGTTTTGATTGGATTTTTGACGAGTTCTCAAAATATTTAGGAGTTCTCAAATGATCCACTCCCTATATATATATATATATATATATATATAGGGGACGGTTCCAGTAAGAAGTGGGTCAAACAAACTCCGATTGAGCTCATTTCATCGGCGTTGGAACCGTCTCATCGAACCATAACCCGGACCAAAAAACCTAAACTCCCCCTCCACCCGCACCCCCAAAAACCTAAACCCACCCTCTAAACCTACCCCGAAAAGCCTAAAACCACCACCCCTAAAAAACCTAAATCCCCCACCCCACCCCCCCAAACCTAAACCCACCCCACCCACCCCCACAAAAAAAAATCTAAACCATAAAATCTAAACCTTAAAAGCTAAACCCTAACGCTAAACCATAGGGCTAAAACCATAAAATTCAAACGTAAAATCTAAACCTTAAAAACTAAACCCTAAAAGGTAAAGATGATAGAGTTCGACGAGACGGTTTCAACGACGCTAAAATTAGCTTAATCGGAGTTCGTTTTATATAATTTCTTAAGGTTTTGTGATTTCTTAGATTTATTAGCGAAAAACTACTTTTTATTTGATTCTCCCCATATATATATATATATATATATATATATATATATATGTTTCCTTTGGGTTTTATCTATAAAGTATAAAAAATACCTAAAATTTTATTATGAGAAAATAAAAGTAAATTTTGTGATTTAAAAGGCCTCTATGGAAATAATCAAAGTTATTTCAAGTCGGAGCAGAAAATGAGCCCGTATTATTTCGTCATATGGTTATCTCAATCTAGACCGGCCGTTGATCGATGACGGGCAATTCTCAAATGAGTTAGGGTTTCAAATTAAGTTTCTTACTTGGAGTTTGTGGAATGAACTCTATCGTCTTAAAACTAGTAATTTAAATCACCATTAATGATGATTTAATATATATTAAAAGACATCTTTGAAGTGTGAGGTAAAATTAATGTAGCAAATTTACAAGTGGAAAAGTAAGAGGTACAAGCTTTTATATATTGTTTATTTATTTTGTTTTACAATTGCAGTTTGTATTAAAGCCCTTCGAGGTTGGAAGCCAAATAAAAAGATTGGTTTGGTCTGGTGTTACCCATGCTTTATGTTCTAGCCACCGTTGCCTGTTCAAAACCTGCAGCCATCCCTTTTCCTGTTTTAACGTATTTCTTCTTACTATTTTTATTATATATATTTTTTTCTTTCTTGAGTTTTAAATTATAACCATACGTTTTTCTCGCACCGGTTGAATTTACCTAAATGTTTTGGCTTTATTTTATAAGCTTTCGAGGACATTAATTTCTTTCAAGAACGTTAACTTATTACGCGGTTTAACACGCCGTAACGTGAGTAGGTAAAAACTAATATTATCGCCCAAAAGCCATCGTCACACGCGGGGCCTCCTTCTAGTTAAGATAACATCTTAATTAGGTTTCTTTAATTACTTAATGTTTATTATAACTTTAAGTTAAACTATATTATTTTATCAAAATTATTTTTATTATCTCCGTATAAATTTTGTTACAGCGTAATATATTTTCTTAATCTAGAAAGATAATTTATATTTTATTACAAACGAGAGTGAAAAATCCATTTTTGAACCATAAATAAAAGTATGTTTTGAAACTGAAAAATATATTATATTAAATAGAGCTTAGTTTTAATATGATATCACTAAAATAACGAGGTCATAGTAGCATATTTAAATTTATCTATAAACCTTTTATAAAAAAGTTATATGAGAAAAATAAAATGATATTTTAAATAAAAATAAAATAAAAATCTAAGATAACTGAAAAATTTTAAGTAAAACGTGGATCACGGTTATTGTCTTATTATGCAACCTTGAGTCATCTACACTTTTGTTCCTAAGCATTTGATGTTATTCGATTTCGATCCTTTTTCTTTAATGTGAACATGGGACCCTGCTGTCGCATCGTCATGACGCTGAACTCTAGTAACGCGAACTAGGTTTAATGGGCCGGTCCTAGGGAGAGGCAATGTGGGCGACGGTCTATGGCCCACCCATTGAGGGAGCCTGAAATTTAAAAAAAAAATTATATATTACTTATATATATATATATTTAAAAAAATTCTATATTACTTGCGATGTGAGGCCATTTTTTTCTACTCGTCCCGGGCCCACGAATTTTCTGGAGGCCGTCGCTAATAAATAATACTATATACTGATTTTTTGACTGATTTTACTCAATTTCGCTCAAAATGATAATTATAAACAAAGTAAGAAAATGTACAAGCGAAAACGGGTGCAAATCAAGGGTTAATCAAATGTATTTGTTTTTATAGTTATGCTACTGGTATTACATTTTACAACAAAATAAAAGTCATATTACATGTATGAACTGTTATCTGTCAATTAGTTAACGTTTAGATCATAAAAACCCAATTTACGTATTTGACACGAGTCTTTCCTATAAATACATCAATAGACTCCCTCAAATTCGTACTTTCAAAAAAAAACTATGGAGGTTGAGAAAACATATGGAGGCCATGTGGTGGTATTGCCTTACCCAAGCCAAGGCCATATCAACCCTCTCCTCCAATTTGCTAAAAGACTTGCCTCAAAAGGCCTTAAAGCCACCATTGCCACCACCCATTACACCCTTTCCTCCATCTCCTCCCCACTCATCACGGTTGAGCCGATATCCGACGGGTTCGATGACGGTGGTTTCGCTCAAGCCCAGTCTGAGGAACTTTTCCTAGACTCGTTTAAATCCAACGGCTCACGAACACTCACCCAACTCATCAATAACCACAAAACAACCAAGGACCCCATCACTTGTGTTGTGTACGACTCTTTTTTGCCTTGGGCTCTTGACGTGGCTAAGGAAAATGAGATTCTTGGGGGACCGTTTTTCACCAACTCCGCCGCTGTTACCGCCATTTTCAGCCGGATACATGACGGGATACTGAGGTTGCCGGTGAGATTGGAAGATTGCCCCGTAGTGATTCCGGGTGTTCCGCCTTTGAATTTGGAAGATTTGCCGAGCTTTCTGAATGCACCGGAAAGTTATCCGGCCTATTTGAAGATGAAACTGAACCAGTTTTCTAACTTGGATAAAGCTGATTGGATTTTCAGCAACACTTTCCGATCACTGGAATATGAGGTTATTGTTGAATAATATTTTATTGGTTTTAAATGAACTCAATATTTTATTGTTCAATTTTGTGTAGGTAAATCTTTTCCTTTTTCATTATACGCTTGTTACTAATCATTAAGTATCGTTGCTAATGGTAGCCCTAGATTTCCTATTGTGTAGGTCTTGGATTTGAATCATGGCAATAGTAAAAAATGTGTATGTGGCAAGGTCATAGGTTTTATCCAGTTGGGAGTTCCTCCTGTGGTGGGCTGCCCTGCATGTTCTAGGTGTTGTCCCGAAAAAACCTAATTATATTATAATATCTAGGTGTTGCCGTTAAAAAAAACTAATCATTAAGTAACCAGGGTACGTGTGAACGAGACAAGCCGCTCGTAAACTACTTTAGATCGATTCGTTAAAAATATTAATCGAGCCGAGTTTAAACGAAGTCGAGCTTACGTTGAAGCTCACTTAAACGAACATATTATTTATATAATTCTTATTTAATATATTAAATATATATTTATATATATAATTAAAATTATATGTCGGTCCCTCTCACATGAGATACTTTTCAGAATGTCACATATGGGTTATTTTATATTTTTTTTATTTTCAATATTCTAATTATGCATATTAACAGCCATGCGATAGTGAGGTTTCATAATTTTTTTTTTACTCAAAAGTTCTTTTTTTATATAGATTTGCCACGGCCATGCGATTGAACAGTGAGGTTTCACAATTTTTTTACTCAAAACTTTTTTTTTTATATATTTGTCACAAAACTTTAATAGAATAAAATTTAGTTTCTTTTTTTCCTCAAATTTGTTTTTTTATAAAATTATAACAAAAATCCAATAGGTTTATTTTTTTAGTAAACTACAGGAGCTTTTTTTTTTCTTCAAAACTTTGGTTTTTTATAAATTTGCTAATATACGATTTTTTTTAAGGATAATTTAGAGAGAAGAGATAAATTAATTGAAGAGATAAATCATTTTGACGAGCTCTCGCGAGTTCTCAAGTATTAATGAGTTCTCATTTGAACCTAACCATATATATATATATATATATATATATATATATATATATATATATATATATTTGTGTGTGTGTGTATATATATATATAGGGAGAAGATTATAAGAAAACTCATTTTAATGAAATAACTTCTTATTAAAGGCAAAAAAAATAATAAAAAATTCATAACTAAAAATATAAATAAAAAACTAAAAAAATGGTTCGGAGACGACGTGGGAAATATGGTCTCCGAACCACTTTTTTAGTTTTTGATTTATACTTTGAGTTATGATTTTTTTATTTTTTTTTTGCTTTTAATGAGGAGTTCTCTAGTTCTTTCATGAACCCAACCCTATATATATATACACATATATATATATAGGGGACAGTTCCACTAAAAAGTGGTTTTTCGCTAAGAAATACTAAAAAGTGGGTCAAACGCACCCCGATTGAGCACATTTTGGAATCGTCTCACCGAACCCTAACCCGGACCCAAAAACCTAAACCCCCTCCACCCGCACTCCCACAAACCTAAACCCCTATCCAACCCTACCCCGAAAAGCCTAAAACCACCACCCCCACCCCTCAAAAACCTAAACCCCCCCTAAAAGCCTAAACCCACCCCCACCCCCACCCACCCCTAAAAACCTAAACCCCTCACCTCTACCCCCAAAAAAAAAACCTAAACCCCAAGGCTAAATCATAAGACTAAAACCCTAAAATTCAAACGTAAAATCTAAATCTTAAAAGCTAAACCCTAAAAGCTAAGATGATAGAGTTCAACGAGACGGTTCCAACACCACTGAAATTAGCTCAATCGGAGTTCGTTTGATATCGTTTTTTAATGTTTTTGTCATATCTTAGATTTATTAGCGAAAAACTTCTTCTTATTTGATACTCCCTATATATATATATATGCAAGTGTTCTTTTCAAAACCATCCATTAATTTCAAAACCCACAAACTCAATGATATTGTTGGATCAAGATCTCTTTATTTTTATACACAGATCTTATTCTCTCTTTCATAACCACACATATTTTTCATTCTCTCTTTCCAACGATTTTGAGGCTCCGAATTTTACAAGCAAGCTTCTCGATTCTCAGACCTATAATTTTTGCTAGGCCCGTTCAAGCAAGCTTTTTCGTTTCTCAGACCTATGTATTGGGTCTTGTTTTGGCTTCCTATCATCTTTCCTCTTTGTTCTTAGATCTAGGTTGTTCCCCACACAAGTATGGTTCTCAGAACGGCAACATTCGCATTACATTTAAGTGATTTCAAAATCTACACGCCTGTTGTTATTTCGATTTATCAATTTCATGTCTGCATCTGTGAATCTCTTATGATAGGTTTTCTCAAACTGCGCATTGATGTGTTTTAGGGCTGCCAGATCTACATTGAACATTGATTTTTTTTCTTCTAAGGGGCCAATTAGACACTGCGTGATATGTTATTAGATGAATTTGGTTTACCCCAATTTGGTTTAAATTTTGAGATGTGTGATGTGGCCGGTTTGGTTGCCACCGATATCATTGCATACAAGAAGTACTCTTTGCCTGCAAGTTTGACTTTCTCTTTTTAAGTTCTTTATATTTTCTTTCCACCAACAGTTTTAAACTTCAATTGTTAGCTTAATTAGTTAATAATTATTCACCAAGTTTGAATAGGCTGGAGAACAACAATTTTTTTTATGTGGAGTTTTGAAGTTCAAATTTGGTGTGTGTTTATGGATTTTTTAGTATCTGTTATGGATAAGACGATTTGATATGTTTTCTAGTATCTGTTATAGGATCCAATTTTTTTTATACTTTATTAGTAATTACAATTTTATGTTGGTGTAGGTTGATTGCAACGAGAAGGCTTGCTTCAAGGCTAAACCATAAGCCTCAAACCCTAAAATTCAAACGTAATTACTAATCGGTTGTGAGGTAGTTACACTGTCAATCACAAAAAAATAATAGCCTGTTCTAGGTTCATTCAGTTCGTGACACTAATGTAACTAGAATATTACACCAATGTATCTAATGTATTACACCAACGTAACGATTCGTTACATACCAAATGTTTCGTTACATTGATGTAAATACTAACATTCATATATGTGATTGATAGCATTGTTTGATTCAACGATACTTTTTAGGGTTCAATAATGTAATACTTTGTTAATATAATGTATTTTTTCTTTGATTGTGGTGTAAAAGTTACTTTTGGTGTATCCGTTACATTGATGTAATGACAGACGTTTGTAAAAAAAAATTGACGAGCTTATACATAATTAAAGAGAAAAAATAGACGAATTTAATTGTGCATTTTTTATATAAAAAAATAGTATAGAAAAGTTATAAACTTTTTAAAACTTTGGGGGTGAATTTTTTTATAAAAAAGAGAGATAATGAGGGTGGATAAGAATGTGACATTTGTCACCTTTTTATTAAATCCGAATTTGTATAGTAAGTTAAATAACTTTATTGCCCTTTTCATTAAAAAGAAATCCAATGACACATGTCAACATTATGTGCGTTAGTGGTTTAGATTAACCATCGGATTGGAGTTTTAAAGTTTTTACAAATATAGTGAGTTTTGAATAGAACACAACCCTATATATATATATATATATATATATATATATATATATATATACACATAGAGTTGGGTTAAACTAAGAAGCAGATTTTTCCTAAAAAGTACATATTTAGGCATGGTGTTCATTCATTTTAGGCATTGTGTTTTTTAATTTTTAAACATGTTTACAAAAATAAAACATAAACACCGTGCCTAAAATGAATAACACCATGTCTAAACATGTACTTTTTAGATAAAATCTTCTTTTTAGTATAGCTTACACACACACACACACACACACACACATATATATATATATATATATAGGGTTAGGTTCAAATGAGAACTAATAAATACTTGAGAACTCGCGATAACTCGTAAAAAAACCAATTAAAACCATTTTTTATTTGTTTTCACTATCTTCACCCCTTCTCTCTAAATTATCTTTAAAAAAATTTATATACATGTATAAATGGTAAACACTTACACATGTGTAAGTGTTAAACTTACACGTGTATATTTTTTTAATATATGAAGACATGTAAATTTACATATATAAATTCATTTTTTTATGTTGTATTCTAACAATAAAAATAGTAAAAACAAACAAAAAAGGTTTTGATTGGATTTTTGACGAGTTCTCGCGAGTTCTCAAAATATTTAGGAGTTCTCAAATGATCCACTCCCTATATATATATATATATATATATATATATATATATATATATATATATATATATATAGGGGACGGTTCCAGTAAGAAGTGGGTCAAACAAACTCCGATTGAGCTCATTTCATCGGCGTTGAAACCGTCTCATCGAACCATAACCCGGACCAAAAAACCTAAACTCCCCCTCCACCCGCACCCCCAAAAACCTAAACCCACCCTCTAAACCTACCCCGAAAAGCCTAAAACCACCACCCCTAAAAAACCTAAATCCCCCACCCCACCCCCCCAAACCTAAACCCACCCCCACCCACCCCCACAAAAAAAAATCTAAACCATAAAATCTGAACCTTAAAAGCTAAACCCTAACGCTAAACCATAGGGCTAAAACCATAAAATTCAAACGTAAAATCTAAACCTTAAAAACTAAACCCTAAAAGGTAAAGATGATAGAGTTCGACGAGACGGTTTCAATGACGCTAAAATTAGCTTAATCGGAGTTCGTTTTATATAATTTCTTAAGGTTTTGTGATTTCTTAGATTTATTAGCGAAAAACTACTTTTTATTTGATTCTCCCCATATATATATATATATATATATATATATATATAGGGGAGGGTTCCAGAGAAAACCACAAGTTAGGCGAAAACCGAGAAAACCACTAAAAAAACCAATTTTACCCAATCATATAATAATATTTTTTTTTGTTTTATTTTATTTTTATTTATTTATAAGAGTATCAATGTAATATTAAACATTTTTACCAAAAATCATTTTTACACATAGTGTTACGTATACGTAAACATAAAACAAAAAATTGTGGTTACGTATACGTAAATCAAAAAAATTATTTTTGGATACGTATACGTAAATAAATTTTTTTGCCTAAAATGATGTGGTTTTCTCAGTTTTCGCCTAACTTTGTGGTTTTCTCTTGATCCCTCCCCTATATATATATATATATATATATATATATATATATGTTTCCTTTGGGCTTTATCTATAAAGTATAAAAAATACCTAAAATTTTATTATGAGAAAATAAAAGTAAATTTTGTGATTTAAAAGGCCTCTATGGAAATAATCAAAGTTATTTCAAGTCGGAGCAGAAAATGAGCCCGTATTATTTCGTCATATGGTTATCTCAATCTAGACTGGCCGTTGATCGATGACGGGCAATTCTCAAATGAGTTAGGGTTTCAAATTAAGTTTCTTACTTGGAGTTTGTGGAATGAACTCTATCGTCTTAAAACTAGTAATTTAAATCACCATTAATGATGATTTAATATATATTAAAAGACATCTTTGAAGTGTGAGGTAAAATTAATGTAGCAAATTTACAAGTGGAAAAGTAAGAGGTACAAGCTTTTATATATTGTTTATTTATTTTGTTTTACAATTGCAGTTTGTATTAAAGCCCTTCGAGGTTGGAAGCCAAATAAAAAGATTGGTTTGGTCTGGTGTTACCCATGGTTTATGTTCTAGCCACCGTTGCCTGTTCAAAACCTGCAGCCACCCCTTTTCCTGTTTTAACGTATTTCTTCCTACTATTTTTATTATATATATTTTTTTCTTTCTTGAGTTTTAAATTATAACCATATGTTTTTCTCGCACCGGTTGAATTTACCTAAATGTTTTGGCTTTATTTTATAAGCTTTCGAGGATATTAATTTCTTTCAAGAACGTTAACTTATTACGCGGTTTAACACGCCGTAACGTGAGTAGGTAAAAACTAATATTATCGCCCAAAAGCCATCGCCACACGCGGGGCCTCCTTCTAGTTAAGATAACATCTTAATTAGGTTTCTTTAATTACTTAATGTTTATTATAACTTTAAGTTAAACTATATTATTTTATCAAAATTATTTTTATTATCTCCGTATAAATTTTGTTACAGCGTAATATATTTTCTTAATCTAGAAAGATAATTTATATTTTATTACAAACGAGAGTGAAAAATCCATTTTTGAACCATAAATAAAAGTATGTTTTGAAACTGAAAAATATATTATATTAAATAGAGCTTAGTTTTAATATGATATCACTAAAATAACGAGGTCATAGTAGCATATTTAAATTTATCTATAAACCTTTTATAAAAAAGTTATATGAGAAAAATAAAATGATATTTTAAATAAAAATAAAATAAAAATCTAAGATAACTGAAAAATTTTAAGTAAAACGTGGATCACGGTTATTGTCTTATTATGCAACCTTGAGTCATCTACACTTTTGTTCCTAAGCATTTGATGTTATTCGATTTCGATCCTTTTTCTTTAATGTGAACATGGGACCCTGCTGTCGCATCGTCATGATGCTGAACTCTAGTAACGCGAACTAGGTTTAATGGGCCGGTCCTAGGGAGAGGCAATGTGGGCGACGGTCTATGGCCCACCCATTGAGGGAGCCTGAAATTTAAAAAAAAAATTATATATTACTTATATATATATATATTTAAAAAAATTCTATATTACTTGCGATGTGAGGCCATTTTTTTCTACTCGTCCCGGGCCCACGAATTTTCTGGAGGCCGTCGCTAATAAATAATACTATATACTGATTTTTTGACTGATTTTACTCAATTTCGCTCAAAATGATAATTATAAACAAAGTAAGAAAATGTACAAGCGAAAACGGGTGCAAATCAAGGGTTAATCAAATGTATTTGTTTTTATAGTTATGCTACTGGTATTACATTTTACAACAAAATAAAAGTCATATTACATGTATGAACTGTTATCTGTCAATTAGTTAACGTTTAGATCATAAAAACCCAATTTACGTATTTGACACGAGTCTTTCCTATAAATACATCAATAGACTCCCTCAAATTCGTACTTTCAAAAAAAAACTATGGAGGTTGAGAAAACATATGGAGGCCATGTGGTGGTATTGCCTTACCCAAGCCAAGGCCATATCAACCCTCTCCTCCAATTTGCTAAAAGACTTGCCTCAAAAGGCCTTAAAGCCACCATTGCCACCACCCATTACACCCTTTCCTCCATCTCCTCCCCACTCATCACGGTTGAGCCGATATCCGACGGGTTCGATGACGGTGGTTTCGCTCAAGCCCAGTCTGAGGAACTTTTCCTAGACTCGTTTAAATCCAACGGCTCACGAACACTCACCCAACTCATCAATAACCACAAAACAACCAAGGACCCCATCACTTGTGTTGTGTACGACTCTTTTTTGCCTTGGGCTCTTGACGTGGCTAAGGAAAATGAGATTCTTGGGGGACCGTTTTTCACCAACTCCGCCGCTGTTACCGCCATTTTCAGCCGGATACATGACGGGATACTGAGGTTGCCGGTGAGATTGGAAGATTGCCCCGTAGTGATTCCGGGTGTTCCGCCTTTGAATTTGGAAGATTTGCCGAGCTTTCTGAATGCACCGGAAAGTTATCCGGCCTATTTGAAGATGAAACTGAACCAGTTTTCTAACTTGGATAAAGCTGATTGGATTTTCAGCAACACTTTCCGATCACTGGAATATGAGGTTATTGTTGAATAATATTTTATTGGTTTTAAATGAACTCAATATTTTATTGTTCAATTTTGTGTAGGTAAATCTTTTCCTTTTTCATTATACGCTTGTTACTAATCATTAAGTATCGTTGCTAATGGTAGCCCTAGATTTCCTATTGTGTAGTTCTTGGATTTGAATCATGGCAATAGTAAAAAATGTGTATGTGGCAAGGTCATAGGTTTTATCCAGTTGGGAGTTCCTCCTGTGGTGGGCTGCCCTGCATGTTCTAGGTGTTGTCCCGAAAAAACCTAATTATATTATAATATCTAGGTGTTGCCGTTAAAAAAAACTAATCATTAAGTAACCAGGGTACGTGTGAACGAGACAAGCCGCTCGTAAACTACTTTAGATCGATTCGTTAAAAATATTAATCGAGCCGAGTTTAAACGAAGTCGAGCTTACGTTGAAGCTCACTTAAACGAACATATTATTTATATAATTCTTATTTAATATATTAAATATATATTTATATATATAATTAAAATTATATGTCGGTCCCTCTCACATGAGATACTTTTCAGAATGTCACATATGGGTTATTTTATATTTTTTTTATTTTCAATATTCTAATTATGCATATTAACAGCCATGCGATAGTGAGGTTTCATAATTTTTTTTTTACTCAAAAGTTCTTTTTTTATATAGATTTGCCACGGCCATGCGATTGAACAGTGAGGTTTCACAATTTTTTTACTCAAAACTTTTTTTTTATATATTTGTCACAAAACTTTAATAGAATAAAATTTAGTTTCTTTTTTTCCTCAAATTTGTTTTTTTATAAAATTATAACAAAAATCCAATAGGTTTATTTTTTTAGTAAACTACAGGAGCTTTTTTTTTTCTTCAAAACTTTGGTTTTTTATAAATTTGCTAATATACGATTTTAACCAATTTGATTTTATAATAATTTCGTTTTTCTGTAATAACTTTTGTTCGTTAATTTTTTTTAAACGGGATGCACGGCTTTGTTTATTTTTTTTGTCAGCGATCCGAGTTTTTTTTTGTATCGTACGCTACAACGAGTCTGTGTTTTGACGTAAGTTTTATCCCCCTGGACGAGCCGAACCGATAACTACCAAACTATCGTCACGTAACGCGGGAGAAAAAACTAGTATACATACTAATACAAACCATTGACACAAACTAGGCGTTGGTCGGGTGTCACCGCGCCTTACCTACTCCCGTCCCACGCTGGTTCGAGACCGCCCCCACCCCCTCCGCCGGTTCCTTTAATTTTGTAGGTAGTTTTTCCCTCTTTTTTTATTTTATTAAAAATTAAATATTTTTTTAGCTTTCTTTTTTTATTATTATTTAACAAATTTTTTTTTCTTATTTACCTAAATAATTTTTTAATGCTTTAATATTCTAATTATTTATCTGGTTAGACGACAGTTTACACGGTTTTATCTTTTCGTTAAACGGTTTTTTAAAGTTTGCTTTTGTTGTTATTAACATTCATTTATACAACGTGATTTCTGAATATACTGTCGCGACGTCCTTCTTTTATATGTGTTTCGATGTTCAAAATCAAGCCGCCGCAATGCGCGGTATATCCGACTAGTTATATATAAAAATTATAATTATAAGTATATATAAAAACAAGGGGTAACTTTATAAAATAGTAAAAAAAGTTTCAAAAGAATTATAAATTTATATAAATACAATAATTAAATTATCAGTAAATAACAAACAAGCTTGGCTTGAAAAACTACTTACGAGCCAATCTCAAGCTTTTTAAATAGAGCTCTAAACAAGCCGAACTCAAGCTATCTTAAGTCAAACAAGTTGTGCTAGAGTTTAGACTAGGTCGTGCTCGGCTAGGCTCATTTACCCCACTTTAAATATTAGTACTATACTTGACTCAAAGATGAAGTCTTGAAGACGTGTGAGTCCTAATTTAGCAACGTGTGTTGTTCATTCAAATGTTCTTACAAGTTACAATTACAATTAATGATTTTTTTAAATATAATTTTGAAATAGGCAGTGAAAGGCATATCGGAGCGTTGGTCAGCTAAATTTATAGGTCCAATGGTCCCATCAGCCTACTTAGATGGAAGAATTGGAGGTGACAAAGGGTATGGTGCGAGTCTATGGAAACCGCTTGACGATGCATGCACCAAATGGCTCGAAACCAAGCCTCCAAACTCGGTTGTTTACGTATCTTTTGGGAGCATGGTGTCTCTAACCCAACAAGAAATGGAAGAAATAGCATGGGGTTTACAAGATAGTGGGTTTTACTTTCTTTGGGTGGTTAAAGATTCAGAGAGACACAAATTGCCAAAAGGGTTTCTTGATCTATCCACACAAAATCAAGAAAACGGTATGGTTGTGAGTTGGTGCAACCAACTTGAAATGTTGGCTCATGATTCAGTGGGTTGTTTTGTGACTCATTGTGGGTGGAACTCGACACTAGAAGGGTTGAGCCTTGGGGTGCCAATGGTTGGGGTCCCAAAGTGGGCTGACCAGTTGACCGATGCCAAGTATATAATGGATGTGTGGTGTGTAGGTGTTAGGGCTAAGGTGGATAGTGGATTTGGAATGGTGAAAAGAGAAGAACTTGTGTTGTGTTTGAATGAGGTGATGAATGAAGGGCAGAGGGGTTTGGAGTTCAAGAAGAACGCAAGAAAATGGAAGGAGTTAGCTAGAGAGGCGATTAGTGAAGGTGGGAGCTCTGACAAGGCCATTGATGAGTTTGTGATGTCAATAAAAGACACAAGCAAGAGACAAGACACATGTGTTCTTGTTGATTCTTGTACATATACTTGATTTTAGTTTGAAAAAGACTTGAAATTATGTGCATGCACTAAATAATGATCTTGGTACATCAAGACTCTTTAAATTAATAAAAAAGAAAAATAATTATACGAAAAAATGTGTGATAGTTTTAAATACATATATAAGGGTAGGTTATACTAAAAAAAAAGAGATTTTGTCTAAAAAAATGTAAAAAAGACATGGTACTTTAAGTTTTAGGTATGGTGTTTTTTTATTTTATGTACGATGTCCATGTTTTATTATTTTTTTTAACATATCTAAAAATTAAAGAACATTACGCCTAAAATTTAAAACACAATGTACTTTTTACATTTTTTAGACAAAATATACTTTTAAGTATAACCCAACTCAAATATATATATATATATATATATATATATATATATATATATATGTGTGTGTGTGTGTGGGGGGGTTATTGTACAAAGTGTTTTTAACATTGTAAGAGTTGGAAACCATCGAGATGTGAGAAGTGTATTTGGGGGAGGGGTATATGCGTCATTCTCGCTACGTATGCACATCACGTTATAGTCATGATATTCACACTATAATCACGTTGTAATCAGGCTACTAAAAATAATACTATATTAAAATTAAAGATAATAAAATTTTGATATTTTATGGTATAATTTTTTTAAAAACTTAATGAAGAATATATAAAAGTTATGAGACGCCCCGAATCTCGGGTTGCCTCGTATGTTGGATTTACTCTTGGGCATCACAGTTTAATAATGTAAATGATTATTTCATTGCAACGGAACGTAATGATTACAAACAAAATAACAAAACTATACAAATCCGTTCGTAATTATATCTATTCTAGATGTCAGACTTCAGCTCAAGTAACCCGCATCAGCTTAATCCTTTTCTGCACCTGATATACATACTTAAAACAGGTCAGCTTACGCTGTTGAGTTCTATCTTTATCTTTTACCTAATCGCAACCCGGTATACTTTGAAAAAATACATTTCTTTGACATATTTATCTTCTTAAGGTCCTTGTATTTCTACAGGACTTAAAACTGTTGTCACTAGCAGAATTTAGTAAATCCTTGGGTATACGACCATTGTGCTTGTTCTTTTACAAGACTTTGTTTTAAGTTGAGAGTTAGAAACTCGAAACTTCTTTAGTTTCTGGTATTTACATGGTATTTACCATGGAATACATTACAAGGTAATATACCAGTATCTTTACTTTGTTTCCTTTCTTGTGTATGGTTAATACCATACTACTTTTCTTTATAACATATCTTTAATATAATATATATATATATAGATAACTAAGTGAAAAGCCACAAAGGCACTGCCGGGGGTCTCGATATTTATGACTATCATGAACGCGCATAACATGATATTTGTCACTGGTCATGAGTTACATATCGCCTTCCATGACCACAGGGTTTAGACGCCGTTGAGACTTTAGTGGTATCTATCACTGACCTAAATTCTTAATGTTTACGAAGATCTCATAACCGCAACCATGGAAATATTCATTAACATTGGTCCTTAAGTGATCGTCATCACTTAAGTCTATGTCACTTAAAGTGTTGTCTATCTTTCTGTCCCATATAGGGAAAATCTTTCATAAGGTTATTCACCCAAATGATGGCAAAAATGTAGGCCTCGTAACAATTAAACACTGATCTCTAGAGACAGCGAGTAGTCAACCGATCGCTAGTGTGGAATCCTAGCGGATCGATGATCATGTAGAAACTAAGAACGAGCAATCACGGATCAACAACAATAGTAAATATCAACGGTTTTCTATTTCAGAGGCAAAAGCTTGTACAATCAGTTTGGTACTTACAAAATCAAACAAGCGACCTATTTATAGAAAAAACCAAACAACTCAAGAGAAACTAGTCAGTTTCGCTACAAGCAAAACTACTAGTGTCGCTAGTCAGTTTCGCCAGAGCGAAACTGACTAGTATCGCTAACACATACAAAGAGAAACTATAAACGATTACAAAATTACAAAGACAATTAAACGAAACCTACAAGCTATTGTTACAGAACATGTATTAATAAACTCCCCCTTAACAACAGCTTGTAAAAAAAAAAGTCTTCGACCCTCAACGATCTTGATTAGTATCCTTCCACTTGCAGGGCAAACGACTACCAGAACAAACTTTGTGTTTGACACACAGATCCACCACACCTTGATACTGTGACCCCTGAATTCTCCAGTCTTTGTGATACAAAATCTTATTCTTATGTAGCTTCATTAAGTCTTCAGACAAAAAATTAATAAGGCTCATAGCATCAAAAATCCTTAAGATTTTTTTCCCGAGCCATCCTCTTCCATCACAGCCTCACCCGTAACTCCATCTACATACCACCATTTAAATTTGACAAACAATCAATCGGAACTGGCTGTAGAGGAATACTCTTTAGGCACTTGACAGGTTTATATATCAGCTTCTTCAGTGGGTGCTGAGTCTTAGGATCAATCTTGTTCTTAAAAGTAACTCTTCGTCCTTCTTGTGGCTTTAATTCCTTAAATCTTTTAGCCATTCCTTCTTTGATAACTTTCCTCATTATCACATTTGCAATCCAATCATCAGATCTGTTTATCAAAGGCCTCTAAGCTAAATCGATAATCTCACACTTCAGCAAGGAATTGAAATACTTCATCCTGGGTTTCAGATATTGTACACCATCAACACGTTTGATAGCAAACAACTTAATCTTCTCATTATAAAACCAGCTATGTAATCCTCCCATCGCTTCAGTCCTTGATACATACTTTGACTTAAATATTGGCATTGTCGGAGACTTAAGCATAGTCTTAAACCATGCTTTCTTCTTCTCAGCCCATGTCATATTAGATAAATCAGCAGATGGATCACAAGTCTTTTAAATAGAATCACTGTCTTTCTCAAATTCTTCTGTAATCTCTCCTTCTTCTCTGTCTTCCTGAGCTAATTGATTAATCTGATCAATGAATGAAGTATCAAACTCAACACATTCGTGAGTAGCATACTTGACAGCTTCATCATCTTGCTCAAACTCAATCTCCACATCTTCTGCATCACTCTCCCAATCATCTATCAAAACACTATCAAGATCAGTCAAACATTCTAGTGTTTCACTTTCAATATTCTCATTTACTTATCTTTTCCTTTATCTCCATCACCTTCAGACTCCCCCTGAACAGTATAATCTCCTGCAAGAGACACACTAGGCATTGATGAAGCAATTGGTTGCTCATCTCCACCATGTGCTCCCTCAGGACCATCATCTTCATTTTCAGTTACAATCACAATCTCGGTCAGCAACTACTCTCCCCCTGAGCAGCCAACTGCCTCCAACGAAGCATTACATGATTCTATTTGAAGTTGCTTGACCAGGAGTTGAGAACGATGAGTAATAATAATAGCTTGATGAGCATCATTTACCTTAACAACATCACCGACTAAATTCTTTAAAGAAACAACTCTAGCCTTCAAATCACAAATTGTAGACACCATGTGAGTATAATCATCACTCTCATCTCTTAAAGTAGAAGTATATCTTGTAGAACATCTTTGTTGTGGAGCTGGTGAATTGGAATAACAGAAGTAGAAACAAGAATAGTCATAGCTGGTGAATTAGAATAACCAACTGGTGGAGTACTAATCAAATCATCTGGAAGCCTCTGAGTATCCTGAGTGGATGTCGATTTAGGACAAGGTGGTGTAGAAACAGAAACCGGTACTTGGGTGGTGGTAGTCGCTTGTGAAAAAATAGTATTCAAAATATTAACACCCTCTTGTACTAAAACCCTGGAAGGTTTGGTTCTAGAAACCTTATGCTTCTTAACTTTTGTTACATATGGATTAAGATCCTTATCAGGATTGTAATCGGTATCATCATCCTCTATACTTTTCCCCTTAGAAGTTGATTTCGGAGGAGAACCCGATGTCTTCTTCCGTTTCTTTCTAGCTACCATTTTCACCCTTCTAGATAAAAAGGAAATAGGATGTGGTCTTCGGTCAACTTGTTATCTTGAAGCATCAGGGTCGTCATTGTCAGACTCTGTGCCCTCCGAATCAGATGTATTAACAACCTATCCTTCCCTAGGACTATCAAGTATCACAGGATCTTGTATCAGAGCATCCTGGATATTATCATCATTTTGAACATCAGGTTGAGGTTGTTCAGGATGAACTGGTTCTACAATCTCCTGAACTTGAACTTGCACTTGCACTTGTGGTATATGTGGTGGTTGTTGGACTTGTTGTGGTGGTTGTTGTTGTTGATTTCCTTGAGATCCCACTTCAATCTCATTTACCCAGTTATCATTGGGTGGCTCAACATAATTAACATTAATCAGATGTCCAAATAAAGCAGTTTGCACCGGCCTTGTAGCAGTAGTTTTATTCCTCACATGCTTGCAGTCAGCAAAAATCCTCTTATCCATAGATATCAACGGTAATTCAACACCAACGAATGGTAAGTTGGGTATCACATGACTTAGATTAAGTTGTAAGAACCTTAGATGCAGCAGAAACCTTGTCTTTCTAGTAGCGTTGAATTGAGTAACGAGCTCGTTGAATACATAACGAGATAAATTGTATAGCTTGTTCAAAGTGAAAGCAACCATACCATATTGTAATAAAGATCCAATGCCATTAACTCCAGCCTTCCTTTGTGATAAGCAGCTAATCAACACGTGCATGAGGTACCACCATTGATGAGACAAATAACCCTTCCTTATCTGAGACTCGTTTAACGGGCCTCTATAGTTCATCTTTTGAAAGATAAATGTCCAAGATTTTCCGATGTATCATTTTCCATTTATCGTATTTTAATTCTATTTATCCTTTGTAACCTATCTATTTTTTCATCCAATGAATGTATCCTTTCCATAACCTTTGCACGTGTTGTTGAAATTTATTAAATCTTAAAAACTTGAAACATTAATTAATTATTATTTTTCTTAAATAATAAATATTAGTTATTTACATCAAAATACTTAAAACATAGGTATAAATATATATCTAAATATATGTATGTATTTATATCTTAAATTCTTAAAACTTTATAAGTTTATAATTATTATTATGTAAATAATATAATTAATAAACTTATTAAATACCTGAAACTTGTAAGATTATAAAGTTAGAAATTATTTTATAAAATTATAAAATGATAAGGTATAAAAACTTAGTGGAATTTTATAAAGATAAAACATATTTATTTTATGAAATCCAGGGTCTAAACTGTCATTCTTGAAAACTTATTTAAACTAAAAATCAGGTTTTAACATAAAACGATAAAATTTGTAAACATCAGGGGCTTTTGTGCAATTTGCCCAAACTGCAGAAACTGAAATCAGTCTCGGGTTCGATCCTAGCCGAGGCCGGTTTTCACCCTCTTTTATTCGAAAACGCGTTTCCGGCCAAATTCATTGCACCTCGAGTTTCCCTTCAAGCGTGCGACCCTAACCCAAAACAATTCAATGCTTGAATTCAATTCTAACTCCGTGTGGATTCGAATTTGAATTCGTTTTATCCACCCGAAACCTTCCCAACGGTACAAGCATTAAACATCGAAATTTATTATAAATACCAGTTGATATACCTTCGCGACATCACCTTTAAACTCCCTGAACTCTCAATTTACTCGTTCATCACCTGCATTTGCCGATTCAAACCTGTGGACAACCATTTCAGAGCTTGAACTAGTTCTCCCTCATTTCGACTTCGATTCAGGTGATTCAAATGGCCAAATCCTTCGTTTTCATTCCATAATCAAAAGCCCTCTTTCAATTTGCAATGACAGAGGTATTTTCGATTCGTATTTGATGGATCTTGATTCTAGGGTTCATCAGTAAATTAGGAATGATTTGGGATATTGCTTATCTCTTTCTTTTCTGAGTTATAACACCAGCGAGGCCCGTAGCCGAGTGGTTTGTGCGTTGGTGTGTGGACTCAGGCGGCTCGGGTTCGAATCCGGCCGGCCTGAGTTTTGTGTTTTTATTTTTTTAATGCTTTTTAATCAGATTTAATATTCCCAAATATTTTTATAAAATCCGTTATACTTTTATGAACTTAAAACTTGTAGGTCCACATGACTCATCTCAGATCAATCTCGTGACAAGACGTCTCGTTAACACGGAATGCAGAATCCTACCGTATTAACGTTTTGTATATCAATCGACAATTAGAAACAACAGGTAAATAAACTTTCTCTTTTATATCACCAAACAGAGTTTACAGAATACTTGATCGTTCAGTCTCTCGTCTCTCGTACTAAACAGACTCTGTAAACTCTCTATATATAGACACACGTTCTGCAATAGGCGAACTTAACAAGTTCGCTTAAAAGATGCTTAGGCGAACTTAACAAGTTCGCCTCTAATAGACTAGGCGAACTTATCAAGTTCGCCTCTAGCAGAACTTGTATTAATACTTAGACAAAAACTAAACAATTACATAAAAACATAAAGACAATAAGACCTAAACTATTACAAAGCTTTTGTCATATAATCTATGTCCTAACAGACTCCCCCTTGACAATAGCTTGATCTTCTGTCTTCAGTATTTATGACGAGCTCTTCCAATTATTTGGTAATCTGCTTCCTGCATGCGCTCCATATCTCTGACATATCTCCAACACTCTTTTATACTGCAATCCTTGTTCTCTCCATTCATCAGTGAACATAATCTCATTCTTTCTTAATATCCTCTGATCTTTCTTTGAGAAGTTAATAAGATTCATTGCATCATAGAAACTAACAATGACCTTATTATCTTTATCATTAATCCTAGCTTCACTAGTATTCACATCTACATACCACCATTTCATATTCCCAGAAAATCTTATGGAATTTTCTTCAATGGTATCATCTGTACAGCACGTATTGGCTTGAACTTATACTTCCAAGTCACATTCTTAGTCTTTTGATCTACAAGCTTCACTCTTTTTCCCTTCTGTGGTTTTAACCTTTCATACTTCCCTGATCCACCTTCTCTCTTTATCAAATTGGAAATTGTTGAAGCACTCTCCTGTGACAAACACTCTGGATAGATAGAGTCTTAGTTTAGTACTTTCATGTATGTATTTGTCTTTGTTTTTAAGTGTCTGTATGTATTAGTTATCAAGTTGTATTTACTTTTACATATTGACTGTTGCAGATTTCTCTAAGTGTTTTGCGCACTTGTATGTGCGCAGGAGATAGTTCTTGTGTACTTAGCAAGTATGCAAGAATACCTTTGCGTACTTGCTAAGTACGCATGAGCAAATTGCCCTGCGCACTTGCTAAGTGCGCAGGCATCAGGTCGTGTATAAATAGAAATGGTTGACAGTAGATAAGTACGCAATCTTAGACTCTCTCTGTAACCTTCAAGTGTTTATAATAGACGAAAGTTTAAAGTGATTCTCTTGTCGGTTTACTTTGTGTTGTAAGACTCTCTACCTAGTCACGGGTATTCCGCACCCGGTCCGACTAGTAGACCCACTTGCATGCGACGATCCGCCACACCCGAGGGACCTACAAGTGGTATCAGAGCATTCCTCTTGATTTCGAGTGTTGTGAGTGAGTTTGGAGAGTTTTCTACAGAGTTTTACAAACAAAAGGAGGTGTTTTTATTGATTTCTGTGATAAAATAGGGGTAGCTCTTGAGCACTATTTTAGAAGCAAAAAATAACTCAAAAAATCGACTTTTGTTGTGTATTTTGAGCATCAAAGGTTGGTTAGAAACAAGTTTCTGACCCTTTGGCTCATTTTGATTGTTCATCCGTCTGATTTTTGCCATCTCTGGTGTGTTTCCAGTGACCGGAATAGTTTGGTGAGATTTGGTGAAAAGGTGTTCTGCGTACTTACCATATCTGGCAAAAAGTACAGTCTTGCTGCGTACTTACTAAATACGCAAGACTAATCTCTTGCGTACTTACTAAATACGCAAGACTAATATTGTGCGTACTTAAGTTATATCCTGCGTACTTATCATTTACTCCTGCGTACTTATGAAGTACGCAAGAGCAAATCTTAAATACGCAAGACTATTCCTCTAAGTGCGCAAGGCCAATATCAAGTGCGCAAGTGTCTCTGATTTTTCTGAAATTTGACTAAGTGTTTACCATGTCGAATCTTCAGAACCTTGGAAACATTTTAAACTATGAAAATGAGATCGGTACTCCTCAGAAACCGCCAAAGCTGCTAAATGTAAATGATTATTCTAACTGGAAGGCACGCTTTGAGCATTACATTTCTTACACCGATTCTTCATTATGGATTCCAATTCTAGAGGGCTATAAGCATCCCACACACATTTATCTTGATGATGAACTGCCTAAGCCTATCTCTAAACTCGATGAAGAAGAAAATAAAGTTTATGATAGAGAGAAGAAGGCTCTTGGTTCTATCACTATGGCATTAACTCGGGAGTTGTTTCACAGCTTCAGAGGTTATGAAAACTCTAAGGATCTTTGGAAGGCTCTACAAAAAAGATTCGAGGGGAATAGTGATATCAAGAAGAGTAAACGGGATCTACTCAGGAAGCAATATGAATGCTTCAGATTTTTGGAGAATGAGTCCTTAGATGACCTCATCTCTAGATTCTATCATCTGTAGACAGAATTGAAAGCTTTTGAGCTCAAGTATCCCGATGAAGAGTTGGTAGAAAAGTTTATGGATACTTTGCCTCCCAGGTTTGAAATGTACACAACCCTGATGAGAGAGAATCCAAAATTCTATGAAATGACAGTATAGGAGGCAATTGGAAAGGTTCAAGCTCATAACATGAACCTTAGAAAGAAGGAGAGCTCAGGAAGACCTCAGATACAAGACCCTTCTATGTATCATGGGACGTCTTCTACAACCAAATCTTCGGGCTCTAGAATTGCCCTTTTCTCTGGAAACTCTACTGAAGAAGACCACTCAAATGGTTGTGGTGGTCATGAATGCTATGCATCTGGATCAGGTTCTGGATCTCATCAACAACATACCTCAAGAAATCCTCCCGCTACAACTTCAGCTAACCAATCAGCTATAGCCAAAATAGCCGAAGATCATGTAGCACTATTTTCATCTTGTATGATGGCCTACGAGAACTTCATAGGTGGCAAGCTTACAGATCCCGAGACAATAGAAGAAGACTTCAATCAAGTGGATCCTGATGACATGGAGGACATGGATATTCAATGGAATATGGCCATGATACTGAGTAGAGCCAAGCATTTCCTGAACAGAATAGGAAGAAAGTTCATTGGCGGCATTCTAATGCCAAGGTTGGTTTTGACAAATCCAAGGCGAAATGCTATAAGTTTTTAAACTTTGGAAATTTTGCTTGTGAATGTCAGAAAGACAGAGCACCGGCTTCGGGTTTCACCAGACCTAGCCAAGGAAACAGCCAATTCTACAACAACACAAACAACCACAATCAAAGCCACAGTGGTTCGTCCAATGCACTGGTAGCTCAACAGGATGACAACTTTGATTGGGGTGTTCATCTGGAAGATGCCATCATTACATAAACTCAGGTTGGTCTCATGGCTGAGATCATGGAGTTGATGGAAGCTGAGAAAAGGGAAGCTGAGGAGAAGGAAGCTGAAGAAAAGGAAGCTTCTGTAGCTGATCAAGAGGAATATACTACTACTGTTGCTCTCATGGCTATTAGAGAGGCAACAAGTTCATCAACTGAGGTAGATTCTAATCCTTTTTCTGTTATCTCTTGTTCTAAATGTCTAGGCTTAAAACTTGAAAATTCCAAACTTCAAGACAAGGTCAAACCCCTTCGCATTGCAGCTCTAAGTTATAAAAAAATGAAAAACGTTTTAAAGATTCAATTGAAACGTTGAAAAAGGAAAAACGTGAGTATTCACTAAAAATGAGCGATCAACAGCTTCACTTGGATATTGCATATAAGGGGTTGGAGAAAAGGAACAATGAAATTAACAAGCTGCAAAATGAAATCTTGCAGTTGAAATGTTCTAATGAGAAGTTGAAAAACTCTCGTTTTGTGGTGGAACACTACGAATCTGTAGTGAGGCAAATTAATGGCTTAGGGCTGGGTACTAATGCCATTCCTCCACCAGTTAGCGGGAAGTTTGTCAACAGCTTAGTAGACATTGATCTAACTTTTCTTGATGAGTCCTCAAGAAAGGATGATTCCTCTAAAAGGGATGATTTCTCAAGTAAGGCCAACTCCACATCTGATGAGGAGTTCTTTACTGCTTCTGATGATGGGTCGGTTAACACTTGCCCTGAAGGAGTAGTATCTGAGGAGTTGTTATCTGAACAGAAAGTCAAGAAAAACATTATCATTAATAGTGATAACTGTATTTTAACTGAACTCGATATCATTGAATCTAATGATAAATTAAAGGTAATGCTTTATGGGGGGTATAAAAATCTTAACCAAGTAAAGAAAGAAGATTTTTCAGCTCACTATGGGCTTGGTTACAAAGAAAATTTGCAAAAATACTATACTCCCAAGAACCAATCTGTATCTGGTCAGACTCCTATTCATAAACCAACTTCTCCTGCTCATCATGCTGAGTTATCTAATGCCAGATCTAATGAGCCTTACAGGAGAACTTACACAGACAAGAGAACTTGCTTTCACTGTTCTTGTGAACTGTCCTTTAAAGAACCAAGGGAAAAGGCCTATTGTTTCACAACCGGCTGTCATCCCTAAGTCACCACAAGTGAACCATCCCAAAAATCCAAAAGCAAATGTGGTGAAACCACCAGTAAAACTGATGGTAAAGCCAAAGATAACCTCTGAGGCTAAACCATTTGTTTCAAGGAAGGGAAATCAACCCGCTACACCTTGTGTATCTACCTCTGGTAGTATACCTACTGGTGAGAAATCTGTGGTGAAACTCTCTAAGCCACAGAGGAGGAGAAGGAATAAGAGGTTGAGAAAGCTAGAAAAGCTGACTGGAGTTCAATCAGGTGAAGCTTCCACTAGTTCACCTGCTGTTATTGAACATAAGTCTACTGTTCCAGTTAAGAAACAGAAAAGGTCCTAGACTGTCAAATCTAAAAATTCTCAATCTCCTAGTCCTAATTATTTTAAAGATTCATCCATTTTGAATAGTCACGAATGTGAGTTAAAAGAGGTTGTTTATTTTGAAAAGGATGGACGACCCAAGACCACTATGGCTTGGGTCTCCAAAACTAACTAATTCTTTTTGTGACTCATGCAGGGACGTCTGAAAGGTACTATCTCTAACCGCTGGTATGTAGATAGTGGATGCTCCCGGCACATGACAGGAAACATAGCCTTACTTCAAGACGTGAAACCATTCAGAGGAGGCTATGTGGCCTTTGTTGGAGAGAAAGGCGGTAGCATCACGTGTCAAGGCGTGGTATCAAACGGTTGTGTCAGCTTGGACAATGTCAACTTCTGCGAGCAGCTGAAGCATAACCTGTTGAGTGTCTCCCAAATGTGTGATAAGGAGTACTCGGTGATGTTTGACAAGTCAGAATGCCTGATTCTCAAACCCGGTTTTGAGGTTCCGGAAGACTGGATTATGATGAGAGCGCCAAGGACAAACGACACCTATCAGATTGATATGAGCGTGGCAACAACCACCTCATCAGTTGCTACTTGTTTGCTTACCAAAGCGACAGAGCTTGACTCTATCTTGTGGCATAGGAAACTCGGACATATTTCTCCTCTGAATAGTCAGATGACTGTATGCCTTGTAAAAAAGGCAAACAGCAGCGTAAGTCTCACAAGCCCAAGCTCCAAAACTCCATTGATACCCCTTTGGAGCTATTACACATGGATCTGTTTGGCCCCATAAGTATCAGAAGTATTGGAGGTAAGTCGTTCTGTCTGGTTGTAACTGATGATTTCAGATGTTTTTCTTCGGTGCATTTTTTAGGTACAAAGGACGAGACTGCTGATATTATTCAATACCTGATCCTGAGCTTGGAATCTCTTTGCAAGCTGAAGGTTAGAAGAATAAGGAGTGACAACAGAACTGAGTTCAAGAATAATTTGATGGAACTTTTCTGTCTCAAGAAGGGGATCCTTCACGAATTCAGCGCCCCGTACACACCGCAGCAGAATGGAGTTGCAGAACGGAAGAACAGAACATTGATTGAGACTGCAAGGACAATGCTGTTGGATGCAAAGCTTCCTGTCACTTTCTGGGCAGAAGCATTTAATACAGCTTGTCACTTCTTGAACAGAGTTATGGTTATGAAGAGGCACAACAAGACTTGTTACGAGTTGATCAACAATCGACTTCCCAATCTTTATTACCTAGTTCCTTTCGGTAGTCCTTGTTCCTTGTTGCTACAGTACAAAGACCGCCAGTCTAAGTTTCATGCAAAAGCGGTGGAAGGCATCTTCTTAGGATACGTTGCCAACTCGCCTTGCAAGAGAGTGTACAATATAGGAACTCGTACTGTCGAGGAATGGTTTGAAGTGTATTGTAGTAAACACAACATTCCACCCGAACCAAAAGGTCCAGCTTGGGGTTTTGATTATGATGCGCTATTCAAGTCATTCAATCTTCCTGATCTATCTGCAGTTGACGCCGCAAATGTTTATGAATTATTGGGTGGCGGCGATGACTCCAGTTTCTCTACTCGTGCCACTGTACCGATTGTAACTCCTGATTCCAATGCTGCATCTGCATCTGGAACTCTTAATGGTGTTAACAGTGAAGATGTTCATGTTGATGGAGATGACGCTCAAGCTAATCCTAACACAACTGTAGGAAATGAAGCTCCAGCTGATCCAATTAACATTGAATCTTCTTCTTCTGGAACACAGGAAATGGGGGAGTTAAGCACGAATCTCGATTCATAAATTCAGGAACCGAATGTACCAGAGGCTAGAGTGCATAAGAATCATCCAATTGACAACATTATTGGTGATCCTCATGCCTGTGTTCAAACTCTTCATCGAACCATTACTGAGAACACTAGTCTTTACTCGGAGATACTTGACACTGGTGTCATGGAAACATGTCTGCATGCTGCATTCGTGTCCCAGTTAGAGCCGAAGAATGTGAAGGAGGCTCTCACTGACAACTGATGGATTGAGGCAATGCAAGATGAATTGTCTCAACTCCAAAAGTTGCACGTGTGGGATTTGGTTGACTTGCTAAAAGGCTTTCAGCCAATTGGAACCAGATGGGTGTTCAAATGCAAGACGGATGATCATCATGTGGTTGTGAAGAACAAAGCAGGATTGGTTGTTCAGGGTTTTTATCAACAAGAGGGCTTGGATTACACGGAAGTATATGCCCCAGTTGCTAGAATTGAGGCCATTCGACTGTTCTTGGCTTATGCCACATATGTTGGCTTCAAGGTCTATCAACTTGATGTGAAGAGTGCTTTCCTATATGGAAAAGTTCATGAAGAGGTCTATGTCACTCAACCTCCCGGCTTTGAAGATCCGCATAATATCAATAAAGTGTATAAGCTCGATAAAGCACTTTATGGTCTTCATCAAGCACCGCGGGCATTGTATGAGACATTATCTAAGCATCTACTGTCTAATGGTTTCGACCGTGGATAGATTGACTCGACCCTCTTCATTAGGAAAGCAAGAGGTGACATTCTTCTTGTACCAGTATATGTCGACGACATTATTTTTGGATCTACCAATGAAGGGATGTGTAGGGAATTCGAGCAGGTGATGAAGTCCAAGTTTGAAATGAGTAACATGGGTGAATTGTCATTCTTCCTGGGTCTGCAAGTTAGTCAAAGAGAGGATGTGATTTATCTACATCAAACAAAGTATGTGCAAGACATCTTGTCAAAATACAAGATGAATGATAGCAGTACTTATGGCACACCTATCCCAGTCAATCATGGTCTGCATCCTGACAAAGATGGAAAGGATGTGGATTGCAGATTGTACCGTGGGATGATCGGATCACTTATGTATCTCACAGCTTCAAGACCCGATATAATGTTTGTTGTGTGCTTGTGCTCAAGGTTTCAGTCTCAACCGAAGGAGTCACATATGATAGCCGTGAAGAGAGTTTTCAGATACTTGAAAGGGAAACATCGATTGGGTATTTGGTACTCTAAGCAGCAGTCATTCGACTTCAAAGCCTACACTGATTCAGACTATGGCGGTTGTAACCTTGACAGAAAGTCAACTTCTGCTGGATGTCAATTCTTAGGAGACAGACTAGTTTCCTGGCAGTGTAAGAAGCAGTCAACGGTTTCTGTCTCAACTTGTGAAGCAGAATACATTGCTGTGGCGAGCGGTTGTTCTCAGATATTGTGGATTCAGCAGCAATTGAGAGACTACGGCTTAAACTTTACTTGAAATCCGTTGTTCATTGACAACAATGCCACAATCTCCATCACAAATAACCCGGTGAAACATTCCAAAACTAAACATATAGAAATTCGCCATCATTTCATCCGTGATTGTGCTGAAAAGCATTTAATTGAACTTGTTAAAGTTCACACAGATGACAATCTTGCTGACCTTTTCACAAAGGCTTTTGATCGATCCCGTTTTGAGCATCTTGTTAACTTGATAGGAATGTTCAATCTTGAGTGAAAACTTGTTTTTCGTAAATCAATTCAATACATGAAAGTATAATTTTATTTTCTTTTTTTTATGTTTTATGTATAGTTCTTTTAACTTTCAAAAACATTTCACAAAATCAAAAACAAAATAGAAAATGGAAAAAATTTCAAAGTTAACTTGAGAAAAGAGGAAATGAGAGTACATCAGAAATGATCTAAACGTCACAGACTGCTCATATGGGAAATGATTGCCTCATGCTTACTTAATTGTGTAAATTATTATGGTTTCAATCTGCTTATTTACAAGTAATTTGAATTGTCAGTAGGCTGTATGCGTCTTTGAATCAATAGTAGTGTGGAAATTTAATCTAAAATTACAACTGTGATTTGAACCCATTTTTGCTAGTGTGTGTGCGTAAAAGAATAGAAACGATCATTATCAGATAAAGGATATTAGTTTTTGGCAATAATTTTCTTTTGAGATCAGTTTCGGGTTATGTCATTAGCACAATTAATGCGGTTCATCTCACTGCCCATACTCACAAGTATGCAAGGAGAGATTGAATCAGGACATGTCTCTACATCAACCGTTGAGCATGTATTCACCCTTGAATCACTCCTGATTCATTGAAATCAAATCCAGATAAAAGTTGGATTCCCTTACCTTATTCAAACACCATATTCATTATCCCGAATCATCATACCGATTTTCAATGAAGAAATCAAATGAAACCAAGACATATGAATCACTCGATTCTGCATCTTATGATTCCTGATAATCCTTATGGATTCTGCTTGATTTTTCCTTTGCTAATTGAAGTAGCTTCATTCTGAAAATTTTGAAAATCATTGGGAAAATCTTAGATGCCTTGAGATAGTGCAATTTACCTTTTTGTAGCATATCAGTGGGGTACACATTGTATATCTTATAATTAATACCTTAATACACAAGAACGTGATAGAAAGATGCTTATAGTTTCAAATATTATAATATTGTCAA
Organism: Smallanthus sonchifolius; assembly: GCA_023525975.1. Lineage (NCBI taxonomy): Eukaryota > Viridiplantae > Streptophyta > Magnoliopsida > Asterales > Asteraceae > Smallanthus > Smallanthus sonchifolius. The sequence goes on along the minus strand of CM042019.1, from coordinate 41,915,320 downwards.
CTTGAATTACTTGTTTATGTGCTTATTATGTATGAATAAATAGTAATCCATGACATGATCCCATATTCTTTGATGTTTATATTGTATTGTATCGTTTTTGCTATAAATTAGCCTGATATGATCCTCTGCTCGTGTCTTTGATCAAAAATAGTTTGTGTAAATACGTGTATGTTTCTATCTAGAAAAGATCAAAAAGATTTTAAATTTAAGAACAGTTCAATCTTAATCAGAAAAAAACAAAAATAAAAAAAACCAAAAATATTTGCGTTTAACCTTCCTGAATTGATTGTGAATCATCTTGATTGAATGTTGTGTATCTTGTTCGTTATTTGACTTGAAATCTTCATAATTTGAGTTGAAAGTTTGCGCACTTGTAAGTACGCAGGAGTTAAATCTTGCGCACTTAGCAAGTACGCAAGACCGTTCAGTGTTGGGTATAAATATGGCACTTAGAAAAAAAATTTCAGATTTTTATTCAAACTCTAGCGCCTGTTCATTTCCCTCTGCAATATTTCCTTAAAAACAAATTCCGAGTGTTCCAACTGATTTTTCGTCCCATCTCTAGTATCATCATCTTCTTTCAATCATTTGGTGAGAATCTAGATCCAATCCATCCGCAAAATCGTGAATTTTGGACCGATCTAGACTTCTAAAATTTTTTAGGGTTGAATCGTGATTTTAGTCAAATTTTTGGTTGTTTTGGTAAAACATTATAATTAAAAATTGCTTAGAATCAATAATCGATCCATATTTAGTCCTTAATCGTCAGTGATCTTGACATTGGCTTGAATTTTGACCGTGGGTTCGACTGGGTCGCCATTTAGGTCAAATTGTGACAAATGTAGTGGTTCATTGATGTGGTTTGAGGTTCTATAGGCTGTAATCACGGATTTCGACCTAGTGTTGATCTAATCCACATTAATTTAGATCATCTATTGAATTTTTGGATTTCTGAAATTTAGAACAAGTGTTTTTCTTGCGCACTTAACAAGTACGCAAGAAGTAATTCTTGCGCACTTGTTAAGTACGCAAGAGGAAGTTCCTGCGTACTTGCTAACGCAGGACCAACACTTTGAAAAATTTCTATGTCTGGAAATTCAGTTCAATGAGTAACTGCTATACTGAGTCATGATTATTCAATTCTAATGAAACTTGTTGTTCTGATTCTGTTTTTTGTATGTTTTTTGCAGATTATGGCTCGTGCGTTTACGAATGAGTTCAATCTTCTAGCTCATACTCAACCGGAATGGAAGGGTGCAACACTTCAGTATCGAGAAATAGTTGATTTCTTGAACCGTTCAAGAATCAGCTATGCTATTTCGGCTGACCCTATCGTTTCAAGACCTTATCTCGAGCAATTCTGGGAGACCGCGGAGCATGATTGCACGGTAACCCCGAATGTTATAAGGGCTACCGTTGCTGGTCATGATATCGCCTTCTCTGAAGACTCTATTAGACGTGTCTTGCAATTCGGAGATCATTCCACCGACCCGACAGCCTATCCTGACTACTTTGTGGATGGCTGTTGGAGGCAACGAATGGGGTATGTCGGTGCGAGAGAATATGCTTCTTATAAGAAAATGCGGGTGCTCGATCAATGGAGATATTTTGCCCACATCATGATCATGTGCATCTCCTCAAGAAAAACTGGAAAGGATGCAACGGGTCATGACCTTGCTGCTGCCATGGTTGGCTTGTCTCTCAATAAGGGCTACAACTTCTCACGCTACATATTCAAAGCTATCAACGATCAGATTAACACGACTAAGAGGTTCAGGTTCTTATTATACCCAAGGTTTGTGCAACTTCTGTTAAACGATGCGTTGCCAAACCTACCTGCAATTGGGGAGAGACTGCAAGTGAAGAGGGTGGACAAGAGGGTGTTCACAATTCCTTATGCCAGGTAGTGTAGAACCTACCCCTGAGCATACAGGACTCTTCGGCCACCTAATAAACGAAGCATATGTGGCACCGGATGACTGGAGATGTTATAGTCATGATTCGGAGCCAGAATTGAGTGAACATTCAGATGAACAACAACAACAACAACAACAAGAGGAGGAAGTTGAAAGTGAAGATGGATCGTCTGATGGTGGAGACGAAGAAGAAGGTCATGATGGTGCTGAGGGATCCGACTCGGAAGAGATAGAGTCTGATTTTTCTGATTCCGATGATGCACCATCGCAGGTTTGCCCAAGGAGAACGACGAAGGTCACCCTTCCTGAGTCGTCCTAAAAGAGAAAGCGACAGTCCTCTAGCAGCGAATATGAGCTAGATTCTGACTCTGACGCTGCTATTCAAAGGCAAAGACGTGAAAGTGTTCACAAGAACAGAGGGGATAGGCAGCAACTTGCTATTCCCAGTGAGGTGGAGGTTACCACTCAAGCTGCAAGTACTGATTCAGCATCTACCCCACCTTCACAGCAATTATATCAAAGACAGAGGAAGAGGCCACAGGTACAACATGACGTAGCAGTCACTTCAATCACAGAGGAGGTTCCTGTTATAGTGACCCTCCCTGTCACATCTGTCCAGGTGGCGGTGATTACTCCAATTCTCACGGAGTCAGTCACCATCACCCCTTCCATAACACCTACAACCGTCATCACATCCTCAATCCCAACAACCCCCATTGAACCGTTAAGTCAACCCTTCAACTACGGAGAATATACTCAAGGGTTTGACTTCGATACTATCTTCTCCTCCCCAACTCACCATGCTGAAGCATCTACCTCCAGACATCCTGATCGTAATGAAGAAAGGATAGTAGTTCTGGAAACCCAAGTTGCTGGTCTGTTGGAAACTATTCGGAAGTCAAAGGAGGAATCTGATGCTCAACAAGCACAGATTAATTCGTTGGTGGACAAAGTTAGAATTCTATGAAGCCAGAGAACGGGGACAGACGAGACTGGAGAACATAATGGCCCAGAACGAGCTGCTGACCAAGAAAAACAACATGATTCTGGGGCATCGGTCGCCTCTCGAGCTGAGGTTTGATATGCAGAAGAAGGAGCATGAGCTGATGGTCAAACTAAATGCTGATCTGACCAAGAAGCTTGATGCTCAGGGGGAGAAAGATAAGGATAAAGAGAAAGAAAAGACACCTACTGGTGATGAGCCTTGTCATCCTGTCGACTTGACAAAGGATGATGACAAAGACAAGGATCCCGAAGTCGGTCCTAGTGGAGGTGAGCACCAAGCTTTAGCAATTGTGCCCATCTCTGCTATTCCAATGGCTCAGGGGGAGTCTTCTCATCAGGAGGGTGGTGATACTTCTAGTGGTGGTGGTGACAAAGGAAAGTCAGCGGCTGATGTGCTTAAGGATCTATCTGACGATGAGATCCTATACTTAGAGCCTGACTATTCCAAGGAAGCACAGATCGATGCTCTCTACAACCTAGAAGAAGGAGAGATCGACTCTGGTGATAATTGGGATGAAGATGATGAAGATGTAGTGATAGAAGTTCCCAAGGGCGACGGGGAAGGAGAGTATGAGTTAGAAGATGGAGAGATCTTTGAAGTTCCATCCTTCGAAGCTCAGCTCGACATAGGTTCAGTCGAGCATGCTAGTAATGTTGAAGCCTCGACTGAAGCCTCCTCAGTTGACCCTACACCTGTGGATCCGGAGGCACCGAAAGAAAAAGATATGCCTTCTACTTCATCTAAGGGTCCAGCTCCTGTTTGGCAGAAAACGTCTATCATAAACAAACAAGGGCAACAGGGATGATCTTGGATGTAAGGTTCGAGGAAGATAAGTAGTTGTTCGCAATCAAAAGATCTGGGGGGGTTCAATACTTGAAACCAACCAGTGAAGCGTTCAACTCCTTACCCAAATACGACCTTGTGAACCTAGCAAACCGAGAGCTGCTGGGTCATTCTAATCACACAGTGGCGATGGGTTTGTGGCTGGTTCTGCAGCGGGAAGCAAGATCTAGGAAGTTTGATATGTTCAAGCCTCAAGTGCCCAAGAGAGTCAAGGATAAGACAGCAAGAAATCGTGTGACTAAGAAATTCTTAAAGAAATTGGTATACAAGCCAGTGCTATGTGAAACCAAGATTCCCCTGAGCAAGTTATCTCAGGATATCCTCGGTGACATGTGGTACTGGTACGCAGATCCAAAGACGGGCGAGGCTGTGGTGATTGGAAAGGTGAGGTCAGAAAGTGGATGCTTAGTGCCGAGGGAACTAATTAGAGTATTTGATGAAGTCTGCTTCATTAACTTCTCTGTGAAAGATCTGGAGGCACTATCAGATAGGTATTGCATGCATACGGACGAATGGACGAAATTCCTTGCTTCTAAATACGACAAGGTGATCAAGTTTTGCCTTGACTATAAGAAGAAGATGGAAGCTAAAGATGCATAGATGTGAAGACTGAAGACTGAAGACTAAAGATCGAAGACGATCCAGAGCTATTGTCAAGGGGGAGTTTGTTGAAGCACTTTCGTGTGACAAACACTCTGGATAGATAGAGTCTTAGTTTAGTACTTTCATGTATGTATTTGTCTTTGTTTGTAAGTGTCTGTATGTATTAGTTATCGAGTTGTATTTACTTTTACATATTGACTGTTGCAGATTTCTCTAAGTGTTTTGTGCACTTGTATGTGCGCAGGAGATAGTTCCTGCGTACTTAGCAAGTACCCAAGAATACCTTTGCGTACTTGCTAAGTACGCATGAGCAAATTTCCCTGCATTAGGTCGTGTATAAATAGGAATGGTTGACAGTAGATAAGTACGCAATCTTAGACGAAATCTTAGACTCTCTCTGTAACCTTCAAGTGTTTATAATAGACGAAAGTTTAAAGTGATTCTCTTGTCGGTTTACTTTGTGTTGTAAGACTCTCCACCTAGTCAAGGGTATTCCGCACCCGGACCGACTAGTAGACCCACTTGCATGTGACGATCCGCCACACCCGAGGGACCTACAGCAATCACATCGGCTAATCCACACTTAGATCTATTAATCAATGGTTTCGTAGCTAGACCATTCATTTCTCACCTTGGCAAGGTATTGAAATACTTGATCCTAGGCTTTAAGTATTGAACACCATCAGATCTTTTAAGAGCAAACTACTTACTATCATCATCATAAAACCAACTTATGATCTTTCCAATACACCTCTCTTTATTCACATATCTTTCTTTCTGAGCAGGTTGTATAGGTGACTTTGGTAGTACTTTCATCCAACTGTTAACTACTTCTCTCCACCGTTCTCTAGTCATTCATGTATTTCTATACATCACATGTTCTTCATTCAGCTTAGGAGACACAGTATGAGTAGTATCAACATCAGAATCTATCTTGGATTAAGCAGTATCATCAGGTGTAGTGATATCTTCAAAAGAGTCCATAGAATTTGTTACTCCATCATAAGAAAACTCAGGAATAACATCATCTTGGATGAAGTTATACGGAACATTTAGACCATCACTTCCTTCATATGTAACCTTAGATTTACTCTTTTCTATCTCAATCTCTACAATCTCTCCTTCTTCAACTTCATTATCCAACACATCCTCTACATCATCATCAAATAATTCGTTTATATCATCCAGACATTCTAATTTCTCAGCTTCTTCTTCTTTAGAATCTTGAAAGAATTCCAATAATAATATTTCTTCATTCACTCCAGAATCATTCTTGGTTCCTTCAATAGTATGTGATGTCGACTCCCCCTGAGCTCTTGATATTGGATTCACGTCAGCGTATTGACGATCACCCTCAACATTACCACTAGGATCATTGTCATCATTATCTTTTCGTTGAATTGATTCAGCATGACACGTATCATGTATCCTTAACTCCCCCTGAGCGTCAAGACGCTCAACAAGTTTGGACACCAATAACTGCATGTCAGCAATCTGTGTAGCTTGAGCTTGAAGGACTAACTGTCTCTGAGAATCAGTAGACACAAGAGTATCTACTTGAGTCTGTAAAGCTAGCACCTGTGATTCAAGGAATGTAATTCTTTCAGAATCAGACGGCTTTGAAGGACCAGCTTCAGATGTGTGTGGAACATGTGGAGAAAGAACTGGAGATGAATGTTTAGAGGCAGGAGGTGTAATCAATAAGGAAGCAACAAAATTAGCATCCTCAACACCTTGAGATGAATGAGCAGCAGCAATAGAAGCAGACATAAGCTTCTGAGCTTTAGGAACTGGAATAACATCACTATCCGAGTCAGAACTCTCATCTATTAAAGTTCTCTTGCCAAGTACTGATCCAGAAGGAGGATTCCGAACATAAGCTTCTGAGCTTTAGGAACTGGAATAACATCACTATCTGAGTCAGAACTCTCATCTATTAAAGTTCTCTTGCCAAGTACTGATCCAGAAGGAGGATTCCGAACAGACTTACACCTCGGTTTTCTGTGTTTAGATTTAATACGTTTCCCCGCTTAGCCAATGGTAACGTAGCCAACCTTGCATAATGATTTGAGCTAAAATCTGTAGATGAATCAGAATCAGTAGCTTCAGAATCAGGTAAGATAGTATCACCAGAACTCGTATCTACAACATTGCCTTCAACTTCATGAATAGGTGAGTTCACAGCTTCATGATCAAAATCATCCATATTCATACCCAAATCTTGATCATTATCTTGAGCAATCTCATATTGAACTGGTTCATTAACAGGAATGTGAACTTGTTCTTGTGGAATAGGAACTTGTTGTTGTTGTTGTTGAGCAGGAACTTGTTGTTGAACTGGAACTTGAACTTGTTGTTGAATTGGAACTTGATTTTGGACTTGTCTTTGTACTAACTCCTCAGGATGAAACCATTGATCATTAGGTGGCTCAACATAATCAGGATTGATTAAGTGACCAAACAAAGGAGTTGGAACAGGAATTAGAGCAGCATTTTGTTGTTTCACCTTAGTACAATCAGTAAAGATTCTTTTTGACATAGGAGTCAAAGTCAAACGGATTGGATGCTGAGGTAAATCCGGAATTAAATGGTTCAGAATCATTTGCACGAACCTAGGATACATAAGGAACCCTTGACCTTCTAGAGGATTGATTTGCATGACCAACTCACGGTAGATATATAAAGCAAAGTTAAACCATTTGATGAGGGTCAAAGCAACCATAGCAGCTTGTAATGCACTCTTCAAACCATCAATACCAGCCTTTCTTGGAGACATACATTGTATGATGACATGCATAAAATACCTCCATTTGCCAACTAAACCTCCTTTTCTTGCTTGTGTATCATTTGGTCTTCCTCTGTAACCCATCCGCTGAAAACACCCCATAATCAGTGTTCCAGGATATGACATAGGATCATCAACAACACCTCCTAATGTCAAAGCAGCACGGATAGTTTCTACTGAAATAGCTACCTCCGTATTATTCACTGTAGCACGAAGTACGTGAGGTTCAACATCTGTATCTTGATGAACGGTATCCCAGAAGTGTTGAATATACGGTAAACTGATATACGGATTAGTAGATAATGCAACATGCAAACGTGAATGATTCAGAAAGTTGATAATTCCTTGAAAATTAACAGATTCAGACATATTCGGATCTAATAACGCCACTTGATTATGTTTGTACTCAACACGACGAGCCATCTGTAAATGTAATGGACAAAAAACACATTAGTAAGCAAAACAAACAAAAAGAATTAAAAGAAATTAAAAAAATTTCAACACAAAAAAACCACAAGTCCAAAACACTCCTGAGCCCTTAGGCGAACTTAATAAGTCCGTTTAGTGTTGCAAGAGGCGAACATAATAAGTTCGCCTAAACAAGTTCGCCTGAACCAGTTTCTTGATACAACTTCTACATCAGAATCGCAAACATGTCTAAATCATGGATAAAATCTCAATTCAAACATAACACTAGCATCGATTAACACTCACTACACAAGTTTAAGCATCAGTTTCAAGTTTTAATCCAGAAAATTTGTTCAAATCTCAGAAAAACGGAAAAACTTTCAAACCGAAGAACACATAGTCAAAAGGACAAATTCCAGACGATTGAAAGGATAAAATTCGTTGAAATTACCTTAGAAATACTCGCAATCAAAAACCGATCCAGAAACAAATACAAAAAGTTCAAATCAGAAACCCTAGATCAGAAATCACAAGTTCGCTAAACAGTTCGTATGTTCGCTCTATAAGTTCGCTCTCACAGTGAACAAGATGAATGAATAAGTTCGCCTGAACAAAATATTAATTCACAATTAAGTTCGCTTCATTAGGCGAACTTGTTAAGTTCTCTTAACAAGCCTCAGGCGAACATATTAAGTTCGCTTAATCAGAACCAGGCGAACATATTAATTTCGCTCCAAACCTTTTCCTTTGAACAAAATTCTTCACTTTCAACACGACACATTCCTGTGAACTTCCATCTGTAGCATGTATCCAATACAATCCCGAATCATTTTAATTAAAAATAAAATTCTCATGGAAGATAGAAACAAAATATTTTTGGATTTTATCTTTACAAACGGAATCACATATTTTTTGTTTTTATCTGAGCAAACTAAAAAACACATATTTTTGGATTTTATATGAGCAAACTAAAATACATATTTTTGGATGAACATCATGAGGAAGAAGATCATATCAGTATATGAGCAATTCATCACATAGTTTATTATCAACTATGGGTAACCTATGATATGAAACAATCAAACTCATACTTATGTAACTCAATATTTTTTTTATTTTATGTAACTTTTGCAATCAATTTGAATAATGCTTGAAATGATACGCGATAAATTTCAAAGTAAACAAGATCAGGTTATGAAATGCTCAATTTTTCATTCCGAATTTGCAATAGAAAGCATGAATTTTTAAAATTGTCAATATTATATAATTTGAAACTATAAGCATTTGTCTTCCAAATTCATGTGAGTTAATACCATTTAGATGAAAAACATCGTGTACCCCACATATATGCCAACATAAATTAAATTTGCATTATCTTCAAGACATACACAGTTTATTGAAAGATTAGATCAATCTTCCAAGATGAAATTATCTCTGTTAGCACAGGTATAGAATAGCAGATCCCAAAGGATATAAGAATCAGAATGATTCAGAATCGAAAGACTCTAATGAATTGGCTTTATAATGAGAATCAATAGATTCAGGTAGGAGGATCCAACTATTATGTGTATAAATTTCAATGAAATCAGAATAGATGATGTATCTAACTGATCCAAGGGTGAATATATGTTCTAACAGATGTTGTCAGAAACATATCTTAGTTCAGCAACACATTGCATGTTTTTCGAGGCATGGGAAGTGAAGTGAATTGAAAGAGATTGTGCTAAAGACATAATTCGATATTGGTCTCATGAAATTCTTAAAACCATATATTCTATATCTGATAATGATCTTTTACACACACACACACACACAGGCATATAATGGATTCAAATCACAGATGTAATCATATCATATTTAATTTTCACACTACTATTGGTTCAAAAACGCTTCTAGTCTATTGACAATTCAAGTTTCAGACTCATATTCAAATTAAAACATGTTATCAAGATTAGAGCATTCAAAACACTATTATTTCTCATTTATGCAGACTTTGAAATTTCGATCAAATCAAATTACTTTAAACTATCATATATCAAAGGTCTACTAAGGTCATGTGTAATGAACTATTCACTGATGTACTATCATTTCTTCTATCACTTCAAATGATGTCAATTTTATATTTTTTTTAATTTTGTTTTGAATTTTTATAAATAACAATTTTTGACTGAAATTTAAAATGCAGAAATATAATAAAGCAATAAAAGAAATTTAAAACAAAATCTCCCATGAAATTTTTTTTTAAAAACTTTTATTCTGGATTGATCATACTGATCATTTTGATCAGAAATTCAAACCTGGTACGATCAAATGCCTTGGTAAAAAGATCAAAAAAATTATCATCTGTATGTACCTTTACCAGCTCAATCAACTTCTTATCTGCACAATCACCAATAAAATGATATCTAATTTCAATGTGCTTTGTTTTACTGTGCTTAACAGAATTATTTGTGATAGACATTGTAGCATTATTATCAATAAACATGGGGGTTCATGTAAAGTTCAAACCATAGTCTCTTAATTGTTGTTGGATCCACAAAATCTGTGAACAAAAACTTGTAGCAGCAATGTATTCTGCTTCACATGTTGAAATGGAGACCGTAGTTTGCTTTTTGCATTGCCAGGAAACTAGACGATTACCTAAGAGCTGGCAATCACCTGTAGTAGATTTCCTGTCCAAACAACAACCACCAAAATCAAAATCAGTGTAAGCATTGAATTCAAAGTTGGAACCATGAGGAAACCATAGTCCCAATCTTTGTTTTCCTTTTAGATAATGAAAGATTATCTTTACTGCAATCAAATGAGATTCTTTTGGTTTTCCTTGGAACCTGGAACAAATACACACAGCGAACATTATATCTGGCCTTGAAGCGGTTAAGTACATGAGAGATCCAATCATTGCACGGTAGAGTCGGTAATCAACTTCTTTTCCATCCGGGTCAGAATTCATTTTATGATTGACCAAAATCGGAGTATCATATGGGGTACAGTCCTCCATCTTGAACCGGCTCAAGATGTCCTTTACATACTTGGACTGATGAATAAAGAAACCATCTTCCTTCTGATTAACTTGAAGACCTAGGAAAAATGATAACTCTCCCATAGCTGACATCTCAAACTTCGATTTCATAATACTCTCAAACTCTTTGCACAACCCTTTATTTGTAGAGCCAAAAATAATACCATCTACATATATTTGTACCAGTAGGTATTCTCCCCTGCTTTCTTAATGAATAAAGTCGAGTCAATATGTCCACGAACAAAATTATTCTCAATAAGATGTGTAGACAACGTTTCATACCACGCATGAGGAGCTTGATGAAGACCATAGAGAGCTTTATCAAGCGTGAAAACTTTAGACGGATTAATTGGATCTTCAAACCCCGGCGGCTGACACACATAAACTTCCTCCTTGACTTTACCATATAAGAAAGCACTTTTTACATCTAATTGAAACACCTTAAAAATTTTGTACGAAGCAAAAGCAAGAAACAACCTTATAGCTTCAAGCCTAGCAACAGGCGCATAAACCTTGGTGTAATCAATTCCCTCTTATTGATTGAAACCTTGTACAACTAATCTTGCCTTATTTTGCACCACAACACCTCGATCATCTTTCTTGCATTTAAACACCCACTTTGTACCAATTGGATACACACCCTTTGGAAGATCTACAAGATTCCAAACTTTAAGTTTATCAAACTGTGCAAGTTCTTCCTGCATAGCCTCTATCCAATTGTTATCACTTAACGCCATTTTGACATTCTTTGGTTCGACCTGAGAAATAAAACAGGAATGTGAGCATACATCAAAAACACCAGTATCTTTAAAACCTGTATACAAGCAAGTGTTGTCAAGAGTAGAACGCGTTTGCACTCCATCACGCAAATCCCCAATGATATTTGAAATTGGATGAGCTTTGAGTTCCTTGATTGATGCAACCTCAGGAACCGGCAACACATCAACTTGAGTTGTATCAGATTGATAAGACAGATCTTGATTAATTGGTAACTCCGAGTCCAGATTTGTAGGAATCTCCCCCTGATCCTGTGACAAATTAGAAGGTTCATAAACTATCAAAGGATCAGCAGAAGAATCTTGGAAAATAACATTTTCATCTTCACTATCAGACTCTTGTGTTCCTGAACAAGAAGCAGCATTAGGATCTGGGGCAGATGTAGAAGGAACAGACGATTGTGGAAGCGCAGTTGGTAGAAACCCACTATTCTGTGCATCTTGACATGAATCATATAAAACAGAAGCTTTCGCAGTAGAAATATCAGAAGGTAAATGAAAACACTTGAATAAATTCTCATAATCAAAAGCCCAGTCTGGTCCAATCGCCATTTGAGGTAAAGACCGATTAGAACAGTCAATATGAAACCATTCTTCAACTTGGCGAGTCTCTTTGTTATAAACCCTCTTGCTAGTAGAATTAGCAACATACCCCAGAAAGATCCATTCAATTGCCTTAGCACTGAACTTGGTTGGGACATCGCGAACTTTCAAAAGGGTGCATGGATTACCAAAAGGTAGTAAATATTCCAGATTCGGCTTACGATTATTAATCAACTCATAGCATATCTTGTTGTGTCGCTTAACGGTCAAGACTCGGTTCAAAATGTGACACGCAGTATTCACAGCCTCAGCCCAAAAAGTTATTGGAAGCTTAGAATCAGCATGCTCGTATGTGCCGTTTAAACCAAAGTCCTGTTCTTTCGTTCAGCAACCCCATTTTGTTGAGGTACATATGGCGCACTGAATTCATGATGAATTCCCTTTTGAAGACAGAATAAACCCAATCTTAGTATTTTTAAATTCACTTCCATTGTCACTCCTAATTCTTCAGACTTTCTATTTGAACAAATTCTCTAAACCCAGGATTAAGAATTGTACCAACTCTGTGGTTTCGGCTTTAGAAGCATGGAACTTAACCCATGAAAATCTAGAGAAATCATCTGTTACTACCAGACAGTAAGATTTACTGCCAATGCTCCTGATACTAATCGGTCCAAACAAATCCATATGAAGTAGCTCCAAAGGAGTTACAATAAAATTCTTTGTCTTAGATTTGTGGGACTTCTTGTGTTGTTTCCTCTTCTTGCAAGGAATACAGTCATCAGGTACTGAAAATTTCATTTTTGGAACACCAAAAACCAGATCATTCTTCACAAGATAATTCATTTTCCGATAATTGATGTGAGCAAGTTTCATGTGCCACAAAATAGAATCCGACTCAGACGCCTTGGAGAGTAGACATGTAGGAATTGAATCCGTAGTAGTAGCAACATTCATGTCTAGGACATATGTGACATTTGTCTTTGGAGCCTTCATTAGAATCCATTCGTCAGGAATCACAAAGCCCGGTTTCAAGATATAACACTCAGAATCATTGAAATGAAATGAAAATTTCTTGTCACACACTTGAGATACACTTAAAAGATTATGTTCAAGTTGCTCCACATAGTTCACTTTCTCAAATTCGACTTTTTCGTTCTTTAAAGTACCCTTACCAGTTATGTACCCACCTTTATTTCCAGCAAAAGCGACATAACCACCATCAATATTAATCACATCTTCCAACAAACGAATATTCCCTGTCATATGTCGAGAACAACCATTATCCTCATACCACGTATTGTTGATAGTCCTCCTTGGTTGTCCCTACATAAACAAAGAAAATCAATTAGAAATTGGAACCCAAGCCATTGTGGTCTTGGGTCGTCCTGATGGATCAAAATAAACAACTTCAAGCAGTTCACAATCAACATTATCATCAACCTTTGGAACATAAGATTTACAATTAGACCTTCTCAAAGAAGACATAGGTTGATTTATTGGAAAAAAACATTACTAGATTTATGATTATCAGATTCAGGTATTTCCAAAAATTTCTTTAGTTTTCTGTTACGTCTTCTTCGTTGTGGTCTAGAAAGTTTGACCTCAGGTTGAGACTCTTTTGGAATTCCAACATGTGGAATCTCAAACTTCTTTTGAAAAACAACGGATTTAAAAATACGCTTATCATGTTGCTTAAATCTCGAAGATTTAGCAAATTATTGACAAGACATTTCTTTTCAACACCAGACGTAGGCTTTTCCCCATTTTGTCTTTTCAGAATCGTCACCACTTATTTTTGTGAGGGATCACTCTTTAATTTGCCTTGATTCTTATAAGGACAGTGAATCATAATATGACCAACCTCCTTACAATGAAAACAAACTCTTCTATCTTGATGATTTCTGATATAAGGAGTTTTTCTTGAATTTGATGACCCGTCGGATGAATAAGCTTCAGTAGATTTTTCTGAACAGTTGACTGGCTTCTTTGGAACAAAAACTTGTTTAGTCACCGTTGATGAATTCTTCTTCTAATAACCAGCAACAACAAAATCACTTGATTGTAGCATTTTGAAAAGTTCAGGTTGAACAACTTTCACCTCATCCGGTTCTGTTAAAATGCATCTATCACGGGTAACATTTTTCACTACCTTTGGTTCATCAATTTGTACTTCCTTAGGAATACCTTCAACCTTATTATCATCAAAAACCTAATCCTTAGAATCAGAATCATAGATCATATCTTCAACAGTAACTGAATTTACTTTCAACACTGTCTTTGGATCACTTTCCTCTTCATGAATAATTTTTGGTTCAACCACATAATTTGCATTGAATGGTGGAGGAACAAATCCAATTCCAGCAACCCTCTTAGTAGGATCAGTATTAGCATTAAAGTAATCCAATACCACAGATGAATTTTCAAAATTTTCCAGCTTTCTATGTATTTTGATCACTTCAGATTCTTTATCAGAAATTTCTTTGTTCTTCTGAGCGACAATTTCATTTCGCTTCTCAATCTCAGTATAAGCCATATCCAGATGATAAGCTTGTTCCTTATATTTCAATCCCAAAGAATTCAAATCTCTTTTCAAAGACTCAATTCTATATATACACAATTTATCATTATCTTTCAATTTTTGATTAACTGAATGTATCGATTTCATATCACAAATTAAATTTGTGTTATCATCCATTACTTTTTGCATTTTATCTTTTATACTAATGCAATTAGAACAATAAATGTGACAGAAAGAATCTTTTACCTTTGAAGGATCTGACATGTCTTCCATGAAGACTTTTGCAATTGGAATATTTTTAGAATCAGCACCATCAGAAGAATTTTGAGTTAAAACAATATCATCTTCAGATACACCAGATGCAATATCAGTCTCACTATTTTGTACTTGATCACGATCTTTATCATCACTTGGCAAACTCTCACCATCACTTGAGATATCATCATCAGTTGACTCTTCAGATTTTGTAGAATGAATCTCAGCTACAAACACTTGACTTAACGAACCAACCAAATCTTCAAGATGAATACCCCAGTCATAATTGTCATCATTCTGAGCAACTAAAGCAGATTATGCAGATGCATGATTAGAATTTCCAGATCCAGAGGAGCCATGTGACTGATTACGATTGTTCTGAAAGTTATTAGGCTTCTTCTGAGAATCAAATTCAACTTTCGGTTTCACACATTCTTTGGCAAAATGACCATACTCCTGACAATTATAGCAACGAACTTTGGTTTTATCAGATCCCATACGTGAATGACTATTAGACCCAATATACTTTCTTCCAGTCTTCTTCAAAAAATCCTTTGCTTGTCGCATCAGCATAGCCATGTTCCATTGAATGTTCATCTCTTCCAGATCAACAGGATCATGAATCTTTCCTCCAATAAAATTTTCATAAGAAGCCATAAAGGAAGAAACAGTCCACCAACACGCAAACCATGCACCACTGTGATCCACGCTTGCCATCTTACGTCGTGGTAGGTCACCGCCTGGTCGTCGCCGTCACCTGCTACCACCCGTAGCTACTGCCACTTTCAATACAGCCGTAGCCACCCCCACTACACTCCCACCAATAGCCATATACGAAAACTAAGACATGAATCGAATAAACGGGTAAACGAGGATTACCTTGGCGTGACACAGCAGCCCCACTAGCCGGACCGCCTTGCACCGTCATCCTCTTCCTCCTCCGTTTCCGGCTCCTCCTTCTCATTCTCTCCTTCTCTGTCATCGCGTAACTAGGTCAATAATGACCTAGGGTTTGCGCTAAAGTGGTTTATATACCACTGAATAATACACTTGGGTCCCTGTACTTCCTTCTCGCATGTTTCGATCACAAGTTGGCTCTTTAACAACTAACCGTCTCCTTTATCATCGTTAAAACAAACCTCATTTGATTAACCGTACTCATCATTACGTTTAAGTAATATTCGGGTCGTCCACTAACCCGAACCATAAATTCTATGATTATCGAGATGTTACAGGCAGTCTTAGGACAGAGGAGAGAAAAGCAGTTTCACCCGATTTTTTTCTATGCGAGCAAGACGCTCAATAACGCACAGGAGCACTACCCACGACAGAGAAAGAGCTCCTCGATGTTGTCTTCGCTTTTGATAAATTCCGGTCTTATCTCATCCTATCAAAGACCATTGTATTCACTGACCATGCAGCTCTTCAGCACCTGTTCAGCAAACATGATGCCAAACTCTGACTTATCCGGTGGGTTTTGCTGCTTCAGGAGTTCGACATCGAGATCCGTGATAAGAAGGGCGCGGAGAATGTCGTTGCGGACCACTTATCCCGTCTTAAGTTCTCAGCTTCATCTGAGCTTGTGGGGTCATCCATAAATGATAATTTCCCCCACGAGTTTCACATGCACATACAGACAAAGGATGAGGAGTGTCCTTGGTTTGCTGATTTTGCAAACTCACTTGCGAGTGGGACTGTGATTAAGGGCTAGATGCATTAACAGAAGCGAAAGTTCTTTCCGGATGTGAAGCACTTTCTTTGGGAGGTTCCCTATTTTTTTTTGGGTCGGGCCAGATCAGATCATGTGCAGGTGTGTGTCAGGTGCTTAGACACTACCATGAGGGCCCGACATTGACCGTGAAGAAGGTCTTTGACGCCGGTTTCTTCTAGCCAGCCATCTTCTGGGACTCTCTTGAGATGATCTGTGCTTATGACGCTTTCCAGAAGGCAAGTAACATTTCGTCGAGGAATGAGATACCCTAGAACATCATCCAGATTTGTGAGATTTTTTATGTCTGGGGTATTGACTTTGTTGGACCTTTCCCAGCTTCGTGAGGCAACCGATATATCCTAGTGGTTATTGACTATGTTTCTAAGTGGGCCGAGGCTCAACCCTTGCTCACTAATGATACTAGGGTGGTTGTTCGATTCTTGAAGAAGCTGTTCTCCCGCTTTGGTGCCCCCAAAGTTCTTATTACTGATCGTGGGACTCATTTCTGCAACTCCCAGTTGGAGAAAGTGCTATCACGATACGATGTAAACCATAGATTTTCCAAAACTTACCATCCACAGACCAGTGGATAGGTAGAGGTCACGAACAGGGGCATAAAGAGGTTCCTTGAAAAAACAGTTGGTCAGAACCGTAAGGATTGGTCAGATAGGTTAGATGATTCAATTTGGGCTTTCTGGACTGCGTATAAGACTCCCATTAGTTCCACACCATTTAGCTTGATCTATGGGAAAGCATGCCATCTTTCGGTGGAGTTGGAGCACAAGGCTTATTGGGCATTAAAGGCGGGGAATCTTGACTTGGTGAACGCGGGTGAGAACCGGTTTACTCATATTCACGAGCTTGATGAGTTGAGGAATCAATCCTATGCAAACTCCACGGTCTACAAGGAACGCACCAAGAGTTTACATGATTGAATCTTGAAGGACAAGAAAGAATTCCGAGTGGGTGGTCGTGTGTTGCTTTATAACTCTAGGTCGTGGTTGTTTCCCGGGAGGTTGAAGTCCCGATGGACGGGTCCCTACACGGTTAGGGAGGTGTTTCCTTATGGAACCGTTGAGGTTGAGGTTGAAGATGGGAGGATCTTCAAAGTCAACGGTCATCGTCTCAAACCATACATTGACGGACCGGTTGACCCGGCATTGGAGGTAGTTGACCTCCACCCAAGGACTAATTAATTCGGGGACTTGATTATGCTAACGACTCATTAATAAACTTAGCCCGTTTCGGTATCATCTTTGGTAGCAATTTCTAGTTTTTACCTTCTATCTTTATTTTCCTGTTTTTATTTTGATTTTTCTAGGATTTTATCATTTATTTTTGAGTTTAGGTTTTTGGAATGTATTTTGGTTTTTGTGTCTGCTGGGCAAGAGACACGGTCATGCCCCATCTCTTAAGCACGGTCGTGCCTAAACCCTAGGCACGGTCGTGCCTCAATTTTGAGAAACCCTATAAAATGTCTTCATTCGCACACAACAGACCTTTTTCCAAAGCTTACACAAAACCCACACCTTCTTGCGATTTCTCTTGACCTCCGGCCCTTTGATCTCCATCTTAAAGAATTGAGGCACATCTCCGCATCTTACTCTCTTTGTTTCATGTTTAGAATAGAGATTGTTTGACCATTTGCATGTTAAAAATCTAGGGTTTAGATTGTTTTTTAGGTTCTTTTTGGATTTTCGTTTTGGTTGTTGATTGTAGCTTGCAAATGCTTAGATTCATTTGGTATACTTCATTGCATGTTAATGTATCAAAATCCCCTTCATAATCACATGAAAAATTGACCAATTTTGAAATAGAAAATCCTAAATTGGGTTGAGCACGACTGTGCTCATGACCAAGTGCGGTCGTTCTCGGCTTTTTAATTCCCGGGAAGGATTGGTTTGGTCGAGCACGGTCGTGCCTCTGTTCAGCGCGACCGTGCCCTTGAGTTTTACCTTAGCGCGGTCATGCCAGGACCAGGCGCGACCGTGTTGCGCTTTTATGCCCATGGTCGGCCAAGCGCGACAGTGGGCTTGGACTTTAGCCTTGGCGCGGTCGTGCCCCTTCATAACTTTGGTCAAAAACTTCATAAAATCAGTCTAGCTTCTTCATAACCGTTCTAATTTCACTACTTGCTTTTCTTGCAATTGGCAGGGAACAGAGACCACCTGTACCTTGAGTTTGACCTCAACGAGCATAATTACGAGCCTCGTTTGGAGGTTCTGTGGCCCCGATGGGGCCGGATTCTGGCTGCAAGTCGTATCGATCCCACAAAGATTGAGGCCATCGGTCTGACCGACGGAATGATCTTGTCACCGGCCCCTTGAGCCGTTTGTTTAGGTTCCATTCCGTTCTGTACGTTGAGCTCGTCATCGAGTTTTTCTCCACATATGAGTTCATTTATCCTTGTGCATACCTAGAGCAGCCCGAGACAGTTAGGTTCAGACTCGGCGGGGAGTGGCGGGTGATGTCGGTAGCCAGATTTGGGAGATTGTTGGGGTTGTATACTCGGGACGAGGTTCAGACAGAGTTGTTCACTTAGGGTATTATCGAGTTCCCGAGCAAGGAGGAGAAAGACCAGTTTTGGCATGAGTTTGGATTCGGGATGTATGATCCGAGTTTGACTAAGGCTTCGAGCCTTCGAGATCTTATGCACCATATTTTGCACCGCTGCATCATTTGTTCTATTTCGGGTCGTGGACAGGGACAGACGGTCGTGAATTTGAAGGGGTTGTTCTACTTGTTTTGCCTTGAACGCCGGCGCAACTGCAATCTTACGCACTCTATCGCGGGGTACTTGGTGAATAACTTAGGGAGAAAGGTCACCAGTGCCATTTGTGGCGGTCACTTTGTGACCAATATTGCTCGACACTACCCCTACTGATCAATGAGCTTATTAGAGATCTGAGTCCCGTTGCCGAGACTTCAGTGATGACCGTGCAGACTGTTCAAAACATGCACGTGGCCCATCACGCACCGGGAGGGATCAGATTGGTAGATCGTTGGGGGTAGAGTATGGGCTCCAGACCGTCTGGGTCCAGATCCAGATCTTGTTCAGGCCGAGGCCGAGGCCGTAGCCGCTGCCCACCAGGCTCTCGCAGCTCAGCAGGAGCAGGACCCCGAGCATCTCGAGCCCGCGCACGTGGAGCCCTCACACGTCAAGCCCGATCTGCTCGCCCCTCCGCCTTCGCCACTACCACCACCTCGAGGTGTCATTCCCCAGCACCTATTCTTGTGATATTGGACCTGGCAGTATGAGGTCCAGTGCGCTGCTGCTACTACTGGCATGGCTTTGCCGTTCTTCATGTAGCCAAAGCAGCAGCCACAACCTCCTCCATCACCGCAGCCATAACATCATCATTCTCCACCACCATCACCACAGCACCAGCCTACACCACCACTAGCAGGAGGAGACGAGGAGGGTGGTGCAGCAGGCGTCGACCTGAAGGGTATGCATTGGGAGTAGTACCTCCCATTGCCTTTTGGTATCAACTTTTGATGAGTTGTACTTAGTCTCATGTTGTACAAACTATCTTATCACGCTTCGGTGTTGATATTCTTTCCTTTGTTGTACTTTGTTTCCATTGTACCGTTTGTGAATATTTGTGTGTAATTTCCATGTTGATATTTTGGCTTGATGTTACTGATCTGTGTTTGATGTTGTTAGTCTTGATAGATCTTGGAATTGTGGCATCGCTTGGAACGTCATTTTTGTGGGTAGGCCGTTTGAGTTTGACCGAGATCGACACAAGGAAAGTTTCAGTTCTCCCTTCACACTCCATTGCATTACATTCACCCTTGTATTGCATGTTTTTGTGTACATTGAGGGTAATGTACGTTTTGATAGTGTGGGGTTGGGTGTTCATTCTTCACTTTGCATTCTTTTTTGTTAAACATTGAGGGAACTGTATGATTCTAAGTGTAAGGTGGGAATTTGTTCACGCGATGTTTGTCTTTTTAAGCACTTTATCACTTCATTTTTTTGCAAAATCTTATTTCATAATTTTTAATGGCACTAAACATGTTTTATAAAGATTTAAAAATACAAAAATAGAATAAAAGTTAACCGTTTAGCATTCACATTTTTAGTAAATATTAGAGGTTTGATTTTTTCGAAAGCATTTGAGATAGAAATTTCATCGAGTCAAACCCAATTTTTTTGTGATAATCGTGAGTTTTAGTGGGCTAAACGAATGAATTGCATGTTAACCTTTTGCTTACACCCATTCCTTTCCGTTTCTGTGAGTTTATTTTTGAGCCTTGATAGCTTTAAATATTGTTTGCTCTCATTTTTGCGAATTTGAGTGTACCGGGTATTTGATGTTCATTAGAACTTGCTTTTAGTATACATTTCGAAATCATGAACATAAATATTGCATAAAAATGATTGAGGCATTAGGATAAACCACTTTGTGAGCCTTTCTATTTTTATTTTTCCCTCACCCGAACACATCCACTAGTTAGCCACATTGAGCCTATCCCGTGTTTTTCTTTTATTACCCACATTACACCACAATCAAACCTTCATTAGCCTTTTCTGTTATTTTATTTTTCACTCGTGTTAGAAATCCAGTTGGCTAATGTTAATTTTATAGTTGTTATTTTTGTGTAAATTTTTAGTTCTTGAGAAGTTTTTAGCTAAGGAAAGATACATATTTACTTAGTTCTATTCAAAAGAAAATAAAGAGAGATATACACATTCAAAAAAAATTCCAAAATTAGGTGAAATATAGCCGATTAGAGCAATTTTGTGAGAAAAGATGAAAAGAATCCGGTTGTTAGATCTTATCTAGAGGAAAATATTATTTAGTTTAATTTCATGTTATAAGTTATATTAGTTTTTGAGTTAGCATACCCGTCGGGTTTTTAGCCATTTAGCCACTTTCAAATTCCACTTCCTTATCCTTAGCCATTGCCAAGTTACAACCCGTTCAAAGTTCGCTTTGTTTCATGTTAGTTGGTAGAGATTTGATCTTTTAGCAAGCTTATGATTTATCCATGATTCATTGTCTTGGCATTTGAGTGTTCTGTACATACACCATTACTTATATGATCATATATTTACCCGAGTGTGTGTGAACATAGGAGTATAAGGTTGCATGCCAATGATTTCTAAGGCATATTCATTTGCTCATCGGTTGTTAGTTCATTGGGCTCCTTGGGTTTCATTTAGTCAACAATGCATTTCTTGAAAAGTTTTTCAAACCTTTATGATTTTATTAATGCTTACGGTTTTCTGAATTGATCCATAGTGCCATTGGAAGTTTTGTTTTAGTTTGATTTGCTTGAGGACAAGCAATGTTCAAGTGTGGAGTAGTTTGATGTGTTAGAATTTACACATCTTTTTGGCACAAAACTTCGCTCATTTCACAATCAATTCTTGGTTATTTTCCACGTTTAGACACTTATTTGCTTCGTTTCCAGTTTTGAAGGTTTTTATAAAGCTAAGTGAACAAACAAGAGAATTTTAGGAATAAAGATGAAGTTTTAGGGTTTCTGAGTTGGAGGCACGGTCGCGCCCCCTACTCAGCACGACCGCGCCAAGCTTGCAAACCCTAGGTACGGTCGCGCCCCCATCTAGCACGACCATGCCAAGCCATTTTCTCGAGCACAACCGTGCTCAAACGCCCCACGGCCGTGTGTTATACCATGAGTCTGAACCATGACCTCAGAGCTATACTTCCTTGTTCAATGGGACCCAATAGAAGCTCTGGATCGGTCAACCATCTGTCCCACGACCGCGCTAGTACTTTGGCACGGTCGCGTCTTAACAACAAGCACGGTCGCGCCTCCCCATTTCTATAAATACAAAAGTTTTTCTCTCATTCAGATATTCAGCAACCAAAGCAAAAAACCCACTGTTTGAGCTCTGAACCAACCTTGTTCTAGCCACATTTCAAGCTTCTAGGAAGGATTACAACATCAAGAGGATCACCATACATCAACAACAACATCTAGGCTTGGAGGAGTGGTTTGATTATTGTTTTCATATCATGTTTCTTGCCTTTTTTCCATGTTTATTTGTCATTCTTGTGCTCATGATGAGCTAAAACTCTTGTTCACTCTAATTTAGATGAAGTTTA
Organism: Smallanthus sonchifolius; assembly: GCA_023525975.1. Classification (NCBI taxonomy): domain Eukaryota; kingdom Viridiplantae; phylum Streptophyta; class Magnoliopsida; order Asterales; family Asteraceae; genus Smallanthus; species Smallanthus sonchifolius. Next base: position 41,892,848 of record CM042019.1, on the reverse strand, counting down.
GAATCATTTGACAACATTCATGGATTATTGGCAGCTATTATGTTAATATTATGACAATCGTATGATTATTCTTCAATGAAATTATGTATTTAAGTATTTAAAGTTGTCTACAAGACTTGTATTTGTGTATGCCATATTATGTTGGAAAACTTATGATTTATGTTTGTATTCATGGATTAGTGTATGTTTTTATGCTAGTTTATGGCATTTGACTAGGAATGGTGAATGAAGTCTTGTTTATGATTTACGATTCTTGTATTTGTATCCTTATGCTTATGTTTGGAAAGACAAGGTATTTGTTTTGATGTTTCATGGTTTGTGATATGTTTATTTAGGATCTGTTGACACATTCTCCTAATTTATGTAAACTTTGTATGAACATTGTATGTTGACGAAGTGCATATTGTTGTCTAGTTAAATCAACTTGAGGTGGGTAGTGTGTTTCTCATATTATCTTTCCAACTAGTTGTTGGATTAGTGTACCTTAATCGGAAGCTAGTTCAATCTTTATAAACATTGATATAATTACAACATGTGAGCTTCATTGCATGATTTTAGGTGGTTAGTTTGTATCATTCATTGTAGTTTTTCGAATAGTCATTTGATTAGATGTCTTTGACGAGAATTTAGTCAATCTATGTTTCGTGTATTTACCATGTTTCCTTGAGTGTATTGAATGTATTCTAGATGGACTCGACACCGAAGTGAACTTTCTTCCTTGATTGTTTGACTTGTGATTTTAGTTTACTTTTTATATATTTGCATGCTAGTTGATTAAACAAACTCTTCCAAATATCTTTTTGCCATCACTTGATTAAATCTTAGTTCCGGTTATTTATTGCATCCTACCGTATCCACGGACTAATATCCGGTTCTTACCTTTACTATATTGTTATCTAACGAGTACACTTGCCTGATGTGTGTGTTAGTATTTGGTGAAAACCCTTTTTAAAACTCTAATTGTGTGAAAATACTTATAAATATATATATATATATATAGTTTAGACGCATCATCTACCAACACCTTCTTGGTTAAGTGTGTGAATGTTAATGAGGCCAGTTTGGAGAGGACATTAGCCTTCTTGTTTTATGTTCTCGAGATCTGTATTAGTTGGGATACTTTGAATTGTTGTAGAAGTTGTCTTACCGTGTTCCGGTACTCCTTCATGGTTGGTTCTTTTGCCTCATATTTCCCATTTACTTGGTTGGAAACTAGGAGCGAATCTACATGCGCCCTCAGCCTTTGCACTTTTAACTTTCCTACCATTTGTAGCCCTGCGATCAGAGCCTCGTACTATGCTTCGTTATTTGTGCTGGAGAACTTGAGCCTTAAGGCGTATGTTAGTTCTACCCCTTTTGGGTCAATCAGGATAAGACCTGTTCCGGAGCCTTCAACGCTGGAGGCTCCGTCTGTGTAGAGCTTCCATGTCTTTTCATCACCACAGGGGGATTCCTCTTCTCCTATGCTCATAATTACCTTTGTGTCCTCTTCCTGATTTTCCACCAGGAAATCTGCTAGTATCTGCCCTTGATGGCTGTTCGTGGAGAGTAGAGGAGGCTATGTTCTCCTAATTCAATAGCCCATTTTGCCAGTCATCCTGATTTATCAGGTTTCATCATGACCCCTTTTATTGGTTGATCGGTGATTACTTTTATTTGGTGCCCTTGAAAATACCTTTGTAGCCTTCTGGTGGCGTGAACTAAGGCAAAGGTGGACTTCTCCAGGGGAGGATATCGGACCTCTGCTTCTCGCAGAGCCCGACTGACAAAGTACACAGGCATTTGCCTGCCATCACGCTCTATCATCAGGACGGCGTTGACTGCTTCTCGACCTGCTGCTGGGTATAACTGGAGCTCTTCATCTTTCATAGGAGCGGTTACCTCCGGTATTGCCGCGATGTATGATTTCATTTCCCGAAAGGCCTTTTGTGCCTCCTTAGTCCATCTGAATTCTAACCTTTTGAGACTCCCCTTCCATGTTTTGAATAAGGGAAGTGATCTCTCTGCAAGTTTGGAGAGGAAGCGGTGTAATGCTCCCAGCTTGCCATTTAGACTCTGCACCTCTTTTTTCGATCTTGGGGAGGCCATCTCTTGTATGGCTCTGACCTTGTCAGGGATGGCTTTAATTACTTTCTTGGATACGAGGTGCCCTAAGAACTTGCCTTCCTCCATGCCGAAGGAGCACTTGATGGGATTTATCTTCATGTTGATTTTCCTCAAGTTCTTGAATGTTTTTTTGATGTCTTGTAGGAGTGATTATTCGTCCTAGATTTTTATTACAAGGTAATCCACATAGGCTTCCAAGTTCTTCCCAGTTTGGTCTTTGAAAGCTTATTCTATCAACCGCTGGTATGTTGCTCCCGCGTTCTTCAAACCAAAGGGCATCTTCTTGTAACAAAAATTTCCTTCGTTTGTATGGAAGGCTGTCTTCTCCTCATCTTCTCGGCTCATTTGTATTTGGTGATAGCCTTTGTAGGCGTCTAGGAAGAATTTCCACATGTAACATGCTAAGGAATCTACCTTCAAATCTATTTCTGGCAAAGGATAATTGTCCTTTGGGCATGCCTTGTTGAGATCCTTGAAGTTGATGCACATCCTCCAGGATCCATCTGATTTTTTGACAATGACAGGATTGGCAATCCATGTTTGGTACTTAACCTCCTTGAGGATGTCTGCTCGCACTAGGCTTGTTACCTCTGCTTTGACCGCCTTTGCCCTATCTGAGTCTTAATGTAACACCCCAATTTTCAGGTATAGAATACTAGAGGAACTAAAATTGTAATTAAGTAAAAGTATAAGGGGTTAAGTTGGAATAGATTTAAAATCCAAAAATTGGTAAAAGTAGACAGATGTCGGACCGACATCTGTAGAGATATCGGTCCGCTATGTAGGGAGCAAGGAATCACTCAGGAGGTGACACATGTCGGGTAACAAATCATTGAAGTCTAACGCTTGGAGGGTCGATAACGGGCCGATATGAAGGCTATAACGGTCCGCTATGCCCATTACACCCATTACAGACCGACATCGTGATCATAGCAGTTCTCTATGTATGCACCAAGGGCAATTAAGCCACCTCAATGGATGTCGGACCGACATCCATATGCATAACGGTCCAACATGGACCCGATGGGCAGCCTATAAATAGATGGAGCTTGTGAACGTTTTTAGACCATCCCACACACTCAAAACTCGCTTAGAAACATTAAGCTTGCCCCGAAGCCCCGGTTCACGTTCGGAAGTCCAGTTTCTAGCGTTTCGACTTCAAATAGCCGTAGATAGTGTCGAGGTAAGGTTCCGGCAACTTGGTTACTAACCATTAAGCTTTAATTATATATTTATTTAGCTTATTATAGTTTTTAATTAAAGCAGTTAAATATATGTCAAGGTGATGTCCAAGGTGTTTGACATATTATTGATTCAATAAGCTGAAATACTTCCCAAGTGAGTTCCTCTGAACTTAACTTGTACTGTTACACAGTTGTTATTTGAAATAGGCACCCTATTCCATGTATCTATAATGCGTAATAAGTACTTTATACGTTCTGTTGTGGGATGGAACCTACGGATGGATTATCTCGTCTTACTGGTGTGGGAGGACCAGTAGGGTGTGATAGTTTATTCAGTTTATACTGATGTGGGAGGACCAGTGGGGGAAATGTTGCCAATTATATATATAACAAAAAGCTCACATCAGTATTGCATGTGGGTGGGATGTGGGAATGCTGATGATTAAATAACAACCTTTTGTGGTAAAGGTTCATGAACTCACCAACTTATGTTGACTCGGTTATTTTAAAAGATTTTGCAGATGGATCTGTTAGTGGAATTCTAGATAACTAATAGATGAGGATAGTTATTTGGCTGGTCGGAGGATTGTAATGGTCAGAGGCATGCTTGGTAAAGCTGTCTTGTGGATATTTTGAGTTCTGTGACAGGAACTGACGTTTGTTGGTTTGGTTAGTTTGTAATAGAAGTTTGTTTTATAATGTAAAACAATTTAGTTATTAATAAATGAGGTTTATGGTTTAGCTTCCGCGGTGTGTTTTTGGTATCAACATCACAGTAACTAGAAGGCGACCTTCTGGCCAGTATGTAGTTATCTGACAAACGGAATGTTCTGTCTAAGGAAAGAGCGGTGTATAAATCTCTTCTAGACCCGTCGTTCTTTCCTGGGAACATATCTGTTGGAGGTACTACTCTGGTTAGACGACTGTCCTGTGTTACGGGTGTGACACTAAACCTCTCTTCTTTTGGACGACCGGGGGAGTCTCCGTGGAGATGTTGAGTGAGTTCTCGGCAATGTATCGGGGGACTCTTTTCATGTCATTGTGGCAACAAGCAAACACGTCTCTGTTTCTTCAGAGGAGAGCTTCCAACGCTTGCCTTCCCTTTGGCAACAAATTTGGACCGATTTGTATCAGCTGATCCGGGTATTTGTTGTTAACACAGTTTTTCCTGTTGTTCTCGTGTGGTTTTCTACTGAGTAGATCATGCCCTCTCTGGTGTCTTATGTTATCGTTGTGACCCCCTCTATGGTAGGAAACTTCATCATAGAATTGACAATGGAAACGACCGCTTCAAAGGCACTGATGCGTGAGCGTCCAACTATGATGTTGTAACTAGAGTGAGACCTCACCACCAGGAGCGTTAGCTCTTCGGTTCAGGATCCTCGTCCTCTGCGTATCTTTACCTTTAGATATACTTCTCCAGCGGGTAAAACCTTTTCTCCAAAGAAGTCGACTAGAAGGATGTCCGAGCTTCTTAGCCTTTTCTTTACCTCTTCTCCCATCTGCAAAAAATAATGCTTGTAGATGATTTCTAAGGCACTTCCTCCATCAATGTAGACTCTCCTGACCTCCTGCTTCTCGACTTGGGCCATTAGGACCATGGGAGAGGAAGAATGTTCCCCCCTCCGGAGGAGAAGGAAGTCGATTATTTGTCGAGTCCACCAATCTTTAGGTTTTCTCTGGGGGCGCGTTCTCGAGCCACTAATCACGTATATTGTTTTTTCTCTGGCTGGCTTGTCTTCTTTACCTCCTCCATGCTTCCTTTTATCCCGGATATATTTGAGAAGGTGAGCCAGCTCTCCTGACTTTACGTCGTCCTCAATTTGCTTCTTCAGGTGGAAACAGTCATTTGTGTGGTGACCTTTGTCACCGTGGAACTCACAATATTTGGACTGATCCTTTCCTTGCTTAGCCAATGGCCTTGGAGGTTTGAAAGTGTAGGGGGATTCCTCAGTGGCTAAGATCTCTCTAGGGGTCTTTGTCAGTTCTGTGAACTAGATTCCTCGGGACCCTTTTGGGGTCCTCTCCCGTTTTTCGGGACGGGAGTAGGGAGTCTTCTCATACCTCCGTCGACTGTTGGATTGGTAGCCACCTATTCTTCTAACCACATAGGACGACCTGGGGCAGTATCTTGATGGTGAGGAGGGTTTTCCTCCGTCAGCTTTCAGGTGACCCTCTCCGGCCTTTAGAGCTTCTTTTCCCCGTAGGAAAGCTTCGGCCATCTCCATAGCTTCCTCCATCGTCTTAGGAGGGTGTTTACCCATCTCCTCACACAGCTATTTTGGGCAAATGCCATGGACAAAACCTGATACTCTCATCCTCTCTTTGGCGTTTCTTACAAGGAGACTTTCCCTTTTGTGTCTTTCCATAAACTCCTCCAGGGATTCGTCATCCTTCTGCCAGATGTAATGAATGGAGATAGGATCCTTGACACATTTTCTTTGCTGCATGAAATTGGTAAGGTCTTAAAAGTTGTCGACGCTCCCTTCAGGGATGTCATTATACCAGACACGGGATGCTCCTGTGAGGGTCTGGACGAACATTTGGCACCACACCGGCATGGACCATTGTTCCACCATGGCCGCTCCAGAGAAGAGTTATAGGTGGTCATCCAGATCTCCGGTCCCATCGTACATCTTTACGTTGGAAGGCATCTTTGTCTTAGCGGAGAATTTGAACTCAGCGATATTTTTTGTAAATTTATCTAAGTCTGTGGGCCTATATGGCTTCAGGAGTTCATCGAGGAGGTCATCGCTTTCGGTCTACAGGATTACCCTTGCCGTTTTTCGCCTGTGGCATGTCTCTTCCGACACTGAGAGGTGTGGGGTTGGAGAGGACAGATGGTCCAGCATGGTAAAAACGAGTTGTTGTTATACCCAAGTTTTGGCAAGGATAGTAAGGAGTGTACAAGAGATACAGGATGTTTTGTGCAGCAATGAGTTGAATCATTGGGAGTTAAGACCCTCTCTGGACTGGTCCTTGTTGTGGTGGGATGGAGGTGTTTTCCGGAATTGTCTGGGTCAGACCTCGTGACACTATCCCCATGACTAGTGTAGACACCGATCTGGGGGTAGCTCCGGGCTGCCCAGAGGCAGTTGTGTTGGGTGTGGAGATGTTTAGCTGTTGGATCTTCCGTCCTATCTGTTGGGACAGTGCATTACCAGAGGTGCCACCCGCTTCTTCTTCGTAAGAGAGCGTTAGCGCCACGTCCTTCATTCTTTCTCTTCGAACATGATCATTCAGCAGTTGCTGTAGCTTGGGGAAGTTTTCCCTCACCCCTCGGGTGTAAGTTCCATCATGTCTGATATTTCTACCACGACTTCCGGGGAATTTGTGTGAGGTAGTTCTTCCAACACCGGCTGGTCCTCACCCGACATTTCCCTTCGCTTTGAAAGAAAAACAACAAAAACAACGAGTAGAAATTGCTTCACTTGTGACTAGATCGAAGCGTGCCCCACGGTGGGCGCCACTTGTTGCTACAATGATTATGCGATAGGGATAAGTATTATTTATTAATGTAATGACTCACTTATCCTTGGGAGTTCGAAGGTTAAGTGGTATGATCTCTACAACGAGTACAAAGGACTACTACAAGAGATTACAGGAGAAGTAAGGTAAATACAAGGGGAAGTAACTGATTATAAGGAGAAGTAAGGGGAGAACTAGGAGAAGTAAGTAGGAGAGGATGAGATTATGTAGTATGTTGATGCTTATAACCCGGTGTGTGTTTGAATGAAGCTTTAGACTCGTATTTATAGTATCTTCAACAGGCTGCTCATTCTCCTATCTTTTCTTGTGATTTCTCTAGAAGAGGAAGTTTCTCAGAGAACTTTCCTTCCTTCAGAATTCTGTCCATTCCCCTTTCAGGTAAGAAGTTGACTTTTTCCCTTGCAGATAGCTACTCTTCCTTTTTGTCTCTCTTACCGAGTCAATACACCTTTTGTTGAGTTCTTCAGGGCTTGGTTCTTGTGAACAAGGTATTTCTCGGTTATTGTGTTATCGTTTTATTTGTTTGCTCGAAGGAAAGGTCCTTTCCTTTTTATTGATTAATGACTGATAATTGAAGATGTACTCTCCTACGTCATCATAACTTAAATAAAATTTGTAAAAAAAATAATTAAACTATTACCTTAACTCTCATTTTGCAACGTCGACGCCCAATCATGGCCCACCAACATGTTTTCTTTTCTTTATTTTGTATTTGATTTAGTACTAGAATAATAAGTTGAGTCTTTGGTTCAGTGGTTAGGCTTGGTATTTGCTTTTTGTGCGGTTTCTTTGAGTTCATATGTTCGAAACCAACGGTCAACAATTTTTTTCTTTTTTGATTTATTATTTTTTTAAGTTTCTATTACTTTTTTTAAATTATTAAGCCGTAATATGTGAGCTAAAATACTTTTTCTTATCTATTGTTTTTTGTTTTTTTTTTCTTTTTATATTTGTTATTTTTTAAGTTTTCTTTACTTTTTTTTAATTATTAGACCGCAATGTGTGAGCCAAAATAATATGTCTTATCTATGATTCAATCTCAAAAACGGATCCGCATAAAATTCGTACGTTTCTTTTATGTAATTAGACAAGTTAGTGTCACTGTCACAACTTAATTTGTAACGTCGTCGCCCAATCAAGTGCCACCGTCACATTTTCCAACGTAGCCCATTAAATTTTTAAACTCTAAAACTTATCGCTCAAATTTCTTTCTTTTATTTATTTATATTCGTTTGTAAAAACTATTTTTTTCTAATTCTTTTACTTGATTACTACTTTTTTTGTCGAATTTGTTATTTCTATGTTAACTCCTATTCGCGCCGCATTTTATTTTTCGATCTACAGCACCGAGTAGTGTCAACTTTATACGTTTTTTATTTACTTATTCACGTTATTGTCGTCACTGTAACACGCGTAACCAGGTTCGCAAACCCGCTGTATCGTATGACAGTCCCGCCGCAACGCGCGGGTCGTATTTTCTAGTTCTATATCAATTTGGGTCAGTTGTCGGGAAGAGAAACAGGTTAAAAAACCTGATAAGCATATACATAAACGCAAACAAGAAAAAAAAATACTTAGTTTTAGAACTTATTTTAATATATACCATACTTTTAAAAAAGTTTTATTTTAAAAAACTTAAAAACAACATTCGATCAAAAGAATTTAAAGAAAAGAACTATATTTTGGTAATGTATGTGACCGGATCAATTCTTTTATTACACCCATTTAAGTTAAAACAAATAAAAAATAACTTATTAAATTATAAGTTAAAATATCTTTTGTACTTCATCTAAAAATGACATTTCATATCAAATTGTATGGCCTATTGTATCGTCCCTATCAGTTTAACCAAATTATGGTGATGAGCTAGTCACGTAAGCATGTGACGTGAAGCATGTTGTGTCATGTGAGAAAGACCTTTTCCTGCATTTTTGTAACGTCATCTGAAAATAAAATGGACGTCATGTGGACGTCAACTCCCCAAATGTAGTTTTTATATCACTTTCACATGGTAAGAAGTATACCCGTGTGAAAGTGTGTGTATGTGAAAAATGATTATTTTTATAAAATTTAATTAAGTGGTATGAGTTGTGTGTGTGAGAGAGAGATAGACACCTCCCCTCCTCCTTTCTCCTTCACCCACAATAATCTTTTATATCTTGTAATGTCTGAGTAATTTCTCTTTTAACAAGAAATGTTGTAAGATATCAAGAAGTTATTCCTTTGGGAAGAACAGTTATGAAATAAAATATTTCCTTAATTATCATTAAGCAACCTCTGAATTTTGTTGTAATACCTGAAGTACTAGAGCCATAAAGTACCGCTGTGACAGAAGGTCTTAGGAAAAAAATGGTTGGATTGGTCCCTTATAAGAAGTATACCCGTGTGAAAGTGTGTGTGTCCGTGTGTGTGTATGTGAAAATTGAATATTTTTATAAAATTTAATTAAGTGTTGTGAGTAGTGTGTGAGAGAGAGAGACACCTCCCCTCCTCCTTCCTGCGTGAAAATTTTCACGCCCCTTTCACATAAGAAGGGGGTGGTGTTTCACGTCCCCTTCTGACGCCCACATCGGATGACCTAAAAGGCTATTGACGATTCAAACAATGCTTTCAGAACCGAACCGGTCCGGATAACGAATTGGCCGTCTTAAAGGTCCTAAGAACCGGTTGACGTTATAAATAATATAAAAATTAAAACTATTCACATAGATGCAAACTATAAAACATTTTTTGTTCATGTGAATTTAAAATTTTAATGACATATTAAAGTTTAAATAAATAAATAATCAGGTATTAAATATTAGTGAAATATCTTTTGTACTTCATCTAACAATGACATTCTACCAAATTCTGAGACTTTTATGGTGATGAGCTAGTTACGTAAGCATGTGACGTGAAGCATGTTGTGTCATGTGAGAGACATTTTCCTACACTTTTGTAAAAGACTATTGACGATTCAAACAAAATTTGTAGCGAATAATTCACATAACATCCTACAAAATGAGGGCATAACGTTTGACTAGGATGTCAATCTTGTCGTATTGGCGGGTTAGCATGTTAATGAGTTTCGGGTTGACGGGTTAAATTCTTCAACCCTAACATAACCCTTATACTTATTCGTGTCGTGTTGGGTCGTGTTTCAGGGTGACCCGTTTTATGTTCATTTATAAATATGAGTAGACCTTGTGAATTAATAATAATTTAAACAATTAGTTACTCCAGCTCAAATTAATCTTTTTTTCTTTTGTAATTGATGTTTTTGGTTCTTTATCACTTATTCTCAATTAACAAACTTGGGTTTGTATATTTAGTTCAAGATTGAAAAAAGCGAATTAAAAGGATTAGATAATTTGTAGTTAAAACTAATAAAATAAAATTGTTTAAAGTGAATAGTTTGACGAAAGGATTTAAAAGAGAAAATTAATTTTATTTTTATAAACTAATAGTAAAAGATAAGTTAAAATAAAAATATTTAACTTTAAATGTTAACACTTTGCATCTCTAAAATACAAATACTAACTTTTAAACAACCCTTAAACGGGTTAACAAGTTAAACCACTTTTTAAGCGGATCGTGTTCGGGTTGACCCATTTTTTAAACAAGTCGGGTTCGAGTTGACCTGTTTAAAAAAATGGGTCATGTCAGCCGACCCAAAACATGTATTTTTTTGTGTCGTGTTTCGGATCATTTTAGGAACTGCCGCCCTGACGGTATGACGTAAGCATATTCGACAAAGTCTTTATTTGACGCTGCATAATCTTACGTAATGAAAATTTAGACCATCCACAATAACGTGGATTTAGGCGTTTTTAGGGAGAGAGAAGGATGGAGGAGGAGAGAACAGATCATGTGAAGGTGAGAGAAGGTGGAGAAGTTCATATATGAACTTTAAAGAAGGGAGAATTATCAAAATAGACATTTGACTAGTTAAAGTTACAAAAATGGACAAGGATTTTCAGCCTTCTTGGACATGGTCATTTAGGCAATTAGCCGGCTGAAGGAGGCTAGTTCAGCCGGCTTGGATTTCAGCACCAAGTCAGTTTTTTTCAGAATTTCAACCAATCAGGATTTGATACGTGGATGTGCTTATTCCCATAGCGGCTAAAGCCCACTTCCAAGGAGGCTTAGCCGGCGAACTTTTTTTTACATGGCTCAGCCGGCTTGGTTCGAGATGGGTTCCCCGGCTTGGCTTAGCCAGCGCCGAAGGTGTTATTACACTATTTAGCCGGCGAAGTGTACTAGTTAGTCTGCTTCGAGTTTTTCTCTCACTTATTTAAGTTAGTTTTTCATTTTCTCCATTTTTTTATTTCTCTTACAAATTTAAGTTAGTTTTCCATTTTCTTCATTTTTTTTATTTCTCTTACAAATTTAAGTTAGTTTTCCATTTTCTTCATTTTTTTTTATTTCTCTTACAATTCTAGTTTCTTTGGCTAAAGGTTATTTAAGGTTTTCTTATGTGAAGGCCATCTAGCAGGCTAACATATGCCATCTAGAAGGCTTGGACATCAAATCAAGCAGGCTAACATATATACAAGGCTAAGAAATCAAGAAGGCTAACATATATACAAGGCTAACATACATTAAGCTATCTGATTACATTTCATGTCATTTAGCATGCTTCATGATCAAATTTAGTAAGGTAAAATTTCAAAAATATTGATTACCATCATGTATTCAAACTCCTCAGCCATGATCGTATGCTTGAATCATTCAGCCTACTTCAATGATGTACGATTGTAACCTTCAGCCTACTTGCAACGATGTATCGATAATACCTCCTACTTGCAACGATGTACGATTGTAACCTTGTATATATGTTAGCCTGCTAGATGGCATATGATAGCCTGCTTGATTTGATGTCCAAGCCTACCTTGTATATGTTAGCCTGCTTGATTTGTTAGCCTTGTATATATGTTAGCCTGCTAGATGGCATATGTTAGCATGCTTCATTTGATGTCCAAGCCTGCCTTGTATATGTTAGCCTACTTGATTTGGTAGCCTTGTATATATTTTAGCCTGCTTGATTTGATGTCCAAGCTTGCTAGATGGCATATGTTAGCCTGCTAGACGGCCTTCACATAAGAAAACCTTAAATAACATAAGAAAACCTTAAATAACCTTCAGGCAACAAAACTAGAATTGTAAGAGAAGTAAAAAAAATGGAAAACTAACTTAAATAAGTGAGAAAAAAAAATCGAAGCAGGCTAACTAGTCCACTTCATCCGGCTAAGTAGTGTAATAAAACCTTCGGCGCCGGCTAAGCCAAGCCGGGGAACCCATATCGAACCAAGCCGGCCGAGCCATGTAAAAAAAAGTTCGTCGGCTAAGCCTCCTTGGAAGTGGGCTTTAGCCGCCTTGGGAATAAGCACATCCACGTGTCAAATCCTGGTTGGTTGAAATTCTAAAAAAACTGACTTGGCGCTGAAATCCAAGCCGGCTGAACTATCCTCCTTCAGCCGGCTAATTGCTTAAATGACCATGACCAAGAATGTTGAAAATCCTTGTCCATTTTTTGTAACTTTGACCAGTCAAATGTCCATTTTAATAATTTTCCCCTTTAAAAAATCAGATTGTGAGGGGGATAGGAGGAGAGAGAGGGTAGTTTTTGGGATGAGAGAAAAGTTTTGAATAGGTAAGAGAGAGAGTGTGTACCGGTGTTTTTGAGACCTAAAAAACACTTTTATTATAAGTTCTCTTGTAATGCATCTTGATACTATGATACATTGTCCACTACAAAAATATGTTTGCATAATAACATTAAAACTAAAAATTGTGATACCAACAAATAAACCACCATTTAAGGCTTCTAAGTTACTTTTTTTTCCTTTTTGAACAACCCGGCTCTCTTTCCCTTTTTGAACAATTCGCTTTCTCCGGCCACCCCATCGTCCAACGCCTCTCTCCCCCTTTCGCGTCTGCCGTCTTTTGCAAGCCTAGGCCTATTATGGCATAGGGTTTGCCATTAGGTGGCTTTTAAACCCCCCCCCCTCAACTTCCATCCGGGTCCCTCTTAATCCGTCTCGTACGTTCCGAGCCCAAACTATCTTTTTAAACGACTAATCGACTCCTTTACCATTGATAAACCAAGCTTTACGTGAAAACCTTATAGTCCATACCATTTAAAAGAGACTCGGTTCACTTATTAGCCCGAACCATTAGTCTAACTAAGGTAATCCTTGTTTTAACTTTGTACGCATTTTTCTTTCGAGTTTTGCCTGATAACCCGTTAGGGTTTGGGTTGGAGGTCATGAACGATGGCAAGAGGAGGAGGACGATGAAGACAGCGGACTAAGGAGGTGTTCTCTGGGGTAGCTGGAGATGATGACGGTCGGGTCAGGTGGTAAAGGCTTGGCATGGTGGCGGTTTACGGTTAGAATGACGGGGACCACGACGTGAGGGCTGGAGAGGGGGACACGACTGTTTTCGACATGATCAGGAAAGACCGGCACGTGCTAGTGCTCACTGTAACGGGCTGGTAACATGCGTAGGGCTATAATGACGTGAGGGTGGTGACCCGTCGGACTAGGTGGCTGCCGAGGTGATGCACCGCGATGGTGAAGGTGTTAGCCGGTTGATGCATGCCTACGGTGATGGTGGTATGCGGTGGGAGAGATGGAGTACGACAAGGAGGCCACCGTGGTGGTGCATAGGTAAGCTCGGGTGCAAGTATGTGATGAGCTAGGGTTTGCATGAAAAGGAAATACGGATTAGGGTTTGCATGTGTATGCATGGGAACCTGGTTTGAGCTTACAAATACTAAACGGGTCAAGGATGGTATGATACGAGTTGGTAATTACAAGATGAAGACAACTAAGGGTTTGCATAGCACGCGTACGTACATGCATGGGGACTAGGGTTTGGGTAAAAACATGAATCTAGGGATTTGGTAAAGATGAAGGGGCGAGTACATGAAACTGGGCTTCGGGATTTATTTATTGTTTTATGAAGTCGACGTATCTTAGTGTCACACCCCCAATTTAAACTAACGGAGTATTACCGTTTAGGAAGTGACAAACCAGGATCTCAGACATTAGTTACATTGAACGACTCTACATGGGACTCAAAATGAAAATATCTTTTAAATCAGAGTATTAATGCGGAAGCGTAAAGAAAGTAAATGCGCAAAATACACGCGCTCAAAACCAAAGTCCAAACGTCCAACCAAACAAAGTACATTAAAATATTTCAATCAACATAAATAGACACAAAGCAAAGCAGTTGAATCTCATGCATGCCCTAATGTGCACCTGTGTCTTAGCTTAGCGTCCTGAGAAAAACATGTAAGAAAAAGTGTCAACACAAGGTTGGTGAGTTCACAGGTTTCAAATAAATAAGTAGGCATTACCAGATTTATGATCATTCAATATGTATCTATAGGTAGCTAACCTATGTTCATGTTTTAGCTCAAGTGCTCGTAACCGAAACTGACTGTTTGTTTATTGCCTCCTGCCAGGTTCTATCAATACTGGCCATGTGAATAGGCTAACATTTCACCCGTTCGATATCCGATCGAGTTAGCGCGACTAACGCGGGTGGGATTTGTCAAACCCAGTAGTACTACTAAACATTACCTCGCTAAGATCCATATTAACGGTTCGAAATAAGATGAGGACTTTCTGTGATAGCATGTTACACTTAGCTTTAACATTGATAGCATATGAAATACAAAATCTAAAATCAGTTTAAGCATGTTTTCTCCCCCAAGTTAAAAGCAGTAAAAAGGGGCCGTGAAACTCACCTGCTTGGCGTTGAAGGTAGTTTCACACTAGAAGTAAATTGGAACAACGAGTGTAAGTCTCAAACGACTTATGATTGCCCTAAAATTATAAAACACATAAATTAGGGATAAAGCTTGGGAATTGTGACAGCGACACAGAAAGAGGAACGTCCTAAGAAACGTTCTAATATTCAAGAGTAAACGAACGGGTCCACGGGGATATAAATTCCTTAATTTATTATTATGATATATATATATATATATATATATATACGTTACGCGACGAATGACAAAAATAATAATAAATAAAATCGAGTGTTTTGTCATTCACAAAAATTAGGAGAATAATATAATTTAATATATTATTTTTAGATTCGAAAGAACATTCTAATTACTTGTTTGGGGTACAAAATAATAAATATATTATTTTTATGAACGTAGCAATGCGAGTAAATAATATAATTAATTATATTATTATTTAGTTGTCAGATGTTACACGAGGTTGTAAAACGATACGAAGTAATATATGTATACACATTATTAAATAACACGAGTCACGGTTTGAAACTAAACGTATTATTTTATACAAATTTGTGGCTTAAAATAATATAAACATATTATTTTCACTTGGGAATAATAACACTAAATTACTTATAAAAGTGGGTATAATATATAAAAATAAGTTAATAATTTAAACTCGAGTCTACGAGTTGTTTTCCGGGTAAAAACACAATTGTATAATATTATAATATTATAGGGTTTGATTTTTATTAATTAAATATTAACAGAAAAAATGTTTAAAAATGATTGTGGGAGCCCGGACTCGAACCCGGGTCTCTCCCACACACGCACACTGTCTTAACCAGTCCCGGCCGCTAGGCTATCGCGAACAAATCCAGTTCTAATTTCTTTTAACATCTAAGCCGGATGTGATTTAGTTCTCCATAAGTACCCAGATCAAATCCCGTCCCATACACCATGAATTCGATTGTGATTTGCCAAAGTATCGAGGGGGTTTTGTTAATCGGGGTATGGCGAATCTAGGGTTGGATTCAATTGAAAAACGATCAAGTTTTAATTCGTTAATTTCTGATTCGAAAAGCTGGAACCCTAGTTTAAGAACACAAATCAAATCCGTTGATTCTGATATTAACAGTGGCTGAATTCATGGGGCTTTCAAAGAGTGATGGATTGCGAACTTATCCCCATAAATTAATTGAATTTAGATTGTGCCGAGGTTAGGGTTTGATTAACCAGTCTCGACGAAAAACCCTCATTATCCGTTAGTTATGAAATCGATGATAAACGTTCAAATTAGGATGGGGCTTTTAAAGTGTAACCGATTACGAAACTAACCATATAGTTCAATTTCTTTTTGAATACTCCTAGGTTCGAAATCCCCAAATTGAATAAGGACGAACCCTAGAATTTAGGTTATGAAAAATTCGATGTTAGAATGTTAAATTGATAAAGGGTTTTCATTCTGAGAGTTGTTGCGAATCTACAAGTGTGAATTGATTTGATTAAGAACACATTTAGGGTAGGGTTTGATTAAACTGGTTTCTTATGAACCCTAGAAATCGGTTCATGATTAAATAGATAATGTAAGCCCTAATTAGGTTAGGGCTTTCATTCTACAGACTGAAACGAATCAAAGGAATGCCTCAATTACCCGATTGGATGTCGGATTGATAGAGCCCGACTGAAACTGAGTCCGACGGCGGCTGTAGTGTTCTCCGGCGATGTCTGCTGCTTCTCCGACTAATCTGGTTTGTGCGAAAAACTTCAGGGGGATCGTTAAGTGATTACAGCGTCTCAATTTGAGAAGAAAATACAGGGATTTTCTGGATTTGATGATAATAGAATATGGGGTCGACGGTTACGAAACGAACGGCCATATTTTGATTAATTCGCTAATGATGGACGATTTAATTGATAATTAAGGTCGTTAAAGGTAAAAATCGAACGATAACGGTTTCAATTTCCACAGCATTGATTTGCAATTTCGAATTCGATTGAATTTCTACGAGTTTGACTTTAAAAAAGTCAAACATAATTACATTGATTTGATTTTGACTTTGGGGAGTCAATAATTCATGTATTGAGACTTGGCAGGAATAGTCCCTGCATTTCTGAGTTGGATTTGTGACAGAAACAGTCCCTGGGGTTAGATTTAGTTAACGGGGTTAAGTTTTTAATAGGAAACTTAACAGAGTAGTTAACGGAATTAACTTAAAAAGTCGGATTGTCACATTATTCCCTAGTTGAAAGAATTTTCGTCCCGAAAATTAAAATAAAATAAAATAAAATTTGGGGTTTCACATCATTCCCTAGTTGAAAGAATTTTCGTCCCGAAAATTAAATAGTACCTTATGGATTTGACGCGGAGTGCTTGAACAGATTAGGATATTTGCGCATCATCTGATCCTCGCGCTCCCAAGTAAATTCTGGTCCGCGTTTCGAGTTCCAACGGACTCGAACAATAGGGATTTTACTGTGCTTTAACGATTTGACTTCCCTATCCATAATTTCCACAGGTTCTTCGATGAAACGTAACTGTTCATCAACATGTAGTTCCTCCAGCGGAACTGCGAGTGATTCATCTGCTAGGCATTTCTTTAAATTTGAGACGTGAAAGACGTTGTGTACACCACTAAGTCTTTCAGGTAGGTCCAGTTGATACGCGACTGGTCCGATTCTCTTTAATATTTTGAAAGGTCCAACGTAACGAGGATTCAGTTTACCTCGTTTTCCGAAACGAATGACACCTTTCCAAGGTGAGACTTTGAGTAAGACCATGTCACCTACTTGAAACTCTAAAGGTTTCTGGCGTTTGTCGGCGTAGCTCTTTTGACGATCCCGAGCTGCGCCATACGGTTTCTAATTTGAACGATCTTTTCGGAAGTTTCAAATACAAGTTCAGGACATGTGAGTTGGCTATCTCCAACCTCGGTCCAACAAATGGGAGAATGGCATTTCCGTCCATAAAGTGCTTCAAATGGAGCTGCCTTGATGCTAGTGTGATAGTTGTTGTTATAGGAGAACTCCACCAACGGTAGGTGAGACTCCCAAGTGTTACCGAAATCGATCACACAAGCTCGTAGCATGTCCTCCAGAGTTTGGATAGTACGTTCTGTTTGACCATCGGTTTGAGGATGGTAAGCTATGCTCATATCTAGACGCGTGCCTAATGCTTTATGCAATGACTTCCAGAAACGGGAAATGAATCGTGCATCACGATCCGAAATAATAGAGATTGGCACTCCGTGCCGAGAGACTACTTCTTTCAAGTATATTCGAGTGAGTTTATCCATTTTGTCGGTTTCTTTGATTGCTAGAAAGTGAGCAGATTTTGTTAGGCGATCCACAATTACCCATATAGTATCACACCCGGTAGGGGTTCGGGGTAATTTGGTAATGAAGTCCATGGATATTTGTTCCCATTTCCACATGGGAATTTCAGGTTGTTGCAGGAGACCGGACGGTTTTTGGTATTCAACTTTGACCTTCGCGCAGGTCAGACACTTACCAACATAAGTGGCTATATCGGCCTTCATCTTCGGCCACCAATATAGTACTTTTAGATCATGATACATTTTATCGGAACCCGGATGAATGGAGTAATGAGATTTATGAGCTTCATCCATGATTAGTTCCCTTAAGTTTTCGAACACTGGAACCCATATTCGTTCGACAAAGTAACGAATTCCGTCAGATTTTACTTCAAGTTGTGCTTCCATGCCGCGAGTACCTTCTAACGGTAGGTTATCTTCTTTCAAGGCTTCAAGTTGAGCACTACGGATTCTGTCAGGCAATCCAGGGTGAATAGTGAGTTGTAACGCTCGAACTCGTTTGGGTTTCGTTTCTTTTCGGCTTAGTGCATCAGCCACGACGTTAGCTTTACCCGGATGATACCGGATCGCACAGTCGTAATCATTTAAAAGTTCAACCCAACGACGTTGTCGTATGTTCAACTCCTTCTTCTCGAAGATATGCTGGAGGCTCTTGTGGTCGGTGTAGATGGTGCATTTGGTACCGTACAAGTAATGTCTCCATATCTTAAGTGCAAAAACTACTGCTCCCAACTCTAGGTCATGAGTGGTGTAGTTTTTCTCGTGAACCTTTAACTGACGTGAAGCGTATGCGATTACCTTTTCGCGTTGCATTAAGACACAACCCAGACCTTGAATAGTTGCATCACAATACACCACAAAATCATCGGTTCCTTCCGGAAGAGCTAAAATAGGTGCACTGCAAAGTTTCTGTTTGAGATGTTGGAAAGCTGATTCTTGGTTATCGCCCCAATTATAGGCTTTTCCTTTTTGAGTTAGGACGGTGAGAGGTTGCGCAATCTTTGAAAATCCTTCGATAAAATGACGGTAATATCCAGCCAATCCCAGAAATTGTCGCACTTCAGTCGGAGTCGTCGGTGCTGCCCAACTCTTGATGGCTTCTATTTTGGACGGGTCGACATGTATCCCTTTTTCATTTACCACATGCCCTAGAAATTGAACCTCTCGAATCCAAAATTCACATTTGGAAAACTTAGCATAAAGTTGCTCTTGCTTAGGTAGTTCCAAAATTAGACGCAGGTGTTCTTCATGTTCTTCCTCGTTCTTGGAATAAATAAGGATGTCATCGATGAAAACGATAACAAACTGGTCAAGGTAAGGCTTACACACACGGTTCATGAGATCCATGAATACCGCAGGTGCGTTGGTTAAACCGAAAGGCATGACCATAAATTCGTAATGGCCGTACCTCGTTCTGAATGCAGTCTTAGAGATATCTTCTTCTCGGACTCTTAACTGATGATAGCCGGACCTAAGATCTATTTTGGAATAGAAACTTGATCCTTGGAGTTGGTCAAAAAGGTCATCAATACGAGGTAAAGGGTAGCGGTTCTTGATTGTAACTTTATTCTGCTCCCGGTAGTCAATACACATACGGAACGTACCGTCCTTCTTCTTGACAAATAATACCGGAGCTCCCCATGGTGATGAACTAGGTCGGATGAAACCTTTATCGAATAAGTCTTGCAATTGAGTGGACAGTTCCTGCAATTCACTAGGTGCTAATCGATAAGGTGCCCGAGCGATCGGCGCTGCTCCAGGTGCTAAATCGATTTGAAATTCTACTTGACGGTGCGGTGGCAAACCGGGCAGATCCTCGGGAAATACTTCCAAAAATTCACGCACAACGGGAATATCTTCGATCTTCTTCTCTTCTGACGGCTGCTCAGCAACAAGAGCCAAAATAGCCGTATGTCCATTTCGAAGACATTTTTGTGCTTTCATGAAGGATATAATGCCCATGACTATACCAACTCTTTCGCCTTGAATGGAAAGGGTTTCTCCATTTGAGAGAGGTACACGTACAATCTTCTCACGACAGATAATTTTGGCTTGGTTTTTAGATAGCCAATCCATACCAACAATTATATCAAAACTACCAAGTATGACCGGCATATGGTCGATATCAAATGTATGTGTAGCTAGCTCAAGTTTACATCCTTTAAGTATGTGAGTTGCCTCAATTATTTGACCATCAGCTATCTCTATTGTATACTTATCTTCTAATAGAGATGAAGTTCATTTTATCATATTACTAAATTTCTTAGATATAAAACTTCTATCAGCACCGGTGTCAAAAAGGACAGAAGCAAAGAAATTATTTACGAGGAACTTACCGGTAACCACATTATGGTCGTAACGGGCCTCTCCAGATCCTAGTACGAAGGCTCGTCCCTTCGCACCATTTCCTCCCCCATTGCCATTATTTCCACCATTCCCATTGTTATTGTGGTTAGGGTTGTGATTTCCATTACCCCCTTTCTTCAACTGAGGACAGTTCTTCCGAATATGTCCTTCCTTTCCACACTCAAAGCAAGCCCTAGTAGATCCCGGTTGTTGAAAGGGTTGTTTAGTTTGTAATTCACCCCTGCAGTCCTTAGCAGCATGGCCTATTTTACCGCACCTCTGGCAACGATTGCAGAACCCAAAGTGGTGTAAGTTACACTTGTTACACTTCGGGGACTTTCCCGCATAACCACCCTGGTTTTGGCCAGAAGAGGTCAACTGATTGAAGTTCTTGGTAGGCTCGAACCTACGTTGTTGTTGTTGCTGTTGGTTAGACTGTTGCTGATTGGGTTGAGGTCCTTTGGAGTGGGGGTTAGAGTGGTTGTGGGTGTTGGAATGGTGTTCGAACTTGTGTTTGTGACTGTCGGTGGGTTTAGCAATTGAACCTCTTGGAGGTAAAGTTCCCTGTGTCACTGCCTGATCGGTCAATTTGTGAGCAAGTCTGATGGTCTGTTGGATGGTGGTAGGGTTGGATGAGGTCACCATGCTTTGAATCTGAGGTACCAAACCTCCAATGTATAGTTCAATCCGTTTGTAATCCGGAGTCACCATGTGTGGGCACATGGTAGCAAGTTCGTGCGAACGGGTGGTGTAGAGTTCAATTTCTGAACCCTCCATCTTAAGGTTCCAGAACTCTCCTTCTAGCTTTTGAATTTCATCTCGTGGGCAGTATTCTTCTTTCATCATGGTTTTAAATTCCTCCCACGGGAGTCCATTTGCCATTGCTAGTCCCAACATTTGAACTTGGGCATTCCACCATGTTAGGGCCGGGCCTTCCAAAGTTCCAGCAGCAAATTTCACTTGGTTAGCCACGGGGCAGTTGCACATGGCTATTACTGATTCAACCTTCTCAAACCAGCGAAGTAATCCAACTGCTCCTTCAGCTCCACTAAAGGTGTGGGGCTTGCAGTCCATGAATGCCTTGAAAGTGCAGGCTGGCTGTTGATTTTGCTGGCCTGGATTTAGAAATACGAATTGAATTGGAATTATAGAGTTTAGAAAAATGTTCTTAGGAGAAGGAATTGACACTACTAGTCAATAGTTAAAGCATTTACATGCAGCATTCTGTGCTGCTAGGGCCTCTGCCACACTATTTTTTATCAAAGCTGCTAGTTCTGCTGCCGTCATGTTGATGGCACCACGACCACCGGTACGGCCTCCTCGTCCTCTCTCAGACATATTTCTTCACAATCACAAATGAAAACAATGAGAAATATATCGCATATTAAACATTATTCAGGTACGGGTAAGGAAATACAACATCTAATATTTTGAAAATTAATTAAATTGTAAGGCTACAAAATAAATAACTCAAATATTAAACTTCTCATGCTTTTATTGGATGGGAACAACCTTACCCATCTAGGTTTGAAAAGGGAAATAACATAAGCAAAAATAAACATGAAAAGAAAGATAGGTTAGGAAGATCCTCAAACATCCTCGTCATCAGAAGAGACATATGACTGTGCATCATCAATCTCCACTGGCTCTTCCTCAGCTGGTTCCCCCTCTAAGGGTTCCTCCTCGAAGGGCTCCTCCTCAAAGTGTTCCTCATCAAAGGGTTCCTCCTCATCGTCAGATACTGGAATGTCTTCCGGGTGTAGGGCCGCTTGCAGTTGGGCTTCCAAATGAGTCACCCTCTCTTGAAGGCCTTCAGCAGTGTGGTTAGCCGCATGTAGCTGAGCTTCCATAGCAGCTAATCTCTCCAGAACTCCTTGCATATCATCATCCATAGTGTCAGCCCTCGTCTCTAGGTGTGCCACACGATCCACTAAGAGGTTGTGGACATGGTCCGTTGCAGCTAGTTCAGTAGTCAAATTTTTTATTCCTACTCTATTCTTTTCCACTTGAGGTCCATTCTCCAGGAGTTTAGGTATCTCCTCGGTGGCATCTTGTACAAAACTTAACTCCTTTAACATATAGGACACGAATGCTGCGAAGGCTTGTTCCATGGTGCATGGTAAGCTAGGCAAGGTAGACGATGAAGATGTGGATCCAAAGTACGGTGATGGAACATCTCCCATTTCGATCCACCTTTGGATCATATGTGGGTACATATCCCAATTGAGAGCATAATCCAATGCTCGTGCGTTGCTCGGTTCGCCTTGCTCAATTGTGGTAGTCCGGCGCCTTTTGGGCTCCGGGGATAAGGGTACAGGTGCCTTATGCCCTGATGCGTTAGGTGATGGAGGTGGTGTTGACGACATGATCCTGCAACAATTTGTATAAGTGCCAAACATCCAAATGACATGTAACTAATGTGTGAGGCTATAGTCTAGTATGCAATCCTAGTTCTCTATAACCAATGGCTCTGATACCAATCTGTCACACCCCCAATTTAAACTAACGGAGTATTACCGTTTGGGAAGTGACAAACCAGGATCTCAGACATTAGTTACATTGAACGACTCTACATGGGACTCAAAATGAAAATATCTTTTAAATCAGAGTATTAATGCGGAAGCGTAAAGAAAGTAAATGCGCAAAATACACGCTCCCAAAACCAAAGTCCAAAAGTCCAAACGTCCAACCAAACAAAGTACATTAAAATATTTCAATCAACATAAATAGACACAAAGCAAAGCAGTTGAATCCCATGCATGCCCTAATGTGCACCTGTGTCTTAGCTTAGCGTCCTGAGAAAAACATGTAAGAAAAAGTGTCAACACAAGGTTGGTGAGTTCACAGGTTTCAAATAAATAAGTAGGCATTACCAGATTTATGATCATTCAATATGTATCTATAGGTAGCTAACCTATGTTCATGTTTTAGCTCAAGTGCTCGCAACCGAAACTGACTGTTTGTTTATTGCCTCCTGCCAGGTTCTATCAATACTGGCCATGTGAATAGGCTAACATTTCACCCGTTCGATATCCGATCGAGTTAGCGCGACTAACGCGGGTGGGATTTGTCAAACCCAGTAGTACTACTAAACATTACCTCGCTAAGATCCATATTAACGGTTCGAAATAAGATGAGGACTTTCTGTGATAGCATGTTACACTTAGCTTTAACATTGATAGCATATGAAATACAAAATCTAAAATCAGTTTAAGCATGTTTTCTCCCCCAAGTTAAAAGCAGTAAAAAGGGGCCGTGAAACTCACCTGCTTGGCGTTGAAGGTAGTTTCACACTAGAAGTAAATTGGAACCACGAGTGTAAGTCTCAAACGACTTATGATTGCCCTAAAATTATAAAACACATAAATTAGGGATAAAGCTTGGGAATTGTGACAGCGACACAGAAAGAGGAACGTCCTAAGAAACGTTCTAATATTCAAGAGTAAACGAACGGGTCCACGGGGATATAAATTCCTTAATTTATTATTATGATATATATATATATATATATATACGTTACGCGACGAATGACAAAAATAATAATAAATAAAATCGAGTGTTTTGTCATTCACAAAAATTAGGAGAATAATATAATTTAATATATTATTTTTAAATTCGAAAGAACATTCTAATTACTTGTTTGGGGTACAAAATAATAAATATATTATTTTTATGAACGTAGCAATGCGAGTAAATAATATAATTAATTCTATTATTATTTAGTTGTCAGATGTTACACGAGGTTGTAAAACGATACGAAGTAATATATGTATACACATTATTAAATAACACGAGTCACGGTTTGAGACTAAACGTATTATTTGATACAAATTTGTGGCTTAAAATAATATAAACATATTATTTTCACTTGGGGATAATAACACTAAATTACTTATAAAAGTGGGTATAATATATAAAAATAAGTTAATAATTTAAACTCGAGTCTACGAGTTATTTTCCGGGTAAAAACACCATTGTATAATATTATAATATTATAGGGTTTGATTTTTATTAATTAAATATTAACAGAAATTTTTTTTAAAAATGATTGTGGGAGCCCGGACTTGAACCCGGGTCTCTCCCACACACGCACACTGTCTTAACCAGTCCCGGCCGCTAGGCTATCGCGAACAAATCTAGTTCTAATTTCTTTTAACATCCAAGCCGGATGTGATTTAGTTCTCCATAAGTACCCAGATCAAATCCCGTCCCATACACCATGAATTCGATTGTGATTTGCCAAAGTATCGAGGGGGTTTTGTTAATCGGGGTATGGCGAATCTAGGGTTGGATTCAATTGAAAAACGATCAAGTTTTAATTTGTTAATTTCTGATTCGAAAAGCTGGAACCCTAGTTTATGAACACAAATCAAATCCGTTGATTCTGATATGAACAGTGGCTGAATTCATGGGGCTTTCAAAGAGTGATGGATTGCGAACTTATCCCCATAAATTAATTGAATTTAGATTGTGCCGAGGTTAGAGTTTGATTAACCAGTCTCGACGAAAAACCCTCATTATCCGTTAGTTATGAAATCGATGATAAACGTTCAAATTAGGATGGGGCTTTTAAAGTGTAACCGATTACGAAACTAACCATATAGTTCAATTTCATTTTGAATACTCCTAGGTTCGAAATCCCCAAATTGAATAAGGACGAACCCTAGAATTCAGGTTATGAAAAATTCGACGTTAGAATGTTAAATTGATAAAGGGTTTTCATTCTGAGAGTTGTTGCGAATCTACAGGTGTGAATTGATTTGATTAAGAACACATTTAGGGTAGGGTTTGATTAAACTGGTTTCTTATGAACCCTAGAAATCGGTTCATGATTAAATAGATAATGTAAGCCCTAATTAGGTTAGGGCTTTCATTCTACAGACTGAAACGAATCAAAGGAATGCCTCAATTACCCGATTGGATGTCGGATTGATAGAGCCCGACTGAAACTGAGTCCGACGGCGGCTGTAGTGTTCTCCGGCGATGTCTGCTGCTTCTCCGACTAATCTGGTTTTTGTGAAAAACTTCAGGGGGATCGTTAAGTGATTACAGCGTCTCAATTCGAGAAGAAAATACAGGGATTTGCCGGATTTGATGATAATCGAATATGGGGTCGACGGTTACGAAACGAACGGCCATATTTTGATTAATTCGCTAATGATGGACGATTTAATTGATAATTAAGGTCGTTAAAGGTAAAAATCGAACGATAACGGTTTCAATTTCCACAGCATTGATTTGCAATTTCGAATTCGATTGAATTTCTATGAGTTTGACTTTAAAAAAGTCAAACATAATTACATTGATTTGATTTTGACTTTGGGGAGTCAATAATTCATGTATTGAGACTTGGCAGGAATAGTCCCTGCATTTCTGAGTTGGATTTGTGACAGAAACAGTCCTTGGGGTTAGATTTAGTTAACGGGGTTAAGTTTTTAATAGGAAACTTAACAGAGTAGTTAACGGAATTAACTTAAAAAGTCGGATTGTCACACTTAGAACGTGTCTGATCAAGTGATCATACGTTGACAGGTTCGGAGTTCGACGAGAAGACGGTTGTCGAGCAAGACTTAGATCTTCATAACCGGTGAGTTTCTAATCCCCTCTTTAATGTTTTTACCGTTTTGGGGCTATCGTACATACTTGCAAGATTTGTTTATTCAATTAAACATGTTGGTGAGTTTATGAATTTAAATATTCAAATACGGGGCTAGGGTTCTGTGTGTTGTCCTTAGGATATGTGGGCTAGACGTGGGTATGATGGTTGTAACTCGTATAATGACCAATTTGGGGTGAGTCGGGGGATGAGTTTACATGTTGTGTGGATAAGATTAGGAGGTGTTGTTATAGGTGCACATACGTGGTATGCGCTTAGGTAACGAGTCATAGTTTTTACAAGTGTGCTTCTATGTGTTACCTATGTGTGCAGTGTGGGCTGACGTCGTTGTCCTTCGGGAAGTCACTTTAAGTGACAAATGCCCTTCGGGGGTGGTGTTGAGACCCAGGGGTACTCTGAGTAAGTCGAATATCCCGACGGGGATAACCCTGACGAGGGTGACGTTCATGAGACAGGCATGTCTCATGTGGGAAATTTATTTTATGTTCAATCTTGTTTGGCCTTAGTGTGGAGGCATTGGTGTGGTAGTAATATTAGCTTGTGTGCCTAATATTGATGGCTATGTTATCGTGTTTACGACGGGGATGTTAGTAAACTTTATGAGAGTCTTGTCTAAGGCTTGTCAGGTCTATGTCTATGAATTGGTTATGATTAACCAGTCTTTGGGTTGTTGAGGATGGTTGGTCACAGGATTTGCTTGTCAGTAAGTTCGATCCTTATCGGAGAGACTTATGGGTCTTCGTTTTGGGTTGAGGTAGGGTTGTCAAACCCTTGGGGAAAGTTGGAATGTCTTAGGTGATGTGGGTTACTGCTATAATTGGTTAAAATGTGTTACCACATTATGTGAATGATCGGAGTTTTATTATAACGATGTTTTAAACGAGAAGGTTCCTTTTAAAAGATTAATTGTTAGAACTCACTCAGCGTAGCTGACTTTGTTTGTACGTTAGATTATTTTGCAGGTGAGGTATCTTGGCTTGGGAGCGGTGCTACTCGGATTGTTGTGCATGTATTCGTAAGGTAAGGTTAAGAACTAATTTTTTTATTAAGACTTTCGCTGATTGTTTTGAAATAAAGTGAGTATTTTATTAGAGGATACTCAGTGATGAGACCCAACTGTAGGGTGCCTGGCTGAGGGCCTTACAAGTTGGTATCAGATCCGAGGTTTTAGAGAAAACGGTGTTTTAAAAACATAAAATACCTAAACTTAAACCAAAATTTGGACGAGGGTAAAACGAATCCCACCACGAGTAACCGTGAGCCAAGAGGTACATCTTTTGAGTTGAGCATTAATTGTTTAAAGTATCACTTGTGTAGTGTAACACTACATGTAGTTGTTTGGTATGACTATGTGGTTTAGTGATTCCGTGTGTGATTATGTTCTGTAGGCTAAGTGTTCTGTAATCGTAATACATAAGACTACGTGGTAGTTATTGCAGTGTATTGTGTGGGATGCATGTGCATCCATTGTGTGGAAGGAAGAAAGTTAGTGTGAGTATGATGGGGAACGTTTAAAACCCGAGCAATAACGTGGACTACCAATCACATTTGATCACCGTGATTTGGCAGTCTATGGTTACACTTATAATCTGAATTTGTTACCTGTAATAGTTGCATAAATGTTCTATCTTGTGTAGGAGTAGATGGCTAAGACGAAGCATACGAGGTCGGTCAGGCATGGAGCTCTTGCTAGGAGGAATGCAGGACGACAAGTCAAGCCGATGGCTGCTGCAGGTGGAACCAACAGTAAGGTGGGAGTAGTGTTGGCGCTTCCCGCGCCGAGTGTGACTAGAGCTTCGATTGGTGACATGCCGAGTGATGCTATGATTGGAAAGACTGAATGGAAAAGGAGGGCGGTGTCAGCTTTGCATGATTTCCTTCCTGGATGTGGACCTGCACGGTTGAGATATCGACCACTTACGACAACTAAGAGAGCTCTGTTTCAGGATGACGCATGGAATGATCCGAGAAGTGACAGGGAGAAACCAGAGGAGGACACACCAGATGCACACTGATGTGGTCTAATTGTGATTTTGCAGGCACTATTTTGAATGTTTGATGTTTAGTTGTTGTGATGGTTGCTACGAGAGATTTTGGGGTGATTTGATGTTATGATTGATTAAACATTTACGTGGTGTGATACTTACTTCAAATATTGACTATTTGATTGTGACATTGATTTTGAGTTTTACCGCATGCTGATTGGAACAAAATGGATGATAATTGTGTTTGTGGTGGTGTACAATTGTGTTTACATTTGTGGATTATGTGCGGTAATGTGTTATTATGTGATTACATTTTGAATGACGTGAAATCATAATGTGATCCTTAGTGCAATATGAGAGCATGGTTGAGTAGGTTGTGCAGGTAGACTTTTATAGACATGAATTTGAATTTGTCTATGTCTACGGTCTTAAGATAGTGTCACCTAGGTGCTAATGTCTAGGTGGTGTCTTAAGTGCAGCGGGTGTATTGCACTTTGTGTGAATGTTCAGGACGGGGTCCTGTGAGAAATTATGGTTATACATCTTATGTATGTATGAAATTTTAGGATGGAGTCATATGGGAAGTGATGGTCATACATCTTATGTATGCATGAATGTTTAGGATGATGTCTTGTGTCTAGTCTGAGTAGTGTGTCGTTTTAAACCATTGGTACGACCCATGTGTGGTACGACCGTGTGAACTTTGTATGAGTACGTAATGAAGTGTGGCAGGGGCCAACGTTGTGAGGAGTAAGAGATGGGGTACAAGGATTTGTGTATCTACGAATGGCGTGGTCATGTCGTATACACGTGAGTTCACTCGGGTCTAGCAGTTGTGTGTGCACTTTGTATGAGTTAGAAGGTTGGGTTACTAGTTGCATGTAGAACATTGTGTGTTCTGTCATTATGTATGTTGGTGTGTTTCTTTGGAGTACATAATTGGTCGTGCATAGGAAGGGTGGTTGGTGTGCTCAGGTAGAGTATTTCTATCTTGACGTTTTCTAGACGTTTGATACATCTAGATCATGCAAGGGGTTTTGATGCTTTTCTAGACGATCGGCGAAGTGCTCTTGGGAGATGCCTATACTTATATCTCGAGAATTCGGAGCACGAAACCAATGAGTGGAATTGTGAGATTTGATGTTGAAAGCGTTTACGTGGACGCTTGATCGAAGATGTTTATGATGTGATCGGGATGTCTACGCTACAGATTTTAGCACAGATTAAACGAATTGACGTAAGGCTCTACATGGATATATTCCATAAGAAGAATTCAGTCGATGCGGGGTACAAGAGGAATGGGGATGTTTTCTCCGAATGAGGCGAGGGATAGCTGAGGCTTATGATAGGACAGGCTTAAAGTTCGTATTTCATAAATGGGACGCGATCGGTGATCGTGTGGTAATGATAGAGCAACAACGAGGAAAGTGAAATTCAGGAGGGATAAGTGCATGATTGCACATAAGTTCCTGGAAAGGGAATGCCTACGCTGGTAAACATATTACTAGTTTAAGGCGGGCTCTTATGGAGCATTCAATTGAAATAATGTCTAGCTTTTGCAACAGACATGATGGTGGTAGGTGAGCTTTTAGGTAACATCGGGAGCTGATGATGATAAGTCTAGTGTTGAGTAATATGTGCTTATTTAAGGGGTGCGTGGTACACATGGTAATGAATTGAAGAAGTACCTTGGTAGAGGAACGTGTGATTGTAGAGATGAGAGGGGATTTGCACGAGCTCATGGAGATCATCAGAGAATGACGAATGAAGTACCCTTATGAGTAAGGTAAAGGTGCTAGAGCTTTGAGAAATCATCGCAGGATGGCGGTCAGGGTATGAGACGAGAAGTATGCAGAAGGATTCTATTCATGAAGGGCAAGAAGCCTACTAGGAGAGATCATCATGACCATACAGGAGAAAATGACAAATGTGTTGATGGGCTAAATGGGGAAATGTGTCAGATGAGCGGGCAAGGGACGGTGTTGTGCCGTTTAAATAATGGTTGGGAGTACGAGAGATGAGGAAGGGTGCAGGTGAGACGTACAAGTCTCAAAGTGAAAGCAAGCAACGGAAAGAACTCCTTGAACACCTAGGGACGGTGATCGTATTGAAAAGTAATGACCACAGCGTGGTATATGAAAGTGAAAGCATGACACAAATGGATGCTGACGCCCAGTTGGAACTGGTGGAAAGTTGCGTTGATCTGTATCGACGCAGGATTCGACGATGAATCCTGTTTTAACGGGGGTAGACTTGTAACATCCCAGAAATTCATAAACTAATGGTTCGGGCTAATGAGTGAACCGGGTCTCTTTTAAATGGTATGGACTATAAGGTTTTCACGTAAAGTTTGGTTTATCAATGGTAAAGGAGTTGGTTAGTCCTTTAAAAAGATAGTTTGGAGTCAGATTGTACGAGACGAATTAAGAGGGACCTTGATGGAAGTTGGGTGGGGGGGGGGGGTTAAAAGCCACCAAAAGTAAATCCTAGCCCATAATCGGCCTACGATTGCGCACGACGATAGACGTGAAAGGGAGAGAGAAAGGCGCCGGACGACGGGGTGGCCGGAGAAAGCAAATTCGAGCGGGGAACTCTACGTCTAACTAAGGTAAGCCTTGTTTTAACGTTGTACGCGTTTTCTTTCGCGTTATGCTTGATAACCCGTTAGGGTTTGGGTTGGAGGTCGTTACCGATGGCAAGAGGAGGACGACGATCAAGACAACCGACTAAGGAGGTGGTCTTGGGGGGTTGCTAGAGACGATGATGGCTGCGTGAGGTGGTAGTGGCTTGGAATGGTGGAGGTTTACGGAGAGAATGACGGGGACGGCAGTGTGACGGATGGAGAGTGGGACACAGCTGTTGTCGACGTGATCAGGAAATACCGGCGGGTGTCGGTGCTCACTGTGACGGGCTGGTAATGTGCGTAGGGCTGCAACGACAGGAGGGTGGTGACCCAGCGGACGAGGTGGTTGCTGAGGTGGTGCACCGCGGTGGGCAAGGTGTTAGCTGTTTAATGCATGGCTAGGGTTGGGCTTGACGTAGAATACGAAGGCGACGGTGATGGTGGTGTACGGTGGGAGAAATGGAGTATGGCAAGGAGGCCACTTTGGTGGTGCATGGGTAAGCTCGGGTGCGGGTATGTGATGAGCTAAGGTTTGCATGAAAATGAAATACGGATTAGGGTTTGCATGTGTATGCATGGGAACCCGGTTTGAGCTTAAGAATTCTAAACGGGTCAAGGATGGTCTAATACAAGTTGGTAATTACGAGATGAAGATGGCTAAGGTTTGCGTAGCACGCGTACGTGCATGCATGGAGATTAGGGTTCGGGTAAACACGTGAATCTAGGTGAGGTATCTTGGCTTAGGAGCGGTGTTACTCGGATTGTTGTGCATACATTCGTAAGGTAAGGTTAAGAACGATAATGAGTTAAAATAGATAAAAACCAATTTTTTTTATTAAGACTTCCGCCGATTTTTTTGAAATAAAGTGAGTATTTTATAAGAGGATGCCTAGTGATGAGACCCAACTGTAGGGTGCCCGGTTTTGCGCCTTACAATATTATTAGATAATTTTATAAAAAGGGATTTGAATCATAA
This sequence comes from Smallanthus sonchifolius, assembly GCA_023525975.1. Classification (NCBI taxonomy): domain Eukaryota; kingdom Viridiplantae; phylum Streptophyta; class Magnoliopsida; order Asterales; family Asteraceae; genus Smallanthus; species Smallanthus sonchifolius. Next base: position 41,861,452 of record CM042019.1, on the reverse strand, counting down.
TTATCGAGGTGAAATGTAATGAAATTTCATTTAATATTTATATATATGTATATGTAGGGACTAACCTTGAAAAATCATAATTATTGGTAAAAGGAGAGAAATGTCATAAGTAAAAGGGGTGTAAGTGTAATTGTGTGATTTTTAATTAATAGAAATAAACAAAAAAAAGGGGGGGGGGGTGAGGTCGTGAATTGAGCATGAGGTCGACGAATCCTCCTGTGGGTGTCGACTTCAACAAACCACGACAAAAGGAGGGACGATTTCACCATCCAACTTTAAATTGAGAAGATTAAATCTTATTCCTATAATCCTTTCTTGATTTCTAAGGTGCTGGTGAGTAAATTTTATGGTTTGATGGTGGAATGCGAGATTTAGGGTTTCGTAGAACACTTGATACAAAACCTACGATTTTGGGAAAAACGATGTGTGATTTTGAGTAGAAAAAAAAACCCTAACTTACATGCTAGAATGATTGTAGTTTTAAGTCATGGGTTTGATTGCATGTTACATTTTTGGGTGTTAATTTCATGGATTTGGTGTTAATACCATTAGATTTTATGTATTTTGGTGATACGTGATAAACCATGTTGAAATTTGGGGGTAAACACCTAAATGGTGAAATTGGATAATTAAAGTGGGAATTTGAGTGTAAGCTAAAGAAAATAGATTTATTTGGTATTGGGGAGGATTAAGGGAGTTCATATAGATATAAAGATGGTGATTTAAAGTTTATGCCCACAAGGTGATTGATTAAATGCTTAAACCAAAATATTTAGTAGGAAACTTAAATTATTTGCAAGGATTATTTGATTAACATGGATCAAAATATTAAACGATTTAGGTTTGTTCCCTCTATTTTATCATAATTTTCTTGTTCTGAAATGAACTTCCCTCATATATATTATTAGTTTTACAATCATATCAACATGTTTTTTCTATGATCTAATTATATTGATTTAGATAATTTACTTATACGGACAACATCCAAGTTGGTCAATAAAGAGATGATACATTGTAGAACATTTTATGAATAGGTAACATCTTGTTTTCCTCCTGTTTTTCATTGTTTGTTTTTCTTTTTCATTACCCGTGACATTGTAATGCATGATGTAAGACATCATCTTTTTAAGATGAATTGTTATTATTTTAAATGAATATAATTAAAACTTGCCATACTAATAAATAATGTACTTTAAAATAAATTGTGTATACACTTGTAGATGGATTGGCAAACCATCGCATATGGCAAAAAGGAGATGAAAGTTAATGTCTGGCTATTGGTTGTTTGCTGCACCTTGACCAAATGTTCATCAAAATTAAATTATCCATCGGCCCGGGTTCCTACACTTGAAATAAAAAAAAACAATATACATAGCAACTATATTAATTAAAAAATGTTTCCAACCCAACGCCCCTAAGCACTTAAGCAGTCGACCCGAAACTTTTTTTTGTTAGCAATATAACAAAGGGCAAATGCCATAAAAAACCATCACATTTTCAGTTTTTTCTCATAAAAATCTTTTAACAATTTTTTGCATGTAAAAAATTAATATAGTCTCTCTTTTTTCTCACAAAAGTCACTAAACATATTTTTGCACATAAAAAACAAACACATTTTTTGGTTTTTTTCACCAAAATCCCCCGACAACTATTTACTCTAGCAAATGAGTCAGCAGAAGCAAAACAAAGGAAACTGATCGACAAATTCATTCTATAAAGAGATTATTTTTAATCAAATTAAATCCATTTTGTAAAAATACCTATAAAATCTATGAAAACACATAAGCAATCAAATCGTTTTGCAATCGAATCGATTGTTTTGCTCTTGCTTATGTTGGTTGATTTCCTTTGTCTTGCTTTTACCGATTCATTTGCTAGTAAATAGTTGTCGAGGAACTTTTGTTAGAAAACAATAAATTATATTGGTTTTTATGAGCAAAAATTTGTTGAGGGACTTTTGTGAGAAAAAAACGAGAGTATGTTGGTTTTTTATGTATAAATATTTGTTGACTGACTTTTGTGAGAAAAAAACAGAAAATATATTGGTTTTTTATGGCATTTGCCCTATAATAAATAGAAGGTCTTTTTTTAATAATAGATCTCAAGGATGTGTTCGTAATTGTTCAACTAAGGGGTTGTTTGGCAAAATCTGAATCATTAAGTGTTGAACCATTAAAAGGTCTAAATGGTTCAACATGGTTTCAAAGTTGAACCATTAAGAGGAAAAATAAACCATTAAGATGTGAGCTTTTAGCGAGACAAACACCTTTATCTCTGACTGATTCAAAGGTAAGCATTTTAATGAAATCATTAAGAGACTACCAAACAGCCCTAACTCGCTGAAAGCTAGCTTGTTAATTGTGATCGTTGTATTAAATTATGAGATGAAATAAGAGGTCATGTTTGAATCTTTCTTCTATTTGTCCCTCCTCTAATAAATATATAAAATAAAATAAAACTCTTCATATCATTGGTATCAGAGTTATCCGTTCCTTATAGCTCTAGTGATCAATAGCCCGCAATAATGACACTGAATGTAAACAAAGCATGACAAACAATTTTGTAAGAATCGTTAAATTCGTGTGTCAATTTCGTATATCTTTAATTGACGTTAAACTTTTGGATTTTAGGCTTCGAGAGACGACGAATTTACAGTCAACGTTCTGGGAAGTGTTGGCATAAGATTTAGTTTATATTTTTTTTATCAAGTTTCTTTGACCAAATTTTAGAATTTATCAGATCTTATCTTATTAGATTTTCAATTAAGTAGATTCTTGTAAGAAAAGCAAAAACACGTATAATTATAGAGGCATTAGGATCAATTCCAAAGCTTTAGAGTAGCTACATGTGATTAATACTATTTCATTTGCATAACTTAATACAAATTGGTTAGATCCATTTGCTTATCGTTTTGTTTGTAATGGTGTATTATGAAGAATGTTTCAACCTATACACGTATTAAACCTGTTCCAACCAGAAGAATGTTTAGAGCAGCTACATGTGTTTAACCATGTTTCAACCTTAACACGTATTAAACTGACATCTAACATGCACGTAGCCCATTTTTTCACATGTAATATCTACCTACGCCGCCCATTTTTTCACATGTAATATCTACCTACGTACATTTTTTCACATGTAAATTTTAGAAATTATCAGATCTGATCTTATTAGGGTTCAGCCTGTTGTGATACCAAGATCGGTGACTTGCGATTGCTACCGTCGTCGCCCAAGCACAGCTCGAAACTTGATCTTCTAGAGTTACCACGTGCTGAGCACCCGTCATCCTCGATTCATAATCCAGACAATGACACTTTGTTGAGAAACGTTGTAGGTGTCTATTTGTACATGTTAAGTGTTTGTTACGTGTGCCATGTAATTGTATTAAGTATTAGTGTAGCTAATGATACTCTAGTGTAACTACATACACTAATGGTCTACACAAGTTGTTCGACAATGGTTGGAATTTCTATACTCAAGCCTTGGGTGTTCTAGGGTAACTACATACACTAATGGTCTACACAAGTTGTTCGGCAACGGTTGATATCGTGTACATGGGCATAGTATAAAAGCGTTTTCCTCGAAAACATTTGATGACTTTATAATCATAAAATGAGTAGTTTTCCCAACGAAAACATGTGATAACTTCATAGTCATAATGTCACACCCCGACCGATGGCGGAATCATCGGGGCGGGACATGTAGACTGTTCATAAGCACAAGGTTGACTAAATTGAATATATTAAACATCAAATTTCATTGCAAGTAATCCAAATACAACCAAATTCAAGATAGAACGAAATTGAAATTCATAGAATTCTTTTTATTTAAACTAACTAAGTCCAAGCCTACGTGTAGCACATCTTGAACAACCTCACACATTAGAACCTGAAACATGAATAAAATAAAGTCAACAAAAAAGTTGGTGAGTATAACACAAGTTTGTATATAGATAGCATATAGTTTGTAAACCAAATCATTTACATAACATGAAAATAAGGCATTTATGGGGAGCAGCTATTGTGTAACCAAGTACAATCAAACCTTTGTAACTAGCATGCAAATTGTGTTGTCGGTATCAATCACCCCAATCTGGGTGGGTTTGTCAGACTCAATAGATCTATCATTGAAAACCGTCGGCTTGAATAGTTAATGATTGCACATAATCGCATACAAAAGTTAGCACAAATAGCACTCGGGCATAAAGCTCAAATTGCACACATGAATGTAAATAGGATTTGTACTTGTGTTGTTTGTGTAAATGTAAACATGTAATTTGTATATAGTTCATGTTTCACCCCAAAAGTGTAAAAGAGTAAAAGGGGCTATGAAATACTCACCTGATGAGCAAACAATAAAGCAAAGCAAAATAAGTAGCAACTAGCAAAGTCCGTGAATATGTGAGCCGACCTAACCGTTCCCTATGGTAAAATAAGATACTTTACGGTCTAAACAATGCTCGAATGTATAAGTTGATCGTGTATATGATTCACCCAATTAGACTCGACATGAATACTAGTTTATATTTCCGACAGTTTTGACATGACGACCGTTAGTGACGAGTTGTGACAATCATATACATTTATATATACTTATATAAATAAGTTATGTATCTCAAGACGTGTCTTTACGTTTACACAACCATCCCATGGTTGGGGTTGAAAACAAATATATAGTATGGAAGGTAAAACTTTTACATCAAGATAGTCTTTAGTAATGTATTCGGGTTTTTAAGTCAACTTGTGTCGTGTTTTTAGTCATTTTATCGAACTCAATAATTTATGAAACTTTTTCCACACTCAAATAAGTGTATTGACTCTATAGAAATGTATGGGTCATAATTTATAAAGGGGTTTAAGGGTTTCAAACAAAAATCATAACACAAAGATGTTAACAACTTCGGTTTTGTCGGATAGGTCTCAGAAATCTTGATGGTTGGGGGTCAAAATGTTAGTTTTATGATAATAGGACATATGGGTTGTAATGCCAACACAAAATACTAGTTTTAGAAAAAAGAATCAAGTCATTTGAACCAATTTTGAGTGAGTTATGACCCCATGAAGTCGTCCTTAGAATTTTGTCCAAAAACTCAGATTGTACCCATTTTCTTGTATTGACCTTTTAGGGTACCAAACTCCACCAAAAATTACGAAATCACTTGGGATGGATAGAGGATTCTTTAAACTTAATTTTTGATTCAAGAAACGTCCATTTTGGTTTAGTTTTGACTAGTATATGACCGTCCAAAGTGGACTGAAAATTCTGCCAGCACGTTCTTGTTTTGAATGGTGACTTTTCTTTTGAAATAAACACTTCTTGGGTGAACTTACACACAAAACAACTTGTGTACTTAATAAAATCAAAACTTAGGATATGAACACTCACTTAAAGCAAGCAAGGAGAAGGACGGAATGGTGTAGGAAGCTCGAACTCTTGAAATCACCCTTGAAACACCTTGAAACTTCAAAGTTCTAGCTAAACCTCTAGAGGATTTTGTTTTTGAAATTTGAAAGTATAAGAATGCAAGTGTGTGCGTGTATTTCGAGATATAGGGAAAGAGATGGTGAGGGTGGAGTGTTGGTTCCATCATAATCATTGCAAGATGATGAGATTGATTTGGCCTTTGCTTAAACTCTTGGGTGATGGGGTATGGACCTTATGACACAAGGATGGGGAAGCAAGTGAAGAAATCATGGTGGGTGGCCCCACCTTCAATTTCGCCCGAGATAGGGTATGGAGTGGGGGGTTGGGTGTTGTCAAATCTTGTAGTTAGGATCCAATGGTTAGTTAGGTCGGTTCTAGTTAGAATACACCCGATAGGTGATACCGTGATTTAATACTCGGTGTAGGAACTTTTAGTGATTAAAACTTTATATCTATATACCTAGATATATATATATATATATATACATATATATATATATACATATATATATATTTATTAGATGAAACGATGTTTGAGTGTTGTCATGAATAAATTTCATAATTATGACGATGTGATTTTTCGATGTCGAGTGCACTCCTGTATAAAGTCAAATTCTCATTATTTGACCTTGGAGTGGAGTGTTGTACAAGAAATCATGATGATAGAGTTAGAGTGTGATTTTATCCATAATATTAATCATGTGATTTATGACATTGAGTGGAGTATAAGCAAGGATATAATGATGGTGATGTGATCTTTATGTTGCTTACATCTTTGGTCATACTCATGATGATTATGACGCTTGAGTGTTGTGTAAGCAAAGCAATCATGATGATGATGTGATTGATTTAGATGTGGTATAATACCTGAAATTTATTCCCGCTTTAATATCTGTAATTATTAAAACGTTTCACTAGACTTTTACTGTTAAGTTCTTATTAATCACCAACGACCGTACTTTGCGGGTTATCACTGTTTATTTTCCTAGTAATTCTTAAAAATTACTATTTTGATATAATTTCCTTTGTTAGATTCCTTGACTTTACTTAGTCAAAATAAAACTTCAGGAAATATATCTTATGAACGTGCATTTATGTAATATAGATATTGACCTGAAATACTGGGTGTCACAGTATATATTCGAGTAAAAACTTGAGTATTTGTATTGAATCATTGTATTTAATTGTAGATACGAATAGAACAAATTAGTGCACTAGAATTAGGTTTGAAAAGCGCTATATTGAATCGAAATACGTATACTAAAAATCAGAAATGTTGCAGTCTCCCCATGTTGAGAGAATTTCGTCCCGAAATTTAGCTAGAGAAGGCGACAGCATTAGTAAAAAGATGAGGGTACTTGAGCTTCATTTGGTCTTCTCGTTCCCAAGTGAAATCAGGACCACGCTTAGATTCCCAACGAACCTTGACAATAGGAATACGACTTCGCTTGAGTTGTTTAACTTCACGATCCATGATTTCTACCGGTTTCTCAACGAAGTGCATCGTCTCATCAATGCGCACGTCATCAAGCGGTATATGGAGATTCTCATCAGCGAGTCATTTCTTCAGATTAGCTACATGAAATGTAGGATGCACATTGCCAAGAGAGGGAGGTAAGTCGAGCTTGTAAGCCACTTTCCCAATCCTTTCAAGGATCTTGAATGAACCAACATAGAGAGGTGCTAACTTGTCTTTCTTTCCAAAGCGGATCACACCCTTCCACGGGGACACCTTTAGAAGAACAAGGTCACCGATTTGGAATTCCAAGGGTTTTCGACGTTTGTCGGCATAACTCTTTTGTCGACTCCTCGCTACTCGAATATTGTCACGGATTTGAATGATCTTATCGGATGTTTCCTGAATTAGTTCGGGACCGGTGATTTGTGCTTCACCAATCTCGTTCCAACAGATAGGAGAACGACACTTGTGACCATAAAGAGCTTCGAATGGAGCCATGTTGATACTTGTGTGGTAGCTATTATTGTAAGAGAACTCGATCAGGGATAAATGTGAATTCCAATTGCCACCAAAATCAATTACATAAGCTCGAAGCATGTCTTCAAGAGTTTAGATTGTTCGCTCGGTTTGACCATCAGTTTGGGGATGGTAAGCCGTGCTTAAATCCAATCGTGTACAATGAGCAGTTTGGAGAGATTGTCAAAAACGAAAAGTGAACCGAGCATCTCTATCGGATATTATGTTCAAGGGAACACCATGACGGCTCACAATTTCGTCAATGTAAATTCGGGCTAGTTTCTCAACCTTATAGTCTTTGCGGATAGGCAAGAAATGAGCAGATTTGGTGAGACGATCAATGATCACCCAAATGCTATCATAACCACTTGTGGTGCGAGGGAGCTTGCCGAAAAGAAATTTTGAATTCTAGATGTAAGTTGTATTATTTGGAATGAGTTTGATGGGATTTTGAAATTTAGGGTTTGCGTAAGATGTAGTCTGATATGCTCAAGATTGTCAGTGGGTAAGAGATTTCATAGACATTGGTCTGGGTCAAAACTTCACGTGACACGAGCAACGCTACTCATGATAATATGATAGGGCACTTATGTATAGGAAGTACCATCGGCGTATCCACCATGCCCTTATCACATCACATCAGTTTCGTCGTTACATATCATGATAAGTTTTAGGTCACAACACACGACAAAATTTCACTATATTTTCCATGCGTTGATTTTTATAATTCCGTGTGCACCCGTAATTACTCAAATCATCGCATGGTCCGTATAGCTCATTCCGTTGTGTGTGGGTAAGGGGGGCACAAATTTCACTCTAATCACATCTATTGCTTTCACATAAAGGTCCCTAGCAAGTAATTATGTCCCTAATCACGTCAGTTCGCAACTAAAGGGTAGTAAAGTAGTATAGCTTAAAGTTTCTTAGTTTGCTCGTGTTTGAACAAGAATACGTCAAACCCCGAGTCATTTCAATGTATTATGGTCTTCAACCTTGGTGAACAAGGTGTATGACCATGTCTTGTGTAGAATGTAATCAACCAATTACACTAATTGTAAGCAAATTTTGTTTCGTGTATATAGTAAACATACAGGTCTTTCGTGTAGTGTGGACATCTAGCATTTGTATTTTGTAAATCACTAAGCTCTCACGTGTAGTGTAAACAAAATAGTATCTTGTGTATTGTAGGAAAAAGGTTTCATGTATGGTGTTAAACCTAGTATCATGTATTTTGTAAACCAATAGTCTTTTATGTGTAATTTAAGTAATGTAGTATCATGTACTTTGTAACCAATTAAGTTTCGTGTTCAATATAATCAATCAAGTATTGTATATAAAACAATCAATTGTCATGTACCATGTATGTTGTAAACAACTAAGTTTCATGTACTATGTGTTCAAGCAAGTAGTATGTGTGTTGCAAATAAACATGTTTCATGGGTTATGTGATCAATCCAGTAAATTGTGATTTGTAAATAAACTAGTTCCATGTTATGTGATCGTAATTTATTGAATTTCGACGAGTTTTGTAGGTGATCAAGTGTTGCGGAGAAGCGCGTCGTTTGGCGTTCTTGTAGAATGTGGTAGTTAGGTTCTAGTTCTTTAGGTCTCATTGAGGTTTGTGGGGAGGGTTAATGTCTACGCGGTATGGATCGTCTCTTGAAGAGTCAAGTGAAAGGTAACGAGGAGGTTTTGAAAACATTCGGGAATTACGTTTACAAATACGGGTCTTTGTCTGAACATAGAAAGTGGTAATTCGTTCTTGTTTGTAGATATATAAAGTAGTGAAATCATTGAATCACATATTTTAAATGAATATGCAATTTATGGGAAAAATATTTTTAATTTAAACTTTCAATTATTAATAAGAGAATTTTTTTTTTTTTTTGTGAAAAATTTATATTTTTGATACTATCTAAAAGTTTGGTAAACGTTTTTGTTTAAACAAGATAACGGGGTTTTGCTTGAGTCACATAATAGTATGATTTGTTTATGAAGGAGATTATTGGTAGTGTACTAAATCGTATGAAGAAGGTGATATTTGGGAAAATTTAATGGAAATATAGCGGGTGTAGTTTACGCTCCACGGGTCAAATCAATGAATTAATAACTGTAAAGTTGAAATATATGGAATTGATGAAATGTTAAACATTACTCAAAACATAAGGAAATGGTTCTCAAATCGAAAATTTAGAGGTAATCGGTAGAAGCTTCTTCTAACGTCTCTGGTAGCTTTCCACTAGGAAGAAGATAATCGCCAAGATGAGCACCGCTATGGTCACTCGAGTAGCAGATCTGGCTTCAGCCCTGGCGGTCTCCGTGCGATGTTCTTGTACTTCCTTTTCGAGGATGGAGATTAACTCCTTTTGGTTTTAGAGTTTGACTAGTCATAACACCGAACCTTCACGATAGTATTTTAGAAATACACTTGACCTATAAGCAATGCATCCCTGAGGAGGATTCCCAGGAAAGAGGGGTGGGTCACTAGGACACACTTAAGTACCCTATCTTTCCTTAGCCAGAATTCCTCATGGGTTCACACACTCTTCCAGCCATCATGTATTAATAATACCATTGTTGGGCTCATGGTTAAGATGAGAATTGTTGTGAACTGGGCTTTGAGGCCCAAAAGTAGGGTTTATGCATTTCAGTGGGCTTCTTCTTCTTAGAGGATAGATGGGCTTCTTAGTTTATTGTTGGTGGGCATTAGGCCCAATAGTTTAAGTCTTTGTTCATAAAGGGTGATAGTATCATGTATGCGAGTCCAAAGGTGTACGAATAATTTGATGTGTGTGTGTGTGTTAAACTTAGGATATAATCATATAGCATGTAAGTAGTAATGAGTGTAAGCATAAGAGTTATCAAGTAGTGTGACACATAAGTCATTATGTATTGTATCATGTAGTGTAAATACTTATGATAGCATGTAAAAATAATCACATAGGAATTGATAATGTAACAAGTAGTAGTATGGCATTGTATGGGTGTCCTAAAGTTATAGTCTATGTCAAGAGTGTCTAATAACCTAGTTCCCTATAACCAAGGCTCTGATACCAATCTGTCACAACCCGACCGATGGCGGAATCATCGAGGCGGGACAAGTAGACTGTTCATAAGCACAAGGTTGACTAAATTGAATATATTAAACATCAAATTTCATTGCAAGTAATCCAAATACAACCAAATTCAAGATAGAACAAAATTGAAATTCATAGAGTTCTTTTTATTTAAATTAACTAAGTCCAAGCCTACGTGTAGCACATCTTGAACAACCTCACACATTAGAACCTGAAACATTAATAAAATAAAGTCAACTAAAAAGTTGGTGAGTATAACACAGGTTTGTATATAGATAGCATATAGTTTGTAAACCAAATCCTTTACATAACATGATAAATAAGGCATTTATGGGGAGCAGCTATTGTGTAACCAAGTACAATCAAACCTTTGTAACTAGCATGCAAATTGTGTTGTCGGTATCAATCACCCCAATCTGGGTGGGTTTGTCAGACTCAATAGATCTATCATTGAAAACCGTCGGCTTGAATAGTTAATGATTGCACATAATCGCATACAAAAGTTAGCACAAATAGCACTCGGGCATAAAGCTCAAATTGCACACATGAATGTAAATAGGATTTATACTTGTGTTGTTTGTGTAAATGTAAACATGTAATTTGTATATAGTTCATGTTTCACCCCAAAAGTGTAAAAGAGTAAAAGGGGCTATGAAATACTCACCTGATGAGCAAACAATGAAGCAAAGCAAAATAAGTAGCAACTAGCAAAGTCCGTGAATACGTGAGCCGACCTAACCGTTCCCTATGGTAAAATAAGATACTTTACGGTCTAAACAATGCTCGAATGTGTAAGTTGATCGTGTATATGATTCACCCAATTAGACTCGACATGAATACTAGTTTATATTTCCGACAGTTTTGACATGACGACCGTTAGTGACGAGTTGTGACAATCATATACATTTATATATACTTATATAAATAAGTTATGTATCTCAAGACGTGTCTTTACGTTTACACAACCATCCCATGGTTGGGGTTGAAAACAAATATATAGTATGGAAGGTAAAACTTTTACATCAAGATAGCCTTTAGTAATGTATTCGGGTTTTAAAGTCAACTTGTGTCGTGTTTTTAGTCATTTTATCGAACTCAATAATTTATGAAACTTTTACCACACTCAATTAAGTGTATTGACTCTATATAAATGTATGGGTCATAATTTATAAAGGGGTTTAAGGGTTTCAAACAAAAATCATAACACAAAGATGTTAACAGCTTCGGTTTTGTCGGATAGGTCTCGGAAATCTTGATGGTTGGGGGTCAAAATGTTAGTTTTATGAGAATAGGACATATGGGTTGTAATGCCAACGCAAAATACTAGTTTTAGAAAAAATAATCAAGTCATTTGAACCATTTTTGAGTGAGTTATGACCCCATGAAGTCGTCCTTAGAATTCTGTCCAAAAACTCAGATTGTACCCATTTTCTTGTATTTACCGTTTAGGGTACTAAACTCCACCAAAAATCACGAAATCACTTGGGATGGATAGAGGATTCTTTAAACTTAATTTTTGACTCAAGAAACGTCCATTTTGGTTTAGTTTTGACTAGTATATGACCATCCAAAGTGGACTGAAAATTCTGCCAGCACGTTCTTGTTTTGAATGGTGACTTTTCTTTTGAAATAAACACTTCTTGGGTGAACTTATACACAAAAAAACTTGTGTACTTAATAAAATCAAAACTTAGGATATGAACCCTCACTTAAAGCAAGCAAGGAGAAGGACGGAATGGTGTAGGAAGCTCGAACTCTTGAAATCACCCTTGAAACACCTTGAAACACCTTGAAACTTCAAAGTTCTAGCTAAACCTCTAGAGGATTTTGTTTTTGAAATTTGAAAGTGTAAGAATGCAAGTGTGTGTGTGTATTTTGAGATATAGGGAAAGAGATGGTGAGTGTGGAGTGTTGGTTCCATCATAATCATTGCAAGGTATGGATGATGAGATTGATTTGGCCTTTGCTTAAACTCTTGGGTGATGGGGTATGGACCTTATGACACAAGGATGGGGAAGCAAGTGAAGAAATCATGGTGGGTGGCCCCACCTTCAATTTCGGCCGAGATAGAGTATGGGGTGGGGGGTTGGGTGTTGTCAAATCTTGTAGTTAGAATCCAATGGTTAGTTAGGTCGGTTCTAGTTAGAATACACCCAATAGGTGATACCGTGATTTAATACTCGGTGTAGGAACTTTTAGTGATTAAAACTTTGTATCTATATACCTAGATATATATATATATATATATATATATATGTATATATATATATACATATATAATTATTAGATGAAACGATGTTTGTGTGTTTGTCATAAATAAATTTCATAATTATGACGATGTGATTTTTCGATGTCGAGTGCACTCCTGTATAAAGTCAAATTCTCATTATTTGACCTTGGAGTGGAGTGTTGTACAAGAAATCATGATGATAGAGTTAGAGTGTGGTTTTATCCATAATATCAATCATGAGATTTATGACATTGATTGGAGTATAAACAAGGATATAATGATGGTGATGTGATCTTTATGTTGCTTGCATCTTTGGTCATAATCATGATGATTATGACGCTTGAGTGTTGTGTAAGCAAAGCAATCATGATGATGATGTGATTGATTTAGATGTGGTATAATACCTGAAATTTATTCCCGCTTTAATATCTTTAATTATTAAAACATTTCACTAGACTTTTACTGTCAAGTTCTTGTTAATCACCAACGACCGTACTTTGCGGGTTATCACTGTTTATTTTCCTAGTAATTCTTAAAAATTACTATTTAGATATAATTTCCTTTGTTAGATTCCTTGACTTTACTTAGTCAAAATAAAACTTCAGGAAATATATCTTATGAACGTGCATTTATGTAATATGGATATTGACCTGAAATACTGGGTGTCACAGTATATATCCGAGTAAAAACTTGAGTATTTGTATTGAATCATTGTATTTAATTGTAGATACGAATAGAACAAATTAGTGCACTAGAATTAGGTTTGAAAAGCGCTATATTGAATCGAAATACGGATACTAAAAATCAGAAATGTTACACATAAAATGAGTAGTTTTCCCAACGAAAACATGTGATGACTTCATAGTCATAAAATGAGTAGTTTCCCTAACGAAAACATATGATGAATTTATGCCCAGATAGGAACGGTAACCAAAACAAGTAGTAGTTTCAGATGTATATGACAAAACAAGTAATGTTGACCCATTTGTAGACTAGTTAAGAATACAAATAATATGTTCATACATGAAGTATAATCAATCCATGACGCTGGTATTTTGCCCCCAGCTCGTACCCCCCGAGCACTCGTTTGAACAATATGCGGCCATTCGACCAAAAACGAACGAACCATGACCGGGGGTGTCAATTCCAAAAATACTATCCACAGAGTCCCAGGCTAAAACTATAGCTAATGTTTATAAAAATGTTCACGTAGGGGACTTTTAGCGAGCTCTATGTTCGTTCCCTCATGCATGCAAACATAAAGGCCGGGTGTTGTTTTCTTGTTACCATATGAAAATGTACGTTAGTGTGTTCCATGTTTTCTCAAATTTATCAAGTAAATATGTTTCCAAATGTATCAAACAAAGATGTTTCATGTTTTAAAATATGTTAAGTAAGTATGTTTCTCCCCTGATATTTCTAAAACATTTAAAAGTAATGAGGGGCCGTGAAACTCACCTGATGACGTGTCAGAAACACTATTGTCCTTCTGTTAGCAATGGAAACTAGTGTCCATATGGTAGTCACGGTTTTACGTCCTATTCGCGTCCTACGATACCTATAGGTACTTAATGAGACTTATGGACTAACCCTAATATTGTACAATAAGTCTAACTCGTGTCGAGTTATCACGCGTGCGGTTGAGCATTGTGCTGACTAATCTCTGTCTCAGTATGGGTAGTGTGAACACTCCCCTCAATCACTTGGTTTGTGCTAGCTCCACCGTGGCGGCCTGTACGCCCACCACGTCTTCCTCCTCCACCCCCTCTAGTTCCTCCACGCCTAGCCATTTCTAACTGAAAGATAGAGAACAAAAGGATTTAATTTCATCATGCTAGGGAATATGTAGAACACAATAAGTAAGGTAAGATGTTAATATACACTGGCCATCTGCAATTAACCATTACATCACTTCTCGTTGTTCTATTTATTCGCTTTCATGGTTCCACTAAAGCCTCTATTTTTATCTTGACACTCTAAAAGGTAAACTTTACTTACTATACGCTTCTGATGCTTTGGCTTGAGTTACCCGTACTGGCATCCGCTACTTGGTCCCATTCTCAGTTTAAGTCTGGACATCGGGGATGTCCAAATCTCTCAAACTATGGCTCTGATACCAACTTGTAAGGCCCCAAACCCGGGAGGCCTCACTTATTGGATTTACTCACTAACACATAGCGCTTAAACATAAGACATACATTATCACAGCGGAAGCGATTTAAATCTCAACATACGCAGCGGAAACATAACATGTCTAAACATAACTTGACAAATACAACTGAAACTTGTCTTAATCAACATAATCAAAAGAAACATAAACAGGATGCCAACTGCTGGTCTTCGGGTAACTCTTCTCGCCAAGCCAAGCTAAGCATCCATGTCCATCTACTGCCACCTACACTTAACTGATGTGCATACTAAAATCAGCAACGCTGAGTGAGTTCTAACATTTACTTTAAATCAATTATACAAAAGATTTACTAAAACATATATACTGCCATTAAGGCTAAACTTAACACACTTTACTTTTCAAACAGTTTAAAACGTAAAATAAACCGTCAATTCCTCTTTACTGTACTGCCCTCATGGCTTACATCCATGAACCGACAAGTACCTGGTCAATGCCCCCATGATCAACGACCATGAACCGACAATACCGCTTATCCGTCAATTCCTTGTCACTACTGTACCGCCCCCATGGTCAACAACCATGAACCGACGAGTACCTGGTCAATGCCCCCATGATCAACGACCATGAACCGACAATACCGCTTATCCGTCAATTCCTTGTCACTACTGTACCGCCCCCATGGTCAACGACCATGAACCGACGAGTACCTGGTCAATGCCCCCATGATCAACGACCATGAACCGACAATACCCTGGTCAATGCCCCCATGATCAACGACCATGAACCGACAATACCACTTAACACTACGGGGAGGTTGCGTGGACCTCCCGAGCGACCGCCGTCACTCATCCCAGTTGTACAACCGTTAACGAACCCAAAGGTTCTTACTAATGGGTAGAACCCATATCTGACATCTTGTACAAGTAACATCTGTCCTAAGGACCTTTATAGCTGGTACACATTCCCGAAGGAAAACTGTTCACTTTACTGTTCATAAAACTTTCTGTAAATCTTGTTCATAACTTAACATGTATTATGCCTTTGTTTATGTATATAAAAATATAGTAAACGCTTGCTATAAATACCTTTGCTTTTACTGAAATATATCTTAACACATATATCACGCCTTTGTTTATGTATATAAAAATATAGTAAACGCTTGCCAAATGATATATCTTGCTTACTTGAAAATACTATCACATATATTATGCCTTTGTTTATGTATATGAAGATATAGTAAACGCTTGCCAAAATATATATCTTGCTTTACTTGAACATACTAACACATATATTATGCCTTTGTTTATGTATAATAAATATAGTAAACGCTTGCCAAATAATATATCTTGCTTTACTGAAAACATACTAGCACTTATATTATGCCTTTGTTTATGTATATGAAAAATATAATAAACGCTTGCCAATAATATAATCATACTTTACTAAAATATACTTTTGCCTCTTTTAAACTTTTCACTAAAACATAGCTTTTCCCTTCAGTTTATAATATATAAAATATAATAAACGATTTACACTAAGTATGCACACCACCCCTAAAAAAGGCAAAAAGGGGATTAGAACTCACCTGGTATCTTAGCTGCAATTGTCTACTGTATCTCACACAATCTGAACAATCATGACAATTGACACGTATCAGACTTAACTCAACGCTAAATGGTTTAACCATTCTGATTTAGGCGACTATACTGACTTTACCAGCCTGATGCCTGCGCACTTAGCAAGTGCGCAGACCCTGCTTCCTGCGCACTTAGCAAGTGCGCATGTTCCTCTTCCTGCGCACTTAGCAAGTGCGCAGGACCTGCTCTGTGCGCACTTGATAAGTATGCACGACCTGTTCTTCACGAAAAACCCTAACTTTCGCATTCGGGTCTGATCACGTCAAGATCCCGAACCTGTTTGCATTCAAAACATTCATTTTCCATTAAGGAACTCAAATCTATGCTCATCTTTCAGTTTCATCCGTTCAAACATAACCTTTTCACCCAAAACCCGAAAAACCCAAAAACGAACAAAAACTCAGATCTAGGAGAATCGGTTACCTGTAATCACTTCCTTTTTGTTGCTAAACACTCAAGAGACTCTTGCTAATGATCCTTGAAGCTCTAATCCGAAAACCGGGACCTTCTCTCTCTAGGCTCTCTCTCACTTTCTCTCTCTAGAATCCGAAAATGTGTTGGAAGTGAGGGTTTTTGGCTAGTCTTGAGGCTTATAAGGGCCCAAACCCTTGCCCCTTTTGGCTCGTACACCCCGGCCCAAGCCCGCTTCCCTTTTTCTTATTTAAAATTTTTAATTCTCGTGAATTCTTTCGCGCCCTAAAACTCAGGATGTTACATATATGCACACAAACATATACCTCGTTACTACACCCTCGTCAGGGCGTTCGACATACGTCGAGCTCATCAAGAACCTGCTCAATATTGCCACATTTGGTGACTTCCCGAAGGACTTCGTCCTTCACAAGCCCGTTTTCCGTGTCACAAAGACAACGATGCAAACACAACACAAATATAAAGCACGTAACATCACTCTTCATTTACATGACACATTAACTACACCTGTACCCCACACATAACACTATGATAGTATATCCTACTCACACACATAAGCGTTTAGCTTATATCCTGACTCACCCCGACTAGCCCTTAACACGACATGCATCAATAACTCTCTCTTAACCCTAACTCACATAATTACAATGACACCCTGTAAACCCTCTGAAACATTAATGAAGGATTTAGTTCATAAAACACCTCGGGTTAAACCCAAAACTCTTAACTCGTTTAATATAGTAAACACCTTTTGCATGGATGTACGATGGCCCCAAAAGTAGTAAAACATTACAAAGTAAGGGATTAGAAACTCACCGATATGAAGATCCCTTTCTAGTACTGCAACGGTCTCCTCGTACGAACCCTAACCTGTTAACGTATGATCACATAGTCAGAGTACATCCTAAACATGTGTCACTATATAAAAACATAAATGTTCCCGATACTCGTCTCATCCGCACAACCCCTTTATCCATGTAAAACCCTAATCCATGTGTCCGCTCGAACTGGTTTACCCTGGACCTGTTTAGCATCCGTATGCTAGCACGTACCATGCAAAACCTTAGTCACACGGATCACGCGTAAACGAGCTGAAACCCCCATGCACATCCAAACCACACCATGCAAACCCTAGGCTCATCAAAACCCTTATCGGGTGTAATCCTGACTCCATCCGTCTCCCCGTTCATTACCGTGAACCACCACCACCGTGTGTCACCATTGGGTTCTGTCACCTCGTAACAACCTTGTTCTCCTGCCACCTT
This sequence comes from Smallanthus sonchifolius, assembly GCA_023525975.1. Lineage (NCBI taxonomy): Eukaryota > Viridiplantae > Streptophyta > Magnoliopsida > Asterales > Asteraceae > Smallanthus > Smallanthus sonchifolius. The sequence goes on along the minus strand of CM042019.1, from coordinate 41,843,281 downwards.
CCTAGCCATGAGCAACCCTAATCGGGTTCTCCTTCACGTGGGAGCATCACTTCCACCGTCACCTCGCCATCCACCGCCTTGAAGCACCACCACGGCCGGCTCTCGTGGTCACCGGGTGCCACCCTTACCCCCTCGTCGTTCACCGCCATCCCTGCTGTCACCACCACCTTCACCCGTCATCTCTCTCTCTCTCTCTCACTTCCTCTCACTCGGCCATCGGCCTCCGTATCACTCCGCCAACACCACCGTGCCGCCACCATAACTCGTCCCCTTCTATAGTCATTGTTCCTGCTATTCCAAGGCGGTCGTCGGCCGGGGTCAAGAGCCCCAAAACCCTAGTCGGGTTTTCTATTAAACAAGAAAACAAACACTTAATAGGGACAAACGAGGATTACCTTAAAGAAGTTTCAAGCTGCCACCTTGCCCTTCCCGGTTTTTCGGCCGCTGAGCACCACCCCGAGCCACCCCAGATCTCCTCTTCGGCTTCTCTTTTCACGTTGCCATTTGCGAACTACCCTAGGCCGAATGGCCTAGGGTTTTCCTAAAAATCCCTTTTTAAACCTATAAGGTTTACATCCGGGTCCCTCTAGTTCCATCTCACACTTTTCGGTCTCGAATTGTTCACTACTCGGCTAATCGGGTCCTCTGGCTTTGATAAACCAGACTTTGCGTGCAAACCATATAGTCCACGCTAGTTAAAAGAGGCTCGGTTCACTTAATAACTCGATTTATTAATTTGCGAATTTTCGGGATGTTACACATGTCTACGACTGCATATTTGTTTCAAGCACTACCAGAGGATATGATATTACAAGTTGCAAGCTGTAAGAGTGCAAAGGAGATTTGGGATGCACTCAAGACAAGGCACATTGGTGTGCATCAAGTACAGAAGGCATGTCTTCAAACACTCAAGAACGAATTTGAGATATTGAGAATGAAGGAGGAAGACACTATTGATTCATTCACCGCAAAGGTAAATGGTATTGTCACGAGGGCAAGTGGTCTAGGATCAACGTTGGATCAACCAACTTTAGTGCGGAAACTTTTAAGTTCTGTGCCAAAGAGGTTCATTCGAATTAGTGCAACCATTAAACACTTCGCTAATATAGAAACAACAAGTCTAGATGAGATAATTGGAAGATTTAAAGCTTTTGAAGAAATGACCAATATAATGAATGAAGACCTAGTAAACAGTCAAGACAAACTCTTGTTCACACGTCATGAAAACAAGTCATGTCGTAAAAGACATTTTGGAAACCATGAACATGGAAAATCTAATTCATCACTAGGCAATTGGCGTGATGGAAAATTTAGACAAGGATAAAAAGGAGGAAGTATCTCGCATGATAATTCTAGAAAAAAAGGATGAAGATAATCATGATAGGAGGAAGAGATACCCTAGAAATTAGAACCATTTCAAAAGAGATATGAGAGAAGTGGAGTGTTATAATTTCCATGAGTTTGGACATTATGCCTCGTAGTGCCATAAAGCAAAACAAGCACAAGAGGAGTCAAATTTGGTATAAGAGGAAGAGGAACCGACTCTCTTGGTGGTAGTTATTGGAAATAAACATGAGGAGATTCCTTTAGAAAATGAGGAAAAGGATTCTAGTGGTTACTGGTTTTCATTATCTAAATACTTCAATCATGAAGAACCAGAGTGAACGTGATCCATTACAAAAAAGAATCAAGACAGAATTCCACAACTCAATGAAGAGATAAAAGAAAAAAAATGAGAATTTTTAGAGTGGAAACAAACAATTATGTAGAAAGAGAAATGAAGTCCTTGAAGTCAGACAAGGAAATGTTTGTTGTAGATATGGAACACAAGAAGTCTACACTGTTAGAGATGATCAAAAGAGAAGAATCTCAAATGTCTAATAACCTAGAAGTAAAGAATCAAGAACTCGAGACTGAGATAAGGAATAGGGAAATAGAGTTTGAAAGGAAAATGCAAGAACGTAAGAAATCACTTACATATAAGATAGAAAGAGAAATGGCAAGTATGGAATACTTGAGAAATATTGCAAAAAGAGGACTGGAAGAATTGAAGTTAGAAAAGGAACAGTTAGAAAAAGAAAAAAACATGAAGTTTTTGCAAATCAGAAGCACCAAGAAAATAAACAGTATGCGGTATATGTTCAAGAAGAAAAGGAATGCAAATGATACGGAAAGATGTCATCCAAGGTTATATTTTCATTAGAGAGCAACTATGTTGAACCAAGTTGCAAGAAGAGAGGACTAGAACTGGTTTGTGATTTCCATCCAAAGACGGACCCGTGAAAACTCAAAAGGATGAAATTGCACAAGCGGAAGAAGGTAGTGAACAAGTTGGTGATATTCAAGGAAAGTGTGAAAACATGAAAAGGCTTGTTCATATTCAAGATAAAGATCGTGCTGCAATTCATGAAGGAATAGATCTAGGAATCAAGCAAGAAATGGACAGGAAGTCTAAGTTCAAAGACATGGATCTTCTACAACATGCATGTGGTAAATTGTAATGAAGATGTCAAAGTGTTGAAGGCATGGATTAAGAAATTAAGGACGAATATTGATTTATAATTACTTAATCCATGTGGGTAAAAGTTTATGGGTCATTTATGTAATTAGTTAAAGTCTAGTTTGGATAAAATATATAAAGTATGTAACTAGGAAGTCTTTTGTGCAAATCCATAAAAAAAAATCAAAGGGACGTATCTGTTATATTGAAGCGTTGCGACGTTTGTATTTAGGGCAATATATCCATCGCAACCAGTTTGTAATCGCTAAAATTTCATACGATTCAATTCAATAGCAAAATTCAAGCAAGTATTCAATTTAAGATTGTTTATTTTCAATTCTTAATCATTGGGGACCTACATTTTCTTCCACGAGAAAATATCATAGTTTGTATTCATATCGTATCCTTAAAATTTGGGGGACAAAGTAGAGTTTCCTCCTATTTGAAAGCTTAATTAGAATCCCAAAATAAAAATAAACTACCGGAGAGCTACAATAGTTCTCTATATATAGGGATTCACTGAATATTTGTATCCGCTCTCTTTCCAAATCACCGCCCCCTCCTAAAAACTCATTCGACATCTCTAGCATTTCCAGCCCATATTAGTTTCTTATGGCCGTAAAGTTCTTTCATATACCAAGAAACTGATTTTTTTTAAATGCCGACCATGCACGACGCTATCGATAAATCTGGAAAAAAATGATCAACAACATAAACCACAAGAGAATCATCAAGAACAGGAGACTGAATCCGTAGAAGTATTTAAAGGAGGCAAAAAAGTTTCATGTAAGCCTTCTACAAATCAATCGAGTATAAAATGGGAAGTTTCCTAATCGGTTCTAACAATTTTGATTACTAATTATTGAAATTGAAGTACCTCTAAGCTTCCTCTAAGGTTTAGTATTGAATGATTTACGATTGAACTTAAAATGTAATTCCTTTGTTGAGTGTTTACACAAAGCATGCGATTATATGAATTTATCAACACTTGGTGGCACAATAGAACTAGATTCATATGATGGTTTTTCTTCTTCATAAAATAGCAAGGAATTTAGTTAAATTGACTAATAAACAATCTCCAAAAAGCAAAAAGATTGGCACCATTTATTACTAATTCAAAAAACAAAAACATAATTACATCATCTAAATGATTGTTCAATATGAATACACATCCAAACACCACTTACGACTAATAAGGCAAGAAAATTGAAGCAAGATAATAATATCAATGAGCGATACCAAATTAAGGAATAAGAATTGCAAAACAAACAGTAGAAATAACGAATTTTGTTCTAAGAATAATAAATCTAAGTACTATTTGAGACTCTTGTAGGTAACAACTCTTCTATAGCACTAGTCAACGAATTCATATCCAAGACAAAAACAAAACATAACGTGACCCCATTTATTGTTGGAAATATAATAGCTATTGCGTTTAGTTAGATCTTTTTGAAGCTAATGATGTGATACTTTCTTTAATCTTTTAAAATATCAGATTTCAACGGAATTTTGGTCCCAGCTGTCAAAAACCTTGCCACCATGGTGACAAAGGTACTTTAATTATATAAAATTTTGTTTTACAAACATTGATAGACAAATTACATAGGATCTAGAGATTCTTCTCTCCGACGGGCCACGTCCTTTGGAAGCTTCATTCATTCCCAGTGTCTTCCCCAGAAATGTTTTGAAAACGTTTTTACTCTAGCTTACGCTAAATAAGTACACTGCTTTGTCTATTTCCAAAACCATTTCTTTATTTATGGAACTCTTTGGTTCCTTAATTCATTTTCTCTAGGCACCACATGTCCCCGTGGCATTTCGGGCGTACCTTTGCCACATCATTTATTTCACAAGGTCCTTTCGCCCTTAGGCTCGGCCCTTTTGTTTTACATTTACAAGGTCCTTCCACCCGTAGGCTGGGCCCCTTGTTTCTCCTTCACATTCACAAAGTCCTTTCACCCGTAGGCTGGGGCCCTTGTTTCCCATTCACATTTACAAGGTCCTTCTGCCCGTAGGCTAGGCCCCTTGTTTCTTAATAACATTTACAAGGTCCTTCCGCCCATAGGCTGGGGCCGTTGTTTATATTTAATTGGGATCTTGGGTATCATTGACCTATAGCCTCCCAATTTATCAAACACACATATGCAACAAGTATATACAACGTTTTGTCACATTTGTTTAGCATGTACTTCTATCATGCTTTTGAAACCAGTCCTTACCCTAAGCCCTTGTAAATGTTTCTTCCTGAAGTTTCAAAGAGGTTTATATATAAGGTATACCAGCGGCGTGTCCACCATCCCTTTGACACTTCGTGAATACTCCGTTACACGGTTTTAGGATTTAGACTCTCATATCACATACTCATATTCTGATCATGTATAATTAGCATGTATTCTCATCATGCTCTTGAAACCAGTCCTCACCCTAAACCCTTGTAAAGGTTTCTCCCCGATGTATCAAAGAAGTTTATATATAGGGTATACCAACGGCGTTCCCACCACCCCTTTGATACTTCGTGAATACTCTGTTACACGGTTTTAGGGCTTAGACTCGTTAATACCACATACTCATATAGTCATTATCCATACATTAGAAAGCCGTAAACACATAGTCACACAAACAAACAAGGCTAATTACGAGTTCATTGTACTTACTTTAACCTCGGGGCTTTGTTACGCTCGTTCCTTCGCTTAAACGTTCCATTGGATCTGACCCGTAATCGAACCGCATCGTACTCGTTGTGTTTAAAAGTATTATAGAATGTATGTGTGATTTGTTTATGTCTCAAAATAATGGCTAAAGCCTCCAATTTATAGGTTGAATTTGGCTTCGTGATTGTGACATCCGGCCTTTTTAGGTTAATCCCGTTAACCAAAATCCAGTTATCTCATAACCCAGTTAATCCAATCTTAATCCCGAGGGACTAATTCTGCTACTATTTAAAGTAGAAACCCCAATGACCAATTCTGTCATAATCCAAACTCTATTATACATGAAACCATAAGGACTAAAACTGTAATTAACCCAAACCCAATTTGATTGAATTTGAAAGTCAAAATCAAGTGTTCTTGTGTGATGTTGACTTTGGGAGTCAAACCCGTAATCACCCTTGATCCAAATTCGCATTTCTTAACCGATTATGTTTGAATTTGTAACTGTAAAACACGTTAAACATCATTAACATCCATCATTAAAGCCTTAACACCACCATTGATTCGAATTCAAACCCAATTATGGGCATTAATCTTGAAACCGTCGACAATAATCTCATACTCATCAAATTCATTCGTTTCGATCATTACTCTCACAAATCAAGCACCTGCACATCTCTATCGCACATCTCAGAAGCTTTTGCTCAGTCTATTTCGGCCGGAGAAGGAACCGTAGTCGCCGGAGACCAAGGTCGCGCAAGCCGGAGTCCATTTTAGTCGAACTCCACCAATCCGACATCAATTATGGTAATTGATTTCATCTCTAGTTTCATTTCAGTCTGTAAATCAAAAGCCCTATGATTAATTGGGCTTACAGTATCGAATTTGTTATGAACCTATTTCTAGGGTTCATACAAATTCGGGTTGATCGAACCTTGATCCCAAACACAATCTCAATTCAATTAAATTAGATAGATGGGTTCGTATTCAGTTATATGTTGATAGCCCTATGCTAATTTGATCATACAACATCGAAGTTATCATGATCCTGAATCTAGGGTTTGTTCATGAAACATTTTGGGGGCTTTGATCCTAGACACAACCTAAATCAAATTAAACCATATAAGTAGTTTTGCAACACTCTAATCAGTAAAAGCCCTTTGATTTCCAACTGGTAACCTTACCTGGTTTTGACAAATTGATTTCGTGTTCTTAATCTAGGGTTTCGGCCTTCTTAAACCAGATTTAACGATCCAAAGCCGGTTGTTTTTGAAATTAAACTAACATATAGGTTCGCCAACACTCGATTAACAAAACCCCTAAACCCTTGTGTTCGATCATTGCCGAAATCAAGAGATCCAGGGGTGGGTTCGACCGGATCACGATGGAGGAGGAGAATCCACTGGAGTTTTGTGTTAAAACGATTCTGATCCGGCTTCTTGTGTGATTCCCTAGCGGACTGAGATGTTTAATGATGTGTGTTGGTGTGGAGGAGACCCGGGTTCGAGTCTCCCCACCCCTATTTTTGTTTAAATCATTTTTAAACAATTATTTTTAATATAAAACTTATCCCTATATTATTATATCTATATATTAATATGTTTTAGCCTCGAAAAACACCTGTAGACTCGGGTTTGGATTTTTATTTAGTTATTAATTATTATTTTCCACATTTAAAAATAATATAAGTATTTATATTATTACCTAAGCTTAAGAGTTCGAATAAACATAATATATTTATTATTTTGTCACGTATTTGATTATCGTGTTATCTCTCCGAATTAAAATAATATAATAATATTATTTTTCCCTAAACCATTATTTTAATGGTAAAAAGTCACGAATACATATTTAATAATATTATTCGTAATTAGAAACTTTCGATACGAATCAAATCTATCTTAATTACTATTTTAAGAAAAATCCCTTATTATCGTGGACAAGTTCGTCTACTCGTTAATCATTAGTGCGTGTTAGGACGTTCAATCTTCTGTGTCATCGTCACACAATCCCATGTGTCCCTAACTTTATGCTTATAATTCTAGGGCATCCGTAAACCGTTCACAGCTTGCACCCTTGTGTGGTGCTACTCGTACACAATTCAGGTGAGTTTCATGGCGCCTTTTACTATTTTAAAATCGGGGAGAAAACATGACGCAAACTCTTTTGATTATTGTAACTCGTATGATATCACTTGTTAAGACTAGGCGTAACTCACTTTCATTGAAAGTCCTCACACACATCGATACGTTAATATGGATTTAGTGAGGTAATTTGACTAGTACTACTGAGTTTGACAAACCCCACCCATGTTACACGCTAACTCGATTGGAGGTCGAACGGGTGTAATATTGACCTAAACACATTCACCATGGTTGATAGACATGGTGGGAGGCATTCAAACACAAACAATCAACTTCGGTTTCTAGCGATTTAGTAAGACATGAACATAGGTTAGCTACCTATTGATACACATATTGAATGTACATAATCTGGCAAACGCTTTTATTACAAACTTGAAACCTGTGAACTCACCAACCTAGCGTTGACACTTTTCTTACATGTTTCTCAGGTCGCTAAGTACAGGTGCACGATAGGATATGAATGGAGTCTTATTATCTGTTTCAAACATTGATTAAAGTTTTACTCTACTTTCTATTTGGACTTGACTTGGGCGTGTTTGTTTTGCGCATTTATTTCTTTGTTTAACACTTCTGCACTCACTCTGAACTTTTATGATATTTCATTTATGTCCCATATAGTGTCGTTTGATATAACTAATATCTGAGATCCTGGTTTGTCACATGCCAAACGGTAAAACTTCGTTACTGGAATTTGGGGGTGTGACAGATTGGTATCAGAGACATTGGTTATAGAGAACTAGGATTGAATACTAGACTATAACCACACACATTAGTTACACGACATAAACATTCAAGTATGGCACTTATATCTTACGTTACAGGCTATGTCTACACCCCCTACATCACCCATTGCTTAGGAGCACGATGTTCCTATCTTGTCTTCACCGGAGCCCAAGAAGCGTCAGCTTGATCCTATAGATAACACCATTGAGTTTGATGTGCCATTTCATGTGCGGACGGAAGGTAACCCGCACGATTGGGAGTGGTACCTAAGTATTATCCGGAGCTGGATTCAGAAGGAACGGGTCCCATCTCTATATTTTAGAGCTACTTCTTCTACTACACCGACTCTACCAGTTCTGCCATGCACCATGGAGCAGGCTTTAGCTGCTTTTGTGGCTACTATGGATCGGGAGATCCAGAACATGAGAGATGTTGCTCGAGAAATCACAGGCTTGTTAGAACGCGAAAGGCAGGCAAACGAGAAGATCGAGAAGCTGGCAGCGGAGTTAGCTAAAACTGACCACTACCACGAGAACTTAGTGGACACGGTCCATCAGTTGGAAGCACGAGTGGACACACTAGAGGCTACCAACGAAGTAGCCATAGCTAGGATTGTGCAATTGGAGACACAGTTATCTCTAAACCTATATGGGAAGGGTTGTTCTATAAGGCCCCAAACCCGGGAGGCCTCACTTGTTGGATTTACTCATTCACAAACAGTTATTAAACTTGAATATCAAATAACACAGCGGAAAATTTTATTTAAAACATACTCATAACATTGTTCAACATGCGGAAGCATAACATAGTCTAATACATAATCATAACATAAACTAATCATAACGGGATGCCAGACTTCATGATCAACCGGGTAACTCTTCTCGTTTGCCAAGCATCACCGTCCATCATCATAACCTGCCCTTAACCTGAATGTGCATACTAAAAAGTCAGCTACGCTGGTGAGTTCCAGTTTTTCATTCGATTTAAGAAATGGTTCATCATTCAAAAATTCATTAGGGTTTAACATCATGTATAAGAAAACAGGGCCTTTCATTCATCACTAAAAACATTCAAACATTTATCATCATCATAAACATGTTGAACGGATCGTTCGTTTAAAACATTTAACATTCATTTAAGTTATACATTACTATCTAAATCTGTGTTACCACTCGTTCCGTCATTTAGTATTGTATTGCCCCTAAGGCTTAACTGCACGAAGACCGACAATACAATACATTCCGTCAATTCCATTTTGTATTGCCCCCAAGGCTTAACTGCACGAGGACCGACAATACCCATTTAGTTGCCCCTATGGCTCTCATGTCCATAAACCGACAACTTCCATCGACGGCTATGGCTCACGGCCATAACACCGTCGGATCATATATTAACCTCAATAGGGTAACGTTAACCACTGAGTAACCGTCGTTATTCCCATACCAGTTGTACAACATCATAACCTTTGGCAGGCCACCAAGACACTGCCCCTGTTTTTCTTATGGCAACTAAGGCTCGCTGTCCATAATCTACCACAAGGCTGGGAATTACTTTCCAAGACTTCATTCGTCAATTCCATTCATTCGACATATTAGATTTGTAATGACTTCTTTAAAACCTTTGCCCTTTTTCCTTTCTTTTCAAAAACATTTCATTCATTTTCAAAACCCTTTACCTTCAGTTTAAACCATTTCTTTATAAACATTTCGTTCGTAAACATTCCATTCATAAAACTTTCTTTCCATAAACCGTTCATTCCAAATCATTTCATTTCGTAAACATGGCTTCTAGAACTCACCAGGTAAGCTAATCTGGGTTGTCCTAAACAAAGGTCCCACAACGTCACTTCCGATCTGAATTGATTAGTTAAATACACATCAGACCAACTCCCGACTCTAACGGTTTAACCTTCTAAACATACTAACTTTACCTAAACAGCCTGATGCTTGTGCACTTAGCAAGTGCGCAGGGCCTTGCTCTTGCGTACTTAATAAGTGCGCAAACCCCGCTTCATGCGTACTTGATAAGTACGTAGGACCCTCTTCCTGCGTACTTGATAAGTACGCAGGATCTGCTTCCCCGTAAAAACTCTAACTTTCGCCTTCAGGTCTGATCACGTCAAGATCCCGAACTTGTTTACATTCAAAACGTTTGCTTTTCATTAAGGAACTCAAAACTATGTTTTTCTTCTAGTTTCATCCGTAAAAACGTCACATTTTTGTCCAAAACATGAAAAACCCAAAAACGAACAAAACTCAGATCTTGGTTGGATCGTTACCTGTATCGAGCTTCTGATTCGGAGGTTCCTCTCACGAGCTACGGAGCAACGCACTTTTTCAATCTTGGGCCGATCCACCGACTTTCTCTCTCTACGGTTTCTCTCTCTAGAACTTGCAAATGAGAGAAATGTGGTGACTTAGGCTATTTATAGGGGAAGCTCCCCTATGTTCGCCCCCTTCAAGCCCGCCGGCCCATCCGGCCCGGCCCGTCATGCCTCATTCGTTTATTCCGTTATTATAATTGTCATTTTATATTTTGGGATGTTACATGTTCCCATCTAACAAATGTTTCATGATTTTGATGTTTTGATTTATTTACTTTGTAGCCGTTACAATTTATTTAATCAAAAACTATTTTTAGAATATTAGATGTTGTGGTTTAGTTTCATTTATTTTCTCGTACATATATGATGTTGATATGCGATATATTTGCCCATTATTTGTATTTGTGAATGTGAAGAAGCATGTCTGGACGCGGACGTGGACGCAGAGGTCGTACCGGTGGTCGCGGTACCATCAACATGACAGCAGCAGAGCTAACAACACTTATCAATGATAATGTGGCTGAAGCTTTGGCAGCACACAGTGCTTCAGGTAAATTCGATATCCATTGACTCTAACAAGTCAATTTCTTCCTCAACTCATTTTCCAGAACTTATAACCTCCATTGTGTATTGTTTCCAATCCAGGCCAACACAACAACCCGCCGGCCTACACCTTCAAGACCTTTATGGACTGCAAGCCCCACACGTTTAGTGGAGCTGAAGGAGCAGTCAGTTTGCTCCGATGGTTCGAGAAGGTTGAATCTACGTTCGTTATGTGCAATTGCCCACAAGTAAACCAAGTCAAATTTGCTTCAGGAACTCTAGAGGGCCCTGCTCTCACCTAGTGGAATTCCCAAGTCAAGATGCTGGGTCTGGGAAGAATTCAAAACCATGATGAGGGAGGAGTACTGCCCTTGTGATGAGATTCAGAAACTGGAAGGAGAATTTTGGAATCTTAAAATGGAAGGTTCTGAGATTAAACTCTACACTACCCGCTCTCATGAGTTTGCTGTTATGTGTCCCCACATGGTGACCCCCGCTTACAAAAGGATTGAGTCATACATCAACGGTCTGGTACCCCAGATCCAAAGTATGGTCACCTCTTCAAACCCTACCACCATACAACAGACCATCAGACTTGCCCATAAACTGACCGATCAAGAAGTGACTCATGGAACTCTACCCCCGAGAGGTTCAACTTCCAAACTTCTGACAGTAACAAACGAAAGTTTGACAACAACACCAACACAAAGGGTTTCAAGTCTAATCCACCCCAACAACAATAGCAGCGTAGGTTTGAACCTGCCAAAAGTTTCAACAATTCGACCTCTTCAGGTCAAAACCAGAGTGGTTATACAAGGAAATATACCAAGTGCAACAAATGTAATTATCACCGTCTCGGTGCATGTGACAAACATTGTTGCCGGCGGTGTGGCAAGATGGGCCATGCTGCCAAGGACTGTAAGGGTGAATTGCAAGATAAACAACCATTCCAACCACAAGGATCTACAAAGGGATGCTTTAAATGTGGCAAAGAAGGACACTTTCGGAAGGATTGTCCACAATTGAAGAAAGGTGGGAATGGTAACAATAACAAAAACCAGGGCAATGGCAGTGGTAACAATAATGGCAACAATGGCGGAATCGGTGCGAAGGGATGAGTCTTCGTGATTGGATCCGGAGAAGCCAGATATGATCACAATGTGGTTACTGGTAAGTTCCTTCTGAATAACTATTTTGCTTCACCATGGTTACTGGTAAGTTCCTCCATACTTTTTGACACTGGTGCTGATAGGAGTTTTATATGTTAGAAACTTAGTAATCTGATAAAAGAAACTCCAACCCTGCTAGAAGCTAAGTACACCATAAAAATAGCTGATAGACAGATAATAGAAGCAACGTACATTCTTAAGGGATGTAAACTTGAATTGGCTGGTCATAAACTTGACATTGACCTTATGCCAGTCACACTTGGCAGTTTCGACGTAATTATCGGTATGGATTGGTTATCTAAGAACCAAGCCGAAATTATTTGTCATGAGAAAATTGTTCGCCTTCCTCTCCCGAGTGGAGAAACCCTCTCTGTCCAAGGTGAAAAGAGTAGTGCAGTCATTGGCATCATATCTTTCATGAAAGCCCAAAAGTGTCTACGTAAAGGTCATACTGCCATTCTGGCTCTCGTCGCCGAGCAGCCGTCTGAGGAGAAGAAGATTGATGACATTCCAATCTTTCGAGATTATCCGAAAGTATTTCCCGAAGACCTTCCAGGTGTTCCGCCTCATCGTCAAGTCGAATTCCAAATTAACCTAGCACCCGGAGCAGCACCTATTGCTCGGGCACCGTATAGACTTGCACCGAGTGAATTACAAGAACTATCTACACAACTGCAAGAGTTGTTGTATAAAGGCTTTATCCTACCTAGCTCATCACCATGGGGAGCTCTAGTCTTGTTTGTCAAAAAGAAAGATGGAACTTTCCGCATGTGCATCGACTACCGTGAGCTGAACAAAGTAACCATCAAGAATTGTTATCCTCTGCCCCGCATTGATGATCTGTTTGATCAACTCCAAGGATCAAGCTTCTATTCCAAGATAGATCTTAGATCAGGTTATCATCAACTGAGATTCCGAGACGATGACATCTCTAAGACTGCTTTCAGAACTAGGTACGGCCACTACGAGTTTATGGTCATGCCTTTCGGACTAACCAATGCACCCGCGGTATTCATGGACCTCATGAAACATGTGTGTAAACCTTACCTTGATCAGTTCGTCATTGTCTTCATTGACGATATCCTCATCTATTCTAAGAACAAGGAAGAACATGAGGAACACCTACGTCTGATTCCGGAATTGTTGAAACAAGAGCAATTGTATGCCAAATTTGCGAATTATGGATTCTTGAAGTGCAATTCTTAGGACATCTAGTCAACGAGAAAGGAATACATGTTGATCCATCTAAAATTGAAGCCATCAAGAATTGGGCGGCACCGACAACTCCAACTGAGGTGCGACAATTTCTGGGATTGGCTGGCTACTACCGAAGATTCATCGAAGGTTTCTCAAAGATCACTCAACTGCTTACTGCCCTACACATAGAAAGGAAAACCCTATAACTAGAGTGAAATCCAAGAATCGGCATTCCAATTGTTGAAACAGAAACTCTGCAGTGCACCCATCTTATCTCTTCTAGAGGGAACGGACGACTTTGTAGTGTATTGCGATACTTACATTCAAGGCCTCAGTTGTGTGTTAATGCAACGCGAGAAGGTTATCGCATACGCCTCCCGTTAACTAAAATTCATGAGAAAAACTACACGATTCATGACTTAGAATTGGGAGCCATGATTTTTGCACTAAAGATCTGGAGACATTACTTGTACGGTACGAACTCTTGAATGACTATGACTGTGCGATCAGATATTATCCGGGCAAGGCTAATGTGGTAGCCGATGCCCTAAGTCGAAAGGAAACCAAACCCAAACGAGTTCGAGCATTACAGCTTACTATCCACACCGGATTACCTGATCAGATCCGTAGTGCTCAAATCGAAGCCCTAAAAGAGGAAAACCTACCTGTAGGTCCAGACAAGAGGGTCCCTGTACTAGAATGATTCTAAACAGGAAACCATCAACATAATAGCTATAGACGAGCTAATTTGTTGATGATAATAATAAACTCAAGAAGAAGAGCAATAGCAGATAAGAACAACAAAGACACAATTCTATTAGATCCACAAAGATACGATTACACAATAAGCTCCTGGATTACACTGAGAACACCATCAACCTCCTACCGGTTCTAATATGACTATAATAACGACGTATTGTCTGAGAGAGCTGCCAAATTAGGTTTTTGGGTTGCTATATATAGAGCTCATAGCAAGAGTCGGCATAACCGACATGTCGACTCTTAAGAGTCGCTAGTGACTCTTGACCCAAAAACCTTTCAATACAAAAATTACAAACTAGTCCCTAGTTATCAGGAATCCATTGGTTTTTCAAGTTCCAACAATTTCCCCCGAAACCGTTGCGTTCCTGATTATTTTAATGCTCCGTGGGCTTCTCCTCTCCTCAGAACTCTTCAGATTCACTTTCTCCTTCATCTTCATCTTCCGAATCATCATCTTCATTGAAACTTGCCACTTCAAATACGCTATGAAATTTCAGGGGTTCTTCGTTGTCTCTTGCCCTTACACGGTTTAGTTCCTTCAAAATATTCGTTGCTCCTTTCCTAATCATAGCCATTGCTTTGGCAACACACCTCATATTCTTTTAGTGTACGTCATTCCACCTGATCTGCTTATTCCAACGTATCTTCATTCCTAATATCTCTTTTCTCTGCTTCTCATGGTTTTTTTCTTAGAGCTTGAATTTTAGATTTGAGATTGTCCAGTTCATTTCATTAGGCTTCTTTGGAGGTGGAGGTGCATCATTTCTTGGAACCACCGCAAGTTTCTCGGTGGCTGAGATTGATTGTTTTGATTTGCTAGGAGGAGGAATAGCTTGATTCTTGGTGGGAGATTGATGTGTTATGAAAGTACCTTCTAACTGCATAGATGGAGGATGACTAAGTGTATAAAGAGTCATACGAGCAATGAAATCTGCTTCAATGACTTCATCGTTACGGAATGGGGTGATGGAGTTGTCTTGCTGGATTCTTTCTTATTCTCTTCGGCAGGCTAACCTTGCTGACCTCATTAATCCATCTCCACTGCTGGGCACAAGAGATCTTTTCTTTTTCTTTTCATTGTGTAACATCCCAAAAATAAAACGACAGTTGACGAAATAAAGGAACGAGGCATGTCGGGTCGGGCCGGATGGGCCGGCGGGCTGGAAGGGGAGCCTCCCCTATAAATAGCTTAGACCTCCATCATTTCTCTCATTTGTAAGTTCTAGAGAGAGAAACCATAGAGAGAGAAAGTTGGCGGATCGACCCGAGATTTCAGCAAAGTGTTGCTCCATAGCTCGTGAGAAGAACCTCCGGATCAGAAACTCGATTCAGGTAACGATCGGGCCTAAATCTGAGTTTTTGTTCGTTTTTGGGTTTTTCGGGTTTTGGGTGAAAAAGGTAACGTTTTCACGGATAAAACTGAAAGATAAACATAGATTTGAGTTCCTTAATGGAAAGCAAATGTTTTGAAGTAAACAAGTTCGAGATCTTGACGTGATCAGACCCGAAGACAAAAGTTAGGGTTTTTGCGAAGAAGCAGTTCGTGCGTACTTATCAAGTACACATTAAGATGATCCTGCGTACTTACCAAGTACGCAAGAAGAGGATCCTGCGTACTTATCAAGTACGCATGAAGAGGGTCATGCGTACTTATCAAGTACGCATGAAGCAGGTACTGCGTATTTATCAAGTACGCATGAAGCAAAGTCTGCGCACTTATTAAGTACGCAAGAACAAGTCCCTGCGCACTTGCTAAGTGCGCAGGCATCAAGCTGATTAGGTAAAGTTGGTATGTTTAGAAGGTTAAACCGTTAGAGTCGGGATTTGGTCTGACGTGTATTTAAGTAATCAATTCAGATCAGAAGTGACGTAGTGGGACCTTTGTTTAGGACAACCCGGATTAGCTTATCATGTGAGTTCTAAAAGCCCTCTTTTAAATGTTTTATATAATGTTTCCGGGCTGGTGTGCATACATATGAAATCATGTTTTACGAAACGATGTTTATGAAACTATGTTTATAAAATGATGCTTATGAAACTATGTTTATGAAATGAAATGATTTGGAATGAACGTTTTATGGAAAGAAAGTTTTATGAATGGAATGTTTACGAACGAAATGTTTATAAAGAAATGGTTTATAATGAAGGTAAAGGGTTTTGAAAATGAATGAAATGATTTACGAAAAGAAAAGAAAAGGGCAAAGATTTTAATGAAGTCATTACAAATCTAATCTGTCGAATTAATGGAATTGACGAATGAAGTCTGGGAATGTAATTCCCAGCCTTGTGGTAGATTATGGACAGCGAGCCATAGTTACCATAAGAGCAACAGGGGCAGTGTCATGGTGGCCTGCCAATGGTTTTGATGTTATACAACTGGTAGGGAGTAACGACGGTTACTCAGGGGTTAACGTGACCCTATGTAAGGTAAAATTATGATCTGACGGTGTTATGGCTGTGAGCCATAGCCATCGATGGAAGTTGTCGGTTTACGGACATGAGAGCCATAGGGGCAACTGAATGGGTATTGTCGGTCCTTGTGCAGTTAAGCCTTGGGGGCAATACAAAATGGAATTGACGGAATGTATGGTATTGTCGGTCTTCGTGCAGTTAAGCCTTAGGGACAATACCATACTAAATGACGGTACGAATGGTAACACAGATTTAGATAGTAATGTATGACTTAAATGAATGTTAAATGTTTTAAACAAATGATCCGTTCAATGTGTTTATGATGAGGATAAATGTTTGAAGGTTTTTAATGATAAACGAAATGCCCTGCTTTCTTATACATGATGTTAAACCCTAATGAATGATTGAATGATGAACCATTTCTTAAATCGAACGAAAACTAGAACTCACCAGCGTAGCTGACTTTTGAGTATGCACATTTAGGTTTAGGCAGGTATGGATGATGGACGGTGATGCTTGGCAAGCGAGAAGAGTTACCCGGATGCTTATGAAGACTGGCATCATGTTACATTTTGATTTCGTTAAGTTATGTTTAGACATGTTTACGCTTCCGTATGTTGAACAATGTAATGGTTATGTTGTAATGAAGTATTTTCCGCTGCGTTATTTGATATTCAAGTTTAAGAACTGTTTGTGAATGAGTAAATCCAACAAGTGAGGCCTCCCGGGTTTGGGGCCTTACAAGTTGGTATCAGAGCAATAGTTTGAGAGATTCGGACACTCCTAGTGTCTGAACTTAAACTGTGAATGGGACCGAAAGCAGATGCCAGTATGGGTAACTCGAGCCACAACATCAGGTATGAAGGTAGTATATGTTTACATGTATAGTATGCCTTAGAAAGGGTTAGGTAAGGACTTGTGTTCTGATGGAATCACAAAGGTGGTCAAATAGAAATCGAAAGGTAGTGTAATGGTTAATTGCAGATGGCCAGTGTATATTAACATCTTACGGTGCTTGTTGAATTTTATTTGTTAACTAGCGTGATGACATTGGATTAACGAAGTATTTATTAATGAAGTAGTAGAACGGCATGGGATGCCTTTGACGATCGTATCTGACCGGGACACACGATTCACATCGAGGTTCTGGAAAAGATTTCACGAGGCGATGGGCACGAGGCTCAATGTTAGCACGGCATACCACCCACAAACGGATGGTCAGTCCAAAAGGACCATTCAGACATTGGAGGATATGTTTCGTGCTTGTATTATCGATTTCGGCGGCAGTTGGGACAGTCATCTGCCGTTAGCCGAATTCTCCTACAACAATAATCATCACACGATGATAGGCATGCCGCCTTACAAAATGTTCTATGGGAGAAGATGCAGGACCCCGATTTGTTGGGGTGAGATTGGACATAAGGAATTAGGAAGTCTTGAAGTCGTAAGAGAAACGTCGGAAAGGGTTGATCAAATCAAAGCACGAATGAAGGCCGTACAAGATCGTCAGAAGTACTATGCAGATAAACGACGAAGGTCTATTAAATTTGATGTTGGGGATAGAGTAATGTTGAAAGTGTCACCCTGGAAGGGAATCATACGATTCAAGAAGAGAGGAAAGTGAAGTCCGAGGTTTGTCGGACCATTCAGGATAATGGCACAGGTTGGTGAGGTCGCTTATCGGTTAGAGTTGCCTGATGAGTTGAGTGGGATTCATCCTACCTTCCATGTATCACACTTGCGAAAGTGTTTGGCGGATGAATCAGCTCACGTGCCACTTACTGACATCGAGGTCGACAACAGCCTTAATTATATCGAAGAACCCGTGGCCATCTTAGACAAGAAGGAGAAGCGTTTGCATAATAAGATTATCCAGTTGGTTAAAGTCCAATGGAAACATCGAAAGGGATCGGAAGCCACTTGGGAAACGGTGAAGGAAATGAGGGAGTCGTACCCTCATCTATTTGACTTATGAGGTTTCGGGGACGAAATCTATTGTAAGGGGGGTAGACTTGTAACATCCCAAAAATAAAACGGCAGTTAAAATGACGAAATAAAAGAACGAGGCATGTCAGGTCGGGCCGGATGAGCCGGCGGGCTGGAAGGGGAGCCTCCCCTATAAATAGCTTAGACATCCATCATTTCTCTCATTTGCAAGTTCTAGAGAGAGAAACCGTAGAGAGAGAAAGTTGGCGGATCGACCCGAGATTTTAGCAAAGTGTTGCTCCATAGCTCGTGAGAGGAACCTCCAGATCAGAAACTCGATTCAGGTAACGATCAGGCCTAAATCTGAGTTTTTGTTCGTTTTTGGGTTTTTCGGGTTTTGGGTGAAAAGGTAACGTTTTCAAAGATAAAACTGAAAGATAAACATAGATTTGAGTTCCTTAATGGAAAGCAAACGTTTTGAAGTAAACAAGTTCGGGATCTTGACATGATCAGACCCGAAGGCGAAAGTTAGGGTTTTTGCGAAGAAGCAGTTCGTGCGTACTTATCAAGTACGCATGAAGATGATCCTGCGTACATACCAAGTACGCAAGAAGAGGATCCTGCGTACTTATCAAGTACGCATGAAGAGGGTCATGCGTACTTATCAAGTACGCATGAAGCAGGTACTGCGTATTTATCAAGTACGCATGAAGCAAAGTCTGCGCACTTATTAAGTACGCAAGAACAAGTCCTTGCGCACTTGCTAAGTGCGCAGGCATCAGGCTGATTAGGTAAAGTCGGTATATTTAGAAGGTTAAACCGTTAGAGTCAGGATTTGGTCTGATGTGTATTTAACTAATCAATTCAGATAGGAAGAGTGGGACCTTTGTTTAGGACAACCCGGATTAGCTTATCAGGTGAGTTCTAGAAGCCCTCTTTTAAATGTTTTATATAATGTTTTCGGGCTGGTGTGCATACATATGAAATGATGTTTTACGAAATGATGTTTACAAAACTATGTTTATAAAATGATGCTTATGAAACTATGTTTACGAAATGAAATTATTTGGAATGAACGGTTTATGGAAAGAAAGTTTTATGAATGGAATGTTTACGAACGAAATGTTTATAAACAAATGGTTTATAATGAAGGTAAAGGGGTTTGAAAATGAGTGAAATGTTTTACGAAATGAAAAGAAAGGGCAAAGATTTAAAAGAAGTCATTACAAATCTAATCTGTCGAATGAATGGAATTGACGAATGAAGTCTGGGAATATAATTCCCAGCCATGTGGTAGATTATGGACAGCGAGCCATAGTTACCATAAGAGCATCAGGGGCAGTGTCTTGGTGGCCTGCCAATGGTTTTGATGTTGTACAACTGGTAGGGAGTAACGACGGTTACTCAGGGGTTAACGTGACCCTATGTAAGGTTAAATTATGATCCGACGGTGTTATGGCCGTGAGCCATAGCCGTCGATGGAAGTTATCGGTTTATGGACATGAGAGCCATAGGGGCAACTGAATGGGTATTGTCAGTCCTCGTGCAGTTAAGCCTTGGGGGCAATACAAAAGGGAATTGACGGAATGTATGGTATTGTCGGTCTTCGTGCAGTTAAGCCTTAGGGGCAATACCATACTAAATGACGGTACGAATGGTAACACAGATTTAGATAGTAATGTATGATTTAAA
This sequence comes from Smallanthus sonchifolius, assembly GCA_023525975.1. NCBI lineage: Eukaryota > Viridiplantae > Streptophyta > Magnoliopsida > Asterales > Asteraceae > Smallanthus > Smallanthus sonchifolius. The sequence goes on along the minus strand of CM042019.1, from coordinate 41,823,239 downwards.
TGAATGTTAAATGTTTTAAACAAATGATCTGTTCAATGTGTTTATGATGAGGATAAACGTTTGAAGGTTTTTAATGATGAACGAAAGGCCCTGTTTTCTTGTACATGATGTTAAACCCTAATGAATGATTGAATGATGAACCATTTCTTAAATCAAACGAAAACTAGAACTCACCAGCGTAGATGACTTTTGAGTATGCACATTCAGGTTAAGGCAGGTATGGATGATGGACGGTGATGCTTGGCAAGCGAGAAGAGTTACCCGGATGCTTATGAAGACTAGCATCATGTTACGTTTTGATTTTGTTAAGTTATGTTTAGACATGTTTACGCTTTCGTATGTTAAACAATTTAATGGTTATGTTTTAATGAAGTATTTTCCGCTGCATTATTTGATATTCAAGTTTAAGAAATGTTTGTGAATGAGTAAATCCAACAAGGGAGGCCTCCCGGGTTTGGGGCCTTACACATTAGAGGTATCGATAGCCTTACCTTTCGCTTTTCTTTTTGCTGCCTCTTTCTTAGATACTAAAGACTTTCCTGTGTCAAACACATTGGTTCCTTCAAACCTTCTCCTTATAGTGTTGTAGCTTTCTTCAGAAGAGCTTTCAATTTCAAGGACGATTTCTTTCTCAATCATTTTCTTGAACAGAGGAGTTTCCTTTCCAGAGAAGCTCAGATGAGTTCTAACAAGATCGGTGTAAAAGAGGGAATCAAGTTTTGAGAAGTTCACCGGGATTCCTTTTGGTGGTAGCTTCTTGAGAAGGTGATTCAAAATCGTTTGGACAAATCGAGGATAAAGCAACCATTTGTTCTTAGTCACATTGCTATACATGTATTCGAATATGTGATGAGAAACGTTGCAGGTTTTGTGATTGCAGACTTTCACCATGACTCCTCCCCATTTTAATCCTAGGCCATCATATCCTCCCCTTTTGTGTGATAAAGAGTGAATGAAGATGTATAGAATTGTTTTCCAGTCCTTAGATAATCCTTTCTTCATAATATCACCCTTTCTAAATAGCCCTTCATATCCAAGTTCCTCAATAAAACGTCTCTCAACTTCCTTCTTGTCAATAGTGTACAGTTCAAGAGAATTATCTTGTAACATCAATGCTTCCCTGACAGTGCTTTCAAATACAACTACCTTTTGTCCAGCAATAGTGGATTTGATTAGAGGATCACTAGTAATAGAGTGTTGTGAGGATTCAACGTTGTTCTAGAACTCTACAATAAGATCCCTTTAGATTGGTTCGTTCCTTGAGATGGCGTAGGATATCCTACTTTGTAGAATCCAGTCGGTTGCCTTGGTGAATTCTTCAGGAATGGGTTTGGGAAAGCAGATGGCCATATTGTGATGATGGTCGCTCACGAGCTCTTCTGCAGCCATTATCTGTGCACACAATATAAGTAAGTCAATGACATACAAAGAAATTAAGCACAAACATAAGATAAAATAAAATAAAACAAGAAGGAGAGTCGACCATGTGAGTCAGCAATAAGAATCGACCGAAGAAATGTATTTCGCGTTGAGAGTCGACCATTGGAGGAATAAATCAAATATTCACGGAGAGTCGCTATCGACTCTTGACAGTCTACCGAAGAAGAATCGGCTGAATGTTGATCAAAATCAGAGAGTCGCCAAGAGTAGGGACAAGATTCTGTTCTGATCAGGAAAGAGTCGCTCGATGTACATCGTGACAGTCAGCTTCAAAGGAGAAACAGTCAATAGATCCTAATGTGGATTTTAGATGAATCGGCCCGTATACGACAGATAACAGTCGGGCACGACATGTGAACTTGCGTTCAAAAAATTGATCAAGGCTAGTAATGAGAATCGACTAACACGAGCCGATTCTATTCATCATCTTCAACTGGACAGTTGGCTATTTGGGAGATGAACAGTCATCAATTTCAGGATCTAATTTGTCAATAAAGCTTCCAATATGTTGATGATTCCAAGCTCTATTGACCGAAAAGATGTTCATAATCAAGTATATAATCATAAAAGTACCTTTACACGATGCAAGACACACACAAAAAGCTTTTGTAGAGATAAAGATTGATGGCTACAAAATTCTCTAAGTATATTTGCCGCGGACTCAACAATTTTGATAACTGATGAAGCTGCTGTGGATGCGGTATATGCTGCGGATAGTTAAGTTCCGCTGCAGATGAACTACTATGCTGCAGATAGCTTTGTCTGCTGAAGTCAATAGCTGCTGAAGTCCAAAGTTGTTGCTGATAGGCTTCTCAGCAACATCAAACATTGATGCTTCTTATAGGCAAATCATCAACAACTTTGACTTTACTACTGACACCTTTTGCTGCAACACTGACACACCTATCAGCAGAAGGAATGTTATTGGTGCAGATAACAAAAGACAATGCCTCTATTCTGATCTCTCCTGCAATAATTACTGAGAAGACATTTGTTTTGCTGTTGTCTTTTCATTGCATAAGTCTTTTCACTACAGTTGTCTTTTTGCTACTTGTCTTTTTGTTGTAAAATAATAGTAGTATAGCCTCTCCTTAGTTCAAGATCAACGACTTATGTTTGATCTGATCCTTAGAATCAAGTGTCTGTCTTGATTCTAAGTTCTTTTATATGTATTGTTTTTCTTCATTGTAAACGTATGCTTCCTTAGAGTTTTCTCTGTAATCTTGTAAACTTTGAAGATCAATACAATTTGCATTTATCAGTTTCTTCACTGTTTCTTATTACTTTCCATAGTTGTGATTGTTTCCGCCAATCTCAACTAAATAGAACCAACTTGTAAAACATCGATCCTACAAGTGGTATCAGAGCTTGGCTCTCAAATTAAGGAAACTCACCTTTGTTTAATCACTCTCTGGTTCTGTTACTATTATCTCTTTGCTGCACATCATCCATCCAAAGTATGGCACAAAATACTGGATTTGATGATATTGGAAGCCTTCACAGACCACCAAGGATGGTGTATGGGGAAGATTATGACATGTGGAAAAACAGAATGGAAAGCTTCTTCTGTTATCAAGAATATGGAATGTGGTAATCCATAATTGATGGCCCTTATGTGCCTATGGTGGCCTCTACTGACTTCGGAGGTCCATCTGTTCTCAAAGAAGCTTCAAAATATTCAGAAGAAGATATTAAGAAGATTGAGGTAGACTTTAAAGCTCAAGGAGCTATACAGATGTGCATGCAAAATGAAGTGTTTCACAACTTCAGAGAACACAAGATTGCTAAAGAGCTATGGGAAGCTCTTGAGAAGATGTTTGCTGGATCTGAAGAGGTTAAGGAAAATAGGAGAGACATTCTAAAGCAATAATATGAAAATTTCGTATACAAGGATGGTGAGTCCCTTACAATCCTGTACAATAGGTACACTTATCTTGTGGGTGAGCTGCAGTGCTCTAAGGTCAAGCTAGAGAATGAGGATATTCTAAAAAAGTTCATCAGATCCCTTTCAAGTTGCTGGACACTTTATACAGTGTCAATTAGAAGAATTGAAAACTTGAAGACTCTCACAATGACTGAGCTGTTTGGCATGTTAAAAACATATGAGCTGGAAATGATTCAAGCTAGAGAGAGAAAATCAGGTTATTCTACACCCTCATCATCCACCACAGCCTCTGTGTTACACTCTTGCCATACACTACCAAGCTCAAGCAACTACTATCATCCCATTGTCACACATCCTCAAACACCCACCTTACTAGCAAACAATTCTTTATTCCTTCTTGAAGCTCCTCCTCAGAATCCAAACCTTGCTGCCTATATTTCTGATACCCCAAGCAACATGTATTTTATCAAAGAAGATCTGGAATATTTTCATCCAGATGACTTAGAAGAAATGGACATACAACATTCTTATGCTATGATGTCTCTCAGAGCAAAACGATTTTACTCTAGAACTGGAAGACCTATCCCTAGATATAGTCCAAACACTAGAGTTGGCTTGGACAAGAGAAAGTTAAGATGCTACAACTGTAATCAACTTGGTCATTTTGCCAGAGAATGTAAAGCACCAAAGGCAAACCCAGATGATGCACAACCAAGACAGCTTCATCAAGGTCAAACATGTCAAAACACTCAACCTGCTCAAACTGCTACTTGTGCAACTCAACAACTTGGAACAGCTGACTTTGACTGGAGCTTTCAGTGTGAAGAAATATCTACCAACAACCAAGCCCTCATGGCAGACACTTCAGAGATCCCACCTCAGGTATATGAGCATCTTTTCTCTCAAGTTTGCATTGATAAAGTTTTGGGATATAGAAAGCATAACCAAAATCCTATAGATCAAAATAAAGAGTTTAATCAAATGAAATTTGAATTCAAAAAGGTTAAAAACAGTTATAAAGAAAAATTAACTGTTTAAAGAAAGAAATTTCCTCATTAAAACATGAACAAACAAATCTTGAAACTCAGATTGACGATCTATTGGTTAAGTTAAAAGCTACAAGAGCTGATTTGGCAGATTAAAAGGTTCATGTTGAATGTAGAGTCTAATTATTTTAAAAGCTGTTGTCATCAATGTATTTCTTTTTGAACTTTGATTAGTTAGTTTATTTACTTGTATTTTCAGTTTCATGTAATTTACTGCTTTTATTAGTTTAAGTCTGGGCCGTTGAAACTATCTAGTTTCGATTGAGTTTTGTTCAATCGAAACTAGTAGGTTCGATAGATAGTATAGTTTCGACAGGCTTTTCATACTTGTAAATGATTCACCGAAACTAGTAGTTTCGGTAAGCATAGTTTCGATGCCTGTCAACTTACTATAAATACGCTAGTTTGAGAATTTCTAGGGTGTGGATAGCGGTTGTAACCCTGATTTCCCTCTTTCACATTTTTGTTGAATCAATACACATTTGGAGCTATTTCATCTGTTGTTCTTGCAATTTCACATCATTATTGTGTTGATTCTTGTGTGGTTTGTCTGTTTATCTTCACCAATTCTGTGTCTACCCTCTGTTTCACCACCATACACACAGATTTCGCCTGTGTGTGTGTAATCGATCTGCTGAGTGATTTCCGATTGAAATCTGGACCTACATTGAAAAATATGAGTTTGCATCCAAAAGAAACAAAGATTATTGGATGCTCAAATCCATGAAAAAGTAACTTCTGGGATTGGGTACCAAACTGAATAGTACAAATCTGTACCACCACCCACTGATTACATAACAATTCATGAACCCAACTTCAACCTAACCAATCATGATCATGCAAACCGAAACCTTGATCTTTCTAAGGAAGATATTGTTGTGCAAGAATGCAGTACCTCCACTGAGTCTGACTCCACATGTTCAGACTCCTCTAAAAACTGTGATGCCCCTTTACTTCCCACAAATGAAGTAATCATGAAAACCACCAAACCTGGGAAAGTGATTCAAACAAACTTTCCAAGTCCATTCATTCCATCCACACCAGTCACACAACCCAACAAGCAAATCAAAATCAGATATCCTCCTCAAGGCAGAAAACTGATCATTGAAAAGGGCCAATCCTCATCCTCAGCCCTCCATCCCTACAAAGAAAATAATGCCTTACAGCAAACACAGAAAACTGATCATTGAACACAACAAAAATCATCCCTGGAACTTCAAAGATCGATTAAAAAAAAAGGACTATGTGTATCTTTAGAGGGATAACACTGTAAAATCATGTTTTGTTTGTGGCAAATACAACCATACAGCAAGCACATGTTTCTACTACCTTCAGCAGCAAAGAAATCTCAAGCAACAAGCTTTTGAAAAAACAAACAAAAACAAGAAGGTAAGAAGCTATGAAGCAAGATCAACTCAGTTCAGAAAGTCTATTTCTCCACCAAGACAGATTCCTACTGTCAAACCACCAAAAGTTAAACAATCTTGCATCATTTGTGGTGAATCAGGCCACTTTACTGCAAACTATAAGTTTAATCCCTTCAACCAGTTCTCTCAATCATCATCCTCAACATCAACAGTCAAAATCATCCATGATAGACAAAAACCTGTCTGTAGAAGAACCCCCACAGAAAAACCAATTTTTAATAGGAAAGTAAAGAAGGAGAAGTCAATGTTTGTTGAACCAGCTATACCATCAGCAGAAACCAAGAATACTGCTGATTATAAGAGGCCAAAGAAGATAAAGAACAATCCAAAGCCTTCAGCAGCAACCAAATCTGCTGCGGATCAGTTAAAACTATACACAACAACCAAGTTTGCTGGTGATCATTCTAAACCCAGAAACATCAAAAATCAGACAGAACTATCAGCATCTAAAGATACATCTACTGCTGATAATGTTAAAAGAACTGCAAAACTGATTCAACAATGGCAAGAAAAATCCAAATCCTCACCTTCATCTTAGAGCATCATAATTGGATCCATTGAATGCCAGCCTGCTGATGATTTTAATCTTAAGTCAAAAGTCCCACCAAGTAACACTGTAAGCTCTTGGGTCCTCTTTTCGAACTAGAACTCTCTCATGTGAAGGAACAACCAACACATGACAGACAATAGGTCCATCCTCTCAGACTTCAAAAATTTTTATGGAGGATACGTTGCCTTTGGAAGCAATTCAAAGGGAGGCTCTATCACCGGACATGGAACTGTGTCAAATGAAAGGATGGGCATTGAAAGGGTAAATTATGTGAAGGAATTGAAGTTTAACCTCATGAGTGTATCATAAATCTGTGATCAAAAGCATTGGATGTTGTTCACAGATGAAGAATGCTTTGTGTTATCCTCTGGTCTGAGCAAACCTCCTCCTGAGAAGATCTTGTTAACTATTCAAAGAAAGGACAATCTATACGTGCTTGATATGAACAAGGTCACTCCATCTGGTAGTGTATCTTGTTTTCTGTCCAAGGCAAGGCATCAGTTGATGAATCTGCTCTATGGCATAGGAGATTGAGCCATGTTAATGTAAAAACCATCAACAAGTTGGTTAAATGAAATCTAGTCAGAGGACTACCTGATTAAGAACTCCAACTTGAAGATCATTGCGTAGCATGTCTAAATGGGAAGCAATACAAGAGCTCTCACAAGCCCAAGACACTAAACTCGAATGATACTCCACTACAGCTGCTACATATGGATCTTTTTGGTCCTACAAATGTTATATCTATGGGTAAGAAGTCATATTGTCTGGTGATAACTGATTACTATACCAGATTCTCATGGGTATACTTCTTGAGAACAAAAGATGAAACTGCTGAGATTCTCAAATCCTTCATTCTTAAGGTTAAGAATCAAAGCAATCAGAAAGTTAAGACAATAAGGTGTGATCAAGGGACAGAGTTCAAGAATCAAACCTTGAACTATTTTTGTGAAAACAGAGGCATTCAGAGACAATACAGTGCTCCAAGAACCCCTCAACAAAATGGGGTTGCTGAAAGAAGAAACAGAACTCTGATTGAGTCTGCCAGATCCATGTTGGCTGACTGAAAGCTGCCTCTCACATTCTGGGCTAAGGCAGTTAGTACAACTTGTTATCTACAAAATAGAGTTCTTATTGTCAAGCCTCTCAACAAAACACCTTATGAATTGTGGTTCAATAGAGTTCCCTATATTGGCTTCCTAAAACCCTTTGGATGCCTACAGAGTATTCAACACTAGAACAAGAATAGTTGAAGAATCAGCAAATTTGGAATGCAGGGAACACATTCCATGTGAAAAGGAAAAAGGGCCAAACTGGCTGTTTGATATAGATTCCTTCTCTCAAATATTTGAGTCTCTCATCTTCTCAAATATAGTGTCTTCATCCACACACAACCCAGCCACTTCATCTATTGATGACTACAGATTAGGCTTCAATGGTCCATCTATAAGAATCAAAAGACCATCCATTGATCCTCCATCTGTTGTTGATGCTATTGAAGCCAGCGAAGCAAGAACAAGCAATTCAAATGTCACCAGCAACAGTCTTTCTGATAATAATGAGGGTATTGCATCTGATGCTACTGATACTGCTGATGCTGCTGATACTGCTGATGCTTCTGACAACTCACTTACAGATGATGTTGCAGTTGAAGACATTTCTACATACAACCCTCTTAAAAGCCAAAATCCTCCTGATCAAAACCAAAGCAATATTGACAAAGAAATCCGGATGGATGTTGTCCCAGCCCAAAGAATTAATAGAACACATCCTCTAGAGAATGTCATTGGTTCAGTTCAACAAGGAGTTCAGAAAGAAGAACGTCACATGAAGCCAATATCTGTCTGTACTCCTGCTTTCTGTCTCAAGTTGAACCAAAGAAGATAGAAGAAGCACTACAGCACAGAAACTGGATTGAAGCAATGCAGGAAGAGCTTCTGCAGTTCAAGAGACAATAAGTATGGACCCTAGTTGATCTACCACCTGGATAAACTGCTATAGGCACAAGGTGGGTCTTCAGAAACAAACAAGATGAGAGAGGAATTGTAATCAAGAACAAAGCCAGACTTGTAGCTCAAGGCTACACTTAGGAAGAGGGAATTGATTATGATGAAGTCATTACACCGGTTGCCGGGCTGGAGGCAATCAGAATCTTCCTAGCATATGCTACGTCCAAGAACTTTGCTGTTTATCAGATGGATGTCAAAAGTTCTTTTCTATATGGGAAGATGGTGAGGAAGTATATGTCAGACAGCCTCCAGGATTTGTAGATCTGTCACATCCTAACAAAGTATTCAAATTAGATAAATCTCTGTATGGGCTACATCAAGCCCCAAGAGCCTGGTATGAAACCTTGTCCGAATATCTACTCAGTAACAACTTCAAAAGAGGTGCAATTGATCAAACTTTGTTTATCAAAGATGAAGGGGGAGAAATTCTACTGGTACAAATCTATGTTGGTGACATCATCTTTGGATCAACAAAGAAGAACCTATGTGTATGTGCAAGATTTCAAGCAGCTCCAAAGACTTCTCATCTCCAAGCTGTCAAGAGAATTTTTAGATATCTGAAGGGAGCTCCAGGACTTGGGCTATGGTACTCTAAAAATGATAAATTCAATCTGTATACATACACTGACAGTGACTATGGTAGATACAACTTGGACCAAAAGTCTACTTCAGGAGGATTCCAATTTCTGGGAGGAAGACTGATTTCCTGGCAATGCAAGAAGCAAACATGTGTGTCAACATCCACAGTAGAAGAAGAATACATTGCTGTGCTCAAGTCATCTGGATAAAAAATCAAATGCTGGACTATGGGGTAACATTCATGGCAACTCCCATTCACATTGATAACAAGAGTGCCATATCAATTACCAATAATCCTGTGCTGCACTCAAAGTCAAAACACATTGACATCAGTTATCATTTTATTAGAGATCAAGCTAAGAAAAGGAGAATCATTTTAACCAACGTTCATACCAATGAGCAATATGCAAACTTATTCACAAAGGCCTTTGATGAAGCTTGATTTAGATATCTAGTTGAGTCCATTGGCATGATAAACTTTGATTAAAATTTTTCTCCAGAAACTTCAATAATAAATGTGTTTTTTCTTTCTTTTTGCTGTTAATAAAACTCTTCTGAAAAATCAAAAATATGTTTAAGTTAGTGTTGATAACTTCATCTGTCAGCAGCAAACAACGTTGATGATGATAGGTTTAGTTATCAGCAGCAAAAGGTTTTGCTACTGAGTACTTTAGGCCATCCACAAGAACACTTTTGCTGCGGATAGCTTTAAGGCAATCAACAACAACATCTATTGATGCAAACCAGTAACACCATCAGCAGCAACCTTGTTTTCTGTGGATAGGTAAAAATGGTTCAAATTAATTTTTACCCACTGTAAAAAAGTCACTGCCAGTCCTTACCATGACTGCTACAGTGTGTTATAGCTGTAACACAGTAAAAGTAAAGCATCACTGTAGATGACTGCTACAGTGTGTTACGCTTCATCTTTTTGTACGGTACAAGTGACCGTTGCCCAAACTTTTGCCGTTATAACAAAATCTAATTCCCTCCTTCACCTCTACACATTAAATTCTGACCTAACTCTCCATTTCTTCTCTCCCGCATTTAAGCATTCAAAGCTCCCTGCACCCATAACCAACATTCAAAAAGACTTCACTTTCCCTCCACCGATCATCAAAATGGAAACCCGTACATCGACAACCCTCATGACAAATTCTCAGCATACCATAATCTTGTAGCATACCTGGTAAAGGGAAAAAGTCTGAATTGATGATATAATGCACTTCTTCTGTCGATCAAAGATACACTTTGCTTTGACCGTAAACCCAAAAATCTACATCTCTCATATGGAGGATTTCTGGAACTCCACCTCCTACTCAATTGAGCAGGGGATTCCTCAAATCAAGGCCAAAGTAGACGGCAAGGACATCACTATCATAGAAGCAACCCTAAGGAAACATCTAAAGCTTCAGGATGCAGGTTCTCCTAACTCTTACACCAAAAATAATACATGAGGACCTTTGTATCCATTAGATACACTGGAAATCAAGAAGAATACACCATAGAGAAAGCTCTGTTGGGTCCTCCCTGGAAATACCTTTGTCACACTCTTCGTCAATGCATATCTCAAAAGAGGAGTGGATGGCATCAACTAAATTCTGGACTGGCATCTGAAGTCCATGGTCTGGTAATTGGCTTGCCCTTCAACTTTTCTTATTTAATCTTTGAGAGTTTGAGATATAACCTTCCAGAGGGGGCAAAACAAGCCTTTTACATGTACCCCAGGTTCTTGAAGGAAATTTTCAATAATGAACTAAAAGATTTATCAAAATCTGCGAGAAACTACATAATTGGGGCACACAAAAATAATATTTTCAAAAGCATGAGAACATTTTCAGAAAAGTTCTCAAGGGTCAATGTTCCATCGTTATCTACAATGCTGAACATACAAAGTACCCAGGGTTACAGTTCAGCAGTACTAGATGATACTGATCCCACACCCTCCACTTCACAACCTGAAAATACAACATCTGCTTCCCTTGATCGAAACTCTGTGCAACCTACTGAGGGTGCACAAGTACAACAAACACTAACCCCCATCCTTCAAGCCCAAATGGAACAAAGGGCCCCAGTTAAGGCAAATTATACCAGAAAAAGTAAGAAGAGCAAGAAGAATCCTTCTATTCTTAGCTCAATGGCCCAATCCCAACCTGAAAGCCCTCATCCAAAGTCTCAACACTCTAGTGAGAATATCAAAAGGGATAGCCACATAATTAGGGAAACTTTCTTGGAAGGATCCCTATTAGGATCAGGACCACATCCCGGGTCCATCGAAATCCCCACTGTGCCCATACATTTTTCTTCTTCTCTGAATTTAAGTGTAGAGGCACCTAGCCAAGATGATGTACCTTCTCTAAATGCCACTATCAAGGATGTACTGATTGACTTGGCTGCTAATGTACCCAGCCCAAGTTCATCACCCAAGAAGGTTCACTATGGGAGCATTGATAGAGAGAATATGGAAGGGGCTATCACTACTTCTGGTCCATCAATTGACTAGGAGGACAGTGTTAACATCATTAAGACCCCAACCATGGCAACTCACAGTAAGAATGTTTCATTTCAAACATTCTTCACTGAGAAGAATCCCAGGAGCCAAGAAAACCAGGGTGATGGGGATGCAGAGGCTAGGCCTAAGGCCCCATCCAGTTCCAAGGATTCCACATCTGTGGATGGGGACAATCTGAAACTATAAAACTTGGAATTGATGGCTAGGGTCGCCGTGCTGGAGGCTGAAGTGTCTAAACTAAGACACCAAGTCTCTGTGCATGAGTCCCACCAATGCCCAACATTGACTCCTCCTTCTATTGAATCCATGGGGTACTCAAACAGACTTATTCATATGCACCGATGCAAACAAAAAGGGGAAGAAAATGTCAGAAGAAGATGACACTGAAAGCCTAAATATTTGGCTTAAAGAGTAGGAAGAATTTGAAAGAACACTCTTCAAACCTGCCTTTATACAAGTCCATGATTTGATGGTGTCCAGATATGAAGAAACAGAGGTCTCTGAGGAATGGATATTAGTTGCCAGGGATGTAGATGAAGCATTCCCTAAGGAGATGGATATTGTGAATGAAGATGAAGAGGCACTCCCTACCATCCAAATACTTCAAGCTGCTGCAAGTATCTCAAGGCAGGTCATATCCCCTGAGTACCCTATAACAGCAAACAACCTGGAGTTTGACAACATCCTAGCATGGGGGGGGGGTATGGTGGCCTATCTAAAAGATTTTGGATTGGATGGGAGTTTGCTGAAGTTCTAGAACTAAATTGGGACAATTTAAGTTTGTTTGACATCTGGTCTCTGCGCTTAACTGATTGCATCAAAACCTCCAAGGATCTCTCTGCCAGGCTTGACATTGAATGTTTTCATGATATTTGTGAAGACAACATGCCTAGGTTTGAGAACTTTCTTAAACAAGCTAAGAAAGTGGCCTACCCCAACCTTGAGGAAGAAGAAGCAGAGTCCTCAAGAGCAGCTAAAGAAAGGCAAAATAAAAGACTGCAGATGATAAAAAGCAGGGCCCTAACAAATAATGAAGTTCTATGCCTAAGGAAATATTTGTATAATGAATTGGTTAGAGGCTTGGAAGTTTATGGGTGGTCAAACACTGAGCCTGTTGGTCTTCAATTTTTCCTATGTGATGGATCATCCTTCAAAATCAACAATAACCAAGAAATCCTTCTACTAAATCCTGACTTTCTCTACAAAGTGTTTGAACTAAGGACACACATCTGCAACATAAATTCAACAAGAAGTCAGGAGATGATCCTTATTGTCAAAGAATTTCTACAGAATAAAGGATGGATTGCCATGGATTACTCTGACTCAGATCTATCATTTCCCTCTTCTCCAACTGTTATACAGAACACAGAAGAATTATTTGAAAGAAGGGAAAGACAAAAAATTATGACAGAGTGGGAAGATGTAATGAGTGAAGATGAAGAAGAAGATGCTCCTCCCTTGTATACTCCACAAATTGCCAATGAAGCTTATACTGAGACTCCAATAGAAACCTCCTCATCTGCTATTATGGTCTATGAAGCAGAAGCAGAGGCATCCAACAGAAACAAGGGAAAGGAAATCATGACAGAAGAAGTTGAAAAGAAAATTGAAGAAGAAAAGAAATAAGTGGAAAGGAAAAGAAGAGAAAGAGAAGAAGAAGAAGAGATGGTTCAGCTAAAGAAGGATCAAGAAAGATAAGTTGCCATGCTCTTCAGAGAACAACAAATCCAACTTGCTGCAAAATCTCATGATGCAACAAAAGTTTAGATTCCTGTAGCTTCACAAATAGAAGAAGATGAAGCTCTAGCTCTCTAGTTGCAGGAACAGTTGAATAAAGAAGTTGAAGAAAGAGAGAAACAAAAAGCAGAAGAAGCCAAGTTTAAAATAACAGACTCCAAGCTGGCTCAAGAAATGAGGAGTGAATGGATTTAGGTCCTAACTGATCTAGGTGAAGATGGAGACTACCTAGAGAAGTTATCTAATAAAGAGCTCTACAGAGCTTACATGGGTCAACCTGGAGAACTGGACAAGAAAAACAGGGCTGAAGAAGAAGAGAAAGCTAGAGAAAAGTCTAGGAAAGTCATTGCCTTAAATAAAAGAACTCATGAAGAGAGAAAAGTAATGATAGACTTTCTAAAGGCAAGAGGTGAGAGTGGAAAGAGGTTAGGTCCCATGAACTTCATGAACCTTCAATCTCTCTACATATAAGTGAAAAAGGAAGAAGAGGAAAGATTGACGAAGACTAATCCATTGAAAAGGGCTGATACCACGGCTAAAGAAAGAAAAACAAAGAAGCCCAAAACAAATCCCTTAGTCCTTCCTTGTCCTGTCCCACAAGCTCCCTCCAACCCTCTAGACTTCCCTCCTCCACTCCCAAAGAGCCGATTGTCTCTTGCCCTTACACGATTCAGTTCCTTCAAAATATTCTCTGCTCCTTTCCTAATCATAGCCATTGCTTTGGCAACACACCTCATGTTCTTTTGGTGTACTTCATTCCACCTGATCTGCTTATTCCAACGTATCTTCATTCCTAATATCTCTTTTCTCTACTTCTCATTGGATTTTATTTGAGCTTGAACTTCAGATTTGAGATTGTCCAGTTCATTAGGCTTCTTTGGAGGTGGAGGTGCATAATTTCTTGGAACAACCGCATGTTTCTTGGTGGCTGAGATTTATTGTTTTGATTTGCTGGGAGGAGGAATAGCTTGATTCTTGGTGGGAGATTGATGGGTTCTGGAGGTACCTTCTAACTTCATGGGCGGAGGATACCTAAGTGCAGAAAGAGTCATACCAGTAATGAAATCTGCTTCAATGACTTCATCGTTAAGGAATGGGGTGATGGAGTTGTCTTGCTAGATTCTGTCTTGTTCTCTTCGGTAGGCTAACCTTGCTGGCCTCATTAATCCATCTCCACTGCTGGGCACAAGAGCACTTTTCTTTTTCTTTTCATTGGAGGTATCGATAGCCTTACCTTTCGCTTTTCTTTTTGCTGCCTCTTTCTTAGATACTAAAGACTTTCCTTTGTCAGATACATTGGTTCCTTCAAACCTTCTCCTCATAGTGTTGTAGCTTTCTTCGGACGAGCTTTCAATTTCAAGGATGATTTCTTTCTCAATCATTTTCTTGTACAGAGGAGTTTCCTTTCCAGAGAAGCTCAGATGAGTTCTAACAAGATCGGTGTAAAAGCGGGAATCAAGTTTTGAGAAGTTCATCGGGATTCCTTTTGGTGGTAGCTTCTTGAGAAGGTGATTCAAAATCGTCCGGACAAATCGAGGATAAAGCAACCATTTTTTCTTAGTAACATTGTTATACATGTATTCGAATATGTGATGAGAAACGTTGCAGGTTTCATGATTGTAGACTTTCACCATGACTCCTCCCCATTTTAATCCAGGCCATCATATCCTCCCCTTTTGTGTGATAAAGAGTGAATGAAGATGTATAGAATTGTTTTCCAGTCCTTAGATAATCCTTTCTTCATAATATCACCCTTTATGAATGGCCCTTCATATCCAAGTTCCTCAATAAAACGTCTCTCAATTTCCTTCTTGTCAATGGTGTACAGTTCAAGAGAATTATCTTGTAACATTAATGTTTCCCTGACAGTGCTTTCAAATACAACTACCTTTTGTCCAGCAACAGTGGATTTGATTAGACGATGGCTGGTAATAGAGTGTTGTGAGGATTCATCGTTGTTCCAGAACTCTACAATAAGATCCCTGTAGACTGGTTCATTCCATGAGATGGAGTAGGATATCCTACTTTGTAGAATCCTGTAGGTTACCTTGGTGAATTCTTCAGGAATGGGTTTGGGAAAGTAGATGGCCATATTGTGACGATGGTCGCTCACGAGCTCTTCTGCATCCATTATCTGTGCACACAATATAAGTAAGTTAATGACATACAAAGAAATTAAGCACAAACATAAGATGAAATGAAAATAAAACAAGAAAGAGAGTCGACCATGTGAGTCAGCAATAAGAATCGACAGAAGAAATATATTTCGCGTTGAGAGTCGACCAATGGAGGAATAAATCTAATATTCACGAAGAGTCGGTATCGACTCTTGAAAGTCTGCCGAAGAAGAGTCAGCTGAATGTTGAGCAAAATCAGAGAGTCGCCAACAAGATTCTGTTCTGATCAGGAAAGAGTCGATCGATGTACATGGTGACAGTCAGCTTCAAAGGAGAAACAGTCGATAGATCCTAATGTGGATTTCAGATGAATTAGACCGTATACGACTGATAACAGTCGGGCACGACATGTGAACTTGCGTTCAAAAAAATGATCAAAGCTAGTAATGAGAATCGACTAACACGAGCCGATTCTATTCACCATCTTCATCTGGATAGTCGTATATTTGGGAGATGAACGGTCATCAATTTCAGGATTAATTTGTCAATAAAGCTTCCAATTTGCTGATGATTCCAAGCTCTGTTGACCAAAAAGATGTTAATAATCAAGTATATAATCATAAAAGTACATTTACACGATGCAAGACACACACAAAAAGCTTTTGTAGAGATAAAAACTGATGGCTACAAAATTCTCTAAGTATATATGCTGAGAAGACAAAATTCTCTAACAATTTTGATAACTGATGAAGCTGCTGTGGATGAGGTATATGCTGCGGATAGTTAAGTTCTGCTGTTAATGAACTACTATGCTGCGGATAGCTTTGTTTGCTGAAGTATATAGTTGCTGATAGGCTTCTCAGCAACATCAAACATTGACGCTGCTGATAGGCAAATCATCAGCAGCTTTGACTTTACTACTGACACCTTTTGTTGCAACACTAACACACCTATCAGCAGAAAAAATGCTATTGGTGCAGATAACAAAAGACAATGCCTCTATTCTGATCTGTCCTACAATGATTACTGAGAAGACATTTGTTTTACTGTTATCTTTTCATTGAAGAAGTCTTTTCACTGCAGTTGTCTTTTTGTGACTTGTCTTTTTGTTGTAAATTAATAGTAGCATAGCCTCTCATTAGTTCAAGATCAATGACTTATGTTTGATCTGTCCTTAGAATCAAGGGTCTGTCTTGATTCTAAGTTCTTTTATATGTATTGTTTTTCTTCATTGTAAATATATGCTTCCTTAGAGTTTTTTCTGTAATCTTGTAAACTTTGAAGATCAATACAATTTGCATATATCAGTTTCTTCATTATTTCTTATTAATTTGCATAGTTGTGATTGTTTTCGCCAATCTCAACTAAACAGAACCATCTTGTAAAACGTCCATCCTATAGCTTTGAATCGGAAATAATGGATCTGAGGGAAGCAGTGAACAGATCGGTAGAGGAGCTTCTAAAAACTAGGGTTATAGAAAAAAATGAAAATTCCCCCTTTTAAATGATATATACACGGTAAGAAATTTTGGGAACCGACACTAGACAGTCGGCTCAAGAGTCGCTAGGGACAAAAATTAAAAAAATAGAACAATAGACCAAGGCGGATCGATTCTCAAGCTTGATTTTTGAAATGTGGACTCAAAGGGCTTTGTACAAGGATATAAAACTAAAACGAGGCACATACGATTAAAAAAATAAGTGAGAACAGCAAACCTGATCTCGTGGTATCATACCGACATAGCTTACTACATAACCTTTTCATATTGAGATTTGGATGTCCACGGCCTACGAACGACTGTTGGTATATCTGTCCTTTGAAACCCATGCACCATACTTTCCACATACAACTAGTGAATACTTATCATGTTCTGGTAAGATTAGGATGAAGTCAGTGTTCCCCACACTTGTCAGGTATAACCTACCCATCTTCATGGTCTTTTGAGTGCGATGATGAGAGCTTCAGGTATATGCTAACGCATAATCAGAGAAGTTGATAACCAAAAATCCTAAAATAGCTAAACGAGCATAACTAGCACGGGTCCATGAACCGTTTAGGGTATCTTTAAAAGGATTTTATGTAAGTGACAAAGCACGACGGACTTATATGCCCTGATTTATGAAATAAGCTAGACTTACTTGTACGCCGGTCTCACAAGCCATATTTTTGTCAAGAAAATCCCTTCGCAGTCACACGAACCCAAAAACAAAAATATATACTATATATATGTACACACTAACATTATGTATCTTTTGAGATTTAAGTTCCTAATGCACGAAATTGACATTGCGTGTCTTTTGCTTAAGATTGACAAATTCAGTACTAGGATGCACATCATTGGTGTCTTTTGCTTGGATTTGCACGTCATTGCATGTCTTTTATTTCCCTAATGCACGTCATTGCGTGTATTTTTGCTTTTTCTTTTGAGTAAGTATATAGTTTGATAAGAACTCGCAACCCCTTTGTGACGGGACTTTGGTTATGAGCAGACCTGAACAAGATGGGTATACACTTTTCAGCAGTCATTATCTTTGTCACTAAGTTGCAGTCTATATGTTTGAATGCTGAGCCTACCAACATGCCCTTCACTATAACCGCTTCCCTCTTTTGATCCTTAGCGGTGAACAAGTATGCCAGTGTAACTATCATTTTCAAAGTAACAGTTTTGCGAAAACAGCTAAGAAACACATATTTTTCAAACAGTTTTCTTTTTTTTATTCACACATACTTTCCCCCGAAAATTTTATTTATAGACAATCTCTTTTAAATAAAAGATAAAATACTTTTGCAGCTCGATCATCAACTCATTTTGGTCAAGAAAATATTTTTGGATTTTTGAAAGAAAATATGAACAGAGGTATATACAATGCATGAGGGATGGAAGATGTTACTCAAAGTTCAACAAACCCAATTTCTGCACGAGATCAAGAAACTTGGATTTATCAAATGATTTTGCAAAGATATCAGCTTTCTGATCATTGGTGTTCACTGGAAGGACTTGGATATACTCTTTCTCATAAGCATCCCGAATGGCATGAACTCGCATATCAATGTGCTTTGTTTTTTTAATGATAGATCGGTTTCTTCACAATTTTCACACAAGCTTCGTTTTCGATGAACATTGGAGTCTGCTTCAAGTTGATACCATAATCCATTATTTGATGCTGAATCCAAAGAATTTGAGAGTAGCAACTGGAAGCAGCGATGTACTCAGCCTCTGTAGAAGAGATGGAGACCGAAGTTTGTTTCTTGCACTGCCAAGACACTAGACAGTGTCCCAAGTACTAACATCCTCCTAACACAGACTTTCTGTCTAGCTGACATCCACCATGATCACTATCAGAGAAGGCCACCAAATCAAAGTTATTGGCTTTTGGATACCAGAGCCCTACTTGGGAGAGCCTTTTAGGTAGCGGAAGATTCTCTTTACAGCAATTTCATGGGATTCCTTGGGATTTGTCTGATAACAGGCGCAATAGCAAACTGCGAACATGATATCCGGATGGCTTGTAGTGAGATATAGTAGAGTCCTAATCATAGAACGGTAATGATGCCTGTCAATGGGTTTTCCTTCTGGATCAGCAGAGATGGGTGATCTAGCAGAAAAAGGTGTTGATGCTGCTTTGGAGTAAGTCATCTGGAACTTTTTGACCATATCTTGAATATACTTGGCTTGATGAATTAGAGTTCCAGCATGTGACTGCTTCACTTCCAAACCGAGAAAGAACGTGAGCTCACCCATCTTGCTAATTTCAAATTTGGCTTTCATAACGTCCTCAAAATCTCTACAAAGCTTCTCATTAGTTGATCCGAAAATAATGTAGCCCACATATATCTACACCATCAAAATATCCTTTCCAATATTCTTCTTGAATAAAGTCATATCAATCTTCCCCCGATTGAAGTCATTCTGTAGAAGATAAGTTGACAGAGTATCATACCAAACCCTTGGAGATTGATGGAGTCCATACAGAGCTTTGTCTAACTTGTAGACGCGATTCAGATAATCTAGATCTACAAACCCTGGAAACTGGCATACATAGACTTCCTCCTTGACCTTCCCATATAAGAATGCAATTTTAACGTCCATTTGATAGACCTTAAAGTTTTTGAAACACGCATATTCTAGGAAAATCATGATTGCTTCTGAATGAGCCACGTGAGCAAACACCTCCTCATAATCAAATCCCTCTTCTTGGGCAAAACCTTGTACGACTAAACGCGCCTTATTCTTGATGACTACGTTTCTTTCATCGGTCTTGTTTCTGAAGACCCAACGAGTACCGATTGGGTACTTATTCTTTGGTAGGTCAACCAGATCCCAAACTTTTAATTTCTTAAATTGAGCCAGTTCTTCCTACATGGCGTCAATCCAGATCGAGTCATCTAGGGCCATGGAGATATTCTTTGGAACATACTGTGAGAGAAAACAAGCACACAGGGTCATGTTGTAAGGATTTTAATAACTTTTGGTACGAACACCATCAGTGATTGGCCCAATTACATTCTCCAAAGGATGATTTGATGAAGTTTTGAAGGACTGCCTATCAACAACTTCAAATTGAGCAGGAAGGTTTGTTAAATTTTCATCAGGAATAATTGGCCCATCATTATTCTCAGAATCACTGTCGGAATTGAAAGAGGGATCATTTTTCAAGTCCTTTTCAATATTAGAATTTACAGTTGCAGTTTGACTAGAACTGACATCACCAGAAGTATTCACAGGATTAGTATCAACAGTCTCAGAATAAGAGGAGGTTACTGTACTGTTGACAGAAACAGACAAAGGATCATCGACAATAGGTGTGAATCTAGTTTAAAAAGGCAAAAATTCATCTTCTGCTTGGATGGATTGAATGAATGAAGGTTCAACGGATGAAGATGGTTCTGGTACGATTGGTGTAGGAGGAATGAAGTTATTGAATACCATATCTGCATCATAGAACCAGTCGGAACCGGTTCGAGTATTTGTAGAATTTGTTTCCTACCAGTCAAAGTAATAGGATTCTTGAACGATCTTTGTCCTTTTGTTGTAAACACGGTAGGCCTTTTGAGATGACGAATATCCAATGATATAACATTCGTCACCAACTGCACCAAACTTTGCAAGATCTCTACTGTGTTCAATAGAGTACATGAACATCCAAAAGCTCTGAAGAATTCTATTAGGGGCTTCCTTCCATGAAACAGCTCATAAGCAGTCTTATTGTGAGCCTTGACCACAAGAGCACGATTCTGAACATAATTAGCAGTGTTAACTACTTCAGCCCAGAAAATGATTGGCAACTTTGAATCTATTAGCATTGTTCTAGCAGCTTCAATCAATGTTCGGTTCTTCCTTTCAGCAACTCCATTCTGCTGTGGAGTCATGGCAGCACTGAATTATCGAGAAATTCCTTTGCTTACGTAGAATTCATTCAAGACATGATTTTTGAACTCGATGCCATTGTCACTTCTGATAGAAATCACCAAACGCTTGCAGATTTTCTCGATTTTGATAATCAGACTCTTAAGTACTTTAGCAGTTTCATCTTTAGTTGCTAAGAAATTAATGCAAGAGTACCCGGGGAAATCATCTATCACAACCAGACAGTAGGAGTTCTTAGAGATTCTTTTAACACTTACGGGACCAAAAAGGTCCATGTGAAATAATTGAAGAGCAACAGAAATGGAATTCACTGCTTCGGACTTATGCGACTTTTGTGTGCTGTTTACCTTTAGCACAGGCCATGCATTTTTCAAAAAAATTGAAGTCCTTGGAGGGCAAACCTCTCACAAGATCTTGTTTTACTAAACGATTTATGTTTTTAAAATTTACATGGCCAAGTCGACGATGCAAGAGGAGTGATTCAGAGTCAGATGCTTTTGATAGTAAATAAGCCATAGAAGCTTTTGCTTTATGATCATTCATGTCGACGATGTAGGTGTTGTTTCTTCTTGGAGTCCTCAACAGGACTAGATCTTCTGGAATAACAAATCCAGGCTTGAGAAAGAGACATTCTGCTTTGTTGAACAGCACAGACAGCTGTTTATCACAAACTTATGATACACTCATCAAATTATAGCAGAGTTCTGGAACAAGATTAACTTTCTCCAGAGTGAGAGTTCTATTGCATACAGTTCCTTGTCCGATAATCTTTCCTCCTTTTTCGTCACCCGCAAAGGCAACGTAACCCCCATCGATAATTCTAAAGTTAGTGAGCAGATCTTTTAGCCCCGTCATGTGATGAGAGCACCCACTATCAACATGCCATGCATTATCAATAGTCCTCTTGGGAAAACCCAGTCACACACAAGACAATTTATTGAGAAACTGGAACCCAAGTCTTTCTCAACTTGGGTGGAGCATCAATTTTAGCAATTCTATCAGTTCTGGTTCTCCACCAACATGTTCCCTTTAGAAAATGATTTACATTTTGATGAATTTTGTCAATTTATGATAAAAAGGATTGTAATTTTGTTGATGTGTTTCATACTTTCCCACATTATGCATCTTCGGTCTCTCAAATTTGACCCGGTTTTTATGATAAGATGCATTACTGCATTGCCTAGCAGTATGACCTCCCTTCCCACAACTAAAATAATTCACATGTTTATAAGATTTTCTTTTATGTGGTGGTTGATAAGATGCTGAGGATGATTGTTGTTGAACTGGCACTTTGATTTGCTTTCTACTATTGCCATTTTGCTTTTACTTTTGATCACTTGAGATGACTAACGATTCTTGATCAAATTCAACTTTGTCACTATGTGGAGAAAAAACCGTCATATTCGTTGTATGATTCTTTTGATGTTTCAATAGATTGATCCGAATTATACATGCTTTCGTCATCATTTCTTGTTGACATATATTCTGAGTCACTTTGACTATCACATTGACTTGTTGAGGCAGGTGTGAACACTGGAATTTCTTCTGTCATGAATCTTTCAAACTGATTTCTTGACACAGTATCAATTAAATCATTAAAGCAAGCATCATTCATAGAAGATAAATCATTACAACTATTGTGTTCATAACAGTTATTACTAGAGTTAATTATCCTAGAACATGTTTCACTACTACTATCAACAGAGCCCGAAATACATAGCTCTGGATTCTGGGAATTTAAAAAGAAAACAAGACAGATTCTTGGTTGCATTCCTTGTGACCTAATCCAGCACCATAATCATCCCTTACATCCTTATCCTATACTTTTAGACCTGCAGTATTTACATTAGTTGTAGAAACAAATAATTTTGCAAGATCAATTTTAGGATGTGGAGACGGAATAGGGTCATAATGACCATGGGTGGAAGGGTGAAACAACTTCCTCTCAAAGTCATTCGAATCCAAATATCCTACCCCTTTTTTCACAAAATCGGAGGTGTTCTGACAATCCAACTTAGTATCTTGTATTCTTTTGCTAACGTTCCATTTGTCAATAATGATTTGTAATTTAACATTCTCACTTATTGAAGACGTCAGTTTTTCTGTTAAATCAGTTATCAAAAACTCTTTTCTTTAAACAAATTCTTTTAGAGTTTGGATTTCTTGATTAGCTTTGTTTAAACTGATTTTGAGAGTAACCTCGCTCTTTTTGATTTGATCAAGTACGGAAAGAGCATCATCCTTTTCACGAATTATAAGTTGGTTTAAAGTGTTATAGTGAACAATCATGTCAACACAGTCAGAGGAACAGAGACGAGATTTTACCTTAGGCAGAATCAGCTCAACAACGGTTTTCCTACAAATGCATCCCTGATTAGAGCTTCCATCACCATCGGGTTGAGTTCCCAAATTAGCATTCTTCGGAGAGTTAACTCGATCCGTTGAACTGGAACTAGGATAAGCATCCTTCTTCTCATCATTCATAACCATAGCTTCCTTGATTTTGATGTTGGCATTTTCAGTCATACTTCCTTTAGTGTCAATAAGCTGACTCTCGATTCCCTGATTAGCAAATTGCCTAAGGAGGGCAGCAGGACCAATAGAGTCAGTGTTGATGATGATCTTTCTTAGCACCTCATACTTTTCTTTTTCAACCAAACTTGCTTCCATTCCATGAACCATAAACTAAGCAGATGAAGAGTTAGCAACTAAAGCCTTGCATACCTCCACTTGAGCTTCTTCAATTTCATTGCTCCAGTCAAATTCATTCACTACTAGTGCATTATCTGGTTCTTTAGTCTTTTCAGCTTATTCTTTACCATCGGTAATTGCAACAATGGTAGGAGGAGTTAGAGAATCGGTGATAGGATGAGGACATTCTCTCTTGAAGTGCCCAAGTTGCTTACAGTTGTAGCATCTCAGTTTAGATTTATCAAAACCTGCAGATTTTCCACCAAGACGCTTCTTTCCAGTTCTATCCATGAATCTTTTTGCTCTCAGAGTCAACATTGCCATCTGCCACTCCAAATCAACTTCTTCCATGTCATCCGGGTCAACCTGAAATCCATCTTCAATATGGCTTACTCCTGCTTTTAATTCACCTGAAATTAGAGCTTGATAACTGTTCACAAATAATCCAAATAGAGCCATGTGTTCACTTGATGGGTTTGGAATTGAGGTTCTGGTTTGATTTGTGTTTTGCTCATTACTTTGAACAGTCTTCTGAGAGACAGCAGGAGTAGACACCATAGAGGGAATAGTTCCAGAAGGACCAGCACCATTGTTTGATGAAGATGGAGCAATGAAAGCGGCATTAGTTGGTGCCATGGTTTTGGTGTAGCTAGATTGATTCTTTTTGACGCTTTTCAATGTCCATTTCAAAGGACTTTAGGGTATTGATTATGTCAGATAAGGTGGAAGCTTCATTCATGTATTGTCGTTTGATCAACATGCACTGTATACTCCATTCTTGAGGCAGAGAGTCTAGCAGTTTCTTGATAAGATCAAAATTTTTAATGACAACCCCGACTTGCTTTAATTTGCTTGAATTTTCCATGAACCACGAGATGTGCTTAGACAAACCTTCCCCTTTGATACTCCCGAAGGTATCATATTGTTTCTGGAGCATGTCTTTCTTTCCTTCTTTCAAGTCAGAATTCCCTTCACAGAAATCACACAGTGCCTGCCATAACGTTTGAGCGGTATTGTATTCCTCAAACATGTTCATGATGTCGGCTGGAAGAGACATATTGATAGCACCAAAGGCTTTATAATCTCTTAGGATCAGAAGTTTGTCATTTTCAGTATAAGCAGCGGGATCAGTTTGAGCTACAACACCATCAGCTCCAGTGGTCATAGGATAGTGTGGACCATTGGTGGCGAGACCCACTGACCAAAGTCAGTTACGTAAAAGTAAGCCTTCATGTGGTTCTTCCAATTAGGGAAATTGATGTGTGTTTTATATGTAGATAAAAATGTAAATATATATAACCCTGGCAACAACGCCAAAGATATGATGGCGTGTTCTTAGTAGTAATAAATATATTCTATTTAGAGCTACACAAAATCAGGTTTTAAATTTATAAATTAAAATGATAATTACTTCAACTAAATACACACACAATAGGCAAGTGTATCTATCGCAGCGTAGTATAGTATGGGTAAGAACCAAGTATCGAACCATGGACACGGATCCCGTACTCAACCCTCGCTATTGTCTGAGTAGGATAATAAGTTGGAAAATGAGTTTTGCTTAAGGAAAATAAAAGGTTAAGAAATGTAATTAGAAGTATTATCACGTTTAAGGTGTTACTCTAGTTGTTATTCCTTGTTAATCAATGATATATTTAAAGTAAGGTTGGTTATAGTTACTAAACTATTCCTTAATGAATATAACGGACCCTAAACGGGGTCTTAAGTCCATCGGTATCTCACAATTCATTATTCGGACTAATATTATCCTTGTGACTGACATACGTCTGGTCTTGTAACTTCTTCCGGTAAGTCGGAATGCACGACTTCGGAAGTCGGAATGCACGACTTCCTCCAAAGGTACTTTATGAATGCCAGGACCTAACAAATTATGTTCTTAAATAGTTGTCTTTACTTATAATATTATTTTAAATAAATAACACTTTACTTCTCAAGATCAAACTCCATGGCTTCCGCTATAAGTCCTCTGTAAGCCGACACAAGAGAAATAAAGAAAAACCAACACAAACCGCCCGGTCTGGTTAGGGCTCAAGCGGCATGCCAAATACCCAAACCTCCAAACAACCTATAATATTAAATCTATACTAACTGGCCATTCTAGCACCAAGATTTGTCTATAGATGGTACAAACATTGAATGAGCTTCCCAACCAAGAAGTTTTGCTTGAATAACTCTAAAGATTTAAGATTATTAGATTGGTTTAAAGATCACTTATTCTTGTCTTTTTAAGATAACTCATAGTAAAGACTTTAAAAACATAACATACTAAAACTACTTCATTAATTAATTAAAGTTCAACCAACTCGAGCAACACAATAGAACTAGCCATGAATGACCATACAAGTGACTCCACTAACCCTTAGATAATGTGTGGAAGTATTCTAACACCAAGGGAGAGCGGCTATAGAATGCCTCTTGTATTACTCGAACGAGAAAAATCACTTCATATTACGAGACTTTAAAAAGGAAATAAACAAAAAAAAGCTAAACAGATCAAAACTGAGAGAGTTTCGGCTCTAAGCAGAGCACTAAGGCCTTCACACCTCTTGGTAATGGACACCTAAATGCTTGGAATAAGCTTGCTATTTATAGGCTGAGATCTGGGCAATGCACGGCCATGTATTGGATTGCACGGGCGTGCAAAGTACATGTTTCTTGCACAAGAGGGAATCTGGCAGCTTTTGGGGGTACAGGGAGGCAAAAGTGGATTTGCACGGTCGTGTATCCCAATGCGCGGCCATGCATTGCCTACTTTTGCTCCCTGTTGACTTTTTGGGGATAATTATGAATCAATTATTATCATATTAACTCTAATTGTGTTGATTTCGGGGATAATTATGCGTGCAAAACATGTATAATTTACATCACATTAGAAATCATCAGTGGAGAGGAGCTTAGGAGGTCTAGACATGGAACCGGTCTCCAAATCAGCTTGGGTGATAGAAGCATCTTGCAATATGGAAATCACAAAGAAATAAAAAGGACAGAATCGACTCAACAGTCGGCTTCAAGACAAGGGACAGTCGAGAACACCCTAAGGTCTTTAGGAAAACTCACGAGAAGAGTTGACTAGGATAGTTGCTACCTCACACTTATGAGTCATAAACTTGCGTTTACTGAGAGAATCTCTAGATGACTAAGAATCGGCTCGGACAATCAGCCAAATCAAGTGACAACGGCCACAAAAGGTCACAATCGGCTGAAACAAGTAAATGGACACTAGACAATCGGCTTAAGATCATCATCATACTCTTTTCATAAAACAACATGAAATCAATTGCTGAATGCTCAGATCTAAACCAAAATAACAATCAAATCTGTCAAACTCTTCAAAAATAAATTTCTGAGTGAATTTCAATACCAATTTCTGATCTTGATACAGATTTAGCCAAAAATCAAAGAAATTCAGATTTTCATAAAAACCCAGAAACTTATCACAAATCACTAAGAATCAAAAGCATAGAAGGCTCTGATACCAAATTGTAGGTCCAGACAATTGGGTCCCTGTACTAGAATGATTCTAAACTGGAAACAATCAACAGAATAGCTATAGACGAGCTAATTTTTTGATGATCATAAGAAACACAAGATGAAGAGTAATAGCAGATAAGAACAACAACGGCACAATTCTATTAAATCCACAAAGATACGATTACACAATAATCTCCTGGATTACAATGAGAACACCATCAACCTCCTACAGGTTCTAATATGACTATAATAACAACGTATTATCTGAGAGAGCTGCTAAATTAGGTTTTTGGGTTGCTATATGTAGAGCTCATAGCAAGAGTCGACATGAAGATTACCGACTTACGATAGTCGGCCTATAACCGACATGTCGACTCTTAAGAATCGTTAGCGAATCTAGACCCAAAAACCTTTCTATACAAAAATTACAAACTAGTCCCTATAGTTATCAAGAATGCATTGGTTTTTTAGGTTCCAACTCTACCGTTGGAAGCCACACGTGGTATGGAGGAACAACTTGAGGTCAAATCAGACGACTTTCGCTACTTCGCGGAGCGAATATGGGTTCCAGTGTACGGGAACTTAAGGGAACTGGTTATGGATGAACCTCACAAATCTCTGTACACCATTCATCTAGGTTCCGACAAGATGTACCATGACCTAAAGGTACTATATTGGCGGCCGAAGATGAAATTTAATATAGCCACCTATGTGAGGAAGTACATGACCTACTCAAAGGTCAAGGTGGAATACCAAAAGCCTTCTTGTTTACTCCAACAACCAGAGATTCCAATGTGAAAATGGGAGAAAATTTCTATGGAATTTATCACCAAATTTCCCCGAACTCCTAGCGGTTGCGACAACATCTGGGTGATCGTCGATCGTTTGACAAAATTCGCGCATTTTCTAGCGATCAAAGAGACTGACAAAATGGAAAAGCTATCTCGTATTTACTTGAAGGAAGTAGTCTCTCGGCACGAAGTGCCAATTTCTATCATTTCGGATCGAGACCCTTGATTCACCTCAAGTTTCTAGCAATCGTCACAAAAAGCTCTAGGCACGCGCATGGATATGAGCACGGCATACCATCCTCAAATAGATGGCGAGACGGAACCTACCATTCAAACTCTATAGGACATGATATGAGCTTGTGTGGTCGATTTCGGTAACAGTTGGGAAACTCACTTGCCTTTAGTAGAGTTCTCCTACAATAACAGTTATCACACTAGCATCAAGGCAGCACCATTCGAGTCATTATACGGATGGAAATGCCGATCACCTATTTGTTGGGCTAAAGTTGGGGATATCCAACCTACGGGTCCTGAACTTGTATTCGAAACCTTGGAGAAAATCATTCAAACCCGAAACCGTATGGCGGCAGCCCGTGACCGTCAAAAGAGCTATGGAGATAAGCGTAAAAAACCGTTAGTATTTCAAGTAGGCAACATGGTCCTACTAAAAGTCTCACCTTGGAAAGGTGTAATTCATTTTGGGAAACGAGGCAAACTAAACCCTCGTTATGTTGGACCGTTCAAGATAGTGAAGAGAATTGGCCCAGTAACGTACCAACTGGACCTGCCTTAAGGACTGAGTGGTGTACACAACGTCTTTCATGTCTCAAACTTGAAGAAACGTTGAAGAAACAATAGAAATCTGAAGGACACTTGCAGTTCCTCTTGAGGAACTACAAATCGAGGAACAGTTACGCTTCGTTGAAGAACCTGTAGAAATCATGTATAGGGAAGTTAAAACGCTCAAACAAAGTAAAATCCATTTTGTCAGAGTTCGTCGAAACTCGAAACGCGGTCCGGAATTCACATTGAGCGCGAGCATCAGATGATGGGCAAGTATCCTCATCTGTTCAAGCACTCCATGTCAAACACTTAAGGTACTATTCTAATTTTCGGGACGAAAATTCTTTCAACTAGGGGATGATGTGACACCCCATAATTTTTTTTTATTCTAATTTTCAGGACGAAAATTCTTTCAACTAGAGGATGATGTGACATGCGGCCTTTTTAGGTTAATCCCGTTAACCCAAATCCAGTTATCTCATAACCCAGTTAATCCAATCTTAAACCCAAGGGACTAATTTTGCTACTATTTAAAGTAGAAACCCCAAGGACCAATTCTTTCATAATCCAAACTCTATTGTACATGAAACCACAAGGACTAAATCTGTAATTAACCCAAACCCAATTTGATTGACTTTGAAAGTCAAAATCAAGTGTTCTTGTGTGATGTTGACTTTGGAGTCAAACCCGTAATCACCCTTGATCTAAATTCGCATTGCTTAACCGATTATGTTTGGATTTGTAACTGTAAAACACGTTAAACATCATAAACATCCATCATTAGAGCCTTAGCACCACCTTTGATTCGAATTCAAACCCAATTATGGGCATTAATATTGAAACCGTCGGCAATCATCTCATACTCAACAAATTCGGTCGTTACGATCATTACTCTCACAAATCAAACACCTGCACATCTCTATCGCAAATCTTAGAAGCTTTTGCTCAGTCTATTTCAGCCGGAGAAGGAACCGATTTCTAGGGTTCATACAAATTGGAGTTGATCGAACCTTGATCCAAACACGATCTCAATTCAATTAAATTAGATGGATGGGTTCGCAATAAGTTATATGTTTATAGCCCTATGCTAATTTGATCAAACAACATCGAAGTTATCATGATCCTGAATCTAGGGTTTGTTCATGAAACATTTTGGGGGATTTGATCCTAGACACAACCTAAATCAAATTAAACCATATAAGTAGTTTTGCAACACTCTAATCGGTAAAAGCCCTTTGATTTCCAACTGATAACCTTACCTAGTTTTGTCACATTGATTTCGTGTTCTTAATCTAGGTTTTGGCCTTCTTAAACCAGATTTAACAATCCAAAGCCGGTTGTTTTTGAAATTAAATTCACACACAGGGTCGCCAACACTCGATTAACAAAACCCCTAAACCCTTGTGTTCGATCATTGCCGAAATCAAGAGATCCAGGGGTGGGTTCAACCGGATCGCGATGGAGGAGGAGAACCCATTGGAGTTTTGTGTTAAAACAATTATGATCTGGCTTCTTGTGCGATTCCCTAGCGGGCTGAGATGGTTAATGTTGTGTGTTGGTGTGTGATGCGTGTAAACTATATATATATTTTTATAAGTATTTTACACAATTAGTTTTAAAAAGGGTTTTCACCAAATACTAATCACACACACCGGGCAGTGTACCCGTCGGATAGCAATATAGTAAAGGTAAGAACCGGATATCAATCTGTGGACACGGTGGAATGCGATAATAAACCAGACTAAAATTCAATCAAGTATGGATTAAAGATGTTTAAGTTGATTTTTAATTAGACTAATATGTAAGAATATAAAACTAAACTAAATCACAAATCAAACAATCAAGGAGAAAATATCACTTCGGTGTCGAATCCATTTAGAATACATTCAATACATTCATAGAAACATGACAAATACACGATACATAAATTGACTAAATTCTCATCAAAGATATCTAATCAAATGACTATTCGGAAAACTAGCATTAATTACACAAACCAACCACCTAAAGTCATACAATGAGGCTCACGTGTTTAATAATCATGTCAATGTTTATAAAGATTGAACTAGCTTTCGATTAAGGTACACTAATCCAACAACTAGTTGGAAAGATAATATGAACAACACACTATCCACCTCAAGTTGATTAATTTAGACAACAATATGCATTTCTTCAACATACAATGTTCATATAAAGGTTATATAAATTAGGAGGATGTGTCAACAATTCCTAGATAAACATAATACTAAATATGACACATCATAACAAATACTTTTTCTTTCCAAACATAAGCATAAGGTTATACATACAAATATAATGATTCATAAACAAGACTTCATTCACCATTCCTAGTCAAATGCCATAAACTAGTATAAATACATACACCAATCCATGAATATAAGCATAAATCACAAGCTTTCCAACATAATATGACATACACAAATACAAGTCTTGTAAACAACTCCAAATACTTGAACATATAATTTCATCAAAGAATAATCATACGGTTGTCATAACATTAACATAATAATTGCCAATAATCCATGAATGTTGTCAAATGTATCTAAACTTCATTTAAACCAAAGTGAACAAGAGTTTTAGCTCATCATGAGCACCAAAATTACAAATAAGCAGGGAAAAATAGTGAGAAACATGATATGAAAACAAGAATCAAACCACTCCTCCAAGCCTAGATGTTGTTGTTGATGTATGGTGATCCTCTTGATGTTGTATCCACTCCAAGAATCTTGAAATATGGCTGGAACAAAGAAAACTCGAGCTGGAACAGTAGGTTTTTCCCCTGGGTTGCTGAATGTCTGAATGAGAATTAAGTTATGTTTAAATAGAAAGGGGAGGCACGACCGTGTCAGGAGAGAAGGCATGACCGTGCCTAGGACAAGGACGCGGTCGTGTCTATGTCTTGGCACGACCGTGTGACAGAGGTTTGACCGATCCGTAGCTTCTGTTGGGTACCACTAATCGAGGATGTATGGCTGTTCAGACTCACCAGATGACACGCGACCGTGGGCGGCCAAGGCACGGTTGTGCCTTGGATTTTGGCTTGGCCCGGTCGTGCCAGATGTGGGCGCGACCGTGCCTAGGGTTTGCAGGCTTGGCACGACCGTGCCAAATAGGGGCACAACCGTACCTCCATCACAGAAACCCTAAAACGTCACTTGTTTATCTTGGAATCTTCTTGTTTATTCACCAAGCTTCACAAAAACCTACAAAACAGGAAATGAAGCAAATAAGTGTCTAAACGTTGAATATAACCAAGATTTGATCATTAAATGAGCGAAGTTTTGTGCCAAAAAGATGTGTAAATACTAACACATCAAACAACCCCACACTTGAACATTACCTGTCCTCAAGCAAGATATCAAAATGAAACAAAACTTCCAATGACACTATGGATCAAATCGGGAAAACCGTAAGCACTAATAAACTGATAATGGTTTGAAAAGATTTTCAAGAAATACAAAATTAGCTAAATGAAACCCAATGTGCCCAATGACGTGATAACCGAATGAGCAAATGAATATGCTTATGAAATCATTATCATGCAACTTTATGCTTCTCACAATGTTCACACACACTCGGGAATATATATGAACATACAAGTAATGGAGTATGTATAGAACACTCAAATGCCAAGACAATGAATCATGCATAAATCATAAGCTTGCTAAAAGATCAAATCTCTACCAACTAACATGTAACAAAGCGCAAATTAAGAGAGCTTTAAATGGGTTGTAATTTGGTAATGTCTAAGGGTAAGGAAGTGGAATTTGAAAGTGGCTAAATGGCTAAAAACCCGGCGGCTATGCTAACTCAAAAACTAAAATAACATCTAATAAGAAAAATAAACTAGCTAATGCTTCCGTATAGATAAGAGCTAACAACCGAATTATTTCCATCTTTGCTCACAAAATTGCTCTAATCGGCTATAATTCACTTAATTTTGGTGAAATTTTTATTTTTTTTAATTTTTTTATCAACTATTTCTTTTCTTTCTTTTGAAGGGAACTAAGTCAATATGCATCTTTCCTTAGCTAAAAACTTCTCAAGAATTTGAAAATTACAACAAAATAAAAGCTATAATATTAACATTAGCCGACCGGATTTCTAACACGGGAGAAAAATAAATGAAAAGGCTAATGAAGGTTTAATGGCGGTGTAATGTGGGTAATTAAAGAAAAGAACAGGATTGGCTCAACGTGGCTAACTAGTGGATGTGTTCGGGTGAGGGAAAATAAAAATAAAACTCAATGGTTATCACAAAAAATTGGGTTTGACTCGATGGAATTTCTATTTCAATTGCTTTCGAAAAATCAAACCTCTATTATTTACTAAAAATTGTGAATGCTAAACGGTTAACTTTTATTATATTTTTGTGTTTTTCAATTTTATAAAACTGATTTAGTGTCAATAAAAATTATGAAGGAAGATTTTGCAAAAAATTGAAGTGATAAAATGCTCAAAAGGACAAACATCGCGCGAATAAATTCCCACCCTACACTTAGAATTCTACATTGCCCTCAATGTAGAACAAAAATAATGTAAAGCAAAGAATAAACACCCAACCCCACAATTAGAAATATACATTGCCCTCAATATATACAAGAACATGCAAAGCAAAATGGAATGCAATGCAATGAAGCATGAAGGGAGAACTGAAACTTCCCTCGTGTCGATCATGGTACACGCAAAAAGCCTACCCACAAAAATGACGTTCCACGAAGTTCCACAATTCCAAGATCTAATCAAGACTAACAACATCAAACATAGATTAGTAACATCAAGCCAAAATATCAACAGAAATGTAAAGACAAATATATATAACAATACATGGAAATAAAAGTACAACAAAAGAACAACATAAAACGCTGAAGCGTGATACAAGAGTTTGTACAATATACAAGAAAGTACAACTCACAAAAATGATACCAAAAGGCAATGGGAGGTACTACTCCAACTGCATCCCCTCGAGGTCGATGCCGGCGGCCCCGCCTCCGTCGCCCTCTGCTGCTGGTGGTGATGGTGGTGGTGACTGATGGTGCGGTGGAGAAGGTGGTGGCTAATGTTGTGGTGATGGTGGCGGCTGATGCGGTGGTGATGGTGGTGGCTGATGCGGCTGCTGCTCCGGCTGCATAAATAATGGGAGGGGAACCACGTATGGCGCCCCGCCAGCAGCAGCAGCGGCGCACTGGACCTCATACCGCCAGGTCTAGTAACGCAAGAAAAGGTCTTGAGGAATAACAACTGCAAGCGGTCGGGCTGCTGATGCTCCTGCTCCTGCTCCTGCTGAGCGGCGTGTGCCTGATGGGCGGCGGCGACGGCCTCGGCCTGCATAAGATCTGGATCGGGACCCGGACGGTCTGGATCCCACATCCGTCCCCATCTATCTACCAATCAGATCCCTCCTGCGCCACGGCGAGCTGCAGTGTCTGCACGGACATCACAACGGTCTCTGACACAGGGGTCAGGTCCCCTATCAAATCATCGGTCAATAGCTGGAAGTGCTTAGCCAGCTTTGTCACGAAGTGACCTCCACAGATCACGCTGGTGACGTCGCGCCCTGAGCTGTTTACCAAGTACCCCGCGATAGAATGCGTAAGATTGCAGGTGCGCGGGCGTACAAGGCAATACAAGTAAAATAGCTCCCTGAGGTTCACTATCGTCTCTCCCTGTCCTCTGACAATACAGCGATGAAGAACACGGTGCAAGGGATCCCGAAGGCTCGAAGCCTTGGTCAAACTCGGATCGTGCATCCTGAAACCAAACTCATGCCAAAACTGATCCTTGTCCTCCTCGATCGGGAACTCGGTGATACCATCGGTGAATATCTCCGTCTGAAGCTCCTGCCTCGTATACAGGCCCAATAATCTCCCAAACCTGGCGACGGACATCACTCGCCACTCCCCGCCGAACCTAAACCTAACCATCTCCGGCTTCTCTGAGTCTGTGCAAGGATAATCGAACTCATAAGTGGAGAAAAAATCCATCACAAGCTCGACATACTGAATCGCGTGAAGTCTAAACAAGCGGCGCCATGGGGCGGTGACGAGGTCGTTCCACCGAACCCGCTGACCGATGGCGTCTATGGCGGCAGGCTCTAAACAACGAGCGGCTAAAATCCGGCCTCTGCGTGGCCACAAAACATCCAGACGAGCCTCGTACTCATGCTCGTTCAAGTCAAACTCAAGGTATGGGTGGTCCCTGTTGCCTGCCATCTGCACGACAACAAAATTAAAATCAAAACAGTTATGAAGATGCTAAACGGATGTTATGAAGTTTCTGACCTAATTATGAAGGGGCACGGTCGCGCCTGGGAAGGGGCACGACCGCGCCAAGGCCAAGATCCAAGCCCACGGTCGCGCTGTGGCCGACCACGGGCACAATTTCTCGTCAACACGACCGCGCCTGGTGCGAGGCACGACCGCGCTCGACAGAGGCACGGCCGTGCCAGACCAGGGATTGAAAATTCGAGCACGACCGCGTCTGGTCTGGAGCATGACCGTGCTCAATCCATTTTAGGGTTTCCAGAATTCAACTTTTTTTTTTGCCATTTTAATCGCGTTTTATAAGATGGTTTCGTGGCATAGAATCCCAGGGAACATGTGTTACCCAAATTACCTACATATCATAAATAAACGGAAAAAATTACAAAACCTAACTAGCTAAATTTTCGATTTCTAGATTAGAATCCTAGGGCTAATTACAACAGCAAAAGAAAAGAGCGATCGGAAACGTACCTTAGATTGCGGAGAAGGAAGTAACACGGCGGAAGTTAGGGAGAATCGCACGTAGGGGGGGGGGGTTCGGTGGGTGGAAATGAAAAAATGGAAAGTCTCTGCTTTGAAACCAATTTGAACTGCCCCAATCCTTTAGGCATGACCGCGCCAGGTGCTTAGGCACGACCGCGCCTAGGGTTATAGGCATGACCGCGCCTAGTGCTTAGGCACGACCGTGTCTCTAACCCAACAGACAGAAAAACCCGAGTTTATTGCTGCTTGAACCCAACCCGACTGCGATTCCTCCAAACTAAAATGTCTAAAAATTCAGAAAACATGCCTGAGACATCTCAATCACTAACCAAAGTCCGCTTGATCCAAAACATGTTTCGATCACCTAAAATCAAAAATAAATGGTAAAATCCTAAAAAATAAAGAAAATAAACATAGAAACAAGATCTAAAAATTGTTACCACAGATGATACCGGAACAGGCTAAGTTTATTAACGAGTCGTTAGCTAGACTCAAGTCCCCGAATTCATTTGTCCTCGGGGTGGAGGTCAACTACCTCCAATGCCGGGTCAACCGGTCCGTCAATGTATGGCTTAAGACGATGACCGTTGACCTTAAAGATCCTCCCATCTTCGTGCTCAATCTCGACGGTCCCATAAAGAAACACCTCCTTAACCGTGTAGGGACCCGTCCATTGGGACTTCAACTTCCCGGGAAACAATCGCAACCTAGAGTTGTAAAGCAAAACACGACCACCCACTCGGAATTCCTTCTTGTCCTTCAAGTGTCGGTCATGTAAACTCTTAGTGTGCTCCTTGTAAATCGTGGAGTTTGCATAGGCTTGATTCCTCAACTCATCAAGCTCATGAATCTGAGTGAACCGGTTCTCTCCCGCACTCACCAAGTCAAGATTCACCGCCTTCAATGCCCAATAGGCCTTATGCTCCAACTCCACCGGAAGATGGCACGTCTTCCCATAGATCAACCTAAATGGTGTGGTACCAATAGGCGTCTTATAGGCAGTCCGGAAGGCCCAAAGTGCATCACCTAACCTGTCCGACCAATCCTTACGGTTCTGACCAACCGTCTTCTCAAGAATCCGCTTTATGCCCCGGTTCGTGACCTCTACCTGTCCACTGGTCTGTGGAGAATTTATGGTTCACACCATATCATGATAGAGCTTTCTCCAACTGGGCGTTGGGGGCACCGAGATAACAGCTTCTTCAGAAATTGAACAACCACCCTAGCATCATTAGTAGGCAAGGCTTGAGCCTCGTCCCACTTAGAAGCATAGTCAACAGCGACTAGGATATACCGGTTGCCACGAGAAGCTGGGAAAGGTCCCATAAAGTCAATACCCCAGACATCAAAAATCTCACAAATCTGGATGCTGTTCTGGGGCATCTCATTCCTCGATGAAATGTTGCTCGCCCTCTAGCAAGCGTCACAAGCTCGGATCATCTCATGAGCGTCCCAGAAGATGGTAGCCCAGAAGAAACCGGCGTCAAAGACCTTCTTCGCGGTCAAGGTAGCTCCATGATGTCCACCTGTCGGGCCCGCGTGGCAGTGTCTAAGCACCTGATGTGCCTCATCTCCAAATACACACCTGCGCACGATCTGATCAGCCCCGACTCGAAACAAATAGGGATCCTCCCAAAGATAGTGCTTCACATCCGCAAAGAACTTTCGCTTCTGCTGATGCGTTAAGCCCTTAATCACAATCCCACTAGCAAGAAAGTTTGCAAAATCAGCAAACCATGGACACTCCTCATCTTGTGTCTGTATGTGCATGAGAAACTCATGGGGAAAATTGTTATTTATGGATGACCCCACAAGTTCAGATGAAGCTGAGCACTCAAGACGGGACAAGTGGTCGGCTGTGACATTCTCCGTGCCCTTCTTATCGCGGATCTCAATGTCGAACTCCTGAAGCAGCAAAACCCACCGGATTAGCTGGGGTTTGGCATCCTGTTTGCTGAACAGGTGCCGAAGGGCTGCATGATCGGTGAATACAATGGTTTTTGATTGGACGAGATAAGACCGGAATTTATCGAAAGCGAAGACAATGGCTAGGAGCTCCTTATCCATCGTGGTGTAATGCTCATGTGCGTCATTGAGCGTCTTGCTCGCATAATAAATCGGGTGAAACTGCTTCTCTCTCCTCTGTCCTAAGACCGCCCCAACAGCGCAGTCACTCGCGTCACACATGATCTCAAATGGCAGCTTCCAATCAGGAGCCACCATGATAGGGGTATTCACCAACTTCTCCTTTAACAAATCGAATGCACTGAGGCATTCGTCGGAGAACACGAACTGGGCTTCCTTCTCAAGAAGCTGGGTCATCGGTAGGGCAATCTTAGAAAAATCTTTGATAAAACGCCTGTAAAAGCCCGCGTGACCAAGGAAGCTCTGAATAGATTTCACAGAGGTCGGCGGGGGCAGCTTAGATATGGTGTAAATCTTAGCTCTGTCAACCTCAATCCCCGCACGTGAAACCTTGTGCCCAAGCACAATGCCCTCCTTCACCATGAAGTGGCATTTCTCCCAGTTCAACACCAGATTGGCCTCTTTACACCTAGCCAACATCCTCTCCAGATTCTCGAGGCAATGATCAAAGGAACTCCCAAACATAGAAAAGTCATCTATGAAAACCTCCATGGAGTCCTCAATCATATCATGGAAAATGGACACCATGCAACGCTGGAAAGTGGCCGGAGCATTACACAATCCAAAGAGCATCCGCCGATAAGCAAATGTGCCAAAGGGACATGTGAATGTCGTCTTCTCCTGATCCTCAGGAGCAATCGGGATCTGGAAGTAGCCTGAGAAGCCATCCAGGAAACAATAGAACATCTTTCCCCCTAATCTCTCCAACATCTGATCAATGAACGGGAGGGGAAAATGATCTTTCCGAGTAGCATCAGTGAGTTTGTGGTAATCGATGCAAACTCTCCAACCGGTGACTGTACGAGTAGGAATCAGCTCATTCCTCTCGTTGGTGATGACAGTCATGCCTCCCTTCTTAGGGACAACCTGAACCGGGCTAACCCAAGGTGAATCGGAGATGGGATAAATCAAACCAGCATAACTTAATCACTTCCTTCTACACTACCTCCTGTATGTTCGGGTTCAACCTCCTCTGGTGCTGCACAGCGGGCTTGTAGTCATCCTCCATAAGGATCTTATGGGTACAGAAAGAGGGATTAATTCCCTTAATGTCCATAATCCCCCATGCAATAGCCTGCTTGTGCTGCTTCAACACCTCCAGTAGCGTCTCCTTCTCATCACTCGTCAAATCAGAGGCGATAATGACGGGTAATCGAGACTCACCATCTAAAAAGGCATACTCCAAATGGCTCGGGAGCTCCTTAAGCTCAACAGGTGGTGGGTCCTCAATAGAAGGCCGCTCAATCGGCTCAGACTCTCTATCAACCATTCCAAAAACCGCTGAACACTGGGGAAACTCATAGCTCTCTTGGCTATGCAACTGCTCATCAAACTAATCCTCACCAACCGGATCAAATGTCTCTCCCCCTACAATCTGGGTGTCTAGGGACTCCTCCTCAGCTGTGTCCTGGAGATGATCACTCACACAAGAATAAACAGCCTCAACAAAGTAAATTGAATCATCCTGATTCTGGGTATGCTGCATGGATCTCCCTACATCAAAGGTCACTTCCTCTTCATCCACCCTCAATGTAAGCCTCCCTGAATACACATCAATCAGGGCCTTGGCAGTGGCCAGGAACGGTCGACCTAGGATAATAGGGACAATATTGTCCTCATCCCATGTCCAGAATCACAAAGTCTATAGGAAACACAAAACGATCAACCTCAACCAACATATTCTCCACTATCCCTCGCAGATACTTGACCGAGCGATCGGCCAGCTGGATACTCATGCGTGTCGGTGTAGGTTCTCCCAACTCAAGCTTAGCGAAGACCGCATATGGCATGAGTTTAATGCTAGCACCAATGTCAGCTAAGGCGTTGCTAACCGACAAGCTACCTATCAAGCAGGGGATGGTAAAACTCCCCGGATCTCGTCTCTTCTTCGGTAGCTTGTTCTGAATCTCCGCCGAACACTCCTCATTCAGCGTCACCTGAGACAACTCCCCTAATTTCCTTTTATTCGTGAGGATATCCCTCAAGAATCTCGCATACTTAGGAATCTGAGCTAGAGCCTCCACAAATGGTAAGTTGATATGCAACTGCTTAAACAACCCTAGAAACTTACCATACTGCTCCTCCATCTTCTGCTTCTTCAATCTGCCTGGGTATGGAATGGCGGGAGTATAATCTCTCACAGGCTCACGAGGCCACGATGTGCTCGCCGGTTTACCCCGCGGCGGTATCTCATCAGGAATCTCAATCACAACCTCCTCTCAGATGACTCGTGCACAGGAACCTGTGGATCCGGTCATGTGTCTCTACCGCTCCTCAAAGTGATGGACTTCACATGAGGATTGGGATTGGGCTCAGTGTTGCTAGGCAGGCCACCTGGCGGTCTCTCAGAAAGAAGCTTCGCGAACTGCCCGACCTGATTCTCTGTGGTCTGGATCGAAGCTTTCTGATTCCTCAACTCAGTCACATGCGTGTGGAAACGCTCCTCCATGTACCGGTTCTGCTTCTCTGCCAACTGATTCTGACTCTCTGAGTTGGCAAGTAGCCGTGCAACCATGTCCTCCAAGCTGGATTTACCCTCAGGTGCGGGTGGTGGACCGCTGCTAGAACCATGGCCTTGAAACTGGCCCTGCTGAGGTCGAAACTGGGAACTCTGTCCCTGAGACTGGTGGGACTGATGCTGGAATGGGGGGCGCTGAGTGAATCTGGGTGGTTGCTGGCTATTGTTGCCAGACTTCCAACTGAAATTCGGGTGATTCCTCCACCCCGGATTATATGTGTTGCTGTAGGGATTATTCTGGGGACGATTCTGGTTGGACATGAAATCAACCTGCTCATGGGCCCCCTGATCCCCAACCTGACAAGCACTCGTGGGATGCGCCCCACCACAAAACTCACACAAGGACTGGGCCTTGTGGACGTGCATCTGATCAATCTTGGTGGAAAGTGCTTCCACCTGGGCAGCTAAAGAGGTAATTCCATCCACGTGATGGACACCCTGTCTCTGGGTTCTCGCTCGGGAAGTATACTGAGTGTAGCTCTTCGATGCTACCTTCTCTAGCAAGTCATACGCCTCCCGGGGTGTCTTTGTTCCAATGTCTCCACCTGCGTATGCGTCAATCAGTTACTTCCCAGTCATCTCTAGACCATTGTAGAAGGTCTCACACTGCTGCCACTTCAACAATCCATGGTGGGAAACTTCCTCATCAGTTCCTTGAATCTCTCCCACGCCTCATAGATCGTCTCCCTGTCGTCCTGCTGGAAAGAAAGAATCCTAGCCCTCAACTTTGATGTTTTCTCCGGAGGGAAGTACTTTTCTAAGAAGTTAGCAGCCATCTGGTCCCAAGTACTAATGGACCTAGGGGGAAGTGACAGTAACCAAGCCTTGGCTCGACCCCGTAAGGAAAACGGGAACAACCGGAGCCGATTAGCATCGTCGGTAGCGTCAAGAATTTTAAAAGTGGCACAAATCTCTAAGAAACCGACCAAATGAGTATTAGGATCCTCGTGATCCTTGCCATCGAACTGACACATGTTCTGCACCATCTGTATAATGCTGGATTTGATCTCGAACATATGTGCTCCAACCGTCGGCCTATTGATGCTCGAATCCAAACCCTTAAGTGTCGGTTTGCCAAAATCCGAAAGCGTCCGACCCGCATCCTCATTCGCCATCTCCTCTACCTCGTCAACAACAACCTCGTCAACGACAACCTCGTCAAATTCGAGTAACCGGGCCACAAATCGGGAACGGGCTCGCTCTCCGATGAAGATCACGCTCCGGCTCGAAAGACGGCTCAGGAACCTCCTCGACGGGAGTTGAGAACATACACGATCTGCACGACAAGTTAGATTTAAATACGCGAACCTAGGACAAAGAAAACACAAGTTAGAGAAAAACAAAAATAAAATAAAATAAAATAATAAAAAAAATTGAAAATAAAAATAAAAAAAACCAAGATATATATATATATACAAATGAAGCTAAAAATAACAAGTAAAATGCGAAAAATATCTATACACACAAAATTGCAAATAACAACAAGAAAACACGATATTCACAAAAATATATATACTAAATGACTAAAAATAAATTCCAATCGTTCTCGCAAAACCGTGTCCCCGGCGACGGTGCCAAAAACTTGATGCGTGTAAACTATATATATATATATTTATAAGTATTTTACAGAATTAGTTTTAAAAAGGGTTTTCACCAAATACTAATCACACACACCGGGCAGTGTACCCGTCGGATAGCAATATAGTAAAGGTAAGAACCGGATATCAATCTGTGGACACGATGGAATACGATAATAAACCGGGACTAAAATTCAATCAAGTATGGATTAAAGATGTTTAAGTTGATTTTTAATTAGACTAATATGTAAGAATATAAAACTAAACTAAATCACAAATCAAAAAATCAAGGAGAAAATATCACTTTGGTGTCGAATCCATTTAGAATACATTCAATATATTCATAGAAACATGGCAAATACATGATACATAAATTGACTAAATTCTCGTCAAATATATCTAATCAAATGACTATTCGGAAAGCTAGCATGAATTACACAAACCAACCACCTAAAGTCATACAATGAGGCTCACGTGTTTAATAATCATGTCAATGTTTATAAAGATTGAACTAGCTTCCGATTAAGGTATACTAATCCAACAACTAGTTGGAAAGATAATATGAACAACACACTATCCACCTCAAGTTGATTAATTTAGACAACAATATGTATTTCTTCAACATACAATGTTCATATAAAGGTTATATAAATTAGGAGGATGTGTCAACAATTCCTAGATAAACATAATACTAAATATGACACATCATAACAAATACTTTGTCTTTCCAAACATAAGCATAAGGTTATACATACAAATATAATGATTCATAAACAAGACTTCATTCACCATTCCTAGTCAAATGCCATAAACTAGTATAAATACATACATCAATCCAAGAATATAAGCATAAATCACAAGTTTTCCAACATAATATGACATACACAAATACAAGTCTTGTAAACAACTCCAAATACTTGAACATATAATTTCATCAAAGAATAATCATACGGTTGTCATAGCATTAACATAATAATTGCCAATAATCCATGAATGTTGTCAAATGTATCTAAACTTCATCTAAACCAAAGTGAACAAGAGTTTTAGCTCATCATGAGCACCAAAATTACAAATAAGCAGGGAAAAATAGTGAGAAACATGATATGAAAACAAGAATCAAACCACTCCTCCAAGCCTAGATGTTGTTGTTGATGTATGGTGATCCTCTTGATGTTGTATCCTCTCCAAGAATCTTGAAATATGGCTGGAACAAAGAAAACTCGAGCTGGAACAGTAGGTTTTTCCCCTGTGTTGCTGAATGTCTGAATGAGAATTAAGGTATGTTTAAATAGAAAAGGGGAGGCACGACCGTGTAAGGAGAGAAGGCACGACCGTGCCTAAGACAAGTACGCGGTCGTCTCTAGGTCTTGGCACGACCGTGTGACAGAGGTTTGACCGATCCGTAGCTTCCATTGTGTACCACTGATCGAGGACGTACGACTGTTCAGACTCAAGAGATGACACGCGACCGTGGGCGGCCAAGGCACGGTTGTGCCTTGGATTTTGGCTTGGCGCGGTCGTGCCAGATGTGGGCGCGACCGTGCCTAGGGTTTGCAGGCTTGGCACGACCGTGCCAAATAGGGGGACCACCGTGCCTCCATCACAGAAACCCTAAAACTTCACTTGTTTATTCACCAAGCTTCACAAAAACCTATAAAACAGGAAATGAAGCAAATAAGTGTCTAAACGTTGAATATAACCAAGAATTGATCATTAAATGAGCGATTTTTGTGCCAAAAAGATGTGTAAATACTAACACATCAGTGTGGAGGAGACCCGGGTTCGAGTCTCCCCACCCTTATTTTTGTTTAAATCATTTTTAAACAATTATTTTTAATATAAAACTTATCCCTATATTATTATATCTATATATTAATATGTTTTAGCCCCAGAAAACGCCTGTAGACTCGGGTTTGGATTATTATCTAGTTATTAATTATTATTTCCCACATTTAAAAATAATATAAGTATTTATATTATTTCCTAAGCTTAAGAGTTCGAATAAAAATTATATATTTATTATTTTGTCACGTATTTGATTATCGTGTTATCTCTTCGACTTAAAATAATATAATAATATTATTTTTTCCTAAACCATTATTTTAATAGTAAAAACTCACGAATACATTTTTAATAGTATTATATGTAATTAGAAACTTTCGATGCAAATCGAATCTATCTTAATTATTATTTTAAGAAAAATCCATTATTCCCGTGGATAAGTTCGTCTACTCGTTAATCATTAGTGCATCTTAGGACGTTCAATCTTCCTCGTCATCATCACACAATCTCATGTGTCCCTAACTATTATGCTTATAATTCTACGGCATCCGTAGACCGTTCACAGGCAATACTTGTGGTCCCTTTTGAAT
Organism: Smallanthus sonchifolius; assembly: GCA_023525975.1. Taxonomy (NCBI): domain Eukaryota; kingdom Viridiplantae; phylum Streptophyta; class Magnoliopsida; order Asterales; family Asteraceae; genus Smallanthus; species Smallanthus sonchifolius. Next base: position 41,779,432 of record CM042019.1, on the reverse strand, counting down.
CCTTGTGTGGTGCTACTCGTACACAATTCAGGTGAGTTTCACGACCCCTTTTACTGTTTTAAATTGGGGGAGAAAACATGACGCAAACTCTTTTGATTATTGTAACTTGTATGATATCGCTTGTTAAGACTAAGCGTAACTCACTATCATTGAAAATCCACACACACATCGGACGTTAATATGGATTTAGTGAGGTAATTTGGGTAGTACTACTGGGTTTGACAAACTCCACCCGCGTTAGTTGCGCTAACTCGATTGGAGGTCGAACGGGTGTAATATTGACCTTAACACATTCACCATGGTTGTTAGACATGGTGGGATGCATTCAAACACAAACAGTCAGCTTCGGTTGTGAGCGCTTTAGTAAGATATGAACATAGGTTACCTACCTATTGATACACATATTGAATGTACATAATCTAGCAAACGCTTTTATTACAAACTTGAAACCTGTGAACTCACCAACCTAGTGTTGACACTTTTCTTACATGTTTTCTCAGGTCGCTAAGAGAAGGTGCATGATAGGACATGCATGGAGTCTTATTATCTGTTTCAATCATTGATTAAACTTTTACTCTACTTTCTATTTGGACTTGACTTGGGCGCGTTTGTTTTGCGCATTTATATCTTTATTTAACGCTTCCGCACTCACTCAGAACTTTTATGATATTTCATTTATATCCCATATAGTGTCGTTTGATGTAACTATTGTCTGAGATCCTGGTTTGTCACATGCCAAACGGTAAAACTCCGTTAGTGAAATGTGGGGGTGTGACAATGACGGGCCGTTATGGATCATGACAGTCCATCACCGCTTCTCCATAACGGATCGTTACCATCCATGATGGTCCGTTACAAACCTATGTTATGCGAGTAAGATGACACGTGTAGGCTTATGGTTGACCGGTGTATTTTTGCGGCGTGTCGGACCGTTACACCATGTGACGGTCGGTCATAATATTTCCACACGTCAAAACATGGCCATTAGCTAGCAGACACATGTCACCACCCTCATGATTTTCTTGATGAGCCCGTAGCGGACCGTTATCTCCTCTAACAATCTTCATGGTTCAAAACGGATCATTACCGTTTGGTGACTGTCCGTCTCGAACTATTTTTCAAAAAATTTACTTTTAGTCTTGGACAATGAGTCATTTATCGTTCTTATTTTTCGATCTCTATCTTGTTTTAAAATTTTAGGGTGTTACACCCCCCCCCCCCCAAATTAGGTTTCGTCCTTGAAACTTGTTAACTTTCAAATAACTTAGGATAAATCTTCCTCGTTTCCTCTTCACTTTCCCAAGTCATCTCTGATCCTTTCACGTGCTTATATTGGACCAGCACTTGTTTAATGGTCTTATGACGTAACTTCTTTTCTTTTATGTCTAGAATATTTGCCGGTTCTTCGACTTATGTTAGTTTCTCATCGACCTCTATTTCCTCCAGAGGTACATGAGAAGTTTCGTCTTCCATACACTTTCGTAGATAAGATACAAGAAACGTGTTATGTATCTTACTCAATTCTTCTAGTAACTCTAGTTGATAGGCTACTTTTCCCCCTCGTTTAATGATCCTAAATGGACCAATAAATCGCGGGCTTAACTTGCCTTGTTTATTGAATCGAATTAGACATTTCAAAGGAGATACTTTTAGTTAAACGAAATCTCCAACTTGGAATTCTATTGGTCAACGTCTTTTAACTGCGTATGATTTTTGTCTGTCTTGGGCAGCTTTCAAACAAGCTTTGATCAGGTCAAGCCTTTCAGCCGTAGCCTAAACATCCCAACTTCTCCCCAACATATGGAGTTCTACATTTTCTGCCATATAGCATTTCGAAGGGTGGCATACCAATGCTCGAATGGTAGTTGTTGTTATACGAGAATTCTACCACTGGTAGATGATTATCCCAACTTCCACTGAAATCAATTATACAAGCACGCATTATATCTTCGAGAGTTTTTATTGTCCTTCCGCTCGTCCATCAATTTATCGATGATATGCGGTGCATATTAGTAATCTAGTTCCCATCTCCTAATTGAACTATTTCCAGAAACGTGATGTAAAATGCATATATCTATTAGAGACAGTTGAAACCGGCACTCCATGCCATGAAATAATCTCTTTGATAAACAAGTCGGCTAACTTTTCTAAAGAGTAAGTCTCATGTATAGGCAAGAAGTGAGCACTCTTAGTTAGCCTATCTATAACCGCCCATACGATATCATGACCTCTAGCTGTTTTGGGTAGCTTGGTTATGAATCACACAGTGAGATGTTCCCACTTCTATTTTAGCATTTCTAGTGGTTGTAATCTTCCATACGGCTTTTGATATTCTGCTTTAACTTGCAAGAAAGTCAAGCATTTAGCCACATATTTCATGATATCAAATTTCATATCGGGCCACCATTAATATTTTCGTAGATCTTGGTACATCATTGTAGTACCCCGATGAATATAATATCATGATTTATGTGCTTCATCAAGAATCTTAAGTCTAAACTCACCTGATCGTGGTATCCACATACGATCAAATCGAGTCTTGACTTTATACTCATTCTCTTTCAAAAACTTCTCATGACCAGCCATTCTTTCTTTCTTGACATTTTCTTCTTTCAATTCTTCAATTTGTGCTTCTCTAAGTTGACTCATGAAATCATGAGTTATTGTCAACTTATATGCTTTTACCTTAATGGGAAGATGCTTTTCTTTACGGCTCAGAGCACCGCCTACTATGTTAGCCTTTCCTGGGAGATGTAGAATCTCACAGTCGTAATCCTTGACCAATTCCAACCACTTTCTTTGCCTCATGTTTAAATCCTTTTGGTCAAAGAAATACTTCGGACAATTGTGGTCTATATAGATAGTTTACTTTGTGTGTCTTTAGTTGTCGTGAGGCATAGGCTATCACCTTCCCCTTTTCATAAAGACACATCCTAACCCAAGCTTCGAGGCATCAGAGTATACCACAAAGTCTTCTACTTCTTCAAGTAATGCTAGAATTGGATATGTTGTTAACTTCTCTTTTAATGTTTGGAATACCTTCTCTTATTCTGCATTCCATACAAATCTTGAATTCTTTCGAGTCAGTTTAGTTAGTGGGGTGGCTATCTTAGAGAAATTTTGAATGAATCTGTAATAGCCGGCTAACCCTAAGAAACTTTTGACTTCGAACGGAGTCTTTGGTGAAGACTATCTCATTATGGTCTCTACCTTTGCTAGATCTACTGAAATGCCTTCAGCATTCACGACATGGCCCAGAAATCGGACTTCTCGTAACTAAAATGCACATTTGAAAATTTTGGCATACATTTTACCTTCTCGCAAAGTAGTAAGAACTCTACGAAGGTGATGTGCATGTTCCTACTCATTTTTTGAATAAATCAGAATGTCATCTGTAAATATAATAACAAACTTATGTAACATTGGCCAACATACTCTATTCATGAGGTCCTTGAAACCATTGGAGCATCCGTTACTCCAAAATGTATCATCACAAACTCATAGTATCTGTAACGAGTTCTAAATGCAATCTTACGCGCATCCTATTCTCGTACATTGACTTGATGATACCCGGATCTCAAGTCGATTTTGGAAAACCAACTAGATTCTTGTAATTGATCGAATAGATATTCAATTCTAGGCACGAGATGCCTATTCTTGATGGTCATCTTGTTCAATTCTCGGTAGTCTATGAACATCCGCATACTATCGTCTTTCTTCTTGATGAATAGGATAGGTGCACCCCATGGGTACAAATTGGGCGTATAAATCCCTTTTCCAACAACTCTTGAAGTTGTGACATTAATTCCTTCATCTCGGTTAGTTCTAACCAGTAAGGAACCTTAGCCACCGACTTAGCTTCAGGAGTTAACTCAATCTCTCTCTCTCTCTCTCTCTCTCGGGGGGAACGCATGGGTGATCGTCAGGGAATACATCAGGAAACTCCTTTACTGCTGAAGCATGCTCAATCTCTTTCCCTTTCATCTTGGCATCGTCCACATAAGCCAAGAATGCTTGGTGACCTTGCCTCACGTAGCTTCTTGCCTTTCCCATTGAGCAAAAGGTGAATTTCTTCTTCCTTTCCCCATATATGCTGACTTATTTTACCGTAGGGGATGTGAATTGAACAAATTTTATGATTGCATATGATTGCCACGGAATGGGTGGACAACTAGTCCATCCAATGATTACGTTGAATTCTTGCATTACTATCGGGATTAAGTCAACGAGATATTCTTCTCCTATGATATGTAGTCGGCAATCTCGGCATATTTTGGTTACTACGCAGTTTCTTTCACTAGCAACTTCAACCTCTAATGCCTTTGCTAACTTACTTCTAGCGAAGGTCTCAGAGTTCGCAAATTTTAAAGAAATGAAGGATATACTAGCTCTAGTATCGAATAAAACACAAGCATGTAGGGAGTTTAAGAGGAAGGTACCTGATATAACATCAGGGATCATTTTAGGTTCCTCTATTGTTATCTGGTAGGCCCTACTCCTTGGTTTCGGAGCTTCGATACATTTAACTTCATCTTCAGCTTTCCTAGATCCTTCCGCGACTTTCTCTACTTGCTGCTTTAGTTTAAGACATTCTCTTCTTAGATGCCCTGGTTTGTAGCAGTTGTAACAAAATATTACTAGACTCATACAATGGTGTGTCAGATGTCTAATCTTTCCACACTTGGTGTAGTTGAGAGGCCGGGGCTGGCACTCTCCCAAGAGTTTCTTCCCACAAAATACACACTCCCTCGCTTCATTCATTAGAGTGTAGTTGCAAGCAAATTTTCCAAATTTAATTTTCTTGATGGATGCATGAGAGGGAATATTCTCTTTTTCTCTTCCCATCTCTCTCTTCCTGCCTCTTGAGCTCTGTTTCCCGTTCCCGAGCCAAAGTAATCATTTCTTCCAAGTTCGCGCAATTGGAAGGAGAAATAAATTCCCTAATCTTCGTTTTAAAACGAGAGGGTATCGTGTCATCCACATCTCGGGAGCTGTAAGAAGGTCAGGACAAATCTTGCTTTATCGAAAAAAAATCCCGTGATCTCATACATCGATTCCTTGTCTTGTCGGAGATGAAGAAACTCCTCAGTGATCTTGTATGTTGCCGCTTTCAGGAAGATTTCTTTAAATTCTTCCGACTTCATCTCCTTTATCATATCCCTTCCTTTCTCTAGTTTTACTACACCCCACCAGTCTTCAGCTCTTCCATTGAACTTATTGGTGGCGAATGTTACCTCGTCTTCCTTCTCACAATGGCACGTGTTGAAGATCGTTTCCATTGAAGAAATCCGCCTCTGGCTTTCTATAGGATCTATTGTATCCTTAAATTTTTTTGGTTTACATGTCATGAAATCTTTGTACGTGCATCTGGTTGATTTAGTGTCAACCTTTGGAACATCATCTTCTTTATTCTGAGGTCTCTCTACCTCCTTGTGATTCTCAAAAAACGTTTTCAAGAGAGCTTTGTAATTAAGCTTGGATGATAGGAATACTGGCATCGAATGTCTTTCCTACTTCTAACGCAATTTGTCTCCGGATAGCTTCCGGGACTTAATCTACTTCTTTTTCATTGGGAGGTGGAGAAGCAGATCTCTCGTTGCTCCCTTCATCACGTATTCCATGTTTTGATTTTCAGCCATTTGTTTGCTGAGATACAAATTTTGTTCAGTTTCTTACTCGTTTACCATAAAAACAAGTCTAAGGTTCCACATTATAGGCATTATGTCATCTCTACCCTATTCACGCATTCTAGGGTTTCATTTAAGGCCAACCATGCATTTCTATATATGCATATTCATCTACGCATCTTTATTCATGCATATTCACTTTCCTGCTTAATATATGTTGATGTAACTATCATATGATGTTTGCGATATCATAATGGTTTCATACATAAACTCTCATACTGGCCAGGTATGAAAGTAATCTATGATACGTATAATGATACTCCCAACTACCATATGGTGCTTCCATCATACAAAGTTCAGCACACATAACACATACCTTTTCTAGAACTCATACACACATGTTTTCTCGGACAGCATCGGATTGAATCTCTTTTTATATCATGAGCACTTCTGGTTTGAGTTTAAGTACCCTTTCTAATCATCAAACCGTGCTCTGATACCAACCTGAACCACTGTACTTTCTTTATTCTTTTAAAATATCAGAGTTCAGTGGAATTTTAGTCCCAGTTGTCAAAAACCATGCCACCATGGTGACAAAGGTACTTTCATTATATAAAATATTGTTTTACAAACATTGATATATAAAAGGATTCTTCTCTTCGACGGACCACGTCCTTTGGAAGTTTCATTAATTCCGAGTGATTTTGTAACGAACCAATTTTCATCCTATGATCATATGTGATGTTTCGTATTATAAGGGTGTAAAATAAATCAATTGAAAGCCAAGGGTTTGTTCCAAATATGCATTTTAGACTTTTTGGTCAAGGGGTCAAAAATAGAAGTCCAGAAGCCAGAATGTAAAATTAACAATTCTGATTTGATAAAGGGGGAGGAGTACGCAGGAACACCCATTTGGGTGTGTTGTTGGCGTGAAGAAGGAAGGAGGAAGAAAGGGGAAGAAAGCTAGGTCGAAATTGATGATTGCAAGTGAAAAACTGAAGGTTTTGGTGGACTCCTCTCATTTTAATCATCAACTAAGCTCTCTTTCACCTCTTGAATCCACCATGGATTGTGTTCTTCCTGGGTTTTTATGAAAAAAATCAAGTTAGGGCTGAATTGGTGGTTGTTTATGGTTAATAACTTGTGTAAAGTTAAAAACCTAGCTTGATTAGTGCTAAGAGTAGTTAATAAAATCCTAATAACATCTATTTTGGAGATTCAAGAATTAGGGTTTTTGAAGGGAATTTGGGGGTTTTTTCTATTTGAGGATGTTTAAGTGATGGATTGAGGGTTGGTAAGTGTTCATAATGGTAATATGCACTTTAATTGATAAGAAACCTTAATCAATTTGATAATTTAGAAATTAGGGTTCTTGAGAACCTAATTTGGGGAATGTGAGGTGTTTAAATGATGAATTAAGTATGCATAAGTGTTTATAGTGTAATATAAACATATTTTCAAGTATGAAACCCAAATAATTTGGTGATTCGCAAATTGGATGAAACTGTGGAAATTGGGTGAAATCCTTAACGGGTCAAAATGGGTAGAATTGGATTATTATTGGTTAAAAGCTTGTATGGAGCTTAATAAACCAAGATTAGAAGAAAATGAAGATCATAAGATCTTCGGTGGGTGTTAAACAATTAGTGTATGTATCAGGGTAATTTAGATTACTAAAACATGTGAAATGTTAGGTAATCAAGGCGTTAAAGATGTTAGATTTGAAGACCGTTTGGAATCTTCATTGGCAAAGGTAAGTGTTTTGCACTTACTTAGTATTATGTATCCTATGCGTAAATAGTTTATGTGGTATGCTATTTACATGTTGTTAATGTGTTTGATTTGTGTGGTATAAAGTAAACATTTAGTTGTTATGGTAGAACTTGTATGTTTGACTCAATGTGGAAATTTAGTCAAACAAAACCATTGATGTGTGATAATGTGTGTAAATTGTCTTAAGTGATATCTAGCCAAACTATATTAACTGCATGTGGTAAATTGGTGTAGTTGACTATTGTGGATTATAGTCAAACTAAAATACCGAATGTGGTGAATTGTTGTAAATTGACTTAGCTTGGTATAAGTCAAACCATTGTGGATAATGGTAAAATTGTTGTAATTTGACTTTAGTGGTAGAGGGTCAAACTATTATGTTGAAATAGGTGTAATTAGACTATGTGGTTAATAGTCAAACTTGAATATGCAAATGTGGTAAATATGTGTAATTAGACTATGTGATTAATAGTCAAACTTGAATATGCAAATATGGTAGATATGTGTAATTAGACTATGTGGTTAATAGTCAAACTTGATTGTGCATATGTGGTTAAACGGTGTAAATGACTCGATTTGGTCAAGAGTCAACTAAAATGCAAAATGTGATAACATTAAACTAAAATTGACTTGATATCGTAAAAGTCAACCGTTGATGGTAAAACATTAAATTGATTGGTTACATGAAGTGTGAATACTTCATGGAGGTGTTTACATGAAGTGTGGATACTTCACGGGTGGTAATGAGGTCAAGTACTTCACGGGTGGAAGTGAAGTACAATACTTCACGGACGGCATGAAGTTAAATACTTCATGAGTTGACATGGAGTCAAACACTCCATGTGAGAAACCGAGAGGTGGATCTCTCGTTAGACATGTGGATATGTCAAGTAAAATGAATGGTAAAACATAAGTCATGGATGGATTATTACGTGTCTTAAGTTGTAGTTCAATGTATGCCCTAACTAATGAAATGGTGGGATTAGATGTTGAACTCTTAACAAGTGGGAAACGGGTTGTGGTACTGGAGTTTGAGAATCAAAAACTAACAGTTATATGTTAGTTCATGTGGGTGAACATATTTGTAGTTTAAACATGAGTTTTTGATGGTTAATGACTTAAATATGCAATCGGGTCATTCGACCGAGGGGGGGGTTGCATAGGCTAAAAATCAATTTTTGGGCACGTTTAACCTGGTGCCAGCGTACCATATACCCGGGCAGAGTACCATACGCCCGGAGCGTATGATACGCCCAAAACAATCCGGTAGACGCTGGGATTTTCTGTTTTTCGGGGTTTTGGCCGGTCGTTGTTGTAGGGACTTGTGGGAGGTCCCTAGGGCTACTTATCTTTACTAACCATGTTCAATTTGATGTTTTGAATATAGGGAAAGCTCCGGAGTGATCTCATGGACCGTGTGGATGATTGTTTTTGTTTAACCTTCTCGTGGGGAGTCTTTACAAACTTTTTGGTTGTTTTAAAAGTTGTGGATAACTTGTGGATTGTTAATTATGTCTTGACTCCTTGAGGATTTTGAGGAGTCTAACCCATGTTTATAAAACTTAAATGTGTTGATACGTTAAATGTTGTTTTGGGACCTAACTTTCGCGTGTTTTAAAATGTTCAAATTGGGTTAGATTTTTGGGTGTTACAACTTGGTATCAGAGCAATGGTTTAAGGGATTTGGTGTGCAAGACACCGAACTCAAACCTATAATGCTCTTGATATGGTCGGAGAAATGAGAATCCAATGATGGCGTGATCGAGACATGGAGCTTAAAGGGCGAGGTTAGTATTGATTAATGTGTTATATGTTTTAATTAGTGTCCAATGTGAACTAATTGTGTCAAAATTTGTTAAGGATTCGTTATATGGATATAGTGAATGTAATTGGGCATATTACATTATCAATTATGCCTGGCTAGTGTGATTCATAATGTAACATGTGTGAATACCTTCATGATAACCATATGGTGATGAACACCGACAATGAGTAAGTGAAGGTGGTTATATGTGTGTATGTGCATAGATGATTATACTGAAGGAGATAAATATACACATAGGAAGAGGTAGTGCCTTATAGAGTAAGGCTAGAGGCCTTTAAGTAAGTAGAACACCTAAAAACGTATTACTACATGGTCGGGAATGACTGGGAGGAAACATAATGTATTGGGCGGAATTTGTAAATAAAAGTCGATTTAAAGACTCACGTATGAAAGAGTCCATGGGTGTATCACCTCTAGGATGGGGACGAACTTTGAAATAGTCGGGAGAAATGGAAGGCAATATTTTAGTGGAAAATAGCTAACACTTTCCATAATGCCGTGTCAATGTTCCTTCAAGGAAGAAAGGAGCTCGTTGAGGCGGTACTTTGAAGAACCGCATGAAGCCTTAAGGGATCAAACGTAGTCGAATACAAGGATGAAGGAAACCTTGTCTTCACAAGGGGTTCGTGGTGGGCGAGCCAAAGGAGTAAATTGGTGGGAGTTTAATTCGTAGATTAATCAATGATACATCACTATCATGGTATTGGCTTGAAGCAATCCATTATGATGGGCGGATGGAGACTACTCACGTAGAGTCGACTCCGAAAAATGGTGGATATTAGACCGGCAGTTCTCCATTTGGAGAAAGGCTTAAAGGCGTGAAGATAGCACAACGCGGTGAACTCAAGAGACGTTCTTGAACTAGCTATGTCCACAAGCCTTTGTGGATCATGCAATTGGAAGTTTTCTTCACATACGTTAGATCGGTGAATTAATCAAGAGATTGTGGGCACGTCATATGACTGGGTGTGGTCTTGCTTGAATATTAGAGTATCGGAGGGAATGAAGATAGATCGGCTTTCTCGATGCTATCGGTTGACTTATAGAGTGGAATCTCCTTCGTGTTGTACAACTCGGATGGAGTTGATTATTATGTGATGCAAGAAGATCAAACTAGGGGAAACTAGTGGGGTGTGAGAAGGAGTTTGTGGTGGCTTCAAGAAAGACAAATATTCTAGCCGAGCTAGAAATCCCTTTGGGGAGGCAATACTTGTTGTTGCCATATGTGTGAAGTTACGCAAGTGGAATGATGGGACACACTATGCCATAGTTTTTATAATTTAATTATGTGTGTCTTACACTTAATTTCAACTAATTAGGTTATTATAATGTCTAGCAAAGCCCTTCGTATGCATAGGTTTGCATTTAGTAAATTTTTGGAATTTACGATACCGCGTATCGGTAAAATGTCCGTAATAAGCATTGGTGAAGAACCGGTAAACCTTAAAAATATCAGTTGTGATGAAAATTATATAAACTGGTTTATATTAGTGGATTATGTGTGAAATTTATGTACTATATATTAAATATCGCTTTCGGTGATTTTTGTTGCGTTTTACCCGGTACAATCGCGTACCGGCTGAGTTAAAATGAGCTGTTAGCAAAATTATTATTTTTACTAATTATTATATATTTTTATTTTGATGGAAAATCATGTTTAAAGTGGTAAAATTTTATAAAAGTGATGTAGTTTTTATAAAATGTCACTTATAATTGTGTGGTGTAGTTTTTATAAAACAAATGAGGTTCTAGAAGACCTCTCTCTCCAAAAATCTGCCATAAGGTGGGTCCCATACCCCACCATCATGATCTAAACACCATGATTAGAGTTACTTACACACTTTGTACAAAACTACACTACACAAATTTAGTCATTTAACTTGCATGAAATTTGAATGGAAGATGTCACTTCACACTCTCTCCTTCTCTCTCTCTTTGTGTCGTGAACCCACTCCCACCCCCTATATATACCACTTCAATATTCACTTCAATCTCACACCCATTTCCATATAGTTTTCTCTCAAAGTGCCTTGCGTTGTTGAGTTTGTGAGCATTCTTGGAGCATTTTCTAGAAGAATCAAGAGTTGTGAAGCAAGAATCCAAGAATAATCATCCATCATCTTCCATATTCTCTAGTATTCTCCTTGATTTAGTCAAGTGGTATGAATCTCCATCTCTTTCTTATTTTTCTTAAAGAGAGCTTTGAATTTGCATGTATTGTTCACCTTTGGTAAAAGGATTTTTATGAACTATTAAAATCATCAAATAATGGGTCTTTATTGAATATTTTCATGGATTTATTTGTATGTATGGATGTCGTGTATATGCATGTATGTTTATATGCTCATATCTTGTAAAAAGTAGTGAATTAGGGCTTGATCTTTACATGCAATCAAATGTTTTGTTATGGTTTGTTTCAAATAGTAAATAATGATATATTAATGCATAAAAACATGTTAGTTTATGTATGGATCATTGAATTAATGATTTGGGTGTTTATTGCTAAAGATTGTTGTCCAAAAGCACGATTTAAGGTAGGGGTTTTTGGCATGGATTTATAAGATTGATTAAAATCTGGAAATATGATGTTATATGAACTTATGTGTTAGAAATTTGGAAGTTTGTACCTTCAAAATTAGTCGTTTTGCTTGAAAAGTGCTTATGTGCAAATATTGTGATTTTAGTGTTTTCACATGTGATTTACAACTTATAAGAATATGTATGAGTGTGTGTGTATATATATATATATATATATATTTATGTGTGTGTGTGTGTTACTAGTTTCATACTTTCATTTTGGTTGTTCATAAGTAATAACGTTTGATGTCTTCGTATATGTCTATGATCCACCGTTTTTTCGTTAAAAACATAACCGCGTGTCACAGTCACCAACGGGCCGTTTAAATAAACATTTTCTTAAAAATATTATAAGTCTAAGTAGGTTGGGTGAACAACTTGCTTGTAAGACATGAAGTTTAATTAGTAATGTATCCCTCGCATTTAGGGCACCCTTAGCGTTCGTGGGCGTATTTTTACTAACACTCGTTTTTCCGTCGTTCGTTACTACAAGGTGAGTTTTTCACGGCCCCCTTTTAAACTATTTTGTTGTTTTATAAACTATGGGGGAAGAACATGCTTTCGTTCGTTTATCATGATACTGGACTTACGTTATGTGTTCGTTTGATGGTCTCGAGTAAGGGCATTCGTATGTATTCATGTATTTGTTCATGAATTGCCCCGCCGTTATAATCATTAGCCTTGTGTAGGCCACAAGGTGTGTTGATAGATCTATTTGGTAATGAATGCCCACTCTCGTGAACAGTAGCTCTGATCGGTTGTTCGTACGAGAGAATATATTCTGAAAGGATTCATGGAGACATGTTGTATTCGTGTCTCGGTTTGATTATAAGCTCTAGGTACTGTCATCTTGTTGTATTCCTTGCAAGCTTATGACATATCATATGTTTGTCCAAGTTACTTGATAGTATGATACATTCGTTTATGTTATCGTTAAACCCGTGAAACTCGCTCAACTTTATGTTGATGTTTTTAAGCATGTTTTTCAGGTACTTAGATGCTTTCGCGCGGTTATGAAAACGGGCTTTTGGGCAAACACTTGCATCAGAATTCTGTTGGGACTTTTAACTTTGTTTTTGAACCTCATGTGTTGGATCATGAAAACTCTCGTTTTAAATTTCAATGCTTTTAATTTGGATAAGTGTAAGACTTATCTTTATTTTGTTAAACATTTTCGATGTTTCAAGTAAATGTGTTTGCTTATTATCATTGCACTCCAAATTATGTGACCACCATGCTTATGTTTCATTTCCGCTGCGTATCGTCGTTTTCGGGGTGTGACCGAAGTTGGTATCAGAGCCCATGGTTATAGCGAACTAGAAAACGTTTTTTCTTAAAAATCTAGACTATAACTTTAAAAATTGGGTTTTTGGGTTAAAGACGTTTTCATACCGCGTGCATCTTATGTTAGGAGTAAGTGTTAGTATTATGGTCGTATTAGGATACTTTCTCTATTTGCCTTACGAGCCTTAAATGTGTTGCATACGTACGTGCTTACATTTATGGGCAAATTATTCATATCGTGTAAATATTCCGTGTCATAGAAGTCTCTTTCGCCTTCCATCATCTCGATCACTTCTGATAGTGAGCTAGAGTTCTCACCAGTTTCGCCGATGTCTCCAGATTCGGTTCTTGATTTCGGATTTGACCCGAACATGCCGAATTTTGCTAATCACCCGTATTATGGGAATGGGTGGATAGAAGAATATGATGACGAAGAGGTACCATCTGGTGAAGAAGAACTTGAAGACGAAGAGGTACTGACTAGTGAGGAAGAATCTGAAGATGAAGAGGAGCCTAGCGAAGAGGAATCTGATGATGAAAATGAGTCTCATGAAGAAGAACCGGTTGAGATGAGTCTTTCGGTTGAGAAACCTATGGAGGAGACTCTAGCTAGGATGAGCCTACTCAAGTTATTCCCATGACTATTTGCCATGTTCATGAGAACGATGAGGTTATTACTACCATTGAGCCTGTTAGGCTAACTACAGGAAATTTACGTCTTCCATATCATCGATCTTATCATGAACATCCTGAAGGTCCACTTCTGAAGTTTACTGCTAGGAAGACTGTGTCGCCAATGAAGATGAGAAAACTAGCCGATAGAGATGACGACGATGCGGAAACCGGGAAAGAAGACCAGGTTCAGGCCAAAGAAGATATGGTTGAATTGAGTAGAAGGTTGGAAGAAAGTGAGAAGAAGGCCGAAGAAGCAATAAAGATGACCGAGGAGGCTACTGCGAGAGCCGCAGAAGCAAAATTCAGAGAGGTTGAGGCTTTACAGCGCGTAGGTGCACTTGAGGAGCGCCTCGAGGCCTCTCTAGCCCTTGAAGTTACGTGTGTTCTGCTCGCTACCACTGTTGCTTGCCTCGGTGTTCTCCCTCGTCACAACCTCTAGTCATTGTCCTTGACGATGTTGTTTTTGGAGTTCATGTCTCTTTCTTGTGTTATATTGGAGAAACTTGTTAGGGTTGGTCGTATGCCACACCCTTTTTTGTAAATCATTTGGTTTAATGATGTATTCAAGTTTGAACTCTAATTTTTAACAAATATGACATGAAGTGGTTGATTTTGATTTATCATGGTGTTTGTTAAATTATTTCGTACATACATGAATGACATGGATATTGCGTGATATATATTGGCTCACTCGTTGTATGGTTTGTATTGGAAAAACTAATATGCCACTTCGGAACCAAAATGCCAACCCACTCCCCACTATGGTCGAGGAATTGGCCCAGTTGATTTCGCAACACGTCAACACCGCCCTCGCTAATAGGATGGCCAACCAGAACATGAACCAGGGGAACCATATTGAAGGGTGCTCTTACAAGACCTTTCAAGCATGTTAGCCCCGACTCTTTTCTGGAACTGAAGGACCAGTCGGCATTGTCCGCTGGATTGAGAAAATGGAGTCTGTGATGTCATAAGTAACTGTACTGCAGCTCAACGCATGAAGTATGCAACAAGTTCTGTCACACCCCCAATTTCAACTAACGGAGTATTACCGTTTGGGAAGTGACACACCAGGATCTCAGACACTAGTTACATTGAACGACTCTACATGGGACTCAAAATGAAAATATCTTTTAAATCAGAGTATCAATGCGGAAGCGTAAAGAAAGTAAATGCGCAAAATACACGCGCCCAAAACCAAAGTCCAAAAGTCCAAACGTCCAACCAAACAAAGTACATTAAAATAATTCAATCAACATAAATAGACACAAAGCAAAGCAGTTGAATCCCATGCATGCCCTAACGTGCACCTGTGTCTTAGCTTAGCGTCCTGAGAAAACATGTAAGAAAAAGTGTCAACACGAGGTTGGTGAGTTCACAGGTTTCAATATATAAATAAATGTTTACCCGATTCATTGTACAATCAACATATATATACCAATGAGTAGCTAACCCATCTTCATTGTTTGCTATTACGCTCGCAGAAAAAATGTTTTAAAATGTTTTAAAATGATTGTGGGAGCTCGGCCTCGAACCCGGGTCTCCTCCCCCACACACCAACACTCTAACCAACCCTACCCGCTAGGGAATCGCAATGATATCCGGTTCTGATTTGTTTTAACGCGAACACTCCCCGTGTTCTTCCCCCCTTTACGCGATCCGAAGCAGAATCCCACCCCAACCTCGACGAATTCGACTTTGAATGTTAACACAAGTTTAGGGGTTTTGTAATGCATGGTATTGCGAATCCGTGGACCGACTCAATTGCACAATCATGAGTTTAACACGGTTTTAATTTCGGTTTCAGAAGTCGGAACCCTAGTTTTTAATTTAAAATCAAATCGATTAATTCCGATGATGTCTGAAGTTGAATTCATGGGGATTTTACTAATTAGAGTGATACGAAACTACCCCCATAGTTTAATTGCATTGGGACTGTGTTAAAAATCAAAACCCCCAAATCGATTTTAAGCAAAACCTATGTTACGGATTATGATCAATTTGATTTCGATTGATGGAATAAACATAGGGCTTTTGATTGATACATGATTTCGAAACTGAGGGTATAAATTAATTGGATTGGGGTTAAGCCTAAGTTCAAAACCGCCAATTCGCAAATTGAAGAACCCTAGAATCGGGTTTATGATTAATTCGATAACGAAAGACTTAATTAGCATAGGGCTTTCAGTTTGTGGGTAAAAACGAAAGTGAGTGTGAAGTCAATTACCAGAAAGAGGTACGAATTGAAGGTGCTCGACCAAAACGTATTCCGACTTGCGTGACTTTCCATCCGGTGACTCCGACTCTGATTCCGATTGGATTAGTGCGTGCAACAGTTCCACAGATGATCGATTTAAGTGGAAAGGGGTTCGATTTCAAATATAGCGATCAAATTGATACGCATTTGAGTGTATAGGAGCCGAATACGACGGTTACGACTATTAACGTCCATTATTTGCTTTAATTCGAGCAATGATGTTGAAAGCATATTCGTAATCGACCGAAATCATTAATGATATGCGTTACTAATTTGCATTTGAACAGTTTTGCGGTTAAGGGTATGAATTCGGATCCAAATGTGAGGGTTTGACTTTATAAAGTCAAAATAGGGTTCATTTAAATTGATTTTGACTTTGGGAGTCAATTAATCAAATTTTGAAACTTGGCAGGACTAGTTCCTGTAGTTTGAGGTTAAATATTAACAGAACCGGTCCTTCGGGTTTGAATTTAACTGAATTAGCTAACGGGGTTAAGTTTCAGTTAGGACATTTAACGAGGTTTGTTAACGGCGTTAGCATGAAAAGTCGGGTTGTCACATCATCCCCTAGTTAAAAGAATTTTCGTCCCGAAAATTAAATAAATAAAAAAAATTTCCCGGGATGTGGACATCATCCCCTAGTTGAAAGAATTTTCGTCCCGAAAATTAAATTGTACCTTAAGAATTTGACGCGGAGTGCTTGAACAGACTAGGATATTTGCGCATCATCTAATCCTCGCGCTCCCAATTGAATTCCGGTCCGCGTTTCGAGTTCCAACGGACTCTAACAATAGGGATTTTGCTGCGCTTTAACGTTTTTACTTCCCTATCCATAATTTCGACAGGTTCTTCGATGAAACGTAATTGTTCATCAACATGTAGTTCCTCCAGAGGAACTGCGAGTGATTCGTCTGCCAGGCATTTCTTTAAGTTTGAGACGTGAAAGAGGTTGTGTACACCACTAAGTCTTTCAGGTAGGTCCAGTTGATACGCGACTGGTCCAATTCTCTTTAATATTTTGAAAGGTCCAACATAACGAGGATTTAGTTTTCCTCGTTTCCCGAAACGAATGACACCTTTCCAAGGTGAGACTTTGAGTAAAACCATGTCACCTATTTGAAATTCCAAAGGTTTACGACGCTTGTCGGCATAGCTCTTTTGACGATCACGAGCTGCCGCCATACGGTTTCTAATTTGAACGATCTTCTCGGAAGTTTCAAATACAAGTTCAGGACCTATGAGTTGGCTATCCCCAACCTCGGTCCAACAAATGTGAGAACGGCATTTCCGTCCATAAAGTGCTTCGAATGGAGCTGCCTTGATGCTAGTGTGATAGCTGTTGTTGTAGGAGAACTCCACCAACGGTATTTGAGACTCCCAAGTGTTACCAAAATCGATCACACAAGCTTGTAGCATGTCCTCCAGAGTTTGGATAGTACGTTCAGTTTGACCATCAGTTTGAGGATGGTATGTTGTGCTCATATCTAGACGCGTGCCTAATGCTTTATGCAACGACTGCCAGAAGCGAGAAGTGAATCGTGCATCACGATCCGAAATAATAGAGATAGGCACCCCGTGCCGAGAGACTACTTCTTTCAAGTATATTCGAGTGAGTTTATCCATTTTGTCGGTTTCTTTGATTGCTAGAAAGTGAGCAGATTTTGTTAGTCGATCAACAATTACCCATATAGTATCACATCCGGTAGGGGTTCGGGGTAATTTGGTAATGAAGTCCATGGATATTTGTTCCCATTTCCACATGGGAATTTCAGGTTGTTGCAGGAGACCGGACGGTTTTTGATATTCAACATTGACCTTCGCGCAGGTCAGACACTTACTAACATAAGTGGCTATATCGGCCTTCATCTTCGGCCACCAATATAGTACTTTTAGATCATGGTACATTTTATCGGAACCCGGATGAATGGAGTAACGAGATTTATGAGCTTCATCCATGATTAGTTCCCTTAAGTTTCCGAACACTGGAACCCATATTCGTTCGACAAAGTAACGAATTCCGTCAGTTTTTACTTCAAGTTGTGCTTCCATGCCGCGAGTACCTTCTAACGGTAGGTTATCTTCTTTCAAGGCTTCAAGTTGAGCACTACGGATTCTATCATGCAATCCAGGGTGAATAGTGAGTTGTAACGCTCGAACTCGTTTGGGTTTCGTTTCTTTTCGGCTTAGTGCATCAGCCACGACGTTAGCTTTACCCGGATGATACCGGATCGCACAGTCGTAATCATTTAAAAGTTCAACCCAACGACGTTGTCGCATGTTCAACTCCTTCTGCTCGAATATATGCTGGAGGCTCTTGTGGTCGGTGTAGATGGTGCATTTGGTACCGTACAAGTAATGTCTCCATATCTTAAGTGCAAAAACTACTGCTCCCAACTCTAGGTCATGAGTGGTGTAGTTTTTCAATGAACCTTTAACTGACGTGAAGCGTATGCGATTACCTTTTCGCGCTGCATTAAGACACAACCCAGACCTTGAATAGATGCATCACAATACACCACAAAATCATCGGTTCCTTCCGGAAGAGCTAAAATAGGTGCATTGCAAAGTTTCTGTTTGAGATGTTGGAAAGCTGATTCTTGGTTATCGCCCCAATTATAGGCTTTTCCTTTTTGAGTTAGGGCGGTGAGAGGTTGCGCAATCTTTGAAAATCCCTCGATAAAACGACGGTAATATCCAACCAATCCCAGAAATTGTCGCACCTCAGTCGGAGTCGTCGGTGCTGCCCAATTCTTGATGGCTTCTATTTTGGACGGGTCGACATGTATCCCTTTTTCATTTACCACATGCCCTAGAAATTGAACCTCTCGAATCCAAAATTCACATTTGGAAAACTTAGCAGAAAGTTGCTCTTGCTTAAGTAGTTCCAAAATTAGACGCAGATGTTCTTCATGTTCTTCCTCGTTCTTGGAATAAATAAGGATGTCATCGATGAAAACAATAACAAACTGGTCAAGGTAAGGCTTACACACACGGTTCATGAGGTCCATGAATACCGCAGGTGCGTTGGTTAAACTGAAAGACATGACCATAAATTCGTAATGGCCGTACCTTGTCCTGAATGCAGTTTTAGAGATATCTTCTTCTCGGACTCTTAACTGATGATAGCCGGACCTAAGGTCTATTTTGGAATAGAAACTTGATCCTTGGAGTTGATCAAAATGGTCATCAATACGAGGTAAAGGGTAGCGGTTCTTGATTGTAACTTTATTCAGCTCCCGGTAATCAATACACATACGGAACGTACCGTCCTTCTTCTTGACAAATAATACCGGAGCTCCCCACGGTGATGAACTAGGTCGGATGAAACCTTTATCCAATAAGTCTTGCAATTGAGTGGACAGTTCCTGCAATTCACTGGGTGCTAATCGATAAGGTGCCCGAGCAATCGGTGCTGCTCCGGGTGCTAGGTCAATTTAGAATTCAACCTGACGGTGTGGTGGCAGACCGGGCAGATCCTCGGGAAATACTTCCAAAAATTCACGCACAACGGGAATATCTTCGATCTTCTTCTCTTCTGACGGCTGCTCAGCAACAAGGGCCAAAATAGCCGTATGTCCCTTTCGAAGACATTTTTGTGCTTTCATGAAGGATATAATGCCCATGACTGCACCAACTCTTTCGCCTTGGATGGAAAGGGTTTCTCCATTTGAGAGAGGTACACGTACAATCTTCTCACGACAGATAATTTCGGCTTGGTTTTTAGATAGCCAATCCATACCAACAATTATATCAAAACTACCAAGTATGACCGGCATAAGGTCGATATCAAATGTATGTGTAGCTAGCTCAAGTTTACATCCTTTAAGTATGTGAGATGCCTCAATTATTTGACCGTCAGCTATCTCTATTGTATACTTATCTTCTAATAGAGATGAAGTTCCTTTTATCATATTACTAAATTTCTTAGATATAAAACTTCTATCAGCACCGGTGTCAAAAAGGACAGAAGCAAAGAAATTATTTAAGAGAAATTTACCGGTGACCAAGTTATGATCGTAGCGAGCCTCTCCGGATCCCAGTACAAAAGCTCTTCCTTTCGCCCCATTTCCTCCATTACCACCGTTATTACCGTTATTCCCACCATTGTTGTTTTGATTGGGGTTGTTACCATTGTTGCCCTGGTTATTACCGTTACCACTACCACTACCATTTCCACCCTTTTTCAACTGAGAACAATTCCTTTGAATGTGCCCCTCTTTACCGCACTAAAAACATCCCCTCGTGAATCCCTGTGATTGAAATGGTTGTTTGTTCGGGAGTGCAACTCTACAGTCCTTCGCAGTGTGGCCCATTTTACCACACCGCTGGCAACGTTGTCGGTCACAAGTGCCCGTGTGGTGATAGCCGCATTTGCTGCACTTGGGGTACCTCCCAGCATATTCCCCCTGATTCGGACTTGATGAGGTCGTTTGATTAAAGTTTCTAGCAGGCTCAAACTTCCGCTGCTGTTGGTGCTGAGGTTGATTGGGTTGGGATCCTTTAGAATTAGAGTGGGAGTGTGAGTGGGAGTGATGGTCGAACTTGCGCTTATTGTTGTTAGTGGGTTTAGAAACCGAACCTCTTGGAGGTAAAGTTCCCTGTGTCACTGCCTGATCGGTCAATTTGTGAGCAAGTCTGATGGTCTGTTGGATGGTGGTAGGGTTGGATGAGGTCACCATGCTTTGAATCTAAGGTACCAAACCTCCAATGTATAGTTCAATCCGTTTGTAATCCGGAGTCACCATGTGTGGGCACATGGTAGCAAGTTCGTGCGAACGGGTGGTGTAGAGTTCAATTTCTGAACCCTCCATCTTAAGGTTCCAGAACTCTCCCTCTAGCTTTTGAATTTCATCTCGTGGGCAGTATTCTTCTTTCATCATTGTTTTAAATTCCTCCCACGGGAGTCCATTTGCCATTGCTAGTCCCAACATTTGAACTTGGGCATTCCACCATGTTAGGGCCGGGCCTTCCAAA
This sequence comes from Smallanthus sonchifolius, assembly GCA_023525975.1. Classification (NCBI taxonomy): domain Eukaryota; kingdom Viridiplantae; phylum Streptophyta; class Magnoliopsida; order Asterales; family Asteraceae; genus Smallanthus; species Smallanthus sonchifolius. The sequence goes on along the minus strand of CM042019.1, from coordinate 41,758,443 downwards.
GTTCTAGCAGCAAATTTCACTTGGTTAGCCACGGGGCAGTTGCACATGGCTATTACTGATTCAACCTTCTCAAACCAACGAAGTAATCCAACTGCTCCTTCAGCTCCACTAAAGGTGTGGGGCTTGCAGTCCATGAATGCCTTGAAAGTGCAGGCTGGCTGTTGATTTTGCTGGTTTTGCTGGCCTGGATTTAGAAATACAATTTGAATTGGGATTATAGAGTTTAGAAAGATGTTCTTAGGAGAAGGGATTGACACTACTAGTTAATAGTTGAAACATTTACCTGCAGCATTCTGTGCTGCTAGGGCCTCTGCCACACTATTGTTTTTCAAAGCTGCTAGTTCTGCTGCCGTCATGTTGATGGTGCCACGACCACCGGCACGGCCTCCTCGTCCTCTCCCAGACATATTTCTTCACAATCACAAATGAAAACAATGAGAAATATATCGCATAGTAAACATTATTCAGGTACGTGTAAGGAATTACAACATCTAATATTTTGAAAATTAAATAAATTGTAAGGCTACAAAATAAATAACTCAAATATTAAACTTCTCGTGCTTTTATTGGATGAGAACAACCTTACCCATCTAGGTTTGAAAAGGGAAGTAACATAAGCAAAAACAAACATGAAAAGAAAGATAGATTAGGAAGATCCTCAAACATCCTCGTCATCAGAAGAGACATATGACTGTGCATCATCAATCTCCACTTGCTCTTCCTCAGCTGGTTCCCCTCTAAGGGTTCCTCTTCGAAGGGCTCCTCCTCAAAGAGTTCCTCCTCAAAGGGTTCCTCCTCATCGTCAGATACTGGAATGTCTTCCGGGTGTAGGGCCGCTTCAGTTGGGCTTCCAAGTGAGTCACCCTCTCTTGAAGGCCTTCAGCAGTGTGGTTAGCCACATGTAGCTGAGCTTCCATAGCAGCTAATCTCTCCAGAACTCCTTGCATATCATCATCCATAGTGTCAGCCCTCGTCTCTAGGTGTGCCACACGATCCACTAAAAGGTTGTGGACATGGTCCGTTGCAGCTAGTTCGGTAGTCAAATTTTCTATTCCTACCCTATTCTTCTCCATTTGAGGTCCATTTTCCAGGAGTTTAGGTATCTCCTCTGTGGCATCTTGTACAAAACTTAATTCCTTTAACATATAGGACACGAATGCTGCGAAGGCTTGTTCCATGGTACATGGTAAGCTAGGCAGTGTAGACGATGAAGATGTGGATCCAAAATACGGTGATGGAACATCTCCCATTTCGATCCACCTTTGGATCATATGTGGGTACATATCCCAATTGAGAGCATACTCCAATTCTCGTGCGTTGCTCGGTTCGCCTTGCTCAATTGAGGTAGTCCGGCGCCTTTTGGGCTCCGGGGATGAGGGTATAGGTGCCTTATGCCCTGATGCGTTAGGTGATGGAGGTGGTGTTGACGACATGATCCTGCAACAATTTGTATAAGTGCCAAACATCCAAATGACATGTAACTAATGTGTGAGGCTATAGTCTAGTATGCAATCCTAGTTCTCTATAACCAATGTCTCTGATACCAATCTGTCACACCCCCAATTTCAACTAACAGAGTATTACCGTTTGGGAAGTGACACACCAGGATTTCAGACACTAGTTACATTGAACGACTCTACATGGGACTCAAAATGAAAATATCTTTTAAATCAGAGTATCAATGCGGAAGCGTAAAGAAAGTAAATGCGCAAAATACACGCGCCCAAAACCAAAGTCCAAAAGTCCAAACGTCCAACCAAACAAAGTACATTAAAATAATTCAATCAACATAAATAGACACAAAGCAAAGCAGTTGAATCCCATGCATGCCCTAACGTGCACCTGTGTCTTAGCTTAGCGTCCTGAGAAAACATGTAAGAAAAAGTGTCAACACTAGGTTGGTGAGTTCACAGGTTTCAATATATAAATAAACGTTTACCCGATTTATTGTACAATCAACATATATATACCAATGAGTAGCTAACCCATGTTCATTGTTTGCTATTACGCTCGCAACCGTAAACTGACTGTTTGTATTGCCTCCCACCAGGTCTATCAACCACAGTGCACGTTTAGGTCAATATTGCACCCGTTCGATATCCAATCGTGTTAGCGCGACTAACGCGGGTGAGGTTTGTCAAACCCAGTAGTACTACCCAACATACCTCGCTATATTCATATTTAAACGGTTCGATGTGAGGACTTTCATGATAGAGTTTACGCATAGTCATAACAATTGATATAAAATGAAGTACAAAAATCAAAAGAGTTTGTATCATGTTTTCTCCCCCAGTTTAAAAGCAGTAAAAGGGGCCGTGAAAACTCACCTGAGCTTGAGTAAGGATTTGAATCACACAAGGGAAAAGTTGGAACCACGTGTGTAAGTCTCGAAAGACTTACGAATGCCCTAAAATTATAAACACATAAATTAGGGATAAAGAAAAATGGTAAATGTGACAATGACACAGATTGAGAGGCGTCCTAAAGAAACGCTCTAATATTCAAGAGTGGACGAAAGTGTCCACGGAGTTAGGAATTACTTTACACGACGAATGACACAAATAATAATAAATATAACCGGGTGTTTTGTCATTCACAAAAATTAATAAAATAATAATATATGTATACGAGTAAATAGTATAACCAACTATATTATTATTTAGTCTCAATCGACACATGATGTTATAAAATGATTTGAAATAATATAAATATATATTATTTAATAATACGGGTCACGGTTTGAAAATAATATAAACATATTATTTTTATATGAATTTACGGTTTAAAAAATAATATAAACATATATTTTTTTTTACTTGATAATAATAACAATATATTAATTATAAAAGTGGGTATAATATCTAAAAATATGTTAATAATTCAAACCCGAGCCTACGGGTTGTTTTCCGGGTAAAAACACAATTGTATAATATTATAATATTATAGGGTTTGATTTTTATTAATTAAATATTAACAGAAAAAATGTTTAAAAATGATTGTGGGAGCCCGGCCTCGAACCCGGGTCTCCTCCCCCACACACCAACACTCTAACCAACCCTACCCGCTAGGGAATCGCAATGATATCCGGTTCTGATTTGTTCTAACGCGAACACTCCCCGTGTTCTTCCCCCCTTTACGCGATCCGAAGCAGAATCCCACCCCAACCTCGACGAATTCGGCTTTGAATGTTAACACAAGTTTAGGGGTTTTGTAATGCATGGTATTGCGAATCCGTGGACCGTCTCAATTGCACTATCATGAGTTTAACACGGTTTTAACTTCAATTTCAGAAGTCGGAACCCTAGTTTTTAATTTAAAATCAAATCGATTAATTCCGATGATGTTTGAAGTTGAATTCATGGGGCTTTTACTAATTAGAGTGATGCGAAACTACCCCCATAGTTCAATTGCGTTGAGACTGTGTTAAAAATCAAAACCCCCAAATCGATTTTAAGCAAAACCTAGGTTACGGATTATGATCAATTTGATTTCGATTGATGGAATAAACATAGGGCTTTTGATTGATACATGATTTCGAAACTGAGGGTATAAATTAATTGGATTGGGGTTAAGCCTAAGTTCAAAACCCCCAATTCGCAAATTGATGAACCCTAGAATCGGGTTTATGATTAATTCGATAACGAAAGCCTTAATTAGTATAGGGCTTTCAGTTTGTGGGTAAAAACGAAAGTGAGTGTGATGTCAATTACCAGAAAGAGGTACGAATTGAAGGTGCTCGACCAAAACGTATTCCGACTTGCGTGACTTTCCTTCCGGTGACTCCGACTCTGATTCCGATTGGATTAGTGCATGCAACAGTTCCACAGATTATCGATTTAAGTGGACAGGGGTTCGATTTCAAGTATAGCGATCAAATTGATACGCATTTGAGTGTATAGGAGCCGAATACGACGGTTACGACTATTAACGTCCATTATTTGCTTTAATTCGAGCAATGATGTTGAAAGAATGTTCGTGATCGACCGAAATCATTAATGATATGCGTTACTAATTTGCATTTGAACAGTTTTGCGGTTAAGGGTATGAATTCGGATCCAAATGTGAGGGTTTGACTTTATAAAGTCAAAATAGGGTTCATTTAAATTGATTTTGACTTTGGGAGTCAATTAATCAAATTTTGAAACTTGGCAGGACTAGTTCCTGTAGTTTGAGGTTAAATATTAACAGAACCGGTCCTTCGGGTTTGAATTTAACTGAATTAGCTAACGGGGTTAAGTTTCAGTTAGGACATTTAACGAGGTTTGTTAACGGCGTTAGCATGAAAAGTCGGGTTGTCACAAGTTCATTTCAAGATGAAGCTATAATATGGTGGAATACTCAGATTCATGGTCTCGGTGAGGATAATGCCTACGGTATCACTTGGGATCAATTGAAAGAAATGTTGCTGTGTGAGTATTGTCCACGCAACGAAATTCAGAAATTAGAAGCAGAATTCTGGAATTTGACCATGGTAGATGCTGAAGTAAGGAAATACACGACCAAGTTTCATCAATTGGCACGAATTGCACCCTATCTCGTAACACCGGAGCACAAAAGAATTGAGCGTTACATCTGGGGCTTGGCACCTCAAATCCGTAGTATGGTGACGTCAGCAAAGCCTCTGACTATTCAGAGTGTTGTGCAATTAGCACACTCCCTGACTGATGATGTTGTTCGTATGGGGACATTGAAGAAGTGTGGTTCAGGGAAGAAGCCGGTGGACGTTGTTGACGGAACGACTGAGAACGGAAAAATGTCAACTGAAGGAAAGCGTAAGTGGTCTGAAGGATCTGGGAGTCATACTGGTAACTCTCAGAACAAAAGGAGGAATCAAGGAAGGATGTATGCAGCCAACACCATGGAAACAAGAAGGTATCAGGGTCCTAACCGAAGTGCAACAAATGTAGTTATTTTCACACTGGTCAGTGCAACATCTGTGACCATTGCCGCAAATTTGGACATCAAGCCCAAACCTGCCGTGTAAAATTGGGTGTGAAGAAAGAAGAATCAAACCCTGAATGTTATGAATGTGGAATCGTAGGGCATTTCAAGAATGATTGCCCCAAACTGAAGAACCAGGGAACTCGTGGCAGAGCATTCGTGATGGAGGCCAAGAAAGCACGAAAGGATCCATCGGTTGTTAACGGTACGTTTCTCGTTAATGACCATTATGCTTATGTTTTATTTGATACCGGAGCGGATAAAAGCTTTGTTTCCAAAGTCTTTGAACCTTTTCTTAGCTCAAAATCAAGTAAATATGTTAAGTATTCTATAGAGTTGGCTAACGGAAAGTTAATAGAAGCCGAAAAAGTTTTTCGTGAGTGTGCCATGCGTTTGGGAGATCATACATATAATATTTACCTTTTACCAGTAGAACTTGGAAGTTTCGATGTCGTTATTGGCATGGATTGGTTATCAAAGCATCATGCAGAGATTGTGTGCGATAGGAAGATAGTTCATCTTCTACCCCCAACTGGCGAACCGCTGGAAATTCAAGGCGACGAGTACGGCCCTTTGAGAGTTGTTAATATGATGAAAGCACAAAAGTATTTGCGAAAAGGATACCCAGCATACTTAGCCCACATGGTTGACACTAGGGTTGAGGAGAAGAAGCTTGAAGAGATCCCAGTAGTTCGTGATTATCCGGAGGTATTTCCTGAAGAGTTACCTGGATTGTCGCAGCAAAGGCAAGTCGAGTTCAGGATTGACCTAGTGTCTGGAGCAGCGCCGATAGCTCAATCTCCTTATCGTTTGGCACCATTGACGTGAGGTCGAAGTCTCACTCAAAAATAAACCAATTACAACTAAATAGCTAGCGGTAAGTGGGTATCGAACACGAGGAGTTTGTGGAAAATATGTTATCTAAGTAGCTTTTATAGTAAACTAAAATTAAACTAGATTGCAGAAATGTAATTTCCAGAATTTTGATTGTTGGTTTTGAAAACTAGAATTATCTAAATTAATCGCAAATCAAAAAATTGTAATTCAGAAATGAGAGAATATGCCTTCCCCCGATTTCAGGTTTCAATGAATGATAATACTGATGTTTAATTAGAAAGAACTACATAGACATAGTTCATGAAAATATGTTTGATTGTGATAAAAGGGGACCAAGTGCTTGGATTACAAGAACGCAAGATTGTCACCCGATGATCAATTAAATATATCCAACCCCGAATTCCTCCCAATAAATCTCGATTGCCAGCGGCACCAAGAACTGATGGTTTAGAAAACGATGTTAAACAATATCAACGATTACAATCAAACACATAAACACCACAATAACACAACCAAAATGATTAGATTATTGTCCTACAAATAACATAAACATCAACAAACATTCAAAAGATAAACCTTACAATCCGGAGGAAAACATATGAAAACTTAGCCGCACATCGTTCGGTTGATCATCACTTCAATTCCGTTGTTCATACGAATCGAATATGGAAAAGTAATAGTAGAAAAACCCAAAAAAAAATGTTTTCACACCCTAAATTCGCCCTCCTTCCAGTTCTGGATCGCCCCCAATGATAAGATCTCAAAAGCCTCTTCAAAAACTGTTTTAATAGGGCAGTTACACTTTTCACGCCAATGACCACCGTAAGCTACGGTGCCCACCGTAGCTTACGGTGGTGAGCAACAAGCTACGGTGGTCCAAAACTGCTTTACGGTGCTAAGAAAATTCCCCAGATGCCACTGTAGCTTACGGTGACCACCGTAAGCTACGGTGGAGCTCAGTTCATTCTCTCCTTTTCTTTGTTTGTTTCAATGATGATTGAGTCTCTTTCCGCTTGCTTCAATCCTTGCGTTAAATGCATCCAATTAAACACTTTTGTACCTGAAACATTAAACCACCATAGTCATCTAATTCTAACAAGTAATCGACTTAAATGTAGGATTAAAATACCATTTATAGCACTTAAAGGTCGTCCTACGGACCACCCGTCACATCCCCACACTTAACCGTTGCTTGCCCCCAAGCAACTCATCAAAAACCATTTCATCAATTCTCAAGCGATCAAATACAAATCAAGCAACCAAATATGCTCATTTACTAACTTTTTCTTAAATCCCGCATAGCACACCCCTCACAATGACTCTCCTCTCGGCGACAAATAATAACTAGCAAGGATGAGCTAGAACACACTTAAGGCAAACGGGTGGTTGCACAACAATAAGCTTATAGTCAAATCGGTCCTTCGCCTACATATCTTGCAAAACATGCACGTGAATCAAAGGGACTTAACGGTTGTAACGTGGCTAGGCAAATGGGTAGGACATGGAAATATATATGTAGTAGCTAATGATCCGACCCGGTCTTATTATTACATCTAAATAAACTCAACTAATTAACTAACTACAAAGCCTCGCATTTTTTTTTCTTTTTATTTTTTTTTTAACAAAAACAAAAACATCAAACACTACGTACTAAAACTACTAAACTTACTAAACCGGGTCTTCTCAAACAAGTAAGATATTTTGGGCGGTAAGCATGGGTTATCAAATGATAGGCAATAAGCTCAAATATGGTTACTAATGGACCAAACCCCCGCCCCTCTCGCTACCATGCTCATATGTGTACTTTATGAGGCCCAACCCCCGAATCCCACACTCACACACATCGTGACGAGGCTACCTAAATTCCCTTATCCTTTTCACATACATATCAAGCTAAGGCCTCAAACCGCATTCAAGCATAAGTTCTAACATACCCCCATCCGTTGCCACTCTCATCAATAAAGATATATTTTAACAATTCAAAGAAATGGCTCAAACTCTCACCAAGAAAAAAAAAAGAAATATGGGCTGCCGATGTGTCATGCGGTTTAGTACTTAAGTGTTCAAATTTGGACCATTTTTCCGCTTAATTTTTCAAAATTTTCACAATTTTTCAACATTTCAAAAATTTCCCTTCATCCCCACACTTGGGATACATTGTCCGCAATGTACGGTTTTGAAGGAAAGCTCGCTTAAAACACAACTTCACTTGTTGCTTCTCTACTCAAACCCCAAAATTATATATATATTTTTTTTTTATTTTTTTTTTATTTTTTTTTTTAGATTCAAAACTAAACAAACACCACCTGTCTTTCACAACCCAACAACTGAATACCTCAAAACACCACCCAACCGCCCAACCATAAACATAAACATAAAGATATACAAAAATGTACAAGATGAGGTAGAATACGACCTGATCAATAGTATCTCGGTTGAGGAGGTCCGAAAATGGACGTCATCATGTCGGAAAATTCTCCGAACCCGAACGAATCACTGCTACTATCACCTTGATCTCCACCTTGATCAGCTTGTTGACTTCCCATGCCTGTGTGTGGATCCACCCACTGAGAATGATGCAATGGTGGGGTAGGATAAGTTACACTACCATCGTACGGTGGTAGAGTAGAGTAATCCACAATAGGAGGTTCGGCAACAACTAGTTGACCCGCATGCCAAGCATCATGCATACGTCTGTTCCGGTCATCAAGGTAGCGGTTGTTGATCTCCTCTTCATGAGCAAACATATGAGCCCGATTCCAGTGCTCTTGTTGATCATAGTTCTGCTTAAAAGCTCTCTCCATACTCGCTCCCATGAATGTTTGATGATCATAAGATACTTGTCTTGAATCTTCCCAGTTAGAAAAGGTAGGTGGACGCATACGCTCAACAACTTGCTCCATCATTCCAACATGAGCCCAATTCGGATCATAAGGCATTTGTGAAGGATCAAATGCACTTCCGATGTACCCCGACTGGGTTCCTTCTCTTCTTCCACTTCCACTTCCGCTCTGGCCTCCTATATCCGTTTCCATTGGTACTACGTAAGGGTTATCCCTTTAGTCATCATCCCCACTCAGAGCTTCCTCTTCACTATCGGGCTCATCAGCCTCACCCGGTCGTAACGGCCTTGCATCCACTTTCAAGGCCCTCCATCTCTCACCCTCACTCTTGAGCTTATGATACCTCTCCGGCTCGACATATTTCCATCCAATTCCCAACTGCTTAATGTCAAACGGCTTGAATTTCTTGTAAGAGCCTTTTTCCTCGGCTTGAATAGCTCCATACTTCTTCAACAGGGCAGTAATCAACCGACAATGTGGTATTATCTTTCGTTGATCACTATTCCAACTTATCCATATATTATTTAACACTAAAAATCGGAAAGGAAAAAGCGGAGCCCCATTCAACAAGGAATACAAGATTGGCACCTCCGGATATCATACTTCAACCTTGTCACCCCGTCGGGGAATGACATTTTGTGTGCAAATAATCAACATCAATTTAGCCTCGATCCTCAAATTCTTACGGTATAATTTCCCATGTGTAGTACCGGGCAAAAACAGATAATCCAACATCATGTGCCATCTCGGATGCTTCTCTGGCTCAAAATACAAATCCTCCAACCGCGGGATCATGTATTGATTTACAGGTTTACTATCAAACTTGGCTATCCTACGCAACGTGTCAAATGACATCTCAACATCAACCCCATTGACCGTCCCAATCAACTTCATTTTTGATGCACCTTTGTACGGGGGGCATTTTAAAGTGGCCATCCACTCTTGAATTTCCTCAAAATACAAATTATTAGCCTCTTGATCGTAACACTTCAGTGCCGCTTCCCAACCCAAAGCGCGGAACTTATCAATGACCCCGAACGGACCGAAATCTTTTTCACGAACTTCCTTCTCACAAATGAATGCTTCTTTCCGTTGGGTTAACTTATTCATTTGATCATGGAACAGTTCCGCCTGCCATTCATTTGGTTGCTCGTGTAAAGGCCCAGATGTCCACTTCGGTTTCGGACCTATCGGCTGCTCTTCCTCCTGTTGTTCTTCTTCATCTTGATCTGCCAATCTGAGCAGTCTTCTTTTCCGTTGCTGATTCTCAGGTGGGTTACTAGAAGACCCAACTTGTTCTTTCCCTTTTTTACCCATAACCTACAAGTACCAAACAAACAAAAGTTATGTTCCCATTAACCACATTCAATCCAAACATCTCCACACTTGCTCGTAACTATGATTATAGATGCATGTCAAGTACAATATTCATCTTTTTGCAAAAATTTGGTCATTATTTCCCTATATTAGCAAAAATTCTGCCCAAAAATTATGTTTTGACATAACAATTTATTAGCTACAACCATAACCCTTTACAAACTCAACAAGTTCTTATCATCAATTCACTGCAAGCAAGTGTGTAAGCAAAAACAAGTATGAAAACTTACAAATCTGCAATGTACTTCAAATAATGAACATAATTTGCATACCTTTGCTTTGAGGGTGATGAAGACAACAAGAACTTCAAGCTAAGCAAAAACCCACTAAAACCCCAAAATTTTCGGACCCGTAATGTCCAAAATAGACCACCAAATCAGAGGAAACTTTGAAATGAAAACACAAATCTAGAATCCTTGTGAAATTTTAGTCAAAATAGACCCCAAAACCACTCGATTTGGTTTAGATTTGAGAAAATAGTGCAAGGTTGAAGTTATGGGAGTTAGGGTTTTGTGTGGATGATGAAAGAAGAAGGAGGTGAGGTTTGGTGGTGAAAAAGGGAATAAACCCGTCACATGGTTGGGTATTAAAGTGAGTTTTTTTTTCGGACCTAGGTGTCAGACCTCCACCGTAGCTTACGGTAACCACCGTAGGCTACGGTGTACACTGGCAACAAAATCCCACCGTAAGGCAGTTTAGGAATGGCGTATGGTTTTAAATCCCCACCGTAAGCTACGGTGCCACCGTATCCTACGGTGGTAACTGGCACTTCAAATTTTTTTTATTATTATTTTTTTTTTAAGAATTTTTATAGTGTTTATATTTTTCGAAAATCATGAAAATACCGTACCCCCATGAAAAACCCGTGTTGTCCTCAACACTGTGTTAGAGATATTCGTAAAAACTTCCCCACACTTGTTTCAAACACAAGTTAAACGTGAGTACGGTAATTGTTTAAAAACAACTAAATTACACTAAGTGAACTATTTACACTACCAAACCTGGGCCTCTCATGCTTGTTCTTCATTTACCGGGCGTAAAATGTAGCCCACCTTGTCAATTTCGAGAGTGTTGATGTCATTTCCTTCCAGATACGGCTTGAGCCGATGCCCATTCACCGTTTGCTTCGTATTAGTATAAATATCTTCAATATCAACATCCCCGAATCGACCCACTCGCGTGATCAAATACGGCCCCATCCATTTACTTTTCAATTTTCCCGCGAACAATTTCAAGCGTGAATTGTACAACCATACCTTTTGGCCCACTTCAAAGGTTCGCTTCCTGATCTTTGCATCATGAACCTTTTTCAGTTTGTCTTTGTACGCGGATGCACATTCATATGCTTCGTCCCGAATCTCTTCAATTTCACTCAATTGAAGCTTCCTAATCCTACCCGCTTCATCGTAATCCGCATTCACCGTTTTAATCGCCCAATGTGCCCGATGAGCTAACTCCATTGGTAAGTGGCACCCTTTCCCATACACTAACCGGTACGGAGTTGTACCAATAGGAGTTTTATAGGCCGTTCGGTAAGCCCACAACGCATCATCCAACTTACTTGACCAATCTTTTCTATCCGTTCGCACCATCTTCATGAGAATTTCCTTGATTTGACGGTTGGACACTTCAACTTGTCCGCTTGTTTGCGGATGATACGGCGTAGCAATTCGATGGTTCACATTGTACCGCTTCAACAATTTTCCAAAGTTAAAATTTTTAAAATGTGAACTGCCGTCACTAATTATAACTCTTGGAATCCCGAAACGAGCAAAGATGTTGGACTGAACAAACTTGCACACAACCGAATGATCGTTGGTTCTTGTAGGAATGGCTTCAATCCATTTCGAGACATAATCTACCGCCACAAGAATATACAAAAACCCATTCGAACTCGGGAATGGACCCATAAAATCTATACCCCACACATCAAATATCTCAACCACCAAAATAGGTTGCAAAGGCATCTCATCCCTCTTTGAAATACTTCCCATTCTTTGGCAATTTAGACAGTTCCGGGCAAATTCACACGCATCCTTGAAAATGGTGGGCCAATAAAGCCCACATTGAAGAACCCGATAACCGGTTTTCTGCCCACTGAAATGACCCCCACATGCTAATGAATGTGCATGAGCCAAAACCTGCAACACCTCGGTGTCGGGAATACACCTCCGAATCACTTGATCCGACCCAATCTTGAAAAGGTCCGGTTCATCCCAAATATACTGTTTCACTTGAGCCATAAACCGTTGCCTTCTCTTCTTCTCCCAATGGCTTGGAATGGAATCCGTGGCTAAATAATTCACAAAATGAGCATACCACGGTGCGGTAGACACGGCTAGCAATTGCTCATCAGCAAACCGTTCATTTATTTCCATCGTGTCGTCAACTCCTTCTAATGGAATCCGGGATAAGTGATCCGCCACAACATTTTCACATCCTTTTTTATCCCGAATTTCTAAATCGAACTCTTGCAATAAAAGCACCCAACGAATTAAACGGGGCTTTGCATCTTTCTTCTGCATCAGGTAACGGACCGCACTATGGTCCGAATACACAATCACTTTGCTTCCCCATATGTACGATCGAAATTTGTCCAAGGCATACACCACCGCTAACAACTCCTTCTCGGTTGTGGTGTAGTTCAGTTGCGCCTCGGACAATGTCTTGCTTGCATAGTAGATTGCCACCGGTTTTTTATCAATCCGTTGACCCAAAACCGCTCCAATTGTTGTGTCACTTGCATCACACATGATCTCGAACGGCTTTGACCAATCCGGCGGTTGCAAAATGGGAGCTTTCACCAACTGTTCCTTCAAAATATTGAAAGCTTGCAAACATTCATTAGTAAAATCAAATGAAACATCTTTAAGCAACAAATTACATAAAGGTTTAGTGATTACACTAAAACCTTTAATAAATCTTCGATAAAAACCCGCATGTCCCAAAAACGACCTTACCCCTTTAACATTTTTCGGTGGAGGCAGAGTTGAAATTATCTTTATTTTTGCCTTGTCTACCTCCATCCCTCTATTGGAAATCACATGACCCAACACAATACCCTCTTGCACCATGAAATGACTTTTCTCCCAACTTAGCACCAAATTTTTCTCGACACATCTTTTTAAAACTTTTTCCAATTCGTCGAGACACGATTCAAAAGTTGGGCCAAAAATGGAAAAGTCATCCATGAATACTTCAAGTGACTCCCCGACCATGTCCGAGAAAATACTCATCATACAACGTTGAAAAGTGGTCGGGGCATTGCACAATCCGAATGGCATTCGTCGAAAAGCGAAAGTGACGTATGGACACGTGAAGGTGGTTTTGTGTTGGTCATCCGGATGAATAGCAATTTGGTTATACCCCGAATACCCATCCAAAAAACAGTAATATTTTTGACCCGATAATTTTTCAATAATTTGGTTAATGAACGGTAACGGAAAAATGGTCCTTAGAAGTGGCGGCAGTCAATTTCCGGTAATCAATACAAATACGCCACCCGGTGACCGGTCGGGTGGCGATTTGTTCACCATTTTCATCTTTTATTACTTGAATGCCGGCCTTCTTAGGCACTACTTGGGTAGGACTTACCCAAGCACTATCCGAAATCGGATAGATAATACGTGCATCCAACCACTTAATTACCTCCTTTTTTACCACTTCCCGTAAATTCGGGTTCAATCTCCTTTGAGCCTCTCGGGTTAGTTTCGCATCCTCGGTCGTGATGATTTTGTGCATGACGATTGATGGACTAATTCCTTTCAAGTCGGCAATCGTCCACCCAATCGCTTCTTTATTTGCCTTCAACACCTCCAACAATGCTCGCTCTTGATTCATTTCCAAATTAGAGGCAATAATGACCGGTAAAGTGTCATTATCCCCTAAAAACGCATATTTCAAGTGGCTATGCAAGTTCTTTAACTACACTTTCGGTGGAGTTTCCAGTGACGGTTTCGTATCCGAATTAATCTCCGCTGGTAAACTTTCAATTTGATGGGTCCACGGTGGTCGTCCTTCTCGAACCGCTAAAGCCTCTTGATTTTTCTCTTCCATCCTCAATGCGCATACATGTACCTGTTCAGAAAAATCACAAACACAAGTTTCCAAGACATCTTCCTCGTACTCGTGCGGGTCACACCTGTCAACTAAATCTGCCATAAAACACTCATCACCACCCAAAGAGTTAGAAACGTTAGTAAAAACATTTAATCTCATTTTTCTATTTCCAAAGGTCATATCAACTGTACCATATCGACAATCAATAATGGCATGAGCGGTGTTCAAAAATGGTCGACCCAATATGACATTTTGTTGTTGACTTGGGTCAACCGATGAGTAGTCCAAAACTAAAAAGTCAACGGGATAGTAAAATTCATCCACTTTTACTATCACATCCCGCACAATCCCTCGGGGAAGCTTGTGAGATAAATCGGCTAAAACAACCGTTGTCTCGACCCGTTTCAATGGACCAAAATCGTATTGGTCATATAAGCCCCCTGGTAAAATACTTACTCCGGCACCAAGATCCAATAACGCCCTCGACATTTGAAAATTTCCAACTTGAATATTAATTAATAGCGTTCCCGGATCTTGGAGCTTAGGAGGAAGATCCCCTTTTAAAACTGCACTTACCCGCTCAGTCAAATTAACCTGTTTAGGCACTTTTTGTTGCCTCTTTTGGGTGCACAATTCTTTTAAAAATTTTGCATACGCGGGTACTTGCTTAATTGCCTCAAGTAAAGGAAGATTTACTTTTACTTGTTTGAACACCTCCCACATCTCCTCTTTTTGAGGGCCCCTTTTTGAAATAATGTTCTTCTTACCTGGGTCTATTAAAGCCGAAGGAAAAGGGATAGGATTTGACCCCCCCCCCTATTTTTCTTGTTATTCAAAAGTTCACTTAGACCCGGTTTTCCAAATACTTTTTCAAAAGTTTCACTTTTCGATTTACCCAATGGTGATGATGCGTCATCATTACTTTCCACCCCCGTAATATCCTCAACTACCCCTTCAACCAAATTCGGGGAAGAGTCATTTTTGTATTCTTTACCACTTCTCAAAACACTTACATGATTAATAGGAACATTACGTGAAGAATTATGAGAGGGGTTTACCTTAGTGTCGCTTGGAAGTTGACCCTTATTCTTCTTCAAATCCGCCACTTCGGTTGCAAGTTGACCCATTTGGGTGGTCAAAGATTGAATGGCCTTGTCACGAACTTCGTCTTTTTGTAGACGAGCATCATCCGACTGATTTCTTCTTTGCATCTCTTGTTGCATCGTCTTTAACACATCCATAACCTCATTCCCACTTGAATTGGATGGTCCCGGTCCCCCAGTTTGTTGTTGGTATTGTCTTTGATAACCTTGATTACCTTGATTACCTTGATTTACATATGGTTGACGCGGAACAAAGTTTGATTGAGGTGCTCCTTGGAAATGTGGGTTGGATTGATTCGCGTGATTGCCATAACGAAAATTCGGGTGATTTCGCAACCCCGGATGATACGTATTTGAATTCATGTTATAATTTCTACCACCCCCACCTTGGCCTTGACCTTGAATTGCATTGACTTTTTCAAAATTTTCTTGAACCCCCAAAGTGCAATTATCCACTAAATGGCCCAATTCATTACAGTTAGTGCAAACATCATAAACTTGATTAGTAATTTACACATTACCATCCTCCACCGCATGCAATTTGGTTCTAGTAATGGCCGGTCTCGCTCTCCTAGATGATTGAGCCTTCCTCTTTGATGTGACCGCCATTTGTTCCAAAAATGCCCAATCGTCTTGCTCGTAATTAGTACCGAATGTACCATTCGTGATAGACATTAAGTCACGAGCATCTTCGGAATTCAACCCTTCATGAAACGCGTTCAACAATTCCCACAATTCGATCCCATGATGAGGGCAATTTTTTATCATCAAATTAAACCGTTCGAAAGCTTCGTGAAACATTTCACCTTGTTGTTGTTGGAAGCTTCTCAAGCTTCTTCTCGCATCGTTGGTCTTTTGGGCCGTGAAAAATTCTTCTAAAAATCTTTGTTGCATCTCCGCCCATGTATAAATCGAAGCCGATGGTAAAGTGTAAAACCATCTCTTCGCTTTATCTTCTAACGAGAATTGAAACAATACCAACTTTACTTCATCCGATGAAAATCCTTGCCCACCGATAGTATTGCATATCGAATCGTATGCCTCCAAATGAAAATAAGGGTCCTCCGTGGCTAATCCCTTATATTTCGGTAAACTTTGGAGGGAATTAGTTCTAACTTCTAACGTCCTCCCTTGATTGTTTTGAGGAATAACTACCGGTGAAGGATTGTTGGTAATAACCGGCCTAAAATGTGCTTCAATACCCCTCACGGCCTCCCGATTATATCTTCTTGGCACGCCCAACGGTACTTGTGGTGGCAAACCGGCTTGCCTAGGCATTTGTCTTCGAGGTTGAACTTCTCTAGGAATTTGTTGTTGAAATTGTGGTTCAGGCTGAAATTGTTGTTGAGGCACTTGTTGCTCATACTGTTGAACTTGTCGAGGTTGACCTTGTGGAGCTTGCGGTATATCTTGCGGTCTTAACAGAAATCCACCCCCTCCTTGAAATCCCGTTTGATTTCCATTACCCCCAAGGGTATATTCACCTTCATCATACCCCTCATAATCATCTTCATAACCATCATCAAACCCATCATCTTGCACTCTCATAAACGACATCGCGGGAGATTGTTGATATTGGAACCTCGATGGTGGTGGTTGTTGTTGAACCGGGGTGGTAAAGGTTATAGGTGGGTCTTGTTGAAATGGGAATGGTTGACTCTGTTGGGAAGACGATTGACCTTGAGTCGGGAAGAAATGGCTAAATGGTGGAACGGTTGATGCAATTTGGTAGGTCAATGGATTTGGTGGAAGTGTGCTTGTAGGAACAGTGGTATTTGTAGGTTTGCTCTCACTTGTTATAGGACTTGATGGAATAGGAGGTGTGGTGGTTGGTAGTGTTTGACCCGTAGTGAGAATTGGTGGATCCATGACGTTTTTCGGTGTAGTAGGAGACCCAATGACTTTGTTCTCCCTAAGTAAAACTCGGTTCCGTGAAAGTGTTCGTTCAATTTCCGAATCAAATGCTAATGGTGATGACTTTTTGGAGCCTCTAGTATGCATACACCTGTAAGTACCTGCACACTAACACAACCAGCGTAAACCCGAAAATAACAAACAAAACAACAAAAGTTAACACACGTTGCGCACTACTCCCCGGCAACAGCGCCAATTTGATGTGAGGTCGAAGTCTCACTCAAAAATAAACCAATTACAACTAAATAGCTAGCGGTAAGTGGGTATCGAACACGAGGAGTTTGTGGAAAATGTGTTATCTAAGTAGCTTTTATAGTAAACTAAAATTAAACTAGATTGCAGAAATGTAATTTCCAGAATTTTGATTGTTGGTTTTGAAAACTAGAATTATCTAAATTAATCGCAAATCAAAAAATGGTAATTCAGAAATGAGAGAATATGCCTTCCCCCGGTTTCAGGTTTCAATGAATGATAATACTGATGTTTAATTAAGAAGAACTACATAGACATAGTTCATGAAAATATGTTTGATTGTGATAAAAGGGGACCAAGTGCTTGGATTACAAGAACGCAAGATTGTCACCCGATGATCAATTAAATATATCCAACCCCGAATTCCTCCCAATAAATCTCGATTGCCAGCGGCACCAAGAACTGATGGTTTAGAAAATGATGTTAAACAATATCAACGATTACAATCAAACACATAAACACCACAATAACACAACCAAAATGATTAGATTATTGTCCTACAAATAACATAAACATCAACAAACATTCAAAAGACAAACCTTACAATCCGGAGGAAAACATATGAAAACTTAGCCACACATCGTTCGGTTGATCATCACTTCAATTCCGTTGTTCATACGAATCGAATATGGAAAAGTAATAGTAGAAAAACCCAAAAAAAAAATGTTTTCACACCCTAAATTCGCCCTCCTTCCAGTTCTGGATCGCCCCCAATGATAAGATCTCAAAAGCCTCTTCAAAAACTGTTTTAATAGGGCAGTTACACTTTTCACGCCAATGACCACCGTAAGCTACGGTGCCCACCGTAGCTTACGGTGGTGAGCAACAAGCTACGGTGGTCCAAAACTGCTTTACGGTGCTAAGAAAATTCCCCAGATGCCACTGTAGCTTACGGTGACCACCGTAAGCTACGGTGGAGCTCATTTCATTCTCTCCTTTTCTTTGTTTGTTTCAATGATGATTGAGTCTCTTTCCGCTTGCTTCAATCCTTGCGTTAAATGCATCCACTTAAACTCTTTTGTACCTGAAACATTAAACCACCATAGTCATCTAATTCTAACAAGTAATCGACTTAAATGTAGGATTAAAATACCATTTATAGCACTTAAAGGTCGTCCTATGGACCACCCGTCAACCATCTGAAATGCAAGAGCTATCCAAGAAATTGCAAGAATTGTTAGATAAAGGTTTTATAAGACCGAGTTTCTCGCACTGGGAGCGCCGGTTTTATTCGTGAAAAAGAAAGATGGTTCTATGAGGATGTGTATCGATTATCTAGAATTGAACAAGCTTACCATCAAGAATCGGTATCCATTTCCGAGAATTGATGACTTGTTCGATTAGCTGCAGGGATCGAGTTGTTATTCGAAAATAGATTTACGTTCAGGCTACCATCAATTGAGGATCGTTGAAGAAGATATTCTGAAGACTGTGTTCCGATCCCGTTATGGTCATTATGAGTTTTTGGTCATGCCTTTTGGTTTGATAAACGCTCCTACGGTATTCATGGATCTCATGAATAGAGTGTGCAGACCATACTTGGAAAAGTTCGTGATATTGTTTATTGACGATATACTCATCTATTCACGGACCAAGGAAGAGCACGAGCATCATCTGAGACTGATTTTGGAGATGTTGAGGAATTAGAAGCTATATGCTAAACTTTCCAAATGCGAGTTCTAGATCCGAGAAGTTCACTTTCTTGGACACGTTATCAATGAGAAGGGTATACACGTGGACCCAGCAAAGATTTAGGAAATTAAGAATTGGGAAGCGCCGAAGAGTCCAACTGAGGTACGACAATTCCTAGGTTTGGCAAGCTATTATCGGAGGTTTATTGAGAATTTTTCCAAGATAGCGCAATCGCTAACGCTATTGACCTAGAAAGACAAGGAGGATATCTGAGGAGAAAAGCAAAAGGCAACGTTTCAGTTGTTGAAAAAGAAGTTGTGCATTGCCCCTATCCTGTCTATTCCTGAGGGGACAGAAGGATTCGTGGTGTGCTATGACGCCTCTCACCAAGGTCTTGGTTGTGTCCTAATGCATAATGTAAAGGTCATAGCTTATGCATCTCGTCAACTCAAGGTGCATGAAAAGAATTATGCGACGCTTGATTTGGAACTGTGTGCGGTGGTTTTTGGACTCAAAATTTGGAGGCATTACCTTTACGGTACCGGGTGCACAATTTTTACAGATAATAAGAGTCTCCAGCACATTTTTTACTAGAAAGAGCTGAACATGAGGCAGTGATGTTGGATGGAATTGCTCAACGACTACGTTTGTGATATTCATTATCGCCCAGGCAAGGCTAATGTCGTGGCCAATGCCTTGAGTAGGAAGGAGCGAGTCAAGCCCTTACGCGTGCATGCGCTGGGATTGACCATTCACACAAACCTCACAGCTCGGAGTTTTGATGCACAACAAGATGCTCTAAACAAAGAGAATTTAAAGGATAAGAGTCTTCGTGGTTGGAGAACTTATACCTAAATCTGATGATACCTTGTACTTCATGGATAGAATATGGGTGCCTTTGGCGAGCATTTTACGAGAAATGGTTTTAGATGTGGCCCATAAATCAAGATATTCGATTCACCCAGGATCGACGAAAATGTATAAGGATCTCAAGGAGCACTACTGGTGGCCGAACATGAATGGTGATATTGCTTCATACATTGGTAAATGTTTGAGTTGCGCGAAGGTCAAGACGGAGTACCAAAAGCCATCTGGACTTCTACTGCAACCGGAGATTCCGCAGCGAAAATGGGACTGTATTGCCATGGATTTCATCACCAAATTACCCCAAACGTCTAGTGGCTACGATTCCATCTGGGTGATTGTGGATTGTTTGATGAAATCGGGACATTTCCTGCCCGTGAAGGAAACTTACTAAATGAAGAAATTGGTGAGCATATACCTCAAGGAAGTAGTGTCCCGGCATATGGTGCCGACTTCGATCATCTCTGATAGAGATAGTCATTTCACATCAAAGTTTTGGCGGTCACTACACAAAGCCTTGGGTACCCGTTTGGATTTAAGCATGACGTATCATCCGCAGAGTGATGGTCAAAGTGAAAGGACCATCCAGATTTTGGAAGACATGCTCCATGCCTGCGTAATAAACTTTGGTGGAAGTTGGGATACTCACCTACCATTGGCTGAGTTCTCTTATAATAACAATTACCAAACTGGATTGAAAGTCGCTCCGTTCGAAGCCCTGTATGGAAGAAAATGTCGCTCACCGCTTTGTTGGGAAGAAGTTAGTGACAAGCATATAACCGGACCAGAGCTTATCAAGGAAACGACTGATAAGGTTTTCAAGATCCGTGATCATTTGAAGGTTGCCCATGATCGACAGAAGAAATACGCTGATAGAAAAAGGAAACCATTAGCATTCCAAGTGGGAGACAGAGTTATGCTGAGGGTCTCTCCTTGGAAGGGGGTAGCTAGGTTTGGTAAGCATGTTAAGCTTAGCCCCCGCTACATTGGACCTTACAAAATTATTGCTTGTGTAGGGCCAGTTGCTTACCGACATCAGTTACCACACGAACTGAGTGGACTTCATAACGTATTCCATGAGTCCAATCTGAAAAAGTGTATGTCTGATGAGACACTCATGATACCTTCAAATGAAGTGTGTGTTGATGACAAGCTTCACTTTCATGAAGAGCCCGTGGAGGTTTCGGATTGGAAGAATCACAAGACCAGGCGTAGTCGTATCAAGTTGGTCAAGGTCAGATGGAATTCAAAGCGTGGTCCCGAGTTAACATAGGAACGAGAAGATGAGATGAAATGGAAGTACCCCCATTTGTTTAAGTTTGCCCGTAATTAGGCTTTGTAGCGTAAGATTTCGGGACGAAATTTCTTTAAGGAGGGGAGGCTGTGACATACGGCAATTTTCAGGTTATTTATCGTAAAACCTTAGAACGCATTTATAATTTAATTATGTGCGTCTTAGACTTAATTTCAGTTAATTAGGTTATCATAAAGTCTAGCAAATCCCTTAGTATGCGTAGGTTTGCATTTCGTAAATTTTTGGAATTTACGGTACTGCGTATCGGTAAAATATCCGTAATAAGCATTGGTGATGATCTGGTAAACCTTAAAAATATCAGTTTTGATGAAAATTATATAAACTGGTTTATATTAGTGGATTATGAGTGAAATTTATGTGCTATGTGTTAAATATCGCTTTCGGTGATTTTCGTTGCGTTTTACCCATTATAATCGCGTACCGGATGAGTTAAAATGAACTGTTAGAAAAAAATTATTATTTTTACTAATTATGATAGAAAATAATTAGTTTTTATATATTTTTATTTTGATGGAAAACCATGTTTAAAGTGGTAAAATTTTATAAAAGTGTTGTAGTTTTTTATAAAATGTCACCTACACTTGTGTGGTGTAGTTTTTATAAAACAAATGAGGTTCTAGAAGACCTTTCTCTTCAAAAATCAGCCATAGGGTGGGTCCCACACCCCACCATCATGAGCTAACCACCATGATTAGAGTTACTTACACACTTTGTACAAAACTACACTTCACAAATTTGATCATTCAACTTACATGAAATTTGAATGGAAGATGTCACCTCACATTCTCTCCCTCTCTCTCTCTTTGTGTCATGAACCCACTCCCACCCCCTATATATACCACTTCAATCTTCACTTCAATCTCACACCCATTTCCATATAGTTTTCTCTTGAAGTGCCTTGCGTTCTGGAGTTTGTAAGCATTCTTGGAGCATTTTCTAGAAGAATCAAGAGTTGTGAAGCAAGAATCCAAGAATAATCATCCATCATCTTCCATATTCTCTAGTATTCTCCTTGATTTAGTCAAGTTGTATGAATCTCCATCTCTTTCTTATTTTTCTTAAAGAGAGCTTTGAATTTGCTAGTATTGTTCACCTTTAGTAAAAGGATTTTTATGAACTATAAAAATCAGCAAAAAATGGGTCTTTATTGAAGATTTTCATGGATTTATTTGTATGTATGGATGTCGTGTATATGCATGTATGTTTATATGCTCATATCTTGCAAAAAGTAGTGAATTAGGGCTTGATCTTTACATGCAATCAAATGTTTTGTTATGGTTTGTTTCAAACAGTAAATAATGATATATTATTGCATAAAACAGTTAGTTTATGTATGGATCATTGAATTAATGATTTGGTTGTTTATTGCTAAAGATTGTTGTCCAAAAGCACGATTTAAGCTAGGGTTTTTGGCATGGATTTATAAGATTGATTAAAATCTGGAAATATGATGTTATATGAACTTATGTGTTCGAAATTTGGAAGTTTGTTCCTTCAAAATAAGTCGTTTTGTTTGAAAAGTGCTTATGTGCAAATATTATGATTTTAGTGTTTTCACATGTGATTTACAACTTATAAGCATATGTATGAGTGTGTGTGTATATATATATGTATGTGTGTGTCTGTTACTAGTTTCATACTTTCATTTTGGTTGTTGATAGGTAATAACAGTTGATGTCTTCGTATGTGTGTGATCCACCATTTTTTCGTTAAAAACATAACCGCGTGTCATAGTCACCAACGGGCCGTTTAAATAAACATTTTCTTAAAAATATTATAAGTCTAAGTAGGTTGGGTGAACAAATTGCTTGTAAGACATGAGGTTTAATTAGTAATGTATCTCTCGTATTTAGGGCACCGTTAGCGTTCAGGGACGTATTTTTGCTACCACTAGTTTTTCCGTCGTTCGTTACTACAAGGTGAGTTTTTCACGGCCCCTTTTTAAACTATTTTGTTGTTTTATAAATTATGGGGGAAGAACATGCATTCGTTCATTTATCGTGATACTGGACTTATGTTATGTGTTCATTTGATGGTCTCGAGTAAGGGTATTCGTATGTACTCATGTATTCATTCATGAATTACCCCGTCGTTATAATCATTAGCCTCGTGTAGGCTGCAAGGTGTGTTGATATATCTATTTGGGACTGACTGCCCACTCTCGTGATCAGTAGCTCTGATCGGTCATTCGTACGAGAGAATATATTTTGAAAGGATTCGTGGAGACATGTTGTATTCATGTCTCGGTTTGATTATAAGCTCTAGGTACTGTCATATTGTTGTATTCCTTGTAAGCTTACGACATATCACATGTTTGTCCAAGTTACTTGATAGTTCGTTACATTCGTTTATGTTATCGTTAAACCCGTGAAACTCGCTCAACTTTATGTTGATGTTTTTAGGCATGTTTTTCAGGTACTTAGATGCTTTCGCGCGGTTATGAAAACGTGCTTTTAGGCAAACACTTGCATCGGAATTCTGTTGGGACTTTTAACTTTATTTTAGATCCTCATGTGTTGGATCATGAAAACTCTCATTTTAAATTTCAATGCTTTTAATATGGATAAGTGTAAGACTTATCTTTATTTTGTTAAACCTTTCCGATGTTTCAAGTAAATGTGTTTGCTTATTATCATTGGGCTCCAACTTATGTGACCACCATGCTTACGGCTCGTTTCCACTACGTATCGTCGTTTTCGGGGTGTGATAGTGGCGGACTGCTAGCCGGAGCCTTAACGATCCGCTACGTAGCTGCCAAGTGAATTTATCCGCCTCAATGGGTGGCGGACCGCCACAGCCTTGTGTAGCGGTCCGCTACAGGCCCAAGGTTTGCACTATAAATAGATGGTCGATCTCAACTCTTGTATACACACAAATACACTTTCTCAAACACACACATTCTCTGGTATTCCGATCCCGAAACCTGGTTCGCGTGCGAGAGTCCGGTTTCTAGCAATTTGACTCCAAATTACTGTAAATAGTGCCAAGGTAAGGTTCTGACTTCCAATTAAGCTTTTATTATACACCATTAAGCTAGATTTGTATGATTAAGCAATATACTTACATATCTAGGAACACTGCCTGAGATGTTTGCCATATTACTGATTGGATAAGCCAAATACTGTCAAGGTGAGTTCCTAAATTGGATGCATGAACCCAATCATGACCTTGTTTGGCATGATTGATTTATGAAACATTTTAAGTATCTTGAAACGATTATACCAATTGTTTATATATAACATATTTTAAGCGCTTATTGTATTTCACTTGCCCGTGGAACGGCATGTTGGACAGGACCTGTGGAACGGTCTTTGGTTATATATATGTTGAATGATTGTTCATGGCTATCTATGAATTTGGGTGTTGAAGCCCATGAATGTGTTCAATATACTTTGGCATGTCATTTTAATAAACTATTTTAGTTTATGAATTCACCAGCTTTATGCTGACCCATGTTTTATCAATGTTTTTGAACGCATCACAGGTAGTCATTAGACAAGGCATTTCCAGGACTAGAATAAAAAGATGAAAGATCCAGATGATGGGCATACATGGAACTATAAGTACCGAATGACATGTTCCTTGTTAGGAACGAATGATGTAACTTTTGTTAAACATGATGTAACAATGTTTTAATGTTAATAAGAGTTATGATTTAGTCTTACGCTGTGTATTTTTGATATCAACGTCACAGTAACTAAAAGGCGACCTTCTGACCGGTATGTAGTCATCTGACAAATGGAATGTTCTGTCTAGGAAAGAACGGTGTATAAATCTCTCCTAGACCCATCGTTCTTTCCTGGGAACATCTCTGTTGGAGGTACTATTCGGGTTAGATAGTTGTCCTGTGTTACGGGCGTGACAAGATGGTATTAGAGCCTCAGTTTAAGGGATTTAGATACTACAGAAATAGTGTCTAGACTTAAACTAAGAGTCTGAGATTAGTCTGGAAATGCCTCAGGATAAGTTAGGTGTATACATTCAGTACGACGTATAACGGGAAATACTTAGAAATCAGATAAATAAAGGCATTTTTGGCCAAATGTTGTTAATTTCTGAATTTCTGGATTATGACCAGTTATACGAACTCTGATGTTATACATCTGTATGTAGGTACAAATGGCCGGACGAGGTATAGGACAAGTAAGAGGTAGGGGTAGGGTGCCCAATACTAGGTCTCGTACCCGCGATACGACAAACACAAACCCTGATCCAAACGAAAATGTCAATACGAATACTAAACCCGAACAACATGTAGAAGAATTTATTATGACTGAAGCCCAATTCCAAGGAGCGGTGGCATCTAAGGTCACCCGAGCACTTCAAATAACTTTACCCAGAATTCTTGATGATGCCCTTAGGAGAAGGGAGAATCATAACAGTATAGGAAACCGGAACGAAGGAACAAGTGGTGTTGTTCCTAGAACATAAGATACCCTTCATACTACTCCTGTAGGAAATAATATCGGAACAACCCGAACTCATGAAACAGTTACCAACCAAAGTACGGGAATTTATGGCCAATGATGCAACTACAAGAATTTCAGTGACTGTCACACCAAGCCGTTCAATGGAAAGAAGGATGCCATTGCAGCTTTGTAATGGATTACGTCTATGGAAGCAGTAATTAAGATGAGCGAATGCATATCTGACCAAGCTGTGAAATTCGCTGCATATTCTTTTAAAGAAGAGGTCCTTGACTGGTGGGAATCAGTCAAGCAGACGAAGGGAGAAGCTGTGACTAATAGGATGACTTGGGAGGATTTTAAGTCTTTGATTGTGAGGAGATATTATCCATAAAATGTTGTGGACAAGATTGAAGCTGAATTTCTGCGTTTCGAGGCAGGAACCATGACTCATCAGGAATACACAACCAAGATTAATGAGATGGCCAAGCTGGTGCCACATTTGGTTTCTCCTGAGTCAAGAAGAGTTAAATGCTATATTCAGGGTCTTCCTCCTAAGGTTCGTACCTTAGTGAAATCCATCGCACCCGAGACGATAGATTTGGCTGTTGAAAAGAGTGCGGTAATGTTTGATGAAGTGGCTGCTCAAGAGCCACCAAAGACTGATCACAAGAGGAAGCCATATGAAGTTTTTTATAAGTTTAAACCGCGAGGGAGTAAATTTCCCAGAAGAGGAGGGTTTAACCCTAACCCTGATAGATCCAATCAGGGAATGAAGTGCCAGACTTGTCAGAAGTTTGGCCATTTTGCAACCCAATGCCCGAATGTTAAGTGTTTTAACTGTGGAGAAATAGGGCATTATAGGACTTCTTGTCCTAAGCCACCTAAACAGAAAATAGGTGGTCAGAATAAAGGGGTAGGATGTGTATTCGTCCTAGGAAGTGGAAGTTAACAGAATAATAAAACTAAGGAGGTGGCAAGTACTTTCTTAGTTAATAATATTTATGCCAAGATTCTATTTGATACATGGGCAAATAGAAGTTTTTGTTTCATGTGCATTCACCCCATATTTAGGCGTAAAACCAATTCCGTTTATTCATGCCTATGTCGTTGAAACGACAAGTGGCGAACATAATAGGATAACAGATACATACCCAGATTGTGTCATCAATTTTGGTGACGATAAGGTATTAGTTACACTAATGCCGACAAACATGAATGAATATGAGATTATCCTAGGGATGGATTGGTTAAACTAATACCAGGCCCAGATTGATTGTGACAAGAGAACGGTCAAGATTAAGAAACCAGATGAAACTAGTTTAATGATTCACGGTGATAGAGAAACCAATAAATTTGAAATTATTTCTATAGCAAAGGTTAAGAAAGAACTAATAAAGGGAGACGGTATAATCTTACTCCATGCTTTAAACGTTATACCCGAAGGACAGATTACGGATATTCTCGTAGTCTTTGATCACCCGGATGTTTTTCCAGAAGAATTACCTGGTCTTCCACCCGATCGTCAGATCGAATTCCGAATCAAACTCATTCCTGTAGCTAAGCCTATTGCAAAATCTCCTTACCGCCTAGCTCCTTCTGAATTGAAGGAACTTATGAAACAAATTCAAGAACTCTTAGAGAAAGGGTTCATTCGTTCGAGTACTTCACCTTGGGGAGCACCAGTATTATTCGTAAAGAAGAAAGATGGAAGCATGAGGATGGGCATTGACTATCGGGAATTGAACAAGCTGACTGTGAAAAATATATATCCATTGCCTAGAATAGACGATCTATTCGATCAGCTGCAAGGAGCAAAGTATTTCTCAAAAATCGATCTTAGATCAGGATATCATCAGTTGAAGGTACAAGAAGAAGAAGTACCTAAGACTGCTACTATGAATTCCTGGTCATGTCATTTGGTCTAACGAATGCTCCCGCAGCATTTATGGACCTGATGAACCGAGTTTATAAACCATTCCTTGATAATTTCGTCATCGTTTTCATCGATGATATTCTTATCTATTCCCGAAGCCAGGAAGAACATGTTGAGCATCTTAGAATCATTCTGGAAACCCTAAATTTTTCAAATGCGAATTTTGGAAACGAGAAGTACAATTTCTTGGGCACATTGTGAACGAGTATGGAATACAAGTAGACCCAAGTTAGATTGAAGCAGTTATGAAATTGGAAGCCCCAAAGACTCCAACAGAAATCAGAAGCTTTCTTGGATTAGCCGGTTACTATAGAAAGTTCATTCAGAACTTTTCCAAAATTGCCACACCTTTAACTGCTTTAACTCTGAAAGCAGTAAAATTTGAATGGGGCACCAAACAAGAAGAAGCATTCAACACTCTCAAAGAAAAGCTCAGTCATGCACCAATCTTAGCACTGCCCGAAGGAGATGATGATTTTTTCATATATTGTGACGCTTCCCGAACTGGTCTGGGTTGTGTGTTGATGCAGCGAGACAAGGTTATTTCCTACGCATCACGCCAACTTAAAATTCATGAAAAGAATTATACCACACATGATCTAGAACTTGGTGCCATAGTGTTTGCTCTAAAGATCTGGAGACACTATCTGTATGGTACCAAATGTGTGATATATTCAGACCACAAAGTCTCCAACATATTTTTAATCAGAAGGATTTAAATATGAGACAAAGGAGGTGGATGGAACTTATCAATGACTATTATTGTGAAATAAAGTACCATCCTGGGAAAGCTAATGTAGTGGCAGATGCTTTAAGTCGGAAAGAACAAAGCCAACCAATTAAAGTAAAAGCACTATGATTAGATCTAAAGCTAGATATACTGGAACAAATCAAGGAAATCCAATCAAGAGCTTTAGAAGAAGGGAACATCAAGAAAGAGCGTACGATTGGGAAACAGAAGTTGCTAACCAAAGGAAATGATGGAATCATGAGATTCGATCAAATAATCTGGATTCCAAATCTTGGAAATATTCAAGAGAAAGTATTAGATGAAGCACACAAATCAAGATATTCCATGCATCCCGGTGTAAACAAGATGTATAAAGATCTGAAAACACATTACTGGTGGCCAAACATGAAGAGATCGATAGATTGACCAAGTCATCCCATGTCATACCTATCAATGAAACATACTCAACGGATAAGTTAGCCAGGGTCTATATTAATGAAATTGTGAGTCATCATGGCATACCACTATCTATTATTTCTGATAGAGACAGCCGGTTCACATCTGAGAGAATTGGGAACTCGACTTACCATGAGTACTACATATCATCCTCAAACTAACGGACAAAGTGAGCGTACAATTCAAACTCTAGAATATATGCTGAGAGCCTGTGTTATAGACTTTGGAGGTAATTGGGATAATCACCTACCATTGATAGAATTCTCCTATACCAATAGTTACCATTAAAGTATTAAAGCTGCACCGTTTGAAGCACTATATAGAAGAAAATACAGAACCCCAGTCTGATGGACTAAAGTAGGAGACAGTCAATTGCCTGGACCTGAAGTTATACAGGAAACAATAGATAAGATAGTTGATGTAGTGTCTAATAACCCCGATTTATATGTTGCACTATGTTCGTTTTAGTTGTTTTACTTTGTATCTTTGTTCGGTTTTATGTGTGTTTGTGGTTACGTGTGCCTCCCAGGTTTTATATGCTAACTGAGTAAGAAACAGAAGCAAAGCAGCTGGACGCGAAGCACGGATATAAAAAAGTCAAAAAGTCAAGTTTCCTAGATTTTCTGGTCTTCGCGTGAGGAGATTTCTGCGCGGTGTGCGAAGAAGTGAAAAGGCGTGCCCGACTATTTTGTCCTTCGCGGTACGCGAAGAACTTGGCCAAGACTCTCGCGGTACGCGAGGAAGAGCTTTTACGGGAAAATTAACCTAAATTAGGTTTTAATGTTTCTCACCCCCATTATCGATCTATCTTCGATTCCAGCCGTTCCAGAGCTTCAAGAGGGCGATTCTCACAATTCTTAGGTCAATTGTTCTTAAACTTTGATGATTGTAAGTTCCAATACACTAGTTTTGATTATTGTGATGAATATGGGTAGCTAAATCGCCCGTGATCTTCTCCGGGTGTAGGGTTTGCGTTTGCACTTATAATTTCTGGAATACTTGGTCTTGGTTTGTAGTTTTGATTGGCATCTTAAGCCATATGATTACATTTATCCATTGAATGCTTTAAAATATTTGTGTTGACGTCGAATTGTTGATTCAAGTCTCATCAGTCTAGGGTTTATTTACATCAGGGGCGTTATGAGATTTGAGTGTCAATTGGTTAACACAATTTGATTATACATGAATAGGCTTTCTTTACAACTAGTTCTAATATTTTCACTGAATTCAATTGAACCATGTGCGATTATGTCTATGTGATTGCTTGATAGGTAGACTAGGAAGAACTTGTGTTTGCAAACCTGAACCCCGGAGAGGATTACCTCTCTCCTTATTGTTTTAAATCCAAATCCAAATCAGTAGTTACTGTTTTCTATCTTTCAACAATTGTAACAAAGTGACACTTTCCATAAACTCCTCGTAGATACGATACTCTACTTACCCTTATTAGTTAAGGCGTTTAAGGATAGTTTTTGACCGACCGAACGACATCGATCAAAATGGCGCCGCTGCCGGGGAATTAGTGTGCAAGGTGTTAATTTGTTCTTTTTGCTACAAACCACAAAAATCAAATTCTTGTTTTTAATTTCTTGTCTTATTTTGTTTCTTCAGTATTACGTAGGGTTTTCTTGTTTGTGTTGTGTAGGTGATTCCTCAATTGTATGCATCATACAAGATACTCTAAGAAATCCTCTCCATTGCTTTTTGATCCAGAAATTGAGAAGACTGCTAGACAGAACAGGGTTTTTCACATAACCAACAGGGTAGTAGCTTCTCCAACTCAAATGGAGAATAAACAGGATCTTGGGAAGCAATCTGATCTGCCTCCTGCAGGTCAGTTACCACTAGAATAGCAACCCACCTCGGGTGTGTTCTCATCATCTGTTCCTCCGCCTAGGACAGACGGAAACCTTAGCCAGTCTACCAGCCAACTTCCACTATTAACAACTTTTAGTCAACCTCTACCACAAGTAAGCCAACCTTTTGACTTCAAACCCGAATTTCAGTATTCTTCAACATACGTGAGGATAGTGCCGGATATCATACCACCAACATCACAGCCACCCATGACAAAACCTTCCATATTTCACTCAACTCCTCCACTAGGCTTTCATCCATACACTTCAGTTTTAGACTATGAGGATGAAGCAGATGGTTTTGATGATGAGTTTGGGGAGTATGAGGATGATACTAATGAGTTTGACAGAAGAGACAAACAGCGGGTTAGGGTGCCGGTGTATAGAAGGCATGATACAGGTGTTCGGTTTGAGGGGCATAATGAACAACAGTTTGATCAGAGGTTGCCATAACACCCAGTTCAACAAGACATTCCAGTACCAATCCCACCATAGCAGCCGGTAAACAGGCAACGGAGACCTTGTCCTAGGAATGCGGGGACTCTCGTTGATAATCTGGGAGGCATTGCAAGGAGATATGACAGAGGACCTGTTAGGGGGATTGAGAGCCACTTCCGTCCTGTCATTGCCTATAATCCATCACTAGTTGTCATTCCACTGCAACATGGGAGGTCATTTGAGGTTCGTTCCCAGGCAATTCAGAATTTGCCTAAGTATCATGGTCTAGGAATAGAGGAGCCTTATTTGCATCTGAGTGCTTATGATGTTAGATGCAACACCATTGGGGGACAGGGGTTTACACCAGATGATGTGAAATTTTGTTCCAATTCACCTTAGAAGACAAGGCTCAACAGTGGTTTCATTTTTTGCCTTCTACATCTAACTATACTTGGGAGGATATGCAACAACAGTTCTTGGATGAGTTCTACACCAATCAGAAGACTAGTGCAACTTTCAACAGCAGTCAGGGGAACTATTTCATGAGGCATTCCTGAGATTCAAGATGTTGATCAAGAACTGCCCACACCATGGTTTGCAAATGTGGGAAATGTTGAATGCCTTCCATGAAGGCTTGACAGATGATGATGCCAGAGACCTCAACTCTATTTCTAATGGTACATTTGGTGCTAATTTTGAGGATGAAGACTAGGACTATTTAGAAAAGATGGCCAGAACATCCAAGAGAAAGGCCCAATCTTCAAGACGCGCATGACATTCAGTGGTGAGAGCAGTTGACAGTCCTAGTTCTGAGGCGAATAGACTAGAGAAGCTAGAGAAACAGGTAGCCAATTTAGGCACCGGGGGTCAACCGTATGAGGTATGTGACCGCTGTGGTGAGTTAAGGTATAATGGTGTTAGTTGCACATGCACGTATGAGGATGTGAGTTACATTCAAGGGGGTGGTAGACACTATGATATGAACTCAAACACTTATCACCCAGGCCTTCGAAATCATCCCAACTTTTGTTATAGGGATGCATCCAATCAAGTTAATCCCAATTTTCAAGGCAGTGGTCAAAGAAGTCAATAACCATTCCCACCCTGAAACCAAAATTACAATCAAAGTAACCACCAAAGGGGGTATCAAAGGGGGAATGAGCAGGGAGGATCATCTGGATCCTCTAACCAGGCTAGTGGGAATGAGATGATGAATATTCTGAAGGCCATCCAATAGGACCTGCAAAAGAAGAATCAATCTGATGAGGTACGGGACAAGTCAGTTCAAGTGTTGACCACTCAGATGGGACAGATGGTTACTGAGGTGGCAAAATTGAGGAAGAGTAGTGGGAAGCTTCCAAGTGACACACAAACCAATCCAGCTCATCAAACTTCAGGAAGCAGGAACACGAAGAACAGCCACGTGGGCAAGGTAAGTACTCTTCGTAATGGTAAGGTTTATGATAACAAAGTTGCATCTCCACCAACCTTTGTTGATGGTGTGGTGGAGGACATTGATGAGCCGGGGATCAGTGATGATGAACCCGAACCGATTCCGGTCACACGGGTTGCTTTTAAAAACCAAAATGAAACATCTTTTTCTAAAACATCATCTACTGTTAACGAAGGGGAAGTGGTGCCTCCTAGGGTGCCATTTTCCCTCATCTTTAGTGAATGCAGGTAAACAGGTGGTGGTCAAGAAGAGGGGTCCTCAACAGGAGGAAATCTGGGAGCTCTTCAAACAAGTAAAAATTAACATCCCCCTCCTTGATGCAATAAAACAGATACCAGTCTATGCAAAGTGTTTAAAAGACTTGTGTACTCAGAAAAGGCATAATAAAATCCCTGAAAAGTTAGATCTAAATGCACGAGTCAGTGCAATTTTAGCTGGTGTTCTTTCACCAAAACTCCAAGATCCAGGAGCGCCCATAATTTCTATACAAGTGGGTGATTTTAAAATGAACAAGGCGCTATTGGATCTCAGAGCAAGCGTGGGCATCCTTCTTGGGAGATTGTATGACCAGTATGAATTTGGCCCACTGCGTCGAGCCAATACTAATGTGGTGTTGGCTAACTAAACTCCCAAGAGTGATCATTCATGATGTGATAGTAAAGGTGGATCAATTTTATTATCCGGTGAATTTCTTGGTTCTTGATTATGTGCAATCAGACAAGGTCACTCAACCAACTATCATTTTGGGTCGACCCTTCTTAGCCACATCCCACTCTTTGATTGACTGTCGCTTAGACACCACCTGCACGTATAAATGTGCTTCATATTTAGTTACGTATCCCACGCCACATCTGATTGTATTATAGTAGAGGATCTTTAGGAGTGCTAAACATGAACATGTCCATCAGATCCAATATCTTGATTTCTTCTCCATCCACAGTTTGTATAACGACTTCACCGGTCTGATTATTGTAGAACCACTTCCTAAATATTTTTTGAGGAGTCTAACCCTTGTTTTGGATTTTTGGAATTTTTGAGGAGTCTAACCCTTGTTTTGGATTTTTGGGTGTTACAGTTTTCCCCTGAAATGTTTTGAAAACGTTTTTACGTTAAATTATGCTAATTAAGTACATTGCTTTGTCTATTTTCAAAACCATTTCTTTATTTATGGAACTCTTTGGTTCCTTAATTCGCTTTCTTCAGGCACCATAGGCCCCGTGGCATTTCAGACGTTACCTATGCCACATCATTAAATTCACAAGGTCCTTCCGCCCGTAGGCCCAGTCCCTTTTGTTTTACATTCACAAAGTCCTTCCACCCGTAGGATGGGCCCCGTGTTTCTCCTTCACATTCACGAGGTCTTTCCGCCATAGGCTGGGCCCCTTATTTCTCTTTCACATTTAGAAGGTCCTTCCGCCCATAGGCTGGCCCCTTGTTTCTCATTCACATTTACAAGGTCCTTCCACCCATAGGCTAGGCCCCTTGTTTATATTTAATTGGGATCTTGGGTATCATTGACCCATAGCCTCCCAATTTATCAAACACACATAGGCAACACACATATACAACGTCTTGTCCAATTTGTTTAGCATGTACTTCTATAATGCTTTTGAAACCAGTCCTTACCCTAAGCCCTTATAAAGGTTTCTCCCCGAAGTATCAAAGAGGTTTATATATAGGGTATACCAGCGGCGTGCCCACCACCCCTTTGACACTTCGTGAATACCCCGTTACACAGTTTTAGGATTTAGAATCTTTCATATCACATACTCATATTCTGATAACGTATAATTAGCATGTATTCTCATCATGCTCTTGAAACCATTCTTCACCCTAGACCGTTGTAAAGGTTTCTCCCCGACGTATCAAAGAGGTTTATATATAGCGTATACCAGCGACTTGCCCACCCCCCCCCTTTGATACTTCGTGAATACTCCGTTACACGGTTTTAGGGCTTAGACTCGTTCATACCACATACTCATATAGTCATTACCCGTACATTAGCAAGCCCTAAACACATAATCACACAAATAAACAAGTCTAATTACGGGTCCAGTGTACTAACTATAACCTCAAGGCTTTGTTACGCTCGTTCTTTCTCTTAAATGTTCCGCTGGATCTGACCGGTACTCAAACCGCACCATACTCGTCGTGTTTAAACGCATTAAAGAGTGTATGTGTGATTTGTTTGTGTGTTTGTGTCTCAAAACAATGGTTGAGCTGTGTATTTTTTCGGCATGACAGACCGTTACACCCTGTGACGGTCCATCATAGGGTTTCCATGCATCA
The DNA here is from genome assembly GCA_023525975.1 of Smallanthus sonchifolius. Lineage (NCBI taxonomy): Eukaryota > Viridiplantae > Streptophyta > Magnoliopsida > Asterales > Asteraceae > Smallanthus > Smallanthus sonchifolius. Next base: position 41,723,742 of record CM042019.1, on the reverse strand, counting down.
AAACATGGCCATTAGTCAGCAGACACGTTTCACCACCATCATGATTTACTTGACGAGCCCGTGACGGACCGTTATCTCCCCTGACGGTCTGACATGGCTCAATGCGGACCGTTACCGTTTGGTGACGGTCCGTCACGAACTATTTTTCACAAATTTTACGTTTAGTCCTTGGACTTTGATTCATTTACCGTTCTCATTTTCCGAGCTTTATTTTCATTTAAATTTTTGGGGTGTTACATGATGTGATGTCTCTAATGCGATGAAGATGTTGCATGAATCCCAGAAGCTCAGTTGTATGATTGTGCGATAATTCCGGGAGATCATCATCAAGTGATCATACCAAATGTTCAGACTCTCACTATCTGTAGGTCCAAAAACATCGGATCTCTGTGGAATCTTGTCCTGAGCAATCCAATAACACCAATAGATCAATCAAGGTGATTAAATGATGCTAAAACAAGGCCGAAAACAACACACACACTAGAACACCATGTAAAACCTGAAAGCCAAAAACGCTGAAAATACGATGATTTCTATTGATAATATGATGAATACATGTATATAATCAAACCCTAACAAGCTATACATACCTGAATCAATCAAAATACAAGCGAAAAGTGGCTAACACACTGAATCAGAACCCTAGAAATTTGAACACGAAGAAAGAAACTGACTATTTATACACAACACAAAACTTTCGTCCCAACCGCCATAAAACTTTTGTTCGAAAGTTTCGTCCGGCCCAAAACATGACTTTTCTTGAACTTTGTCTCTGGGTCTTCAGTTTTGATCGTTTTGTATGCACCAGCCTATATACTTTACAATCTCCCTCGAGGCTGTGCATATCAAAATATTAACTTAATGTAGCTTGGACTGAGTCAGGCATCATCGCGCATTTTTAGCGCCCTAGACACCACCTGCACGTATAAACGTGCTTCATATTTAGTTACGTATCCCACGCCACATCTGATTGTATTTTAGTAGCGGATCTTTAGGAGTGTTGAACATGAACATGTCCATCGGATCCAATATCTTGATTTCTTCTCCATCCACAGTTTGTATAACGACTTCACCGGTCTGATTATTGTAGAACCACTTCCTAAATGTTGTTAGGAGAGTAGGTAATCTTGGTGGGATCTGGACAAGGTGTTCGACTTCAGCCGGCTTCAAGCGCATACCAATCTTCTTCTTGCCAGTGACTGAGTCAAATATGTATTTCTTTCGCTGTCTCTAAGGTTTTTGAGGAATGAAGGAAGTGAATCCAGATTGGCATTGATTACAAATCAGATTCTGAAGGTCAAAAGTGATAGGGTGATCTCTAGGTTGATGATATTTAGCTCTGACAACCTTCTTATATCTCAGCGAGACAGAGATAAAAGTGCATGCGAGGACTTTAAGTATTGAATGACTCCCCTGTGTTTCTTTAGCACATACAATCTCCTCGGATAATCAAATTTCCAACTGATTATCTTCATCGTTTCTTCACGTTTATGCTTGGACGCGTTCTGAAAGATCTTGGATTGTTCAGGCTCTGCAATCTTGAACCACCTAGTCTGGTCGACCTTTGATGGAGAAGTCTTAGCCGGTGGAGTCTACTCATCGTTAGATCTTTGTATAGGTGAAGAAGTACCGACATAGCCACCAACATAGTCTTCAGTATAAAGGTCATCCAAAACCTGACCTTTAGTAGTAGTATAGGTCGGCTTTGTCACTTGATCTATTAACCGTGGCTCCTACCTTGTGTACGCAAGCATGCTGGGAAATATTCAAGGTCAGAGGAGCAAAGACATGTTCTGGATGAAGGTGCTACTGTTTTTTACTAATATATTCGTTAAATTCTAAAAAGTTACTTTATTAAAGTTATTAGATTAAAATCAACAATAAAATGTTACTCCTACCTTGTCTACATCGTGATGTGAAGGTGCTACTGTTGATCAACAGTTAACAGATCAAGTGACAAAGCTGACCTATACAACTACTGAAAGTCAGGTTTTGGATGACCTTTATACTGAAGACTATATAGTATTAGAGACTTAACACGTGTGTTTTTACTAATATATTCGTTAAATGCGAAAAAGTTGCTTTTTAAAGTTAGTAGATTAAAATCAACAATAATCAACATTTGTTTCCTTTGGTTTTCTAGGTAATAAGAATCAAATGTATGTATGCTAATATACTCATATAGTATTAGAGATTTAACACATGTGTTTTTAGTAATATATTCGTTAAATGCCAAAAAGTTGCTTTATTAAAGTTATTAGATTAAAATCAACAATAAAAAGTTACTCCTACCTTTTCTACATCGTGGTGATGAAGGTGCTATTGTTGATCAACAGTTAACATATCAAGGGATAAAGCCTACTTATACTACCAAAGGTTTTGGATGACCTTTATACTGAAGACAATGTTGGTGGCTCTGTCGATACTTCTTCACTTATACAAGGACCTTGTCATGTGTTAGTGAGTTATTTTATGTTACACAAACTCACAATAACTTATGAAAAGAAGGTATCCTGATGAAGAAAACCAAGAGTATTTATAAGTATTGGACAAATAATTCATTTGAAAAAAAAAATAGAATCGAACATCATCTATAGTCAATTCTTCTGACAATTACCAACTAAACATCTGTAGTAAAATGTTTCGCAACAATAAATAGCTGAAAAGCATGGACGGGAATCCTATCCGAAATCTTAGGTTTAGAAATAGCAATGAATTACCTAGGGAATATCTGTTAAAATCTGTACCCATCAATGACGACCAAGGGCGCTGCTGAAAATCTCATCTAAAATCTTACCCGTATCGGTGATCCCTCAATAATACATCGACGATTACCTACAGATAATTCTGTCGGTAAACATTTGTCAATGACAATAATTTTTTTTTCAGGTTTAGACTAGTGATAAACTATGAGCATATATATATTTTTACACTTATATTTTGATTTTTTTAGTCCGTCAGTAATTATCAATAGATGTCGTTCGTCGGTGATAGTCAGTTTTATAGTAGTGTCTGTGAATCTACACCTAACTGGTTTTTAAAGACAAAAAACTAAACATAAAACAAAAACATATTAAGTGAGATGTCTACTTAACAAAAAGAAATACTCGTATTTAGGGGTGATTTATTTAATTTAATAACTTTAAATCTGAGTTTTGGGATATTTTTAAATGCTAATAAGAATCAAATGTATGTATGCTAATATATTCATATATAGTATTTATTAAAGACTTAACACATGTGTTTTTACTAATATATTCGTTAAAGGCTAAAAAGTTGCTTTATTAAAGTTATTAGATTAAAATCAACAACAATCAACATTCATTTCCTTTAGTTTTCTAGGTAATTCATCACATATATATTTTTCATCACCATATACAATTTTCCATAAGAGACAATTTCACATGTAGTCATACAAACATGTAAAATATCATATATACCTAAACAAAATAAAAAATATTATATATATTTTTATAAACATGTAATAATATCATATATGTCTATTTTATTAAAAACAAGTTAGAAATGACTATTACCTTTATTTCTAAAGCATTAAACTTTCTTATTTACCCATTTTTAACTTCCAAAACTCATATTTACTCACTTTTAACTTTAAAATTTTATATTTACCAATAAGCAATAGTTTTCTCAAATTATTATATTTAATTTTCTCATTTTTTTTAATAATTTTACAAATTTTATTTTATAACATTTATACATCATATATAGCAATTTTCTTTTATAACATTTATATCTTTCTCACAATCGTTCCTTCTGAATCTATGTCTACTAAATGGGTTTGGAGAATCACGATGGTCGCCACCAAGTACAGGGGAACGGATGATCTTTTACATATGAAATAAAACTAAAAAGTTAGGTTATAAAAATAATATAATAGATAATGGTAGAATGGTTCTAAAGTAAAAAAAAATTTAATTAAGTATATATGATATTTTTAGTTTTGGTTGGATATATATAATATGGGTTAGGATATGGTAAAAAGAGTTTTAAAAATAAGAAGGGTAAGAAAGATTTTGGGCTTGACATGTGTACTTTTATTGTTTTTGAAGGGAGGGCATATTGGTCATTGTGTCAAATATGTCTAGTCATTGTATAATATCATGTCTGGTCATTGTGTCTAATGTTAGGTCATTGTGTCAAATATTTTTCATCATTGTGTTATATGTATTCATCATTTTGTTTTACGTTTTATATAATTTTGTGTTATTTTTGTCACTGTTTTTTATGTATTATATATAACATAGTGATAAAAAATAATTGACACAATGACCTGACATTAGACACAATAACCACACTTGACATTACACAATTACCAAACCTGAAATTACATAATTACCTAACATATTTGACACAATAACATTAGACAAAATGACGAGCAAATTACACAATGAGCTGGAAAACGTAATTTTTTTCGTTTTTGTATATATAAAGACACTATACTCGTTTTAAAAATAAAAAACGCTCGTTTTCGTTATTGTGTTTTACGTTTTAGATAATTTCGTGTTATTTTTGTCATTGTGTTTTATGTATTATATATATATAACACGGTGATGAAAAATATTTAACATAATGAATTGACATTAGACACTATGATATTGATATTAGAAAAATATTTGACATTAAACACAATAATGAAAAATATTTGACACAATTACTTGGCACTATACACAATGACGAGCAAATTACACAATGAGCTGGAAAACGTTAATTTTTCGTTTTTATATATAACGACACTATACTCGTTTTAAAGATAAAAAACGCTCGTTTTTATGGTGTCAAATGTCAGGTTTGGTTATTGTGTCAAATATTTCTCATCATTGTGTTATATTTATTCATCATTTTGTTTTACGTTTTAGATAATTTCGTGTTATTTTTGCCACTTCTTTTTATGTATTATATATAACAAAGTGATGTAAATATTTGACACAATTACCTGACATTCGAAAAATATTTGACATTAAACAAAATGATGAAAAATATTTGACACAATTACTTGACATTAGACACAATTACCTGACATTAAACACAATGACAAGCAAATTACACAATGACGAGCAAATTACACAATTAGCTGGAAAACGTAATTTTTTTTCGTTTTTGTATATAACGACACTATACTCGCTTTAAAGATAAAAAAACGCTCATCATTATAGTGTAATTTTTTTTTAAAAATAATGTCGTATGTAAAAGTTATTAATGTTTAAAAAAAAGGGAGAACTTGATAAAAAGTCAACAAAAGTGGTCATGAATAAAATACCCTTACAATAACTTTTTTCTGCTACAATTTGATATCAACCATTAAATCATTCTTAATTTGATCTACAATTTGATCTAATGTCCCTGAATTATTCTTACCCTTTTTAGTTTAAAAACTCTTTTTATTTGAAGTTTTTCCTATATAATATTTAAGCATGTTTATGTTTATGAGGGGTACTTTCCATCAAACCATTTTTTTTCTAATTCTTCCCGGAATTAACACACACTTGCATCTTATCTATTGCACATGGCCATTATTTAATGACATCACGAACTCATCAATGGCTTTATCAGAGCTCCCACCTTCACTGATTGACTCTCTAGCTAACTCCTTCCATTTTCTTGCATTCTTCTTGATCTCCAAACCCATATTTCCTTCATTCATCACCTCATTCAAACACAACACAAGTTCTTCTCTTTTCACCATTCCAAATCCACCTTAGCCCTAACACCTACACACCATACATCCGCTATAAACTTGGCATCGGTCAACTGGTCAGCCCACTTTGGAACCCCGACCCCAAGGCTCAACCCTTCTAGCGTGGAGTTCCACCCACAATGAGTCACAAAACAACCCACTGAACCATGAGCCAACATTTCAAGCTGGTTGCACCAACTCACAATCATACCCTTTTCTTGATTTTGTGTGGCTAGATCAAGAAACCCTTTTGGCAATTTGTATCTCTCTGAATCTTTAACCACCCAAAGAAAGTAAAACCCACTATCTTGTAAACCCCATGCAATTTCTTCCATTTCTTGTTGTGTTAGTGACACCATGCTCCCAAAAGATATGTAAACAACCGAGTTTGGAGGCTTGGTATCAAGCCATTTGGTGCATGCATCGTCAAGTGGTTTCCATAGACTTGCACCATACCCTTCGTCACCTCCAATTCTTCCATCTAAGTAGGCTGATGGCACCATTGGACCTATAAGTTTTGCTGGCCATTTCTCCCATGTGCCTTTCACCACCTATTTCAAAATTATGTCGAAACAAGTCAATTATTGTAACTTGTAAGTACATTTTGAATAAATAGTACACGTTACTAATTAATTTAAATAGGGCTCACACATCTTAATTACTTAAAACTTTATTCAGGGCAAGTACAGTACTACACAACTTAAAAGAAAACAATTTACCTAAAATTCTAAAAATTATTCGGAAAACTTCACATAATAATAACTAAGTTTTTCATCCGTTTAAATTTTAATCACTCAAACATTTTTTGTCTGGTTTTAGTCTCCTGAGTTTCACGTGTTGTTCTAATCTTGAGCGATTAACAGGTTAACATGTTACTTTTGTTTGGATTTTATTTTTTGGATATAGTGAAAATGTTGGTTTAATTACTCTTTTTGGATTCCATTTTCACATTATCTATATAATAAAATCCAAAACAATAACATGTAACATGGTAATTGCATAAGATTGGAACAACATGTGAAGTTTGAGAGACAAAAAAAATTGTTTGAGTGAATAAAATGAAACTGATGAGAAATTGGTTACTATCATGTTAAGTTACCCCTTCAAAATTGATAAATTTTTATGTTAAATTCTTTGTATTAAATTCATTTGAAACAAGTAAAACATTATTCATCAATAACCTCATATTCCAATGAATGAAAAGTGTTGCTGAAAATCCAATCAGCTTTATCCAAATTCGAAAACTGGTTTAGTTTCATCTTCAAATAGGCCGGATGACTTCCTGGTGCATTCAAAAAGCTCGGCAAATCTTCAAAGTTCAAAGGCGGAACACCCGGAATAACCACCGGGCAATCCTCCAATCTCAGCGGCAACCTCAGTAAGCCGCCATATATCCGGCTGAAAATGGCGGTAACAGCGGCCGAGTTGGTGAAAAAAGGTCCCCCAAGAATCCCATTTTCCTTAGCCACCTCGAGAGCCCAAGGCAAAAAAGAGTTGTACACAACAAAAGTGATGGGGTCCTTGGTTGTTTTGTGGTTGTTGATGAGTTGGGTGAGTGTTCGTGAGCCGTTGGATTTAAACGAATCGAGGAAGAGTTCCTCAGACTGGGCTTGAGCGAAACCACCCTCATCGAACCCGTCGGATATCAGCTCCACCGTGATGAGTGGGGAGGAGATAGAGGAGAGGGTGTAATGGGTGGTGGCAATGGTGGCTTTAAGGCCTTTTGAGGAAAGTCTTTTAGCAAATTGGAGGAGAGGGTTGATATGGCCTTGGCTTGGGTAAGGCAATACCACCACATGGCCTCCATATGTTTTCTCAACCTCCATAATTTTTTTGTAAGTATGAATTTGAGGGAGTCTATTGATGTATTTATAAGGAAGACAGTTGGAAAACAAATCGATTAGGAGTTACAACTTACAAGTTATGTTTTTGACCTAAAACATGTTGGGATTTCTAAAAAAAAATTTAATGCGACTTTCTTAAACCTCTACTCCCTTCGGGAGCAGTCCGGGTGTTCCTGTGAGCCATGCATGTATTTCCCAATGGGTTGTAACCTCAGTGGACTCGAACCCACAACTGGAAAAACTCTCTTTTTCAACCTGGAACAAGACTCGAACCCATGAACTTTCATTTGAAAAGTCATGGGGCTACCACTCTACCGGAAGACTTTGTGGTTGTTGGGATTTCTAAATATAAACAAGTTGGGTGAGGTATTAAAATAATTATAGTGATATAAACTAGTTACTTTACGTATTATAAAATAGATCAAATATGTGTGAATGGTATAAACGAGAAGGAATTTCCCTTTATTCTTTTTCTAAAAATTACCAGCAATTTTCTTTCACTTTTTTATTCCTTCGGCTACAAATCAACCTCTCTTTCCCATCTAGAAACCCCCTGCCGACACCCAACCGTGGCAGTGGACGTACGAGGTGAACCGGTTATTTCCGACGATCGGATCACTAGCCACGCAAAGTCGTACGTTGTAACCTGATGCCAAACAAGCAATTCCGCTCGTCGAGTGGTGTTTTCTCATACTCATGTAAACTGAAATATATTTATAAGCTCTCACAGAGTTATTATTGGTAATAAATGTATACGATATCCTCAAACATAAGAAATTTTTTTCTTTCAGTCGTCTCCAGAAAAGACTCGTGTTGGTAATATTTGAAGTGTTACTAACCTCATTGAAATCATGAAGAAACTATATATCAATGATGCATTAGTTATGTTTTTGTAAATCAAGAAGAAATTAACTTAGCTTTAAAGATATTAAACAAAACGGTTACACCTCAAAACATCCGAAAATAATACAGAATACGTGCAAATTACTTCAAATGAAAATGGCCCCATTCTACAAAAGCTAAAGTTTTATCCTCAGGATTATAATATACTAGTATTAATCCTATTGAAGCTGCTAGATAAAAACACATTCATCATATGGCATGACCAACTAGGTCACAATGGTAACATAGTAATGAGCCATATAATCAAAAGCGTAAATGGACATCCCACTCGTATATTTTAAGTCTCGCTACCACAAGATTTATCATGTGTAATATGTTCTCTGGACGAACTCATTAACCGGTCCCCATCAGAAAAACAACCGATCGAAGTAAACACCTCATTTTTTAAACGAAGATATAAATCTTGATCGTTTTAACAAAAACAAGTTATCCCTTTGTGAGTAGTGTTGCTGTTTATATGTGGTAGAATGTGATATAATGGGGGCATACTTTCTCTGATAACCAACTTCTGTAAGTTTGTGCTAATTGTGTGTAATAAGCATTGTAGTACTAGTATACTTTGTTGTAAACTTTGGTCCATTGTGTTATGAACTAGAAATCTTGTTTTCCGGTTACGTCATATTTTGGGTTGGTATTTCCGTCTTCAGGTACCGCTCTATTAACGTTTAGCTACATGTTCAACTCAACCTACAAATCAAGATCTGAGGACAAATGTTTTGTAGATGTTTTTGGGAGATTTGTAGCTGAAATTGTTATGCAGTTGCAGTTTTCAAACACACATTAATTTCTCGTTAAAGATGGATGGTGTCTATTACATGTTATGCTAAGCTTTGATCTATCTAAGGTTTGAGGTCAATGCAAGTGCATCATCGGTCAATGTACAAAAGAACAGAGCTAGAATTATTGGACATCAAATTTGAAACATAAGGTGCACATGTGTATTTTGAGTTTAATATCTTCATATTTTTACTTATGTGACAGAGCCGGAATTATTGGACATAACATATACCTAAGGCAAAAGAAGAAATCAATTCTGCTCATTCTTTACCTGTTGAGGCTGTTTACATCAATCAGAACTTTTCACAGCAAGTTTACAGATGAACGAATACTAATCCTATTCAAGAGAGAATACCGGGCTGGCAAGGAATCTCATGGGGAAGATAAGGAGGAGATAACATCTATCTAGTTTTATGTTTATCTTTATCTTTAAGTTTGTCTGTGTAAGTTTTGTTTTAAAATTCGTTTTCCTTTTTGAGTCCAATTAGAATTGGTATGTGGTATTTAAATAGGGTTTAGAATAATGAAGTTTGTATTCATTTTTCAATTATCAATAAAAAAGTCTTGGATTGTCTTCCAATATCGGTGTTATCCAATTAATTTCCAACAATCGGTATCAGAGCTCAAGGTGATCTAGGCTCCTGATAACGACATAAGTGTGGGGCTAATAACCACACGGAAATCGGAAGACGTGGGGAGAGTAACCACGGTTCCGATTGATAGTCACATAGTCGTGACCTGCCGTTTCCAATCAGAACCAAGAAGAGGAAGAAAAGAACAATTGAGAGGTATACCATGGCAGACGGTAACGATGACCAACACCATGCGATGATCATACAACAACGAGAATCAAGTGCAACCTTTTTGCATTGTCCAAAACTCACCAAGTCAAGTTATACTACCTAGGTCGAGATCATGGAATCCATTCTTGGCGCCCAAGGCTTGTGGGAAGCCGTCGACCCAGTAGTTGGAGAAGCAGCAGATGAAAAGAAGAACACGATGACAAGGGCTATCTTATATCAAGCGTTACCGGAAAACATCCTCCTCCAGGTTGCAAGAACCAGAAGCGCACGAGAGATTTGGGAGTCCCTTCGGGTCAGATTTCTTAGTGCAGATCAGGTACAATAGGCACGTTTACAAACCTTGAAGTATGACCTAGAACAGTTGAAGATGGGTGAAAATGAATCCATAGAAGACTTTGTAGGCAAAATTTCTGAGTTTGTAAACAAGTTTAACTCTCTAGTGTTGGGTCTAAATAATATAATGATATTATCAATCGAACGATCCAGACGAAAAACGAAGATTTTTAGTGTCGGCGACACTCACAGTGTAGCCCGGGAACATGGTGATATTCTGAGAGTGTTGTCATGGTGAATGGAAACATTTACTAGGGTTTCTCAAGGCATTAGGTTTTCATTTGTAATTGTTGGTTTTCTGTGAGCCACCACCCCGGGGGAGCTCACCCGGGGTGGAGCTATGTAGTTTCTTTGTATAAAATCAATGAAATTTATAGCTTTAGATCTTCTATATGTTTCTATTTTCTTGTTTGATTGTTTGTTTGGCTCACAACCACCCGTCTCTACTCTTTTCTATAAAAAACGAGGCTAGAATCAAGATTTGGGGATCTATCAAGTGGTATCAGAGCCCAAGGTTACTGATTTCGGCTTCCTATTGATTGGATCAACTTCAGAAACCCACCAGAGACGTTAAACGAGGCCAGATCTGAAGATTTTTGGTGTTCTTGCGAGTTTTTTGCGTTTTTCTAGGGAGGGCAGTTCATCGGGCGACACTGCTCATGCATATGGCGACACTCATCTTCATCTGGCGACACTCATATTCATCCGGTGACACTAAAATCTTGAACGCAAGTTCACTTGCGACACTATTGGCGACAGTCATCACTGCCGCCATATCTTCACTACTAGCGACACTTGTGGCGACACTATCCAAATACTCTTAAAAAAAGTATTTTAAGAAAATTTTATTGGATGAATTTTTGAGTGGATGTTGTAAAGAAAAGGAGGATCATTGTCCAAAAACTGAGAAACAACGTTTTCAGGTTTTTTTTTTTTAAATTTGGTTTCTTCGGCAATATGTACAACGTCTTGCGTGGACCAGCCGTATTTCCTTTTATTAGATTTCAAGATTGAGTCATGGGAAGCAAAGTCAAGCAGATTAGTGACAAGCTGGTTATTTGAAGTTAATTACATGGTATTTCAAACCCTTATCATTTGCCTAAATTTAGGAGGATCTAACATTTCCGGGGGAGAATCACCACAAAAGGCTTCAGATTATCAGTCGAGTTAAGAAATGCAAGACTAAGTGGGTCATTGATGTTAACTTATATTTTTCTTTGGCGGAGAGTAGGCTAAGAAGTGATCAAGCATTCGTGAATGTCAAGAACCTTTGTCCAAAAAACTAGATCACAGTGTTTTCAAGTTTTTGGAAATTTTGTTTCTTTGGTAATAGGAGATCCGGGATATTCGAAGGTCTTCTCAACTGTCCAAGATTTGAGGTTCATGTCTTGGATTTAGAGTTTTGTCGTCTTTTGAAGACCTGATCTTTTGGTACTGATCAGTGAAAGTTCAAACCTTTATCATTTGCCTACAAGTTAGGAGGATCTACACTTGAGGGGGAGAATCATAGTGAAAAGTATCGGACTATCAGCTATTCCTGAAGACGTTTGACAATGTTGATCTTTGGATATATCAGGATCTCAAGAATCGTTGGATCATTTCAATATACATTGACAGAGTTAAACATCTTCATGTTAAAGCCGGTTATTTGATGTTAATCGTTGGAAGTTCAAGCCCTATCTATTGCCTACAAGATAGGAGGATCTACATCTGCGGGGGGGAGCGACAATGAAAGACGTCGTGTTATCGGTTGATTCATGAAGATGCAAGACAATGTCAGAAGATATTGATAGTATCATTCTCGGGGGAGATTGTTGGGTCTAAATAATATAATGATATTATCAATCGAACGATCTAGACGAAAAATGAATATTTTTAATGTCGGCGACACTCAGAGTGTCGCCCGGTAACATGGTGACATTTTGAGAGTGTCGTCGTGGTGAATGGCGACACTTACTAGGGTTTCTCATGGGAGTGGCGGCTGGCTTGTGGAACAAGACTCAGGGGCTATAAATAGGGCATTAGGTTTTCATTTATAATTGTTGGTTTTCTGTGAGCCATCACCCCAGGGGAGCTCACCCGGGGTGGAGCTATGTAGTTTCTTTATACAAAATCAATGAAATTTATAGCTTTGGATCTTCTATCTGTTTCTATTATCTTGTTTGATTGTTTGTTTGGCTCACAACCACCTGTCTCTACTCTTTTCTATCAAAAACGAGGTTGGAATCAAGATCTGGGGATCTATCAAGTGGTATCAGAGCCCAAGGTTACTGATTCCAGCTTTCTATTGATCAGATCTACTATAGAAACCCGCCAGAGATGTTAAACGAGGCCAGATCTAAAGATTTTGGTGTTTTTACGAGTTTTTTACGTTTTTCTAGGCTGGGCAGTTCATCGGGCGACACTGCTCATGCATATGGCGACACTCATCTTCATCTGGCGACACTCATATTCATCCAGCGACACTAGTGGTTGGCGACACTAAAATCTTGAACGCAAATTCACCGGCGACGCTATTGGCGACAGTCATCACTGTTGCCATGTCCTCACTACTAGCGACATTTGTGGCGACACTCTCCAAATACTCTTAAAAAGTATTTTAAGAAAATATTATTGGATGAATTTTTGAGTAGATATTGCAAAGAAAAGGAGGATCGTTGTCCAAAAACTGAGAAACAGCGTTTTCGGGTTTTTAAAAAAAATTGGTTTCTTCGGCAATATGTACGACGTCTTGCGTGGAGCAGCAGTATTACCTTTTATTGAATTTCAAGATTGAGTCGTGTGAAGCAAAGTCAAGCAGATTAGTGATAAGCTGGCTATTTGAAGTTAATTACATGGTATTTCAAACCCTTATCATTTGCCTAAAATTAGGAGGATCTAACATTTCCGGGGGAGAATCACCACAAAAGGATTCAACTTATCAGTCGAGTTATGAAATGCAAGACTAAGTGGGTCACTGCTGTTATCTTATATTTTTCTTCGGGGGAGGGTACGCTAAGAAGTGATCAAGCGTTCGTGAATGTCAAGAACCTTTATCCAAAAACTAGATCAATGTGTTTTCAAGGTTTTGTAAATTTTGCTTCTTTGGCAATAGCGGATCTGGGATATTCAAAGGTCTTCTCAACTGTCCAAGATTTGAGGTTCATGTCTTGGATTTAGAGTTTTGTCGTCTTCTTAAGAACTGATCTTTTGGTACTGATCAGTGGAAGTTCAAACCTTTATCATTTTCCTACAAGTTAGGAGGATCTACACTTGAGGGGGAGAATCACAGTGAAAAGTATTTGACTATCAGCTATTCCTGAAGATGTTTGACAATGTTGATCTTTGGATATATCAGGATCTCAAGAATCGTTGGATCATTCAAGATACATTGACAGAGTTAAACATCTTCATGTTAAAGCCGGTTATTTTATGTTAACTGTTGGAAGTTCAAGCCCTATCTATTGCCTACAAGATAGGAGGATCTACTTCTGCGGGGGAGAGCGACAATGAAAGACGTCGGGTTATCGGTTGATTCGTGAAGATGCAAGAAAATGTCAGAAGATATTGATACTATCATTCTCAGGGGAGATTGTTGGGTCTAAATAATATAATGATATTATCAATCGAACGATCCTGACGAAAAACGAAGATTTTTAGTGTCGGAGACACTCAGATTGTAGCCCTGGAATATGGTGACATTCTGAGAGTGTCGTCATGGTGAATGGCGACACTTACTAAGGTTTCTCAAGGGTAGTGGCGGTTGGCTTGGGGAACAAGGCTCAGGGGCTATTAATAGGGCATTAGGTTGTCATTTGTAAATGTTTGTTATCTATGAGCCACCACCCCGGGGGAGCTCACCCGGGGTGGAGCTATGTAGTTTCTTTGTACAAAATTAATTAAATTTATAGCTTTGGATCTTCTATCTGTTTCTATAATCTTGTTTGATTGTTTGTGTGGCTCACAACCACCCGTCTCTACTCTTTTCTATCAAAAATGAGGCTGGAATCAAGATCTGGGGATCTATCATCTAGGATCCGATCTCGATGAAAAGGACATTGTTAAAAATTTGTTAGATAGTGTCCCGAATAGGTTTCTAGCAATCGTAGCTCCAATCGAGCAGTTTGCAGACCTAGACACTATGACTTTTGAAGATTGTATCGGAAGGTTAAAGGCATTAGAGGAATGGATCAAAGGTCGTGAAGTAACCATTGAAAGGGGCGACAAACTATTTTACTCTAAGACCGACGCACATGGAAAAAGAATCGGTGAGCATGAAAGAAGACAGTCTTCAAGCCGCGACCGAGGATTAGATTGAGGAGGCCTAGGAAGAGGTCGAGGACGAAGTTATTGCAGGGGTCTTGGAAGACTTCAATCACACGATGATAACCATGGCGACGGTCAGAATAGAGAAAACCATGGCCAAGGATGTGATAAGAAGAACGTTCGGTGTTATAATCGCAATAATCTTGGGCACTTCGCATGGGAGTGCACCAAGCAACCTGAACCAGAAGTAAATCTGAATCAAACAGAAACCAAGGCTTCAAATCTTATGATGCGTTGGCCGAAAAGGTTGAAGATCGAGTCCTCGTAATTAAGGAGAAGGTACACCCGGAAGTTTATAAAAACCAATTTGATGATGACTCTGTTTGGTATCTATATAATGGGGCCTCAAATCATATGACGGGTCGGAGGTCTCAGTTACTAAACTCAATTACAAAGTAATCGGTTTGGTAAAGTTTGGAGATCGTTCGAAGGTTCGAATTGAAGGAAAAGGATCCATAGTCTTCATTTGCAAAAATGGAGAACAACGAGTTGTTAATGATGTATACTACATACCGGACTTATGTAGCAACATACTAAGTAATAGACAGTCCTACCGAAGATGGGTACAAAATATGGACAGCTGAGGATCACTTGTGGTTGTATGAAGAAGATGACCAATTGTTAATGAAGGTGCCAAAGAGTCCAAACCGACTTTACAAAGTTGATTTGAAGATTGGAACACTGGTATGTCTCTTTAGTTTATAAACGGCCTAGCATGGTTTGGCATGCTAGGCTTGAACATTTAAATTTCAAGTCTATAAGCCACATGAAATCAAGAAACATGGTGATCACATATGTAATGCATGCATGCTTGGTAAGCAAGCCATAGATCCTTTTCCAAAACAAACAACATGTCGGGCATCTAAACCATTGGTGCTAATCTACACCGATCTGTGTGGACCGATCTCACCTCCTACACTAGGAGGAAATCGGTATTTTATGCTTTTCGTTGATGATTATTTATAACATCCCGGAAATCCGCTAACTAACGGGTCGGGTTAATGAGGAAACGAAATCTATTTTAAACAATTTCAGCTATAACGGTTTCGCGTGGAGCTTGGTTTATCAAAGTTGGAGGACCCGGTTAGCCGTTATTTCAAAGGTTCGAGATCGAAACGCGTTAAATGAATTAGGAGGGACCCGGAGCGAAACATCGGGATATTTATAATCCATCAAATAGAAAACCCTAGGCCATTCGGCCTAGGTGTGTACTCGACGGCAAGGGGAGACGACCGAGAAGGGGAGTCCGACACAGAGGAAGGTGACGACGGTGGTTCTACGGCGGCATCTAGCCAAGAGGACTCCATTAAGCGAAAGGTAACACCCTAATATCACTCCTTAGTTTCTCGTATCAGTTTTGCATGAAAACCCGGCTAGGGTTTGGCGTTATGGGCAAGATGAGCGACGGGGAGAGTGGGGGGTAGCGAGTAGCCGACTGTGATGGTGGTTACAGGTGGTAGCAAGTGGCTGACTATGGTTTGGGGCAGCGTATGATGGTGGCCTACGGCGAAGGAAGCTCGACGGCAACCCGGTGACGGCAGTAGCCTAAGGTATGGTTCACGGCGGTACCTGGAGACGTCAATGAGGGGGTGATAGCTGGCGTTAGCGGCTGAGGTGGCGCTCCTCAGTGGTAACCGACGAGGACGACAAGGGTATTGCTTCCGGCTAGTGACTTGGCACGGGCAGAGCACGATGTGTGGGTTGTTGTGGCGTTAGCCGCTAAGGTTTCACGGTGATGAAAACGAAGTCGGCACGGTGGTGGTGCCGGGTGGTACACGGCTAAGGTATTGTCCAACAAGGAGGATGTTGGAGCATGAAGATGGAGCACAGGAGGCCGGTACGGCGGCAACCGATCATGGGGATGGCTACACGGTGGTGAACGGGGAGGGAAATGGAATCGGGTTACACCCGATTAGAGTTTTTGCGAGCTTATCGTTTGCATGGCAGGCTTTGGACGTGCATGAGAGTCTCGGCTCGTGTACAGGTGACTTATGAAACCAAAGTTTTACGTGGCATGTGAACCTGCATGCATGCGAGTTCCAGAAAGGTTCAGGGTAAACCAGTTTGGGCAGATACGTGGAGGAGGGTTTTGCATGGATGTAAGGGATGTGCGGATGAGACAAGTATCGGGAACATTTATACTTATATGTAATTTACACATGTCTAGGACGTACTCTGACCGTGTGACCATACGTTGGCAGGTTCGGGTTCGCACAAGGAGACCATTGTAGTACTAGAGTTGGATCTTCATATCGGTGAGTTTCTAATCCGCTCTTTTAAAATGTTTTTAACGTTTTTGGGGCTATCGTACATACTTTCGATACGTGTTTTATTACATTAAATATGCATCAAGCTTTGGTGTCTAACCCGATGAGTTTACAAATTTAAGTATTTAAATATGGGCTAAGGGACTATGCATTGTCCTTAAGATGTGTAGGTTAAAGGTGGGTAAATGTTCGTGGACCGTATAGTGACCTAATAGGGGTGAGTCGGGATTGTATTTTCAGGTTGTACGAGTATGACTAGAAGTTGTCACGGGTATGCATGTACGCGGTATTTACTTGGATAATGAGGCGTAGTATTTGTACGTGTGTTGCTATAGTAGTATGGTATTGTGTTAAGGGCTAGTCGGGGTGAGTCGGGATAAAAGCTAAACGCTTATGACTACGTGTAGGATGTATGTATTGTTCTAATGCTATGTGTGAGGTGCAGGTGTAGTTAACAAGTAATATACGTGTAGTGTGATATTACATGTTTATAATTGAGTTGTGTGTTTGTATGTCATTGTCCTTGTGGCACAGCGAGTGATGTGTTTGCATCGTCATCTTTATGACACGACAAACGGGATTTGTGAAGGACGAGGTCCTTCGGGAGGTCACCAAAGGTGACGATGTCCAACAGGACAGTGATGAGCCTGGGGTGTGTCGAATGCTCTGACGGGGGTAACCCTGACGAGGGTGCAGTGATGAGGTATGTGTTTGTGTGCTTATATATTTGCGTTAAATTGCATACAAGCGTTGAGTTATATTTATTGTGCATGAGATAGTATTAAGGTGGTGAGTAGAGTTAGATTGACCGTTGTGTCAGGATTGTGATATGGTGCTTACAATTATTATGTCAGTTGATTTGTAAGAGCCTTGGTCAAGGCTGAGTAAGTTGATGTATAGGGATCTGTTGTGTTAACCAAGTGTCGAGTTAATACATGTACTTGAGTATGAGTTATTAGTGTAGTATGTTTGACCTATGTCGATGAGACTGCAGTATTATTATTATTATGGGATGAGTCTTGGGTAATCAACTATTATGGGGTATCGCGTGATAACAGGGGTTATCTATTTGTTAATGAATTGTGGACCTATTGTATAACGACCGTGGGTCCTGAGTAAAGTTCAAATAACTTTTGTGACGAGTTGGCTTTTAATTAAATTAAACTATTAGAACTCACTTAGCGTAGCTGATTTTGTCTGTACGATAGATTGTTTTGCAGGTAAGCATTGCGTTGACGTATCTTGGCTTGGGAGCGGTGCTACTCGGATTGGTGTGCAAGCATACTTGAGGTAACTTAATGACATTAAATAGTAATTAATGTTTTTAAAAAGACTTCCGCTGTAGTTTAATATATCTAAAATGAGTATTTTCAAGGGAATAACCCGTTATGAGAACCAACTGTAGGGTGCCTGGTTTGTGGCCTTACATTATTCGAGGTATATGTGGATTTATACTTTAAAAAACAAGCATGATGCATTGGAAGTGTTTAAGAAGTTTAAACAGGAAGTAGGGCGGGAACACTCGTTGAAAGTTAAAACACTACGAAGTGATAGAGGCGGGGAATTCCTCAACATGTTATTCACTAGCTTCTGCGATGAAACCGGTATCAAAAGAATGTTTACGGCTCCTTACTCGCCTTAACAAAACGGTGTAATAGAGAGACGAAATCGAACTATTCTATATGCAACGAGAAGTATGATGAAAGCTATGGATCTTCCACAAAGTTTATGGGGTGAAGCAGTAAGACCCTCTGTATACGCTTTGAACCGGGTACACACAAAAGCCTTAAAAGAAGTCACACCATATGAAGCACTGCATGGAAGAAAACCAAACGTAACACACTTGCGTATCTTTGGTTGTAAAGCTCACATGAAGATCCCAGCCACTAATTTGAGAAAATTAGATGATAGAAGCAAAGAAGTAATATATTTGGGGACCGAGCCTGGAACAAAAGCATACAGGTTATATGAGTTGACTCAAAATTGGTTGTACGTGAGTCAGGATGTCCATTTCGAAGAAAAGGTAAAGTACGAGTGGGCCAGTTACAAAACCAATTTGGAAATAGGAGAAGGGCCTAAGTGGGTCGAGTTCGTGATTGGAAGTGAAGAGCCCATCTCCCATACTGTTTCGCCGACAAATGGGCCAGAACCGGAACATCAATTTGCTGGTCCAGAACCGGAAGAACAGGCCCAATCTGGGTAGCCCACAGATCCTCAAGCAGGGTCATCGGTTGATCCATATTCATGTAGTGAATTCAATGTTTTTTCGGACGATAACAATAGTGAAACCGGCCCAAGACGATCAACCCGGCAATGCACTATGCCACAAAGGTTCAACGATTTCGTCATGCTCCAACAAGAAGAGTGTTTACTCTTGGATGATGAACCTTACAACTTTGAAGAAGCTAAGGATGATAACGAGTGGCAGAAAGCTATGCGAGCTGAGTTATTATCAATTGAGCAAGCAAAACTTGGGAACTATGTCACTCGCCAAGTGGGAGTAAAGCAATAGGTTTGAAGTGGGTATTCAAGATAAAGCGGGATGCTAACGGATCAATAACAAAGTATAAAGCAAGGTTGGTCGCTAAAGGCTATGTACAAGAGACAGGGGTGGATTTTGATGAGGTTATCAGCAAGAAACGGGTGGCTAGTGTGTCATTTAGACGTGAAATCGGCGTTCCTAAATAAGGAATTGAATGAGGTTGCGTATGTAAAACAACCCGAAGGTTTTGTTATTCCTAGTAAAGAAAGCATGGTCTATAGATTGAGCAAGGCGTTGTACGGGCTTCGTCAACCCCCACAAGCATGGAATGAAAAGCTAGACAAGACCATGAAGCAATTGAACTTCATCCGACGCTCAAGAGAATCAGATGTTTATAAAAGAAGTACAAAAGGAGAGTTAACAATTGTGGGGATTTATGTTGACTTGATTGTTACTGTTTCAAGTTAAGGAGAAATAAACAAGTTCGAAGAACAAATGAAGGGTGACTTTGACATGCAAGACCTTGGCATACTCTCCTACTATTTGGGTTTAGAAGTTATACAGCAAAGAAACCGAATAGAGGTGAAACAGGAAGCATATGCCAATAAATTACTTATGAATGTTGGTATGCTTGAATGTAACTCATCGAGATACCCCATGCAACCTAGATTGCAAATGACTAAAGATGAAGAAGCACAACCCATAAATGCAACAAAATACGTAAAATCATCAGGAGCTTAAGGTACTTAACTTATACAAGACCTGGCCTAAGCTTTTCGGTGGGATCCGGTTCATGCAAGAACCAAAACGGTCTCATATGCAAGTGTTAAAGCACATATTGCGTTATGTAAAAGGGGCCACAAGCTACGGCTTGTGCTATGGCTGTGAAGGTAGCGATGAGTTGATTGGTTTTTTTGTGATAATAGCCATGGATCGGACCAAATGGATGGAAGAAGTACAACGGGTATGGCGTTTTACTATGGGAGATCGCTTATCTCTTGGAATTCACAAAAATAACAGACATTAGCACTATCTTCTTGTGAATCAAAATAAATGGCAGCAGCAGCCACGACATGTCAAGCAATGTGGTTAAGAGGGTTGTTGAGTGAACTAACCGGAACCAAAGAAAATGTAACTTTAAAAGTTGACAACACATCAGTTATTTCCTTGATGAAGAATCTTGTGCTTCACAAAAGAAGCAAGCACATAAACACAAGGTTTCACTTCATTCAGGAATGTGTTGAGCGAGAGGAAATACAAGTAGAACATGTTAATGGAGACAAGTAAAGAGTTGACACACTCACAAAAGCTTTACCAAGAATCAAATTTGAAGAAATGCGAAATCTACTTGGAGTAGTAGATCTGGGAGCAACGGAAGAAGATTAGGGGGTGAATGAATGAATAATAATACTATTCAAGAGAGAATACCAGGCTGGCAAAGAGATCTCATGGGGAGGAGACCACATCTATCTAGTTTTATGTTTGTCTTTACCTTTAAGTTTGTTTGAATTTGTTTTGTTTTAAAATTCATTTTCCTGTTTGAGTCCAATTAGAATTGGTGGTTTATAAATAGGGTTTTGAATACTGAAGTTTGTATTCACTGTTCAATTATCAATAAAAATCTTGGATTGTCTGCCAATATTGGTGTTATCCAATTGGTTTCCAACAACAGAGAGATGGGAAAAAAGTTAGATTTGAGGAGCCGAACTCGAAAAAAGTTAACTTTGAGGAGCCGAACCCGTTTGCAGCTAAAGTGGCTTTGGGTACAAGTTCTTAAATAGGTAACAAATGAACCTTTTTGTTAAAAGCAAAAAAATTTATGTAAATTTAAAACTATATTTATGGTTTGTTGGTTCATGATTCTAAATTTTGTTATCTGCAGCTACCTGTATAACATGTGAATTGGCTCAGTCAGGTAAGTATGTCATCAACATTGATCTCAATTTTCATTTGACAACCAGTTGGATTGAGGGATAAAACTCCACATCAACGTTGAGTCTAATCAAGTAAGTTTCAACTCCCAAAAGCTACAGTTATTTTAACTTCTTTTACAGATTAAATTAATATACAACAAAATTGAGAAGAAAGAAAATAGATCGCATATTAAATACAGTTTTGAGTTGACGAACTACAAAAACTCAACCCATGAAAGTTTCATAATGAAGATTTTAAGTTAAAGATCAAAGTTTCAACTACATAACCATATAAATTCATTAGTAGATACATAAGCTAAATGTTATTTATAGTCTAGCTATCCCAATCTTGGTTCTGAGTTAGGCTTGATATATAAGATAAATGGTACTTATAGTGTCGCTACATCCAAATCTGAGTCGGGCTTGATATGGGATTGAACCGTGTCTAGCTATCCCAATCTTGGTTCTAAGCTACAACAACAAAGGAGATCTACGTTAGGGGGCCCGGGGGTTTAGACCTCAGGGCACTCCGACACTCAAGTCAATAATTTATACAAGATACTCATGTGTATAAGTACATATATATATATATATATATATATATATATATATATATATATATATATATATATATATATATATATATATATAAACATATAAGCATATATAAACGGTAAAATATATGAAGTAATAAGAAGCTAGTTGAAAAGCAAGGGCCAAGCTTGGTACAAGGAGCCACTTCAAGGAGATGCTTCAGCAGCAAGTAGTTGCTTCATTAGCAAGAGAGAGAGAGAGGAGTGAGATGCATATTGGGTATCTTTCTTATGTAAAATGGTATGGCTGGTATGTATGAGGTGTGCCCCTATTTATAGAGGCCAAATTGGTAAACTCTAATGGGCTTATCTAATATGGGTTGGTTCGGGCCAAATGGACCCAATGTTATATTTACTAGGCTTAGACATTAAATCAACTTCCATGAGGTAAGGTGATAAGTCCTAAATTGTACATGTTTTGCATGCATAATAATCCCCATATTATGGTACTAATTGAATAAAAGCTTTGCAATTGATACTTAAAACGTTTATATTTCACAATTGCAGGTTAAACGGTGTTCCAAGAGAAACAGAGCGAAAACAGCCTAAAAACACCAAGAAATAAAGCTTTTAGAAGGAACATGCCCGAGCTTTGACCCCCAAGAAAGTCAAAATTGGTCAACACTAGTCACCCATCATCAAAAAGACAAAAAAGGGAGCAGGCAAGGGGATGCACGGTCATGCATCCCATTGCATGGTCGTGCAAATGCCCTGCTTGCTCCCCAAGCATTCTCGTACCCTGTCATGTGTACCTTTTGATTCCCTAGGTGTTTGCACGCCTGTGCAAACCAATGCACGGTCGTGCATTGCTCATTTTGAGGCCTATAAATAGATGGCTTGGATTCTTCATTTCACACACCATTCCAGAGAGAAAGACACACTTATATAGTTTGTAGTTGTAGTTTAGAGTAGAGAGTAGAGAGTCTCTTCCGCTTTGTTCGTAATATGGGAGCCTACGAAACTCAGCATTATGATAGTTCGTATGGCCATTCGTGGCTAAACACTTTGTATTGCTTGGGTGAAGATAAAGTTTGGTTTATGTTAATGTTTAACTTTTTAGTCTAACGGTATGTTTATGTTCTTTAATTATTCGCTCTTAAAACCATCTTCATGATGTACTTTTTATTATTATATAAATTAGTCTTTACACATGTGAGTGTTCTTGATTTTAAAGTGTAAGACCGTAAAACCTTTTTAATCAAACTTCTCTTGAAACTTGTACGTCTTTATACAAGTGGATTTTGATAAGCCAAATCTTGGTTAATATTGATAAGATCGTACGTCTTTATACGAGCTTGTTATGAAACCAAGAATTGGTAAACTCACGTTGGGAATGGTGCGTCTTTATACATGATCCCATTGTTGCATCGCATCCCGGTAAACAAATTCTAATCACTCTTTTAATAAAAATAAAGGTGTTTAAGTTTGATGTCTTAAACCAACTCAGAGATAGATCTTAAGCATACGAATGTACAGATCTATTAACGAGTTGAGGGTAATGATGTCCCTGACCGGGAGTCTTACTATTTTATTATTAAAGAGCATAATTCGTGAACCAAATGTTGTGAGAACGAGGCTCTAGCGGTGTACCGTTCACACATTTTATTAGTCATAACATCATATTAGTTAAGATAACATCATTATATACAAGCAGATTCGAAGCTCAAAGCAATACTCATTGTGATCTGATTATTCTCGAGCTATTTACTTTCCTATTATTTACTATTCTCCTATTTACATTTCTGTTACACACTTCACGCACATTTTACATTTTATGTTATTTACTTTACCGTCATTTACTTTTCTGCTTCACAAGCACACAACACCCACTCACTAATTAAACCGGCTAAACAATAACAAACGTTGAGTATTGGAACTCGACCGTGTCCATTGGTTCGATACCTGGTTCTTACATAAACTATATTACGCTGCGATAGGTGATCTTTCCTATTGTGTGTGTTTTAAGTTTGAGTATTTATCATTTTATAAATTTAAAACCTGATCTCATGAACCCATCTCTAAATATTATATATTTTCTATATATACTAAACACACGGTGTCATAAGGTAACATCCCTTAGGAAAGCTAAGGTAGGGTTAGGTGAAACATGGGCAGGCTAGGCCAGATAGCCTAAGGAAGGGTCTTGTAACGGACGGGGTCGGGTCAAGGTAGATTTTGGTGAGGTGACGCACTGTAAGGTAGCACAGGGCCAAGCCCATTACTTCTGCTCGATCGTAAACCTACCTACGCCATCAGCCCCCCATTTAGGTGCAAGCATGATCCTAAGCGTGTTTGTGCCTGACTCAATCTATACTTTTTTCTAGCCCTAGTGCCCCACACTTTCTTTCGAAGTTATATATGGTTCATTACGTGGGGGTTAATTTGGAATGACCGTTAATGTGGCGGTTATCGTGCCACATACGCTATCAACTGTTCTTTAGACCATCTTAATCTGGTGTAGTCAATGGTAGCATTGCGACCAACGGTATTAATAAAATACTCATGTGTTTACCGCCTTTGGTGTGGCCAAGGATTATTGGTCGAAGATATGTCTACCATATAACAGTCACAAGGCCTTTTCATATTAACATATCATTGGGATAACCCAGTATTGTTGAGAGATGACTGCTCGACCAACTTATAAAGTATTATAGTAAGTTACTTCTTCAAAATGATCGGTCATGGTGGAGCAAAGGTAACCCAATTTCTCGTGTCTCTGAAGTGACTAGAGGTAAGTATGAGAAACTAACATGGCCAAATGCAATTGGGTAAGGTGGTATGACCGAATGTAATGCGGAGTAAGTGGCTAGTAATTTCCGACAGCCTCGTTAAACCTCTCTTGGAATGAGGTTTTCGTGACATATGGTAAACTGAGGTAACCATGACATGTGTTGAAGTCAGGTTTCCAAGTATGGGTCAAGGTAAGGTTCCCCTCACATGTGGTCATGTGAGTTTGTCATGTTGTGTGGCGA
The DNA here is from genome assembly GCA_023525975.1 of Smallanthus sonchifolius. Taxonomy (NCBI): domain Eukaryota; kingdom Viridiplantae; phylum Streptophyta; class Magnoliopsida; order Asterales; family Asteraceae; genus Smallanthus; species Smallanthus sonchifolius. The sequence goes on along the minus strand of CM042019.1, from coordinate 41,698,855 downwards.
GGTAAAGTTCCCACATCATACAATCAAGTAGTGCTCATATCATGAAACCACGTAGGTAATGTTACCGGTCTTTGATCAGGTAGGGTTTCCTTGGCATGTGGCCAAGTAAGGTTTGTAGCCAGTGGCCATGTAAGGTTATTGGCCTTTGATCATGTGAGGCTTCCAAAGGCAAAGTTGGGCAAGACCATGCCATGCCAGGTGGCCATATGGCAAGGTCTGGTAATGTCATGTCAAGGCCAGGTAGCATATATCCAGATGTGGGGTCATGCGAGGCTTGGATGGTCAAATAAAGCCAAGTCAAGTCGTGTAGACTATGGTAAGGCGAGGAAAATAAAGGCAAGGCATGGTCAAGTAACGTCAGGCAATGCCATGTCGACTGAGGTAAGGCAAGGAAAAGAAAGGCATGGTATGGTTAGGTAAGACAAGCCATGTAGGTTGAGTTTCTTCTTCGTAGTCATAAGCCTCCTTTCGTCATCAGTCTTTGAGAGATCTTGATTGGTCTTCTGTATTCTATATAGAACGGAGTGAGGTAGGCTTGGTATGTATGACTTGTCTTGGAGATATGAAGGTTTCCTTTTAGGTGCAATACGTTGACTTCCTTTGATTCTGAGTGGAGCACCTTGACTTAGTGGTTCAACGTTGCTGCTCCTTACCATACTTGTTGATATGCATGTTGTGATGAGTAAGGTAAGGAGAGTCCTCTGATGTAATCTTGACCTCCTCTTCTTTCCCTTCTATGAGTTGTCCCTTTCTAAGCATTTTTGAATCTTTGTCTTAAGCCCTTGTTGGAAAAATGGCCTTGCCACGTGGCTAGGACCTTCTTGCTAGAAGATTGGTCTTGCCAAGTAGCTAAGACGCGCATGGCCGGGAGCCTACTTATGTCATCCGCCCCCAGTCAGGTGCGAGCATGGTCCTAATCGTGGTTATACCTGACTTGAGTTATACTTTTTCCTTCCCGCATTTTTCATGATGTAAGAGGCATGGCGAAGACAAGGCCTTCTTTTAGGTTAAGCTTGGAATCTTGAAAAAGCAATTGAGGTTTAGCCCTAATATGCTTGGCTATGACAAGTGTGGCTATAATATCTTTTGTCATGACAAGTGTGGCCATCACACATTTGGTTAGGATAGGTTGGCTAAATACTTGGCCAAGGGAAGTTGGCAAAGTAAGGTTCTCCTAGCAGCTAGGTAAGTTCTCATGGTAAGTGCCCATGTTATGAGGCCAGGTAGAACTGCGTGACCTGAGGTCGAGTAAAGTAAGACGGTGTAAGACAATGCGCTCGACTTAAGAAAAAAATAAGTTAAGTTCAGTCCTCATGGTATAACACCAAGGGAGGTATTAGTCATGAACGTCATGTCTCATGGTACGACACAAGGCAAGGCACTTGGCCTTTAATAAATATATAAGTTTAGGCTATACTTCATGATGAAACATCATATGAAATGTTTCAGGATAAGTTTAAGCTAGACTTCATGATGCCATATCAGGTGAGGTATTCAACCTTTTGGCAAGGATAAATTTGAGCTAGACCTCATAGGCAACATCTAGTGAGGTGTTCTACAATATTAGATAAGATGATCATCCTTATATGAGTAGGTCAAACCTAGATCTCATGGAGCTTTATCTTGTTGTTTTATCATTCCATGCATTTTGTATGGCTTGTAGCCATAATTACTGGCTCGAGGTAGTTATTTAGTGTGTATGATGTTGTTGATCAGACAATATCAAATTACACATTTAGTAACTTGGTTATTGTTAACAAGTGTTTTGCAAAGTCGTATTATTATTTATGTTGACTTGCGTTTTAATGAATAATTTGTGCGCACATATTGACATGGGTAGGTCAAGGTCGAATCCCACGGAGCAATATTATATTAGGAGCTCACCCTTTACGTGAGTAGGTCAAGGCCGGACCTGATGGAGCAGTATTATGAGATACTTACCCTTTACATGAGTAGGTCAAGGTCGGACCTCATGGAGTAATATTATGAGGTGCTCAACCTTTAGTAATATGGCATAGTTTTTTTCCAAAAGTTATGAATTCACCCTTTGGATGATACGAAAATACGTGTGTTCTTGAATTGATCATGTAGAAGTATGTGGATATGATTTTATGGTAAGTTCCACATTTATGCCACGTTAGCCCTAAGAGGCTACGTAGATGACTTGACCTTAGGATCCCACAAGGCAATATTAACTATAATCTAGCCAGGCATGATAACATGGGAGCTAGCTAGGTATGGTGACTTGAAGTCTGGCCAGGAAATGTAAGATTTATTGAAGTTTGGTCAGGTAAGGCGACATGAGCTCCTACCAGACAAGATGAATTTGGCAAGTGACTTGAGATCTGGCCAAGTGAGGTGACTTAGTTTGGGAGCTCTCGCCAGGTAAAGAGATTTGAGTTGGGCTCTAGCAAGGCGAGGTGAACTCGCTTTGGCCAGGCAAGGCGATGTGGTTTAGGCTCTTGGAAGGCCATATGACTTGACTTGAAGCTCGGGCGATGTGTCTTAGAACTACGGCCAAGCAAGGTGAAATGCATTTCGAAAAGCAACTTGTGCTTTGGCAAGGCAAGGTAGCTTGACTTGGGACTCTAACTAGGCAAGGTGACTTGCGCTTTGGCTAGGCCAGGTGACTTTCGTTTTAGCAAGGCAAGGTAGCTTAACTTAGGCCTCTAGCAAGGTAGGGCGGCGTAACTTGGGACTTTGGCCAGGCAAGGTAACTTGTGATTTGTTCAAGGAAAGAAAAATGTCCTACTAGAGGCTCTGCCCCATGCATACAGTGAATTTTTGTCACCTCTTCGAACCTGTTGTCACACCCCAGTCCCAGGCACTGGTTAGTGGTGACGAATGGTACAGAAACACATAACGGAAGCTAAACCATCAATCTTTTATTTATAATCTAACTGTTTACAAACGATTATAAACAACTGTTACATCAAACAACTACTTTCTCAAAACATCCCGACAGATCAGCCTTTCTGCACCATTTTCTTTTCGTGGAATGCCAAACCTATAAGCCATCACCGAAAACCTACACTTTACTGAGCATCTAAGATGTGTGCCCAAAACAAGACAGGTCAACTTAATGTTGGTGAGTTCATGAACAGACATACTTTCAAAATCCTGTTTAAACAATCATCTTGAATAATCGCATGTCAAAGCTAGATAACAAGTATATGCAATACCATCATTTGCCATATACATAAACAAATGATACACCGACCATACTGCCCTATAACTGAGACAGTAGTTGTGACATCCCTGATTTCTAGGATTCTATGTCATGTATGATTCTATGCTTATGTTTGATTCTACTTTGTAACTTATTGAGAATTCTAATGCTATGAACCTATTTGTGCCTTATACTACTTGTGATACCATTTCAATTCAAACTTCTAAGCCTAGACTAAAGTGAGTATTCTATTGCACTTTAGAGCGGCTTATTTATTCTATTGTGATTCTATATCTGATTCTTGTGTACATACTGAACTTGTTACTTATGGTAACTTTGGATGCCTAGATTCCATCTTATTCTAAGCAATTAAAGTTTGTGACTTTATTGTTCTAAAGTAAAACTTAAAGGACCTAGTTACACATATGTAAATTTAGGGTTTCAAATGTAACAATTCTAAAAACTTGAACAATCTTCATCTTTTGCAACCCTAGTCCAAAAAGCTAACTAACTTTTCCTCTAAGCCCCCTTAAGCCCACCCTATAAACATACCAAGTTTCTACATCTTTGCCGTAGTGCCGACCCTCTTTTGACTCTTCTAATCTTCTTGTGATTCCAAAACATCCATCAATTTAGGTCTTTTTCTAAACTTTTTCACTAATAATTTAGGTTTTTATTAAACCTTCTAATAATTTTGGTTTACTCTTTATTTGTTCTTTATCTAATAATTTATCCTTCTTTTGCTAAATGATTGATTATTTAATTTGGAGTTAATTGCATAAATGGCCTCTGTGGTTTGATCAAATTGCATGTTTGGCCTCATGTTTTAAAAATTATAAATTTAGCTCAAACATTTGCGACCAGTTGCGCCTTTAGCCCCTGATGTTCACACCAGTTAGTTTTTAACGGAAACTTAACCCATGTGTCATCCATGTGTCATCCACGTGACTTACGACTGCAAACTTAATCTTAAAAATGAGTAATATCAGTAAAACTCAATAAAAAAAATTGGTAAAAGTCAATAAAAAATCGTAATAAATCAGTAAAAATCACTAATCATTTTATTGATTTTACTAATTTTTACTGATATTACTTATTTTTAAGATTAAGTTTGCAATCGTAAGTCATGTAGATGGCACATAGGTTATTAAGTTTGTAATCGTAAATCACGTAGATGGCACATGGGTTAACTTTCCGTTAAAAACTAACTGGTGTTAACATTAGGGGCTAAAAGACGCAACATGTCTGTTTAGACTAAATTTGCAATTTTTAAATTCTAGGGGCCAAACATGTAATTTGATCAAACCACAGGGGTCATTTATGCAATTAACTCTTTAATTTGGTTTTGTCTTTTTGTTATGTAACCCAACCCGACCCGACCTTACCAGAACCAGACCGAAAAAATTAATATTTAGAAATAGAAAACCGACCATCATAAAAAAAAATTCATGGATCCACCACTGCCCGTCATAACACGCGGGTTTACGTTTATTATTTTACTAACAACAACAAACTTAAAAAAAACATACTTTTCTTCATGATTAAAAACTATCGACTCATAACCGTGATCTTATATAAAATCAAAACCCTAACCCCAAACCCATATTCTACTAAAAAAAACATTATAACATACCTTACACTAGCTTCAGCTAACAAAATCCAAAAAATAAATTTTGGTTTTGGGGAAAACAATTTATTTGTAGCAATCAAAGAGAGTGAGAGTTGAGACCATAAACCCTGGATGTGAGTTCCCATCACATACGTGACAATTCAGCAAGAACCCTTTAGTAAACATAAAGGTACAATTCGGCACAAAACTTTCAGTTTAACCCGCCAAATCCCCACCCTACGGAAACCCTCCCCCTCCGTCCACCTCTCCCGCCGTGGCTACAGAGGCCTCTCCGCTGCACTCAGCCGTCGGCGTTATCGACGAACTAAACACGAAGAAGCTGGTATAATTTCCTATTCAACATTTCTGCTTATTCCAAGTTACTTTATGCTAAATTTCGTCATACCTAAATGATGATTTTTATTCAACCTGTTAATTTTTCACATTCTTATACCAAATCGTTTCAAGTTCAGTGGTTTGATTTTGATCCAAACCTAATTACATCTTGAATTGATCGTGATCAGTTTAGGTATTTCCTTTTTGGAACAAATACTTTTTTTTACTAATATGAGCAACGCACCGTTGCATCAAGGGCTGTCACTTACAATACTTAACTTGTCTGCAAAGGATGTACTTCAAAGCGGCCTGCACACTCAATAGGTTTCGCGAGCTTAGCCTACAACTTTTTTGGAATAAAAACATGTTAAGTTTTAACAATTATAAAAAGAGGGCAATTTCAGCTGGTAATAAGAATTAAGAAGAATTTATTGTTACAGAAAGTCTGGAGAGGACTCTTTGTAGTGAACTTCTTATTTAATGCGTGTTGCACGGGTTTGTTTGCAAGGACGACCGGTTGCAAGATGTTCAACGTTGAGAAGAAGAATTGATGATCATGCTGCAATAATTGCTGCAGAAAATGGGGTGCTTTTGACAAGATTCCGTGCGCGTTGTTACTCTATGCGAAGAGGTAGCAGTGGTGGTAAATCTAAGACGAAGAGTTCGGATTCTAAATTGGGGGAAATGTTGGGTGATGAGAAGAATGCTTTCTTTGTAGTCCGGAAAGGGGATCTTGTTGGTGTGTACAAGAACTTGAATGATTGTCAGGTGCAAGTTGGATCATCGGTACATTCTTTCAACATATCATTGCCTAGATTGTTGATTTATGTTTTTTCTTCTCTATGTTATCTTGGTTTGTTTATTTCTGTTTATTTGTAGGTAGTAGTTATCGGGGATAGGAGTTCTTGGAGACGTCGGATTAGGGTAATGAACTTTTGGGGGAGTGTATAGATATGTCTTAGACTTGCTTTTAGAGTTTTAGCCTTAACAGTAGCCCTAGCCTTAGATTCTTAGCCTTAACTGTGCCTTTGTCTTAGTTTTGCCATAGCGTATATAGACTTTCTTAGGGAGTGCATAGATATGTTCAAGGGGTACATGTTTTTTTCATGAAAAAATCTGTGTTATTTTGTTGCTACTATAGTTTGACCTGTTACCTGTTATGTGTTTATATGTTACCTGTTGCCTGAGCCACTTTTTATGATTACCTGGATATGTTATATGCTATATGTTGTACACGGAAAGAGGATTTTTGGAGCCGGGAGTCTCTCCGGGGGCAGCCTTTTCTTTCCCCTGGGATAGAGGAAAGGTTTGCCCCCATCCCACACTCCCCAGACCCTGCCAAAAGCTTGCTATTAGCGGGATTTTTCTGGATATGTTTGTTTGCTTGTTTTAGTTAACAAATTGTTGCACGAACTTTAAGTTCATCTTGTATGCTTCTTTCAGAACTTAAAGTAAACGGAGTTTCTAATGTAATGCATATTGATGTAATCTGCACAAAGTTGTTGCCTTGATTGTGAGTTGGTAAATCTTTGCGCAATGTTCTCAGTTTCAATAATCTTTTAGCAGGGCGGTGATATTTGTTTCGTGGTTTACATATATTCTCATCATAGTATTCTAGGTCATATATATGGTAGAATCATGGTTGCTAAGATCGAATCGTGGATCTAAAGATCCTACTTAAATGCCACAGTCTGTTTCATATGTGTTGTATTTTATATTAGAGGCCAAGTAAATTGTAAATTCATTAAAGATATAAAGTTTAAATATGATATCAGTAGTATAATATGACACATAGTGATTTAATTTATAAAATTAGGTTAATAAGGATTTTGGCGTTGAGCTTTTGAGGTTGAATGATCTCATGAAATTTACTCTTTTAGGACGCTTTAGCCAGTCAGTCCATAAAGTTATCTTATTTGTAGTTTATTAGTTCACTAGTTCAAGTCAAGCAATATCAAATTAGATGATCCTATGTCAAGATTGGCATCCTATGCAGGATTAACATGTATTTGCTGATCATGATCGTAAAGTTGTAAGATCTTAAGATCAAGTTTGGGATCTTAAAAACCATGTATAGAACGGTTTAACAGTAAACATTGTAAGAGGTAAATATAGATCTTTCAAAAGATTAACACATCATGTCTCTGTGTGGTCCTGATAGGTATGTGATCCACCTGTCAGTGTGTATAAAGGCTACACCATGCCCAAGGAAGCTGAAGAATATATGATTTCTTGTGGTCTTAAGAATGCACTTTATTCCATCAAAGCTGCAGATCTAACAGAAGAGTTATTTGGAAATCTTGTGGCATGTCCTTTCCAGGTAAAAGTGAAAGGAAAATGTAATGATGTCACTTTATACTGTGTTAGTTAAGACAGTTAAACGTGCCAAATAAATGATTTGTCAAATGAACATTGCATAAAAGATGGTAACTCTTTTCTGGGCCGTTGGATTTGAAATAGATTATAAATTGTAAGCTCATTTCTTGTTGTTCAATTGCAACCTAAATAAACTCTCTTTTTTCTATAGCAACCGCATTTTGCCTTAGGAGAACCGTCTAGTGATCATTTGTCCAAAAGAAGATTTCAGGAAGTTTTGGGATCCCAAAGTGAGGTAAGTTAAGTGTAAAGAACACAACCCCCCCCCCCCCCCCCTCCTCTCAAAAAATATAAATTATGTTGCAGTTTTGTCAAGTATATTGCTTTTGTTCATATATATTTTCATTATTGATGGTGTTTTGTAAATTACTTGCAGGAAGGCTTTGGATTAGCATCTATGTCAGGTGATCCTGCAAGGAAGCATGTGAAGTTGGAACATCTTGCAACTCAAGCTCTAACAACTAATGTGAGTAGTGACACCTAATTTATGCATGATTTGTTTTCAATTGAATATGCTAATTAAAAGGGAACTCGCTGGTTGTCACATTGTTCAAGTTTTTTATTTATATGACTTAATTGGATTGTTAATTTACAGCGTACTTGCATTCTTGAGTTTGATGGCGCGTCTAAAGGAAATCCTGGACAAGCAGGAGCAGGAGCGGTTTTACGAACCGATGATGGAAATTTGGTATAAATAATTTCCCGCTTCCTTCTCTTATGATACCTTGGTTTAAAAAGACGCAAGGCGCGCGCATCATGTACGGAAGAAGTTGCTCAATGTACAACTAAGTAGAAGCTACGTCTGTCTTATCTATTTTACATATCAACCTTTTCATCAAGTAAACCTTTCATAATTTCTTCATACCTTTGGTTGTTTTTACATATAAGCCTACTACAAACCCTAATTTTGACCCAAAAGTACACGAAGCACCGCCTCAATCCAGCACGCTTAAAACCAAGTATGATACTCAATAATAACAATACCTCCTTTTTGTAGATTTGTAGATTGCGTGAAGGTTTGGGTATAGCAACAAATAATGTTGCTGAATACCGGGCTATTATTCTTGGGTTGAGATATGCTCTTAGCAAAGGTTTTACAAGTATACGAGTTCTGGGCGATTCCAAACTCGTTTGCATGCAGGTATCTTCTGTGTTCTCATACTCAAAACTAGCCCGTCAAAGTTAGCAACTAATAAATATAATGCAATGGATGTGTATACTATAAGAATACTTTATGGTACAGGTTCAAGGTTTATGGAAGGTGAAAAATCAAAACATTAGCAAGTTGTATGAAGAAGCAAAGAAATTGAAGGATAAATTCCTCTTTTTCCAGATCGATCATGTTTTAAGGGTATGATCACACGTCTCATTTGCTTATTTCACGTGTATATTATGTTCTTTCCATCTATAGTGATTTGTTCCTCGAATCTGCTTCATTGCAAGCATACTGTCTTAGAGTGTTGTTCAATACAGAACCAATTTTAATTAGAGATCTGTGAGAACCACATAAACGCATGTACTTATTGCTTTAAATATGATACATAAGACAGTTATGTAACTGTATAACCGCCTCTCTTTCTGTCTCCCACTATATCTGGTCAGCACTAAGTACAAGTGCTTCTCTGGTTCTCGCAGTGTCTACTTAGAAAACTTACAAGAAATGGAAATGCAACAATCTTTTGTGGAACACCGCAAAAACACTAAACTTTTTGCATTATTTATATTTTTCCCCTTTCCCTTGTGCTAGGACTTGAACTCCGATGCAGATACTCAAGCAAACTTAGCTGTGGATCTTGCAGGTGCAACTTCTTTTCTCTCATATATCACTTTTCTTTTTAGTAGAGGTGACAACACGCACGGGTCAGACCAGATAGGTAACGGGTCAACACGGGTTCTGGTAGAAACACATTCTTGGTACATGCCATTATGGGTGTTGACCCACAAACACTATTTTTCCTTTTTAGTATTTCATAAATAATAATTGCATATCATGATCACAAAAACAATATTATTAAACTTGTGAATTATGATCCATCTTTGAAATTGCCACCTCTAGTTTCTACTTTTGTTGATCAATGCTCATGATAATATACAATGTTGCTGCAGCTGGTCAGATTCAGGAAGTCGACTCATAAAGCATACGAGGCAAAACAAAACAAAACGAAAACCAGGTCCACGGTCATCTCGGGTGTACATTTCCACTACACATTTACCCTTACAATCAAGAAGTTTAGGCCCGACCCGTCATTATTTCAAGATTTAAACGATTGTTTTTCTAACTTAGCTTCCATTTAAACCGCTTTTTAACTTTTGGGGTATATTTTGTTGCCAAGGGGGTTTGAATATATGGATGCAGAAATGTACTTGTTAAATTGCTGATATTTTGGCCTGTTATAAGTTGGTATCTGTAGACTGGTAGTTGTATACTTGTATACCAGCAGATGGGCTTGCAAGTTGGATTTAAAATAATGGTTTTTCCCTGTTTTCTTGCAGTGATTTAAAATAATTGTATGCCACGTGTCGTCATCATATTCAGTTTCATCATTGTTTTTTCGCCTCTTTCTCTTATTAAATGCACCTATATCTTTTAATAAATTAATAATATACTAATAAAACATATTTATTTTTAAATTATCCTTTATTATAAAAAATAACTTTGAAATCTAATTATGTAATTTTTATTTTCAATAAAATAGTAAATGAAAGTCAAATTACATTAAATAGAAATTGACGTATTTCCGAAACCCAATTATATATTATTTTTTACATATTTTGAATTTTTTTATATCCTTAATATACAATAATATATTTTTACACCTGTAAAATACATAAATAAAATTTAAGAAATTTATGTATTGATATTTTTCACCCGTGTGTATTACACAGGTCTAAGCTAGTTAACAATAATAGACGAGGATCGAGAGGAGCATTTGGCTTCGGGTCAAGATTGTATTAAAACAAAGGTGAATCAATATATTCAAAAGAAGATTGGTGAATCTAAAGTCGAGGTTACGGTTAAAGAAATTTCTGATTGATGTCCTACTTTCTTGAAGATAGACAACGATGTTAGTGACGAAGAGGAGTAAAAATTACTTAGAATCTTCCTTCTCTGATAATACAGTTGAAGATAGTGGGCAGGATGGTCTTGATGTGGAAGAAAAGTCAGGTTGTGATGAGGAAAAGGTTAAACCTGATGAACCGGAGATAAATGATATGGTTGGGGCCTGGGGGTTTTGCTTTGGAGAGGAAGGATGAGGGTATTAGCAAAAGGGAATCGAGTGGTGAGAACAGTAATTGTTTCGGGCAGAACAGAGATGGAGATAATAAGGAGGTGCCGCAACTTATTCCATAGGAGTCATCCCCTTCAAAATCACCTGGTTTTGAGGGGATGAGGTTTGAAGATTGATTCCGGGTGCAAATGATTATGACGAAGGTAAAAAGGTGGGGAAAAAGATTTTGATACTAGGCAGTCTAATGGTATTTCTTTAATAAATGAAATAACTCGGTTTATTGAAATGGGGAACGCGTTAGGGTACGAGATGAAAGGGAGTAAGGACGTTCTCGAAAAATTGGAGCGTTTGGGCTTTGCTTGTTGATGTTTTGTTCGGTGTTTTCGCGGAAGTTACGATTCTGAGAAGAGCTACTTCATGCGGAAAATCATTTTTGTAGTTATTCTTAGGTATTCGTCGCAGTGGTTCACGGTTCTGTATCTTAACGTTTTTTTTTAGGGTTGACCATATCTTAGTTATGGTACTGTTTTCTGTTGTTTCGTTCCAGCTAGTTACTTGCTAGTCGGGTTTTATATATAAAATTCAGTCATTAAAAAAACAATATAATAAATAAGATAAAAAACTATATCGGATTGCGGAAAGTTTAGCAATCAATTAAATCGTGAAAAGCGAAAAGCACTAAATGTGTAACAAAATATCATGAAAAGTTCCTGTTAAAAGCTATGAAACATGTTGGGGTACATTCAACGTTGGACATAACAAATGCGACATCTTAGATTAATTTTCCAATCAACCTTAAAAAACAATCATTTTTCAAATACCCACTTTAAAAAAATTAATTAAATATGTTGTGTGTGAAGAGAGAGGGGGGGGGGTAGGGCACCATACCCATTTGTTGGTGTTTGGAACTCCAACTGTGGGCAAACGGACACCCACCAAACGCCCTCCTCCAACACTGTGTTTGGATTTGAAACGGCCACATCATCCGTCTGTTACAAGCGTTGGAGATACTCCTATTAGTAATGAAAAATATAGTTAGAAGCCATGAAAAGCATAGCTAATAACACTTTTAATTGGTTCAAACTTGTCACAATATGACACCTTAAAGATTTGGTTGCTAAAGTTATGAAAAAGATAGATCAAATTGTAATATGACGCGGAACGGAAACGATAAAAATGTTAGGTACATTCTAGCAAATATTTAGATAAAGCCCATATAGGAGAAAGTTTATTATAATATCAAAAACTGTCTTAGACATTAAGTTTTGTCAAAGTAACCGATATATTAATTAGAGACATAAATGAAATAAAAGACCATCACTAAAATATTAACTTTGATTAACATAACCAAGATCTAGACTTAATTAAAATAAATAATAAAACCAACCATCTAAAATAAAAACTAAATTATTAAAAGGTTTTATGAAGATTTTTTTTGTGAGTTATGGATCTTTTTTTAGCCTTCTTCTTTAATGAACCAAAATACAAATATAATATTAATTGTCTAAATAATATTACGGGGGGGTTGAAAGTAGAAATAAAACCAAGTCTTTGATTAAAGGTTCATTGGTGAGTGCTATACTTTTGGGTTAAAGGGAGTAAATTGAGAAATAAGAGGGAGTATTGTGTAAATTGAATTAAAAATAGATTTATAAGGAGGAGAGGGAGAAACCCACGACACATGGTGTGTGTGTATGTGTTGGCGTGAGAAACAAAGGGAGTGAGAAGGGAGAGTTAAGAAAGCTTGAAATCATGATTTTTTGGTGTAAAGGATCATGGATTTGAAGGTATTTGATATGTTAATAATTATACATATAAGTAATGCATATTTTCTTTCATTTTGAATATTTTTTTGTTGCAAATCCTTTGATTCAGACACTTATTTGTGTTTTAGTTTGAATATTGCAGCCCCAGGGGGAACGTGGTGACTTTTGGTGAAAAACTCAAGACTTGAAAAAAATCTCGAAAAAGAAACTTTTCTGACATGGCCATGTCAGTCAAGGTTGCCGAGAACACTGCAGGAAGTGTTGATCAGATGGTCCACATGAGCATATCACTTTTAGACATGACCATGTGTAGACGCAGATTTTACTTTTTATCCCCAATTCTCCCTCATTTGAAGGGGATTCCATTCTTGACCAAAAACCATAGTTCTCTCAAGTGCTTTAGGTGATTTTGGGCAGATCTTGCAAGATTGAAGGTCAAGATTGAAGATCTAACACATTCAAAGAAGATTTAACCTCATACAACCCACCTCTTCTCATTTTCTTGGTTTGATTACTAGATCTATCATGTTTTCTTCCATGTTCTTGAGTTTGATTGTGTTTTTTGTAAGCTTTATGGGCTAAACATCTTGATTCACTTAGATTAGATAAATCTTAGCTAATTTTGGTGATGTATATTTGATTTTTGATGGTTTTATGTTGATGGCTTTAACATGTTCTTGAATCTTCTTCAATGATTATGTGTATTTGTTTGATTTGAGTATATATTCTATCTCGTGTGTATCTTGACCATATTATGTTGGAAAACTGTATGTGTTAAGGAATTTATTCATGAATATGTGTATGTATTCATGACATTTGACTAGGAATGGTGGATGGGGATTAAAATATATATATGATTGTTGTTCAGATGTGCATCCTTGTGTATATGCTTGGAAAGGTCGTTACATTCGTTGTAGATTCCTCATGTCATTGTGTATGTGCAATTATAATTTGCTAGCGTGAATTTGTAGTTCATATATTCTGTAGGTCCAGATTTCAGTCGGAAATCACGAAAGTGATCGATTACCCACACACACAGGCGGAATCTGTATGTATGGTGTTGTAACAGAGGATTAGAGACAGACTTGGTGAAGAAGACAGCCAAACACACTAAGAATCAATGCAAATAATATGTGAAAGTGTAAGAACAAGCATTAAACGAATGCAAATTGTATTGATTCAAAAACAAATCTGAAAGAGAGAATTCAGGGTTACAGCCGCAACTCACACCCTAGAAATTCTCTAACTAGGCTATTTATAGTAGTTTCACAGGTATCGAAACTATGTTCCTCGAAACTAATAGTTTCGAGTGAACATTTACAAGTGGAAAAAGTGCCTGTCGAAACTACTATCGATCGAAACTACTAGTTTCGAGTGAACAAATCTCACTCGAAACTATAGTTTCGATGGCCCAGACTTAGACTAAAAAGCAGTAAATTCGTTTAAAAGAAATTACATGAAAATAAACTATCTAAACAATGTTTAACAGAAATACATTGATCAACAGCTTATACAAAAAGGTTAGACTCTACAATCTCCCCCTAAGCTGCTGCAGTTCTTCTTGCATGGCCTCCACCCAACTGTTCTCGAGCAAAGCAGCTTTAATATTTTTGGGTTCGATTTGAGATATGAAACAGGTGAAAAGACCATCATTTATTGCTTCTGTGGCACTTCTTGTTTGTACTCCCACATTGAGTGGACCAATGATATTTTCTGTGGGATGATTCTTGTGAACTCTCAACTGTGGAATCTCATCTTCTTCTACAAGTTCATCCAGATTGGTAAAGTTGTGATCAGGAATAACGGCTTCTTCATTACTTGAGCTGTCAACAGAAGATTGTGGAGCAACATCCACTATTGGAGGAGTTTCTTCCTCAACAGTTTCATTTGTTGCTACAGAATCTGAAGAAGCTGGAGTGGACGATGAAGAGGAGCTTGAAGCAGAAGCAGAAGCAGTACCTAAGATATTTACAGGCAAAAGAGGATTAGCTGAGACAGATATATTAGTAACATCAGGAAGATTAAAAGATTTAAACAATGAGTCGACATCAAAAAGCCAATCAGGACCGTCCCCAGCGTCCGTATGATTGCTTTCATGCCAATTGACATCAATGGACTCCAGCACAATCCTTCGTCTCTTGTTGTAAACACGAAAAGCTCTTTGGTTAGATGAATATCCCACAAAATAACACTCATCTGCTTTGGCTTCAAACTTGTTCAGCTGATCAGAAGTATTCAGCATTGTGCAAACACATCCAAATTTCCTGAAGAAGTCAATAACAGGCTTGCGCTTGTACATGATTTCATAAGGAGTCTTGTTACAGCTTTTGGTTATGAGAACTCTATTTTGTACGAAACATGCGGTATTGACTGCTTCGGCCCAGAACGTGACAGGAAGTTTAGAATCGACGATCATAGTTCTTGCAGCTTCAATCAACGTGCGGTTTCTTCTTTCAGCTACACCATTTTGTTGAGGAGTACGTGGTGCACTGAATTGCCGAGCAATACCCTTACTTTCACAAATAGAATCGAGAGTGACATTCTTGAATTCTGTTCCATGATCGCTGCGGATAATCTTCACATTTAGATTGAACAAATTCTCGATTTGAAGCAAGTGAATCTTCAGAATCTCTGGCGTCTCTTCTTTCTTTGCCAGGAAGAATACCCAAGTAAATCGTGAGAAGTCATCGGTTACCACCAAACAGTATGATTTCCTTCCATGACTCATGACACTGACAGGACCGAAAAGATCCATGTGAAGCAATTGAAGGGGAGAGTCAATGGAATTTGTGGTTTTGGGTTTGTGAGATGATTTGTGCTGTTTGCCTTTGGAACATGAGAGACAATGTTCCACTGGTGAGAAGTCTTTCAGAGGCAAACCGGTGACAAGGTTTCCTCGAACAAGGCGATTCATTGTCTTGAAATTAACGTGTCCTAATCTCTTGTGCCAGAGAAAAGACTCATCTTCTGAAGCTTTGGAAAGAAAACAGGATTCGATTCCTGATGGATTGTTCATATCCAGACTGTAAGTGTTGTATCTTCGAGGAGCTCGCATAAGAATGAGTTCTTCTGGAATTACTACACCAGGCTTCAAAATCAGACATTCTTTTGAGTTGAACAAGGCACTAAAGTCTTTATCACAGATCTGAGAGACGCTCATCAGATTGTACTTTAGCTGTGGAACGTAGTTGACATTTTCCAAACTATTTACACCATTCGACACAGTTCCTTGACCTTCAATCTTTCCTCCTCTTGGATTTCCAGCAAAAGCTACATAATCTCCATCCTCTTAATGATAATCTTGCAGCAGATTGAATTGACCAGTCATGTGCCTTGAACATCCACTATCTACATGCCAGATGTTATCTCCCGTTCTTCTAGGATGACCCTATACACAACAAATTATTTACACGTTTTGTCCAAGACCGTTGCTATTAAGAGAATTTTTGGCAAGATAAAACATCACATGGGAATCATAAGCAGAATCCTCCTTTGAAGAAGTATGGTCATCATATAGAGCATTATTTTTAATTTTCCAAGTTCTTTTCAAATAATTTTTAGCATTTTTAATTCTTTTACGCCGAGATTTTCTAAAATGAGGAGATGGCACATCTGATTTTAATAAAATTTTAGGAGACGAATTCTCATTATAATTGACTGTTGTCAATTTACAACTCTTTGAAACATGATTTGAGGCACCACAATTAAAACAAACTTTATCACAAGACGCCTTAGTCTGATAATTGCCATCACAAACTGAAGATGATTGTGATGTTGAGGCATCTGAACATGAGGCAACTCGTTCTTCAATATTTCTTTCTTGAAGCCTTTGATCTTCCTTTAATCTGAAAAATTCCAGATTACTCATTGTTTCTTGTGGAATATCAGTCACAACAACCCCTGCACTTTTGAAATTTGCAATACGACTCATAGCATTTACAGATTTAGGAACAAAAGGCAAAGCATTCTTAAATTTAGAAATCGAATTCCTCAAATTGTCAGGCTCAGAAGGCATAGAACCAAAATACAATTTTTCAACGTGTTCACAAATATCTGGTTTTGACACGGACATATTATTACATTCATCCGACTCAAGATCATTTAAAACATTTTCCTTACAAGAACTCTCATCACAATCATCTTCGGTACCTACACAATCTGACTCTGCACATGAAGCAAAACTGTCAGAATCTGAAGTTTGAATATAATCATCAGCAGATAAATTGCAAACAAAAGGTGTGGGATCATGAGGAACCGACATATCAGCAAATCTTCCAGACTTGGAATAAGGAGGTGGGTGAGAGTTATACCCAATGCCTTCTGTGACCTTTTTATGAATTTGACTGTCAATGATACCAAAAAGAATTTTCTGATCCATACCCATATGTTCAACTTGAAAATCAGCCTTTTCAGCCTTTTGAATTCTTTCAGTTAAAATATCATTATTATTCTTTTGTGTGGTAAGTTGCACAATCAAAGATCGGTTTTCTCCAGAAATATCACGAATTTTCTTTAAGTAAAGTTTCTCATTTTTAGCCACAGAATCATACATCACCTTAAAGTGATCTCGTTCATCGACCAAGGCCTGGTTGATGAATCTATATTTCTGAACTTCATTTAAGCAAGATTTAGCGCTACAAAGTCTAGATATTACCTCGGTAGGCACGGCAGTAAGATCTGTAGCTGGTTCAATCATGACACATTTATCCTTTTCTTCAATGTCAGCCATCAGTGCCTTGTCAGCTGCATCACCTTCCTGATCACCCCAATGATAATGTCCATCAGCTTGACAGACCAAAGCTGTGGAACTTGAAGATGTAGAAGATTTGGGAGGGACAGCAGCTTGCTTTCCAGAGGAAGTCTTCTGTTCATGCTGCTCCTTTGAAGACGGCACCTTGCAATTTCTGGCAAAATGACCTAGCTGGTCACAATTGTAGCATCGTACTTTCTTGATATCAAACCCAAGAGTCTTTCCTTGCTTGAACCTGTCCATTCCGGTCCTTTTGATAAATCTCTTGGCCCGTAGAGTCAACATTGCCATGCACCAATCAATGTCCATTTTCTCTAAATCATCAGGATTGATCTGCTCCAGGTCATCAGGTTGAAAACTGACCGGCGTCAAGTTTCCAGAAATCAGTGCATCATAGCATGACATGAAAGCAGTCATGATCGGGACATATTCATCAGGAATCATGGTAGTAGTCTTTGGAGGAGCAGAGGAACCAGTTGGTTGAATTGCAGCAGCAGATGGAGGAACATCAGTTTGAAAATAGGCCATTGTAGATTTGGACGAAGTGGAGGAGCCTTGACCTGCAAGAAGAGCTGTGTTGCCAGACTGATTAGTTGGAGTAACTGCACCCTTCTTTATCTCCAACTCATATGACTCCAGGATGCTGAAGAGTTCTTGTTGTGACAGATCACTTAGCTTCTCAGTTTTCTTTATCATAATCCGGTACATGTTCCATTCTTCAGGCAATGAATCAAGCAGCTTCTTGTTTAACTCAAGAACGGGATACTCAGTTCCCAAAACCTTCAACTTAGAGACAATACTTGAGAAACGGTTGATTAATTCTGACATGGGTTCACCAGGGACACTGCTAAACATTTCATACTGCTTCTTGATTAAATCCCTCTTGCTTTCTCTGATATCAGCACTTCCCTCATATCTTGTACATAGAGCAACCCAAAGATCTTTGGCAGTAGTGTACTCAGCAAAAATGTTGAAAACATCCATAGGAAGTGCCATAGCAATAGATCCATAAGCTTTGTTATCTCTGGCAATTAAGGCATTATCTTTGTCATCATACTCAGACACAAGTTTCGGACGTTGAACATCAGCAATAGTAGTAACTGGCTTATGTGGACCATCAGTGATAGATTGCAAGAGAGTGTGGTCATGAAACTGGAAGAAAGTCTTCATCTTCTTTGTCCAGTCATCAAAATCTCTGGTAGACACCAAGACAGGTGGTTTGTTTCCTCCGGCATACTCATTGGTGCTTGAAGATGCCATAGTTTTAGAAAAAGAAATTCCAACAGTAGCTAGTTTCGAGTGAACAGTTTTGGTCGAAACAACAAGTTTCGAGTGAGAAGCACTGATCGAAACTCTTAGTTTCGAGTGAAGAAAAATTGCTCGAAACTACCTAGTTTCGAGTGAGACTAGTTTCGAGTGAAACTAGTTTCGAATGACCAAGCTTGCTCGAAACTCCTAGTTTCGAGTGAGAAATCTTGCTCGAAACTTCCCAGCTTCAAGTGAGACTAGTTTCGAGTGGGAAATCTGCAGGGTAAGTTTCGATATAACAGGACAAAAAATGCTAGTTTCGATTGTACCTTCAACAGACAAAGGTACAGACAAGTAGTTTCGATGACCAACAGATAGCAGAAAATGTCTCCCTGAAGTTTCGATACCTTCTTCTTCAAGCTTCAGCAGACTCCATTGAAGAAAAGTTTCAATAATTAATAATGACGAAATAAGAATCCAATCCAGCGAAAAGCTTCCAAGTAACCTCTCGAACACAAAACAGTCTTCAGATCCGAAAAACCCGAAGAAATAAAGCCAGAAATCAATGAAACAGTGCTCCAAAAACTCGAGTGCAGAAAAACTTCGAGAAACTTCACAAAACACCTAGAATCGATCACAAAACCTGGTAATACTCAGAAATCAAGAGCATAATGCTCTGATACCAATTGTAGGTCCAGATTTCAGTCGGAAATCACGAAAGTGATCGATTACCCACACACACAGGCGGAATCTGTATGTATGGTGTTGTAACAGAGGATTAGAGACAGACTTGGTGAAGAAGACAGCCAAACACACTAAGAATCAATGCAAATAATATGTGAAAGTGTAAGAACAAGCATTAAACGAATGCAAATTGTATTGATTCAAAAACAAATCTGAAAGAGAGAATTCAGGGTTACAGCCGCAACTCACACCCTAGAAATTCTCTAACTAGGCTATTTATAGTAGTTTCACAGGTATCGAAACTATGTTCCTCGAAACTAATAGTTTCGAGTGAACATTTACAAGTGGAAAAAGTGCCTGTCGAAACTACTATCGATCGAAACTACTAGTTTCGAGTGAACAAATCTCACTCGAAACTATAGTTTCGATGGCCCAGACTTAGACTAAAAAGCAGTAAATTCGTTTAAAAGAAATTACATGAAAATAAACTATCTAAACAATGTTTAACAGAAATACATTGATCAACAGCTTATACAAAAACATTGTAGAGTCTAAACTTCCTGTCACGTTCTGGGCCGAAGCAGTCAATACCGCATGTTTCGTACAAAATAGAGTTCTCATAACCAAAAGCTGTAACAAGACTCCTTATGAAATCATGTACAAGCGCAAGCCTGTTATTGACTTCTTCAGGAAATTTGGATGTGTTTGCACAATGCTGAATACTTCTGATCAGCTGAACAAGTTTGAAGCCAAAGCAGATGAGTGTTATTTTGTGGGATATTCATCTAACCAAAGAGCTTTTCGTGTTTACAACAAGAGACGAAGGATTGTGCTGGAGTCCATTGATGTCAATTGGCATGAAAGCAATCATACGGACGCTGGGGACGGTCCTGATTGGCTTTTTGATGTCGACTCATTGTTTAAATCTTTTAATCTTCCTGATGTTACTAATATATCTGTCTCAGCTAATCCTCTTTTGCCTGTAAATATCTTAGGTACTGCTTCTGCTTCAAGCTCCTCTTCATCGTCCACTCCAGCTTCTTCAGATTCTGTAGCAACAAATGAAACTGTTGAGGAAGAAACTCCTCCAATAGTGGATGTTGCTCCACAATCTTCTGTTGACAGCTCAAGTAATGAAGAAGCCGTTATTCCTGATCACAACTTTACCAATCTGGATGAACTTGTAGAAGAAGATGAGATTCCACAGTTGAGAGTTCACAAGAATCATCCCACAGAAAATATCATTGGTCCACTCAATGTGGGAGTACAAACAAGAAGTGCCACAGAAGCAATAAATGATGGTCTTTTCACCTGTTTCATATCTCAAATCGAACCCAAAAATATTAAAGCTGCTTTGCTCGAGAACAGTTGGGTGGAGGCCATGCAAGAAGAACTGCAGCAGTTCAGCAAGTTACATGTGTGGAATCTTGTAGATCTTCCGAAGAACAAAGTCCCAATCGGCACTCGTTGGGTATTTCGTAACAAGAAGGATGAAGGTGGAATTGTAATTCGTAACAAAGCCCGCTTGGTGGTTCAGGGGTTTTATCAAGAAGAGGGAATTGATTTTGAGGATGTCTTTGCACCAGTGGCTCGCTTGGAAGCCATCGGAATGTTTCTCGCCTACGCAGCCTACATGGACTTCACGGTTCATCAAATGGATGTGAAAAGTGCATTTCTGTATGGAAAGGTTCAAGAAGAAGTTTATGTCAAGCAGCCACCGGGTTTCATTGATCCAAGCTATCCTGATAAAGTTTACAAACTTGACAAGGCACTGTACGGTCTTCATCAAGCACCTCGTGCGTGGTATGAAACGTTATCTACGCATCTGCTGGATAATGGTTTCACACGAGGGGCAATTGACCAAACTTTGTTCAAGCGTAAGGATGGTGCGGACACTATTATGGTGCAGATCTACGTGGATGATATCATTTTCGGATCCACCAATCCTCGGTTATGCAAGGAGTTTGAGGAAGTGATGCGATCTAAGTTTGAGATGAGCTCCATGGGAGAAATGAAGTTCTTTCTCGGTTTACAAGTAGATCAGTCTGAGTCAGGAATCCTTATCCATCAAGAAAAGTATGTTAAAGAAATCCTGACCAAGTTCAAAATGACTGAATCTCATCCTTACAAGACTCCCGTGGAAGTTCGTCATTGTCTATCTCCTGATTTGGATGGTGAAAGCGTGGATCAGCACCTCTATCGCTCGATGATAGGATCTCTTCTGTATCTCACTGCCAGCAGACCAGACATCATGTTTGCAGTGTGCTTGTGTGCACGCTTTCAGGCTAATCCTAAACTCTCTCATTTGATTGCTGTTAAACGTATTTTAAGATACTTAAAGCACAAGCCAAAACTTGGGCTTTGGTATCCTAAAACTAATTTGTTTGACCTTGTTGCTTATTCAGATTCAGACTACGGGGGATGCAACTTAGACCGAAAATCCACTTCTGGGGGTTGTCAGTTCCTTGGCAACCGTCTCATCTCCTGGCAATGTAAGAAACAAACCACCGTTTCTCAATCCACAGCCGAAGCTGAATACATTGCTGCAGCCCTCTGTTGTTCTCAAGTGAGATGGATCCACCACCAGATGCTTGATTACGGGATCACTTTTCATGAAACCCCCATCTTGTGTGACAACACCGCCGTTCCCCACATCACCAAAAATCCCGTTCAGCACTCTAAAACCAAGCACATTGAGATCAAACACCATTTCATTCGCGATTGTGTCGAAAAGAAACACATCAAGATCGTTGAAGTGAAAACCGACAAGCAGACCGCTGACATCTTCACTAAGGCCTTTGATTCTGCCAGATTTGAGAAACTGGTGGAGATGCTCGGCATGATAAACTTTCAATAACCCTTGTGCATACTGTTTTTCTGTTTAAACTTGTTAATCGGGAAGATTTTCAAAAAGATTTTCTGCTTTGTACAGTTATTTTCTTCTTTATTTTTGATAGCATAACTTTTGGGGGAGAATTAGATAGTTATGTCGGAAAGTAAAAGTTTTGCTTCGTATAGTTAAAAAAAAAAAAAAAAAAAAAAAAAAAAAAAAAAAAAAAATCTTTATTGCTTTTTGTCTGTTTCAATTGTATTTACTGTGAATATTTTGTTTTGTTTCAGGAAAATCGGATCTGACCTTGTGAGAAATGATAGAGTCTGATCACACTTCTTGAACATGGAATGGACCACAAGCGATGGTGCTTACTGAGGTATAGCCGGTAGGCCCGACATATGGTTATAACTCTCTAGTAGTGTGAAAACCTAATTCTCTACCGTACACGTGTGTTTGAACCCATTCTTGAAACATCTAACCCATTTTAAGCTAAGAAAACTGATTCAATCAGATACAGGCTTACGTGTTGGATTCTGATTCATGCACCAGGTGACCGTCAAAGTAACGAAAATTACCGCCGATGACCCCGTCTGTTTTGCTTACGCAAAGATCTCGGGAGTTCATCTTTTTCCCATCCACTTGGATGATTTGACCCCGTCTGTTTTGCTTACGCAAAGACCTCGGGTGTTCAACTTTTTCCTATCCGCTTGGATAATTTTACGACTTCTTCTGTTTTGCTTACGCAAAGATCTAGAATGTTCGTACCTTTTTTAATATCCACTTGGATATTTTTCATTTTACACCCATCTTACATCCTGTTGGATTTTATTTTACTTTTGGCGGTGAATTCAACTTACCAAGATGGTACCCTGGTTAACCTGCAAGAAATGATAAGATGAATGTGGGTATGTCTTGAGGATTGATAGGCTTTCAAAACCATTTTATTTCAATATGTGGGGTACACCGTGTTTCGTGCATTAAATGGTACCTTTTAATCACATGAAATTTTTGTATAAACAAATGCTCGGGTTTATCTTGCACACATATCGGCTATCTTCAGGGATTCACAGTAGCTGAGTGCAAAAATGAAGTGTTTCAAGGGTTTGACCAGACATGATCTCACGTTGGATCTTTTCCAAGGCTAAGTGTTTATGTCTTTTATTTTGGTTATTAATAAAAATTTTTTATCTTCCTTATTAACTTGTTTAAATTGTACATTGTCTTAATTTTCTGTCTTTTGCTTTTGACCTAATCAAAACCTACCTATCGAAACTTTACTTCATCGAAATTATGCTCAAGCTGACCAAAGCTTGAAGGTTTGCCCGAAACTCCATCCCACTCGAAACTCCATAGCCACTCGAAACTTCAGGTACTCGAAACTACTCTGCCCTATCGAAACTAGTAGTTTCGACAGGGGCATTTTAGTCTTTTGCCAAAATCAAAATTAAATACCCTCATTACCAGATCATGCTCATGCCTTGTTCACTATCACTCACCCGAAACCGTTTCACCTTCATTTTCACACACTAAAGCTCTCGATCCATCGGTCTAAGTTCGCAATATCAGTGTTGTTTTATCTGATTCCCCCGTCGTCTTCTTCTTCAGGTACTGTCTTATGTTCATTGTAAGCGATTTTGTGAATGAACAGGCCCTAGGGTTTGATTTCTTAAAGCTTTTACGACTAGTTCTTAATAATCCAGGTCGTCTGGTGTTAATTTCATGTGTTTGAGCTTATCATTGTTAAAATCTCACTCTTTATGTGTTTAATTTTGCAGATTTAGGTTGTTTCATCGGTAAGAAGAAGTTTCGACACTTACAGGCTCTTTTCTTTATTTTTTCTAAGTGTTGAATATTAGTTGTTTCGATCGAAACTTGTAGTTTCGATAGTGTCTGATTCAGAAATTTTCTAAGTATTGAGACTAATGTAAGAAATCTCTTTTGTGATTCTCTTGTGCAGCTATGGATCTACTGTTTGTTAAAAGGCACAATGTCTGTGCTTTCTTGGATGCAAATGACCCGAAGAGTGCTGACTTCACTCAAGTCATGAACTTCTTGGCAAACTCTAACATCAGCTATGCCATTAATCAAAATCTACCTATATTTGAGATCACAATCAGGCAATTCTGGAGTACTGCAGTTATTGAAGTAATAAATAATGTGGAACACATCAGAGCAACAGTCCATAATCAAGAGGTTGTATTCTCAGAAGCAACTATCAGAGAGGTGCTTCACTTCAACGATAATCATGAAGCACCAGTGGATTTTCCAATTTTCTATGTTAAAGAATGTTTCAGAAGATTGGGGCATCCTGATGAGTTTAAGGGTGGACAGATAATTAAAAATGCCCTTCCACCCCTGTGGAGATACATTGTCCACATCTTCATCCACTGCCTGTCCATCAGAAAAGGTGGATTCGACTCTGCAAACACTACAATGGCCTCTGCAGTTCTTGGGTTAATCAAGGGAAGAGACTATAACTTCTCGGGGCTTGTGTTCAAACAACTGAAGGAGAACTTAACAGGAGCTGTGAAAGAAAAATTCTTGATCTACCCAAGATTCCTTCAGATCATCATCAATCACCTTCTTCCCAATCTACAACAGGGTGGAAATTTTCTTATCCTTGACCACATGACAGCCAAGACCCTTAGTTACATGAAAAGTACCAGCAAACGGACAAACCGTCTAATTGCTGATGTGCCTTTATTTGGTCACATCTTGGGAGAGGAAGAAGAAATCATTCCTGATATAGATCCAGATCTACCTGTTGAGTCTTCATCATCTTCAGAAGAAGAAGAAATAGAACAGGATCAGGAAAACCAACAGCAAGAGGTTCAAGTTGAACAAAACATACAACAGGATCCTGATGAACCAATCGTAGAAGCCCCTTTTGTGGAACAGGTTGCAGTCAATCCTGAGCCTATTGTGGAAGAACAACATGTGGATGTGGCTGAAAATTTTGATGCAGAAGCTGACTCTGAGGACACCTTGGATGAAGGGATTTATGGAACCAAGTATGATGTCTCAGACTATGAAACAGACTCAGAGGACAGGGTTGATCCTCCTGAAGCTTCTTCAAAGAGACAAGCAGAGTCTAGTTCTGATTTTGAAAAGGAAGAACCCCAGGCTAAGAAAATCAAGACAGGGTTTGAGCCCTTGTCATCTTCTTCAGAATCACTATTCTCTGATCATGACATTCCTACTCCACATCTGTCTCCTATTCACACAACTTCTACTCCTCAACCAACTCCACAACCTACACCACCTGCATCTCCCATTCCTGATACTTCACCTTCTGTTCCCAGAGTAAAAAACCTAAGCCTGGAGGTCAAGAAGCTCAATGATACTGTGACAAAGCAAGATGAAACAATAGAGAGCCTAAAAGCAGAACTCAAAGAATGCAAAGATGAGATAAAGGACCTGAGGCTAGAGGTTGGTGGGATGCATACTCAATTGGACATACAACAAACTCAACTGGAGACCCAGCAAAACACTATAGCACAACAACAACAGGAACTCAAAGCCTTATCAGATACTGTGAAACAAATCCAAGCCTCCATTGTCAAACCCTCACAACAAGGAACTTCATCCACTACTCTAATAAGAATACCTACAACTGACAGACCATCCTCTTCTAGTGCCACTACTACTGACCCTTCGGTGGATGTCAAGATTGAAGAGGTAGAACTTACCCTTCCCTCAGCTAGTGAAAGAAGAGCTGACAGGAAAAAGGGAAAAGGAAAGGATAAGGATGATGAAGTTGAGGTGGTGGTCCTTGATGAAGAGGATGTACCTTCTGACGATGAGCTCAATACTCTACTGGATGAGATAGAGAACTTTAGATACAACGATCTACATCCTGAGATCCTTCAGACAGAAGACAAGGAGTCTGAAAGGACCAGGTACTTCACTAAGGAAGGTGATGAAATACAGACATTGTCAGATAAAGACCTAAATGAAGATGATATCCAGGTAGACTTATTGATGCCTGAAGAACCCTCCATAGCTAAAGCATCTCAAGCTCCCACTCAACAAACTGATGATCCAAAGAAATCTTGGTTCAAAGAAATGCCAGAACAGGAACCTGTCAAATATTATGAGTGGCTTGCTGAGCACCAAGAGCTGAAAAGGCCACCAGTTGGATGGAAATATGATAATGAAAGGAGACTCTTCATTATTAGAAGATTCAAAGGGGGAGTACAACATTTCAAATCTCCAAATGAATTCAGCTCCCTCCCCAAGTATGACTTAAGGGCTCTTGCCAAGCTACCTTTGCAGAATCCAGAAAATGTGGGCATAGCTAATGATTTTGCAAATTTTCTAAGGAATCAAACTTTTAATGACTTCAGGTCCATGACCACTGCAAAATCAAGAAGGGTTATCTCCAAGACAAGGTTTCATCCAAGAACCCAGAAGCCCTTGGTAAGCCTGAGGTACAAACCAGCAGAAACTGTCAAAGAAATCATACTGCCTAAGTCTGTGCCGGTCCAGCTTCAAAACTTTACAAAATGGTATTACAACCCCATTATTGGAAGTGCTGTGATTGAGAGGGAAGGGATGGAAGATATCAACATATTTGAGCCCATGGAGCTGTTAAAATTTCAACCCGAAGATCTTGAGGTGCTCTTCAAAAATCCAATCAAGCTCCTTAACAATGATGACGAGTCTGATGCTAAGGCATACCAACGGGTAGTGTCTCTTCATGCAAAGTCTCACGTTCAGCAATTCAAACAAGGGCATTTCTGATTTGAAGACATTGATGCAGCAGCTTAGGGGGAGATTGTAGAGTCTAACCTTTTTGTATAAGCTGTTGATCAATGTATTTCTGTTAAACATTGTTTAGATAGTTTATTTTCATGTAATTTCTTTTAAACGAATTTACTGCTTTTTAGTCTAAGTCTGGGCCATCGAAACTATAGTTTCGAGTGAGATTTGTTCACTCGAAACTAGTAGTTTCGATCGATAGTAGTTTCGACAGGCACTTTTTCCACTTGTAAATGTTCACTCGAAACTATTAGTTTCGAGGAACATAGTTTCGATACCTGTGAAACTACTATAAATAGCCTAGTTAGAGAATTTCTAGGGTGTGAGTTGCGGCTGTAACCCTGAATTCTCTCTTTCAGATTTGTTTTTGAATCAATACAATTTGCATTCGTTTAATGCTTGTTCTTACACTTTCACATATTATTTGCATTGATTCTTAGTGTGTTTGGCTGTCTTCTTCACCAAGTCTGTCTCTAATCCTCTGTTACAACACCATACATACAGATTCCGCCTGTGTGTGTGGGTAATCGATCACTTTCGTGATTTCCGACTGAAATCTGGACCTACATATTCCTTATTTGATATTTACAAGTTGAAGAACTTCTTGATTGTGTTTTCATTACGTGATCCGAGGTGGTTAATATGTGTTTATCGTATTAGCTTTTCAAAGAGTTATGGGACTAAGAGTCTTTAGCAGGATATTAGTTCATCTTTGTATTCAACATAATGTTATCATTGGGTTTGGATCGAATGATTTTAGGTGGTTATTGTGTTAACATTGTAACTTTTCAAAGAGTCATATGATTAGATAACCCTGATGGGAGTCTATTCTATTTCTGTATTGCACGTGTATAAAATGATCTCACCATGAATCTATATATGTTGTCATTGTTTGGCTAAGTGGATTCGAAGTCTAAGTGAATATCCTCTCTTGCTTGTTTATCTGCCCCGACACCTATCTTTCTTTTATGTTTATTTAGTTTAAAAACACAAAAATATCAAATCTTCTACTTTGATCGGCTAGACGGTGACAAAGGTTTATTATCGGGAGCTATCGTGTCCACGGATCAATACTCGGTTCTTACCTAAAGCTATACTACTATACAATAGGTACACTTGCCTATTGTGTGTGTAGTTTAGTCATAAGGTGATAATCGTTTCTTTATTTAAAACCCATTTTGTGTGGAAAATCTTTATTGAGTTCTATATACACTTTACACACATCAATATTTGTGATTCAAGCTTCTATCAAGTAAGTCCCTCTTCTCCATCTTCATCTTCTTCACCACCATTGTAGGTGTTCTTGGTGGGTTTTGGGTGAATCAAACTTTGGGGTCGAATTGGGTAGTGTAATTGATTAATAAGTTGATAAAAATTATAATCTAGCTTGATTAAAGGTAAAGGGAGGTTGATAACATCATAATAACATCCAATTTGATTATTCAAGAATTAGGGGTCTTGAGGGTGATTTGGGGGTTTCTAATTGGGGATGTTTAAATGATGAATTAAGAGTTGGTAAGTGTTTATGGTGATAATAGATACATTACTTGATAAGAAACCTCAATGAATTTGATGATTTCAGAATTAGGGTTCATGAGGTGAAGAATTGGGGGTTTTCTAATTAGGGATGTTTGAATGATGAATTGGTGGTTGGTAAGTGTCTATGCTATTAATAGACACTTAATTTAATTAGAAACCCCAATGAAATTGGTGTTTTATGAAATTAGAGTTTTTGATGAAATTGGATAAGACTTTAACGGGTCAAAATGGGTTGAAAGGTTGTTTTGGGGTGTTGGAGGTTTGGTTAAAGTTGTGCTAACCAAATTAAGTTGGGATGTTGATCTTTAGATCAAAGGTGTGTCTTGAATCTCAATTTGGTGTATGGATTGAGATCATAGGATTGCTAATTGCAATTGGATTGTTTAGGTGATCAAGGTATAAAGGAGCTAGCTTTGAAGATCGAGTGGGATCCTCTTTAGCTAAAGGTTAGTGCTTTGCACTTACTTAGTAATGATAGGAGTAGGTCGTACATTGTTGATTGCTATTTGTTATGTAATAGTATTGTATGACCATGTTGTATGCAAGGGTTAGTGTAACACCACGACCCGACTAGAGCCGACGTGTCACTTTTACAGAATCAGATTACAAACGTCATTCCATAATTGTCTAAATGATACATAATTCAACATGAATACTTAATATGAATCGTTGAAATTATTAACTATAGTGTCTTTTTAACTCTCGAGATCTCTTTTGTGTCCCGTCCTCAAAAGCTTGATAACCTGACGTACAAGGGAAATAACACAAAAAGTACGTCTGAGCAAAATAAAAATTATTTTGCCTAGTGAGCGGATAGAAGATAATAAAATGGCATATTTTAATTTTAGAAAGAGGCTTAAATAGTTTTCAAAATCATATCAATAACGGAAATGCATATAACCATCATAAAGTTTCATACAGATGTACCCATAGTCGTAATTTAACTTATCATAAATTTAACATAAGTGAAATGGTGCATGGGCATTTCATACAAACCATCCACTAAATATATATAATTCATTTCATAGGATCGATCCATACGCCTCTGAATAATTCAGAACTCAAATGAGTAAACAGAAGTCCTTAGACTAAAACAGAAGAAACGTCGTGAACTCAACTCACTGTCACGGATGGTGCCACATCATTTTATGCCACAATGATGGGTCTGTGGTCGTCCTCGCAGAAAAGGGAATGACTTGGGTAACAAAAAAATATACACATATATAAACTTGCTTGCAAAATTGTAATCATTCAAAACTTGTAACTCGTATACTTCCAAAACTTGTAACGTGTAAACATGTAAGCTTGTAACTTGTAATTACGTAAACTTATAAACTAGTTAAGCATGAAATCCCGTAAACATGCAAACCTGTAAACTCGTAAACTCATAAACATGTAACTCGCAAACGTGCAAACTCATAAACAAGTATATAACATATTTCATAACCATTTTCATAAACAGATGTAAAACATCTCCGAAATGATTTTAAACTTTCAAAACGTAATTTCAGAAACTTGATTCAAAATATCAGATCAGGAATCAGATGTCCGAAGGCCAAACGGCACGTATCAAAAGAAAGGGTTTCAAACTATCCGTACCTTAAGCGATGATCACAAAATTAAGTTAACAGATTTCTTGTAGACGATCACGGAATCCTACAATATCATTGTATTTAAAATTTATACGTATTAGATTCAAATTATAGTATTTTGGTTTGTTCGTTTGTTAATTGCCGCCGACAACCGAATCTTTAGATATTTTAATTATCCCCTTTAATATCATATAACTAACTTAGTAGTATAAAACCATTCAAAAGTTAAATTATTAATAACTATATTAAAGCTCTAATTAGTTGATTAGGTTTCAAATACACTTATATTTATAAAAACTATGACCATAATTAATTAACTTAAAGTTTTTAATCTGTCGATATATATATATATATATATATATATATATATATATATATATATATATATATATATATATATATATATATATATATATATATATATATATATATATATATAAAAGAGTAATTTTAATTTATTTTTAATACAATATGAGTAGGCTAACTATATGGTAGTGTTTTAAATTATTTAGTAAAAAATAAATGTTCATTTATATGTATATATAGTAAAGAACAGCTACAATGATACGTGCTATTTTATTTATATAATTTATGTAATTTTAACATCCGTTTTTCAACGTTTTATTAATAAATTCACGTGAACCGATAGTTAATTAATTTACATTTGAGTTTTGTAGGTATTAAATGAAAATGAGCTCAAATGAAGAGTTTGGAGAGGCTAAAGTTGGATATTGAAGAACTCGAGCGACTACAACAACTTTGGGTTATTAGGAAGAACAAGGAAATATTATGAAATATGGTTTGCTTTGAAAGAAACGAATAGAAAATATTTAAAGAAAGTTGCTTTGGTAAATGGATTAAAGGAAACGTGAGCTCCTGCAATTGAACTTAAAATGCATCATAGAGAATTCTTTGAGTTGGACTTTTAGAATTATTAAAGCAATAATTAGTCTGGGCTAAATCAAGAATTAAATGTTGGGCTCATTTTGGGTTTACACTATAGCCCACGTGGAATTGAGAATTGGAGCCGTGAAAGTGGATTTGGACGCAAGAAAGAAAGAACGGACGGCCACAATTGGAATTCAAGATGTGTCTTTAGGGCACATTTATCCAGGCTATATACAAGAATTGGTGTGGCGGCTGCTGAGGGGTTTTTTTGAGTCGAAAAAGACAAGGTGAAAAAGAAACATCAGATTTGATCGTGAATGAGGATTAGCAGGCTAGCAAGCACATGAATATTTATCCAAGCAGGAGACCAAGCAAGTAGCTAAACACATTCGTCGTTTATCGGTTTGATTTTATTGTTTTCATTATGAATTTAGTTTCTGAACCAATTTACTTTATTTTGTTCTTGCGGATTATGAATAACTAAACTTGTTTGCTACCTAGATTAGGATGATTATTGACGTGGTTTGAATGTTTTTTCGGTTTTGAATTACTCGTATGACGAATGCTATTGTCAAGGTTACTATTTTATTGATTATTAATGTGTATGAATGCTGAGTTTTTAATAATCTTGCATGAACTTGTTCCGCTTGTCATCTTGTTCGTTTCCTTTGTGTGTTTCGAGTATGATTTCGAGTTTGGGTAATTTACTTGGTGTTTTTTTTATCTAAACGATTCGATCGGACGTAGGAGCAGTTGTGTGGGTCTTTAAAAATCAGTGTTTTATCAAGCTTGAGTGTGAGAGGAGATAGGTTGTCGGGTTGTCTCTTGGTTAGACTTAGGTAGCAATTGCACGAGAGTGAGTTGTCCAGGTTAGCTTTATCACTTGTAATTTCGTGTCATAGTCGGTATTTTAGTGCTTACTCCTTGCCCTTAGGTCTGTTTAGGATAGTCTCTGGGTATAGTAACGGTTAAGACTGAGAGGTGAAGCTGTTTTCGAGTACTTGGTGTTCTAGGGAGTGGTGAGTCTGAAAGGAGATCCACTTTCTTACCGGTGAGCTTATCTTGACCCCTTAGGATAGTTGGGTGTGTAGGTGAGTCTGAGAGGAGATCATGCGCGTCTTAGTGACTCCTGAGTCGGTCTATCTTTAGAGTCGGTGTCGTACGGTTATTTGTTCCCGAAAGCACTTAAACTAGTTAATAGGATTCTTGGTCTAGGTAGTGTTGGTTTCATATTTGGTCTTCGCTTGTGTCTTAGTTCGTTTGTTCTTTTTAGTGTTTTCTAATTTCCCGTGTCTTTGCCCGTCTCTGTTTAGTGTCTACCGTGTCTTTTAGTTTTTGGTCGAGTCAATAGTTTTAGTTTTTGAATTATTTTTGCATGATCTAAGTTCATAAAAAGAAAGAAAATCATCACTTTTTTTACATCCGTTAGGAGTCGATAAAGGTCCAGTATCGAGGGCCGCCGTCTTTTGTGTCCACGGTTCGATAACTCGGGCTTACTATCTTTGCTATGCGCGACCGGTACACTTGTCGTTTGTGTGTTTTAAGATTGGTAATTCTCTTTTAAAACTATTGTGTGAATTGAATTAATTTTATATATATATAAATATATATATATATATATATATATATACATTACACGCATCAAGTTTTTTGTCGCCGTTACCGGGGACACTGCATTGACGATTTCGAGAACGATTCGAGTCGGGGGTCTAGCCATTTTTGTACATACTTGTGGGATTTTTAGTTTTTTTTTTCGGATTTTTTTTTATTTTTGGTGTGACTCTACTTATCTAAAATTAGTGCTAGGGTTATTTTCTTCTTGATAGTTTTATTTTTCTAGGATTTATTTGTTATTTTTTAATTTCTTTTATTTTGTTATTATCTCACCTGTTACGTGGAGTATGTACAGACAACATGTTGGGTGGTACGAGGAACCCTGGTGCGAACGTTGTGGAGGAAGTCATTGGATACAAAATTGCCGTTATGAGAAAGTGGAGGCAATGCTCACCTATATGATCTGTAGGCATGATCTCAGGAATGCTGAAGAACTAGCTTGAAGAACATAAGCATTGTATGAGCCTCCTAGAATAGTACCATACCGATCCAAACCTACCTTGTCCCTAACCGAGTTAATGCAACAAGCACGCGAGAGATTTGAGCGGGAAGAGGAAGAAAAAAAGGTTGAAGCTGAACAACGTAAGCTTCTTATCAAGGAATATGAGGAACAAGTCCGTATAATAGAGACGTTGGGCGTGAAGATTCATGAGATTTGTGCTAGTTATCAACGGGATACGATAATGGACGAGGTGCAATTACCAAGCTCACAAAATACCGCACAAGTCCCACCTCCTGTTAAGCACGAGTTCAGTTACTATGAGCCACAATTATCTGAACCCGTATTTTCAACCGATATTGGGTCCGATGTCACAGTGGAGCATCTATCCAGCCTCGAGTCAGGTAAGTATCCCACCTCCAGCTATATTGATCATGAGTGTGTGGATGATACACATTTGACTGCATCCAGTTCCATATATAATTCATTTATCCCATTTGATATGTCACACTTGCTTTGGGAGGATGTTTTGATGCAGGATTCAAGTGTCTAGGACACACAGGAGGATGCCGAGATTGTTGATGAGATTGAGGATGCTGAGTTTGTTGCTGATGATACCGAGGAGGAGTATGTTCCCTCGTTGCTAGATGAGTTTGGTGAGGAGTTGGTGGATGTCACAACTATAGAAGAAGGAGAGTTTGACCCTCTGGGTGACCTTGTTGAGTTAGAAACATTACTATTCGGGGAGCTAGAGAGGGAGATGGAAGAATCACTGCACCACGGTGAGGCAGAGAAAGAAGGAGAGTAGGAGGAAATGGTTGAGGAACCAGATCAACCACTTCATGTTGGATTTAGCCGGCCCATGGATGAGAGAGATGGTGGATCGCTACCCCGACCGACACGACCACGGGATAGGACACAAAGACGTATGGACCGACATGTTTTGAGGGATCTGAGATGGTCACACAGGGATCATAGGATTACACCATACTGTAGAGATGTCTGGTTCCCTCATTACATGCCTTACATCAGATTTGGTCGAGGAAAGTATAAGGACCGGTGGGTTGACTCGAATCCATCTTTCTGAGTCTGTTTGAGCCTTACCGTCGCATTCTTCCCAGCAGACGGTAGGAGGCGGAGTCTGAGCCAGGTGAGTGGGAAGAGGATAAAGGAGAAGCCACCTGATTGAGGTTGTGGTTTTGAGTCCGGCTGAAGACTCGTCTGTAAACTTAGCGCATCCGGGAGGCAACCCGATGGTGAGTTTTTATTTTCTTTTTATTTTGTCTTGTTTTCTGTTTTGTTTGTTTTGTGTGCAGGTTTTCATTCTGAGCTCTGGGAGGTTGTTGATTCTGAGGATTGCATGTTCGAGGTCGCTTAATATCATGGAGAGAGTTTACTACATCCGTAGGGGAGTCTCGTTCTATCCTTTTACTTTTTATACCTATCACTTGGGTACACGAGAAATTTGTCTTTTACTCTTCCAGTGAGATTCTCTATAAGTTGTTTGAATACCAACCCAGAAAAATTATAATCCCTTTCTTTGATCAAGCCAAGAATAGTAGATGCCACCATGGCATTGGCCGAGTCAAATCCACCTTTTCTGATTGAGATGCAGTGAATGAACACATGCACAATATACCTTCAGTGAGGGGCAAGGAATATCTTTGTGATCTGCCAACTTTTGAACTCATCTGGGTGACCTATTCTTCTGAAACATTCTCTGATGTAGAAACTAGGAAATTCCATAGGGGCTTCACGATTATCACCAAACTACAGTACCTCTCTTATGGTGGCCTTAGAAAATAGAACTTCTTGGTTGTACACAGTTGTTCTTATGTGCTCCACATTGTTGATGGATACTCTTTCAGCAGTGGCCCAGAATTGCCTGATTGTGGCTTCAAAAATGGGCAAGTTGTGACTTATAGCAAAGCTCACACTAGAGTTAGCAAGAAAATTGAGCACAGGTACAAATACCTCACTCTTGGGATCAACAGCATTAAGAAAGGCACATATATTGTGCTTTTTCACAAATAGAAGATCCATCTCTGTCAGAAAATTTTTTTATCAAACAACAGTCCAACACTTAGAAAATTTCAGAGAAGCCTAATCGAAACTACTAGTTTCGGGCAAGAAACTCTAATCGAAACTACTTAGTTTCGGGCAAGCTTGAGTATCGAAACAACTAGTTTCGATAGAAACCTGTTCAAATTCCAAAAAAAACATATTTTAAAATCAAAGGAAAACACCCTTTTATCGAAACAACTAGTTTCGATGCCCAAAACCTGAACAGATTTCATACCCTGAACAGTAAAAGCTAAGCTAAAACTATATATAAATAAAAACAAATTATCAAAATATAAACAAAAAAGAAAGGTAAATGTCGCCTGAGGTGTCGAAACTCCTTCTTACCGAAATTTCTGAGGAAATCTGCAAAAATAAACAATAGAAGGGTGAGATATTAGCAATGAGGAGTTCAAAAACAAGATCTAAGCAAGAAACGACCCAAAACGTGCGATTTCAGTCGTAAGAAGGGTAAAACTGTAACCCTAGCCATCGTCATATAAAACAGTAGCAAACTTATGAGTAAGCAAACCTGATGAAGACGACGACGGAGGAATCAGATTAGGGAACCTGATTTCGCAAACTTAGACCGAAGAATCGAGCTTTTGTGTGTGAAAATGAAGGTGAAAATGGTTTCGGGTGAGTGATAATGAGAGTGAGCTTGGCATAGAAGAAACCTGATTATGAAGACATTTAATTTGTGCATGTCAAAAGACCAAAATGCCCCTATCGAAACTACTAGTTTCGATAGGACAATGTAGTTTCGGGTGGTTTGAGTAGTTTCGGGTGAAAAGGAGATACTTGATCAGAAACAAAGCAAAAATACTTATATGTACACTACTTAAACAAGCTAATAAGGAAGATTAAGAAATTTATATAGAAAAATAAAAGTAAAAATAATAAAAGAGATAAACACTTAGCCTTGGAAAAGATCCAACGTGAGATCATGTCTGGTCAAACCCTTGAAACACTTCATTTTGCACTCAGCTACTGTGAATCCCTGAAGATAGCCGATATTTGTGCAAGATAAACCTGAACATTTGCTTATACAATGTGTTCATGTGATTAAGAGGTACCATTTAAGCACGAAACACGGCGTACCCCACATTTTAAAATAAAATGGTTTTGAAAGCCTATCAATCCTCAAGAAATACCTGCATTCATCTTATCATCTCTTACAGGTTAACCGGGGTACTATCTTGGTAAGTCAAAATTACCGCCAAATTAAAATAAGATCCAACTGGATATTAGAAGTTGTAAAAATAAAAATATCCAAGTGGATATTAAAAAGGTACGAACATTCAAGGTCTTTGCGTAAGCAAAACAGAAGAAGTCGTAAAATTATCCAAGCGGATAGGAAAAGGTTGAACACCCGAGATCTTTGCGTAAGCAAAACAGACGGGGTCAAATCATCCAAGTGGATGGGAAAAAGATGAACTCCCAAGATCTCTGCGTAAGAAAAACAGACGGGGTCATCGGCGGTAACTCTCGTTACTTTGACGGTCACCTGGCGCATGAATCAGAATCCAACACGTAAGCCTATATCTGATTGAATCGGTTTTCTTAGCTTAAAATGGGTTAGAAGTTTCAAAAATGGGTTCAAACACACGTGTACGATAGAGAATTAGGTTTTCACACTACTAAAGAGTTATAACCGTATGTCGGGCCTATCGGCTATACCTCAGTAAGCACCATCGCTTATGGTCCATTCCATGTTTAAGAAGTGTGATCAGACTCTATCATTTCTCACAAGGTCGGATCCGATTTTCCTGAAACAGAACATGATACTTACAGTGAGTTTTTTTCTTAAGTAAACAATAAACAAGACAAATATTTTTCTTTTCTTTTTGACTATACAAAGCAAATCTTTTTCTTTCTAACTGCAAATTCCAAATTCTCCCCCAAAAGTTTTGCTTTCAAAGGAAAATAAAGAAAACAACTATACAGAAAAGTAAAATCTTTTTGGAAATCTTCCCGATTAACAAGTTTAAATAAAAAAATATGCACAAAGGTTACTGAAAGTTGATCATGCCGAGCATCTCCACCAATTTCTCAAATCTGGCAGAATCAAATGCTTTTGTAAAGATGTTGGCGGTTTGCTTGTCGGTTTTGACTTCTACGATTTTGATATGTTTCTTTTCGACACAATCACGGATGAAGCGGTGTTTGATCTCAATGTGTTTGGTTTTAGAATGCTGAACGAGATTTTTGGTGATATGGGGAACCGCGGTGTTATCACACAGGATGTGAGTTTCATGGAAGGTGATCCCGTAATCAATCATTTGATGGTGGATCCACCTTACTTGGGCACAACAAAGGGTTGCGGCAATGTATTCGGCTTCGGCTGTGGATTGGGAAACGGTGGTTTGTTTCTTACATTGCAAGGTGACGAGGCGGTTTCCAAGGAACTGACAACCCCAGAAGTGGACTTTCGGTCTAAGTTGCATCCCCCGTAGTCTGAATCTGAATAAGCCTAAAGATCTAACAATTTATTTTTGGGATATCAAAGCCCAAGTTTTAGCTTGTACTTCAAATATCTTAAAATACGTTTGACAGCAATTAAATGAGAGAGTTTAGGATTAGCCTGAAAGCGTGCACACAAGCACACTGCAAACATGATATCTGGTCTGCTAGCAGTGAAATACAGAAAAGATCCTATCATCGAGCAATAGAGGTGCTAATCAACGCTTTCACTATCCAAATCAGGAGACAGACAGTGTCGAACTTTCACGGGAGTCTTGTAAGGATGAGGCTCAGTCATTTTGAACTTGGTCAGGATTTCTTTGACATACTTCTCTTGATGGATAAGAATTCCCAACTCAGACTGATCTACTTGCAAACCAAGAAAGAACTTCATTTCTCCCATAGAACTCATTTCAAACATAGAACACATCACATCCTCGAACTCTTTACACAACCGAGGATTTGTGGATCCGAAAATTATGTCATCAACGTAGATTTGCACCAAAATGGTATCCGCACCATCCTTTCGTTTGAACAAAGTTTGGTCAATTTCCCCTCGTGTGAAACCATTATCAAGTAGATGCGTATATAACGTCTCATACCACGCACGAGGTGCTTGATGAAGACCGTACAACGCCTTGTCAAGTTTGTAAACTCTGTCAGGATAGCTTAGATCAATAAAACCCGGTGGTTGCTTGACATAAACTTCCTCTTGAACTTTTCCATATAGAAATGAGCTTTTGACATCCATCTTATGAACTGTGAAGTCCATATAGGCTGCGTATGCGAGAAACATTCTGATGGCTTCCAAGCGAGCCACTGGTGTAAAGACATCCTCAAAGTCAATTCCTTCTTCTTGATAAAACCCCTGAACCACCAAGCGGGCTTTGTTTCGAATCACGATTCCCCCTTCGTCCTTTTTGTTACGAAATACCCAACGAGTGCCGATTGGAACTTTGTTCTCTGGAAGGTCGACCAGATTCCACACATGTATCTTGCTGAACTGCTACAATTCTTCCTGCATGGCCTCTACCCAACTGTTCTCAAGCAAAGCAACTTTGATATTCTTAGGTTCAACTTGAGATATGAAGCAAGTGAAGAGACCTTCATTCATTGCTTCGGTGGCACTACGAGTTCGGACTCCCACATTAAGTGGACAAATGATGTTGTCTGTATGATGATCCTTGTGAATTATCAACTGTGGAATCTCATCCTCTTCCAAGTGGTCATCCAGATTGGTAAGGTTGATGTCAGGAATAACAGCTTCCTCATTGATAGGACCTTCATTATATGATTGTGGTGCAACATCCACTATTTGAGGAGTTTCTTCCTCAACAGTTTCACTTGTTGCCACAGAATCAGAAGAATCCTTAGTGGATTCAGCATTAGCTATAATAGGAGGGTCATCTATATGCTGACTTGATGAAGAGGAGCTTGAAGCAGTAGAGGTACCTAAAGTATTCACAGACATGAGGGGATTAGCTGAGATAGATATGTTAGTGAAATCAGAAAGATTAAATGATTTAAACAAAGAATCGACATCAAAAAGCCAATCAGGACCGTCCTTAGCGTCCGTATGATTGCTTTCATGCCAGTTGATATCAATGGACTCCAGCACAATCCTTCGTCTCTTGTTGTAAACACGAAAAGCTCTTTGGTTAGAGGAATAGCCCACGAAATAGCACTCATCCACTTTGGCTTCAAACTTGTTCAGCTGATCAGAAGTATTCAACATTGTGCAAACACACCCAAATTTCCTAAAGAAATCAATAACAGGCTTGCGCTTGTACATAATTTCATAAGGAGTCTTGTTGCAACTTTTGGTGATGAGAACTCGATTTTGCACAAAACATGCGGTATTGACTGCCTCGGCCCAAAACATGACGGGAAGCTTAGAATCAACGATCATAGTTCTTGCTGCTTCTATCAACGTGCGATTTCTTCGTTCAGCTACACCATTTTGTTGTGGAGTGCGAGGTGCACTGAATTGCCGAGAGATACCCTTACTTTCACAGAAAGAATCTAGAATGGAATTCTTAAACTCTATGCCATGATCACTGCGAATAGTCTTCACACTTAAATTGAACATTTTATCGATTTGAAGCAGATGAATCTTCAGAGTCTCTAGCGTCTCATCTTTCTTTGCCAGGAAGAATACCCAAGTAAACTGAGAGAAGTCATTGGTTACCACCAAACAGTAAGATTTTCTTCCATGACTCATGACACTCACAGGACCGAAAAGATCCACGTGAAGCAATTGAAGGGGAGAGTCAATGGAATTAGTGGTTTTGGGTTTGTGAGAAGATTTGTGCTGCTTGCCCTTGGAACAAGAGAGACAATGTTCCATGGGTGAGAAATCTTTCAAAGGCAAACCGGTGACAAGGTTTCCTCAAACAAGGCGGTTCATTGTCTTGAAATTCACATGTCATAATCTCTTGTGCCAAAGAAAGGACTCATCTTCTGAAGCTTTTGAAAGAAAGCAGGATTCGATTCCTGATGGGTTATTCATATCCAGACTGTAAGTATTGAATCTTCGAGGAGCACGCATGAGGATTAGGTCTTCAAGAATAACCACTCAGGCTTCAGAATCAAACATTCCTAGGAGTTGAAGAGGGCACAAAAGTCTTTATCACAAATCTGGGACACACTCATCAGATTGTACTTCAGTTGTGGGACGAAATTGACATTCTCCAAGCTATTTACACCGTTAGACACAGTTCCTTGACCTTCAATCTTTCCACCTCTTGGATTGCCTGCAAATGCGACAAAATCTCTGTCCATTGGATGATAATCTTGCAATAAAGAAAAATGACCAGTCATATATCTTGAACAACCACTGTCGACATGCCAGATATTGTCTCCAGTCCTCCTCAATTGTCCTTACACAAAATGAATCATTTAGACATTTGTACCCCAAGCCATTGCTAACTTGGAACTTCTTAATTTTACAAGATGCATTTCGAAAGTCATAGTCAGAATCCTCCTTTAATGTATTATCAAAAAGATCATTATTCTTAATTTTCCAAATCCTTTTCGACCAATTTTTAGTATTTTTGATCCTTTTACGTCCCAAAGTTCTACTATGTTGTGATTTAGACAAAACATTTGAAAAACAATCAACTGAATTTTGAATAACAGATGGAACCTTTTCTTCTTTGAAATGATATGTAGAAAATTTACATGTCTTGAAAACATGATTGGATTTCCCACAACTAAAACAAACTTTATCACATGTTGGCTTAGCTTGATAGTTGTCATCACAGGATGATGAATATCATTGTGATGTTGAGACATCAGAACTAGAGGCAACTCTTTCTTCAATATTTCTTTCTTGAAGACTTTGATCTTCCTTTAATCTGAAAAATTCCAGACTGCTCATTGTTTCGTGTGGAATATCAGTCACAACAACTCCTGCACTTTTAAAACTTGCAATACAACTCATAGCATTTACAGATTAAGGAAGAAAAGCCAAAGCATTCTTAAACTTAGAAATAACATTTCTCAAACTGTCATGCTCAGAAGGCACAGAACCAAAATACAAATTTTTCAATGTGCTCACAAATATCTGGTTTTGACACGGACATATTATTACATTCATCCGACTCAAGTTCATTTAAAACTTTTCCCTTACTAGAACTCTCATCACAATCATCTTCGGAACCTACACAATCTGACTCTGCAAGCAAGACTGTCAGAATCTGAAGTTTGAATATAATCATCAGCAGATAAATTGCAAACAAAAGGTGTAGGAACATGAGGAACTGGCATATCAGCAAATCCTCCAGACTTGGAATACGGAAGAGGGTGTGAGTTATACCCAATGCCTTCTGTGACCTTTTTATGAATTTAGTTGTCAATGATTCCAAAAAGGATTTTTTGATCCATACCCATGTGTTCAACTTGAAAATTTGCTTTTTCGGCCTTTTGAAATATTTCAGTTAAAATTTCATTATTATTCTTTTGTGTAGTAAGTTGCACAATCAAAGATCGGTTTTCGCCAGAAATATCACGAATTTTTTTTAAGTAAAGTTTCTCATTTTTAGCCACAGAATCATACATCGCCTTTATATGATCTCTTTCATCGACCAAAGCCTGGTTGATGAATCTATATTTCTGAATCTCATTTAAACAGGATTTAGCATTGCAAAGTCTAGACATTACCTCAGCTGGTACGGCGGTGAGATCCTTGGCTAGTTCAATCATGACACATTTCTCTTTTTCTTCAATGTCTGCCATCAGTGCCTTGTCATCTGCTTCCCCTTCTTTATCTCCCCAATGATAGTGTCCATCAGCTTGACATACCAGAGTTGTTGAGCTGGAAGTTGTAGTGGATTTGGGAGAGATGGCAACTTGCTTTCCAGATGAATTCTTCTTCTCATCCTGCTCCTTTGATGAAGGCTCCTTGCAATTCCTTGCAAAATGACCCAGCTGGTCACAGTTGTAGCATCTCACATTTTTGATATCAAACCCCAGAGTCTTTCTTTGCTTGAATCTATCCCAGTCCTCTTAAGAATCTTTTGGCCCTCAGAGTCAGCATAGTCATACACCAATCAATATCCATCTTTTCCAAATCATCCGGGTTGATCTGCTCTAAGTCATCGGGTTGAAAACTGACCGGTGTCAGGTTTCAGAAATCAGTGCATCATAGCACGACATGAAGGCAGTCATGATAGGCAGATACTCATCGGGAATCATAGTGGTTGGCTTCTGAGAGTTGGATGAAGTAGTAGACTGAACTCCTGAAATTGAAGGTGGGACATCAGTTTGAAAATAAGCCATTGTAGTTTTGTTGGATGAAGTGGAGGAACCTTGACCTGCAAGAAGAGCTGTGTTTCCAGAGTGATTAGTACTGCACCCTTCTTTATCTCTAACTCATAAGACTCTAGAATGCTGAAGAGTTCTTGCTATGATAAGTCACTTAGTTTTTCAGTATTCTTGATCATAATCCAGTACATATTCCATTCCTCGGGCAGTGAATCAATCAGCTTCTTATTTAACTCAATAGTGGGATACTCAGTTCCCAAAACTTTCAACTTAGAAACAATGCTTGAGAAACGGTTTATCAACTCAGACATGGGTTCACCAGGGACACTGTTAAACATTTCATATTGCTTCTTGATTAAATCCCTCTTGCTTTCTCTAACCTCATCACTTCCCTCATACCTTGTACATAAAGCAACCCAAAGATCTTTGGCAGTAGTATAGTCAGCAAATATGTTAAACACATCCATAGGAAGAGCCATAACAATAGATCCATAAGCCTTGTTATCTCTGGCAATTAAGCCAATATCCTTTTCATCATATTCAAACACAAGCTTAGGACGTTGAACATCTGCAGTGGTAGTAATTGGCTTGTGTGGGACATCAGTGATTGACTGCAACAGAGTATGGTTATGGAACTGAAAGAAAGTATTCATTTTCTTTGTCTAATCATCAAAGTCTCTGTTGGACACCAAGACAGCATATTTACTGTTTCTTGAAGATGCCATAACTCAGAGAAGTTAAAAACAAACAGTAGCTAGTTTCGGGTGAACAGGGATGATCGAAGCAACTAGTTTCGATAGAGAAAAGGCTGATTGAAACTACTAGTTTCGATAGAACAAGGCTTGCCCGAAACTTCTAGTTTCGATTTAAGAAACAGAATCCAGAAACAACAAGTTTCGATGAAGAATACTTAGCAGAAAATCCAGCAAACTCAGAAGAAACTATAAGTTTTGATTGAAACTAGTTTCGATAGTCCAATAGTTTTGGGTGAACAGTCTGTAAAGGTTAGTTTCGATATAACAAGACAAAAGGCTAGTTTCGATGATACCTTCTCCAGACAAAAGTACAGACAAAAAGTTTTGATGACCAACTAAAAGCAGAAATTGTCTCCTAGTAGTTTCGATACCTCCTTCTTCAAGCTTCAGCAGACTCCATTGATGAAAAGCTTCAAAAATCAAAGATGATAAACTCCCAATCTGATTCAGCGAAAAGCTTCCAAATAAGCTTCTGAACACAAATCAATCTCCAGATCCGAAAAACTCGAAGAAATAGTGCTGAAATCGATGAAACAGTACTTCCAAAACTTTGATGCAGAAAAACTTCAATAAAATGCCGAAAAACACCTAAAATCGATCAAAATAACCTGAATATACTCAGAAATCAAGAGCATAAAGCTCTGATACCAATTGTAGGTCCAGATTTCTATCAGAAATCACTCAACATATCGATTACACACACATAGGCGGAATCTGTGTGTATGGTGGTGAAACAGAGGGTAGAAAAAGAATTGGTGAAGATAAATAGGCAAACCACACAGGAATCAACACAAATAAGATATGAAATTGTAAGAACAACAGATGAAATAACTCCAAATGTGTATTGATTCAGAAAACTGTGAAAGAGAGAGTCTCAGGGTTACAGCCGCTATCCACACCCTAGAAATTCTCAAACTAGGCTATTTATAGTAAGTTTACAGGCATCGAAACTATGCTTACCGAAACTACTAGTTTCGGTGAAGCATTTACAAGTGTGAAAAGCCTATCGAAACTGAACTATCTATCGAAACTACTAGTTCCGATTGAACAAACCTCAATCGAAACTAAGTAGTTTCGATGGCCCAGACTTAGAAACAAAACAGGAAATTACAATAAAATGAAATTACAAGTAAATA
This sequence comes from Smallanthus sonchifolius, assembly GCA_023525975.1. Lineage (NCBI taxonomy): Eukaryota > Viridiplantae > Streptophyta > Magnoliopsida > Asterales > Asteraceae > Smallanthus > Smallanthus sonchifolius. Next base: position 41,654,842 of record CM042019.1, on the reverse strand, counting down.
AACTAACTAAACAATGTTTAAAATAAATACATTGATGACAACATCTTATACAATAAAAAGACTATACAGAGTTTGAATTGGGTCAATTACAATCGGTTTGACGTTCTAAAGTCAAACTGTACACACATTCTTTCAGATTTTGACTTAGAGAGTCAAAGAGTCAACTTTTGAGACTTTACAGATTTAGTCCCCGAAGTTTCATGTGAATAGGAGTTTGATAAATGGCAACATTAGTCCCTAGGGTTAAAAATGAGTTAAGAACTTGATGGTTTGACTGTTAAAAGTCAACATAAATTAACTATAGGTTAATTACATGTTTGGTCCCTCAAGTTTTGTGTATATAGGTTTGAATATAGGCAGGATTAGTCGCTGGAGTTTGAGATTTGGTTAACTAGGTTAACTTTTAACTGGGTTTGGTTAATGTTAACCCTAAATTTTCGGATGTCACATCATCCCATAGTTGAAAGAATCTTCATCCCGAAAATTAAAATTAAAAAAAAAATTCTGGGTGTCACATCATCCCCTAGTTGAAAGAATTTTCGTCCTGAAAATTAGAATAGTACCTTAAGTTTTTGACATGGAGTGCCTGAACAGATGAGGATACTTGCGCATCATCTGGTCCTCGCGCTCCCATGTGAATTCTGGTCCGCGTTTCGAGTTCCAACGAACTCTGATGATAGGGATTTTACTATGTTTGAGCGTTTTGACTTCCCTATCCATGATTTCTACCGGTTCTTCAATGAAACGCAATTGTTCATCGATGTGTAGTTCCTCAAGAGGAACAGCGAGTGCCTCGTCTGCTAGATTTCTTCAAGTTCGAGACATGAAAGACATCGTGTACACCACTAAGTCCTTCCGGTAGGTCCAGTTGATACGCTACTAGGCCAATTCTCTTCACTATTTTGAACGGTCCAACATAACGAGGATTCAACTTGCCTCATTTTCTGAAGCGAATTACATCTTCCAAGGTGAGACTTTTGGTAGGACCATGTCGCCTACTTGAATTTCTAATGGCTTTCGATGTTTATCGGCATAGCTCTTTTGACGATCACAAGCTGCCGCCATACGGTTTCGAATTTGAACGATCTTTTCAGAGGTTTCGAATACAAGTTTGGGACCCGTAAGTTGGCTATCCCGAACTTCAACCCAACAGATAGGAGATCGGCATTTATGTCCATATAATGCCTCAAATGGTGCTGCCTTGATGCTAGTGTGACAACTGTTATTGTAGGAGAACTCCACTAAAGCAAGTGAGTTTCCCAACTGTTACCGAAATCAATCACACAATCTCGTAGCATGTCCTCTAAGGTTTTAATTGTACATTCTGTTTGGACATCGGTTTGAGGATGATATGTCGTGCTCATGTCTAGACGCGTGCCTAGAGCTTTTTGCAATAATTGCAAGAACCGCGAGGTGAATCGAGCGTCACGATAGAGATTGGCACTCCGTGCCGAGAGACTACTTCCTTCAAGTAAATACTAGTAAGTTTTTTCCATTTTGTCGGTCTCTTTGATTGCAAGGAAGTATGCAGATTTTGTCAAGCGATCTACGATCACCCAGATGGTGTCGCATCCGATAGGAGTTCGGGGTAGTATAGTGATATTTGGTTGTTGGAGTAGACCAGAAGGCTTTTGGTATGGTATTCCACTTTGAAATTTGAGCAGGTTAGGTGCTTGCTCATATAGGTGGCTATATCGGCTTTCATCTTCGGCCACCAATATAACACCTTTAGGTCATGGTACATCTTATCAGAACCTGGATGAATAGAGTACCGAGATTTGTGAGCTTCATCTATGATCAGTTCTCATAAGTTTCCATGTATTGGAACCCATATTCGCTCCACAAAGTAGCGAATGCCATCTGATTTGACCTCTAGTTGTTCTTCCATACCGCGCGTGGCTTCCAACGGTAGGTTCTCCTCTTTAAGGGCTTCGAGCTGAGCACTACAGATTTTGTTAGGTATTCCGGTGTGAATAGTAAGCTGTAATGCTCGAACTCGTTTAGGTTTGGTGTCCTTACGGCTTAGGGCATTGGCTACCACATTAGCCTTACCCGGATGGTATCTGATTGCACAGTCATAGTCATTTAAGAGTTCGACCCAACGACGCTGTCGCATGTTTAACTCTTTCTGTTCAAAGATATGTTGAAGACTCTTGTGATCGGTGTAGATAGTGCATTTGGTACCGTACAAGTAGTGTCTCCAAATCTTTAGTGCAAATACTACTGCTCCCAATTCTAAGTCGTGAGTCATGTAGTTCTTCTCGTGGATTTTTAGTTGATGAGAAGCGTATGCGATGACCTTCTCGCGTTGCATCAGCACACAACCAAGACCTTGACAGGATGAATCGCAATATACCACGAAATCATATGTTCCCTTCGGAAGAGATAGGATGGGTGCACTGTAGAGTTTATATTTAAGAAGTTGGAATGCTGACTCCTGGGTGTCACCCCAGTTATAGGGTTTACCCTTTTGATTTAGAGTAGTGTGGGGTTGGGCAATCTTGGAAAATCCTTTGATGAATCGCCGGGAATAGCCAGCCAATCCCAGAAATTGTCATACCTCGGTCGGAGTTGTCGGTGCCACCCAGTCCTTGATGGCCTCTATTTTAGATGGATCGACATGTATTCCCTTCTCATTGACTACATGTCCTAGGAATTGCACTTCGTGAATCCATAATTCACACTTAGAGAATTTAGCATACAACTGCCCTTGCTTTAGCAATTCCAGAATCAAACGAAGGTGTTCCTTATGTTCATCTCTATTCTTGGAATAGATGAAGATGATGACAAACTGGTCAAGGTACAGTTTATACACACGGTTTATGAGGTCCATGAATACCGCGGGGGCATTGGTCAATCCAAATGGCATAACCATGAATTCGTAGTGACCATACCTAGTTCTGAATGTCGTCTTTGAGGTGTTTTCGTCTCGGACTCTCAACTGATGATAACCGGATCTAAGATCTATTTTGGAATAGAAACTTGATCCTTGGAGTTGATCACATAGATCATCGATGCGGGGTAGAGGATAACGATTCTTGATCGTCACTTTGTTCAGCTCTTGGCAGTCGATGCACATGCGGAAAGTCCCGTCCTTCTTATTGACAAACAGGACTGGAGCTCCCCATGGCGATGAGCTACATCGAATGAAACCTTTATCCAACAACTCTTGCATTTGTGTGGATAGCTCTTGCAATTCACTGGGTGCAAGCCTGTAGGGTGCCCGAGCAATAGGCGCTACTCCGGGTGCTAGATTAATTTGGACTTCGACTTGACGATGTGGTGGAAGGCTTGGTAGATCTTCGGGAAATACTTCCGGATAATCACGAACGATCGGGATGTCGTCAATCTTCTTCTCCTCAGATGGATGCTCGGTGACGAGAGACAAAATGGCAGTATGACCCTTACATAAACACTTTTGTGCTTTCATGAAAGATATGATGCCCATAATAGCACCACTTTTTTCGCCTTGGACAGAAAGGGTATCTCCACTCGAGAGAGGAAGGAGAACAAATTTGCTCACGATAATTAATTTTGGCTTGGTTATTAGACAACCAATCCATACTGACAATTACGTCGAAGCTGCCGAGTGTGACTGGCATAAGGTCAATGTCAAGTTCATGACCATCCAATTCAAGTTTACAACCCTTAAGAATGTGAGTTGCTTCAATTATCTGTCCATCAACTATTTCTATGGTGTACTTAGCTTCTAGTAGGGTTCGAGTACGACCGCACTAGTAAGAAATTTGTGAGGTCACTGAAATAACTGGATATGATGGGGTATAAATCAAATTAGACCAAGGATTAGTAACATGATGAGGTAACAAGGTCAAATGGAATATATTGTTGGAGTGTAAGGAATAATGTGTTAGTTTAGGAAGAATTCCCAATTTTCGCTTACATAGTTGGAGTCGGTGGGTTTACCACGAGGTTCTATTAGAGTTTCAACCGAGATGGTTTCATTGATCAAGTCTGGATGAGAGTCTTAAGTTCACTAAGGCTCTTACATGAGTGAAATCAAATGATGGGTCCTATGGATGATAGTTCAGTGTGTTCGTAAATACCTTCAACATGATAGTCGCGTCTATCAACTGTTAAACAGGTTTAACGATACTAACTAGTTGTTGAGTGGGTTACGAGAATTTCTACGGACAGTGAAAACTTAAGTCTGTAACTCACAGATTAGGACCATTTATCCACACACTAGGTTTCACCAGGACTTACATGCACCTTAAATTACTATTACGTGTGCACCCTTAATGATAATTTGCCTTACATGCTCACCCTAGATCTCCCTGTCCTGTGTCAAAAATGTCCTTTAGTTTGTATTGCCGAGTACAGAGTGTTGTCCGATATGATAAGTCATTGAGAGGCTTAGTCATCAACCATAAATTGGTCAACTAGAACTCATATCAGGATGATTAGTCTAGAATCGTTTGATCTGAGTATTCACTCGAGTTGGAACATAATACGAGAGTCCAATCCAGTGGATTGTAGATGGGAAGATGCACATGAAACAAATATGTACATGAAATGTGGCTTCGATGAGCGAAACTAGTTCATGAATGTGTTACTGGAAGAGGCAAAGTAGTCGTCCTTCTAACTGAGTCAGGATAGGGTTTGGGTATGCAATGAGCAAGGCGTTCTCAACCTTGTGGTCAATCTTCTTCAATAGAATATCGACCAAAGCGCGAGCCCACGGCTCGGGAAAGACATCTATGTGTCATTGAATTTCTACAAAAATACGTGTAACGATCTGCCTCCACACGGTGTACCTCAAGCGAGGTCCACGGGTTCGGGCTTGAAGTAGAGTAAAGCTAGTGAGATCGGAGTATTGTTGCTAGTGGGTGCAGGAGGGACTCGCCTCCGACGAACCTAACTCCCAAAGAGATATGTGCCAGTGCTGGGTGTCGTCCCTAACACGGTCCTGAGAAGGCCCACCATTCCCGATTGTGTCATCGATAGGCTCAAGCCGGTGTCATCTTCGACTCTGATGGTGTAACAAGGGTGCAGATGATGGTGGTGTGAGTGACTCCTCCGAAGGCTCCGTCTTGTTTCCCTCGAATGGGAGTGGATGTTGTTCTGATGATTCCCCGAGTGTCTCCACTGGGAATGATGATGCAATGCGAATGACGTGTTCCTCGTCAGCAGAGGGTGATATGAATGATGTCAACATGCCTGCAATGCAATGCATGTGTAGATGCTACGTGTAGCATGTATGAGTGTCTGTGTCGTGTAACTAATGTGTGTGGGTTATAGTCTAGTATGCAATTCCTTGTTCACTATAACCAATGGCTCTGATACCAATCTGTCACACCCCCAAATTCCACTAACGGAGTTTTACCGTTAGGGATGTGACACACCAGGATCTCAGTCATTAGTTACATCAAACGACACTATATGGGACTTAAAATGTCATAACATAAAAGTTTAGAGTTAATGGGAAGCGTTTAAACAAGAAAGTAAATGCGTAAAACAACGCGCCAAAGTTTAGTTTAATAAAAGTAAGTGAATTGTTTTAACAGTTTGCATATGAGTGAAATGATAGTGAGACTCCATGCATGTCCTAGTTGTGCAACCTGTGCCTTAGCGACATGAGAAAACATGTACAAAAAGTGTCAACACGAGGTTGGTGAGTTCACAGGTTTCAAGTTTGCAATAAGAGGGTGTTTGCCAGATTATGTACATTCAATATGTATATCTATAGGTATCTAACCTATGTTCATGTCTTACTAAAGCGCTCGCAACCGAAGCTGACAGTGTGTTTGTTTGTTTGCCTCCAGCCAGTTCTATCAACTCTGACTAATGTGTTAAGGCTAACATTTCGCCGGTTCGACCTCCAATCGAATTGGCGCGACTAACGCGGGTAGGGCTTGTCAAATCCAATAGTACTACCAAACGTTCCCTCGCTAAATCCATATTAACGGTCCGATGTGTGTGAGGACTTTCATAATAGTGTGTGACGCTTAGCCTCAACAGTGATAACATATGAATTACAATAATTAAAATAGTTTGCATCATGTTTTCTCCCCCAACGGGAAAAACATGTAAAATAATGTTTGTTTGCGTACCTGTTTCTCCCCCACGGGAAAACAAGTAAAAGTATGATTGCTTGCGTGCATGTTTCTCCCCCAATTTAAAACAGTAAAAGGGGTCGTGAAACTCACCTGAGTTGCGTATGAGTAGTAAATAGCACCACACAAGGATGCAAGTAGGAAACACAAGAGTTTGCCTGTGAACTGCTTACGTATGCCCTAAAATTATAAGCATAATACTTAGGGATAAAATGGGGTTTTTTGACGACGACACGGAAGATTTGAACGTCATAAACATTCTAAGGATCAATGAGTAGACGAACGTGTCTACGGGAATAAGGGTTTCTTAATGTGATAATTAAGATCAGTGCGCTTCGTGTCGAACGTCTCTAATTCTGAATATAATAATAAATAAATATATTCGTGCGTTTGTAACATTAGAATGGCCTAAGGAAATAATATAACTTATTATATTATTTTTATACTTAGCAAAATAACTCAGTAAATAAATTGTGTGACAAAAATAATAAATCTATTATTTTTATTCGAGAATGTAAATGTGGGTAAATAATATAGATAAATATATTATTTTTAGTTTGAAACATTTCACGAAGATTAATAAACGAGGCAAAATAATATATAAATATATTATTTTATAATAGGAGTCACGGGTTGAAAATAATATAAATATATTATTTTATAAGTGGTAAATAATATTAAAATAAGTTATAAAACTAAACCCGAGTCTACGGGTTGTTTCCCGAACTAAAACACATTAATATATAAATACAATAATAAAACAATTGAATTTTTAATTAAAATACCATGAAAAAATACATTTAAAAAGAAAACATGGGAGGAGGGCTCGAACCCGGGTCTCCTCCCCCAAAGCCAAACGACCTAACCACTCCTGCCCGCTAGGGAATCGCAAACAAATCCGGTTCTAAATGATTTTAATCAATAGCTCCCGTGAGCCCCCTTTACCGAATACACGCACGATCGAGTCTAGTCCAAAACTGTCGATTTCGTTAATGATCAATCAAAACAGCAAAGAGGTTTTGTTAATTGGGTGTTTGCGAATTCGTAAGTGAAGTTAATTGCAAAATGGTTATGTATAGGATCGTTTAATTCTCTGTTATAAACCTGAAACCCTAGATTAAGAACATGAATCCAATTTGATCAAATTCGAAAATAGAATCGGCTGAAAACAGAGGGCTTTTATTGCTTAGGTTAATGTGAGTCAAGCCATGTACATTAATTTGATTTACAAAGCTGCTAAGATCGAAACCCCCAAATCGTATTATGAGTAAACCCTAGTTACTGGATCATATTTAATTCGATGTTATCAGATTAAATTGGCATGGGGCATTCACTAAACAAAGGTTTGCGAAACTGATGGTATGATTTAATTGAATAGAAATCGGGTCTAGGGTAGAGTTCGATCAAAACGTGAACGTATGAACCCTAGATTCGGGTTCATGTTAAAATCGTTGCTGTAAGCCCTAATTAGCATAGGGCTTTCCATCTATGAATAAGAACGAAGGTGTAGGAAGTTTCAATTACCAGAATAGAGTTCCAATTGATGGTTCGAGTAGAAGCAGGTCCGGCTGTGAGAAGTTTGATCCCCGATGGCTCCCTTTGTTACTCCGATCGAATGTACGTGTGTAAAGGCTTGAGAGGTGTTCGTATGATGTGCGTAGGGTGTTCAATTGTGAGGTTATCACATGAATTTTTTGAATTTGATTAACGAGCCGTGAATGTGTCGACGGTTTTAGTTTAATGGCCATAATTGAGATTAATTCAATTTAAAAGCGATAATTAATTTGATAGTTATGGTCGTTAATGCAGTAGACGTGCAACATCAGTTACAACTTCAAACCAACAACGACTATGGAGTTTGAATTAGGTCAATTACAATCGGTTTGACTTTCTAAAGTCAAACTGTACACACATTCTTTCAGATTTTGACTTAGAGAGTCAAAGAGTCAAAATTTGAGACTTGGCAGATTTAGTCCCCGAAGTTTCATGCGAATAGGAGTTTGAGAAATGATAGCATTTGTCCCTAGGATTAAAAATGAGTTAAGAACTTGATGGTTTGACTATTAAAAGTCAACAGAAATTAACTATAGGTTAATTACAAGTTTGGTCCCTCAAGTTTTGTGTATATAGGTTTGAATATAGGCAGGATTAGTCCCTGGAGTTTGAGATTTGGTTAACTAGGTCAACTTTTAACTGGGTTTGGTTAACGGGGTTAATCCTAAATTGCCGGATATCACACATGTAAACTCAATCGAATGATTATCCATGTTAATGTTTCAAACCAAAAGTGCAATATAAAACCCTAGAAAACGTACAACCATCCACCCGGGGATGGTTTTGGATGAATTAGCCACTCATGATGTTGATTTGATCTTCAAAAGCCTTGATTTGATATTCAATTTTATGATGGAAGGTGATTTGGGATGATTTGAAACCTAGTATTCGCCTATTTTCGCCCTAGAGAAGCCCCAAATCAATGATACCTTCAAAAATCCTGAAAACCCCTTTAAAAACTAGTCAATTTGGTCAGTTATGATTTTCTGCGCAGGCCCGGCGTCTAGGACGCCCCTGGTAGCGTCTGGGACGCCTTGGGCAGGCCCTTGGACGCCCACACTCTTTACTTCCTGCTTTTTCGCGTTTTTGCTTCATTTCTTGATCCCGACCTTGATAGAATTCAACCTAAGGTCTTGAAAAGTCTCAAAGAGCATCCAAAATACACCTTAAACCCGTCAAAGCCTGCAAAACACAAACATCTCAAACTAGTGTATTCTAACACCCAATTTAACAAAAACAATTGGAGTTAAACGCTTTAAACTCGACGAATAAACCAACCCATCACTTGGCTAGAAACAAACAAATAAACAAACAGGCTAAACACTTGAGGATCTTTGATCCTCACACTTATTCTTTTCCATATATATATATATATATTTTTATATTTTCTATTTTTTTCTATATTTTTTTATATATACTTTTTTTTTCTTTTTCAATACCTTTTTCCCATTTTTTTCTATTTTTTTCTGATAACATAAGCTATATTGCTTACACTCTCCGATAATTACTAACAAACACTTAGACACTAACTCAGACCGGCTTAATAACACATGTTTAAAAATCAAAAGTCTAAAGGGTAATATGGGTTTATGAAACGAAAGGGAAAAGGCTCAACTGGGTTCACTAAGGGATAATGTTCAGGTTGGGAAAACAAATGAAAAAGGCTAAACAAGTGACTAAATCCTAATGCCTCTATCATATCTGTGTATCATCTCTGCCCAGGGTCTCAAAATGCATTAAAATGTTCAAGTTCTAACAAAATGCACCATGTAGGTAAACACTCAACAAACGAAACAGTGAAAATATAAGAAACTGGAAAGGCTCAAAATCTCACTGAAACGCATGGAATCGGGTTACCGATACAAACCATGCACAATTATCACTATCCAGCTTGCTACACTATCCTAGGCATCCCAAACAATTTTATTACATGAAAAACGATTCTGTTGGGCCTAGTTAATCCCGAAACTTGAGTAAACCCACGTTAAGGAAACACAAACCCGGACCCAACTAGCCTTTTACTCTCGATTTACATTGAATAAAAACCGATCTTTTGTGTGCATTAGACTTAAAAAATATGTTACCTCAGGACTCGCAAAAATAACTCTTTATTTATTTTTTCAAAATTTTCATTTTCTCATGCTAACATCCTCACACTTGAAACACACATTGTCCCTAATGTGTCTAAAGAAAGGGGCAAGAATCTAAAATATTCAAATCCATCACGTTCCCATCCCACACTTAAACTAAACATTGCCCTCAATATAAAGTTAAAAACAAAGTAAAGCAAAAATGATGCATATGTGTAGGTCCAGATTTCTCTTATAAATCACTAATTTGATCGATTACACATACACACAGGCGGAAACTGTGTATGGTGGTGAAATAGATGATAGAAACAGTGTAGGTGAAGATAACATGCTAACCACACTATGAATCAACACGCAAATGGTATGAAAATGTAAGAACACAGTGAATAAACAACTGCAAATTGTATTGATTCAAGAACAATGTGAAAGAGAAGGTTCAGGGTTACAGTCGCTACTCACACCCAATACATTCTCAAACTAGGCTATTTATAGTAGTGACAGGTATCGAAACTATGTTCAATCGAAACTACTAGTTTCGATTGACCATTTACAAGTGATACACAGACTGTCGAAACTACCATCTATCGAAACTACTAGTTTCGATTGAACAAACTCAATCGAAACTAAGTAGTTTCGATGGCCCAGACTTAGCTAATAAAGCAGTAAATTACAGAAAACTGAAATTACATTTAATGAAATGACATAAAGTAAACTAGTCTAAAACTCTTTAAACATACAATAAATGACAACAGCTTATACATAAGATATGACTCTACAATCTCCCCCTAAGCTGTTGCATTACTATCTTCAGCTCTTCATCAAGTAGCTGGTCCTTAAGTTGTCCATGGTATAAAAGGTTTAACATGGAGAGATACAACCCGTTGGTAGGCCTTAGCATCAGCTTCATCTTTATCACTGTATGCCTGAATGTGATTCTGAAAAAGGATCTCCAGATCTTCAGGCTGAAATTTCAACAGCTCCATAGGCTCAAAGATAGTGATGTCTTCCTTGCCCTCACACTCTATTACTGCACTGCCAATGATTGGGTCATAGTACCACTTTCTGAAAGTTTGCAGCTGGACAGGTACATATTTTGGAATGGTGATGGTCTTGTGAGTTTAGGCAGGCTTGTACCTCAAGAACACATATGGCTTGTTAGTCTTAGGATGAAACATTGTCTTTGAGATTTTCTTTTGAGTTTTCCTAGGCTTCATTCCCTTGAAATCATTATTGACTTGAGAATGCAGAAATTTCTCAAAGTCATAAGCCATCATGACCTTCCCAGGGTTTTGAAGGGGAAGTTTGGCTAAATCCCTGAGGTCATAGAAAGGAAGGGTCTGGAAGTCAGTGATATTTTTAAAGTGCTGAACTCCCCCTCTATATCTTCTGATAATGAAGAGCTTCCTTTCAGCATCATACTTCCAGCCAATTGGAGGCCTCTTTAGTTCTTGGTGCTCAGCTATCCATTCATATGTTTTAGGAGTTTCTTCCTGAATGATTTTCTTAAACCAAGATTTTCTTGGGTTTAGGTGCAACAGAAGGTGGATCTTGTGCTGGACTTGAATCAGAGACTGTAGTGGTTGGTTCAGGAGTGACTGTCTTGATAAGATTAACCTGAACATATTCTTTGCCTTTTTCTTCATCAGACAGGGTTTGAATCTCCTCTCCTTCTTATGTGAAGTATCTAGTTCTTTCAGTCTCTTTTTCCTCGGTGGGCAGAATTTATGGGTAAAGATCATTATACCCAAAGTTTTCAATTTCATATAAAAGGGCATTCAGCTCGTCATCAGATGGGATGTCTTCTTCATCAAGAATCATGGTCTCTATTTCAGTGGAAGTCCCTTTCCCTCTCTTCCTTGCATCTCTTCTCTCACTTGCTGAGGGAAGGTTTAATTCTGTTTCTTCAACTTTGACTTCAACTGCCACTTTTGTCTTCTCAGCATGGCCAGCAAAGATAGTTAGTGCAGACTCTGGATTAGTCACAAGGTCAGGAGATGAGGATTCAACTACAGATGTGGTCTCCCCTGAGCTGTTGAAGTGGTTGGTTGTTGTTGCACATGTTTTATCATTGAGGCTTTGAGCTTCTCCACCGCTTCAGCTAAAGCCTTGAATTATTCTTTTTGCTGTGAGATTAGTCTCTGTTGTGTTTCAAGTTGAATTTGTTGAATCTCAATCTGGGTATGTAAACCCCCAACTTCCAGCTTCAGGTCTTTAACCTCTTCCTAGACATCATGCAAATTAGTTTTTAAGCCTTCAATTTCTTCATCTTTCTCTTGAATCTTATCCTGCATTTTCTTCAGTTCAAGGCTTAAAGTTTTAACTCTTGGTACAGGAACGGTTGAATCATGAGTTGGTGATGTGGGAGTAGTATGGATGGGTGATTGTTGTGGAGATGGTAGTGGAGTTGGTTGTGGAGTGGGTTGTGGAGTGGGCTGTGGAGTGGGTTGTGGAGTGGGTTGTGGAGATTGTTCTGGAGTTGGTTGTGGACTAGCTAATAGAGAATCTGACGAGGATGACAAATCTTCCAATCCAGTCTTGATTTTCTTTGCCCTGGACTCTTCTTCCTCAAAATCAGAACCTGACTCAACTTGCCGTTTGGAGGAAGATGCAAGTTGCTTTGTTCTATCATTTGAATCAGACTTGTAGTAGTCAGATCCAGAGTTCCACTTGATTCTGCAACTTCCTCCTCAGCTTCATGTATACCAGCTTCAACATTAACTGCTGGTTGTTGAATTATTTGTATTTGTTCAACAAAAGGAGCCTCTATCACAGGCTCAATGATAGGTTGTTCTTCTTCTTGAACATTACGGACGTTTATCTCAATCTCAGCTTCATCAATAGGTTGATTACCTTGTTCTTGTTCAACTTCCATCTCTTCTTCATCAGATGATAAGATCTCTTCTTCTAGATCAGGCTCAATATCAGGAATAAATTCTTCTTCTTCACCAATAATATGACCAAACAGGGGAACGTCAGCTATAGCCCTGTTGGTTCTCTTGTTGGTACTTCTCATATAGCTGAGAGTCTTGGCAATCATATGTTCGAACACAAAGGTGTTCCCAACTTGTTGAAGCTCAGGATGAAGATGATTGATGATAATCTGTAGGAATCTTGGATATGCCAGAAATTTCTCCTTCACGGCTCCTGTCAGGTTGTCCTTTAACTGTCTGAAGATGAAGCCAGAAAAATTATAATCTCTTCCCTTGACTAATCCCAAAATTGTTGAGCCCAGAGTGCTGTTTGCTGAATCAAAACCTCCTTTTCTGATTGATAGGCAGTGAATAAACACGTGCACTATGTATCTCCAGTGGCTTGGTAAGGAGTTCTTGATTATCTGACCACTTTTGAATTCATCTGGATGACCCAATCTTCTGAAGCATTCTTTAACATAGAAGATTGGAAATTCAATGGGTGCATCTGGATTGTCATTAAACTCAAGCACCTCTCTAACTGTAGCTTCAGAAAATAAGACTTCTTGGTCAAGCACAGTTGCTCTGATGTGCTCCACATTTTCAACTGTGATGATCTCTGCAGTTTCCCAAAATTCTCTTATAGATGTCTCAAACACCGACAGGTTGTTGCTGATGGCAAAGCTGATGTTGGAGTTTGCCAGGAAGTTTAAGACACGAGTGAACTCTATAGCTTTTGGATCATTGGCATTAAGGAATGCACGGACATTGTGTCTTTTTACGAATAAGAGATCCATACCGAATGTGAGACGTTATCTGCAAGAATACACATTAATCGTGAGTTCAAAGATGATAGAGATGTATGCAAACACGGATAAGCACAAAAACGACTGTTATTATGAAGATTTCGTCGAACAAATTTTAAACTTTGAAATCCTAGGTCTACCGATTTGCAAAAATCATCCAAAATGAAGTAGTGAGACGTTACCTGATGATGGAGACGATGGTGACAACGGGGGAAAATCAGGTGATTAACGCTGATATCTTGCAACTCAGACCGATGGTTTGAGATATTTTGCGAATGACAGAGAAGGCGAAGAGGGTTTGAAAAGGACGAGTGAAAATCAGTATGAAGGGAGGGATTGCTTATGAAGGCTTTTAATTTTCGTATGACAAAAGACAAAAATGCCCCTGTCGAAACAACTAGTTTCGATAGGACAAACTAGTTTCGATATGAACAAAGTAGTTTCGATATGCACAAAGTAGTTTCGATATGTCAAAGTAGTTTCGATATGCACAAAGTAGTTTCGATATGTCAAAGTAGTTTTGATATGCACAAAATAGTTTCGATATGTCAAAGAACAGAAATAAGACTAACTTATATACACTGTTAAAACAGACTTACTATAGAAATGAAATTATACACAAGATATTTACACTTATCTTCATGAAAAAGATCCAACATGAGATCAGATCTGGTCAGTCTCTTGAAACACTTCCTTTTGCAATTCACTACTATGAGTCCCTGAAGATAGCTGATATTTGTGTAAAGTAAACCCGAACATTTGTTTGTACTAAGATTTCATGTGATTAGAAGGTACCATTTAAGCAATATACAAGGTGTACCCCACATATTAAAATAAAATGATTTTAAAAACCTATCAATCCTCAAGAAGTACCCATCTTCATCCTATCATCTCTTTCTGATTAACCAAGGTACCGTCTTAGTAATGTCAAAGTACCACCAAAATAAAATAAGATATCCAAGTGGATTTAGAAAATTAAAATAAAATATATCCAAGTAGATATTAAAAATGTACGAACATTCTAGATCTTTGCGTAAGCAAAACAGAAGAAGTCGTAAAATTATCCAAGCGGATAGAAAAATGTTGAACACCCGAGATCTTTGCGTAAACAAAACAGACGGGGTCAAATCATCCAAGTGGATGGGAAAAGGATGAGCACCCGAGATCTTTCCGTAAGCAAAACATACGGGGTCATCGGTGGTAAATATCGTTATGTTGACGGTCACTTGGCGTATGAATAGGAATCCAATACGTAAGCCTGTACCTGATTGAATTGGTTTTCTTAGATATAAAAATGGGTTAGATGTTTCAATAATGGGTTCAAACACACAAGTATGAGATATATATTAGGTTTTCACACTACTTACAAGTTTTAACCATATATCGGGCCTACCAGCTATACCTCAGTAAACACCATCGCTTTTGGTCTATTCCATGTTCAAGAGATGAGATCAGACACTATCATTTCTCAAACGTCAGATTCAATTTTTCCTGCAATTCAAAACCACTTGAAGATTATATACACAGCAATTCTTTTCAACATTAAAATATTATATTTCTCCCCCAAAAGATTTGCGTGGATACTGTACATAAAAATAATTTTTTTTGGAATTTTCTTTGTTAATTAATCAAAATTTAGAAAATAAACTACTATTCACACAATTTACTGAAAGTTAATCATTCCAAGCATCTCTACTAGTTGGGCAAATCTGGTAGAGTCAAAAGCCTTTGTGAAGATGTCTGCGGTTTGTTTGTTGGTTTTGACTTCAACGATTTGAATATGTTTCTTTTCAACACAGTAACGAATAAAATGATGTTTAATTTCAATGTGTTTTGTTTTGGAATGCTGAACGGGGTTTTTGGTGATATGGGGAACGGCAGTGTTGTCACACAGAATGTGTGTCTCATGGAATGTGATCCCATAGTCAAGCATCTGATGTTGTATCCATCTGACTTGGGAACAACAGAGGGTTGCGGCAATGTATTCGGCTTCGGCGGTGGATTGGGAAACGGTGGATTGTTTCTTACATTGCCATGAGACAAGGTGGTTGCCAAGGAATTGACAACCTCCATAAGTGGATTTTCGGCCTAAATTGCAACCCCCGTAGTCTGAATCTGAGTAAGCCACAAGATCAAACAAGTCAGTTTTAGGATACCACAGACCCAATTTTGGCTTATACCTTAAATATCTTAAAATACGTTTGACAGCAGATAAATGAGAGAGTTTAGGATTAGCCTGAAAACGTGCACACAAGCACACTGCAAACATGATGTCGGGTCTGCTGGCCGTGAGATACATGAGAGATCCTATCATAGAGCGATAGAGATGCTGATCAGCGCTTTCACCATCCACATCAGGAGTCAAACAATGTCGAACTTCCACATGAGTTTTTACTGGATGGGAATCAACCATTTTGAACTTGGTCCCTCATGACACTCACAGGACCAAAAAGATCCATGTGAAGCAATTGGAGAGGAGAGTCAATGGAATTGGTGGTTTTAGGCTTCTGTGAAGATTTGTGATGTTTTCCCTTGGAACATGAGATACAGTGTTCCATAGGAGTGAAATCTTTGAGAGGTAATCCAGTGACTAGGTTGCCTCGAACCAGTCAGTTCATCGTTTTGAAATTGACATGTCCCAACCTCTTATGCCACAGGAAAGATTCATCTTCGGAAGCCTTTAAGAGAAAACACGATTCAATGCCCGATGGGTTGTTCATATCTAAGCTATATGTGTTGTATCTTCTGGGAGCACGCATGAGAATAAGTTCTTCCGGAATCACCACTCCCGGCTTCAAGATAAGACATTCTTTTGAATTGAATAAAGCACAAAAGTCCTTGTCACAAATCTGTGAAACACTCATCAGATTGTATTTCAACTGAGGAACAAAGTTGACAAATTCTAGACTATTTACCCCATTTGATACTGTTCCTTGTCCTTCAATCTTTCCTCCTCTTGGGTTTCCAGCAAAAGCAACATACTCTCCATCAATTTGATGATAATCTTGCAGCAAGTTAAAGTGCCCGGTCATATGTCTTGAACATCCACTATCTACATGCCAGATGTTATCGCCGGTTCTTCTTGATTGTCCCTATACACAACGAGCCATTTATATGTTTTTGACCAAAATTGTTTCAATCAAGAGATCTTAGTGTCAGGATATGACATCTCATTGGAATCAGAATTACAACTATCCTTTGATGAAGCACTGTCATCAAATAGAACATTATTTTTAATTTTCCACGTTCGTTTTAAATGATTTTTAGCATTTTTAATTCTTTTACGCCTAGATTTCCTACTGTGAGAAAACTTAGGCAACACGTATGAATTTAATGAACTTTTGGAAGGCGATTCTTCATTAGAATTTGTGGTTGTCAATTTACAACTTTTTGAAACATGATTTGAGGCACCACAACTAAAACAAACGTTTTCGCAAGATATCTTAGCCTGATAATAGTCATCACAAGATGAAGATGATTGTGATGTTGAGGAATCTGAACATGAGACGGTTCTCTCATCAATAACTTTGTCTTGAAGACGATGTGCTTCCTTTAATCTGAAAAAGTCCATGTTGCTCATGGTTTCACGTGGTACATCATTCACAATAATTCCTGCACTTTTAAATTTGGTAACACATGGCATAACATTCAAAGATTTAGGAACAAAAGGCAAAGCATTTTGAAATTTAGAAACATAACATCCCAAACCCGTATGCTCAGCAGGCATAGAATCAAAATACAAGTTTTTAACGTGTTCACAAATATTTGGTTTTGACATGGACATATTATTACATTCATCCGACTCAAGTTCTTTTAAAATAGTTCTATTATTAGCACTCTTATCACAATCATCTTCGGAATTTACACAATTTTATTCTGCACAAGAAGCAAAACTGTCAGAATCGGAGGACGTAATATAATCATCAGGAGATAATGTACAAACAAAAGGTGTGGAAACATGTGGAGTTGGCATATCAGCAAATCTCCCTGATTTAGAATAAGGAGGTGGATGAGAGTTATACCCAAGACCTTCTGTGCCTTTTCTATTAAATTGTTTATCAATTATTCCAAACAGAATTTTCTGATCCATATCCATGTGGTCAACCTGTAATTTGGCTTTTTCTGCCCTTTGGACTCTTTCAGTTAAAATCGTATTATCAATGGTTTGAGTATTGAGTTGCACAATTAAAGAACGATTTTCACCAGATATGTCACGAATTTTCTTTAAGTAAAGTTTCTCATTTTTGGCAACAGAGTCATACATCACCTTAATGTGATTTTGTTCATCAATCAAGGCTTGATTGATGAATATGTATTTTTGAATTTCATTTAAGCAAGATCTAGAATTACACATTTTAGAGATAACCTCAGCAGGCACAGCAGTGAGATCCTCAGCAGGTTCAAGCATGACACACTTGCCCATGTCCTCCACATCAGCCATCAAGGCTTTATCAGCAGCTTCATCAGCTTGGTCTCCCCAATGATAGTGTCCATCAGCTTGACACACAAGAGCTGTGGAACTTGAAGATGTGTTTGTCTTTGGAGGATTGGCAGCTTGTTTCCCAGAGGAAATCTTCTTTTCTTGCTGATCCTTGGAGTACGGCTCCTTGCAGTTTCTGGCAAAGTGACCCAACTAATCACAATTGTAGCATCTCACCTTCTTGATATCAAACCCAAGTGTCTTTCCCTGCTTGAATCTGTCTATGCCAGTCCTTTTGATGAATCTTTTGGCTCTTAAGGTAAACATGGCCATGCACCAATCAATGTCCATTTTCTCCAAATCATCAGGATTATTTTGCTCCAAGTCATCAGGTTGAAAGCTAACCGGTGTTAGATTTCCAGAAATCAGTGCATCATAGCACGACATGAAAGCAGTCATGATTGGGACATAATCATCAGGAATCATGGTGACAGTCTTTTGAGGAGCAGAGGAGCCGGTAGAATTAATTGCAGCAGCTGAAGGAGGGACATCAGTCTGAAAGTATGGGTTACCGATTGAGCTTGATCCAGCAATGAGAGCTGTGTTTCCAGACTGATTTGACGGGGTGACTGCTACCTTCTTAATCTCAATTTCATAAGATTCAAGAATGCTATAGACTTCCTGTTGAGACAGAGCACTCAGATTCTCAGTCTTTTTGATCATGATTCGATACATATTCCATTCCTCAGGAAGAGAATCTAGGAGTTTCTTGTTTAGATCAAGAGTAGGGTACTCAACTCCCATTACTTTCAACCTTGATACAATGCTTGAGAAACGGTTGATCAAATCAGATATTGATTCTCCCCTTACACTGCTGAACATCGCATATTGTTTCTTGATCAGATCTCTTTTGCTTTCCCTGACATCCTCACTTCCCTCATATCTTGTGCACAATGCAGCCCATAAGTCTTTGGCAGTTGTGTACTCAGCAAAGATGTTGAAAATATCCATAGGAAGAGCCATGGCAATAGTCCAGTAGGCCTTGTTGTCTCGGGCAATCAAGGCAAGATCTTTCTCATCATACTCAGATACTAACTTAGGACGTTGAACATCAGCAGTGGTAGTTACGGGCTTGTGGGGACCATCGGTGATAGAACTCAACAAAGTATAATCGTGAAATTGAAAGAAAAGCTTCATCTTCTTACTCCAATCGTCAAATTCTCTTGTGGACACAAGAGCAGGTGGTCTATTTCCTCCAGAATGTTCTGTTGAACTTGAAGTGGCCATAATATTCGGAATCGAAACTAAAACAGTAACTAGTTTCGATTGAACAACTTTTATCGAAACAACTAGTTTCGATAGGACAACTTCTATCGAAACAACTAGTTTCAATAGGGCAAGTTTTATCGAAACAACTAGTTTTGATAGGACAACTTTTATCGAAACAACTAGTTTCGATACTGAAAATTTCACAGGCAAGTTTCGATAACCACAGTTTCTACAGAGATAAGACAAAAATCTAGTTTCGATAGTACCTTCTCCCGACAAAACGTAGACAAGAAGTTTCGATGATCAACAAAAATCAGAAACTGTCCCCCGTAGTTTCGATGCCTTCATCTCCAAGCTCAGAAATACTCCATTGATGATAAGCTCCAGAAATCAATAGTGTAGAAATGACAAAATAATCCAGCGAAAACCTTAGTCTAACACTCCTGATCACTAAACCAACCTCCGATTCTTGAAATTACGAACAAAAATCCTTGAAAAACGATGAAAGAGTACGTCTGAGATGTTATGTGAAGATTCCAACAAAAACATCAAAAATACATCACAAATCACCTAGAATCGATCACAAAAACCTGATAACACTCAAAAACACTAAAGCATAATGCTCTGATACCAATTGTAGGTCCTGAGCAGACCTGAGAGAACAGATCTGCGGAGAAATCCTTCAACAGTCCGGATCGAGAGGCGGAATCTCTGGATCCGGTATCACTCTCGAATCAGAAAAAGGTAGAGACGGGTGCGGGAATCACAAACACGAACAGAAATATATAAAAGTGAAAGAACAGATAATTGAAGCATAAAACGTATGATTCTTTGATTGATTTGAAAATTAAAAGGCTACTCACACACTCTACAATTATCTCACCCCAGGGTGAGCTCCCCCTGGGGTGGTGATTCCCTCTACAGACACACACTCACTCCTAGGGCATAATCTGCTATATATAGGAGGCCAAGCACATGCGCCTTGTTTTCCAAGCCACCGCCCAATGGGCCTAAAAAACAGGTATCAAAACTACCTAGTTTCGATTGAACAAAAGTTCAACCGAAACTAGTAGTTTCTATACTGTAATTTCGATTGACAGCATCAGTCTCAAAATTATACCCAACAATCTCCCCCTAGACTGATGCTATCAATTCTTTTCCGACTCTGTCTTTCGTCTTCATAGATTGACTGATGATCCAATGCCTTTCTAGGGGGATAATCATAACGAAAGCCATTGGATCATCAGTCAATCTATGAAGACGAAAGACAGAGTCGGACAAGAATTGATAGCATCAGTCTAGGGGGAGATTGTTGGGTATAATTTTGAGACTGATGCTGGCAATCGAATTTACAGTATCGAAACTACTAGTTTCAGTTGAACTTTTGTTCAATCGAAACTACTAGTTTCGGTTGAACATTTGTTCAATCGAAACTAGGTAGTTTCGATACCTGTTTTTCAAGCCCATTGGGCGGTGGCTTGGAAAAACAAGGCGCATGTGCTTGGCCTCCTATATATAGCAGATTATGCCCTAGGAGTGAGTGTGTGTCTGTAGAGGGAATCACCACCCCAGGGGGAGCTCACCCTGGGGTGAGATAATTGTAGAGTGTGTGAGGAGCCTTTTAATTTTCATATCAATCAAAGAATCATACGTTTTATGCTTCAATTATCGGTTCTTTTCACTTTTATATATTTTTGTTCGTGTTTGTGATTCCCGCACCCGTCTCTACCTTTTTCTGATTCGAGAGTGATACCGGATCCAGAGATTCCGCCTCTCGATCCGGACTGTTGAAGGATTTCTCTGCAGATCTGTTCTCTCAGGTCTGCTCAGGACCTACACATGTGTTCATTCACTGCATCTCAATCAGAAAAGGTGGATTTGACTCGGCCAATGCCATGGTGGCATCTGCTATTCTTGGCTTGATCAAAGAGAGGGATTATAATTTTTCTGGGTTGGTATTCAAACAACTTATAGAGAATCTCACTGGAAGAGTAAGAGACAAATTTCTCGTGTACCCAAGATTTCTACAAATGATAATAAACCACATTCTACCAAATCTTCAACATGAAGGACATGTTCTTGTCTTTGATCATATGATAGCCAAGACCCTCAGTTATATGAAGAGTTCTAGTTCAAGATCGAACAGGATAGTTGTGGACATTCCACTCTTTGGGAACATTATTGTAGAAATTGAAGAAGTCATCCCTGATGTTGACCCAAATATTGAAGTCCTTGAATCATCATCATCTGAAGAAGAAGAAGAAGCAGAACAGGGTCAAGGGAACCAAGAGCCGGATGTTTAAGCTAAACAACACATAGAGCAAGATGTTGAACAGCCTTTCTTAGAGCAAGTAATTGAAGAGCAACATGCTGAAAACATAGAAGCAGATGTTAATGATGAGGTTCAAGAGAATATTGAAGTTGAAGCTGAGTCTAGTGGCACCTTGGATGAAGGCATCTATGGCACTAAGTATGATCAATTAGATTATGAGTCTGAAGATGAGGAGCAGACAGAACCTCCTGCATCATCCTCCAAGAGAAAAGCTGACTCAAGTTCTGATTATGAAAAGGAAGAACCCCTAGCAAAGAAAATCTAGACAGGGCTGGAGTCTTTGACCTCTTCATCAGAATCACTTTCTAAAAACCCAGAACTCCTAACACCCATACCTTCACCCATTCATACTTTCAACACACCACAACCTTCTCCCCAACATCTCCACAACATACACCTGTTCCTACACCACCTACATCCCCTGTTCTTGAATAATCACCATCTGTCCCCATGGATCAAAACCCTAAGCTTGGAGGTGAAATGGCTACAAGACAAGGTGACAGAACAAAATGGAGTCATAGAAGGATTAAAATCTGAACTGAATAAGTGTAAAGAAGAGGTTAAAGATCTTAAGCTTGAAGTTGGAGGCTTACATACCTAACTTGATGCTCAGCAAACTCAGCTTGAAACCCAACAGAAGATGATCTCTCAACAACAACATGATTTCAAAGCTTTATCAGACATTGTTGAACAACTCAAAGCCTCCTTGATTAATTCTTCTAAAAAAGGAACCCTTCCGCGGCTCACGGGGAGACCACTTCTGCTGGTGGACCCTCTTCCCCTGCCCTTGTTACTAATCCTAAGTCTGCTTTGACAATCTTCACTGGCCAAGCTGCCAAGACAAAGGATGTTGTATCAAGGTTGAGGATCCAGAGTTATACCTTCCTTCTGCTAGTGAGAGAAGAGCTTTGAGAGGAAAAGGAAAGGGACAAGAAGCTGATATTGAACTTGGGGTTTTAGATGAAGAAGAAATTGGATCAGATCATGAGTTGGATGAGCTGCTAAAGCAAGTTGATGACTTTGGAGCAATTGAAGATTATCCTGAAATTGTTACCTAGAGGAAGAACAGGAAGACAAGATCAGATACTTTACTGAAGATGGAGATGAAATACAGGCACTTTCTGACACAAAAGCTGAAGATTCAGATGTAAAAGTAACTTTTATTGAGCAAGAATTCAGTGTTGGGACTGGCACCACAAAAGAAGCAACTTAAACTTCACTAACTCCACCTGCAACTACAGTTAACACTCAATCCCAACAGGGCTCAGAGATAAGGAGATCCTGGTTGAAGAAACTGCCTGCTGAGGAGCCTCCCAAACATTATGAATGGTTTGCATAATATCAATGATGAGGCTGATGCAAAGGCATATCAAAGGGTGGTGACCATCAATGCAAAACCTCACTTTCAGCAACCAAATCATGGGCCAACTGTTTAGAGAAGAGTTGAAGACATTGATTCAGTAGCTTAGGGGTAGATTGTAGAGTCTTTTTATTGTATAAGTTGTTGTCATCAATTTATTTCTTTTGAACATTGTTTAGTTAGTTTATTTACTTGAAATTTCATTTTATTGTAATTTCCTGTTTTGTTTCTAAGTCTAGGCCATCGAAACTACTTAGTTTCGATTGAGGTTTGTTCAATCGAAACTAGTAGTTTCGATAGATAGTTTAGTTTCGACAGGCTTTTCACACTTGTAAATGCTTCACTGAAACTAGTAGTTTCTGTAAGCATAGTTTCGATCCCTATAAACTTACTATAAATAACCTAGTTTGAGAATTTCTAGGGTGTGGATAGCGGCTGTAACCATGAAACTCTCTCTTTCACAGTTTTCTGAATCAATACACATTTGGAGTTATTTCATCTGTTGTTCTTACAATTTCATATCATATTTGTGTTGATTCCTATGTGGTTTGCCTGTTTATCTTCACCAATTCTGTTTCTACCCTTTGTTTCACCACCATACACACAGATTCTGCCTGTGTGTGTAATCGGTCTGTTGAGTGATTTCCTATTGAAATCTGGACCTACAAACTCCATAGTCATTGTGGTTTGAAGTTGTAACTGATGTTGCACGTCTACTGCATTAACGACCATTGTCACACCCCACCCCATTCACCCCCTTGACGCGTGCGACCTCGATTGGTATCACATTGAACTTTTGATTTAAGAGTTTTTTTATAAATACAGCGGAAGTCTTTTTCAAAAAGGATCGTTTCAACATTCTTTCAACCTCAAGTGTTGTATTTGTAAATATCAAAACTCAGTTGGAAGACAAAAGTTTTATACTTACTTTATAAACATAGGGATTTAAATACCCTTTTCATTTTGATTACAAAACAGAGTTTGAAATCAAATACATTTATAGCCACCGAAAATAGTACTACCCAGGGTTGGTCCTATCTCCCTTTTTTTCTTTTCTTTAGGATTTTCTACACACGAGGCTTGAGAATCCAACGTGTAAGGCTATCCTTTTCATAGGTCAGATCTGATGTCTGCCTCTCACATTTGGGTCAGATCTGATCTCTGCCCATACCCCGTTCTTATTTCAGTTTATTCATTTCCTAAAAACATTTTGAAAATAAAACGTCAGCGCGAATGCCGGTGAATACAGTTATTTTGACATTTAAAATCATCTGGCACAAACAAGTATGAATTTCATAATCATAACTTTATGTTCAATCCACACATTCAGCAGGCCCGTCCTGTTCAATCGCACCACAGTATACACTGGCGTCATGTCTTATAACAGTGGACAGGTTTGCCTCCGAAATTGTTAGAAGTTGTTAAAAGACAAGCACCAGCCGTAATCCGGGAATTTCACCCGAGACCCGTGTATCCCTTGCAAGTTTTACGCATACCTATGGCCTGAATGCTTAGTTCGTAGAAGAACGTTGAGCATTATTCCCTTAACCTTTATTTGGCCATTTTCGTAAATAAAATGTTTGACACAAGTTTTTAAAGAGACAAAGTGTTAGGACATAGAATGTATGACAAAAGCTTTGTAATAGTTTAGGTCTTATTGTCTTTATGTTTTTATGTAATTGTATAGAATTTATCTAAGTGATAGAACAAGTTCTGCTAGAGGCGAACTTGTTAAGTTCGCTTAGCCTATTAGAGGCGAACTTGTTAAGTTCGCCTAGTCTCATGTGAGGCGAACTCTAGTCTATTTGAGGCGAACTTGTTAAGTTCGCCTACTGCAGAGCTTGTGTCTATAAATAGGTGTTTACAAATTCTGTTAAGTAGACTGAATCGATCGTATTCAGTGAATCTTGTAAACTCTGGGTTTGGTGATATACAAAGAGAAGTTTATTTACCTGCGGTTTCTATTGTCAATTCGTATACAAACGTTAACACGGTAGGATTTCGCATTCCGTTTTATCGAGACGTCCTGTCACGAGATCGATCTGCAGATGAGTCATGTGGACCTTCAAGTGGTATCAGAGTTTTTGCTCATGATTTGTGTTTGATTCTTGATGATTAGAGACGATTTTGTGTACAATTTGACAAGAAATTGATCATTTTTTCAAGTTTTTGTATCCATGGAGTTTTCAAGTTCTTGAAGTTGATTTTGCTGCTGAATTCATGGATTTGAAGTGGTTTTTAGTGAAATTAATCCGATAGAAGTGTTCTAATTCATAAAATACTAAATCCTACGGTCCAATTTCTTCAAATTCCTTCTAATATGTGAGAAATGATGATTTTAGGTGATATTTGTTCGTGTTTGGGTTGAATTTCTTGCTGAGTTTGTTACAGCTGAAGCAAGCGAACTTGCTGAGATTTGTTGCAAGCGAACTTATTCAGTAGGTGAACTTACCGGATTTTCTTGTTTTAAGCGAACTTATCAAGTTCGCTTGATATCAAATTCGCTTGTTTGGATTTGAAGCGAACTTATTATCTTCGCCTGATGGGAGTACTTGTTCAATACTTGAAAATTTTTTCTGAAAATGGCAAATATGGTGCAAGTGACTAACATGTTAAATTACGAAAACGAGATTGGTACATCTCAGAAACCACATAAATTGTTAAGTCTTGCAGATTATTCTAACTGGAAAGATCGGTTTGATCAGTTCATGTCTTTTACTGATACAAGTTTATGGATTCCAATCTTGGAAGGTTATACACATCCGAGATATACTTGGATGGGAAAGGATGATGTTCCTAAATCGGTATCTGCTTTAACCACAGAAGAAAAACTACTGTTTGATAGGGAAAAGAAGGCAATGGCTAGTATCTCCATGTCTCTTCCTAAAGAAATTTATCATAGTTTTAAACAATTCAGGACTTCTCAACAATTGTGGGAAGCGTTACAAAAGAGGTGTGAAGGTAGTTTGGATGTCAAAAAAGAATTACTGAAGAAGCAGTTCTTAGTGTTCAGGCACTTTCAAAATGAATCTTTAGATGATCTTGCAACGAGATTCTATCATTTGCTGAGTGAATTGTCAAGTGCTTCAGTAGTTTATGAGACTGAAGAGATAAATGATAAGTTTTTGGAGGCATTACCATCTAAATTTGATGTGTATTCAGTTTTGATAAAAGAGAATGTCAAGGATAAAACTATATCTCTTGAAGAGGTTCTTGGCAAGATTCAATCACATGATTTGAATATGAAGAAGAAGGAAACCAATATGGAGCATATTCAAGATCCTTCAATGTATTTTGCTAAGACTTCTGGTAAAACTTATGCAGGGGTTGCGTTCTTTTCTGGTGATACTCAAGATGTTTCTAATGATCATTGTTCTAGGGTTCCAAGTCATTCTGGTTTCTATGCAAATACAACTTCTTCATCATTTGGAACACACAATATGAATCATAGAGTTGCTGATGATTATTTAGCGATGTTTTCTTCCTTTATGGCTTCTTATGAAAATTTTATTGGAGGAAAGATTCATGATCCAGATGTTATTGAAGAGGATTTCAGACAAATTGATCCTATTGATCTGGAAGAGATGAACATTCAATAGAACATGGATATACTGATGCCACAAGCAAAGGATTTTTTGAAGAAGACTGGAAGGAAGTATATTGGTTCTAACAGTCGTTCACGTATGGGATTTGACAAAACCAAAGTTTGTTGCTATAATTGTCAGGAGTATGGTCATTTTACCAAAGAATGTGTGAAACCAAAAGTTGAATTTGATTCTCAGAAGAAGCCTAATAACTTTCAGAACAATCGTAATCAGTCACATGGCTCCTCTGGCTCTGGAAATTCTAATCATGCATCTATATCATCTGCTTTGGTTGCTCAAAATGATGAAAATTATGACTGGGGTATTCATCTTGGAGATTTGGTTGGTACAGTAGGTCAAGCTTTTGTAGCTGAGCTTCATTCTGCAAAATCTGAAGAGTCAACTGATGATGATAGCTCAAGTGATGGTGTGAGTTTGCCAAGTTCTGATGAAGAGCATGATCAAGTACAAAATGTTGAGTCTGATATTGCATCTGGTGTATCTGAAGATGATATAGTATTAACTCAAAATTCTTCTGATGGTGCTGATTCTGAAAATATTTCGATTGCAAAAGTCTTCATGGCAGATATGTCAGATCCTTCAAAGGTAAAAGATTCTGTCTGTCATATTTATTGCTCTAATTGCATCAGTATAAAAGATAAAATGCAAAAAGTAATGGATGATAATACAAATTTAATTTGTGATATGAAATCGATGCATTCAATTAATCAAAAATTGTAAGATAATGATAAATTGTGTATAGATAGAATTGAATCTTTGAAAAGAGATATGAACTCTTTGGGATTGAAATATAAGGAACAAGCACATCATCTGGATATGGCTTATGCTGAGATTGAGAAGCGAAATGAAATTGTCGCTCAGAAGAATAAAGAAATTTCTGATAAAGAATCTGATGTGATAAACTTACATAGAAAGCTGGAGAATTTTGAAAATTCATCTGTGGTATTAGATTACTTTAATGCTAACGCTGATCCTACAAAGAGGGTTGTTGGAATTAGATTTTTTTTCTCCACCATTCAATGCAAATTATGTGGTTGAACTAGAAATTATTCATGAAGAGGAAATTGATCCAAAGACGGTGTTGAAAGTAAATCCAGTAAATGGTGAAGATATGATCTATGATTCTGATTCTGAGGATGAAGTTTTTGATGATAAAAAGGTTGAAGACATTCCTAAGGAAGTGAAACTTGATGAATCAAAGGTAGTGAAAAATGTTACTCGTGATAGATGCATTTTAACAAAACCTGATGAAGTGAAAGTTGTTCAACCTAAACTTTCCAAAATGTTACAATCAAGTGGTTTTGTTGATGCTGGTCATCAGAAGAAGAATTCATCAACGGTGACTAAACAAGTTTTTGTTCAAAAGAAGCCAGTAAACGGTTCAGTAAAATCTTCTGAAGCTTGTTCATCGGAAGGGTCATCAAATTCAAGAAAAACTACTTATATCAGAAATCATCAAGATAGAAGAGTTTGCTTTCACTGTAATGAGGCTGGTCATATTCTGATTCACTGTCCTTATAAGAATCAAGGAAAATTAAAGAGGGTTTCCTCACAACAACGAGTGGTGACGATTTTGAAAAGACCAAATGTGGGAAAGCCTACGTCTAGTGTTGTAAAGAATGTGCCTTGTCAATCAGTTGCTAAATCTTCGGGATTTAAGCAACATGATAAGCATATTTCTAAACCAGTTGTTTTTCAAAATAAGTTTGAAATTCCACATGTTGGAAATCCAAAAGATTCTCAACCTGAGGTCAAACTTTCTAGACCACAACGAAGAAGACGTAACAGAAAATTAAAGAAATTTTTGGAAATATCTGAATCTGATAATCATAAATCTAATAATGTTTTTCCAATTAATCATACAGTGTCTTCATTTAGAAGGTCTAATTGTGAATCTTATGTTCCAAAGGTTGATGACAATGTTGATTGTGAATTGATTGAAGTTGTTTATTTTGATCCATCTGGACGACCCAAGACCACAATGGCTTGGGTTCCTATTTCTAACTGATTTTCTTTGTTTATGTAGGGACAACCAAGGAGGACTATCAACAATAAGTGGTATGTGGATATTGGTTATTCTCGACATATGACAGAGAATATTCGTCTGCTAGAAGATGTTATTAATATTGATGGTGGTTATGTTGCTTTTGCTGGAAATAAAGGCGGGTAGATAACTGGTCAGGGTACTTTGAAGAATGATAAAGTCAAATTTGAGAAAGTGAACTATGTGGAGCAACTTGAACATAATTTTTTGAGTGTATCTCAAGTGTGTGACAAGAAATTTTCATTTCATTTCAATAATTCTGAGTGTTATATCTTGAAACCGTGCTTTGTTATTCCTGACAAATGGATTCTAATGAAGGCTCCAAGGAGAAATGACACATATGTCCTAGACATGAGTGTTGCTACTACAACGGATTCAATTCCTACATGTTTACTCTCCAAGGCGTCTGAGTCGGATTCTATATTGTGGCACAGGAAACTTGCTCACATCAATTATCAGAAAATGAATTATCTCGTGAAGAATGATCTGGTTATTGGTGTTCCAAAAGTGAAATTTTCCATTCCTGATGACTGTATTCCTTGCAAGAAGGGGAAACAACACAAGAAGTCTCACAAATCTAAGACAAAGAATTCTATTGTGACTCATTTGGAGCTACTGCATATGGATTTGTTCGGACCGATTAGTATCAGGAGCATTGGTGGTAAATCTTACTGTCTGGTAGTAACAGATGATTTCTCTAGATTTTCATGGGTTAAGTTCCTTGCTTCTAAAGCCGAAACCACAGAATTGGTACAATTCTTAATCCTGGGTTTAGAGAATTTGTGCAAACATAAAGTCAAAAGAATTAGGAGTGACAATGGCAAGGAGTTTAAAAATAGCAAGATGGGTTTATTTTGTCTTCAAAAGGAAATCATCATGAATTCAGTGCGCCATATGTACCTCAACAAAATGGAGTTGCTGAACGAAAGAACAGGACTTTGGTTTAAACGGCACGTATCATGCTTGCAGATTCTAAGCTTCCAATTACTTTTTGGGCCGAGGCTGTGAATACTGTGTGTCACGTTTTGAACAGAGTCTTGACCGTTAAGCGACACAACAAGACATGCTATGAGTTGCTTAATAATCGGAAGCCGAATTTGGAATATTTACTACCTTTTGGTAATCCATGAACCCTGTTGAAAGTTAGAGATGTCTCAACCAAGTTCGGTGCTAAGGCTATTGAAGGGATCTTTCTGGGGTATGTTGCAAATTCTACTACCAAGCGGGTTTATAACAAAGAGACTCGTCAGGTTGAAGAATGGTTTCATATTGACTGTTCTAATCGGTCTTTACCTCAAATGGTGATTGGACCAGACTGGGCTTTTGATTATGAGAATTTTTCAAGTCTTTTCAATTACCTTCTGATATTTCTCCTGAGGAAGCTGATGTATTATATGATTCATGTCAGCATGCACATAATAGTGGTTTTCTACTGACTGCGGTTCCACAATCATCTGTTCCCGCTACATATGCTCCAGATCCTAATGTTGAATCTTGTTCTGAAACACAAGAGTCTGATAGTGAGGATGAGAATGTTATTTTCCAAGATTCTTCTGCTGGTCCTTTGTTAGTTGATGAACCTTTTAATTCGACACAGGCTCAGGGGAATATTCGTACAAATCTGGACTCGGGGATACCAGTTAATCAAGATATGTCTTATCAATCTGATACAACTCAAGTTGATGTGTTGCCAGTTCCTGAGGTTGCAATAATCAAGGAACTCATAGCTCATCCGATTACAAATATCATTGGAAATTTGCGAGATGGAGTGCAAACGCGTTCTATTATTGACAACACTTGCTTGTATACAGGTATTAAGGATACTGGTGTTCTTGATGTATGCTCACATTACTATTTTATTTCTCGGGTCGAACCAACGAATGTCAAAATGGCGTTACGTGATAACAATTGGATAGAGGCCATGCAGGAAGAACTTTCTCAGTTTGACAAACTCAAATTTTGGAATCTTGTAGATCTTCCAAAGGGTGTGTATCCAATTGGTACAAAGTGGGTGTTTAAATGCAAGAAAGACGATCGAGGTGTTGTGGTGAGAAATAAGGCAAGATTAGTTGTACAAGGTTTCAATCAACAAGAGGGAATTGATTACACCGAGGTTTATGCTCCTGTTGCTAGGCTTGAAGCTATACGGTTGTTTCTTGCTTTTGCTTCATACAAAGGGTTTAAGGTGTTTCAATTAGATGTAAAAAGTGCTTTCTTATATGGTAAAGTCAAGGAGGAGGTTTATGTGTGTCAGCCGCCAGGGTTTGAAGATCCAATTAATCCGTCTAAAGTTTTCAAGCTTGATAAAGCTCTCTATGGTCTTCATCAAGCTCCTCGAGCGTGCTATGAAACGTTGTCTACACATCTTATGGATAATGATTTTGTTCATGGCCAAATTGACTCGACTTTATTCATTAAGAAAGCAGGGGGAGAATATCTACTAGTACAGATATATGTAGATGATATTATTTTTGGCCCTACAAATGAAGGGTTGTGCAAAGAGTTTGAGAGTGTTATGAAATCAAAGTTTAAGATGTCAGCTATGGGAGAGTTATCATTTTTCCTAGGTCTTCAAGTTAATCAGAAGGAAGATGGTTTCTTTATTCATCAGTCCAAGTATGTAAAGGACATCTTGAGCCAGTTCAAGATGGAGGATTGTACCCCATATGATACTCTGATTCCGGTCAATCATAAATTGAATTCTGAACCGGATGGAAAAGAAGTTGATTACCGACTCTACCGTGCAATGATTGGATCTCTCATGTACTTAACCGCTTCAAGACCAGACATAATGTTTGCTGTTGTTCCAGATTCTAAGCAAAACCAAAAGAGTCTCATTTGATTGCAGTAAAGAGAATCTTTCGTTATCTAAAAGGAAAACAAACATTGGGACTATGGTTTCCACATGGTTCTAACTTTGAATTCAATGCATACACTGATTCAGATTTTGGTGGTTGTTGTTTGGACAGGAAATCTACTACAGGTGGTTGTCAGTTCTTAGGTAATCGTCTAGTTTCCTGGCAATGCAAAAAGCAAACTATGGTCTCCATTTCAACATGTGAAGCAGAATACATTGCTGCTGCAAGTTGTTGTTCACAGATCTTGTGGATCCAACAGCAATTAAGAGACTACGGTTTGAATTTTAAAAGAACCCCCATGTTTATTGATAATAATGCTACAATGTCTAGCACAAATAATCCTGTTAAGCACAGTAAAACAAAGCACTGTAAAACAAAGCACATTGAAATTAGATATCATTTTATCCGTGATTGTGCAGATAAAAAGTTGATTGAACTAGTGAAGGTACATACAGATGATAATTTTGCTGATCTTTTTACCATTGCATTTGATCGTATCAGGTTTGAATTTCTGATCAAAATGATCGGTATGATCAATCCCAAATAAAAGTTTTTCAAAAACAATTTTTTTCATGGGAGATTTTGTTTTTAAATTTCTTTTATTGCTTTATTACATTTCTGCATTTTAAATTTCAGTAAAAAATTGTTATTTATAAAAATTCAAAACAAAATGAAAAATATAAATTTGACATCATTTGAAGTTAGAGAAGAAATGATAGTACATCAGTGAATAGTTCATTACACATGACCATAGTAGACCTTTGATATATGATAGTTTAAAGTAAATTGATTTGATCTAAATTTCAAAGTCTGCATAAATAAGAAATGATAGTGTTTTGAATGCTCTAATCTTGATAATATGTTTTAATTTGAATATGAGTTTGAAACTTGAATTCTCAATAGACTAGAAGCGTTTTTGAACCAATAGTAGTGTAAAAATTAAATATGATATGATTACATCTGTGATTTGAATCCATTATATGCCTGGGTGTGTGTGTAAAAGATCATTATCAGATAAAGAATATATGGTTTTAATAATTTCATGAGACCAATATCGAATTATGTCTTTAGCACAATCTCTTTCAGTTCACTTCACTGCCCATGCCCCGAAAAACATGCAATGTGTTGCTGAACTAAGATATGTTTTCTAACAACATCTGTTGGAACATATACTAACCCTTGGATCAGTTAAATACATCATCTATTCTGATTTTATTGAAATTTATCCAGATAATAGTTGGATCCTCCTACCTGAATCTATTGATTCTCATTATAAAGCCAATTCATTAGAATCTTTTGATTCTGAATCATCCTGATTCTTATATCCTTTGGGATCTGCTATTCTATAATTGTGCTAATAAAGATAATTTCATCTTGGAGATTGATCTAATCTTGCAATAAACTGTGTATGTCTTGAAGATAGTGCAAATGTAAATTTCTGTTGGCATATAAGTGGGGTACATGATGTTTTTCATCTAAATGGTACTAACTCAAATGAATTTGGAAGAAAAATGCTTATAGTTTCAAATTATATAATATTGACAACTTAAAAACTCATGCTTTGTATTACAAATTCAGAATGAAAAATTGAGCATTTCATGACCTAATCTTGTTTACATTGAAATTTATCGCGTATCATTTCAAGTATTATTCAAATTGATTGAAAAGTTGAAAAGTGAATATGATGGATTTATAAATATTCATTGCAAAAAATTACATAAAAAAATGATGAAAAAGATATGAGTTACATAAGAATGAGTTTGATTGTTTCATATCATAGGTTACCCATAGTTGATAATAGACTGTGTGATGAATTACTCATTTACTGATATGATCTTCTTGCTCATGATGGTCATCCAAAAATATATGTTTCAGATTGCTTAGATAAAAACCAAAAATATGTGATTCCGTTTGTACAGATAAAATTCAAAAAGATTTTGTTTCTATCTTCCATGAAAATTCTATCTTTTATTAAAATGACTCGGGATTGAATCGGATACATGCTATAGATGGAATTTCACAAGAATGTGACATGTTGAAAGTGACGAAATTGTTCAAGGCAAAGGTTTGAAGCGAACTTAATATGTTCGCCTGTTTCTGATTAAGATAACTTAATATGTTCGTCTGGGGCTTGTTAAGCGAACTTAACAAGTTCGCCTAATGAAGCGAACTTAATTGTGTGAATAAATATTTTGTTCAGGCGAACTTATTATTTTTACCCTCTTTCCTGTTTGAGCGAACTTCACTTGAGCGAACTTAGTGATTTCAGTGACTTTGTCAAAATTTTGAAATCAGGTTGTGTGATTTGAAATTTTCGTGGTTGTTTCTTGATCGGTTTTGAATTGCGCTTTCTAAGGTAATTTCATGGTTTTTTATCCGATAAATCTATGGGAAATTGATGTTTTGAACCTGTGTTCTTCGTATTTTGACAGTCGGTTTGCGATTGTACTGATAGAGTGTATTTCCATGTTTAAAACTTAAAATTGACACTTACTAATGTTTCGTGGTTGAGATTAGATGACTATGATGTTTTTGATTTGAAAATTTTTGAAACTTTGAACATTTCGGGAATATGCTGTTGAATTTGTATCGACAAACTGGTTCAGGCGAACTTGTTCAGGCGAACTTGTTTAGGCGAACTTATTATGTTCGCCTCTTGTAACACTAAGCGAACTTATTAAGTTCGCCTAAGGGCTAAGCAGTGTTTGGACTTGTAATTTTTTTTGTTTGATTTTTTTGTTTGTTATATGACTAATGTGTGTTCTTTGTCCAATACATTTACAGATGGCTCGTCGTGTTGAGTACAAACATAATCAAGTGGCGTTGTTAGATCTAAATATGTCTGAGGCTGTTAATTTCCAAGGAATTATCAACTTCTTGAATCGTTCACGTTTACATGTGGCCTTATCTGCAGATCCGTACATCAGCTTACCGTATATACAACAATTCTGGGATACAGTACATCAAGACACAGATGTTGAACCTCATGTCCTTCGTGCTACGGTGAATAATACAGAGGTAGCTATTTCAGTGGAAACTATTCGTGCTGCTTTGGCATTGGGAGGTGCTAATGAAGATCCTATGTCTTATCCTGGAACATTGATTATGGGGTGTTTTCAGAGGATGGGTTACAGAGGCGGACCAATTGATACTCAAGCACGAAAAGGTGATTTAGTTGGAGAATGGAGGTATTTTATGTACGTAATTATCCAATGTTTATCTCCAATAAAGGCTGGTACTGATGGTTTGAAGAGTGCGTTACAAGCTGCAATGGTTGCATTGACCTTGAACAAACGGTTTAACTTTACTTTGTATATATACCGTGAGTAGGTCATGCAAATTAATCCTCCAGAAGGTCAAGGGTTTCTTATGTACCCTAGGTTCTTGCAAATGATTCTGAATTATTTAATTCCAGATTTACCACAACATCCAATACTTTTGACCTTAACTCCTATGTCCAAAAGAATCTTTACTGATTGTACTAAGGTTAAACAACAAAATGTTGCTTTGATTCCAGTTCTGACTCCTTTGTTTGGTCACTTAATCAATCCTGATTATGTTGAGCCACCTAATGATAATTGGTTTCATCATGAGGAGTTAGTTCAAGTTCAAGCTCAGAATCAAGCATAACAACCACAACAAGTTCCTATTCCTCAAGTACAGGTTCATATTCCTGTTAATGAACCAGTTCAGGAAGATGTTGCTCAAGAAAATGAACAAGATTTGGGTATGATAATGGAAGATTTTGATAATGAAGCTGTGAACTCACCCATTCATGAAGCTGAAGGGAATGTGGTGGATACGAGTTCCGGTGATACTATTTTACTTGATTCTGAAGCTACTGACTCTGATTCGTCTAGAGATTTTAGCTCAGATCATTATGAGATATTGGCTACTTTGCCATTGGCAAACGCGGGGAAACATATTAAATCTAAAGCCAGAAATCCGAGGCGTAAGTCTGTTAGAAATCCTCCTTCTGGATCAGTACTTGGAAAGAGAACATTAATCGATGAGAGCTCGGATTCTGATAGTGATGCACATCCGGTTCGAAAAGCTCAGAAGCTTATGTCAGCTTCTATTGCTGCTGCTCATTCATCTCAAGGTGTTGAGGACGCTAATTTTGTTGCATCCTTACTGGTTACACCCCCTTCATCTAAACATTCATCTCCGGTGATTTCTCCACATGTTCCACACTCATCCGACGCTGGTCCTTTGAAACCTTCTGATTCTGAAAGGATTACCTTCCTCGAATCACAGGTAATTGCATTGCAGACTCAGGTAGATACTCTTGTGTCTACTGATACTCAGAGACAGTTGGTCCTTCAGGCTCAAGCTACACAGATTACTGACATGCAGTTATTGGTTTCCAAACTTGTTGAGCGTCTTGACGCTCAGTGGGAGTTAAAGATACATGATACTTGTCATGCTGAGTTAATTCAATGAAAGGATGATGATGATAATGATCCTAGTGGTAATGTTGACGGTGATCATCAATACGCTGCTGACGTAAATCCAATATCAAGAGCTCAGGGGGAGTCGACATCACAAACTATTGAAGGAACCAAGAATGATTCTGGAGTGAATGAAGAAATTTTATTATTGGAATTCTTTGCTGATTCTGAAGAAGAAGAAGCTGAGAAGTTAGAATGTCTGGATGATATTGATGAATTATTTGATGATATTGAAGAGGATGTGTTGGATAATGAAGTTGAAGAAGGAGAGATTGTAGAGATTGAGATAGAAAAGAGTAAAGATAAAGTTACATATGAAGGCAGTGATGGTCTAAATGTACCGTATAACTTCATCCAATATGATATTATTCCTGAGTTTTCTTATGAAGGAGTAACAGATTCTATGGAATCTGTTGAAGATATCACTACACCTGATGATACTGCTCAATCCAAGATAGATTTTGATGCTGATACTACTCATCCTGTGTCTCCTAAGCCAAATGAAGAACCTGTGATGTATAGAAATACAGGAATGACTAGAGAACAATGGAGAGAAGTAGTTAACAGTTGGATGAAAGTACTACCAAAGTCACATATACAACCTGCTCAGAAAGAAAGATATGTGAATAAAGAGAGGTGTATTGGAAGAATCATCAGTTGGTTTTATGATGATGATACAAAATTGTTTGCTCTTAAGAGATCTGATGGTGTTCAATACTTAAATCCTAGGATCAAGTATTTCAATACCTTGCCAAGGTGTGAAATGAATGGTCTAGCTACAAAACCACTGATTAATAGATCAAAGTGTGGATTAGCTGATGTGATTGCTAACTTGATTAAAAGAGAATGTGGATCAGGGAAGTATGAAAGATTAAAGCCACAGAAGGGAAAAAGAGTGAAGATTGTAGATCAAAATACTGAGATTGTGACCTGAAAGTATAAGTTCAAGCCAGGAAGTGCTGTACAGAAGATACCATTGAAGAAAATACCACAAGATTTTCTGGAGAATATGAAATGGTGGTACGTAGATGTGAATACTAGTGAAGCTAGAATTGATGATAAAGATAATAAGGTCATTGTTAGTTTCTATGATGCAATTAAACTTATTAACTTCTCAAAGAAAGATCAGAGGATGTTAAGAAAGAATGAGATTATGTTTACTGATGAATGGAAAGAACAAGGATTGCAGTATTAAAGAGTGTTGGAGATCTGTCAGAGATATGGAGTGCACGCAGAAAGCAGATTACCAGATAACTGGAAGAGCTCGTCATAAAGACTGAAGACAGAAGATCAAGCTATTGTCAAGGGGGAGTCTGTTAGGACATAGAATGTATGACAAAAGCTTTGTAATAGTTTAGGTCTTATTGTCTTTATGTTTTTATGTAATTGTACAAAATTTGTCTAAGTGATAGAACAAGTTCTGCTAGAGGCGAACTTGTTAAGTTCACTTAGCCTATTAGAAGCGAACTTGTTAAGTTCGCCTAGTCTCATGTGAGGCGAACTTGTCAAGTTCACCTAGTCTATTAGAGGCGAACTTGTTAAGTTCGCCTACTGCAGAGCTTGTGTCTATAAATAGGTGTTTACAGATTCTGCTAAGTAGACTAAATCGATCGTATTCACTGAATCTTGTAAACTCTGTGTTTGGTGATATACAAAGAGAAGTTTATTTACCTGTTGTTTCTATTGTCAATTCGTATACAAATGTTAACACGGTAGGATTCCGCACTCCGTGTTATCGAGACGTCCTATCACGAGATCGATCTGCAGATGAGTCATGTGGACCTTCATAAAGTATTCACCTTGGTTTATAGGAATAAGCCTCTAAGTCGAAAGCTTATAGACTATCTTCTTGATTTGATTTCTCTAGTGTTTCAGCACCTCTACTAGTGTTTCTTCTTAAATCGGGTACTACGACAAGCGGGAATTGGACCGGGATCTTCAGGAATGGGCTATGGGAGCTGTAGAACAGAAGTGTGAAGAGAGAATTGGTTTTGGTGTGAAGAATGGGAATGAACTCAACCATCTATTTACAGGGCAAGTTCTGAGACCATGACGGACCGTTACGGGTGGTGACGGACTGTCACCTAGACTAGGGTTTGCGAGTCATCAGACACGTGTCACCCTCTGGTCAATTTGAGTCATGACGGACCGTTACCAGGCATGACAGTCCGTTACGGAGTTGCTGCGTGGAGCACCAGGGTGAGTCTAGGGCCGTGACAGACCGTTACTAGGCGTGACGGTCCGTTATAGGGTTTCCACACATCAGATTTCAAATATGAGTCACTAGACACGTGGCGCTTCATCAGGGTTCGCGTGCCCAGCCCGTAACGGACCGTTACCGTCCGTAACGGTCCGTTACCGTCTTGTGATGATCCGTTACCGTCTGTGACGGTCCGTTACCGTTGAATTTTCAGGGTTTCTACTTTTTGATCCTTGATCTATAGGTTATTTACACTTATAGTCCTTGTGGTTTGTACCTTAGTCAAATTTTTGACATTTTCGTGACAGGTGTTACATCCTCCCCAACTTATTTTAATCTCATCCTCGAGATCATTCGAACAAGTGAGGATATTTCTTTTTCATTTCAGACTCCAGTTCCCACGTGTACTCAGGTCCACGTCTGGAGTTCCATTTTACTTTCACTATCAATAATTTCTTTCTTTTAAATCTCTTTTCCTGCCTGTCCTCGATTTGAAGAGGTTGTTCCACGAATCTTAAATTTTCATCTACTTCTACATCTTGTAGGGGCATTACCAGAGATTTATCTGTCAAACACTTGCGTAGATTTGATACATGGAATACATCGTGTACTCCATTCATTTCTTCTAGTAATTTGAGTTGATAGGCCACAGGCCCAACTCTTTTCAAGATTTTGAACGGTCCTACGAATCTAGGACTTAATTTTTCTTTCTTTCCAAATCTTACCACGCCTTTCCATGGTGAAACTTTCAATAGAACGTTATCACCAACGTTGAATTCTAACGGCTTTCATCTCTTATCAGCATAACTCTTTTGACGATCACGAGCCGCTTTCAATCTATCTTTTATTTGAGTAACTTTCTCAGTTGTTTCCAGGACTATTTCAGGTCCGGATAACTGATTTTCTCCTAATTTGGACCAACATATTGGAGTTTGACATTTACAACCGTATAAAGCTTCAAAAGGAGCGGCCTGTATACTCGTATGATAGCTATTATTGTAGGAGAATTCTATTAGAGGTAATTGGTCATCCCAGCTTCCTCCAAGATCAATAACACAAGCCCTTAACATGTCTTTAAGGGTTTGAATGGTTCTTTCACTTTGCCCGTCCGTTTGAGGATGGTAGGAAGTGCTAAGATTCAATTTTGTACCTAGAGCTTTCTGAAAACTTTTCCAGAATTGAGAAGTAAATCTACTATCTCTATCTGACACAATAGATAGTAGCACACCGTATAATGATACGATTTAATTAACGTACAATTGTGCCAGCTTATCCATGTTGAATGTTTCTTTCATGGGAAGAAAATGAGCAGACTTAGTAAGTCTATCAACAATAACCCAGATATATCATTCCCACGACTGGTTCGGGGTAGTTTAGTAATGAAATCCATGGTTATCATTTCCCATTTCCAGACAGGAATTTCAAGTTGCTGTAACAAGCCAGAAGGCTTTTGGTGTTCAGCTTTAACTTGGGAACAGGTTAAACATTTTGCAACATAGACAGCGATATGTTTCTTCATTCCTATCCACCAATAATTGGCTTTTAGGTTTTTATACATTTTATCGCTTCCAGGATGCATGGAGTATTTGGATTTGTGGGTTTCTTCAAGAATTTCTTCACATACGTTTCCATAGATAGGATACCAAATTCTTTTATTTATTCTAAGAATTCCATCATTACTCTTGACTAATTGGTCGATCATTCCTCCCAATCCTTCCTTCTCAAGGTTGGGCTCTTGCAAAGCAAGTTTCTGAGATTCCTTAATACAAGTGATAAAATCAATTTGGAGATCGAGTCTTAAAGCACGAACTCGTTTAGGTTTCTCATGTTCCTTTCTACTCAAGGCGTCAGCTACAACATTAGCTTTGCCTTCATGATAACAGATTTCGCAATCGTAATCATTTAGGACTTCCATCCAAAGTCTTTGCCTCATATTCAGTTCTTTCTGACTGAATATGTACTTTAGGCTTTTATGATCAGTGAATACGATAAATTTGACTCCATATAGATAGTGCCTCCATAATTTCAATGCGAAGATTATGGAGCCCAATTCTAAATCATGAGTCGTATAATTCTTTTCATGAGTTTTCAATTGACGGGAAGCATAAGCAATAACTTTGCTTCCTTGCATTAACACACAACCAAAGCCGGTGTGTGAAGCATCACAGTATACTGAAAAGCCTTCATTTCCATCTGGCAAAGCCAGTATGGGTGCTTGGGTCAGTTTCTATTTCAGAGTTTCAAAAGCTTCAGATTGTTTAGGACCCCATTCAAACTTGACTGACTTGCGTCAGAGAAGTCAATGGTATAGCAATTCGGGAAAAAGTTTGGATAAATCTACGATAGTAACCAGCCAATCCAAGGAAACTACGTATTTCTGTTGGAGTTTTCAGGATTTCCCAGTTGGATATAGCCTCAATTTTAATCGGGTCAACTTGGATGCCATCAGCGTTAATGACATGTCCAAGGAATTGAACTTCTGATAACCAGAATTCGCATTTTGAGAATTTAACATAAAGCTTTTCGTTTCTCAAGAGTTCAAGCAAGGTTTTCAAATGATTAACATGATCTTCCTTACTCTTGGAGTAGATAAGGATATCGTCAATGAATACGATAATTAATTTGTCCAAGTAAGGTTTGCAAACTCGATTCATCATATCCATGAAAGCTGTTGGTGCATTAGTAAGTCCAAACGGCATTACCGTGAACTCATAATGACCATACCGAGTTCTGAAGGCAGTTTTGGAAATATCTTCTTCCTGGACTTTCAATTGATGATAGCCAGAACGAAGATCGATTTTAGAAAAGCATCGAGCTCCCTACAGTTGATCAAAGAGATCATCAATTCTAGGGAGTGGATAACGGTTCTTAATTGTGGATTTATTCAGTTCACGATAGTCGATACACATGCTCATTGAACCGTCTTTCTTTTTAACAAACAAGACTGGAGCTCCCCAAGGCGACGAGCTTGGTCTTATGAATCCTTTTTCGAGCAACTCATCCAACTGTTTCTTTAATTCTGCCATCTCCGTTGGAGCTAATATGTACGGTGCTTTGGCAATTGGTGTCGTATCGGGTACTAGATTAATTCTGAATTCCACTTCTCTTTCAGGTGGAATTCCAGGCAGTTCATCTGGAAAAACATCTGGAAACTCAGCTACAACTGACACATCTTTGATCTTCTTTCTAGTGTCAGTGGTTACAGATACAAGGTATGCTAAGCATCCTTTTCGTAAGTACTTTGTGGCTTTTAACATGGAAATTATTCCAATAGAGTTGGATAATTTATCGCCATGTTTAGTCAAGATATTGACTTTTGAATGAAGTTCTATAGCTTTCTTATCACACAGGATACGGGCTTGGTTAGAGGCTAACCAATCCATTCCTAGGACAATTTCAAAACCTGCCAAAGTCATTGGCAACAGTTGTGCAGGAATAACATGTCCTTATAGTGTGATATTACAATCGTTTAAGATTTCAGAGATTTGAATTAGGTACCCGTTGGCAGTTTCTACCACGTATTTCTTGTCTAACTTAGCTAGAGTTTTATTTAACAGTCTACAGAATCTATGATCTATAAAACTTTGGTTTGCACCAGAGTCAAACAAAACTCGAGCGTAAATATCATTGACAAAAAATGTACCCATAATGACATCAGGCATACCTGCTGCTTCATGAGTATGGAGAACGAATGCTCACGCATTCTTCTTTACTCCATCTGCAGGTTTTGGACCAGTCCCATCAGGTTTCTTTAGCTTGGGACAATTGATTTTGATGTAGCCGGTTTCACCACACTCAAAACAAGTGATTTGCTTTTTCTTGAAACAATTCTCTGCTATGTAACTGGACATTTTGCAAAAGTTACAGAAAAGTCCAGCATGACATTGTCCTAAGTGCCTCTTTCTACACTTGGGACATTCTGGAATGGAAAAGTTGTTGTTTCGGGGAGTAAAATTGGATTTCCTTGATCCACTTGGGCCTTGCCCAGATTCTCTCCACTTCTTCCATTCCTCCTGATTTCTAATCAAACTGATGGTTAGTGATGCTCCTAGATCCATAGCATCATCAAGATTTTCACAATTTGCGACTTTGACCATGTCGCGGATTTCTCCAATCAAACCCCAAATATAACGTTTTATCAGGTTTGATTCAGGGGTAGCAAGATGTGTAACTATTCTAGCATATTCAAGGAGTTTGGTGGAATACTCCTGATGATTTGTTCCTATCATTTTAAGACTCAAGAATTTTCTTTCTATCTGTTTCCTCACATTCTGGGGAACGTATTTCTTTTCTACTCGGGTTTTGAAAACATTCCAGTCTATTGCATAGGCTGCTTCTCTTCCTTTGGCAGCAATAATGTTGTTCCACCATTCTAATGCTTGATCCTTGAATAAATTCGAGGCATAAAGAACCTTGTCTTTTTCAGCACATTTGCTGATAGCCAGTACGGATTCAGTCTTTTCTGTCCACCTCAATGTGGCAATTCCACCTTCTCTCCCAGAGAAGTTATATGGCTTGTAGTCCTGAAACATCTTGTATGTACAGCCAACTACTTTTCTCTTCTTTTCTATATGACCATAGTTATTACTCATACTCTCATATTCTAAAGAGTTATGGTAATATTTTTCTTTCTTAGTCTTCTCGGTCTTATGAGTTGCGAAACTTTCGGGTTTCAGATTAATTGGTTGGGACTGAGTGATAGTTGGGTATGTTGGGAATATATAGATTTTAGATTTGATGGTTGTGCAGATAGCCTATCGGCTTGTCTCTTTTCTAACTCAGTAAAGATCATTGGAAGAGAGTCCTTGATCCCATCTGTTATCATTTTCTGGAGTTCCTTTCGGGATTCAGTAGCAGTATTTTCAACTGTCGTATGTTTCTTCTTTCCCCTAGTGTGTTGTGAAGCTCCGGTATTTTTCGACATACTAAATAGAAATGAGATTGGAATCAAAACAAAACCTTTTTTATTGATAATAATATATTACAGAAGACGATACATATAGAAATTATTGATCCTAGAAATTTCTAAAATTCTTTTCCTTTAGTGCTTTTATTAGCAAAGTATTCCGAGTTTCAACTTCAGCTTTCTCTCGTTCCAATTCAGCTATTCTGTTCAGCAACATTCGTTCCCTTTCACTTTCCGATGCATTCTCATTTATATGAGAAGCATGGATGTGAATCGTCTCATAGTATGGAATATAAGGTATATTAGAGTCAGCACGTTCTTCTTTTTCAGGATTATTCTCATAAGGTATATCGGCATATCCTTCATGAAAATTTTGGGAATATAACGGAGTGACATTATAACTTCCAGCGGTAGAAGCAGAATGAAAACTTATAGAATGATTATAAGGAACACTAGGGTTTCCTATTTCTCCGAGGCTTCTAAAAGTTGAAATTTCAGTTTCCTCATTATTTTCTATAGTTGTTTCATTGGTTTTTCGTTCATGATAACTAGCTGGAGCAAATCTATACTATATAATAAATAAAGGTTTTTCATGCCATGTGTCGTCTCCCTATTCATTTTAACCATTTTACCCGCCTCTCTCTCTTATTAAATACACTTCTATCTTTTAATAATAATATATTTTAAAGAAAATACTAATTATACTAATAAAACACATTTATTTTAAATTATTTCTTATTATAAGAAACTTCAAAATCTAATTATGTAAATTTTATTTTCAGTCAAATAGTAAATGAAAGTCAAATTATATTAAATAATAATTAACGTATTTTCAAAACCCAATTATATATTAATTTTTTTATTCTTAGTAGTAATACATTTTTACACATGTAAAATATATACATAAAGATTTAAAAATTTTATATGTTGATATTTTTAACCCGTGTGTAGTACACGGGTTCTAAACTAGTTTACGAATAAAGCTAGGACCCTTGCCTTTTCCG
Source organism: Smallanthus sonchifolius (assembly GCA_023525975.1). Lineage (NCBI taxonomy): Eukaryota > Viridiplantae > Streptophyta > Magnoliopsida > Asterales > Asteraceae > Smallanthus > Smallanthus sonchifolius. Next base: position 41,610,960 of record CM042019.1, on the reverse strand, counting down.
ACCATTCTGAAAAATAAACAAAACGATATTTTTATTATTATAGAAAATATATTACAAAATACAACAAAACGATTCTAATCTTTCATAAGCTCTTTTCCAAGAGTCATCAAGTCCTCTCCATATTCGTAGACTTGTTTCCCATAGAATTTGGTTCTTTCTTTGTCCATTACCTTCTTTCTTGTTATTTTGTCCGTTTGGTGCAACGAACGGTCTAAACATTCAATAGGCGAAGAGGGCATAGTTTCTGGATAACCATATTTAGGAGGGGACTTACGAATTCCCATCATAATTTCATTATAAACATTTTGGTATTCTGGAAGAGTTTGGAAATACTCTTTGAAAGGGCCATCATATGGAGGTTCAGGAAACATATATGGGTAATATAAAATAGGAGTTTCAGAATTATAAGATTGATAGTCGGAACTACTTGAAATAGGATTATTGAACTGGTAGTCTTCCGGGTTTTCAGAAACAGGTTCATATTGGTGGGATTCCTCAGATGGATCCTCTTCTGTTGAATTATTCTGTTGGATATAACTTGATTCAGCTTCATTATTTTCTTGCAGTTGTTAGTTATTTGTATTTAAGTTGCTGAAGTTAGAACCAGCTTCCATCCAATGACTAGAAGAGTTATAAGACTGAGGGTGGTATTCGGGAGAGTTGTTATTAGGGAAAATGGCAAACGGATCATCGTTATAACAGGGCGAAGAGATATCATTCGAGATCCTAAAGGATGATACTCAGGTGATTCTTGTTTAATCGGACGATTGGGTCATAATAAACAGGTATAGAATTATCTCCAGACATTTGCAATCTTGAAATATTAGTACTTATCTTATTTTTGGTCAAGACTTAGATACTAAGCCAGTATCCTTATCTTAACTAAAGCTCTACAAGGATGGTTATCTTTCTAGAGTAGTACCTCCAACAGATATGTTCCCAGGTAAGAGCGACGGGTCTAGGAGAGATTTATACACCGCTCTTTCCTTAGACAGAACACTTTCGTTTGTTAGATAACTACATAGCGGTCAGAAGGTTACCTTGTTTTCTTATAATAGTTTTTAAGTAATCGATAAACTTATAGTTAAAGCCTAGATACTAGATCCAAGTATCTAATTTGCTAAAACCTCTAGCTCTGATACCAACCTTGTCACACCCCGCCCCAGGCACCCCCTGGATGCGTGCGACCTCGATTGGTATCACATTGAACTTTTGATTTCAGAGTTTTTTTATAAATACAGCGGAAGTCTTTTTCAAAAAGGATCGTTTCAACATTCTTTCAACCTCAAGGGTTGTATTTTTAAATATCAAAACTCAGTTAGAAGACAAAAGTTTTATACTTACTTTATAAACATAGGGATTTAAATACCCTTTTCATTTTGATTACAAAACAGAGTTTGAAATCAAATACATTTATAGCCACCGGAAATAGTACTACCCAGGGTTGATCAATCCCCTGGTCCTATCTCCCTTTTTCTTTTCTTTAGGATTTTCTACACACGAGGCCTGAGAATCCAACGCGTAAGTCTATCCTTTTCATAGGTCATATCTAATGTCTGCCTCTCACATTTGGGTCAAATCTGATGTCTGCCCATACCCCGTTCTTATTTCAGTTTATTCATTTCCTGAAAACATTTTGAAAATAAAACGTCAGCGCGAACGCCGGTGAATACAATTATCTTGACATTTAAAATCATTTGGCACAAATAAGTATTAATTTCATAATAACAATTTTATGTTCAATCCACAAATTCAGCAGGCCTGTCCTGTTCAATCACACCACAGTATACACTGACGTCATGTCTTATAACAGTGGACAGATTTGCCTCCGAAGTTTTTATAAGAAAGCACCAGCCACAATCCGGGAATTTCACCCAAGACCCGTGTATCCCTTGCAAGTTTTACGCATACCTATGGCCTAAATGCTTTGTTCGTAGAAGAACGTTGAGCATTATTCCCTTAACCTTTATTTGGCCATTTTCGTAAATAAAATGTTTGACACAAGTTTTTAGAGAGATAAAGTATTCACCTTGGTTTATAGGAATGAGCCTCTAAGTCGAAAGCTTATAGACTATCTTCTTGATTTGATTTATCTAGCGTTTCAGCACCTCTACTAGCGTTTCTTCTTAAACCGGGTACTACGACGAGCGGGAATTGGACCGGGATCGTCGGGAGTGGGGTATGGGAGCTCTAGAACAGAAGTGTAAAGAGAGAATTGGTGTTGGTGTAAAGAATGGGAATGAACTCAACCATCTATTATAGGGCAAGTTTTGAGACCGTTACGGGTGGTGACGGTCCATCACCTAGACTAGGGTTCGCCTGTCATCAGACACGTGTCGCCCTCTAGTCAATTTGAGTCGTGACGGACCATTACCAAGCGTGACGGTCTGTTACGGAGTTGCTGCGTGGCGCACCAGGGTGAGTCTGGGGCCGTGACGGTCCGTTATAGGGTTTCCACGCGTCAGATTTCAAAGATGAGTCACTGGACACGTGGTGCTTCATCAGGGTTCGCGTGCCTAGCCCGTAACACACCGTTACCATCAGTGACGGTCTGTTGCCGTCGTGTGACGATCCGTTACCATCTATGATGGTCCGTTACCGTTGAATTTTCAAGGTTTCTACTTTTTGATTTTTGATCTATAGGTTATATACACTAATAGTCCTTGTGGTTTGTACCTTAGTCAAATTTTTGACATTTTCGTGACAGGTGTTACAACCATAAATCGAATTAATCTCAATTATGGCCATTAAACTAAAACCGTCGACACATTCATGGCTCGTTAATCAAATTCGACAAATTCATGTGATAACCTCATAATTGAACACCCTGCGCACATCATACGAACACCTCTTAAGCCTTTACACACTTACATTCGATCGGAGTAACAAAGGGAGCCACAGGGGATCAAACTTCTCACAGTCGGACCTGCTTCTACTCGAACCATCAATTGGAACTCTATTCTGGTAATTGAAACTTCCTACACCTTCGTTCTTATTCATAGATGGAAATCCCTATGCTAATTAGGGCTTACGGCAACGATTTTAACATGAACCCGAATCTAGGGTTCATACGTTCACGTTTTGATCGAACTCTACCCTAGACCTGATTTTTATTCAATTAAATCATACCTTCATTTTCGCAAACCTTTGTTTAGTGAATGACCCATGTCAATTTAATATGATAACATCGAATTGAATATGATCTAGTAACAAGGGTTTACTCATAATACGATTTGGGGATTTCGATCTTAGCAACTTTATAAATCAAATTAATATACATGGCTAAACTCGCATTAACCTAAGCAATAAAAGCCCTATGTTTTCAGCCGATTCTATTATCGAATTTGATCAAATTGGATTCATGTTCTTAATCTAGGGTTTCGGGTTTATAACAAAAAATTAAACGATCCTATACTTAACCATTTTGCAATTAACTTCACCTACGAATTCGCTAACACCCAAATAACAAAACCCCTTTGCTGTTTTGATCGATCATTAACGAAATCGACGGTTTTGGGCTGGACTCGATCGTGCGTGTATTCGGGAAGGGGGCTCACGGGAGCTATTGATTAAAACCATTTAGAACCGGATTTGTTTGTGATTCCCTAGCGGGCAGGAGTGGTTAGATCGTTTGGCTTTGGGGGAGGAGACCCGGGTTCGAGCCCTCCTCCCCTGTTTTCTTTTTAAATGTATATTTTCATGGTATTTTAATTAAAAAATAAATTGTTACATTATTATATTTATATTTTAATGTGTTTTAGTTCGAGAAACAACCTGTAGACTCGGGTTTGGTTTTATAACTTATTTTAATATTATTTACCACTTATAAAATAATATATTTATATTATTTTCAACTCGTGACTCCTATTATAAAATAATATATTTATATATTATTTCGCCTCGTCTATTAATCTTCGTGAAACGTTTCAAACTAAAAATAATATATTTATCTATATTATTTACCCACGTTTATATCCTCGAATAAAAATAATAAATTTATTATTTTTGTCACACAATTTATTTATTGGGTTATTTTGTTAAGTATAAAAATAATATAATAAGTTATATTATTTTCTTAGGCCATTCTAATGATACAAACGCATGGATATATTTATTTATTATTATATTCAGAATTAGAGACGTTCGACACGAAGCGCAATGATCTTAATTATCACATTAAGAAACCCTTATTCTCGTGGACACGCTCGTCTACTCGTTGATCCTTAGAATGTCTATGACGTTCAAATCTTCCGTGTCGTTATCACAAAACCTCATTTTATTCCTAACAATTATGCTTATAATTTTAGGGCATACGTAAGCAATTCACAGGCAAACTATTGTGTTTCCTACTTGCATCCTTGTGTGGTGCTATCTACTACTCGTACACAACTCAGGTGAGTTTCACGGCCCCTTTTACTGTTTTAAATTGGGGGAGAAACATGCACGCAAGCAATCATACTTTTACTTGTTTTTCTGTGGGGGAGAAACAGCCCCACATTGAGTGGTCCAATGATGTTATTGGTGGGATGAATCTTGTGAATTCACAGTTGAGGAATTTCATCTTCTTCCACGACTTCTTCCAAATTGGTAAGATTTTTAGCAGGAAGATCGGCAATATCATTAATAGGATCTTCAGCAGATGATTGTGGTGCAACATCTACTACTGGAATGGAGTTGTCTTCAACAGTTTCACTTGCTGCACCAGAACCGGAAGACTCCATATCAGATTCAGCATTAGTAACCATAGGAATTTCAACCTGAGCAGATGAGGAAGATCCTTGATCATTTATGTTCCTTAGATTGTTCACAGAGAAGTAAGGATTAGCATGAGTTGATTCAATAGAGAAATCAGGAAGATTAAATGACTTAAAAACTGAATCGACGTCAGAGAGCCAATTGGGACCGTCTCCTGCGTCTGTATGATTGTTTTCATGCCAATTGATATCAATGGACTCCTTCACTATCCTTTTCTTCTTATGGTAGACACGAAAAGCACGTTGATTAGATGAGTAACCAACAAAATAGCATTCATCAGCTTTGGCTTCAAACTTGTTGAGCTGATCTGAAGTGTTCAGCATTGTGCACACACACCTAAATTTTCTAAAGAAATCAATAACCGGCTTGCACTTGTACATGATCTCATAAGGTGTCTTGTTGCAACTTTTAGTGATAAGAACCCGATTTTGCACAAAACATGCAGTGTTGACCGCCTCAGCCCAGAAAGTCACGGGAAGCTTAGAGTCAACAATCATAGTTCGTGCAGCTTCAATTAAAGTGCGGTTTCTCCTTTCAGCTACACCGTTTTGTTGAGGAGTACGAGGTGCACTAAATTGTTGAGAAATTCCTTTGCTTTCACAAAAGGAATCAAGAATTGCATTTTTGAATTATGTTCCATGATCGCTGCGGATAGTCTTCACACTTAGATTGAAGAGGTTCTCAATTTGAAGCAGATAAGTTTTTAAAATGTCTGGGTTCTCATCTTTCTTAACTAGGAAGAACACCCATGTGAATCGAGAAAAATCATCTGTTACCACCAGACAGTATGACTTTCGTCCAAGACTCATGACACTTACCGGACCAAAGAGATCCATGTGAAGCAATTGGAGATGAGAGTCAATGGAATTTGTGGTTTTAGGCTTATGTGAAGACTTGTGTTGTTTGCCCTTGGAACATGAGATACAGTGTTCCATAGGAGTGAAATCTTTGAGAGGTAATCCAGTGACTAGGTTGCCTCGAACCAGTCGGTTCATCGTTTTGAAATTGACATGTCCCAACCTCTTATGCCACAGGAAAGATTCATCTTCGGAAGCCTTTGAGAGAAAACACGATTCAATGCCCGATGGGATGTTCATATCCAGGCTATATGTGTTGTATCTTCTGGGAGCACGCATGAGAATAAGTTCTTCCGGAATCACCACACCCGGCTTCAAGATAAGACATTCTTTTGAATTGAATAAAGCATAAAAATCCTTGTCACAAATCTGTGAAACACTCATCAGATTGTATTTCAACTGAGGAACGAAGTTGACAAATTCCAGACTATTTACTCCATTTGATACTGTTCCTTGTCCTTCAATCTTTCCTCCTCTTGGGTTTCCAGCAAAAGCAACATACTCTCCATCAATCTGATGATAATCTTGCAGCAAGTTAAAGTGCCCAGTTATATGTCTTGAACATCCACTATCTACATGCCAGATGTAATCGCCTGTTCTTCTTGATTGACCCTATCCACAACGAACCATTTAGACGTTTTGACCAATATTGTTTCAATCAAGAGATTTTAGTGTCAGGATATGACATCTCAATGGAATCATAATTACAACCATCCTTTGATGAAGCACGGTCATCAAATAGAACATTATTTTTAATTTTCCAAGTTCGTTTTAAATAATTTTTAGCATTTTTAATTCTTTTACGCCTAGATTACCTACTGTGAGAAGACTTAGGCAAAACATAAGAATTTAATGAACTTTTGGAATGCGATTCTTCATTAGAATTTGTGGTTGTCAATTTACAACTTTTTGAAACATGATTTGAGGCACCACAACTAAAACAAACGTTTTCACAAGATATCTTAGCCTGATAATAGTCATCACAAGATGAAGATGATTGTGATGTTGAGGAATCTGAACATGAGATGGTTCTCTCATCAATAACTTTGTCTTGAAGACGATGTGCTTCCTTTAATCTGAAAAAGTCATGTTGCTCTTGGTTTCACGTGGCACATCATTCATAATAATTCCTGCACTTTTAAACTTGATAACACATGGCATAACATTCAAAGATTTAGGAACAAAAGGCAAAGCATTTTTAAATTTAGAAACATCACATCCCAAACCCGTATGCTCAGCAGGCATAGAATCAAAATACAAGTTTTCAACGTGTTCACAAATATTTAGTTTTGACACGGACATATTATTACATTCATCCGACTCAAGTTCTTTTAAAATAGTTCTTTCATTGGTACTCTCATCACAATCATCTTCAGAATTTACACAGTTTGATTCTGCACAAGAAGCAAAACTGTCAGAATCAGAGGATGTAATATAATCATCAGGAGATAATTTGCAAACAAAAGGTGTGGAAACATGTGGAGTTGGCATATCGGCAAATCTCCCTGATTTAGAATAAGGAGGTGGATAAGAGTTATACCCAAGACCTTCTGTGCCTTTTCTATTAAATTGTTTATCAATTATTCCAAACAGAATTTTCTGATCCATATCCATGTTGTCAACCTGTAATTTGGCTTTTTCTGCCTTTTGGACTCTTTCGGTTAAAATCGTATTATTAATGGTTTGAGTATTGAGTTGCACAATTAAAGAACGATTTTCACCAGATATGTCACGAATTTTCTTTAACTAAAGTTTCTCATTTTTGGCAACAGAGTCATACATCACCTTAATGTGATCTCGTTCATCAATCAAGGCTTGATTGATGAATCTGTATTTTTGAATTTCATTTAAGCAAGATCTGGAATTACAAAGTTTAGAAATAACCTCAGCAGGCACAGCAGTGAGATCCTTAGTAGGTTCAATCATGACACACTTGCCCTTGTCTTCCACATCAGCCATCAAGGCTTTATCAGCAGCTTCCTCAGCTTGTTCTCCCCAATGATAGTGTCCATCAGCTTGACACACAAGAGCTGTGGAACTTGAAGATGTGTTTGTCTTTGGAGGATTGGCAGCTTGTTTTCCAGAAGAAATCTTCTTTTCTTGCTGATCCTTGGAGGACGGCTCCTTGCAGTTTCTGGCAAAGTGACCCAGCTGATCACAATTGTAGCATCTCACCTTCTTGATATCAAACCCAAGTGTCTTTCCCTGCTTGAATCTGTCTATGCCAGTCCTTTTGATGAATCTTTTGGCTCTTAAGGTCAACATGGCCATGCACCAATCAATGTCCATTTTCTCCAAATCATCAGGATTAATCTGCTCCAAGTCATCAGGTTGAAAGCTAACCGGTGTTAGATTTCCATAAATCAGTGCATCATAGCACGACATGAAAGCAGTCATGATTGGGATATAATCATCAGGAATCATGGTGACAGTCTACTGAGGAGCAGAGGAGCTGGTAGAATTAATTGCAGCAGCTGATGGAGGGACATCAGCCTAGAAGTATGGGCTACCGGACGAGCTTGATCCAGCAATAAGAGCTGTGTTTCCAGACTGATTTGACGGGGTGACTGCTCCCTTCTTAATCTCAATTTCATAAGATTCAAGAATGCTATAGACTTCCTGTTGAGACAGAGCACTCAGATTCTCAGTCTTTTTGATCATGATGCGATACATATTCCATTGCTCAGGAAGAGAATCTAGGAGTTTCTTGTTTAGATCAAGAGTAGGGTACTCAACTCCCGTTACTTTAAACCTTGATACAATGCTTGAGAAACGGTTGATCAAATCAGACATTGATTCTCCTCTTACACTGCTGAACATCTCATATTGTTTCTTGATCAGATCTCTTTTGCTTTCCCTGACATCCTCACTTCCCTCATATCTTGTGCACAATGCAACTCATAAGTCTTTGGCTGTTGTGTACTCAGAAAAGATGTTGAAAATATCCATAGGAAGAGCCATGGCAATAGTCCCGTAGGCCTTGTTATCTCGGGCAGTCAAGGCAACATCTTTCTCATCATACTCAGATACTAACTTAGGACGTTGAACATCAGCAGTGGTAGTTACGGGCTTGTGGGGACCATCGGTGATAGAACTCAACAATGTATAATCGTGAAATTGAAAGAAAAGCTTCATCTTTTTAGTCCAGTCATCAAATTCTCTTGTGGACACAAGAGCATGTGGTCTATTTCCCCCAGAATGTTCTATTGAACTTGAAGTGGCCATAATATTTGGAATCGAAACTAAACAGTAACTAGTTTCGATAGGACAACTTTTATCGAAACAACTAGTTTCGATAAGACAACTTCTATCGAAACAACTAGTTTCGATAGGACAACTTCTATCGAAACAACTAGTTTCGATACTGAAAATTTCACAGACAAGTTTCGATAACCACAGTTTCTATAGAGATAAGACAAAAATCTAGTTTCGATAGTACCTTCTCCCGACAAAACGTAGACAAGAAGTTTCGATGATCAACAAAAATCAGAAACTGTCCCCAGTAGTTTCGATGCCTTCTTCTCCAAGCTCAGAAATACTCCATTGATGATAAGCTCCAGAAATCAATAGTGTAGAAATGACAAAACAATCCAGCGAAAACCTTCGTCTAACACTCCTGATAACTAATCCAACCTCCGATTCTTGAAATCACGAACAAAAATCCTTGAAAAACGATGAAACAGTACGTTTGAGATGTTATGTGCAGATTCCAACAAAAACCTCAAAATACCTCACAAATCACCTAGAATCGATCACAAAACCTGATAACACTCAAAAACACTAGAGCATATAGCTCTGATACCAATTGTAGGTCCAGATTTAACTTGAAATCACTGATTTGATCGATTACACACACACACACAGGCGAAAACTGTGTGTATGGTGGTGAAACAGATGATAGAAACAGTGTTGGTGAAGATAACCGGCTAACCACACTATGAATCAACACGCAAATGGTATGAAAATGTAAGAACACAGTGCATAAACAACTGCAAATTGTATTGATTCAAGAACAATGTGAAAGAAAAGGTTCAGGGTTACAGCCGCCACTCACACCCTAAACATTCTCAAACTAGGCTATTTATAGTAGTGACAGGTATCGAAACTATGTTCAATTGAAACTACTAGTTTCGATTGACCATTTATAAGTGATACACAGAACTGTCGAAACTACCATCTATCGAAACTACTAGTTTCGATTGAACAAGCTCAATCGAAAATAAGTAGTTTCGATTGCCCAGACTTAGCTAATAAAGCAGTAAAATTACAGAAAACTGAAATTACATTTAATGAAATGACAGAAAGTAAACTAGTCTAAAATTGTTTAAACATACATTAAATGACAACAGCTTATACAAAAGCTATGAATCTACATACGCAAACAAACATTATTTTACATGTTTTCCCGTTGGGGGAGAAAACATGACGCAAACTATTTTGATTATTGTAATTCATATGTTATCACTGTTGAGGCTAAGCGTAACACACTATCATGAAAGTCCTCACACACATCGGACCGTTAATATGGATTTAGCGAGGAAACATTTGGTAGTACTACTGGGTTTGACAAGCCCCACCCGCGTTAGTCGCACTAACTCGATTGGAGGTCGAACGGGTGAAATGTTAGCCTTAACACATTAGTCGGAGTTGATAGACCTGGCTGAAGGCAAACAAACAAACACACTGTCAACTTTGGTTGCGAGCGCTTTAGTAAGACATGAACATAGGTTAGCTGCCTATAGATATACATATTGAATGTACATAATCTGGCAAACACTCTCTTATTGCAAACTTGAAACCTGTGAACTCACCAACCTCGTGTTAACACTTTTTCGTACATGTTTTCTCAGGTCGCTAAGGCACAGGTTGCACAACTAGGACATGCATGGAGTCCTACTATCATTTCACTCATATGCAAACCGTTAAAACAATTCACTTACTTTTATTAAACTAAACTTTGGCGCGTTGTTTTGCGCATTTACTTTATTGTTTAAACGCTTACGCATTAACTCTGAACTTTTATGTTATGACATTTTAACTCCCATATAGTGTCATTTGATGTAACTAATGACTGAGATCCTGGTGTGTCACATACCTAACGGTAAAACCCCGTTAGTGGAATTTGTGGGTGTGACAACATGCGTTGATTATTAGTATTGTCATGAACTTGTGATTGTTGAGATTTTCTTGCATCATTGACATTATGAGATGATGATTGCTATTAGTTTCAGTTCATGTTAGGGTTTGTTTTGTATTCTTGATTCATAAAACATACATTTGTCTAAAATACATATAGTGAAGGTTTTCTTGCACCAATTACATATGTTAGCCGAGTGTTGATGCCTCCAATTGAGTAATCATATTAACAAGTCCTCGGTATCATTGTGTTTCATTGAAATTCAAACCATTTGTGTGAAAGTATCCTAGTTGCTTGCAAAACCGGAAACCCGGGTGTGGTCTTTTCTCATATTATTGTTTGCAAATTCATCATAATCACCGTGTTTGCTAAATTGCTAGTCATTGTCTTATTATTACTTCAAGTTACAAGTCATTTTCTGTTCTAAGTGCAAATTAACTGAGCCACATCATTGGTTCACCAATTTCTCAACTTTAAGAATCTAGAAGTCCTTCATAAAAGAATAATCAATTGAGTTACACACCGACCACAAGCTCTTCGTGGTTCGACACCCTTCTTACCCTAACTAGATTAAGGTACTAAGGACACTCTCTTAACTTATCTTTGATCGGTACCTTCGACGCTGATCACCTAGCGAGTCCGGATTATGATCACTTTAGCCATATCATACCCTTTATCCATACCCTTAACCCTAGCCTTACGTTACAACCCGATAAAGTCCTTTTGATCTGTGTGTTTGTCTTATGCATTTGGGTGGAGATTTGATAGATATTCAAGCTTATAACATAAATGTTTCACTGTAAGGTTTTGAGAGAATAGATTAGACACTGGCACATCTTTTGCTAGTTACAGAAACAAACCGAGTGGAGAGTACCATTGTGAGGGGCATGAGCCGTTTATGATAAAATCTTGAAAGTAGGCGAAACTTGATTAGGTATGCCCATGTTTTCAAAGCCTAGTACTATCTTGACGTATTGGGTCGTAAATCTATTAAACGTATAAATCTTGGGGAATAACTGTGTGTTTGGATTTCGTGGCCTGTGTTTGATTTTTCTTGATGTAATCGTATTTGTTTAACTGTTGGATGTGTTGCGTGGGGCTTTGCTTAGTGACAAGCAAAGTGTAAGTGTGAGAATGTTTGATACGTGCTATTTTATATATATAATTTATGTAATTTTAACATCCGTTTTTCAGCGTTTTATTAATAAATTCACGTTAACCGATAGTTAATTAATTTACATTTGAATTTTGTAGGTATTAAATGAAAACGAGCTCAAATGAAGAGTTTGGAGAGGCTAAAGTTGGACATTGGAGAACTGGAGCGACTACAACTTTGGGTTATTAGGAAGAACAAGGAAATATTATGAAGTCTTGGAGATTTGGATGGTTTGCTTTGAAAGAAACGAATAGAAAATATTTAAAGAAAGTTGCTTGGGTAAATGGATTAAAGGAAACGTGAGCTCCTGCGATTGAACTTAAAATGCATCATAGAGAATTCTTTGAGTTGACTTTAACAATTATTAAAGCAATAATTAATCTGGGCTAAATCAAGAATAAAATTTTGGGCTCATTTCGGGTTTACACTATAGCCCACGTGGAATTGAGAATTGGAGTCGTGAAAGTGGATTTGGACGCAAGAAAGAAAGAACGGACGGCCACAATTGGAATTCAAGATGTGTCTTTAGGGCATGTTTATCGAGGCTATATACAAGAATTGGTGTGCGGCTGCTGAGGGGTTTTTTTGAGTCGAAAAAGACAAGGTGAAAAAGAAACATAAGATTTGATCGTGAATGAGGATTAGCAGGCTAGCAAGCACGTCAATTTAATTAGCAAGCAGGTGAATATTTATTGAAGCAGGAGACCAAGCAAGTAGCTAAACACACTCGTCGTTTATCGGTTTGATTTTATCGTTTTCATTATGAATTTAGTTTCTGAACCAATTTACTGTATTTTGTTCTTGAGTATTATGAATAGCTAAACTTGTTTGCTAACTAGATTAGGATGATTATTGACGTGGTTTGAATGTTTTTTCGGTTTTGAATTACTCGTATGACGAATGCTATTGTCAAAGTTACTATTTTATTGATTATGAATGTGTATAAATGCTGAGTTTTTAATAATCTTGCATGAACTTGTTCCGCTTGTCATCTTGTTCATTTCCTTTGTGTGTTTCGAGTAGGATTTTGAGTTTTGGGTCATTTACTTGGTGTTTTTGATCTAAACGATTCGATCGGTCGTAGGAGCAGTTGTGTTTAAAAATATGTGTTTTACCAACCTTGAGTATGAGAGGAGATAGGTTGTCGGGTTGTCTCTTGATTTTGGTCACTTGGGTAGCAATTGCACGAGAGTGAGTTGTCCAGATTAGCTTTATCACTTGCAATTTCGTGTCATAGTCGGTATTTTAGTGCTTACTCCTTACCCTTAGGTCTGTTTAGGATAGTCTCTGGGTATAGTAACGATTTAGACTGAGAGGTGAAGCTGTTTTCGAGTACTTGATGTTCTAGGGAGTGGTGAGTCTGAGAGGAGATCCACTTTCTTACAAGATCTTGACCCCTTAGGATAGTTGGGTGTGTAGGTGAGTCTTAGAGGAGATCCTGCGCGTCTTAATGATTCATGAGTCGGTCTATCTTTAGAGTCGGTGGCGTACGGTTATTTGTTCCTGAAAGCACTTAAACTAGTTAATAGGATTTGTGGTCTAGGTAGTGTTTGTTTCATATTTGGTCTTCGCTTGTGTCTTAGTTCATTTAGTCTTTTTAGTGTTTTCTAATTTCCCGTGTCTTTGTCCGTCTCTGTTTAGTGTCTACCATGTCATTTAGTTTTTGGTCGAGTCAATAGTTTTAGTTTTTGAATTATTTTTGCATGATCTAAGTTCATAAAAAGAAAGAAAATCATCATTTGTTTTCCATCGGTTAGGAGTCGATAAAGGTCTAGTATCGAGGGCCGTCGCCTTTTGTGTCCCCGGTTAGATAACTCGGGCTTACTATCTTTGCTATGCACGACCGGTACACTTTCCGTTTGTGTGTTTTAGGATTGGTAATTCCCTTTTAAAACTATTGTGTGAATTGAATTAATTATATATATATATATATATATATTACACGCATCATACAACATGTCACACCCCCAAAATCCACTAACGTAGTTTTACCGTTTGGCTTGTGACAAACCATGATCTCAGTCATTAGTTACGTCAAACGACACTATATGAGTTTAAACAAAACCATTAGGTGTTCAGAGTAAATGCGGAAGCGGTATATGTCAAAAGTTACTACGCAAAACAAACGCGCCAAGTTTAGTTTAATAAAAGCAAGCGAATTTTTTTAAATGTCTGCATAGGAATGCAATGTAAGTAGGACCCATGCATGTCCTAGGTGTGCAACATGTGCCTTAGCGACCTGAGAAACATGTTAGAAAAAGTGTCAACACGAGGTTGGTGAGTTCACAGGTTTGTAAGTAAATAAACTGTTTGAGTGTTTGCAGGATCCACATACGTAAGTCACACCTATTGCTAGCTAGACAATGTACAAGTTACTCTAAGCGCTCCCAACCGAAGCTGACTGATTATGTTTGAATGCCTCCCACCAGGTCTATAAACCATGGCCAATGTGTTAAGGTCAATATTTCACCCGTTCGACCTCCAATCAAGTTAGCGCGACTAACGCGGGTGGGGTTTGTCAAACCCAGTAGTACTACTAAAATTACCTTGCTAATTCCATATTAACGGTCCGATGTGTGTGAGGACTTTCATGATAGAGAGTTACGCTTAGTCTGAACAAGTGATATCATATAAAATACAATAACCAAAAGAGTTTGTGTAAGCCTAGAAGTTAGCACCACACAAGGATCCAACAAAAACCACAATTGGTTTGCCTGTGAACGGTCTACAAATGCCCTAAAATTATAAACATAATAGTTAGGGATACATTGGGATTTTTGTGACGACGACACGGAAGATTTGATCGTCCTAGAACATCCTTAGGATTAACGAGTAGACGAACTTGTCCATGGGAATAAGGATTTCTTAATATATTAATTAAGATAAAATTAAATATATTCGTACGTTTGTACCATTTAATAATAACTAAGAAAAATAATATAACTTAATATATTATTTTTAAGTTTAGTGAAATAACACCATAATTAATTACGTGACAAAATAATAAATTTATTATTTTTATTCGGAACATAACATCATGAGTAATAATATAAATAATTATATTATTTATTTGTTTGAAGCGTTACACACAGTTTATTAACGTGACGGAAATAATATATAAATATATTATTTTTAATTGGAGTCATGGGTTGAAAATAATATAAATATATTATTTTAAAAGTGGAAAATAGTAATAAAAATGGGTCATAAAACTAAACCCGAGCCTACGGGTGGTTTACGGGCTCAAAACCCATTAATATAATAATATAATAATATTGGGATAATTTTTATATTAAAAATAATAATTAAAAAATGATTTAAACTAAAAAAGGGGGTGGAGGGACTCGAGCCAGGGTCTCCTCCCCCACGTACCAACACCTTAACCGCCCGTTAGAGTCATCGCAACAGAACCTGGTTCGAAATGGTTTTAACATTCAAGTCCCTTGTGCCTTCCCCCCTTGCGAAGCCGCAAAAAAGAATCAATCTCAAATCCATATAATTCGATTGTGTTTGAATCAAAAGACAAAGGGGTTTTGTTAATCAAGTGTTTGCGAATCTGGGGTGAGATTTAATTTGAAAATCATCAGGTCTGAAATCGTTTAATTGCAGATTCGAAGGCCGTAACCCTAGATCAAGAACACCAAATCAATTTGAATGATTCTGATAATGAAAGTTGTTAAAATCATAGGGTTTTCACTAAACAAAAGGTTGCGAATCAGACTATGTGGTTTGATTGGATTTAAACAATGTATGGAGTAGGGTTCGATTAAACCCGAATGAATATGAACCCTAGAATTCGATCGTGATGAATTCGATAGTTTATGCACTGATGATCATAGGGCTTTTGATTTAGTATAATAACGAAACTAAGGGTGTAAGGATTTACCAGATTTGGATTTGAATTGAGTGTGATCGACTAAAACAGCAGCCGACTGTGACTGGCTTGGTTCCCGGCGACCCTAACAGCTTCTCCGGTCGAATTAACGCGTGCAATAGCTTAACAGAGTCCCGTTTATCGTGTGCAAATGATCAATCCGTGAATTGGTATACGAATTTTGATGAATTTGATGGTGTTTACCCACGATCTCGACGATTAGGACTTAATTACACATAATTAGAGTTTAATCCGAATCAATGTCGGGTTTAAATAAGATGGTCGTTAATGCCATAATCATGAACAACAGTCGCGAAATTGATGATCCAAAGATGTTACGGTTTCAATTCAGCTCAAACAAGTCGATTTTGACTTTCGCAAGTCAAAAAATCGAGTTATTGATATTGGCAGGATTAGTCCTTGTGATTTCATATGCTTGAGTTTAGAGGATTGACAGAATTGGTCCTTGTGATTTGAATTGAGTTAAGAACTTGGTGGTTTGACTTTTAAAAGTCAACGAAAATCAACTATAGGCTAATTACAAGTTTAGTCCCTCAAATTTTATGTGTTTGAGTTTGAATATAGGCAGGATTAGTCCCTGAGGTTTGAGATAAGTAAAATAGGTTAGGATTTAACTCGATTCGGTTAACGGGGTTAACCTGGAAAGTCCAGATTGTCACATCATCCCCCTAGTTGAAAGAATTTTCGTCCCGAAAATTAAAATAAATAAATAATTAAAAAAACTCTGGGTGTCACATCATCCCATAGTTGAAAGAATTTTCATCCCTAAAGTTAGAATAATATCTTAAGTGTTTGACATGGAGTGCTTGAACAGATGAGGATACTTGCGCATCATCTGATCCTCGTGCTCCCAAGTGAATTCTGATTCGCGTTTCGAGTTCCATCGAACTCTAACAATAGGGATTTTACTGTGTTTGAGCGTTTGACTTCCCAATCCATGATTTCGACCGATTCTTCAACGAAGCGTAATTGTTCATCGATTTGTAGTTCCTTAAGAGGAACCGCGAGTGTCTCGTCTGCTAAACATTTCTTCAAGTTCGAGACATGAAAGACGTGTACACCACTAAGTCCTTCAGGTAGGTCTAGTTGGTACGCTACTGAGCCAATTCTCTTTACTATCTTGAATGGTCCAACATAACGAGGGTTTAGTTTGCCTCGTTTCTCAAAACGAATGACACCTTTCCAAGGTGAGACTTTCAATAGGACCATGTCGCCTACTTGAAATTCTAACGGCTTACGACGCTTATCAGCATAGCTCTTTTGACGATCATGAGCTGCCTCGCTGCCTCCATACGGTTTCGAATTTGAACGATCTTTTTAGAGGTTTCGAAAATAAGTTCAGGACCCGTAAGTTGGCTATCCCCAACTTCAGCCCAACAGATGGGAGATCGGCATTTCCGTACGTATAATGTCTCGAATGGTGTTGCCTTGATATTAGTGTGATATCTGTTATTGTAGGAGAACTCCACTAAAGGAAAGTGAGTTTCCCAACTGTTACCGAAATCAATCACACAAGCTCGTAGCATGTCCTCTAAGGTTTGAATGGTACGTTCCGTTTGGCCATCTGTTTGAGGATGGTATGTCGTGCTGTAACATCCCAAAAATAAAACGACAGTTATAATAACGGAATAAACGAACGAGGCATGACGGGTCGGGTCGGATGGGTCAGCGGGCTATAAATAGCCTATGCCACCCCTCTTTCTCTCATTTGCAACTTTTAGAGAGAGAAACCGTAGAGAGAGAAAGTTGACGGATCGACCCGAGACTTCAACAAAGTGTTACTCCATAACTCGTGAGAAGAACCTCCGGATCAGAAACTCGATTCAGGTAACAATCCGACCTAAATCTGAGTTTTAGTTCGTTTTTGGGTTTTTCGGGTTCTGGGTGAAAAGGTAAGGTTTGAACGGATGAAACTGAAAGATAATCATGGATTTGAGTTCCTTAATGGAAAACGAACGTTTTGAATGCAACAGGTTCGGGATCTTGACATGATCAGACCTGAATGCGAAAGTTAAGGTTTTTCACGAAGAACAGGTCGTGCGCACTTGCTAAGTGCGCACGGAGCAGGTCCTGCGCACTTGCTAAGTGCGCAGGAGGAGGGACCTGCGCACTTGCTAAGTGCGCAGGAAGCATGGTCTGCGCACTTGCTAAGTGCACAGGCAGCAGGGTCTGCGCACTTGCTAAGTGCGCAGACATCAGAACTGGTTAAGTAAAGTCAGTATGTTAGAATGGTTAAACCGTTAGAGTCAGGATTGGTCTGATGTGTATTTAACTAATCAATTCAAATCGGAAGTGACGTTGTTGGACCTTCGTTTAGGACAACCCATATTAGCGTATCAGGTGAGTTCTAGAGCCCTCTTTTAAATGTTTTGTTAATGTTTTTGGGCTGGTGTGCATACTTACGAAATGATGTTTAACGAAATGATGTTTAACGAAATGATGTTTAACGAAATGTTGTTTTAACGAAATGATGTTTTAACGAAATGATGTTTTAACGAAACGATGTTTACGAAAGGAAAGGTTATGAAGTGTTTTTGCCAAAAAGGTTTACGAATGTTTATGAACGGTCTAAATGAGGAAAGGTTTAATGAAAAGGGAAAGAGGTAAAGGTTTAGATAAGTCATTACAAATCTAATCTGTTAAATGAATGGAATTGACGAATGAAGTCTGGGAATGAGATTCCCAGCCTTGTGGTAGATTATGGACAGCGAGCCATAGTTGCCATAAGAACAACAGGGGTAGTGTATTAGTGGCCTGCCAATGGTTTTGATGTTGTACAACTGGTAAGGGAGTAACGACGGTTACTCGGGTGATGACGATCATCCTAAGTGAATGGTAATGGGAAATTAATGACGGCGATACGTAACGGTTAATTTCCAAAGGAAAAATGCGTGTTGGGCAATGACGGCGATACGTAACGGTTGACCCCACGTATTGAATGGTAATGGGAAATCAATGACGACGATACGTAACGGTTGATTTCCAAAGGAAAGATGCGTGTTGGGCAATGACGGCGATACGTAACGGTTGACCCCACGTAGTGTATGGTTGTGGCAATGACGGCGATACGTAACGGTTGCCCACAACACCAAAGGTTCCTTCGGGGACACAAAGACGCGTAACGATACAGAATTAGATAACGATAATGTATGACTTAAATGAATGTTAAAAGTTTTAATGAACGATCCGTTTAACGGTGTTTATGATTATGATGTTGATGATGATATGGGTACGAAACCTTTTTAAAGATGTTATTATTACATGCTTTTGTGAAAGGTTTTACTAAATGAATGAATGATATGTTTTTGGCAAATGTTGATGTTAAATTTTTTATGAAATGCTAGAACTCACCAGCGTAGCTGACTTTTTAGTATGCACATTCAGGTTAAGGCAGGTATAGACGATGGACGGTGATGCTTGGCAAGCGAGAAGAGTTACCCGGCCGATCATGAAGACTGGCATCCCGTTATGAGTTGTTTATGTTAAGTTTATGTAATTGACAATGTACGCTTCCGCATGTATGAACATGTTATTAGTTATGTTGAATGAATGATTCCGCTGCGTTATTTGATATTCATGTTTAAGAACTGTTTGTGAATGAGTAAATCCAACGAGTGAGGCCTCCCGGGTTTGGGGCCTTACAAGTTGGTATCAGAGAAATAGTTTGAGAGATTCGGACACTCCCAGTGTCTGAACTTAAACTATGAATGGAACGAAAGCGGATGCCAGTACGGGTAACTCGAGCCACAGCATCAGGTATGAAGGTAGTATATATTTACATATATAGTATGCCTTAGAAAGGGTTAGGTAAGGGCTTGTGTTCTGATGAAGTCACAAAGGTGGTCAAATAGAAATCGAAAGATAGTGTAATGGTTAATTGCAGATGGCCAGTGTATATTAACATCTTACAGTACTTATTGAATTTTATTTGTTAACTAGCGTGATGACATTGGATTTCTTGTCTTATAGAACGAAATGGCGAGGAGAGGGAACGGAAGGCGTGGTGGCCGTACCGGTGGTCGTACCGGCGGTCGAAATGGTGGGTGTGGAAGGATTCCTGCGCGCCAAGAGCACAGCGAAGAAGGAAGTGCTCACACTGAACCGACGGTTAGTGTGCATGGAACTGAACAGACACAAGTTGCAGAACAACCTTTCACTTTTGAACCAAAAGTGAGAGCAGCCATAGCTCGAGAGTTCTCCGAGTTGATGAAGAATTCTCTGCCAGGTCTGTTGGCAGAAGCATTGAAGCAGGTCAATGGGGAAGGTGGGTCAAACCCGACGGTTGATACCCCGAACGCTGAGGCAATCAACGCACCGCCTGCTCGCGGATGCGACTATAAGTCCTTCAAGGCATGTGACCCGCCAGTCCTGACAGGAAAGAAAGACGCGGTAGCTACGTTTGACTGGATAATCCGTATGGAGGCTGCCATCCGTCTCAGCGAATGTCGAGCGGATCAAGTTGTGAAATTTGCTGCTAACTCCTTGAGGGAGGAAGCATCCCATTGGTGGGAAGGTGTACGTTAGGCAAAAGGGAGCGAGATTGTGGATGCGATGATGTGGGCTGACTTGAAAACTTTGGTGATCAAGAATTTCTGCCCAAGGAACGAGATTGAGAAGGTAGAGAGGGAATTTCTGGGTTTGAAGGCCGGGAGCATGACGCACCGACAGTATACAACCCGATTCAATGAACTGGCACGTCTGGTGCCACACCTTGTCACTACTGAAGAGAGAAAGATTGCCTGCTATATTCAAGGGTTGCCGGACCAGGTCCGCACCTATGTTAAGGCGAACGCCCCTACTACCTATGATTCGGCAGTAGAGTTAAGTGGCGTGGTATTTGACGATCTGGCACTAAATGTTGTGGCCGTTGAAGAGCAAAAGAAGAGACCGAGCTTCTCAAACAAGCGAACTAGGGGAAGGATGTTTGGGGCTCGTGATAAGAGAGCTCGGGTGAACGAGCCGACTGTTTGTAAGAAGTGTGAAAGAGAGCATGTAGGTGAATGCAGACTGGGATCTAACTTGTGCTTTAAGTGTGGCAAGACCGGGCACTACTCCCGTGAATGCCCACAACACTTCAAGTGCTATAATTGTGGGGATGCCGGTCATCTGAGTAGGGAATGTCCGAAACCGAGAATGGGTGGAGCCGGGAAAGGGAAAGGCCCGGAAAGGAAGGAAGAGAGGCCCCGAGCAAAGACTCGTGCGTACGCGCTGACGCAAGACCAGGCCAGAATGGACCCCGACGTGGCGTCAGGTACGTTCGTCCTTGACAACACTCTTGTTTCTGTGTTATTTGATTCGGGTGCCAGTAAGAGTTTTATATCTGTGACTTTTTGTAAACACGTGAAGTACACTGTCAGTAAGTTAGAAAGGGCCTTTAGCGTAGAAACCGCTGAGGGTAGAACTGCAAGAGTAACCGATGTAGTTGAAAACTCCATGATAAAAATAGAAGGTCATAGGTTCCCTGTCAGATTGTGTGTTATGGTTTTGGGAGGGTTCGATGTCGTGTTAGGCATGGATTGGCTAACTGCCAATGAAGCGCAAATTATATGTAAACGAAAGATAATCCGACTCAAGGCTCCGGATGGTAGCAAAGTCGAGGTTTTTGGAGATCGTGACGTCCCGATGCCAAACGTCATCTCGATGATTAAGGCAACAGATTACTTGAGGTGCGGATGCGAGGCTTATCTGGTGTACGTGATTGACAAGTGTAAGGAAGTGAATGAGCTAGACGATGTACCCGTGGTACGCGAGTACCCGGAGGTGTTTCCAGAGGATTTGCCTGGGATACCACCCGACAGAGAGATTGAGTTCCGAATCGACTTAGTACCAGATGCCCAGCCCGTGGCTAAGGCTCCATATCGACTAGCACCAGTGGAAATGAAAGAACTTATGGTACAACTAGACGAGTTACTTGAGAAAGGATTTATCCAACCAAGCATCTCACCTTGGGGTGCTCCGGTGTTGTTCGTAAAGAAGAAAGACGGTTCGATGAGAATGTGTATCGATTATCGCAAGTTGAACAAACGAACGGTGAAGAACAAGTACCCTTTACCAAGGATCGATGATCTGTTTGACCAATTGCAAGGCGCAAGTTGGTTCTCGAAAATCGACCTATGGTCCGGGTACCATCAGTTGAAGGTGAGGGAAGAAGACATACCGAAAACGGCATTTCGCACACGTTATGGACATTTTGAGTTCCGCGTAATGTCTTTCGGATTGACGAACGCCCCCGCAGCGTTCATGGATTTGATGAATAGAGTGTGTCGACCAATGCTGGATCGATCGGTGATCGTGTTCATCGATGATATCCTCATCTACTCCAAGAATGAGGGTGATCACGCGTGTCACTTGAAAGAGGTATTGGAAGCTCTGAAGAAGGAAAAGTTGTATGCTAAGTTCTCCAAATGCGCGTTCTGGCTTAGGGAAGTCCAATTCCTAGGTCACGTCATTAACCCGAACGGCATTATGGTTGACCCAGCAAAGATAGTGACGGTAAAGGAATGGAATATTCCTAAGACGCCAACTGAAATCCGCAGTTTCTTGGGATTGGCAGGCTACTATCGGAGATTCATCCAGGATTTCTTGAAAATAGCTTCGCCGTTGACAAAGTTGACTCGGAAAGAGGTTAAGTAGGAATGGGGTTCGACCCAGGATGAGGCGTTTAAGGAATTGAAGGAAAAGCTAACTCAAGCTCCGGTCTTGGCCCTTCCCGAGGGCAATGAAGACTTAGTGGTATACTCTGACGCTTCGGGTCAGGGATTGGGATGCGTATTGATGCAACGCGGGAGAGTGATCGCGTACGCGTCACGGCAGTTGAAGATTCATGAAGCTAATTATCCGACTCACGATTTGGAACTTGCCGCTGTCGTATTCGCATTGAAAATCTGGAGGCACTACCTGTACGGGGTGAAATTTACTATTTACTCCGACCACAAAAGTTTGAAGTACTTCTTCGAACAAAAGGAACTTAATATGAGGCAGAGGCGATGGTTGGAACTGTTGAAGGACTATGACTGTGAAATAATATATCATCCTGGAAAGGCAAACGTGGTGGCTGACGCTCTAAGCCGAAAGGATGTGCCTACTCCTATTAGAGTGAAAGCTTGCCAGTTGGTGGTAACATCGGACGTGATGAGGTAAATTGAAAAGGCTCAAGATGAGGCACTTAAGGAGGAAAACATAAAGAGGGAAAGGATGGTTGGCCAACAGGACAAGTTGGAATATAACACCCTTGGTGTTAGGACACGTTTTGGACGGGTATGGATACCTATGGGTGGCGAGCTTAGAACCAAAATCTTGGATGAGGCGCATAAGTCTCGTTACTCTATCCATCCCGGTACCAATAAAATGTACCAAGATCTGAGAAAGGAATACTGGTGGCCTGGAATGAAACGTGATGTGATGAAGTATGTAAGCAAGTGCTTGACTTGCTCGCAAGTAAAGGCCGAGCACCAGAAACCGTATGGAAAGATTCAACCACTTGATATACCAGAGTGGAAGTGGGAACACATTACCATGGACTTCATAACTAAGCTACCTCGCACAGCTAAAGGTCATGACACCATTTGGGTAATTGTGGACCAATTAACGAAGAGTGCTCATTTCCTGCCTATCCGCGAGACGTTCTCGTCAGAGAGGTTAGCGGAAGTGTTTATTAATGAAATAATAGCACAGCATGGGATGCCATTGACGATCGTATCTGACCGGGACACACGATTCACATCGAAGTTCTGGAAAAGATTTCACGAGGCGATGGGCACGAGGCTTAATATCAGCACAGCATTCCACCCGTAAACGGATGGTCAGTCCGAAAGGACCATTCAGACATTGGAGGATATGCTCCGTGCTTGTATTATCGACTTCGGTGGCAGTTGGGACAGCCATCTGCCGTTAGCTGAATTCTCCTACAACAATAGTCATCACACGACGATAGGCATGCCGCCTTACGAAATGTTGTATGGGAGAAGATGTAGGACCCCGGTTTGTTGGGGTGAGATTGGACAGAAGGAATTAGGAAGTCTCGAAGTCATAAGAGAGACGTCGGAAAGGTTTGATCAGATCAAAGCGCGAATGAAGGCCGCACAAGATCGTCAGAAATCCTATGCGGATAAACGACGAAGGCCTATTGAGTTTGA
Source organism: Smallanthus sonchifolius (assembly GCA_023525975.1). Classification (NCBI taxonomy): domain Eukaryota; kingdom Viridiplantae; phylum Streptophyta; class Magnoliopsida; order Asterales; family Asteraceae; genus Smallanthus; species Smallanthus sonchifolius. Next base: position 41,587,025 of record CM042019.1, on the reverse strand, counting down.
TATTGGTGACAGAGTAATGCTGAAAGTGTCACCATGGAAGGGGATCATACGATTCAGAAAGAGAGGAAAGTTAAGTCCGAGGTTTGTCGGACCATTCAAGATAATGGCACGGGTTGGGGAAGTCGCTTATCGGTTAGAGTTGCCTGATGAGTTAAGTGGGATTCATCCTACTTTCCATGTATCACATTTGCGAAAGTGTTTGGCGGATGAATCGGCTCACGTACCACTTACCGACATCGAGGTTGACAACAGCCTTAATTACATCGAAGAACCCGTGGCCATCCTTGATCGGAAGGAGAAACGTTTACGTAATAAAGTTATCCAATTGGTTAAAGTCCAATGGAAGCATCGAAAGGGATCGGAAGCCACTTGGGAAACGGAGAAGGAAATGAGGGAGTCGTACCCTCACCTATTTGACTTATGATGAGGTTTCGGGGACGAAACCTATTGTAAGGGGGGGTAGACTTGTAACATCCCAAAAATAAAACGACAGTTACAATAACGGAATAAACGAACGAGGCATGACGGGTCGGGTCGGATGGATCAGCGGGCTATAAATAGCCTATGCCACCCCTCTTTCTCTCATTTGCAACTTTTAGAGAGAGAAACCGTAGAGAGAGAAAGTTGGCGGATCGACCCGAGACTTCAACAAAGTGTTACTCCATAACTCGTGAGAAGAACCTCCGGATCAGAAACTCGATTCAGGTAACAATCCGACCTAAATCTGAGTTTTAGTTCGTTTTTGGGTTTTTCGGGTTTTGGGTGAAAAGGTAAGGTTTGAACGGATGAAACTGAAAGATAATCATGGATTTGAGTTCCTTAATGGAAAACGAACGTTTTGAATGCAACAGGTTCGGGATCTTGACATGATCAGACCCGAATGCGAAAGTTAGGGTTTTTCGCGAAGAACAGGTCGTGCGCACTTACTAAGTGCGCACGGAGCAGGTCCTGCGCACTTGCTAAGTGCGCAGGAGGAGGGACATGCGCACTTGCTAAGTGCGCAGGAAGCATGGTCTGCGCACTTGCTAAGTGCGCAGGCAGCAGGGTCTGCGCACTTGCTAAGTGCGCAGACATCAGAACTGGTTAAGTAAAGTCAGTATGTTAGAATGGTTAAACCGTTAGAGTCGGGATTGGTCTGATGTGTATTTAACTAATCAATTCAGATCGGAAGTGACGTTGTTGGACCTTCGTTTAGGACAACCCATATTAGCGTATCAGGTGAGTTCTAGAGCCCTCTTTTAAATATTTTGTTAATGTTTTTGGGCTGGTGTGCATACTTACGAAATGATGTTTAACGAAATGATGTTTAACGAAATGATGTTTAACGAAATGTTGTTTTAACGAAATGATGTTTTAATGAAATGATGTTTTAACGAAACGATGTTTACGAAAGGAAAGGTTATGAAGTGTTTTTGCCAAAAAGGTTTACGAATGTTTATGAACGGTCTAAATGAGGAAAGGTTTAATGAAAAGGGAAAGAGGTAAAGGTTTAGATAAGTCATTACAAATCTAATATGTTAAATGAATGGAATTGACGAATGAAGTCTGGGAATGAGATTCCCAGCCTTGTGGTAGATTATGGACAGCGAGCCATAGTTGCCATAAGAACAACAGGGGTAGTGTCTTAGTGGCCTGCCAATGGTTTTGATGTTGTACAACTGGTAAGGGAGTAACGACGGTTACTCGGGTGATGACGATCATCCTAAGTGAATGGTAATGGGAAATTAATGACGGCGATACGTAACGGTTAATTTCCAAAGGAAAAATGCGTGTTGGGCAATGACGGCGATACGTAACGGTTGACCCCACGTATTGAATGGTAATGGGAAATCAATGACGGCGATACGTAATGGTTGATTTCCAAAGGAAAGATGCGTGTTGGGCAATGACGGCGATACGTAACGGTTGACCCCACGTAGTGTATGGTTGTGGCAATGACGGCGATACGTAACGGTTGCCCACAACACCAAAGGTTCCTTCGGGGACAAAAGACGCGTAACGATACAGAATTAGATAACGATAATGTATGACTTAAATGAATGTTAAAAGTTTTAATGAACGATCCGTTTAACGGTGTTTATGATTATGATGTTGATGATGATATGGGTACGAAACCTTTTTAAAGATGTTATTATTACATGCTTTTGTGAAAGGTTTTACTAAATGAATGAATGATATGTTTTTGGCAAATGTTGATGTTAAAGTTTTTATGAAATGCTAGAACTCACCAGCGTAGCTGACTTTTTTGTATGCACATTCAGGTTAAGGCAGGTATGGACGATGGACGGTGATGCTTGGCAAGCGAGAAGAGTTACCCGGCCGATCATGAAGACTGGCATCCCGTTATGAGTTGTTTATGTTAAGTTTATGTAATTGACAATGTACGCTTCCGCATGTATGAACATGTTATTAGTTATGTTGAATGAATGATTCCGCTGCGTTATTTGATATTCATGTTTAAGAACTGTTTGTGAATGAGTAAATCCAACGAGTGAGGCCTCCCGGGTTTGGGGCCTTACACGTGCTCATATCCAGGCGCGTGCCTAGAGCTTTTTGTAGAGATTGCCAAAAACGTGAGGTGAATCGAGCATCTCGATTCGAAATAATTGAGATTGGCACTCCGTGCCGATAGACTACTTCTTTCAAGTAAATAAGGGTAAGTTTTTCAATCTTGTCGGTCTCTTTGATTGCCAAGAAGTGAGCGGATTTCATTAAACGATCTATGATCACCCAGGTGGTGTCACATCCGCTAGGAGTTCGGGGTAGTTTAGTGATAAAGTCCAAGGAAATTTGTTCCCATTTCCACATTGGAATCTCTGGCTGTTGAAGTAGACCAGAAGGTTTTTGGTATTCCACATTGACCATTGCGCAAGTCAGGCACTTGCTCACATAGGTGGTTGTATTAGCCTTCATCTTCGGCCACCAATATAGCACCTTTAGGTCATGGTACATCTTGTCAGAACCTGGATGAATAGAGTATCGAGATTTGTGAGCTTCATCTATAACCAGCTCCTTTAAGTTTCCGTATGCTGGAACCCATATTCGCTCCGCGAAGCAGCAAATGCCATCTGATTTAACCTCGAGTTGTTCTTCCATCCCGCGTGTAGCTTCTGACGGTAGGTTTTCCTCCTTCACGGCTTCGAGTTGAGCACTACGGATTTTGTCAGGTAATCCAGTGTGAATAGTAAGCTGTAACGCTCAAACTCGTTTGGGCTTGGTTTCCTTACGGCTTAGGGCATCAGCTACTACATTAGCCTTACCCGGATGATACTTGATAGCACAGTCATAGTCATTCAAGAGTTCGACCCAACGACACTGTCGCATGTTCAACTCTTTTTTGTTCAAAGATGTGCAGAAGACTCTTGTGATCGGTGTAGATAGTGCACCTGGTACCGTACAAGTAATGTCTCCATATCTTTAGTGCAAATACCACGGATCTCAACTCTAAGTCATGAGTTGTGTAGTTTTTCTCATGAATTTTCAGTTGATGAGAAGCGTAGGAGATCACTTTCTCGCGTTGCATCAGTACACAACCGAGACCTTGAACGGATGCATCGCAGTACACTACAAAGTCATCCGTTCCCTCCAGAAGAGATAGGATAGGTGCACTACAAAGTTTCTGTTTAAGCAGTTGAAACGCTAACTTCTGGGTGTCATGATCGGTGTCGAAGGGACGGTCAAAGATAAAGAATTAGAGTGTCCTAATCACCTTAACCTAGTTAGGGTAAGAAGGGTGTCGAACCACGAAGAGTTTGTGGTCAGTGCTTAGCTTCAATTAACAATGTGATTTATGAAGTGACAGTGGGTCTTTCTGACCAAACACAAGCAATGATTTAGGTGAAACTTATCAAACTCAACAAACAATGATTATCAACTAACAATTATGACCGATAGTAATCAAATTCCAAACAAACGATTTAGATTGTAAACAATAATTAAAAAGGAGTCACACCCGGATTTCAATTTCACAAGTAATTAGGGATTATCACACCAACACATGAGTTCAAACAATCGAATGGTTATCCAAATCAAATTAACCAAATCTAACCAAGAACATCAACATTCATACATCATCGACAAATAGTGTAAAACAATATCCACGAATGAAATCGAGACAAATGTATGCAATATAGAATTAGATTAATCAATAGATTCAATACAAATCAACGTTCATAGCAATTATCATCTAACGGGGTCAATGGTGCAAGAATTTATCGACTCCCGTGAGTTCATAACCATACTGAACACAAAGATTCAAGTATTTCAAACCAAACGATTACAAGAATTGTTTCTCAAAGCTAGCACATGATAAAAACCCTATAAACTTACAAACAATCCACCCGGGAATGATTACCGGTGGATTAGCCGCTCATGGTTGTGGAATTCATCTTCGATTCTTCAATTTCTTGATACCAATCTTCAAGAATATGGTTCCTAGCCTCCAAGCACTCCCAAAATCGATGTAGAAACTGATGATTTCGAATTTGGGGAAGAAACCCCCAATTAAATACTGAAAATCGGCTGTTTCACTAAAAATTCGCGTCTGAAACGTAACCAGCGTAAGCTTACGCTGGGGGCGTAGGCTTACGCCGTGTCCCTGAAGCCTGCTGTGAAGAAACTAGTTAGGTGTAGGCCTACGCTGGGCGGCGTAGGCCTACGCTGGGCGGCGTAGGCTTACGCTGGTGGCGTAGGCTTACGCCAGGTGGCGTAGACTTACGTTGGACCATGCATTTTTGCCCCGTTTCTTCCGTCTTCCATCCAACTCTTGCATATCTCGTATAATATCTTCTAAAATCATACATTAAGCTTCCAACACCTGCACATGCACATCTACACAAAACCTTTGTATTTCCCATATTAATTTGCATAAATATAACATATTGCACCCTTTAATGCATGAAACTTTGGTCACTTATCACATCCCCACACTTGAGTTTTGCTTGCCCTCAAGCAAAGTCTTTTGCTTTAAATTCACATTACAAATTCTCAAATAATTGTTTTTACTAAACATAAGTTAAGGTCCAAAGTCATGCAAAATTCATAAGAATTATACTCTCAACCGATTTACAATCCAACAAACCATCGATGAATTTTTAAACAAAAGGAAATATTGAACGGGTTTAACTCACATCCAGTTATGGCTTTGCATGCATACACCCCTCACAATCAATCACTCCACTCCGCTTCATATGTGGACTAGCGATGACGTGCTAGTATTTTTCAATCGAAACCAAACAATGAACCACATTATCATAGGCTTGCATATTGATCAAATCTCCACCTACTAACACAACTAAAAAGCACAAATCAAAAGGTCTTTTAAGGGTTGTAATGTAGGCTAGGGTTACGGGTATGGATAAGGATTTTTAAAGTGGCTAAAGGTGAGTGGAATTCAACTAATGAAACTACAAATCAATCTAAAACTTTCAAATCTCTACTATGGGTATAAATGACACATCAACACTAAAGTTCTTATTTTTTCCAACTATCAAATGAAACATGAGTTAAACTGACCCAATAACATCTTTTATTGTAGCTCAAACTAATTTGGGAAAATGTTGACCTAATACTATTTTTGTATTTCTTTTTCATTCAATTTTTTTTATGCAATTGCAACCGCAACTACAACAATCTAAGTTAATTGAATTCCAACTCACGGGTTTAAAAAGAAAAGGCTAAAAAGGTGAATGGGCTAATGTTGTGGGTTTTGTCAAAAGAAAAGGCATAGGCTCAGAATGGGCATCTAGTGGATATTAACGGGTGAAGGCATAAAAATGGCTAAAAATAAAAAGGTTTCTCCTAATGCCTTTATCATTTTTGTGCAATCAATTGGTTCAAGGTCTCAACATGTATCAACATTATGCAAGTTCTAAAATGTGAAACAAAGTGGCCAACCACTCAAATAAGAGAATATATATATCAATTTGGATCAAAATCTCACAAAAACGGTGAAAAATAGGTTACCGACATATGCATGCAAACCGTCACCTTCAATTTTGTTACTCCCGAATTCAACATTTCCAAAAAAAAAATTTATCATTTGTTGGAAAGACTTAATCAAGTACTTAGTGAATTAACCATGACCAAAGACCTCTACCAAACACTTTGTAAAACAATTATCAAAAAATTTGTATGGTTTCCAAGATTTCTAACATCCCCACACTTGAACCTTACATTGTCCCAATGTAAATAGTTATGAACTATAAAAGTGCGGTTAGTGGGTTCCAAAACACCCAATACCCAATATCTCTAAATATCCAACTCAAAGATTCCCATAACCATAAGCATCCACCCAACACAATCAACCGAGTTTCAAATAAAAAAAACACACAAAAATAAACAAAGATAAAATAGTTCAATCAAAACAACATAAATATGAGAAAGAGTACATGAACCTGATTAGAGGCGATCATAGAGTGCCTGAACCACCACCAAAAATGGACTCGTAAGTCTTCCATGAGTCTTCCCCACACTTGAGTGTTGCTATGGTGACGAAACTAAAACACACAACACAAAACAAAACAAAACAAAGACAAAATAAAGACAATCACAAGCCGGGTTGCCTCCCGGTTAGCGCTAAGTTTATTGTCCTCAGCCCGACATTACCTCCTTATGGAGGTTGAAACACAAACTTGCTTCTATTAACTCCCCCACCACCTTGGTTGTTATCACTCCAAGTCTCCTTTCTTGTAAATTCCACATCAAACAAATATACTTTCTCGTTCGGATGTTGGACATGGTCGGGTGGCTTCTTTGCATCTTTCAACCTCTCAGTTTCCTTCTCGATTTCCTTCGGCTCATCTTTCACATTAAACCTGTCAAACATAATTCCTTTCTTTTTGTTGTCACCCTCATTTGCCTTGGCACGAGGATGACACACGTTAGTAGTAACTGATTTTGAACATTTATTTTCAACCGAATATGTAAATAAATTTGAAAAAATATTTATGTTCAACTTACGATTCTCAAAGGTCATGTCAACAGTGCCGTTTCGGTAATTGATTTACGCATTTGCGGTTGCCAAAAACGGTCTTCCCAAAATCACTCGTGGCTCCTCCTTAGCAAGTGGTGCATAATCAAGCACTAAGAAATCTCCCGGATAGTAAAATTCTCCAATCTTCACAGCCACTCCCACTAATTTCCCCCGAGGACACGTGCGTGTAGCATTCGCTAACACCAATGTGGTGTTGTATTCTTCTAATGGACCAAAATTGTATTGGTCATATACGCTCCCCGGTAAAATGCTCACCCTCGCTCCATAATCTAGTAGTGCCACATTAGTTTTGAATTCTCCAATTTGAATAGGAACTAGGGGTTCTCCAAACTCAATTTCTTCTTTTTCTCTTTCTTCACCTTCTTCATTACCATGAGCCACATCAATTGCACTAACATGATGTTTTGGGTTCAATGTGGTGTCACTCGACAATTTTCCTTCATTTTGCTTGAATTGAGCTATTTCTTGTGCCAATTGCCCAACTTTTCTCTCCAATGCCACAAAAGACTTGTCTCTCACTTCATTCTCCCTTTTAGACTCTTTCATTATCTCCATGATTGCATCCAATTTTGAGCTAACCGAATCATCACCCCCCGATGAGCCACCTTGTTGTTGTTAATCTTGATTATAATTCCGTGGGGGATAATTAGAGTTCCGGTTGTTGTTATATAAATTCCTTTGGTAACCTCCCGAATTGTAATTTCCTTGTTGGCGAGGTTGATATGACGAGGTACCTTGATTTACACCTTGGAAGTTTGGGTTTAGTTGGTTTGAAGCATCCCCATATTTGAAGTTGGGATGATTCCTTGAGCTCGGGTGATAGGAGTTTGAGTTTGTATCATATGGTTTCCTATCACCATAAACTTGGTTAACCTCTTCTTGTCTCCCTTCTTGAAATGGGCAAATCGTGGCTTTGTGCCCCAAATCCCCACAACTCTCACAAACATCAAAACGGGTTTTTACTCCCGCTACTTCTTTCTTTTCTTTCTTCAATAAGGCCAACTCTTTCTCCATAGACGCCAACCTCTCTATCGTCTCATAGACTGGAGCGGATTTGGAAATCGGGTGTTTGGCTCTTCGGCTAGCCGATGCCTCGGCTTTAGAACTTTGGCTCATCCGTTCCAAGAAATCCCAATCTTCTTCTTCGGGATTAGATAACAAAGTTCCATTACTTGTGGACTTCAAATATTTCCTTTCTTCTTGAGTCAAACCATCCACAAAACACTTTACCAATTCCCACAACTCAATTTGATGGTGGGGGCATTTCCTCAACAACTCTTTGAAGCGTGTAAAGGCTTCATCTAAAGGTTCACCCGTTTGTTGTTGAAAGGTTCGAATCTCAATTCGGGAGTCATCCGTCTTTGCAACCGAATAGTACTCATCCAAGAAAACTTGTTGCATTTCATCCCATGTGTGGATGCTATTAGCCGGCAATGTGATGAACCATTGCTTTGCTCGATCATTTAGGGAAAACTGGAAAAGTCTAAGTTTGACCTCGCTTTGATCGAAGTTCTCATCTCCAATTGTGCTACAGATGGCGGCAAACTCGGCTAAATGGGTGTATGGTTCTTCAGTAACCATGCCATGAAAATGTGGGAGAACGTTGATGTAATTCGGTCTTGACTTGAACCTCCTAATTCCTGGGATTGGTGGAACAATTGGAGAAGCATTCTCCGAAATAGCCGGTCGAAAGCGACCATTAACTCCACCCATAGGGGCTACCGGTTGTCTTCGGTTTTCATTGTTGTAGCCCCCATTAACTCTCCTCCCTTCTTGTCTAGGAGGATAACCAAATCTCTCTGGTCTACCTGTTCGACCCGTTGGTTCTTCCTCTCCAAAGCCTTGCCCCTCGTTATATTCTCCAAATTGGCTCCTCTCGCCATCTTCATATTCGTAATCTCCAAACCCATCACCATTCCCAATATCTTCATTATCATCATACCCAAAGTATTCACCATCGTCATCCTCCCAACCATCGTTCTCATTTTCGTTTCTTGGTTGAGCTCCAAAGATGTTTCCAGGAGGGGTTTGATTTTGTTGTGGTCCCCTTCTTCCTTGGTACGTGGGATTGGTTCGGATGTTAACGGGTCGATTTTGTTGAACTGGACCCGACCCACGGGGTTGGTTGTTATTGATAGGTATAGATGGGGTTGGGGTTCGGTGAGGTGGAGTTGGTGGGCGGTTAAGGATAGGGCCTCTGTTTGGAGTTGGGCCATGGTTTCTCATGCTAGATCCGGAATGACTGCTTCGACCATCCATAGATGATGGTTCCGATCAAATAGGTTGTAGATTTTGTTGTTGGGTTTGGTTTTGCCTTGCTATCTTCTCAATTTCTGGTTCAAAAACAAGCGGTGAAGTCCTCCCGGATGAACGAGTATGCATGCACTAATCTGTCACCTGCACACACACACACAAACACCACGCGTAACACAAAAATAGAAGAAGATTAACCAAACAAAACAAGTAACAAATAGTCACACCAGTCAATTAAAATAAAACACCAAGCGCACACACTCCCCGGCAACGGCGCCAAAATTTGATCGGTGTCGAAGGGACCGGTCAAAGATAAAGAATTAGAGTGTCCTAATCACCTTAAACTAGTTAGGGTAAGAAGGGTGTCGAACCACGAAGAGTTTGTGGTCTGTGCTTAGCTTCAATTAACAATGTGATTTATGAAGTGACAGTGGGTCTTTCTGACCAAACACAAGCAATGATTTAGGTGAAACTTATCAAACTCAACAAACAATGATTATCAACTAACAATTATAACCGATAGTAATCAAATTCCAAACAAACGATTTAGATTGTAAACAATAATTAAAAAGGAATCACACCCGGGTTTCAAGTTCACAAGTAATTAGGGATTATCACACCAACATATGAGTTCAAACAATCGAATGGTTATCCAAATCAAATTAACCAAATCTAACCAAGAACATCAACATTCATACATCATCGGCAAATAGTGTAAAACAATATCCACGAATGAAATCGAGACAAATGTATGCAATATAGAATTAGATTAATCAATAGATTCAACACAAATCAACGTTCATAGCAATTATCATCTAACGGGGTCAATTGTGCAAGAATTTATCGACTCCCGTGAGTTCATAACCATACTAAACACAAAGATTCAAGTATTTCAAACCAAACGATTACAAGAATTGTTTCTCAAAGCTAGCACATGATAAAAACCCTAAAAACTTACAAACAATCCACCCGGGAATGATTACCGGTGGATTAGCCGCTCATGGTTGTGGAATTCATCTTCTATTCTTCAATTTCTTGATACCAATCTTCAAGAATATGGTTCCTAGCCTCCAAGCACTCCCAAAATCGATGTAGAAACTGATGATTTCGAATTTGGGGGAAGAAACCCCCAATTAAACACTGAAAATCAGCTGTTTCACTAAAAATCCGCGTCTGAAACGTAACCAGCGTAAGCTTACGCTGGGGGCGTAGGCTCACGCCGTGTCCCTGAAGCCTGCTGTGAAGAAACTAGTTAGGCGTAGGCCTACGCTGGGCGGCGTAGGCTTACGCTGGTGGCGTAGGCTTACGCCAGGTGGCGTAGACTTACGCTGGACCCTGCATTTTTGCCCCGTTTCTTCCGTCTTCCATCCAACTCTTGCATATCTCGCATAATATCTTCTAAAATCATACATTAAGCTTCCAACACCTGCACATACACATCTACACAAAACCTTTGTATTCCCCATATTAATTTGCATAAATATAACATATTACACCCTTTAATGCATGAAACTTTGGTCACTTATCATGTCACCCTAGTTATAAGGTTTACCCTTTAGAGTTGTAAATGAATTAAGGTTTGTGATCTTTGGTGTTACGATTTTGGTTGGACGATTGTCCAATGTTCATGGTGCGCTTCTTCTTAAGGAACTCATCATATTGTAACTTCATGTCATTGCTTGCTATTTCTATATTTTGGACTGCATTCGCAACTTCTGCAATATCTTTAAAATCTTGGTTTACAATCAATCACTTGATCCTTTCACACACGGCCCATTTTAGTTTGTTGGCCTACACACCTAGGCTTCCGGCATCGCGTCCCATAAAACTAGCTAATCTCGTGAACCGGGCCATAAACTCGACCATAGGTTCATCTTCCCTTTGTTTAATGGATGCGTACTCACGAACATATTCATCTTTATGGGCAGATGGAAAAAATTATTGATAAAACAAGGTTTTAAAATCATTCCAAGAAAGTGTAGCAACATATAGATCTCCTCCTCGTGCATGTTTGACAGTACCCCACCAACCTTGTGCATCATCCTCTAACTTATATGCAGCCAACCTTGCTTTGAACTCATCACCAACCCCCATAACTTCAAAGATCTTTTCGATATGATGGATCCAATTTTGTGCCTCTACTGGGGTAGTAGCAGAACTGAATGATCGTGGTTTCTGCTTCTCAAACCTTGCTAGACAAGTGTAAATGTCAACAGACGGGATTATAGTTGTGTTATACACTACACTATTTTTGGGTGGTGACAAAGGAGGTGGAAGTGGTGGAGGAGATGGAGGAGGTGGTGGAGAACATGGAGGAGGTGGCGGTGGTCCATTGTTTACCTCAGAGTGAACGCGTTGATTGAAAGTCTGCAGAGTGTTTGGTAGTAGTCTTCCGACGGCACGTTCAATTGCATCATTTAAATTACGACGTCTCGAAGATGTGCCCGATTTATGACGGATTGATCTTTTATAAGGAGGCATCTATAGAGAAGGATCGTATAAGAATTATGATAATAACATATTAAAAGAATATCCTACCCCGACGTCTACCCATTAACTCACATGTATTGTTTTAGTTTTAAGTTTTCTACATGAAAGAGCCTGAGCTCTGATACCATAACTGTAACACCACGACCCGACTAGGGCCGACGTGTCACTTTTACAGAATCAGATTACAAACGTCATTCCATAATTGTCTAAATGATACATAATTCAACATAAATACTTAATATGAATCGTTGAAATTATTAACTATAGTGTCTTTTTAACTCTTGAGATCTCTTCTATGCCCGTCCCCAAAAGCTTGATAACCTAATGTACAAGGGAAATAAAACAAAAAGTACGTCTGAGCAAAATAAAAATAATTTTGCCTAGTGAGCGGATATAGGATAATAAAATGACATAATTTAATTTCAGAAAGAGGCTTAAATAGTTTTCAAAATCATATCAATAACAGAAATGCATATAACCATCATAAAGTTTCACACAGATGTCCCCATAGTCGTAATTTAACTTATCATAAATTTAACAGAACACAGGCCGCGAACCTGCGTAACAGAAGTGAAATGGTGCATGGGCATTTCATACAAACCATCCACTAAATATATATAATTCATGTTCTAGGATCGATCCATACGCCTCTGAATAATTCAGAACTCAAATGAGTAAACAGAAGTCTTTAGACTAAAACAAAAGAGACGTTATGAACTCAACTCACCGTCACAGATGGTGTCACATCATTTTATACCACAATGATGGGTCTGTGGTCGTCCTCACAGAAAAGGGAACGACTTGGGTAACAAAAAATATACACGTATATAAACTTGCTTGCAAAATTGTAATCATTCAAAACTTGTAACGTGTAAACATGTAAGCTTGTAACTTGTAATTCCATAAACTTGTAAACTAGTTAAGCGTGAAATCTTGTAAACATGCAAACCTGTAAACTCGTAAACTCATAAACATGTAACTCGCAAACGTGCAAACTCATAAACAAGTATATAACATATTTCATAACCATTTTCATAAACAGACGTAAAACATCTCCGAAACGTTTTAAACTTTCAAAACGTATTTTCAGAAACTTGATTCAAAATATCAGATCAGGAATCAGATGCCCGAATGCCAAACGGCACGTATCAACAGAAAGGGTTTCAGACTATCCTTACCTTAAGCGATGATCACAAAATTGAGTTAACAGATTTCGTCTAGACGATCACGGAATCCTACAATATCATTGTATTTAAAATTTATACGCATTAGATTCAAATTATAGTATTTTGGTTTGTCCGTTTGTTAATTGACAACCGAATCTTTAGAGATTTTAATTATCCCCTTTATTATCATATAACTAACTTAGTAGCATAAAACCATTCAAAAGTTAAATTATTAATAACTATATTTAAAGCTCTAATTAGTTGATTAGGTTTCAAATACACTTATATTTATAAAAACTATGACCGTAATTAATTTACTTAAAATTTTCAATCTGTCGAAATATATATATATATATATATATATATATATAAATAAATAAAGAGTAGTTTTAATTTATTTTTAATACAATATGAGTAGGCTAACTATATGGTAGTGTTTTAAATTATTTAGTATAAAATAAATGTTCATTTATATGTATATATAGTAAAGAACAGCTACAACATAAGTATTTATATTTATTAAACAAAACTAACTAACTTAATCAAAAATAAAACAAGAAACATTGGAGGTAGAAATAACTTAGCAAGAATCAAACTCCAAACCTTCATGGTGGTTAACCAAGTGGACTACGTTTATTTATTGTCTTGTATTAAAATGTTTAAATATATATTCATACATAAACAATTTCATCTTCTTCATTTACTTGTAACAGTTCGCCGGAAATGAGCCATATTATGTGCGACGAAAATGAGCATGAACAATAATAATAATATTAACATCGAATAAGTTTAAGATGCTGAAACGGATACCTCGGTTGCGATGTAAGACTCAAACCGGAGTTTTAACTTGTCGCTGGAAAATCGAACTATGAAATCGGTGATTCCGGATAACTTTGAAATATCAAAAGAGGGTTGTACGAGGCGGAGAGAAACTTTGGTGGGTTTATATAAGGTTTAGAGTGGTGATTTACGGTTGCCAAAAACCTATCTTGTTCGCCGGGAAACGAGTGTGAGAGAGAGGTCGGGACAGAGAGATGTGTCTAGATTTGGAGATCAAGCCATGGTTCTTATAACCGAGGTTGAGAGGGGTTGTCAAGATGTTCAACAAAAGAAAAAAATAATTAAAATAAAATAATTCGGCAACAATATCGACGATGTCGTGCAAGAAAGGAGATCATGATAAGAGGGAATGGTTGTCTGCACCCACCCACTACATAATTGCTTTTCTACTTGATTGTTATGATTATATATATATATATATATATATATATATATATATTTTCATTTTCATGTGGTTAACATAAACAAAATTGATTTTATACTCTTTATTATTTAAATTATTTAAACTTTTCTTTTTTTTAAATTTTGTTATTTAGTTTTAGTATATATAATTATTTATATATTTAAAATATACATAAATGTTTTTATTTTATCTACCAAAATTTACAGTTATTATAGTTAGAAAGGGTGAATTTGTTGATTAAAGTCTTTGAATTTCATAAATAGAAATAGTGGAATTGGGTCTTGAATCCCACATGTCGCAAAATGACATGTGGGTTATAAAGATTGATTGTTATCATGTGTGTACACTTGTTGAATGTATAGAGTCGGTGTTTGAAGTTTAAGAACCTCACACGTGGTAATTGAGGTCATGAACTTCACTCATGTTGTTGCTTGAAGTCTTTAAACTTCACTATTGTCGTGATGGTTTGAAGTCTTTGAACTTCACTCAGGAGTAAGTTATGATCATATAAAGGAGTTTGAAGTGTAAAAACCTTAGACGGAGTCAATTGAGGTCATGAGCTTCACCAGGTCGTTTTGGGTGATTGAGGTCTTTAAAACCTCACAAAGGAGTATGGTCGGGTTGGTGGGTGATTAGCTAACTAATGTGTACATACATGGGTGGTAATGTATGTAAGGTGTTTTATGTGCTTATTGAAGTCCTTGGGTGCTTATTGCTATTCGGTTAGGAATTAGACATGTATAGGTGGTAATACATGTTATCAAAAAAAGCTCAAACTTCTGATGAGTATATCTCGGGCTAGGAAATGAATTGTGAAAGCCATAATATATGAAACCTGGTTGCTTCGAGGAGAGGAATCTAAAACAGAAGGTTGTGTGTAGGTGCAGGGGCGCATACCATACGCCCACCCCGGCGTTACATCCACCCACCGGCGTATGATACGCCCAAAACTCTGTGCCTACGCCCCCCTATACGCCCAATTGCTGGATCTTGTCATTTAGGGCTGTTTGTTCTTTTAAGGACTCATGGGGGCGTTTGTAGGTCGTATATCATTACTAATGGTTTATTTATGGTGTTTACTTGTAGGTAAAGCTCTGGTTTGATGTCTCGGGTCAAGCTTCGTGATGGATTGGATTCTTGATTATTTTGGGTGGTTGTTAATGTTTGGAGTTAGAACTCCTGGTTGGGAGTCTTTAAACTTGTTTTAAGTCCTCTCCTTAATGTTGAAACTTGTTCTCGTTTTGAGATGTTGGTCGGATGTTTTAAAACAAAATTATGCCGTTGTCGTTTTGTTGTAATTAACTTATGTTGTTTGTCAAGAGTGTTTTGATGGGACCTATTTCCGCGTGTTTGAAAATTAAAATTTGGTGGAAAAATTTTTGGGTGTTACATCTTACACATTCCCACCGGTTCACATACAAGTCACTCATTCAAGTTATCGGCCCCACATCATTCTTCCTCACTTGAAAAGAACTCGTCCTCGAGTTCTTGGGGTAGAGAGTTTTAGCTGATGAGTTGTTTCATTTCTCCACCTCCATGAATTTCTCCATCACCGCCTTTGGTTTCACATTTTTATTTATTATCAATTTTGTTAATCTTTCAATAGCCCCCACCGTAGGAAAACAGTTGATGCTAATAACAACATTTTCTCGTTCTCTTCATCATTTGTTTTCTTGATTTCTTGACTAATGACTACCATGCTAACATTTTTTTCTACCTACAACATTATGATTGGAGTTTCCTTATGCTTGTTTTCAACCTCTATATCTTGATGTAACACATTATCATCGTTGCAAGATTCATCGGTTTCAACATTGGGATTATTATCAATATGAACATACCTCTCGTCATCTAAGCAGTCGGAATAAGGAAGTGACCTCTTCATGTTGACAAGATGTTGATAGCTACAACTAGTGATACCAACACCTCTTTTGTTCACAATAGGATGTCAAATAGCACCATAGCAACCACACTCATGATTTTTGTGGAAATTTCTGCCACCTACGATCATGATACGTAGTTCTTCAAGGATTGTATCAAGTTTATCGGCCTTAGCATTAAGGTAATCTACCTTAGCATTAAAGTAATCTAACGCACGCCACAAACCATAAACCCACGATCTCCACCATAAGAACAAGGAGGTTGATTTACTCCAACGTGGTGTGCCATTAGGATACTAACAAGCTCTGATACCACCTGATGCGGAACGGAAACAATAAAAATGATAGATACATTCTAGCAAACTTTTAGAGAGAACCCATATGGGAGAAAGTTATTATCATATATCAAAAGTTCTCCTAAACATTACAAATGAGCCTTTATTTATAGGCTATTCTACTAGCCGAAACATCAAGTTCGGTCAAATTAACCGATATATTAATTAGAGACGTAAATGAAATAATAGACCGTGACCAAGATATTAATTTTGGTCAACATCTTAATTAAAGTAAATAATAAAACCAACCATTTAAAATAAAAACTAAATTATTAAAAAGGCTCTATAAAGATTATTTCTGTGAGTTATTAATCTTCCTTTTATATCTTTCTTTCACATTCCTACCGGTTCACATATGAGTCACACATTCGAGTTATCGGCACGAATAATGCTGTTTCATAATCATGATATTTCGTGACACTTTCATGATAACTAATAGAACTTTCATGATGTTGAGTTACGAAGTCTTCCAAAACATGATATCATTGTCTTATAGCTGTTTAAGAAATCAACAAATTAATCCAACAAGAAGACTATTCTAATAGGGTGTTCACAGTTAAAATTGTAAAGCCGTCTAAATCGGTTATCAGTTTGGTTTTACAGTCAGTTTTTCGTTTATAGTTTTTAGTTAGGCGGCATAAAAATTTTCATATCGTAGTGAACGGTTTGTTTTGCTGTTTAACCCGAAAACCGACCATATAAAACCGGACCGGAACATTGGATTAAAGTATATTTAAATTATATATATTCGGTTTAATTGAAAATGTGTAAGTTGTTGGGCTTCATTCAAATTTAAATTGACCTTTTTTATTAGGGTGGAGGGAGTGGTCTCGCTCTGTACCTCCACTTACCGACGGGAACACCATCCCTACCTTCTTTGGTACCACAAAAACCGGGCCAAATTGGGTTACCCACGCCAATGCTTTCCCGTGATTGTAATGAATCTATAGCCATTCAACGACTATTTTTTATTTCAACTTATTTTTATCCTTTCTCCATCAAACTAAAAACCATACCTCTCTCTCAATTTCTACTTTCAAATTCATCATCATCATCACGTTCCGAAGAAACATACAATGATTTAGTTAATGATTCAGATGTTGAAAATTTTCATGCGATTGTTAACGGTGTGCAACAATTCTTAAATTTTCATACAATGTTTTTGTTTTTTATTTATTCTTGTATTTTTTTAATTTAATAAAATATGTATTTTTTTAAATTTTAATTAATATTATAATTTTTTATTATGTTTTATTTAATTTAATTAAAAATGGTTTAGAGACGGAGAGGAAAGCATTCCCCCCTTTAGGGATGCAATGAGAAGAGATGGAAAATCTGACGAGGCGTTGACCGATGGGAAGGATAGGAGGGACGCAATCCCTCCACCCTTGTATGCCCTGGTCTCTACTTTTAACTTAGCCATTGTTCGTCGCTCACATACCCTCAATCTTGGTCTCTAATTATCGTCTCCTCCTGGATATCGTATTTGAGTTCGACCAAATTGGAGTGTGACTAGATTCAAGTTCGTACTTTCCATGCAATGCTGTAGCTCTTAGTCGAACTACAGTGGTGATTGACCTCAATGCTAATGGTTATCCGGGGAGAACCGGCTAGCTTTGGGTTCGAGTGGCATTTCACCCCCTGCTAAACCTTCACTTTGCTCATTCATGTAGTTGTCCTATTTTCTTTCTTTTTTTCTTTTTATTTTATTTTATGATATTTCTTATTTACCTTTAAGGCATCCTATTCTCCGGAGTTAAGTGGCTATGAGGGGCACGAATGGTATAACAATAAGTATTGATTCGACGAAGAATCGGCAAATCGAGTATGGAATTCTAGCTCTTTTGAGGCATCAACCACAGCACAGGTTGCGGACGACCGTACTCCCCAGGCGGAGTGTTTCACGCGTTAGCTCGGCCCCTGATCCACGAGCATATGAAAAAAAGAAAATAAAGGAAAAAACATTTGGAAAATTAAACTATTTGGGTGTCATTTCTAGTCTCTTTTTTTTACCTAAACCGTGAAACCAAACTTTTAGTAACAGCTTGATTTTATATTTCAACGGTTCAAGTTTCGGTTTCCTGATGGTTTAGCTCACGATTTAACCTATAAACCATCAAACCCGCATCGGGATTCTAATAATTATGAAAGATGTAAGTTATAGTTTATAAAATTATTATTATTTAAATAATTTAAATAATTATGAACGATATATTCCCTAAGAACTCAATTACCAACGCGACACCTTTAAACCTTCAACTATGTTATAATTACCATCTAAACCCTCAACTTCTTGAAATTTTCATTTGACCCCTGTACTATATATAATATATGCGTTTAACCCCATTAATTTTTTTACTAAATTTTATTTTCTCCAATAACTTTCGTTCGTTAATTTTTTTTTTAAATCGTTAAATATATTTTTTAGGTATCGTTGGTTATATCGACCGGCGGTAACGTGCTGGTACCTAGAAGAATGAGATCGACACCGACTAAAAAACATCGGTACCGTTGTATAATTGTCTTTGTTATTAAATATTTTAACAAGTTTGTCGTTTCAATGTTAAGTCATGTTTTATACGTTTCTTTTTGTGCTTAATCACGTTAATATGACGTCTGGTTTAATAATAACCCTCCAGTTTTCTTCATTTTCATATACTACCCCTCAACTTTCTAAATTTTAAACATATCCTTTAAGTTTCTAAAGTTTCAAGTTTACCTTGTACAAAATTCTCAACTCTACTTCTCAAATTTCTAAACTCTCAAGTTTACCCTCAAATTTCATTTTTTTTCTTTTACTTTTTTTATATTCGTTTGTAAAAGTTAGTTTTTTCTATTTTTAATTTGTTTTTTATTTAATGAATTTGTCGTTTCAATGTTAACTTCTATTCGCGCCGCAATTTATCTATTTTTCAATCTCCAGAACCGAGTCGTGACAACTTCATACGTTTATTTTTTATACTTAGTTACGTTATTGACGTCACCGCAATGCGAGTAATGAGGTTCGCAAACACGTTGCATCGCGTGTGCTTTAATTATGTACCTAAACACATTAATGTCACCGTATAGCCCCGCTGCAACACACATGTCATATTTTCTAGCTTACTCTTATTTTGTAAAATGACAAAAAATTTGTTATACTCATTTACAAGTGTCAAAAAATTTGTTATACTCATGAATTTACGTCCTGGTATAAATTTTGTTATACTCATTTACAAGTGTCTACCACAAATCCCCCCTCAACTTTGTAAAATGTCAAAATTAGGTGTTTTTCCCATCGCCACGCCAAATGTCACATATCTGTTCGGCCATAATTTTTTTGGGTTTTTTTCTTTGGGTTTTTACATTTCTTTTTATTGGGCTAACCGAGTCGCCATAACTTTATACATTTATTTTATATACTTAATCACGTTTCTTTTTTGTGCTTAGCCATGTTATTGTCACTGCCTCAACCGTTTAAGGTCCGTTTCCCGCCACAGAGCGCGGGGTGCTAATGTCACCGTACTTAACGACGTTAATGTCACAACCGCAACATGTGTAGCGAGATTCACAATCACGCGGACTTAATTATATACTTAACCATATTAATTTTACTGTATGACCCCGCCGCAAGACACATGTCATAATTTCTATTTCTTGTACTATTATGGATAAAAATACAAATATCTAAAGTTAATTGGGTTAAAATAAATAGATTGTAAAACGTTGGCCCAATTCACTTAAAATCCAAAGTCGGTTTAAAACTCCATAAAAAACCCTCC
Source organism: Smallanthus sonchifolius (assembly GCA_023525975.1). Lineage (NCBI taxonomy): Eukaryota > Viridiplantae > Streptophyta > Magnoliopsida > Asterales > Asteraceae > Smallanthus > Smallanthus sonchifolius. The sequence goes on along the minus strand of CM042019.1, from coordinate 41,566,903 downwards.
TCTTTCACTAGGGTTTCAAGGTCTCTCAGCCTTGTACCCACCTGCCAGCAGTCTAGGGTTTCAGTCCTCATTTTCGCTTGCTCAAGTGCTAACATTCAGCTCCTTCTGGTAATCGTTTCTTCCCCTTGTCATATTCATCGTATTCTAGCTTGCGATTAGTTCTTTGCAGGTATTCAATTTGTTGTGTTTTAATGTATGATTGAATTCGAGTAGCTAATGGATGAATTGTGTTTTTATAGATTTTTGTTACGAACTTGTGTAATTGACTTTCTTTGGAAGATATGATTGCTTGTTCGATCGATTATTTGCAGTTTGTATGTTTACCCTTTAGATTTGCTTAGAGTTTACAAGATAAGGAATTTTATTAGGAACCAGCTAAGGTTAGAAATTTGGATCACCTCTTGTATGAAAAAATAGGGCTGTTTACTTTACAGTCCGGTTGGGCAGGTTTTGATGAAAATTCTGGCTGAATCGCTAACTATGGTTTTGAGAAATGGCTAACCAAACTAGCCAAATTGTTTGGTTTGGCAGTTTGAGTGATTTGAACCGTTTTTTTGTGACCTTTTAAAATGGTTGGTTTGTATTAATTTTTTAAAATGATGAACATGGTTCATGAGTATTATACATATGCAATGCATGATTGCATTATTCTAAAACTGAAAAAAAAAATATTACATATTAAGTAAAACGGCCGATTTCGATTTTCAAACCGTGTACCGACCCGTTAAACCCTGTTTTTAATCCGTTAAACCCTGTTTTTAATCCTTTAAACCCTGTTTTTAATGCGTTAAACCGTTAAACTTGTTAAACCGTAATTAAATTTTTCAATGATGAACATGGTTCATGAATATTATACATATGCATAACCTGCATATACTAAATATGAGAAAAGTTAATAAAGGTAAACGGCCGGTTTCGAGTTTTTCAAACCATATACCAACTCGTTATACCCTGTTTTAAATGCTGTAAACCGTGAACTGGCGTATAAATCTCAATCGACATTGTAACTTTTTTAAGAAGTTCTGTGGATTTACTATGGTTGGTGTTAAATTTTGAAACTTGATACTACTGATGCATATTAAAATTGCTTTATTGCCCATCAAAATCAGAATGTATTTCTTCTTCAGTAGCAGAAGATGTTTTCTTTTCATTGGGAGTCTATTCTGTCATCATTAGGATATTATCATGCTTTTTGTAATTAGTTATCTTGTTTTTGGTCACACCATGTTTTTGTTAACTACTTAATTTGTTATAATTTGAGATTTCTAATTTTGTAACATCCATGCTGCAGATTTTTGGCATAAATTTTCAGACATGGTGCAGTATAATTTCAAGAAAATCACTAAAGTACCGACAGGGAAGGACTTTGTCGATATAGTACTCAGCAGGACCCAGAGGCAAACACCTACTGTTGTCCATAAGGGCTATGCTATCAATCGCATTCGTCAGTTTTACATGCGAAAAGTGAAGTTCACACAGACGAACTTTCATGAAAAGCTCTCTACCATCATTGAAGAATTCCCGAGGCTTGATGATATCCATCCTTTCTATGGTGATCTCCTTCATGTTTTATATAATAAAGATCATTACAAACTCGCGCTTGGTCAAATTAACACTGCCCGGAATCTTATTTCAAAAGTTGCCAAAGATTATGTGAAACTATTGAAATATGGTGACTCGCTCTATAGGTGCAAGGCTTTGAAGGTTGCTGCTCTTGGTCGAATGTGTACTGTTACAAAAAGAATCGGGCCTAGTTTGGCTTATCTTGATCAAATTAGACAGCACATGGCAAGACTGCCTTCAATTGACCCGAATACTAGGACAATATTGATATGTGGGTATCCAAATGTTGGGAAAAGCTCATTTATCAACAAAATTACCCGGGCAGATGTTGATGTCCAGCCATATGCTTTCACCACAAAGTCCTTATTTGTTGGTCATACAGATTATAAATACTTGAGGTATCAAGTGATTGATACTCCTGGGATTCTAGATAGGCCGTTTGAAGATCGAAATATTATTGAAATGTGTAGTATAACAGCATTGGCGCATCTTCGCGCTGCTGTGTTGTTCTTTCTTGATATCTCGGGTTCTTGCGGGTACACCATTGCCCAACAGTCTGCACTGTTTCACAGTATCAAGTCTTTGTTTATGAACAAACCGCTGATCATAGTCTGCAACAAGACTGATTTGCAGTCACTGGAAGGAATATCTGAGGATGACAAGAAGTTGGTTGAGGAAATGAAATCAGAAGCAATGAAGACTTTGATTGGTCAAGGTGGCGAGCCAAGAGACGGGGCTGAAGTGCTTTTGACAATGAGCACGTTGACTGAACAGGGTGTGATTGCTGTAAAAAATGCTGCTTGTGAACGGTTATTAGATCAAAGGGTTGAAATCAAAATGAAGTCTAAAAAGATAAACGACTGTTTAAACCGTTTTCATGTTGCTGTTCCAAAACCGCGTGACCAAAAAGAAAGACCGCCATGCATTCCACAAGCTGTTCTTGAAGCAAAAGTTAAAGAAGCAGAAAAAGAAAAGAAAAGGCTTGAAAAGGATCTTGAAGAAGAAAATGGTGGTGCGGGTGTTTATTCCGCTAGCTTAAAGAAACATTATCTTCTTGCAAATGATGAATGGAAAGAAGATAACATGCCTGAAATCCTTGATGGGCATAACGTGTACGATTTTGTTGATCCGGATATTTTACAAAGGCTTGAAGAGTTGGAGAAAGAAGAAGGGCTTCTGCAGGAGCAGGAAGATGATGAGGTGGAGATGGATGTAGAGGATTTGACCCCACAACAGCAGAAGGAACTAGCTGAAATCAGGAAAAAGAAAAGCTTACTCATCAGAGAACATAGAATCAAGAAAAGCACTGCAGAAAGCCGACCCGTTGTACCAAGGAAGTTTGATAAAGACAAAAGGTTCACTTCTGAGAGAATGGGCCGACTGCTGTCGTCTTTAGGACTTGACCCGTCTAAAGCAATTGAACGGGTTCGAAGCAAATCTAGGGGTCGTAAGAGGGACAGGTCAACTGATCATGACATGGATGTGGATAATGATGGTTCGAATAAGAAGATGAGGGCCAGGTCGTTGTCCACGTCAGGATCAAGGTCAAGGTCTAGACCACCAACTAATGAGTTGGTTCCTGGTGAGGGCTTTAAAGATTCTGCTCAAAAGATCAAGGCTTTCAAACTGGGTAAGAAGTCTGTTGAGAAGAGGAACAAAGATGCTAGAAAGGGTGAGGGTGATCGCGTCATTCCTAATCTGAAACCAAAACATTTGTTTTCTGGTAAACGGTCCAACGGGAAGACCACTAGGCGTTGATGATGATGATCATGATTTGAGGCAAGTGTTTTAATACATAAAACTAAAGTGATTGCTTTTTATTTGCATATCTTCATTTGACATCTGATCATTTGACTATTCCAGGAGAGGCTGGCCAGTAATGATTGAAGTCTGGATGAATGTTGGTGGGATTCAAAAAATGAGAGCCTACGATTTTGAAAGTTATTTTCTGTTTGGGAGGCTTCATGTTTGTTTTATTTTAGTTTCTTTTTATACATTTTTGAACCTATGAATATTTAGTGGCAACTATGAAATGATTTTGGAATTCATATTAGGAATTTTGAACTTTTTACTTGTTTGTTATTTATTCTAGTAAAAGTTTTGAACTTCATAAAATATGAATCCCATTTTAAGGTGAGTTGTTTTTTTTACAGGGACAATTACATATATCCTCTAAAAACTTCATTAATTACATATATACTTATCTTAAAATTTTATTTATGTATATTCCCTTCAAAATTATATACCCAATTGGATGATGAAATCGATTAGAAGCGACGCTGGATGTTGGAATCAATCGGAAGCGGGAATCAGAAGGTTATGGTTGGGATCAATGGAATAAGAATAGTCGTATTTTTTGTAAGGCTAAAAGACTAATTTTATAAAAGAGGGGGTATATGTAATTTAAATTTTAGGTTGGGTATGTATGTAATTATGGTTAAAAATATGGGGATATATAATTCTACCATTTTTATAAGCGTGAGTTGTATTTACACACGTGTTCAACGAAAATGTCTACCATCTAATTGGGTTATGGACAGAGGTTGGGTGTAGTGGTAAATAGGTATGAGTTAGAGTGGTGATCTCACCCCAATTAAAAGTAGTGAGTTTAAGTCTTGGGGATGGAAGATCCTGGTTATCCAGGTGTCACCCTATCCTATATAATCTAGTTGTTGCGGGTTTGCCGCCAAGATAGAAACAAATGAATCTAACGGCTACGGCCTACGGCTCAACATGAAATGGGTTTTTCAGAACAGAAGAAAGACTTGATTTATGCTATTCTTTGACACTTTCAAATTTCAAAAACTCATAAAAACTCCATTAAAGAAATTTCAAATACCAATAATTTCAATTTTCTTGATTTTTATCAACACTAAATTATTAAAAAATAATACCATTTGTAACTCCTCTCTTTCTCCCGACAGATTTAGGTTCTCTCTCATCCTCTCCCTATCACATTTGCCGTCCCACCCCACCCACAGATGTCGAATATGGTTCCGATTGAAAATAATCTAATGTCATTGTATTCTTGATTTTAAAAGGCACCGTTGAAGCACGCCTAGGCGCAAGTCGCAACCCCCATCACTTTTGTGTACGTAAGGCGCTTGGTGTACACATAAAGCAAGTGAGACGCGCTTTTCATGCAATTTTTTTTTGACATAAGGCGCAGGTCTGAAGCGCACTTTTCTTACAAGGGTTGAATTTTTGTTTCAAAATGTTATACAATTATGTTTTTTAGGTGGTATATATAAGTTTGTATCTAAATTTTGGATAAATGATGCTAGAAACATGTGAAAAATATATTAAAATTTTATATAATAAATTACTTCTCGTATACGAGAAGCGGTGCGCTTTTATCAGTAATTTGAAATTTGTTTATTTAGGCAAACTATTATTTAAAAAAAATAAATAAAATAATTACCAACTAAAAAGGATTCTCGGCAATTGGCAAGAGACTTCAAGACTTCCTCAAAAAAAATGGCGGTTTTTCACACTCCCATTGTCTCCCTTTCTTCCACCGGATTCTTAACTTCACTGCCTCCCACGACGGCCAAGACCGTAAATTTCGCCACCACACTCACCTCCAGCTGCTTCGTCCAACGTCTTCCGTCAAAACCTTCATGTTCCTTCCGTACCAGAGCAACACCACTTCAGAAATACGTCTATCCCGACCCAATTCCAGAGTTCGCTGTTTACGTACTCTCTTCATACAATATACATTTACTTCCTACATCTTACAACCACAAAAACACACTAATCACTTTTATTTTCATAGGAGACGAACAAGTATCGGGAAGAACTCAAGAAGAAACTGCTCACGGACAGGGAGACGTTTGCAGATGATCTTGATGCAGTTCTTGACACCTGCGCGGAGGTAATTCTTCATATTTTATGTGTTTAAATAATCAGTTGATAGAGTTTGCTGCATTGTGAATTTGGAAGTTTTTATTGATGATCACAAGGTGTTTGATGATATGCTCAACTGATTGGGGCTCAAACTTTTTTTTTCTTGGTAACTGTGAAATATGTTCTAACTATGAGCCTGGTCATCGATCATAGGGCCGTAAATGAGTCGAGCCGAGCCATGTTGGGCTTGGGTTGTCTCGTTTACAAATCAAGTTGAGCTGGCTCAGCTCATTTATCTTAACGAGTTGAGATGTTGAGCTCGGGCACTGCTTGTAAAAAGCTCGAGCCAACTAGTTTATTTTATTTTTTTTTTAAATTGGATTTATTTACAAATCTATACTATATAATAAATAAAGGTTTCTCAATGCCACGTGTCATATCCATATTCATTCTTATAAATTTTTTCCCGCCTCTCTCTCTTAATAAATACACTTCCATATTTTCAATAACAATATATTTTTAAACAAATTATTAGTTATACTAATAAACACATTTATTTTAAATTATCTCGTATTATAATAAACTTTGAAATGTAATTACCTAGCTTATGTTTTCAATTAAATAATAATTGAAAGTCAAATTAAATTGAATAGTATTTAATGTATTTTTGAAACTCAATTATATATTAATTTTTACATATTTTTTTATTTTGTTTTCTATTGTTAGTATATGTAATACATTTTTCGACATATAATATATATATATATATATATATATATATATATATATATATATATATATATATATATATATATATATATATAAAGATTTAAGAATTTATTGTATTGATATTTTTTCATCCTGTGTAGTACACAGGTTTTAAGCTAGTATTGATATATATAAAAAAATAACGTTTCTAACGTACACATAATGCAGAATTTATAAACTAAAGAGTTTGATGAATTCTTCTATATTTTTATATTTGTTTATTTCATTAGAAAATGCCAAAATCACCATATTATTATGGTTTATTTAAATATTGGCCTTATAGTGAAATTTAAACTTAGAAAAGGGAAATTTCCCGAAATGTCCTTGTTACCAAACCTTTTCCACAAAATGTTACGTTGACTTATTTTTTCCGAGAATGGCCCCTTCAACACTATCGTACGTCGGTGTTTGACAAAAATCCGATGGTATTTTGTGTTTGAAAAATCCAATGTTATACCATCTTCCTATGGTATTTGCAAAAAATCCGACGGTGTTTGAAAATTTTTTTATCTCTACAATTTTGTAAAATAAAAAATAAAATAAAATCTTTTTGAAAAAAATTAATGATTTTATATAAATACAATGAGATCCTATCTCAACAATTTTGTTAAAAAAAAATTACCGTCAGATCCGCCGGTGTTTATAAACATACCGGCGATTTGGACACATGGTGGGCTTAGTTGGCTGAGAACATTGTTGGACGACCATGTTATACTAGTATATGAGGGGACATTTTCGGAAGAAATTAGTCAAAGGGACAGGATAGGGACAAGAAAAGTAATAACGAAATTTTGGTATGCTATAATTTTGGGTTATAGTTTATATATATTAAAATTTATGCTCTAGTATAAACGAGCGAGCCAACGAGCCGAGCTTACCTTGGCTCGGGCTCAGTTCGTTTACTAACGAGCCGCAAGCTTTTTGAACAACCCTAGGATCAATGATAGGATTGCTTTTTTTTTTGAACAACCAATGGATTGTTTTTTTTTTTGAAAGGCAAATTTCTTTTATTCCTATAGGAGTGGGACTTGAACCCATGACCTCCTCAAACCTTGGTGTTCCTAGAGAATTTTCCTCTACCACTGGGCCACCAACCCCAATACCAATGGATTGTTAAATGACTTTTCTAGCCCTCCCATAAGAACTAAATCAATGCTTTTATGACAGCTTGTATGGACCTGTTTTTGAGTCCACAATCTTTAACTCTCTATTAACTATACCTGCATGCTATACATAATATAGTTGAAACTGCTTAGCAGGTTGTAGTGTCGTACAGTGTGCATTATCATCTGTACCTAATGTAAAAAGACTAAACTGCCCTCGATAAATTTTCTTTTTTTCTTGTGAAATCAACCAGTTATTCAGTGAGTTTCTGCATAATGAATATGGAGGACCAGGAACATTATTGGTGGAGCCATTCACAAACATGTTAATTGAACTCAAGCAAAAGAAGCTTCCGGGAGCCAACTTGGCGGCCCGGGCATCGCTATTATTGGCCCAAAATTATCTCGATCGCGATTGGAAAATTTGGAACTCCAAATCACCCTAACAACACTCATGCTAAGATTATTAATTCTTGTTTACATGTTATTGATATCAGTCATTTAAAGAAAACAAAGAGGAGGCAACTTTCAACTCCACACTAACATATATTTGTTCAAAATTTGTTAGTATTGTTGCTCATCCTTTGTTGTTATTAACTATACAGATGTATTATTTAATCTTGTTGATCAAAACATGTTTCTTGAAAACTATCAGCTAGCAGTAGCAGCCTCAGAGATGCTCTGCAACGAAGGCCGCCATGTTTTTGACTTTGAAAACGATCCAGACCGTTGCCTGATTGTTCTATCATGTTCCATCACCTGATCATTTCAGAATACAATATATAAGGTACTGCATAATCTTCATCTTTGACTTTTAAAGTCAAACTTGTATTTTGATTGCTAATTAGTATTTAGATGAAGATGATTCACCTGGATTGAACTCTCCAGTTCTGAAGTTCTGTCTTCCAGCATTGTTTCCGTCCTTTCCTTGTTCATCTTCACTTGTCGTTTTGCTCTCAGTACCTTCATAACTTCTGTAAAATAAAGTATTCAACAACAAAGTCAAACTTAAGAACAATTAACAAACCGGTTAAACATTTTTTTTGGTAACTATGAGAACCCGTTACTGAAAAACTCACAGGACCGTCGATACCTTGCTAACCAGCAGGATCAGACAAATCACAGACCTTCAAGAGGTTACAGCAGGATTCAAACCTGATCAGGTGCTTACCACTGCATCACCCCTTGAAGGTTAATTAAAACATGAAAAAAACTGTTAAACTGACCATGAGAGGTAACAAGGCGATATGCACGGCCAAGAACAAGCGTGTCGGTGGGCCTAAGAAGCTTAACTCGGGTGAACCGGACAGTTTTATTCCCGGAAGCATCATGGTTTTCTGCACCAGGTAATGGAATTATGAGAGAAACATAATGTCCAGGATTCATCTTCATGATGTCACCTGCAGTTACAGACCAATACATCCTTTCAATCTTCCCTGATGGATGTTGTATCACTAAAGCAGCTGCATCTACTGCTTGGCAATTCCCCATGTTCAAGAAATATAGAGAAGATGAGAAGGAAATAATGGTTGACATCCCCTACCCCAACCTTTATATAATACCCCTTGCTCGTGTCTAAATGATTAAAATAATTTTTTAAATATAAGGGAATCTCATATACTCTCATCTAAATTTATAAAATATTATTTCTTTTTTTCAAAATGAGTTTTTAATGCTATGGTTTTAAAACATGATTTAAAGGAATATAGTATATTATAAGTTTAAAGCGGGATATATATTAAATGAATATTATCTGGCACCGGTTTGAATCTCGGTGTTTTGATATTGTTGCATTGCAAGTTACTAGAGAATTTTAGACTTGTTTTGATAAAAGTCACCAAGTTAGAGCCGATTTAGGCTTTTTTTAGAAAATTAAAAAAAATTGAGTTAAAGTCTACTGTCTTACTTTTTATATAGTCTCACGATACCGTCAGCCGTGTAATATAGTATTACATTTCATGCATGACTCAGGGGTGTAAACAAGTCGAGTCATTTATGATCTATTTGAAATTGGTTTGTTAAATACTCAAACCAATTGGAGCTTAAACAAGCTTGAGCCCGAGCTTCATATATTGAGCTTGAGCAAACTCACAAAGCCTGAGTCTTTTATTTATATAATTTTTATTTAATGTATGAAACATGTATGAGAAAACCCATATGAGTTGTGAAAAACTCATGAAAACTCTATGTAACAACTTAATTTTTTTTTTTTAAAAATAGGGTAGTTTTGTTACATATTTTCGTCACTTTTTAGAAAAACAAATCAAAAAAGCGCCGAAGAACTTAAAAAAAAAAGATGTAACAATTGTAAAAAAATCCCGTTTTTATATGTAACAGCACGTGTTACATACGTAACAGCACTGTAACGGTAATGTTTTTACAATTGTTACATCTTTTAAAAAAAAAATTCTATTGGCGCTTTTTGTATTTTTTTTTATAAAAAGTGACGAAAATATGTAACAAAACTACCATCTTTTTAAAAAAAATAAATAAAGTTGTTATATAGAGTTTTCATAGGTTTTTACAACTCATATGATATATATATATATATATATATATATATATATATAGGGTTAGGCTAGAATGAAAACCCATATGAGTTGTGAAAACCTATAAAAACTCTATATAACAACTTTATTTATTTTTTTTAAAAATAGGGTAGTTTTGTTACATATTGACTTTTTATAAAAAAAATAAAAAAACCGCCGAAGGAATTTTTTTATAAAAAAGATGTAACAATTTAAAAAAAATTACCGTTATAGTGTTGTTACGTATGTAACACTATAAAAACGGGATTTTTTTACAATTGTTGCATCTTTTTTTATAAAAAAAATCTTTGGCGCTTTTTTGATTTTTTTTATAAGAAGTGACGAAAATATGTAACAAAACTACCCTATTTTTTTTTAAAAAAAGTTGTTACATAGATTTTTCATAGAGTTTTCATGAGTTTTCACAACTCATATGGGTTTTTTTATCTGATGTTAATATTTCAGATGCTTTAACTTTAAATGTTAAAACTCATAGTTATAATTATGTTCCAGGTTCATAAGTTATCTGTATCTGCAACAGAATTTATTATAAACCTTTATACACTTTAAATCCACAGTGTAGAATGGTTGATAAACCATTAAATGAAACCATAGTTATAGAAACCAACTTTGGTAAGTCTAATATAACTACCAGAAGAAAGATTAAATGAGAAGAAATTAACTTTCTAGAAAACTGGGTCCTTAATAAGGCCACAACATCTCAACAATATATAGATAATAACCTTTTAGAAATTCTACAATATGAAGAAGGAACTGTCCAAATCCAGTTTGAACAGCCTAGGAATACTTCTTATATACCTAGATCGTTATCGTCTAGGTCTTTAACCTCTCGTCAACATATATCTCCTTTGGAATATACTGTTAGAAGCCCTTCTAGAGCTTCTACTTCGAGAGTCAGGGAAACTTTCCCTACAACAGAAATATTTAATAGATTAAGAATAAATCCTGACAATATAGTCACAGGAGTCCAAGTAGATCCGGAATTAATCGAATCAGAAGTCAATTTTGTGTAAAGGATTATAAAGAAAAAATAGACTTTAATCCGGGATCTCCTATAAGAAAAGAGATCAATAAAGAATTCCAATTACCCAAATGAGAATTATTTAAAAATTGGGTTTTTAATAATTTTAAAGAAACTGATATAAACTTCTTTAAAAATGAATTTTATAAAGACTTAATCATAAAAAAATGAAATTATACCTTTTATTCCATGGTTTATAGAAAGTTATATGAGAAGTATCATTTCAATTATTAAGAGAAAATTCATTATTAAAGGAGAAGAATTAATCTCTGAGGTTTTTCCTCCTACTCAACCCTTTAAAATAGAAAAGGATAATGAATTAAGATATTATCAAACCTTTAAAAAATTGTTAGAAGGGGATACTCTTAATGTAACAATTTCCCATATAAATGAACTAATTAAACAACAGAATTATGCAAATATATATTTAATAATTCTGGGAGAACAATTTCAAGATTTATCTGCTAAAATGGATAGGATAATATCCTACTTTAAAGAGAAAAACATACCTACTAAGCAGACTTCTCTAAAAGAAAAAATTGCTACTCCTAGTATACAACTTCCTCCGGAAGTAACAGATTTTAAATTAAAATATAAAGATAGTTTAAAAGCAACTTTAAATGATATAGAACATTAGAACTCTTCTACAAAACCTAAGATGTAGAACTCTGACATCTTTTAGATGATATAAAGATACTTTCTTGTGTAGAGTCATGGAACTCCCCGAAGCTAATAGTTCTCATTGGAAGTCAAAATTCATAGATGACCTTCCCCATTTATTTGCTGAAAGAATAAAGAGCAAATTAAGAATAGATAGAGTCATAAATTATGACAGTTACACTTATGGTAAACTTATAGGCACCTGTGTTCAGGAAGGAATAAGCCTATGCAATGAAATAAAGCTTAATCAACAGATTAAGAAACATTCTCTAAATGAGAAAAAACAATTAGGAGATTTCTGTGGCCAATTTGACATAGAAAATAAACCTGATAGGTCTATAGAAACCAGGAAAAGAAATTCTTCTCCTAAAAATATTATAAAAGAAAGTTATTTAGGAAAGATGATAAACCTTATAATAATTATTATAAAAGGAAAAAGTATAAGAAAAAGAAAGAATTTCCTAATGATTTTAAAAAAGTTATAAAATGCAAAAAATGTGGTAAATTAGGCCACAAGGCGAAAACTTGTTGGGTTCGAAAGAAACTTAACAAGATCGAAGATAAAGATTTAAGAAACAAAATTAATGAAGTCTTATTAAATAAAACTTTTGAAACTGATTCTGAGCAATCATTCCCAGAAGAAGAAGAAAATCTAAATATTTTAGAAGATGAAAGTTTTAATTCCTCAGAAACAGAGGAAGATCACTGTACAACAAATTGCATAAAGGACTGTTGTAAAAACCCTTCTGAGATATCAGAAAAAGGTCTTTATCAAATTATTTCTCAATTTCAAAATATGAAAATCAATGTTTTAAGCAATGAGATTTTAGATCTCTTGAAAGTTATAAATGATCCTCAAATAAAAGAAAAATTAATTTCTGAGTATTTAAACCAGCAGAAGACTGAGGAAGCTTCTTCCTCAAGCAATCCACAGCCTGATTTAAAACCTTTTTCTCTAGCTGAGTTAAAAAGACAGTTAGCTTAAAGAAATCAAATTTCCAGACCTGTTAATATACAAGATTTAAAAATTGAGATTGATAATCTTAAGATAGATATCAAAATCCTTCAAAAAGACAATAAAAGTCTAGAAGAAAGGGTTATGAGGCTTGAAATTCCTCAGAAAAGAAATACTGAAGAAATTCCTCTAGGAGGATTCTTAGAAAGTATTATAGATATTATAACCACACAAAAGTAGAATATTAAAGTAAAACTTCTTATTGAAGATAACTTTTTTATAACTGTTACAACTGTATCCAGGAAGGAATTATTCCTATTAAATAATTTCATAAAACCTCCCATAACTTAAGTTCTACGGGAGGAGAAAAATTAAAAACTGAATACAAAATTCCACAGGCTCATATCTGTCATAATGAGATCTGCATTCCAACTAGATTTATTTTAGTTAAAAACCTTACTAGCCAAGTCATCCTTGGAACCCCTTTTCTAAATAAAATATTTCCTTTAAGGCATATTGATAATAAAGGAATAACTGGATCTTTCCAGAACAAAGAAATACATTTTTCATTTATTACAAATTCTTTTTCCAGGACTTTGAACAATGTAAAAGAATCCCTTTTACAAGCAAAAATAAATCAGATTGATTTTTTACAAAAAGAAATATTTTCTTTAAAAATTCAAGATAGGATAAACAATCCAAAATTACAGGATAAGATCAAAATGATTAATAATCAATTTACGTTACAAATATGTAATGATCATCCAAATGCTTTCTGGGATAGGAAGAAACATATTGTTTCACTCCCTTATGAAGATGATTTTAACGCTAGTAAAATCACTACTAAGGCTAGACCTTGTCAAATGAATTCCGAATATATGGAATTATGCAAACAAGAGATCAAATCTCTTCTTGACAAAAACTTAATCAGAAGATCAAAATCCACTTGGTCTTGTACTGCTTTCTATATTAATAAACATTCTGAGAAAGAAAGAGGTATTCCTATATTAGTTATAAACTACAAACCTCTTAATAAAAATTTAAAATGGATCAGGTATCCTATACCTAATAAAAAGATTTATTAGACAAATTGTATAATGCCATAATATTTTCAAAATTTGACTTAAAATCTGGATACTGGCAAATTCAGATAAATGAAAAAGATAGGTATAAAACTGTTTTTGCAGTACCTACTGGCCATTATGAATGAAACGTAATGCCTTTTGGGTTGAAAAATGCCCCGTCAGAATTTCAAAATATTATGAATGATATCTTTATTCCATATAGTAACTTTATAATAGTCTACATAGATGATATCCTTGCATTTTCTAAAGATATTGAAACTCATTTTAAACATCTTGATATATTCAAGAATATAATTATAAAAACGGTTTAGTCATTTGCAGACCAAAAATGATGCTTTTCCAAACTAAAATAAGATTTTTGGGTCATAATATTGAAACAGGAAATATTATTCCTATAAACAGAAGTATTGAATTTGGGTCAAAATTTCCAGATGAAATTTATGACAAAACTCAACTTCAAAGATTCTTAGGAAGTTTAAATTATATTCTTCCCTATTATAAAAATCTAGCAGAGGATACTGCTATTTTATATGATAGATTAAAAAAGAATCCTCAGCCATTGTCAGAAAATCATACTAAGACTATTCAAAAGATTAAGCAAAAGGTTCAAAATCTTCGTTGCTCAATGATAACCAACCCAGATTGAGAAAAAATTATTGAAACAGATGCCTCTGATATAGGCTATGGTGGAATCTTGAAACAAATTTCACCAATAAATAAACAAGAAAGTCTGGTAAGATTCCATTCAGTAAAATGGAATAGCAGCCAGAAGAACTATGCTACTACTGCAAAAGAGATTCTAGCAATAGTAAAATGTGTTTTAAAATTTCAAGATGATTTATATAATCAAAAATTTATTATAAAAACAGATTGCCAAGCGGCTAAATTTATGTTCACTAAAGACTTTAAACATGATGTTTCAAAACAAATGTTTGCTCGATGGCAATCTCATTTAGCCTCTTTTGATTTTGAAATTATTTATAAAAAGGGTAGTGACAATAGTCTCCCTGATTTTCTTACCAGAGAATACTTAAATTAATGACTCATTCAAAGGGACCGGTTAAAAAGGCTCTCCTAGAAATTCAGGAGATGATAGAAGACCGCACTTTTCAGATTAATAATCAAGAAGTGGCCAAAAGAGAGATCCAAGAAAATAATTTCTTAGGATCACAAATAAAAAGAAACATGATTAATAATATTAATCTTCACATTTCTTTTTGCAAATTCAAAATTTGTTTATTAAAACAACAAAAAATAATTATCTCATGTGGATAATTTTTTCAGAAATAATTCCTTAGGAGCAAGGAAGAAGAGGAAGATACTCTTATAGAGGAAGAGGTAATCAAAATCCGAGGGTTATATCCCAAATCGGAAGTCGTAAGCTTATAGCTGAAAACATTACATCATCATCGGGTTCTTTTTCCCAGCCAGATAATATCTTTTATAAGGAATTTTTGGCTTATAAAGCCTCAAAAGAGGAATCTAACAAAGATCCTGAATCATCAGCATCATATGCTAGAACTGTTTCTAATGAAGCAGAAGATATTGGGCTCAAAGTCCACATAAAGAAGTCATACTTCTTTTAGAAAACAAGGACATCAAATGGAGAGATAATCCATGGCTGTTAATAAACAGATACATGAACATAGGATTCTATCCTACAGAGGCTTATAAGCCCAGATATTACTATGAGCAAATTCTTAAAAAAGAAAATTGTGAAATAGAACACTATCATGCCGGACAACCTGATGTTTATAATTTCAGTAAAATAGTAGTAAAACATATTATATCTGTAAAAACATGGGGAACTTCTCCATTAAAGGAAAGGGAGCTTATACATCCCCAAACCAAAGCCCCAATTCGATACAATTATTGGGACTATAAAAATGCTTTTTATAAAACATTTTTATATGAGAACCCGAAACAAAAACATTCGTGGTTCATAAAAATCTGTTCTCATATTTACGGACATGAAATTCCAGTCTGGTTTTATAAATGGTGGCAATTATTTGGCCCTTCAGTGAATATTCTCCCTGAATTAAACAAAACCCTTTATACTCAATGGGTAGAAGTCTCTCCAGTTTTAATAGAGGCTCAATAGGATGATAATTTATTCAAAAATATGTCTGCTTTACATTTTTACATTCAATTCAGTATCCCATGGATCTGGAAGTGGTCTCCAGAGGTTGATTATGACGACCAAAATATTCTTTGCATTTAAAGAACCTTTTTACCAAATTCTGGAAAAAGATGACCCTCAAAAACATTGATGGAGTCATAGAAAGCTATGATACCATAGAGAAAATAAAAAAGACAATTGCTGATTATACGAATGAAAAGAACAGCCATCCTCATAAGGAAGCACCCAGTCCTTTAAGACATATTGTTAGAAAAATCCAAACACTTAAAGGAACTGATAATATCAGTAACAAAGAAATCATGGATTTCTATATTTCAGAAATGAAGAAAGACATGATGAAAAATCTAAGAAAAGAAGGAGCATCTCCTTCAACAATGTCTACATCTTCCCAGGCTGAAGAAGACGAAGACTCAATTTTCCAAGAAGGAAAAGATACTGATCCTATAGATGAAGATTATATCAACAACGTTCTTGCAGAATATAAGTAGGCGTTCATCCCAGAAGAATCTTCAAGCAAGCTCAAAGACAAAAGACCACAATAGGCCCCACAAACAGCTTTATCAAAAGTTGACTCCAATAATAGGTGAAGTGGAAGACAAAATTATGCATTCTGGCACAATAATGGCCAGACACTATTCCCTTTTAGAAAAGTTAGCAAAATAATTGCTATTTACTGTTTTCTTTTTGACAAATGTGTCTAGTAGGTCCCATGACGGGATTATTGTATGTTTGGCTTTTTTCTTTCTCCCCGCCTATATAAGGGGACTCTTATTACTTGTAAAAGCATACGGAGAAAAACTCCACTACTCTCTCTCTCTTGTACACAACTCTTAATAATATTTGAAAATTTTCAAGTTTGAAGCCTAGTGTTCTAAAGACAGTCTGGTAAAAATTTATAGTTTATTTATTTTAATAATTTTTATCTTATGATTGTCTCCTTCAGAGGCTAAATCTTTTAAGTGTTGATATGCAATGATAACTAGAACAAGCATATATATATATATATATATATATATATATATAAAGTATAAAATTGAAAATATTTTCTGAAAAGAGTATAGACAGATTAAGAACAGAATAGAATAATAAGGTGGTGGTTGAATTCTTGGGGACTTTGTAGCCGCTAATGTCAGGATGTACGAAAAGGCTTTTTATGGTCTGATCTTTACTAACCTCATCTTAAAATTCTATGCTGTTTTTGTAATAATTTCATTTGGTCTATATTTCGTTAATTTTTTTAATCTTATACTAAAATGTTTAAATAATTTTTAATGTTATTACATTTTAAATTTTTACCTACACATTTGTAGGTAGTAAAACCTACGCATGACATACACATTTGTAAGAAAAAATTTAAAAATGTAAAAACATATGTAAAAATTAGTTTGATTGTTTTTTATGTACATAAACATACACAACAATATATAAAAAATACAAAATTCAAAAAATATAAACCATTGATAGGAGTTCTCACAGTTCTCAAGATATTTAGGAGTTTTCAAATGATCTATTCCCTCTCTCTCTATATATATATATATATAGGGGAATGATCAAGAGAAAACCACAAAGTTAGGCGAAAACCAAGAAAACCACTAAAACAATGTGTAATACTATGGGTTACGTATACGTAACTGCAATTTTTTTGAATTTTTTTGTTTTCTGTTTACGTATACATAACACTATGGGTTACGTATACGTAAGCCAATATTTAAATGATTTTTTGGTAAAAATTTGTAATATTACATTGATACTCTTATAAAAAATAAAAATAAAAAATAAATATTATTATATTATTAGTTAAAATTGTTTTTTTTAGTGGTTTTCTCGGTTTTCGCCTAACTATTAGTTTTCTCTGGAACCCACCCCTATATATATATAGGGTGAGGTTCAAATGTTAACCAATATTTATATACATTGGGGAAGGTTCCGCTAATAAGTGAATTTTCGCTAATAAACTGGGTCAAACGAACTCCGATGGAACTCATTCCAGCAGAGTTGGAACCGACTTGTCGAAATAAAACCTAAAGATAAACCCTTAAAGCTAAACCCAAAAACTTAACCACCCAACCCCCACCCCCAAAAACCTAAATCCTCCCACTCCCCCCCCCCAAAAAAAATAATTATAAAAATATATAAATAAAATAGGTAAATAATTAATAAATAATAAACGAGCCGAACTCCAGCTTAAAAAACTACCCACAAACCGAGCTCAAACTTTAGAAATAACACTTTAATGAACCGAACTAGAACTCGAACTTAAACTCAAATTCTCTAAATTTTAAATTAGTCTCGCCTTGCCTCATTTACACCCATGAATCTAATCATCTAAAACACAACAGATCTGCGATTTATTTCAGATGTAATGTAAGGGTGAAAATCGAAGCTCCATTCTCCAACGAACTACTGTGTCGTTTTTATATAATAATAAATTATTTTATTATAAATTACATACCCATGTTTGATTTTAAATAATATGGTCAAAAATAATGACACCCTGATTACATTTAATTTTAAATGATGGATGAAGACTTATTAGACATGACGTAAACTAGAGAATGGAGGCCTGCCGGCAAGGGCCGTAGATGGTGGTGATATCCCACGTGGCACTGTGTTTTGGACGGACTTGTTCGGCGTTGTCGACGGAGTCAAGATTTACCCTTTTGGATATCCCAAACGCAAATTATTTACTAATTTAATAAATCGTGCCTCCACAGGTTAAATTAAATAATAATAATAATAATAGTAATAATTTTTTTTTTATTCCAATTTACACTCATTTGCACGCATTATATATTGATCGGTATTACGTCTCGATAATAAATTTACGATATGTTACGTAAGATAAATATTGATAGTTTATTCTTCTTAGATAAAAACTTGATGAATTAAGAATAAACAACTCTAACAACAAGGTTTGAGGGATTGGAGATTTAAATGTTGTGTTTTTTATTATTTAACTTTATTTATAGTTTTTTGTTTATACCGAAAATGGGAACTTTATTTTTTTTTTAACTTCAACTTTTACTCCTAAAACCATCTAAACCTACATTTACATGATTTAAACTCGCATAATTTTTATGAGGGGACAAAAATCAATGCTACTACGTCACAAGGCCATGGTAATATGAGAACTTATTTAAGAGTATAAATATAATTTTCTCCTATTAAATTTCCTAAAGTAGGTTAGCGTTAATATCTATCAATCTAATTATTAACGATGAATGAGTTAACAGAATCTTTAACACTCTCCATCAAGTTGACAATAAGATGCTACGTATCTAACTTGTTGATATAGTCTTTAAAAATCCATGTCACTACAACAATATCACCCTATACCGACGACTTTTTTTGACCCTATAGCGACGACTTGTCGTCGGGATAGCTTATGCCGACGACATATCGTCGGGATAGGTGTCGTCGGGATTGCTTCGTCCCAATAGCCCAAGATTGTCGTCGGTATAGCTGTCGTCGGTATAGGTCATCCTATACCGACGACATGTCGTCGGTATAGGGTCTAATTAAATAATTCAAAAAGAAATTCTATACCGACGACATGTCGTCGGTATAGGTTCTAATTAAATAATTCAAAAAGAAATTCTATACCGACGACATGTCGTCGGTATAGGGTTTTTTTTATTTTTTTAAATAATTTTTAAAAAGACCTATCCCGACGACATGTCGTCGGTATAGGTTTTTTTCATTTTTTTTAATATTTTTTAAAAAAGTCCTATCCCGACGACATGTCGTCGGTATAGGTCTTTTTGTTTTTTTTTTAATTTTTTAATTTTTAATATTTTTCCAGAAATATTAAATTTCTTAAAACAAAAACCTGCAAATAATTATATATAAACCATTCAAACATTCAAATCCAATAAAAACTAATATCCGAAACGTAAAACAAGCATACAAATTGTTCGACCCACAAACTTGTCCGACAAATCAAACATTCAAAACACAAAAATATGTAAATTGTTCAAGACAACACCACACCAACTACAAAGGCTCAACAACTCCAAGCTAGTTATCATCGCTACTAGTTCGGCGCTCCCACATTTGACGCATTTGATCCATTTGTCGTTGCATTTCAAGCATTTGTTGATTATGCACACGACGTTCTTCCTCTAGTTGTTGATTTTGCAATCGTTGTTCTTCCTCTCGTTGGGCTTCGCGTTGTTGTTGTTCTTGGAATTGTTGTTGAAGACTAGCCACACGTTGATCAACGTCTTGCCAATGTGGTTGTGGAGGGGGAGTACCGAACACATCCGGTGTGGGATTACTCACCACACGACCAACACCCCGGATATGGCCACGCCGATGACCTAAGGCACGCTCCATGCATGCAAACTCATCAATAGTGGATGTGTCACCACCAGACTCAGCAGATGATATTGTATACTCCTCTTGTATTCGGTCCTGCATTAAACAATGTAATAAACAATCAGTTGACTATTTTACTAAAATTCGACAGCATAACTGCTGTAAAATGGATAACCAACCTTTTAAACTATAAGTAATAGACGACCCAAATTCACAAATTCCAATCAACCAACACTAATAACAACAAATACTAATAATACTAGCAAACATATTCAACAATTGGCCTCACAACAAATACTAATAATACTAGCAAACATATATTCAACAATTGGCCTCGAGTTGGATGTACTAAGTCTATTAAAGTGTGTTTGTGTCATTTTGACCCGTTTAAAGTTACAGTTGGATGTTCCAAGTATATTAAAGTGTGTTTGGGTCATTTTGACCCGTTTAAGTTAAAGTATTTTGTTTTAAGTCTATTAAATTGTGTTTGGGTCATTTTGACCCGTTAAAGTCAAACTTGGATGTTTTAACAAAAAAATAATTTCACTTACATAATCTGTTGATGCAAAATCATTGGCCCAGCCCGTCCCTTCTTTATAATGGGTCGATCTGAACACGTCAATAGGGCCGGTCCCCTGTGAAAAACAAAAATAATATCACTAAAAATTAATAAGCATGTTTGTATAATAATAACAACTGTATTTCATACCTCCAGGTGTCGGCGTTGGGCGTATGATTTGCTGCCATGGAAACTTGGGTAGCGTTGTTTTGCTCGGTTTTGTTTGTTCTTCTCCGAGCGGTTTTTATAGCCCGCACTTAAAAACAGCTGATTAATCAAAATATCCCAAGTTTCTTGATCAACATCTTGTGGTGGATTACTCCTCGCCGCCTCCACATCATCGTATCCCCCATTCTCGTCGAAATGAACTTTCATCTCTCCCTTGCGGTCTTTATAGGCCCTTTGACACTCGGCGGTGATTCCGAGTTGAACGCCTTGCCACTTTTCAGTGTTTCTCCAGGCGTCCAGATTAAAATAATCCTACAAGTGGAAAGTAATTAGAAAAAATCTAATAGTTATGAAATTGTAAGTAATTATAAAACATCTATACTTACTAATAGAGTGGGATATACTGCCTGTTTCTTCTCATTTGGAACCTTGGCCCAGTTAGGATAATATGGCGGGATAACCTTCTCAACCTCCAAAGAGATAGCACGTATAAAATCAGTTGCATTAGGACCCACGAACTTGTAGCCACCGCCATGAAGTTCAACATCAATGTCAAGAGGCTTCCTCCCATTTTCCTCAAATTTCTTATATAATTTGAGGTTTTTTCCTTTAGAACGCCTCTTTTTTGAGGCACTACCTATATTGACACATGAAAGTTAGGCAATTATAAAGACATCTATTAAACACTAACAAGTAACTTACCACTCGCACAACCCGATTCTAAGTTGTACGGACCCCCATATCCATCGTCTCCACCATCACCACCGTGTGATTGCGCCATCGTTGCCATAATTTCTACACCAAAAATAATTAGTGAGCATAAATAATTAATAATTAACATAGACAAATATAAAGACATCTATTAAACACTAATACTACATTTTTAACATAGACAAATATAAAGACATCTATTAACATACATTCAATCAGAATCATCACTACAATAACGTGTGTCAACATCATCATCTTCTTCTTCTTCATCATTTATTTCATCTTCCTCATCTGAATTGTATGCATCTTCTTCATCTTCTACATCATCGTTAATAAAACTTTCATCAAGATCAATCGGGGCAACATGACTTGATTCACCACCCTCATTTAAAGTTGTACGCATTGGCAAGTAGCCTAAGTCGACAACCAAGTTACCAAAAAATGATTGAGTTTCCCGTGTAATAGATTGACTATCTGCATGGGGAATCGGGGCAATAGGACTTGATTCACCACCTTCGCATCCGGTGTCGACAACCAAAGTATAATCATTTGATTGAGTGTTGTGCAATATATCTATATCATTAACAACACTAGGATAATCCCAAAGCTTCCGATGGTGAACGTCCTCAACAACCCTCCATTGACCGGTGGTTCGAGAAGGGTCTCGAAGATAGAACACTTGTTTAGCCTGTGTGGCTAATATATATTGGACATCATCATACCATTCTTTGCCAACATACCATTCACGGCCGATGTCAATTATGATAGTATTGTTTTGCTTAATTAATCTTTTACCTCTCGTGTCGAACCATTTACAACGGAATAGTACAACCGAGTAACCATCAATGTAGTTCAACTCTATGATCTCCTCTAGTTGACCATAAAATGGAGTATCGTCTTCTCCTATTGTAACCACACCACTGTTCTGAGTAGTGCGTCTGGAATCACGATTTTGTACCACAAATCTAACACCATTTACTATGCAAGCAGTGTAAGAATATGCGTACAAGGGACCATGTGCCAATGCCCTTAATTCTTTATTATCGGGTGTAGAAGATGAAGATGAAAATACATTTGCTTCATATTTTAACCATGAAGAAAAATCGGTTTGCATATTGCGTTCAGGAAATTTAGATACAAATTCACTGGTAGATGGACAAAATAAAAATCAAATTAGTGGAATTAAATTAAAATATAATAATAGTTTATCACTTGTAGATGGACAAAAAAACTTACGATTTGTAGTCTTTGATTTCATCGCAGTTGTTCAACACAAACCATTGTAATGATTTGTTGGCATGTTCAGAGAGCGTCTTGATTTTCTTTTTCGATATTGGTCGACATTGTGAAGAAAACACTTGAAACTGCCTTTTAGGGATGCCAGCATCTGCATTTCTATCTGGTCGGTTAAATTTGGTTTGCATACCGTCCAGATACATAGAGCAGAATGTCAAGGCTTCATCTGCAACATAACCCTCTGCAATTGAGCCTTCAGGTTTGGCTTTGTTTCTAACATATGCTTTAAGCTTTTTCATGTATCTTTCAAAAGGATACATCCATCTCATATACACAGGGCCACCAAGAATAGCTTCTTCAGGTAAATGAAGAATGAGATGAACCATTATGTCAAAAAATGCTGGAGGATATATCATTTCCAAATTGCATAATATCTTAACCACTTCCTCATTTGCTTCATACATGTCTTTCACATCTACTGATCGTGCACAATTTTTTTGAAAGAATGTGCAAACGTCATTGATTGTTGATGACACATTTTTGTTCAGACCCGATCGTACCCCTATTGGCAGCAATCTTTGCATGAGGATGTGATAATCATGGGACTTTAACCCAATTATATTTGAATCATTGTGAAGTACCATATTTTTGAAATTTGATCCAAATCCATCAGGCAGTCTCACTCCTCGAATAAACTGACAAAAGCGTTCTCGATCACTAGGTGTGAAAGAGTAAGGAGCTTGTGGTTGGTACAACTTGTTGTTTTTTTGTGTTAGCCATAGGTTATGTCGAATACCCATATTTTCCAAGTCTTTGCGGGCTTTGTGTGTGTCTTTTGATTTATCGTTCATCAACAAAGTACCCAATAAACTCTCACACACATTTTTCTCCACGTGCATAACATCAAGATTGTGTTTTAAAAGCAGAGAAGACCAATAATCCAGCTCAAAGAAGATACTTCGTTTAGTCCAATTCAACTCTGATGTAAGGCGCTTTCTTTTAATCCCTCCATGCATTGGATGTTTCCCCGGGACACGATCTGGGAGATTTTTTAGTTGTTCTAATATTTGAGCATTAGTCAATCGTCGGGGAGGATGTTTTGTCTCTTTCTTGCCATCAAACGACAGATCGTTCCTCCATTTATGCTTTCTAGGCAAGAATCTTCTGTGTCCAACAAAAGCTATCTTATTCGTTATAGCGCACGAAGGTGTGTCAATGTTACACGTAGGGCATGCTTTATAACCTTGACCACTCCATCCAGACAAGCTACTACGAGCAGGATAATCGTTGATAGTCCATAACAGTGCCGCATGCATCCTAAATACAGTTTTGGTTGATGCATCTCTCACATGTACTCCTTCAGCCCACAACATTTTCAACTCATCAACCAAAGGCCTTAAAAATATATCAATGTCCTTACTAGGTGATTTAGGCCCGGGAATTAGCAAGGTTAACATGAAAGAAGACTCTTTCATACATAACCATGGTGGTGTATTATATGTTGTTAACACTACCGGCCACATACTGTAAGTCTGACTCATGTTACCGAACGGATTAAAACCATCAGCAGCCAAACCTAAGCGGACATTCCTTGGTTCTTTAGCAAAATCCGGATATCTTTCATCAAATTCTTGCCATTCCTTCCCATCAACCGGATGTCGCATCATACCATCCGTTGAGCGTCCAGTATTATGCCATATCATATCTTTTGCCGTTAATCTTGAACTATACCTTCGTCGAAGCCGTGAAGTTAAAGGAAAGTAGCGCAACACTTTCTGTGGTACTTTCTTCCCCTTTGTGTTTTTGTCAACCCATCTGCTCTCATTACAAACCGGACAGTTTTGCATTGATTCATTCTCCTTCCAAAACAGTGCACAATCATTAATGCAAGCATGGATAGACTGATATCCTAACCCAATCTTACTCAGTTTCTTCTTAGCTTCATAGTGTGATGCTGGAACGTGATTTTCCTTTGGCAATGCAGTTTGTAGAAGCTCTAACAGTTGGTCAAACGAACAATTCGTCCATTTGTTGATAACTTTGATATGCATCAATTTGGCTATGAAGTTTAGGGAAGACATTTGACTACAACCGGGGTATAACTCCTTATTTAGCTCCTCAAACAACGCATCAAACTCTGGGTCTAAACCAGTTCCATCTTCATCTATATTATCCTCGTTTGTATTTTGCTCTGCCATCACATCATCTATGGCATCAAACATCTCATTATTTGTTGTTATAGTTATTGGAGGAGTTGGTGTTGTTCTTGGGGCAAAAAATGATGCTATCTCCGCCACACGAGGATGTTGTTCACCATGATAAATCCAATTCTGATATGATTGTAGAAACCCACGGTCATGTATGTGGCCATATATCGTCTTCAAATCCTGTCGACACGCATTACAACAACGTCTACACGGGCAAAACGCTCTACCTCGACCGTCGACATGGTTCTTGGCCGTCTCTATAAAGTTGCGAAGACCGCTTAAGAAAGCCGGAGAATTCCGATTTCCCAGTGTAACCCAACTTTTATCAATTTCCATATCTAGTGTCATATCTATTGTGTTATAAGCATACACATATACATGCATGTAATAAATTATATAATTTAATGTATGTGATTTGATCGGTACTCTAAGGCGGTGGATCCTAACCCACTTTTTGAATATTCTATCTTATATGTATACATTTTAACGAGTTGACTATTTAAGAATAAATCAGCAGCATTTCCCCTTAACTCCTCAAGTATGCAGATAAACCGCAACCTCGAAGGAGTAAAGAGAAATAGCTACCAATTTTTTTCTTAAATGTCAACCCGTTAAAATGTATACATATCCTAAATAAGATAGAATATTCAAAAAGCAGTCCCAAAGGGGACAATCCAAATTTATCTCTATCAGATAAATTTCGGACGGGTATATTCTAAAGGGTTATCCTAAATAAACATACTAGTGTACACAATATGAGACATGACATACATAAACAAAGACGTACATAAATGACATTACGGGTGTAAGCCTTTTTCTTATTTATTTTATAAAATTATAAAATATATATTTTTTTAATATATAAGTAATAGTATTTATAAAATTATGATAAACGAGCCGTTTACAGCCTAAATGAAATTAAAAATTAAATACACAAAGGCATAAAAGTCGGGATACATACCTTAAATAAATTCAATAAAACACAAATATGATGTTATTCACACCTCGTCAACCGTAATGAGTTCCGAACTTGCAACAAAATTAAATAAAGTTACATATACATACAAACATATATACATACATCCACAAATCATACAATTACATAAACATACATACAAATACATACAAACATACATACAAACATACATACACATATACATATATATTATATACAAACATACATAAATAAATGCCCAAATTCTCAAATTACATACATAAACACAATTCCATACATAAAAATACATACAAACACACATACACATATATACATACATATTATATACATACATAAATAAATGCCCAAATTCTCAAATTACATACATAAACACAATTCCATACATAAAAATACATACAAACACATATACACATATATACATACATATTATATACATACATAAATAAATGCCCAAATTCTCAAATTACATACATAATCACAATTCCATACATAAAAATACATACAAACACACATACACATATATACATACATATTATATACAAACATACATAAATGCCCAAATTCCCAAATTACATACACAAACACAATTCCATACATAAACATAATCAAAATTCATACAAACACACATACACAAATATATACCTACATATTATATACAAACATACATATATATACAAACATATATACATACATTCACAATTACATAAATACATAAACAATTATATACATACAAATCATACAATTACATAATCATACATACAAACATACATACACATATATACATACATATTATATACAAACATACATATATAAATGCCCAAATTCCCAAATTTCATCTAAACCTAATTTCATCATAAAATTTCATAAATATTTATAAAATCATTCATCTAAACCATATATACATACATACAAATAAACACAACAATATACATACAAACATACATCTAAACCTAATTTATAGAAAAATTACTAACCAAGTTTGCAAATTAGCTTCGAATAGCTTGAAATCCTCAAAAAATGGTCAAAGCTTCAAACACTAACAAAAATCAAAGAAATTAAGTAAAAACCCAAAAATGTTGATTTTTTGGTCAAAATTGAAACATAGATGTTAACTAACCTCAAAACCCGAGAGATTGGTGAAGATTGCTCCACAAAACACACCAAAAACGGGAAATCGCCAAAGAGAGAAGATGAGAGAGTTTTGGGGTTTTTTTCGTGGAAATGGGAAGCAGGAAGCTGTTTCTGGGTTTATTCTCGCTGAGACCTATACCGACGACATGTCGTCGGTATAGGCTCGAAAGTCGGCGCAATATGGTTTTGTCCCGACGACATGTCGTCGGTACAGGTTTGACCAGTTAATAAAGTTAAAAAGTCTATACCGACGACATGTCGTCGGTATAGAATTTTCCCATAATTGTTTTTAATTTAAAAAAAAAAATTTTGACCGACGAATATTTATCAAATAAAAGAAAAACAAAAAGAAAATGGAAATTAACCTATACCGACGACATGTCGTCGGTATAGGCTCGAAAGTCGGCGCAATATGGTTTTGTCCCGACGACATGTCGTCGGTACAGGTTTGACCAGTTAATAAAGTTAAAAACTCTATACCGACGATATGTCGTCGGTATAGAGTTTTCCCATAATTGTTTTTAATTTAAAAAAAAAAATTTTGACCGACGAATATTTATCAAATAAAAGAAAAACAAAAAGAAAATGGAAATTAACCTATACCGACGACATGTCGTCGGCACAGGTTTTCCCCAATTTTTCATTGGGCGCCATGTTTTCCCTCCATCTGCCTCAACCCTGTGCCGACGACATGTCGTCGGTATAGGGTCTCCCCTATTAAATTTTGGGTTTGGCCTATCCCGACGACATGTCGTCGGTATAGGGTGACCTATCCCGACGACAAGTGTCGTCGGTATAGGCTCCGTCGGCACAGGGTTAATTTCTTGTAGTGTGTACACACATTTTTAATAATGCATTCCATTGATCGAATGAATGGTAGGATAGTAGTCCCCGCCTCAAGTTTCTCTTGGATGAAAGAACGGTCCACCTCAATATGTTGTGTTCAATTATTGAACAAAATATTAATTGGAACATACTCATTTTAGCTTTATTATCATAAAATAGTTAAATAATCTAAACGGTGGAGCCTATCTTTATTATTAACTTTTGGATTCACATGAGCTTAAATACTCCTTTGGCAATACCTTTGAACTTAGCTTCAACGCTTGACAATGTCACTACGCTTTTGTTTCTTACTTATCTATGTTACCATGTTTCCTCCTACAAGAAGTTCTTGGTGTGATTCTTCGACCAGTTTGATCTCCACCCAATATGCATTCGTGTTTGCCCGTACTTCAAGATATCCATTTTAGCCAAATAGAATTTGGTGTTCTAGACATGACTTTAGGTACCTTACTATTCACAAGTCTGCATCCACGTGATCTATTCTAGGTTTATGCATAAACTCATTTATAAAGCCTACCGCACTTGTTGTATTTGGTCTTGTATGTGTTAGGTATATCAGTTTTCTTGCAAGGATTTTGTATATTTTGTATCATTCTTTGTCTGTTAGCTTTGCCTTGGTGTCAGTGTAAAGATGATGGTTCGTCATGATCATGATTTCTACTGGATTCCAATCCAATAATATTGTTATGATTAGTAAGTTCAATTGTACTTTCTTCAAGAGATTTAGAGTCCCTTGATGGAGCGCATTACCTCAATCCCAAGAAAATACTTTAATCCTTCTAATTGTTTCCTTTCGAATTCTGAAATAAGTTCTTTCGAAGGCGCTCCATTTATTCTGTGTCATCCCTAAAACTGCGTGTATCATCTACATAGATGATTACACATATCATTTTATCCCTTTCCTTTTTAAGAAGAGCGTATGACCTGAGTTGTTATGCTTGTATCCGTACTTCATATATATAGTGAACTTACCAAACCATGTCTTACGCGACTCTTTAAAACCATATAGTACTTTCTCCATTTGAATAAATCTCCTTTCATTGTAATCTTTCCCAAAACTATGTGGTTTTTTCACGTATGCTTGTTCCTTCGAACTCCAACTCCATTGCAAGAACACATTCTTTACATTATATTTGTAACATTCTACTATTACTTTCAAGTATCGTAAAATAAAATGATTTACTTTTAATGAATGAAATTATAAAGGCCGCAAGTAATATTTTATATATTTTAATCTTATATTGCTAGAACATTCTAGAAGTTAAATTTTTTTTTAAATGGTTAAGAAAATAGTGACTATGAAATAAATGATCACCTCATGGCCTTATAGTCTAATGACATTGGTGTTTGCCTCCATAAAAGTGGTGTGGATTCAAATCCTATAAGAGCAGGTTTAGGTGGTCTTAGGAGTAAAAAAAGTATCGTTCACGAAATGAAATAAATGATCAATGAAGTGCCTTTGGGTAATTTTAGCAAAGTTGAATGAAAAAATGTTAAGTGTCAAAAGAAAATCATGTACACACTAAAAGGTAAGATGTGGGCCTCGGTCTTTAAATGGATTGAGTTGGATCGGCCATCTTCTACTCGACCGAAGGGGTTTATTAGTTTCATTGATTCCTTGAGATGTTCAAGGAGAAAGAAAGATTTGATTGAAGAGGTGTGCTTCACTACTTGGTGGGCTCTTTGAAGATTGAGGAACAAGACCATTTTTGACACTAAGTCGTCTAAGGATGTAGTGATTTTTGATTTAATTGTAAATTATTTCTATTTGGTATAACAATAGGAATAATAAAGTTAACTTTGGTGAGGATGAGTGGATTAGAAACCTTTTTCTTATGATGTAATCTTTGTTTGGCTCCGACTACCTTAGTCGGGTTTTTTTTTATATCATGCTGCCGTTCGAAAAACAAGAAGGTCGATAGCGTGGATAGATAATACGATAACATGAAATGGAGATAGGTATGGTTTGGTTTTGGAGGGAGCGAGGACTACATGTTTTAAATGGAGAGAACATGAAGTTGAGGGTTTCATGAAGAATTTAGGTTCTTGTTTATTTTGAGGGGGAGGATTCGAGGATGTCTATAGAAGATTGAAACAAACTTGAGTTAAAATCACACTGAGTTGCTCTATTATTGAAAATATAAAGTATAATAAACACAAAATATTTTAAAAATATAATAAACGTTTTTCTTTCTTGAAACAACATAGTACACTTAAAAAATATAATAAATGTTTCTTTTCTTGAAACCACATAGCATACTCTTAAAAAAATATAATTAATGTCTTTTTTTCCTTCTTGCAACTTCCATAGCATAATTAGTGTACAAATTACTATAGCATCATTACATTTGTTTTTGTCCTAATTTGTGGGTATAGTATTTTGGGGGGAGAAAAATTAAAAATGAAAGGAAGTGTTCATGAGCTTGTTCGTGAGCACTAACGTCCGAGCCATAAACACCAACGGACATGGTTGTGCAATGTAACGTATGTGGGCTTGTCTTCCGTCTGTCCTTAAACCCTCGTTTGTGGGCTCCAAAAACGTGTTGATAATTTTAGCGTCATCTAGCTATTTTATTTAGTTGGATTTACTTGATGACCTAATAAGAAGTCATTATGAAATACCAAACAAGTTGGTAAATATGGAGTGCAAACTTGTTTGATGATTTTATGACTTCTGGTGCTAAAGACACCTTGTTGTATAAAGGGGGCGAAACCCACTGAACAATGGGGTCCGGGAGCAGCGACCCTGGCTGGGGTTAAGCTGCATAATGGTATAGAAAATGATTATTTTTCATATGTTATGCATCAGAAAATGATTCTGGAAGTGAAAACTACTAAATGATGGTCCTCTGGACCAGTTTGCTCCTCTAGAGTAAGATTGCTCCTCCGGAGTAGACTGTTCCTCCGGAGTAGATTGCCTCCCCGGAGTAGAATGACTTAACAGTTATGGATTGAAAATTGTGGCGGTTTTCAGCCAATAATTATCATGACGTTCCATTGCATCTGTTTACCCCATATATATATGTAAATTTGGTCAGTATCAGATAAACGAAATTTTAACAGTCTTTCACATTTTATGTTCTTGAATATCTAATTCTTATCCGATTGAATATTCGTTTACCTGCGATATAATTCAATCTGAAAATAAACTATCACGATTGTCAGAGGATCTAAGTCACATCACGTATCACACATATTTCCTACAAAACGTCAATCGCAGGTGCTCCAAATTGGAATTATAGTTATTATCTTATTAAAAATATAACTATATACATCTTCTATCATATTAATTATTTGGAAAAGTAATAAAACTAAAAAAATTTGACATCTCAAACCCACTAATAAATAAATAAACAAATTTATCTAACCTTAATACTATATTTACCTAAAAATATAATATTTATACTATTAAACAAAATATTTAAGGAGATAGGGTATCTAAGAAGTCTAATTTGTGATGGTTCCTAGAAAAAAACTATGACTAATGAACCCTAAATGACAAACAAGAATCTCAACAAATTGTATGAAATCTTTGACTCTTGTTATTATGTAATATAGAATAATAAAATGTTTATGTAGTTTTGATTAACTGTTGTAATGAAAATAACTAGAAAGAACTTCTAATGATAAATAACTTATTTAAATAATAAAATTTAGCTTGATACTTTGGTTTAATAACTATATTAAGATATATCGTAACACGTATTTTGTAATCCTAGTCTATAGTGTTGTAAGATGGACCCGAACAACACCGGTTCAAATCAAACGATCGATAATTTAGGATAGGCTACGGTTAGTTTGGATACAGAAATACCATTAAACGAACGGTAAGGCTGCAATGTCGAAACAGAAGATACAAATTCACCACTACGGTTATGTTATCAGGTCTAAGATCAGCACCCAACGCACCACGATAGTTTTACGGTTAACTCGAGATACAGATTCACCACTCGGGTTACCTCGTAGGGCAGTCCAAGTTCAAACCGACATACAGTCACACCACCTCGATTGAATTTGGGTTCCTAAGATCACCATTCAAATTGCCAAAGTTGAATTAGCATAGGATTAATTTTAACCCACACACAATGAGATAAAACCAATAAAAATTTCTCTAATTCTTCTCTGCCTTCTCTGTTCATTCGATTCCTTTTAAATAGGATAAATTACATGGGATTTAGGTTTGAAAATAAACTGGCTTGAAGTCCTCTGTCTCCACTACTACTAGGGGTGAGCATTCTGCGGGCCAGACCCGGCAAACCCGTCAAACCCGACCAATATGGAACCTTATAACTTAATTATGGTACGGGTTCACAGTTCTAGTTTTTAGCATTAAACGGATCCGGGTCTAGAACCATACCATCCATATTAGAACCGTCGACCCGCCATATACATACTCCTAACATATTTATTTGAAACTATGCGCATATTCTGTATGGATATGTGTAAAATCTTTTTAAAATTTAATAAATTTAAAAAGATTTAAGAATCAATGATTAAAATTAGAGATAATTTACCATCCACATACCAATCCCACGCTTTAATCCCCTAATCACAAGGCTTCCATTCCATACCTATCGCAAGGCTTCAGGCAGTTCGCAAGTCATCCCTATCGCAAGGTATATGTTTTACTATGCTTACTTGACCCCATACGTAAACAACAACTTCGAAAGCCATCTTTATCGCATCTGACTGTGCTTACTTTGTTGAAGTGTGCAACACCTACATCTGTTGTTCACGTATGCATGGTGCATGCCAAACGAGTCCATACATGTAAACAGGTCCAAAGTCGTGAAACCTTACCCATAAACCCACGTACCCTTATCCCTAGAGTACGGTTCACGGTTATAAGATTTTGCCTTAAACGGGTCCGGGTCGGGTACATGTCTGACCCGTATGCACAACCCTAACTACTACTAAATAATAAAGGGAAAACTTCACCAAATAGTAACCAAGTTTCTCAAGTGTTCCATTTAAATACCTCAATGTTTTTTTGTCACTTTTAAGTCACTCAACTTTCAGTAGGTGTTCTAATCCTATGTAATATATTTATAAATGTTTAATTTTTTTAAAATTGAATGAGCCAAATAAAATATATATGAATATTAGTTACCAATAAGTGAAATTTATATTCCAATTAATCTAAAACTGTAGGTAATAGTGAAGAAAAAAAATCACCGAATAATAAATAACTTTCAAAATTGTTATATTTAAGTCGAATTGAAAAAAAATAATTGCTAAATAGTAAACAAGATTCATATATGTTTCATTTGCCTCATTCAATTTTAAAAAATTTAAACTTTTATAAAAATATTACATAGGATTGGAACACCTACTGAAAGTTGAGTGACTTTAAAGCGACAAAAAAACTTTGAGGTATTTAAATGAAACACTTGAGAAACTTGGTTACTATTGTGTAAAGTTACATCAATAATAAAATAAACAAGTATACCCTCATTTTGGACTTAGTTGACCCGGCTCATATCTATAACATCCTCTCCTTCTTGAAAAAAGTTTGTCCTTAATCTTATAGGTTCGAAGCGTCAAACATAGCCTGGGTTGTACCCACTGCTTCATCTTTAAAGGCGTTGTTGATAACGAGCAAGTTGTAGAACCGAATCATATCTATAACATATAGTTTCATTATAAAATAACTAACGACCATATTTAATTAGTGTGATGGTTAGAAAACTTTTAACTATGATTATTAAATAATTAATTTGCTCCCGAGTAAAGGAAAAAATAATGCAAATAAAGTTCTTTTTATCTATGTGCATATATGATATATCATATGTAGATTTTCATAGCCATATCGACAAAATCAGTTTTATTTAAATTAAAAAAATATGATATTTTTAATCTAGAATATACTAAAAGCATATCAACCACTTATTATTATTATTATTAATAATAATAATAAGTATTACATTTTTTTTCTTTTATCTTTCCAAATATATTTTTCTCTGTCACATGTTATTTCCAGAATTCTTTCTATATTTTAACCTCGTAGGAATAGTTTCTTCGTCTTCCTCCTATGACGAGAGAGTTATTAGAGTTTCAAAATTTGTCTTTTCTTGATCTCGATCACAGTTGATCACACTTTGAAGAACAAAAGAAAGAAAGAGATGGAAATTTACGAGAAAAAAAAATGTCTCTTGTGCTAGAATAACCAAAACCTTCAATTAAAAAAATATAACGACAAAAGAATCAAACAACATCCACACACCATCCATTTTGCAAGAAATAAATAGCAGGGTACTTACAAACCCAACAATATCAACAACAAAGAAGTAGGGGCCACTAGCGAACCCCATAACAATCAATCTGGCCTTCACGAGTTGGTTTGGGGTTGGGATATAGAGGGATGACAACTATGTCGATGAGAGAATACAACGGGGTGAGAGACAAAGATGACAAGGGTCGTTTAGAGTGTATGCACTAGGACTTTAAACGAACCAAACGAACATTAACGGGGTTTATTTGTGTTCGTTTGTTTAATTTTGATCGAACACGAACACTTAAACAAACGTGTTTGTTAAGAAAAATGAACATGTTCGTGTTCCTTTATGTTCGTTCGTGAATATTTTAAACGAACGGACGAACGGTTCATGAACATAAACGAGTATAATCGTAGACAGACAAACACACGTGAACATAAACGAACATAAATGAACGAACGTGAAAAGACATAAATGAATACCAATTAAAAGTAAACATAATAAATATCCAAATTAAAGTATAAAATACCATCATTATTTCATCCAACATTTCAAAAGTAAACAAGAATATCAAATTGATTTTAAATTGGGCTTGAACGTCTTAAATTATGAAAGTCAAACCGATTGTGAATTTATATTAGTCATAAATAATTTTGAATGAATATTTAGACAAACATAAACGAATTAACATAGGTCAAAATGATATAAACAAATGTATGTTTTGGGTAAAAATTATTTAAACTAACTTTGTAACCAAATTTCGTAAGTGATGTAGTGTGCTTGTAAAATCAATGTGAAACAACAAAAACGTAAAGAGTTACACGGTTGTTTACGAGTAAAGCCCTTGATCGTTCAAGATCTCAGGCATAAAACCTCGGGAGGTGACAATCGACACCTGCCTCGTTTCTTCAATAAATGATAAAGAATTACAGGTGTTGAGCAGCAAATGATCGAATACTAAGTGTTACAGAGCTTCTCGCGAGTGTTTAGTAATGCTAAGTGAATTGTGTGTGTTGCTAATCGATCAAGCCGCTGATTAAATACAAAAATGATACTAACTAACTTTTCGAGGATCCCGGAGCTTTACTCGGTCTTCAAATATGACCATTATTGAGCTTCTCTCGCAAGTTTTACACGTTCTCTTTGACTTCTAATCTGATTTTTCAGGGATAAAACGAGTCAACACGTTTTACCTGCGCATATAAAAGAAATAGAGGACAAATAGCCGTTAGTAGCATTAATATTCAGGATACCGAATTTACCAGGATCTTGGATTCCGGATCATGCATCATTCAGGATCCTGCTCGAAATTTAACCCGTAACAATTGTCCCCAAAATTTGACAGCTGTACACCGAAATTACATCTGTTAAATTTTCAAAATTCAAATTCTGAAAGATAAACGGCTGCACGATAAGACGTGGCGCGATAATTGAGGGCAGAAACGGCTTCGTTTGAAGCAGTCGTCATTACTCCTCTATAATTACTTTTCTTTTTTTATTAATCCCAGACTTCATCTTCTACCTCTCTCTCTGGGATTTCATGTAAAATCATATCTTCTTTTTCTCATTATCTCTTTCCGTTTTTGTATCAAATGGCTAAGAAAACCACACGATCTTCCACATTTTCAGATGATTTGTACAGTCAACATCTAATAGCTAACCCGGATTCTGAGAAATGCAACTTTACTGATCGAGACATCGAACTTCTTAAATCTGGGGGATTCTTCCCTAAAAATACCGTCTTTCGACCTTTTGACCTTAAGACGAGAGCGGATTTCACTTCTGACAGTTGGGTCTGCTTTCGGTCTTTCTCCTTTACCATAGGCTTCTCATATCCTTTCCCTGCCTTCACCACTGAATTCTTTGAGAAAACCGGTTTGAGTTATGCCCAAACGATGCCCGTGATTTGGCGAACTTTGCATACTTTGGATATTTTGATCCGCAACCATGCTCTCGACTTCAACATTTCTGAATTGGCTTATGTTTACAATCCGAGGAGCCATGGTTCTTCTCGTTTCTTATTCCAAATCAAAACCGGCATGAACCACTTAATCTTAAAAACAACTCAAAACGATCTAATTGGAAAAGTACTTGTTTCTTTGTGTGAAGAGATTCGATCCCTGGTGGGGATAAGTTGCCGATCAAATGGATTGTAAAGGGTAGGGTTTTATTTTGTAGGATCCTCGTTATTTTGATATCCTAGATACTGATATTTTGATTTCTTTTCTTTTTTCACAGCGCCGAGGTTGTCTGAGGTAGCTCCACCTTCTGCTGAGACTGCTAAGAGAGTCATATTCTTTTATAGCATCGAACCATAGAGCGAACCTATAAGGTCAAGATTCAATCGATAGCAGAGAGCTCGGAAACATATCCCTCAGGCTCAGAAATGTCTGGTAAGACAAAAGGAATTCACAATATTTTGTTAGTTAATAGGATATATAATGGTCTAACACTCTAACCTGTTATCTTGAAATAGGCATTCGCAAACCAAGCTCCAAATTTGCTCTTGAGGACATTGACAACATGCTTTCCAAGGGGAAAAATATCAAGAAAGAGGCAGGCCAACCATTACTCCTAGCTGCCAAACCAGAAATTCCTAAACCTGAGTCTTCCACTGCTCGCCCCAAGTCTTCATCCCACAAGAAACGGAATCTTGTCGACCCTGTTGAGCTAGTCATCACCGAATGCTCAGATTATGCTGACCTTCACAAGCGGCTTCACACACTTGGTCATTTGGTAAGTGACATTCAGTATCCCAGATCCTGATCTTATTCTTATTCTATCATGCTATTTTTGTGACAGGCTTTGTAGAAAATGACTAAGATCTAAGAAGCATTGATAAAAGAGGCCGAAGACATCAAACAGATGGTGATTGATCTGCAAAAGATAGGGGCAACCAAGAGCAAAAGTTAGCCGAAGCGACTAATGAGCTTGATAAGGTGAAGGCCGAGCTTCAAGATGCTTATGCCCAACATGCCCAGGATCTTGAAGAATCTCACGAACATGCTAAGATATCAGCTGCAATTTCAATCTTTCAAGCCAAAGTCAAGATGGCTGAGGAGGCCGCTGACAAGGATTTTGATCTGGCTAACTAGGATGTACTGGGTTGGAAGAAGCTGATTGCTAAGCTGGGTGGAGAGCCAATGCCGGAGATGGACGAGGGCAAATCAGCGGCTGAAGATGATGTGGAGGGCTCGGTGAAGGAGGCTGCAGAGGTGATCGGTCAGGGCGATGAGGGAAACAAAGAGAAGGCATGAGTCCTGTGTTTGGGGTATTCGTGGTTCTTGTTCTTAACTTCAATCATTGTGTCTTAGTTGAACAATTTACTTTCTTGCTCTTTGGGATCCCTAGATGGGACATACATTTTTAATTTCTAACTAATGGTTCAGGATTCGGGTGGATTGGTCCAATTTTTGGATGAAGCCCGAATTCTAATCTTCCTGCACTTATAATATTAGTATCTTTGACTATTTGCTATTATGGTTATATGTTTGTAGAAAATTAGGATTTCTAGGTAATTAAACCTCAGAAAGAATAAGTTTAGAAAGAATATTTTTTCAGGATACCGAATCCTCAATGACAATTTATAAATAATACCTTAGGTTTCTGAAAAATATAGTCTGACCTCGATAAATGGTATAAAATATCAGTTACAAACATATCATGACTCAGTCCTGTGAATCTCAAACCTTCTATGAATGGAAAATTAACAAGTAATACATACATTTGTTGAGAACTAAGTCAGGTAGACACATATACCAGATTATGATGTTGAGTTCGAAATATAACAACCGATGGTTGTCCCCTGTGTACAGTTATCAAATACGTCATAGACTTAGCAATTGTACTTCAGGATCTTCATAAGTATTTAATCCGTTCAAGGATCTTGAGTCAGCATAGTGATGCTAAGTTCTTGAGTTAACACTTAAGTGTTGAATAGCTGTGAAAATTTTAAATTGTGGGCCAAGCCAGAATAACATGGGCCAAGCCAGACTTAAGTTAGCATGAAAATGCTAAAAACCTTAGGAGTAACACGTCTGTTACTATCGTAGCATTCAAGATATAGCCAACAATGATGAAATTATCAGTCACTTTTACATGGACTGGTCGCACCACCTTGAACTATTCTTGAATATCATGCGCTACAGGCGGAGTGTTTAAACTCAATACTTAGAAAGGTGAAAACCTTTAAACTTTAGAAGGTATGCATGATACCTTAACTTGGGAGAGATAGCCAATCTCTTTCTTCTGTCGGGATCCCTGGAGATACTTTCTGCAACACAGGAAATCTTGGTGAAGGTGGGTGTTAGCCTGGCTAACACCCCTCCGACGCTCAAGTCAGTACTTCGATCAAGGGTAATAAATGTAAGAATAGTCAAGGATAGAAGACGTACCAGTTTCAGTCAGAACATAAGTTTTAAACTTACATAATGTAGGTTTTGAGATGGATAGCGTTCCAGGACCTTGGCAGGATATCTCTTTCCATAGTAGCCAACCAGTAGGCACCCTTGCCTGCTTCAGAGTCAATTAAGTATGGGCCTTCCCACTTTGGTGCAAGCTTTCCATCACTGGGATCGATAATATTTTGAAACGCCTTTCTTAATACAAGATCACCCACTTGGAATCTTCTAATCCTTATGTTTTTGTTATAAGATTTCGCTATCCTTTGTTGATAAGCTACAATGCGAACTTTGGCAAGATCCCTGAGCTTATCCACAGTGTCGAGATCATGGGCAAGAGCTTCGTTGTTGGTCTCTGAAGATTGAAAGTTGGTTCTGGAAGTAGGGATAACCATCTCTGTCGGGATCGTTGCTTCAGTTCCAAATACCAAGGAGAATGGAGTCTGCCCTGTCGCGTTCTTCGTGGTTGTCCTATCTGCCCAAAGTACAAATGGTAGCTCTTCAGCCCATCTTCCTTTCTTTACTCCTAGTCTTTTCTTGAGGTTGTTAACGCTGATCTTGTTGCTAGATTCAGCTTTTCCATTGGCTTGAGGATGTACTGGGGTAGATGTTATCATTTTGATTCCCCAACTGACACAGAAGTCAGTCGTTCTTTTGCCAATGAACTGAGATCAATTATCACAAATTATTTCCGCCGGGATCCCAAATCTCGTCAGGATATTACGCTTGATGAAGGAGATGACTTCTTTCTCTCTGACTAGGAAAAATGCCTCAGCTTCGATCCATTTAGAGAAGTAATCCGTCATTGCTAGCATAAAGACTTTTCCTCCTGGTGCTTTGGGAAGTTTTCCGACGATGTCCATCCCCCACTTCATAAACGGCCATGGAGAGACGATTGGGTATAAAGGTTTGGCCGGTTGATGTAGTATGTTGCTGTGTCTCTGGCAAGCGTCACATTTTTGAGAGTAAGTCACAACATCCTTTCTCATGGTAGGCCAATAGTATCCTGTTCTCAGGATCCTTGAAAATAACGCTCTGCCCCCGGTGTGATTACCACAATCTCTTGCGTGTAGATCTTTCAGGACTTCACGTGCTTCAGGATCCTCCAAGCACCTTAAGTATGGACCTGCAATTGATTTTGTATACAAAACATTCTCAAAAATTATAAAACGAGACATTCTCATGCGAAAAGCCTTGTGGTTCTTTTCATCACTTGGGATTTCGCCATACTGCAAGTATTTATTAATAGGTGAAATCCAGGATCCTGGGATAGGTTCAAGATCCCGAATGTCTTCTTCTTCAATGTTGGACACTTCATTTACCTTCTTGATTGCCGGGCTCAGAACGTGTATGCTAGGTATTTTGGTACCTTCTGGTATTCTAAGAGCTGAAGCAAGGTTTGCTAAGGCATCAGCCTCAGTGTTATCTTCTCTAGGCACCTGTGTAATGTTAAAAGTTTTGAATTCTATGGATAATTGCTTAACTATTGTGAGATATTTGGCTAGCTTCTCACCTTTTATTGCATACGAACCATTGAAATGATTAGCAATTAACAATGAGTCTACATATACCTGAAGTACCTGATCTTGATATCCCTGGCTAATTGTAATCCTGCTATCAGCGCCTCATACTCTACTTCATCATTTGTAGCCTGGATTATGGATTGGGGTAATATGTCCCCTTGTGGCGATTTTAGTATGATTCCCAGACCCGTTCCTCTTACATTTGATGCACCATCAGTGAATAAGGTCCATTCATCCTTCGACTCTTCTAGTTGTTGGACTTCTAGATCTGCCTCTTGTTGGATATCACTGCTGAAATCAGCCACAAAGTCTGCTAGTGCCTGAGACTTTATTGCTGTTCTAGGTTCATATATGAGGTCATAGGTGCTGAGCTTGATTAACCATTTAGCCATCCTTCCTGACATCTCTGGTTTTCTTAAGACACACTTAATAAGATAATTAGTTTTAACACGAATAGCATGAGTTTCAAAATAATGTCTAAGTTTAATTGATGCCATTATTAAAGCTAAAATTAAATTTTCTAAATGAGAATACCTGGTTTCTGCTGGTAGCAAACTTTTACTTACATAGTATACCTGATGCTGCTGTCCCTGATGATCCTTGACTAATACATCACTTACGGTGCTTCAGGATACTGCCAAGTATAGGGATAACGGTTCACCGTCTTCTGGTTTCATCAATAGAGGAGCTGTTGACAAGTATTCCTTAAATGATTGGAGTGCTTTTTCATGCTTCTCTTCCCATTCGAATTTCTTGTTTTTCTTTAGGATGCCGTAGAATTCCTTGCATTTTTTGAGGATCTTGATATAAATCTGTTGAGTGCTGCTACTCCGCCGGTCAGTCTCTGGATATCCTTAGTATTTGCTGGGGATTTTAGATTGATGATAGCTTTGATTTGTTCTGGGCTGGATTCTATTCCTCTTTTGGTCACTATATAGCCTAAGAACTTTCCTGCCCCCACTCTGAAGTGACATTTTGAAGGGTTCAACTTCATATTGTATTGGTTCAGGATATCAAATGCGTCTTTGAGATCCCTGAGGTGATCCTCAGCTTTCTTTGATTTTACCACCTTGTCATCTATGTAGACTTCCATAGTGTCCCCAATCTTGTCTTTGAACATTATATTTACCAGTCTTTGATACATGGCACCTGCATTTTTAAGACCAAATGGAATAACTGTGTAACAATAAATACCTGTCGGGGTCATGAATGCCGTGTCTTCCTGATCCGATGGTTCCATTTAGATCTGTTGAAATCCTGAAGAGGCATCCATAAAAGTCAGGATTTAGTGGCCTGCTGTAGCATCCACCATCGAGTCTATGTGTGGTAATGGGACGGGGTCTTTAGGACATGCTTTGTTAAGGTCTGTGTAATCTACACAAACTCTCCACTTCCCGTTCTTCTTCTGGACTACCACCACGTTGGCTAGCCACCTTGGGAATTTTACTTCCCTTAGCATTCCAGACTTGAGAATCCTTTCCACCTATTCTTGGATGATCACGTTTCTTTCGGGAGCAAACTTCCTTCGCTTTTGATGTATTGGCCTGAAACTTTTATCAATTCCAAGTCTATGGGTTATGATATCTTTGAATATACCTGTCATGTCTTCGTGCTTCCATGCGAAGGGTGCTTTTCTGCCCTTCAGGAAGTTCAGGATATCTTTTTCAATATCTTCAGGGATATTGCTCCCTACAAGGATCTTTACATCTGGATTTTCAGCGTCCAGGGATTTCTCTTTATGTGACACCCGACATTTCAGGTTAATATCCGTACATGTGATAAACGAGTTTACATTATAATTGATTTCGAGATTTACTTAATTTCACAATCAAGGACATTAAGGTCTAACAAAAACCGTACATTGTCTCATTTCATATTTTGGTAATTCTAGGAGTTACCGGTTCACGTACCAGGATAACCCGACTAAATACGAACACTAGTGGTTAAATTAAATAACCAGAAAAATATATATATATATATGTATTACACAAAATTTACGTTGAACTATAATTTATTTTTAAGACTAAATCATATAATATACGTAAAAGTAAAATAATGGACTTTTCGAAGACGTTACTATGTAGCGCCACCTTTAGGTACGTATACCTACAAATAATCACCTCAACGAATTATACAATCCAAGATTTCAATATCATTCGTTAACGAGCCATAAACTTAATAAATTTATAATACCGTGGAGAACCTAAACCAAATTAAATTACCATTTGAAACTCTAATTAATATTAATACACTTAATGGATTAAATAAATTTACACTTAAAATCTAATTATTTGATTTATTAACCCCAAACCACCCTTGACTTTCTCGACCAAAATCCCAGGGAATACTCCATTCTCACTTCCTGCGACCCATACCTCATGCCTTGGAGAATCAGATATAAATTGTAGGAACGTAAGATTACAAGGTGATTCTATTCTAGTTGATATTGGCGGAAACAATAACAACCAACAAAGTAAACAAGTAAACAGCAAGAATACTGATAAATGCACTGTTGTATTAAACTTCTGAGATTACAAGTTTACAAGTAAAACACTATCAAGAAGCACTATTGAAAGCACAGCAAGCACAAGGCACACATTGTTTGAAGTGTTTACACAGTATTTATAGTAACTTAGAATCAAGACAGACCCTTGATTCTAAGGATCAGATCTAACACAAGCCGTTGATCTTGTTTATTAATCTAAATTACACGCAAAGGCTAATCTAGATAACTTTACTGAAACGTCTTCTTAGGCATCATTGTTTGTATGCTTGGAGACGCGCGTCATTGTCCTTTATTGGTTGCACCACTGAGGTTCCTTCTGCTTGGAGTGTGGCAGTTGCTTTTGCAGACATGTGTCAGAGGCGCTTCACATGGATAGTCAGCTGCAACGTTTGGTCTTCAGAGAATAGAGCTATCAGCAGCAGAGATGAGAACAATGCTGCTGATAAGACTATCATCAGCAACTTGTGTTGGATGCTGCTGATAAGCCTATCAGCAGCAACAAGTGTTGAATGCTGCTGATAAGCCTATCAGCAGCAACAAGTGTTGGATGCTGCTGATAAGTCTATCAGCAGCAACAAGTGTTGAATGCTGCTGATAAGCCTATCAGCAGCATTTGTACTTAGAATAATTTGGTAGCAATCAGTCTTTGGTTCTACAAACTCCCCCTAGACTGATGCAACCAAAATTCTTCTAATTACTTTGCTGCTGAAGCTTTTGCATGTGGCTGACTATCCTTTCAACCTCATAGCCTCTTGGATCCTTGCTGGGATTGTTTAGTGGAAGTTCAAACAGAGTCTTGATGTCTTTGTGTGGCATTTTGTAGATTGCTTTGCTTGAACATCTCATCTGCTGCTTCTTTACATCAATCAGAGTGAATTCATCCAAATCAGCATTGTAGGACCAAGATACAAATGGAGAGTGGGACTTGAGTGGTTTGACATCCACGACCACATCTTTGCTAGGGTTGAAATAATGTCTGATTGCTAGCATAAGATGTTTCCCTCTCTCATTTGCAGGCTCATGAGCTTCACCCAGCTCCAAAATTCTTTTTAGGTCTGAATCTGGTAGTTGCAGAATCTCATCAACAGACCTGTATGTAGATCTTCTTCTTTCAGTTCTCCCCCTGAAGATCTCAAACCTTTGATCCTGTGGATTGTAGACCCATTCAACTATGTTTCTTGAGTCTTCAGGTTCAGATGAGGATTTGGATTTCTTTAAGGGAGGCTGTTGATGAGTGGGAGCTGGGTGGGATGATTTGGACTTGTTGGGTGGAGGAGTGGAAGGTTTGGGGAGGAGAGTGGAAGGATGGTAGACTGAGGAAGAGGTAGGTGAGGGAGAAGGCGTGGGTTTCTTTGTCTTTGGTTTTTCTTCTTCTTTGATAAGTACCCTTTTCTTGGAGGCCTTCTTCCCTAGTCTTTCTTCCTCATCCTTTTTAACTTTGAAGTAGAGGGCTTGCAGGTTCATGAAATTCATGGGACCTAGCCTCTTTCCACTATCTCCTCTAGCCTTAAGGAAGTCAATCATGACCTTCCTTTCTTCATGGATTCTTTTATTCAGTGCAATGGTCTTCTTGGACTGTAGCTTGGCTTTTTCTTCTTCTTCAGCCTTTTTCTTG
Source organism: Smallanthus sonchifolius (assembly GCA_023525975.1). Taxonomy (NCBI): domain Eukaryota; kingdom Viridiplantae; phylum Streptophyta; class Magnoliopsida; order Asterales; family Asteraceae; genus Smallanthus; species Smallanthus sonchifolius. The sequence goes on along the minus strand of CM042019.1, from coordinate 41,522,824 downwards.
CTAGCCAATTGACCCTGCTGACCCATGAAGGCTCTGTAAATCTCTTTGTTTGAAAGTTTCTCAAGGTAGTCTGCATCCTCACCTTGAGAGATCAGAGCTTCTGTCCACTCCTCCCTTAATTCTTTTGCTAATTCAGAATCGGTTACTCTGAACTTAGCTTCTTCGTTCTTCTTCTTCTCCAAGTCTTCTTCTTATTTATTGAATTGTTCCTGCAGTTGAAGAGCAAGAGCTGCATCTTCTTCAATCTGGTCAACTGCAAGAATCTTTCTTTTTAGCTCATCCAGCTGTTTAGCATACAGCTGGATGGTTTGTTCTCTTAGGAGAATGGCTGTTTTTCTTTCTTGAGCCTTTTTCAGGTCAGCCATCTCCTCTTCCTCTCTTCTTCTTCTTTTCTCTTCCCTCTCTCTTTTCTCTTTTTGCAGCCTCTCTTCATCTTCATCAGTCATGATTCCCTTTCCTTTGTTTACATTGGGTGCCTCTGCTTCAGCTTCACTGATCACAACAGCAGATGATGATGCTGCTATTGGGATCTCTGCCTCAGCTTCATTAGCATGTTGAGGGATTGAAAAGGGACGGTCACTGTCTTCATCAAGTTGACACTCAGGACCTTCTATTTCCCTCAGTTGATCCCTGATGGAAGATCTTGTGCCAAAAGCTGCAGATGTGATGTCAACTTGTGGAGTATCAGAGTTGAGTCAGTATCAGAAGTTGACACAGTCTCTTCTTGAGGAATCAGTCCTTCTTTTTCAAGATGGGCTTTGATGATGACCATCATTGCCTGGCTCTCCAGTGAGTTAATATTACAGATGTTGGCTCTGAGCTGAAAAATCTTGAATAGGAAGTCTGAGGGCAGCTGAAGGATGTTCCTGGTGTTGATGATGAGAGAGGAGCCGTTGCTGAGCAGGAGAGTGTGGTCAAGGGACTTAGTGCTCACCCAACCTAGCACGTCCAAGTCCTTGACCAGGAAGGCATACAGGAATCTTCGAAGGCCCATAACTTCTTCTTCAGTGAGAAGACTGCTCCTTGTTATTTCAAGATTGCTAGGAGTCAGTCTCCTTTCTGCGGCCGCCGAGGATTCAGGATAAGCTACCCGATGTGCTGCTTGTAGGAATCTTTGGAACCTGGGTAGATTATCCTCCATCAGGTCATGGAACCTGCCAATGGCAAGTTCTGCTGAGAGATCTGTTGAGGTGTTGATGCAATTAGTTAAATGCAGATGTAGGACTTGGAGGGCATTGAGAGAGTTCCAGTTCAGCTCTTCTACTCCGCTGAACTCCCATCCAATCCAAAACCTCTCAGATGATCCATCATACCCCCAAGCTAGAATGGAGTCAAATTCTAGCTTCTTTGATGATCTTAATAGTTGGGGGGTTGAGGATTGACCAATGATGGTTGCTGCTTCAGGAAGGATGCTGAATGATGTATTTGTTTGTTCTGTGTCTTCAACATCATTCAGCATTTCATCGACAGCCCTGACGACCAACTTCCAGTCTTCAGATGTTTCTTCGTCTTCATTATCTGTGACTGGCAAGTCATGAATTTGGACAAAGGCTGGCTTGAATAGTGAGCTTTGAAGTACAACCTGCTCTTGAATCCAGTCGTCAAGACTGTCTTTATCTTCTTCCATAGAGACCATCTCCCCCTTTTTGGTTGCATCAGTAGACAGGTAGGCATCAGTTTGGGTGCCTACTGATACAAGAGAGGGAGTGGCTAAAGTTGGGCATTGATGGGCTTCATGCATAGAGACTTGGTGTCGTAGTTTGGACACTTCAGCCTCTAGCATAGCCACCCTGGCCGTCAATTCCAAGTTATGAAGTTTCAGTCTGTCCTCATCCACAGTTGTGGAATCCTTGGACCCAGATGGGGCCGTAGGCCGAGCCTCAGCATCCCCATCACCCGCGGTTTCTTGGCGCCTGGGATTCCTCTCAGTGAGGGGAGTTTCCAAGGAAACACCCTCACTATGAGTTGCTGTGGTTGAGGTCTTAAAGATGTTGTCACTGTCCTCCTGGTCAGTTGATGGACCAGCAGTAGTGACAGCCTCTTCCACATCCACTCCATCATTACTCCCAGAGTAGACCTTCAAGGGGGAAGAACTTGGGTTGGGTGTTTCGAAAGCAAGACCAATCAGTACCTCCTTGATAGTGGTAGTTGGAGAAGGTACATCACTTTGGTCAGGTTCCTCAACACTTAAGTTCAAAGAAGATAGGAATGGCTCAAAGGGCTGTTCTATGGATCCGGGAAGTGATCCTAATCCTAATAGAGAGACTTCCGAAGGAGTCTCCCTAACAATGTGGCTTTCCCTTATGATATTCTCACTATAATGTTGTGATTCTGAGTGAGGGATGTTGGCTTGGGTTTGGGCCTTGGAGGCAAGAGAAGAAGGAGTTCTCTTGCCCCTCTTCCTTGTATATTTGGCTGCAACCGGGGCCTTGTGTTCCGGTTGAGCAATCAAACTGGGGGTGAGTAGATTATGTGCCTGTACATCCTCAGTAGAATGCACAGGGGTTCGATCAAAGGAAGCAGTAGTTTGAGTTTGTGGCAGTGAGGTGGAGGGTGTGGGATCAGTATCAGCTGGGTTTGCTGAACTGTCACCCTGGGCACTTTGCGTGTTCAACATTGTAGACAACAATGGAACATCGGCCCCTGAGAACTTTGATGAAACTGTTCTCATGCTTTGAAAAATGTTGTTCTTATGTCCCAAAATTGAGTAGATTCTTGCAGTTTTTGAAAGATCTTGGTGCTCAATGTTGAACACTTCCTGCAAGAATCTTGGGTACATGAAGAACTGTGATTTCACCCCTTCTTGAAGGTTGTATCTCAAACCTTCAAGAATGAGGTGAGAAAAATTGAAACCCTCCCCAGTTATCATACCGTGAATTGCCGACGCAAGTCCGGAGCTGAGTTGGTTCCAGCCACTTCTCTTCTGGGATATGCATTGGAGAAGAGTGTGGCAGAGATACTTCCATTTGGGACCCATGAGTGCCTTCTCTAGTGTATACTCTGTTTGATTCCCAGTGTACCCTATGGATACAAAGGTCCTCATGTATACGTCTCTTTGGTATGAGATGGCGTCCCCTTCATCCTGAAGCTTGAGGTGTTGGCGGAGCTTCGCTTCAGTGATAATCATCTCCTTGCCATCTACTGTGCCTCTGATTTGGGGAGTGCCCTGGTCAGTAGAGTACACGGCTGTGCTCCAAAAATCTTCCATGTGGGAAGTGTAGATGGTTGGGTTGACTGTTAGGGCATGGTGGATTTTGGACCGACAAAGGAAGTTGATCATATCATCGAAACCTTCGGATTTCTTGCCTTTTATTAGGTATGCAGTGAGGTTGTGATATGGGGAAAACTTGTCGTTAGGGTTGTTTATGTCTGCGCCTGCCATTGTTATGGATTTGGAGGGAAGAGAGAAGGGTGTTTAAATGGTGGTTAATATGGAGGGCTTTGAATGCTGTGGGGACGGAAGAGAAAGTGATGGGTTTAGGGTTTGAAATTGAATATGAAGAGGTTGTGGGAAAGTTTGAAATTGTGATATAACGGCAGACGAAGAAAAAGCAACCTTACTTGTACAGTACAACCTGTTTCACTTTTCATTGTGATATAACGGAAACTTGTTCCTGCTGATAACTTAAAGCGATCAGTGGCAAAGACTTTGCTGCTGAAGAGTAAATCTGTCAGCAGTGAAAAAGTGCTGCTGACTATAACCTTTTATTAAGAACAAAAACATAGACATATTTACAAGGAAGGATAAAAATTGAGATATGTCTTATTCAAAATTCATCATGCCAATTGATTCAACTAGATATCGAAATCTTGCTTCATCAAAAGGTTTAGTGAACAAATCAGCATATTGCTCATTTGTGTGAACCTTGGATAGGACAATTCTCCTTTTCTCAGCTTGATCCCTGATAAAGTGATACCTGATGTCGATGTGCTTAGTCTTGGAATGCTGCACTGGATTATTCGTGATAGAGATTGCCCTCATGTTGTCAATGTGAATTGGAGTCTGCATGAAGGTCATTCCATAGTCAAGCATTTGATTTTGGATCCAGATGACCTGTGCACAGCAGCTTGAAGCTGCAATGTATTCTGCTTCAGCTGTTGAAGTAGAGACACATGTTTGCTTTTTGCATTGCCATGAGATGAGCCTTCCTCCAAGAAATTGACATCCCCCAGATGTGGACTTTTTGTCCAAGTTACAACCCCCATAGTCACTGTCAGTGTAGGCATAGAGATTGACATTTCCATTCTTTGGATACCATAGCCCAAGTTTTGGAGCTCCCTTTAGGTATCTAAGGATCCTTTTGACAGCTTGAAGATGAGACACTTTTGGAGCTGCTTGAAATCTTGCGCAGAGACAAACTGCAAACATGATATCTGGTCTTGAGGCAGTGAGATACATGAGAGAACCTATCATTGCTCTGTACTGATGTTGATCAGTGTCTTGTCCTTCTTTATCCGAAGATAATTGATGGTGCACTTGCATAGGAGTTCTTGCAGCAGAGCAGTCAGCCATTTTGAACCTCTCCAAGATGCTTTTGACATACTTGGATTGGCTTATGAAGATTCCATTTGGTACCTGTTTGACTTGAAGTCCTAAAAAGAAATTTAGTTCACCCATTAAACTCATTTCAAATTTGGAATGCATCAGAACTTCAAAGTCTTTGCAGAGCTTCTTTCTTGTAGATCCAAAGATAATGTTATTAACATAAATCTGGACCAACAAAATTTCTCCCCCTTCATCTTTGATGAAGAGTGTCTGATCAATGGCCCCCATTCTGAAGTTGTTGCTAAGTAGATATCCAGATAAAGTTTCATACCAGGCTCTTGGGGCTTGGTGTAAGCCATAGAGAGCTTTGTCCAGTTTTAAGACCTATTTGGATGTGCAGGATCCACAAAGCCTGGAGGCTGTTTGACATAGACCTCTTCACCAATCTTTCCATACAGGAAGGCACTCTTCACATTCATTTGATAGATCATAAAGTTTTTGGATGCAGCATATGCCAGAAAGATTCTGATGGCTTCTAGACGGGCCACAGGAGCAAAGACTTCATCATAGTCAATGCCTTCTTCTTGAGTGTAGCCTTGAGCTACCAGTCTGGCTTTGTTCTTGACCACGATGCCCCTTTCATCTTGCTTGTTTCTGAAGACCCATCTTGTTCCAATGGCTGTTTGACCAGGTGGAAGATCAACAAGCTTCCAAACATCTTGTCTTTTGAATTGCAGCAACTCTTCCTGCATTGCTTCAATCCAGCTGTTGTGCTTGAGAGCTTCATCAATCTTCTTGGGTTCCACCTGAGATAGAAAACAAGAGAACAAACAAATGTTGGCTTCATGAGACTTACTTCTTGTCTGGATACCTGTGTGGACTTGGCCAATGATGTTTTCCAGAGGATGCTCTTTGTTTATTCTCTGTGCTGGTATCACATCCAGCCGTATTCCCTCTTCAAGATTACTTTGGTTTAGATCAGGATTGTCTTCAGTTGTGAGGAGATGAGCTTGGAGGTTCTGATCATTGTGTTCCACATTGTCAGCAGTATTAGCATCGGAGGCCTCTTCAGCATGGATTGAGGAGGCTTCATTAAAGATTTCTTGGTCAGAGAGATTGCTGCTTGTGGTGTTGGAAGTACTGGCTTCACCTGTACCGGCTTCAATAGCGTCTGCCACTGATGGAGGATCAATGGATGGCCTTTTCATCCTGATGTAGGGACTGGGAAAATCCAGTCTGTAGTCAGTAGAAGAGGTTGAGGCAGAAGATGTTGATTTTGAAGAAGAACACTCCATATTTGAGAAAATGAGAGGCTCAAATATCTGGGTGAAGGAGTCTATATCAAAGAGCCAGTTAGGACCTTTGCCTTGTTCACAGACAACATGTTCCCTGCATTCCACATTAGCAGATTCTTCCACAATCCGAGTCCTAGAATTGAACACTCGGTAGGCCTTTGATTGAGAGGAGTAGCCCACAAAGTAACCTTCATCAGACTTTGCACCGAATTTAGGAAGAACTCCATGTGTGATGAGGATGGTACATGGACATCCAAAGGGCTTCAGGAAGCCAATGTAGGGAACTCTTTTGAGCCATAGTTCATAGGGTGTTTTCTGGAGAGGCTTAACAATAAGGACTCTATTCTGCACATAACAAGCTGTGCTTACTGCTTCTGCCCAGAAAGTAAGGGGCAGCTTTGAGTCAGCCAGCATAGATCTTGCTGATTCAATCAGAGTCCTATTTCTTCTTTCAGCAACCCCATTTTGTTGAGGGGTTCTTGGAGCACTGTATTGCCTTTCAATGCCCTTGCTCTCACAGAAACTGTTCAAGGTGTGATTTTTGAACTCTGTTCCCTGATCACACCTTATGATCTTTACCTTCAGATTGCTTTGATTCTCTACCCTAAGAATATAGGATTTGAGAATCTCAGCAGTTTCATCTTTTGTTCTTAGGAAGAATACCCATGAAAATCTGGAGAAGTCATCAGTTATCACCAGACAGTAGGACTTTTTGCCCACTGACATGACATTCGTAAGACCAAAGAGATCCATATGTAGAAGCTGGAGAGGGGTGTCATTTGTGTTCAATGTCTTGGGCTTGTGGGAACTCTTGTGTTGTTTTACCTTCAAGCAGGCAATGCAGTGATCGTCTAGCCGGAATTCTTTGTCAAGAAGCCCTCTGACAAGATTGTCCTTCACTAATTTATTAATTGTTTTGATGTTAACATGGCTTAACCTCCTGTGCCAAAGAGCGGATTCATCAACTGATGCCTTTGACAGAAAACATGAAACACTACCGGATGGAGTGGCTTCATTCATGTCAAGCACATATAAGTTGTCCTTTCTACGAGCAGTTAGGAGAATCTTCTCTGGAGGGGGTTTAGATAGACCAGGAGCTAACACAAAACATTCTTTGTCAGTGAAGAGCATCCAATGCTTTTGATCACATACTTGGGAAACACTCATGAGATTGAAGTCAAGTTCTTTAACATAGTTGACTCTTTCAATACTCATCCTTTCATTGGACACAGTTCCTTGTCTAGTGATAGATCCACACTTTGAGTCACTCCCAAAGGCAACATATTCTCCATTGAAATGTCTGAAGTTAGAAAGGATGGACCTGTTGCCTGTCATGTGCCTGGAACAGCCGCTATCTACCACCCAAGTATTGTGTTTGTTGCCTGGCTGTCCCTGCACATGGAAGATATCTAATTAGTGGGAGGATCATTGTAGCATGCAGCATTGTAGAAGATCGTTGCTAATTTTCCATTGTCAGCATGCTTGCAGTCAATGGAACCAATAGTTATGCTTGGAGATTGTTTGGCCTTCCATTGCTGTGTTGGTGGTTTTCTAGCTTTCTTTGCATTGTCGGCAGAAGATGTTGTTGCTGACAATTTTGGCTTATCCGCAGCTGATTTTGCTGCTGAGGGCTTTGCTGGAGCAGTAGCAGTTTTTTCTTTGTCAGCAGCAGATACTTTTGCTGCTGATGTCGTTGTTTTTGATTTTGCTTTGTCAGCAGCAGAGACTTTTGCTGCTGGAGGCTTTGCCTTTTGTTTCCTGGACTTTACTCTATTAGCAGCGATTTTGTTTGCTGCTGATGGGTTGAACACAGATGAACGATTTGCAACTTGGTTAAAAGGGTTGAACTTGCATGTTGCAGCAAAGTGGTTTGATTCCCCACATATGATGCAAGTTTGTTGAGGTTTCTGCATCTTCACTCTTTGAGGGGATAGAGATTCTCTGAACTTTGTTGCCTTTGCATCATAGCTTCTCACCTGTTTGTTTCTATTTGTTTTCTCAAAGGCATGCTGCTTTGAGTTTCTTTGGTGTTCACGATAGTGAAAGCAGGTGCTGGCAGTGTGATTGTATTTGCCACATACAAAGCATGATACTGCTATCTTGTCCCTGTGAGAGTCCACATAGTTCTTATTTTGAAACAAATCTTTGAAGTTCCAGGGATGAGATTTGTTATGTTCAAAGGTGGCTTCTTTTAGTGTCCTTTGAACATATGGACTTTTTTCTCCAGGTGTATGAGAAACATCAAACGCCTTTGACTTTGACTGAGATTTGGGGTTGGTGAAACCTGATGTCTCTCCCTTTTCAATGATTAGCTTTCTTCCACCTGGAGGATAGCTAATCTTGATTTGTTTGAATGGAATGGGAGCTGGAATGGTTGAGGTAACAACAGGACAACCGGCTTCAGAGAGAGGAGCAGATGGGACTGCACTAGTTTCACAGTGGTCTGAGCAGGTTGACTCAGATTCTGAAGAGGTGGAGCAGTCTTCCACAAAACATGCATCCATTGAAGGATCAATGTTTCGGTTTGCCATGTCAAGGTTTACAGTATTGAAGCTTGGTTGGTGAATGGCAACATAATCAGCAGGAGGAGGAACTGTCTGGTACTCGTCACTATGATATCCAAGTCCAGTTTTTACCCTTTCATGGACTTGAATATCTAACAATCTTTGTAACTTTTTAGATGAAAATTCATATTTTTCAACATGGACTTTCTGTTCAGCCAGTTCAGCTCTGGTAGCTTTAAGTTTTACTAATAGATCATCAATATGAGTTTCTAGATTGGTTTGTTCATGTTTTAATGAAGAAATCTCTTTCTTAAGGCAGTTAATTTTTTCTTTGTAAGTATCTTCGACCTTTTTGAATTCAGACTTCATTTGATGAAACTCTTCATTTTGATCTATCAGATTTTGGTTATGCTTTCTATAACCTAAAACTTTGTCAATGCAAGCTTGAGAGCAAAGATGTTCAAATACCTGAGGTGGTATCTCTGCATTGTCTGCCATAAGTGCTTGGTTGGAGGCAGGAACATCTTCATATTGAAAACTCCAGTCAAAGTCTGAAGTTCCAACATTTGCACAGGCTGCAGTTTGTGCTGGAGGAGTTCCTTGCTGCTGCTGCTGCCTGGGCTGACCTTGGTAAGCTTGTCTTTGATGGCTGGCACCCTGATTGGCTTTAGGTGCCTTGCACTCCCTAGCAAAGTGACCCATTTGGTTACAGTTGTAACATCGGATCTTGCTTTTATCAAGCCCAACTCTGGTGTTTGAGTTGTTGCTTGGAACTGATCTCCCGGTTCTAGAATAAAACCTTTTTGCTCTGAGGGAGAGCATGGCATATGAGTGCTGAATATCCATTTCTTCAAGATCATCTGGATGAAAGCATTCCAGATCCTCCTTTATGAAGTACATGCTGCTTGAGTTGTCAGAGACAAAAGCAGTAGAGGTTGGCTGTTGAGGAGGTGCCTCAAGAAGAAATGGTGATGAGTTGGATTGTGAAGCAGTTGGTGTTTGAGGATGAGTAACAATGGGAGGATAGTAGTTGCTTGCACTAGGAACAGAATGATCAGAGTGAAGCGCTGAGGTGGTGGTGGAGGAAGTGGTAGCTGATTGATAACTGGAGCTCCTTTCTTTAGCTTGAATCATTTCTAAATCATTTCTAACAACTGGAGCTCAGTCATCTGAAGAGTCTTCAGATTCTCTGTTCTTCTGATGGACACTGTATATAATGTCCAAAAACTAGGAAGAGATCTTATGAACTTCTTGAGAATGTCTTCATTCTCCAGATTTACCTTGGAGCACTGCAGTTCTCCAACCAGGTACGTGTACCTGTTATATAAAGCTGTTAGTGACTCACCTTCTTTCCAGACGAAGTTTTCATACTGTTGCTTGAGAATGTCACGTCTGTTCTCCTTGACCTCCTCAGATCCAGCAAACATCTTTTCCAGGGCTCCCCATAACTCCTTTGCAGTTTTGTGAGCCTTGAAATTGTGAAAAACTTCATTTGGAAGGCACATTTGGATAGCTCCTAATGCCTTGAAGTCCACCTCCATTTCTTGATGTCTTCTTCAGAATACTTGGAGGGTTCCTTAGGAACTAGTGGTCCTCCGGAGTCAGCAGAGGCCACCATGGGAACATAAGGTCCATCCCTTATGGATTTCCACATTTCGTATTCATGGTAGCAGAAGAAGCTTTCCATACGGTTCTTCCACATATCATAGTCCTCCCCAGACACCAACCTCGGTGGTCGGTTGATGCTGCCGATGTCTTCAGATCCGTGATTTTGTGCCATTTTTGTTTTGTGTGACTTGATCAAGAATAGAGTTTTGAATAGAATCAGAAAGTGATTAAACAAATGTTAGTTTGTTTAATCTTGAGCCAAAGCTCTGATACCACTTGTAGGAACGTAAGATTACAAGGTGATTCTATTCTAGTTGATATTGGCGGAAACAATAACAACCAACAAAGTAAACAAGTAAACAGCAAGAATACTGATAAATGCACTGTTGTATTAAACTTCTGAGATTACAAGTTTACAAGTAAAACACTATCAAGAAGCACTATTGAAAGCACAGCAAGCACAAGGCACACATTGTTTGAAGTGTTTACATAGTATTTATAGTAACTTAGAATCAAGACAGACCCTTGATTCTAAGGATCAGATCTAACACAAGCCGTTGATCTTGTTTATTAATCTAAATTACACGCAAAGGCTAATCTAGATAACTTTACTGAAACGTCTTCTTAGGCATCATTGTTTGCATGCTTGGAGACGCGCGTCATTGTCCTTTATTAGTTGCACCACTGAGGTTCCTTCTGCTTGGAGTGTGGCAGTTGCTTTTGCAGACAGGTGTCAGAGGCGCTTCACATGGATAGTCAGATGCAACGTTTGGTCTTCAGAGAATAGAGCTATCAGCAGCAGAGATGAGAACAATGCTGCTGATAAGACTATCAGCAGCAACTTGTGTTGGATGCTGCTGATAAGCCTATCAGCAGCAACAAGTGTTGAATGCTGCTGATAAGCCTATCAGCAGCAACAAGTGTTGGATGCTGCTGATAAGCCTATCAGCAGCAACAAGTGTTGAATGCTGCTGATAAGCCTATCAACAGCATTTGTACTTAGAATAATTTGGTAGCAATCAGTCTTCGGTTCTACATAAACCATACCCCCTCAATCAAAATCTCACAATTCCTTTTATCTTCCTCATTTTCTTACGGCAATCTTCCTCATTTCTCTTCAATTTGAATTCAAGTTTTAAGGCAAAATCCACCATATTTCGGTGTTATAAGAAGAGTTCCAAGTGTTTTTCTCAAGAATCAAGCTAAGGAGCTCAAGATCATTCTCTGTTTCTCTCGAAATCATCATCTCTGTTTAGAGGTAAAAACTCAATATTATTCATATTATTTTCTTTAAAACCGTAGCTAAACATACAGTTTACTCGAACGTAAGAAAAATAACCAGAAAAGTGTGTCGAAATTCAATATTAAAACATGAATATATGCGTATACGTATGAACAAAGTTTTGAAACTGATTCTGTCAATCAAAATTTCAGTAATTGAAACTATAATTTCGATACCTGTTTAATCAATCGAAACTAGGAGTTTCGATACATGTTTGCTCAATCGAAACTAGGTAGTTTCGATACCTATTACTCAATCGAAACTAGGTAGTTTCGATACCTGTTTACTCAATCGAAACTAGGTAATTTCGATACCTATTACTTAATCGAAACCAGGTAGTTTCGATACCTTTCTTGCCCAACCAAAACTAGGAAGTTTCGATACCCAGTTTGCTCAATCGAAACTAGGAAGTTTCGACATCTGTTCTGTTCAATCGAAACTAAGTAGTTTCGATACCTGTTTCAGGCCCATTGGGCAGTAACTTAGAACTATTTTATAGCGAAACAAGTGTTGAAAAACTAAAAAGATATTTAAACAAAAGCAATCAGATTTGCTAAGTCGGTGAACAATTTGCATATGAGACATTCGGTCATAACACGAATTACCCTTTTTGTAATTAGGGTACGAATAGTCAAGTTTGACTAGAACAATTATCATTGCAAGCATACACAAACTCAAGGTGAGTTTCACGGCCCCTTTTTACTGTTTTCAATATTTGGGGGAAGAACATACTTACAACTATTTTTATGTGATAACAAGAGAATAAGACTCGACTTTTATGTTTACATGAGTTAAACGATTTTAGGCCGCTAAAGTCCCCTGGAACAATTTAGTAACCATTAACTGTAGGCTAGGGTCCTATGAATAGTACTATGGAGAGTGACGTCTCCCGGTCATGGTTAGTCGCGCTAACCACAATCTGGAGGATTTATGGCCGCATAGAACCGGATAACGAAATTAGGGGCGTGTACAATTGTCATGGTTTGGTTACGGCTCATGTAGGAACATATTATTTATATTCCTAGCTAGTTTACAAATGGGTCAACAATTCTTATTCTGATATCACATACAACTGGAACTATTTACGAACAATTGAATTTTTCAGAGATCTATTTGATTTAAACTTGTGAACTCACCAACCTAGTGTTGACAATTTTAAGTATGTTTTTCAGGAAATTGAACGTGATCGCAAGGTTAGCAATGTAGATTACATGCATGCACGATGGATACAACTTTTGGGGGATTTCTCTTGTATAACTCATTGTAATAGAGTCATATTTGCGAAATCTTCACTTTTTGTAAACTCAATTTACATTTTGGAATGCAAAACTTTAAACTTGTTTATGTATCCATTTATCATGTATGTGTTTGCGGTAATCATATGCTTTGGAAACCATGTAATGTTACGCCTCGCATTTCCGCATTGGCGGGGTGTGACAGATTTGGTATCAGAGCCATTGATTATAGCGAACTAGGAGTCTAAAATGGAACCTAGTCTATAATTTAAATGACTCACTAAAACGTTTTCATTGCATAAGCATTGCATAACCAGTCATCATGTCATGTGAATATTGTAGTCACAAGTATGTCGTAACATTCACACTCTGACCCCGACTCTACCTCTGAATCCAACGAGGAACTTTCCGCCACACGCCGCAAAAATCAAGTACAAGTTCGCAGCTCCACACCACCCAATGTCGCTCTGGGAGAACCGCCTATCGTCTACCGAAAGAAAAGCGGAGGACCAGTTATGGTAGAAAGTGCTAGGAAAAAGGTTCGATTTCCACGCAAGAGAACCCTGGCAGCCCGTGACCTGGAAAACTTGGAGACTGATGAGGAACCACCTAGGCAACGACCATGTTACCACCCTACGGTTGGGACTATCCGTTGGATGCCCCGTACCCTGGCACGATGGAGGGAGATGGAGAGCATTCCCTCTACCTTTGAGCTCGGAGAGTCCTCCAACTCCCCAACACCCCTACCCCACACTGAGGAAGCCATGGAGCTCACAATGCCTACATTTGTAGCACGCGTTCATACACACGAGGAGCGTCTTGATGATCTCCTAGATGATATTCGGGCACATGGGGATGCAGCCACGCGACTACGTCAAGGGCTCGGATCTCGAGTACAGACACTGGAGAACAACACCCGAGACATTCAGGGTGCCACTGACTACCTAGGGCTGAGAGCTGATATGGACTGGCAGTTCACTCTCACGGTCCGAGACATGGTGGAGGCGCTGGAAGAAAGGACTTTGGCTGCAGAATTTGTGGCGAGAACTAGCTTTGTCATGGCAGGACTTTCCATGATGATTGGATTGTACTCCCACTTCTTCTTTTAAACCTATTATGGGCGGGTTGTGCCCATAGCACATTATGTAGTTTAAAACTTTGGTACTGATGTGGTCATGAGAACCCATCCCTTTTTGTATCCTTGTCTTTTGGGAACAATGTACTATGTATGTTTTAACTATGTATGTGATGGTTTATGTTGTAATGATGGTTGTTCACGTTTGATGTTGTTGTATCCTTATGTTATGATCTATCATTATTATTATATAATGTTGTTTCTTTTTAATTGATATGTTAGAAAGAACGTCATGGCACCTAAGAGTAGGACACCCCGTGATACTACTGGTGACAACAACGAGACGATTTCCCCAAACGTGGAGCAACTCATAGCACAGCGAGTAGCTGCTGCTATGGAGCAGTATGAAGCGAATCGAAATATTGGAGGAGGAAACGGCAGCGGTACCGGCGGAGGAGGTGCAGGAGGTAGCGGTACAGCCAGAGGTTCCGGAGGTTCCAGAGGTAATAGAATAAATAAGCCGTAACACATAGTCATGATCCGAATTAATGACGTTATGACTTGTAATTCTACAGATGCTCCAAATAGGAAGTGCACCTACAAAGCCTTCCTATCCTGTAACCCCTGCAACTTCAATGGCACCGAGGGTGCAGTTGGACTAATGAGATGGATAGAAAAGATGGAGTCGGTGATTGATATTAGTGAATGCACCGCTGACTGCATGGTGAAGTATTCTACATGCACGCTCACTGATAAGGCTTTAACTTGGTGGAATTCACAAGTGAAAACCCTGGGAAGACAGATTGCATACCAACTGACTTGGGAGGAGCTGAAAGCCATGATGACTGAGGAGTACTGTCCTCGAAATGAGTTGCAAAAGATCGAATCTGAAATGTGGAATTTACAAATGATAGGAGATGATGTGGCTGGTTACACTGACCGATTCAATGAGTTAGCAAGTTTAGTTCCACACATGGTTACCCCAGAATACAAGAAGGTTGAAAGATATTTGTGGGGTCTCGCACCTCAAATCCGAAGCCTGGTGACTTCATCGAACCTTATGGATGCCAAGAGCGCTATAATTCTAGCTTTCAAGCTAAGAGATAATGCTGTGCATGATGGTTTGTTTGAGAAGAAGGAGACCGAGGAAGGAAGGTCTGGGGAAAAGAGGAAATGGTTTGGAAAACCAAGTAATCAAAACAAGAATCAAACTTACAAGAGACCTGGAACTATGAAAGCCTATGCTGTCAACACTGTGGAACAAAATGGATATCTTGGAACACGACCGAAGTGTGACAAGTGTGGATATCATCACAGTGGAAGGTGTACCCAATGTGGAAAGTGTAAAAAGTATGGGCATCTAGCCCATAACTGTTGGAACAATGCGAACCCTAATAAGATCAATCAAGTAGCAGGAAAGGTCAACTCAGGAGCAGAAAGGATGAATCAGGGATGCTTTGAGTGTGGAGATCCAAAGCACTTTAGAAAAGACTGTCCAAAGTTGAAGAACCGAAACGACAATCAGGCCCGTGGAAGAGCATTTGTGAGGGGGGCTGGTGACGCACGACAAGATCCGAACATTGTCACTGGTACGTTCTCGATAAATAATCACTATGCCTCTATACTTTTCGATACGGGTGCTGATATGAGTTTTGTGTCAAATGACTTTAAGTCCCTGCTCGGTATAAAGCCCAACAAACTAGACCAAAATTACACAATTGAATTAGCAAACGGGAAATTAATTAAAACCGAAGAAGTCATTCAGGGTTGTACCCTATGTTTGAAAAACCACACATTTAGTATAGACCTGGGAAGTTTTGACATTGTTATTGGTATGGATTGGTTGTCGAAGAATCACGCCGAGATTGTTTGTTTTGAGAAGATTGTTCATATTCCCCTCCCGAACAGAGAAGTTCTTTCGATTCAAGGTGAGAAAAGTGGAGTGACATTGAGGATGATAAACTGCATGAAAGCTCGTAAGTACCTACGTAAAGGCTATTGCGTGTTCCTGGCTCACGTCGTAGAGAAGAAACCCGAGGAACGTCGACTTGAAGACATACCAATCGTTAAAGATTACCCCAAAGTTTTTCCTGAAGACTTACCTGGATTACCACCACCGAGGCAAGTCGAATTCCGAATCGACTTGGTACCAGGAGCCGCCCCGGTTGCGCGATCACCGTATCGATTAGCACCTTCTGAAATGCAAGAATTATCAAATCAACTCCAGGAGTTGCTTGATAAAGGTTTCATAAGACCGAGTTTCTCACCTTGGGGAGCTCCGGTCCTATTCGTAAAGAAAAAGGATGGAACCTTTAGAATGTGTATTGATTACCGAGAATTAAACAAGCTTACAATCAAAAACCGATATCCACTTCCTCGAATAGACGATTTGTTCGATCAACTACAAGGTTCTAGCTTCTACTCTAAGATCGATCTACGTTTGGGGTATCATCAACTAAGAATCCAAGAAGAAGATGTACCAAAGACGGCATTTAGGACTCGATATGGCCACTACGAATTCCTAGTTATGCCGTTTGGTTTGACGAATGCACCAGCCATTTTCATGGATCTCATGAACCGCGTGTGCAAGCCATACTTGGATAAATTCGTGATTGTATTTATCTATGACATATTAATATATTCACGAACCAAGGAGGAACATGAACATCATTTGAAATTAATCTTAGAACTACTCCGGAATGAGAAGCTTTATGTCAAATTCTCTAAGTGTGAGTTTTGGATCCGAGAGGTTCACTTTCTCGGACACGTCATCAATAAGAAGGGTATTCACGTAGACCCAACCAAGATTGAAGCTATCAAAAACTGGGAAGCACCAAGAACTCCGAATGAGGTGCGTCAATTTCTGGGTTTGGCAGGATATTACAGGCGATTTATCGAGAATTTTTCAAAGATAGCCTTGCCCTTGACCACGTTAACTCAGAAGGACAAAAAGTTTGATTGGACTGATAAACAAGAATCAGCTTTTCAATTGCTGAAGCAAAAACTTTGCAGTGCACCAATCCTATCCCTTCCTAAAGGAACTGACAATTTCATCGTGTACTGCGACGCATCACACCAAGGTCTGGGATGTGTATTGATGCAGAGAGAAAAGGTCATAGCGTATGCATCCAGACAGCTAAAAGTACATGAGAAAAATTATACGACTCATGATCTAGAATTGGGTGCTGTCGTGTTTGCATTAAAAATTTAGAGACATTACTTATACGGTACAAAATGTACTATCTTTACAGACCACAAGAGTCTCCAGCACATCTTTAATCAGAAAGAACTCAACATGAGACAACGTCATTGGGTAGAGCTACTGAATGATTACGACTGTGATATCAAGTATCACCCTAGTAAGGCAAACGTCGTAGCAGATGCCTTGAGTCGTAAAGAACGGGTTAAAACTCTTCGTGTTCGTGCCCTAGGATTGACAATTCATACGAGTCTCACGACTCAAATCCGGATGGCACAACAAGAGACAATCAAAGAAGAAAACATTTAGAATGAAGCTTTACGAGGAATGATCAGACAGTTGGAACCAAAGTCAGATGACACTTTATACTTCATGAATAGAATTTGGGTGCCATGTATTGGTAACTTACGGGAGTTGGTTATGGACGAAGCCCATAAGTCCCGGTACTCCATTCACCCAGGTTTGGATAAGATGTATAAGGATCTGAAAGAACACTATTGGTGGCCCAATATGAAAGGAGATATTGCCACATATGTCAGTAAATGCTTAACGTGTTCAAAAGTAAAAGCCGAACATCAGAAACCGTCTGGCTTGTTACAACAACCTGAAATTCCCCAATGGAAATGGGAACAGATTTCTATGGATTTCATCACGAAATTACCCAAGACTTCCAGTGGTCATGATACCATATGGGTAATTGTCGACCGTTTAACGAAATCTGCTCATTTTCTGCCAATTAAAGAAACCGACAAGACAGAGAAACTTACAAGACTCTATGTTAAAGAAATTGTGGCAAGACACGGAGTGCCAATTTCTATTATCTCTGATAGAGATAGCAGATTCGTGTCTAGAATCTGGAAATCATTACAAGAAGCCATGGGCACACGTCTTGACATGAGCACGACATATCACCCACAAACAGATGGTCAAAGCGAAAGGACCATTCAAACTTTAGAGGATATGCTCCGTGCGTGTGTAATTGATTTCGGAGGGAATTGGGATACTCATTTACCGTTGGCAGAGTTTTCCTATAATAACAGCTACCACACGAGCATTAAGGCAGCTCCGTTTGAAGCTTTATATGGTCGTAAATGCCGCTCACCGCTATGTTGGGCGGAAGTTGGTGAAAAACATTTGACAGGTCCTGAGATTGTCCAGGAAACCACTGATAAGATCTTCAAAATTAAGGACCGTCTGAAAGTGGCCCGAGACATACAGAAGAGCTATGCTGATAACAGACGGAAACCATTAGAATTTCAAATTGGTGACCGAGTAATGTTAAAAGTCTCACCATGGAAAGGCGTTGCAAGGTTTGGTAACCGTGGTAAGCTCAACCCTAGATACGTTGGACCGTTTGAAATACTGGCTAGGGTTGGCTCTGTAGCCTACAAGCTCAAACTACCACAAGAACTAAACAACGTACACGATACATTTCATGTGTCGAATCTCAAAAAGTGTTTGTCCGACGAGACTTTGATCATACCACCTAATGAAATTCGCATTGATGATAAACTTCATTTCATCGAGGAACCGATTGAGATTTCAGATTGGAAAGTTCAAAGGCTGAGACGTAGTCGAATCAAACTGGTTAAAGTACGTTGGAACTCAAAACGTGGTCCTGAGTATACATGGGAACGAGAGGATCAAATGAAAACAAAATACCCCTCCTTGTTTAAGGATGCACCAGTTCAAGATGGCACGAATTGAATTTCCGGACGAAATTCTGTTAACATGGGGAGAATGTGACACCCGACATTTCAGGTCAATATCCGTACATGTGATAAACGAGTTTACATTATAATTGATTTCGAGATTTACTTAATTTCACAATCAAGGACATTAAGGTCTAACAAAAACCGTACATTGTCTCATTTCATATTTTGGTAATTCTAGGAGTTACCGGTTCACGTACCAGGATAACCCGACTAAATACGAACACTAGTGGTTAAATTAAATAACCAGAAATATATATATATATATATATATATATATATATATTACACAAAATTTACGTTGAACTATAATTTATTTTTAAGACTAAATCATATAATATACGTAAAAGTAAAATAATGGACTTTTCGAAGACGTTACTATGTAGCGCCACCTTTAGGTACGTATACCTACAAATAATCACCTCAACGAATTATACAATCCCAGATTTCAATATCCTTCGTTAACGAGCCATAAACTTAATAAATTTATAATACCGTGGAGAACCTAAACCAAATTAAATTACCATTTGAAACTCTAATTAATATTAATACACTTAATGGATTAAATAAATTTACACTTAAAATCTAATTATTTGATTTATTAACCCCAAACCACCCTTGACTTTCTCGACCAAAATCCCAGGGAATACTTCATTCTCACTTCCTGCGACCCATACCTCATGCCTTGGAGAATCAGATATAAACCATACCCCCTCAATCAAAATCTCACAATTCCTTTTATCTTCCTCATTTTCTTACGGCAATCTTCCTCATTTCTCTTCAAGTTGAATTCAAGTTTTAAGGCAAATTCCACCATATTTCGGTGTTATAAGAAGAGTTCCAAGTGTTTTTCTCAAGAATCAAGCTAAGGAGCTCAAGATCATTCTCTGTTTCTCTCGAAATCATCATCTCTGTTTAGAGGTAAAAACTCAATATTATTCATATTATTTTCTTTAAAACCATAGCTAAACATACAGTTTACTCGAACGTAAGAAAAATAACCAGAAAAGTGTGTCGAAATTCAATATTAAAACATGAATATATGCGTATATGTATGAACAAAGTTTTGAAACTGATTCTGTGAATCAAAATTTCAGTAATCGAAACTATAGTTTCGATACCTGTTTACTCAATCAAAACTAGGAGTTTCGATACTTGTTTGCTCAATCGAAACTAGGTAGTTTCGATACCTATTACTCAATCAAAACTAGGTAGTTTCGATACCTGTTTACTCAATCGAAACTAGGTAATTTCGATACCTATTACTTAATCGAAACCAGGTAGTTTCGATACCTTTCTTGCCCAATCGAAACTAGGAAGTTTCGATACCCAGTTTGCTCAATCGAAACTAGGAAGTTTCGACATCTGTTCTGTTCAATCGAAAATAAGTAGTTTCGATACCTGTTTCAGGCCCATTGGGCAGTAACTTAGAACTATTTTATAACGAAACAAGTGTTAAAAAACTAAAAAGATATTTAAACAAAAGCAATCAGATTTGCTAAGTCGGTGAACAATTTGCATATGAGACATTCGGTCATAACACGAATTACCCTTTTTGTAATTAGGGTACGAATAGTCAAGTTTGACTAGAACAATTATCATTGCAAGCATACACAAACTCAAGGTGAGTTTCACGGCCCCTTTTTACTGTTTTCAATATTTGGGGGAAGAACATACTTACAACTATTTTTATGTGATAACAAGAGAATAAGACTCGACTTTTATGTTTACATGAGTTAAACGATTTTAGGCCGCTAAAGTCCCCTGGAACAATTTAGTAACCATTAACTGTAGCTTAGGGTCCTTTGAATAGTACTATGGAGAGTGACGTCTCCCGGTCATGGTTAGTCGCGCTAACCACAATCTGGAGGATTTATGGCCGCATAGAACCGGATAACGAAATTAGGGGCGTGTACAATTGTCATGGTTTGGTTACGGCTCATGTAGGAACATATTATTTGTATTCCTAGCTAGTTTATAAATGGGTCAACAATTCTTATTCTGATATCACATACAACTGGAACTATTTACGAACAATTGAATTTTTCAAAGATCTATTTGATTTAAACCTGTGAACTCACCAACCTAGTGTTGACAATTTTAAGTATGTTTTTCAGGAAATTGAACGTGATCGCAAGGTTAGCAATGTAGATTACATGCATGCACGATGGATACAACTTTTGGGGGATTTCTCTTGTATAACTCATTGTAATAGAGTCATATTTGCGAAATCTTCACTTTTTGTAAACTCAATTTACATTTTGGAATGCAAAACTTTAAACTTGTTTATGTATCCATTTATCATGTATGTGTTTGCGGTAATCATATGCTTTGGAAACCATGTAATGTTACGCCTCGCATTTCCGCCTTGGCGGGGTGTGACACTTTAACATCCTGTTCTTTAGCTTCCAGAACATCCCTGACCTACTTAGTTAATTGCTATGCTTGCCTAGATTTGACAGAGGCTTTCATTGAAGAAGTGTAACAGTTTTTGGCCTCTTGTTGATCATTGTTGATTTTCACCACTCCCCAAGGGGTCGGCGTCTTGATACATTGGTGATATGTTGAGTGTACTGCTTTCATGTCGTGTATCCAGGGTCTTCCTAGAATAATGTTATAGCAAGATAAAGAATCGATAACACAAAACTTTTGTATAGAATTTACCCCCTCGATGTAGATTGGTAGTTTGACTTCTCCGACCGTGTTTTTAACCTCTCCACGGAATCCTACTAATACTGAGGATTTCGAGATGATCTTGGGATCCGGGGTCCCCATTTTTTTAGGACTTCATGCTGGATAATATTTACAGAGCTTCCTCCGTCGATCAGTATCCTGCGAATGAAGTGGTTCGCAATGTATAGTGTAATCACCAGTCCATCGTGATGAGGATCCTGTACTTCATCTCTGTCATCCTCGTCGAAACATATCACCTTTTCTTCAGTTAAGCTGGAGGTTTTGATAGGTCTGTCCCCATTCTCTATTTTTGCTTCTTTGACATTCCTTTTTGCTGCAGAGTAAGAAGTACCACAAATGTTAGATCCACTAGATATAAAACCTATTACCTTGGTATCCGACGGTGGGGATTTGGCTCTCTGCGGGATCCTCTCAAGATCCTTAGCCTTGTTCTTTACTTTGCCTAGAAATTCTTTGAGATATCCCTTGCTCAGGAGATAGCTTATTTCCTTCCTCAAAGCAATACAATCCTCAGTCACATGGCCAAAGTCTTCGTGGAATGCACACCACTTGGACTTGTCCTTTCCTCCTTAGTTCCTCTCAAATTTGCGAGGCCACCTGGCTTTTTCTCCAATATCATGCATAGTAAATAGTAAACCAGTTGTATCAAGAGAAAAACTGTATTCAGACAACTTAGGATATTCTTCCTCATCTTCGTCATCTTCTACAGCGTTGACCCTGTGATTGTCCGGCTTAGAATACGGTTTGGATATGTATGATTTAAAAGGTGCGAATTTGGCTTTTCGGTTTGGTTGAGTGTAGCTGTTCGGAGCATCTACCCTTTGTTGGATCTTCTTATCATCCTCCAGCCAAATGAACCTTAGTGCCCGGTTCCTAACTTCATCGAGATTCCTGCAAGGATTCATGACAAGGTCTTCATAGAATTGAGAATCCTTCCTTAGTCCCATCTTGAATGCTTGGACAGCAGTGGCGATGTCAAGTCTCGGGATATCCAGGGATTCTCGACCAAATTTGCTGACATAGTCTCGGAGGGATTCTCCGGGATTCTTAATTATCCAGTATAAGTCACTTGTTAACCTTTCGAAAGTTCTACTACAAGAGAATTGATTGTTAAACATGTTAATTAAATGAGCAAATGAAGTAATGGAATATGGAGGAACATTAAGTAGCCATTTCAAGGCTGATCCTGTTAAGGCAGAGCCGAAGCCGTTGCACAGACAAGCTTCCTTCAGGTCCAAAGGGATGTGGTTGATCTACATACTTTCTCTGTATTGCACCACATGTTCCTCAGGATCTGTAGTTCCGCCATATAGTTTCATGTTGGGAGTCTGGAAGCGCTTGGGGATCTAAACATCACAAATTGGTGGAGCAAATCTAGAGATCTTGTGACTGGTAGAAGACATCTCCGGTATCGGTTGGACCACTCCTGGTACGCTGGAGATCATTTCTCTTAATTTCTTCAACTCCTTGGCCATGGATGGAGTGATCCCTGTATCCTGCGTAAATTTGTTAGTATTGGAAAATTGATTGAAAGTGTTACCGTTCTCAGGATTTTGGGATGATGATCCCGGAGTAACTCCAAGATCCTGATTTGTTGTAACTCTAACAGCTGGAGTTGGGCCAGCTGTAGTGATTCCAGAATGCATGGGAAGAAAATATCCCCTATGGACTCCTGGGGATCCCGAATAATTAAAATCCAAGATCCTTGACTTCAACGGGGTCGTCACTTCCATCGGTTTCTTGGATTCTTTGACCCTTTCAAGCTCTCTGAACAACATCTGAATAGTTTTCTTCTGTTGTTCCATCTGTTGCTTCACTTCTGAGAACATATTGAGGATATCATCATTTGAATCTAGCATAGGTCCTTCAACAGGTGTCCCGGATCCCCAAAAACCCGCTGAAACAATCTTTTTCGATTGACTATCATTTTTCTTTTGGAATGACGGAGGGGGAGGAATAGGGTTGTTAAACCCAGAGCATGAAGATGGAGCAGAGACAGAAACATTTTTGGATTGGGATGACATTTTTGAAATCAGTTTGGAAAGATAGTGATTGAACAAAAACTTTAGTAAAGATTTGAGGATAAAAAGCACCATTCGCCCCACGGTGGGCGCCAAATTGTTTTGGGTAAAAATTATTTAAACTAACTTTGTAACCAAATTTCGTAAGTGAGGTAGTGTGCTTGTAAAATCAATGTGAAACAATACAAAACATAAAGAGTGACACGGTTGTTTACGAGGAAAGCTCTTGATCGTTCAAGATCTCCGGCATAAAACCTCGGGAGGTGACAATCGACACCTGCCTCGTTTCTTCAATAAATGATAAAGAATTACAAGTGTTAAGCAACAAATGATCGAATACTAAGTGTTACAGAGCTTCTCGCGAGTGTTTAGTAATGCTAAGTGAATTGTGAGTTGCTAATCGATCAAGCCGCTGATTAAATACAAAAATGATCCTAACTAACTTTCCAAGGATCCCGGAGCATTACTCGGTCTTCAAATATGACCGTTATTGAACTTCTCTTGCAAGTTTTACACGTTCTCTTTGACTTCTCATCCGATTTTTCAAGGACAAAACGAGTCAACACGTTTTACCTGCACATATAAAAGAAATAGAGGACAAATAGCCGTTAGTAGCATTAATATTCAGGATACCGAAGTTACAAGGATCTTGGATTCTGGATCATGCATCATTCAGGATCCTGCTCAAAATTTAACCCATAACAATATACATGAACGAAGATAAATGAGTGACGTTCACAAAAGTAAATGAACGAACGAGACACATGTTCATGTTCGTGTGTTTAATTAAATGAACAAAAATTTATGTTCATGTTTGTTCGTTAATTAAATGAAGAGTTAATTACACAGATGGTCCCTGTGGTTTGTGAAAAGTAACAAGTATGGGTATTAAGGGTTTCAAGTTGCAAGTATTAGTATTATGTTTCGATTTTTTAGCAAAATTGGGTATTAAGACTAACTTCTGTTAAATTTAGGTAAAATGACCAAAATGCCTTTTAACAACTATTAACGTTCATTGCTGCAACTATTAATGGCTTGAATTTCTTTAATTTTGTGCTCCGGGACCAGACATAAAATCCGAGCGTATCCGTTGCCGCAAGTGCTGCTCCGTTTGAATACCCAAAACAATTTTGTTGAATTAGGTTGCTCGTCGCCCACTGGTGCCGACGGAATTCGGTTCACAACTGGTGGTTGTGGTGGAGGTGGGGGTGGAGACTGTTGTTTGATTTGTGCCAGAATGATTTTGCCTTCGGAGAAAAGCTCGTCGACGTGGTTGTGGTTAGGGTTTTGTTGGACACAGAAATTGAAATCGGAGGATGGAGAGAGTGATCGGAGGAGTTGTTCAACATGGACGGGATCAAATTAGGAGAATGAAATTCTAAGGCTCATGGTTATGTTGTTGCTGGCGCCGGAGTTGGTGAAATGAGAGTTGGATTTATATAAGGTTTTTGTTTTTATTTTTATTTCTTTTATTTCATTTTAAGTAAATTACATAAGTGTTCCCAATATTGATTATATAAATGGCCTCTTTGATTATATAAGGGTATTTAGGTCATTTTAGCAAAACTTAACATAAAAACTAACGGAAGTTAGTCTTAATACCCAATATTGTTACAAAATCAAAACATAATACCCATATTTGCAACTTGAAACCCTTAGTACCCATACATGTTACTTTTCACAAACCACATAGACTATCCATGTAATTACTCTTAAATAAATAACATAAACGAACTTTCCGTCAAATGGTTCACCAACAGTTTGTTGAGCGTTCGGTTCCTTCACATGCCTAATATGCACCAATGAGAGATATGTGGGTGATAGCATGTCAACACAAGAGAAAACCAAGATGTAGAGTCGAGGTGGTAGAGTCGCGGCTGTGTGGTGGACTGGTGGCTGAGGTTTATCGTAAAGGAGTAAGGTGTTGGATCCGACTATGTAATTATAAAAAATAAATAAAATAATGATTTTAATATTTAAACCATGGTTTTAATATTATATATATATATATAGATAGAGAGAGAGAGAGATAAACTAATTCGCACACCCTCCTAGATCTACATCTTTTTAGTCATAATAGGACTTGAACCTTCAACCTTTTAGGGAGAGACACTTTTGTTACACACATTGATACCATTAAACTACAAGCCAATTGGTGTGTGTATATTGTTGGAAAATTTAGTGAAAAAGTGGGTCTTCACTAACTTTGTACACAAATAATTATATGTAATTGCGATTAATATAATTATTATTTTGTGGGTTTGTATTCTATGATGTGAAAGCTTCACAATGAAGCAAACTGTGTCCAAAACGGAGGTAAGATAAATGATATATCAATGCTCGAAATTGAGTGGTTGTAATGAATAATTTGGAACTTTGGTGATTATAGTAGGAAATTGTTGTAATTTCTTGATTAATCTTTGTCATAAAGCAATATAGTTGTTTTTTTAACTCATAATTCATGACATGAATCAAGTTGAGGTTTTGGCTTGTCTCATAAATCCATATTAAAGTACTTTATGTTTACTACAAATTAAAATGTGGAGTTATGTCATATTAAACTAGTTTAATTATGGTTAATACAAATTAAAAATATGGAGTCATGGTTTTTATTTTGTGTGTAAGGCCCCAAACCAGGCACCCTACAGTTGGTTCTCATAACTGGTTATACTCTTTAAAAGCACTTTTAACTTTCATTTAAATAAACAGCGAAAGTCTTTATCAAAATAATGTTATCTTTAAACACGTTAACTTTCACAACGTTACCTGACGAATGCATGCGCACCAACCCGAGTAGCCCCGCTCCTAAGCCCAGATACCTCATCTAGCAGACTCACCTACAAAACAATCTAACGTACATACAAAGTTAGCTACGCTGAGTGAGTTCTAATAGTTTAAATTAACAAAAGCCAACTCGTCTCATTCATTGTTTATCTCACTCAAGACCCTCCGGTCATTAGAAAAGAGTTGTATAGATTTTCATCATCTAAGTAACTCTCGTTATTTTATAATATCCCAAAGGATTCACCACCCCAGACTCTACCACCATTTTAACTCAGTAAGCCTATCTAACATAGAACGATCCTACTTTTCTGATAACTCACAATTTACCATACATATTAACCATACACTGTTTAACTCATCCAACTTCTAGACACCGACATACCAGTCCTAACCAGGACACTCATTAACCAACTGACTCAACAATTGTACAACATGTACTCATCCTGACACAACGGTCAATCTAACTCGACACACCACATTGACTCCATCTATTTATCACATCAATATCATATCATACACAATTAATATAACTCATCACTTGCATGCAATTTAACAGATATAGAAGCTCACAAATACATACATCATCACTGCACCACCGTCAGGGTTACCCCCATCGGGATAATCATCATAGGCTCAGCTCTACCCTTGTTACATGGCCCCGCCACTAAACATAGAGACACATTCATCATCTATCATGACTACCCCAGCCACCACACGATGACAACATCATCTACCATACGGTGACTAACACATCACCCACACGATGACTGCCAGATCACACATACAATGATGACCCCGAAGGACTCACTATTAGCTGTATACACTGACAACAATGCAAGCACACAAAGCAACACATATATACACATGACACTACCTGGACATGTACTACGACTCACCACCATTTACGGATCACTTACGTGTGTAATCCAACGCTTACTTAGACGTATCCTCATAACGTCTAGACACATTACCCAACTTTTTCAGAATAGGAAATTATACGACACACAAACACTACACCGGCCTATAGCCCGTACATACTAAGGACACCACATAGACCCATGCAATGCCATACCCGTCGTGTCACAGGGACAATGACACAATACCCACAAACTCAAGCACATGACGCACAATGGCATACTAGCACCTACATGACTCGTTAATGAACATCGTACAGGTTCCCATGCTAACTCTCCTTATATAACCATCACATGTTTTAACTAAATTCCCGACTCACCCCGACTAACTCATAAGATGACACACACAGATCATCACAACTCTTGTTCACCCACCCTAAGGACCCCATAACGCCTCAGCTTCTTTATTACATAACAATCTCATAAAAACTTCAAGTTTAAATCATAACTTGCAACACGTTCGTTTAGTAATACATGTGAGTATGTACGATAGCCCCAAAACAGTAAAACGTTAAAAATAGGGGATTAGAAACTCCCCCGTAACGCTGAGTCTTAGTCCTTGCTCTTCAACTCGTCCGTCCTCGCTCAAATCCCAAACCTGACAAACGCGTGATCACATGATCAGAATACGTTCTAAACATACGTTGTATAACTTATAAATAAGTAAACCATAATACTTCGTCTTGACTACTCGCCCTTCCGGTTTACCGAACCCTTATCTCCTAAGCTTGCACATCGGATCGTCCTTGACTCGCTTGGAAACCGAGTACCCGAACCGGTTCCTAAACATGCATGCATGCAAGTGGCTTTGCCATGCAAACCTTAATTCAGACGACACGCGCGTGCTAGTCGGGTTTCACATACGTATGCATGTCATGCAAACGAACCCTTAGCCGGGTTCACGATTGCCGTTGTACGAGACCAACTCGTCACTCACCGTGTTCCCCGTCGGGCAGCCCTAGCCGAACACCCCAACACCACCTGAGTGTCGTCGTTCTCCACTGTCACACCCCCAAATTCCACTAACGGAGTTTTACCGTTATGGTAGGTGACAACCAGGATCTTAGACATCAGTTACTTCAAACGACACTACATGGGACTTGAAATGTAATAACATAGAAGATCAAGGTTCAGAGTGTATATGCGGAAGCGTTAAACGAAAGTAAATGCGTAAAACAACGCGCCCAAATCCAAATACAAACGAAACATAAAGATTATTCAATAGATAATTATTTCAATTATAGTCCAAGACACATGCATGACTTAACGTGATCCTGAGTGCCAACCTGAGAAAACATGTAAGAAAACGAGTCAACACTAGGTTGGTGAGTTCACAGGTTTCAATCATTTCAAATAAAGCATTTGCGGATTATGTACATTCAATATGTATATCAATAGGTTGCATGCCTATATTCATGTTTTGCTAAAGCGCTTGCATCCGAAATTGATGGTGTGTTTGTTTGTTTGCCTCCAGTCAGGTCTATCAACTCTGACTAATGTGTTAAGGTCAATATAACACCCGTTCGACCTCCAATCGAGTTAGCGCGACTAACGCGGGTGGGGTTTGTCAAACCCAGTAGTACTACCAAAATTACCTCGCTCATACCATATTAACGGTCCGATGTGTGTGAGGAATTTTCATGATAGTGTGTTACGCTTAGCCTCAACAGTGATATCATATGAATTACAATAACCCAAAAAGGGTTGTGACATGTTTTCTCCCCCAAATAAAAACAGTAAAAGGGGCCGTGAAACTCACATGCGTTGCGTAGTAGGTAATATCACACAAGTATGAGATTTGAAATATCAAGTATTAGCCTGCACGGCTTACGTATGCCCAAGAATTATAAACACATAAGTTAGGGACGAATGGGATTTGTGACGACAACACGAAAGTTAGAACATCTTAACGCTTTCAAAGGATTTAAGAGTAGACGAACGTGTCTACGGAATTATATAAATTTCTTAATTTAATTATTAAGGGAAAGCGTTACATGTCGTACGTTAGTAACGAAATAAATAAATATATAAGTAAATACATTCATACGTTAAAGTTGTTTACAAAAGTTAGGAAAATAATATAATTTAATATATTATTTTTAGGTTCGTATGATTAATAATAATCATTGTGGCAAAAATAATAAATATATTACTTTTAATCGAATGTTTAAACGTGGGTAAATAATATTACAATCATATTATTAATTAGTTTAAAACGTCACACGAGATAATTAAACGAGTCGAAATAGTATAATTTATATATTATTTTATAACATGAGTTACGGGTTGAAAATAATATAAACATATTATTTTATACGAAGTTAGGGTTTGAAAATAATATAAATATATATTTTTTAAAAGTGGGAAATAATAATAGAATAGGTTATAAAACCAAACCCGAGCCTACGGGTGGTTTCCGGGGTTGAAACAATTTAATATGATATTATAATGATAATGGAAAAGGTTTTATATAAAAATAATGCTTAAAAAATGGCTAGAAAAATAAAAACAGTTGGTGGGGTTCGAACCCGGGTCTCACCCACACCAACACAACACTTTAACCACTCTACCAGCTAGGGCAATTACAACAAGCTTAGGACCCGAATGGTTTTAATCACAAGTTCCAGAGAATCCCTCTCCCATAACCATTCGCGATCGGTCAAAGCCAAAACCCACCGATTCGATCGCGATTTCATAAGGTGACCTGGGGGTTTTGATAATCTGGTTATAACGAATCTATGCGTGAGTTTATTTGCAAAATCGTTGAAAATAAAACCGTTAATTACCCGAATTAAATCCCGAAACCCTAGATTAGAAACCACAAATCAAAATGGTCGAATTCGATAGTATTAACAGCTGAATTCATGGGGCTTTTAAAGAGTGATGTATTGCGAATCTAACCATATAAGTTAATTAGATTGAAATCGTGTGTAGATTAGGATTCGATTAAACCAAGATCGCGATGAACCCTAGAATCAATTCGGGTTCAATTTGATGATATGAGCCCTGGATTTCATAGGGCTTTCAATCCAGGCATTGAGACGACACTAAGGGTGTGTTCATTTTTATTATTTGATATCAGATTGATAGCGTTCGACTAAAACGAAATCCGTATGAACCCTAGGTTTCGATTGAGTTGAATCCGATAATATGAACCCCAATTAGGTTAGGGTTATTGCTCCATAGACTGAAAAGAAAGTGATGATGTAAGAATTTACCAGAATGTGATCCGGATTGATAGCGTCCGACTAAAACGAGTGTCGTCGGCAACGAGGTTGATCTCCGACGATTCCCACAGCTTCTCCGGTCGAATTGTCGTGCGTAACAGTTTCAGGGAGTAGCGATTTAGGTGAGAGTGAATTCGATTTGTGAAAACAATACTCAAATTCTTTGAATTTGATAAAGGGGGCGACAGTTTCGACGTTTACGACTTGATTAACCTTAATTCGATTTAATTCTTGTGTAATGATGGTGTTAATTGCTCAATGATGGTCGATTAATGGCTATAACATGCATATCGGTTACGGATTTAAGTAGAAACGATCGTGAACCTTGAATTTGAATTGAGGTTTGCGATTTTGACTTTCAAAAGTCAACTAAGGATAAAACAAACCGAATTTTGACTTTGCTTAGTCATCAGATAGGGTTTAGAGGTTTGGTCCTTGCTGTTTGAATTTAGATGTTGACGGGATTAGACCCTGAGGTTAGATTTTGTTAAATAAGTTAAGATTTAACTGGATTGAGCTAACGGGGTTAAGTTTTTAACAGAATATTTAACGGGATTATTAACGGAGTTAACATGAAAAGTCGGATTGTCACATCATCCCCTAGTTGAAAGAATATTCATCCCGAAAATTAAAATAATAAAAAAAATTCAGAGGTGTCACATCATTCCGTAGTTGAAAGAATTTTCGTCCCGAAAATTAAAATAGTACCTTAAGAGTTTGAAGTGGACTGCTTGAACAGATGCGGATACTTGCATATCATCTGATCCTCACGCTCCCATATGAATTCCGGTCCGCGTTTCGAGTTCCAACAAACTCTGACAATAGGGATTTTACTGCCTTTCAGCGTTTTGACTTCCCTGTCCATGATTTCTACTGGTTCTTCAACGAACCGCAGTTGTTCATCGACGTGTACTTCTTCAAGAGGAACCGCGAGTGTTTCGTCTGCTAGACATTTCTTTAAGTTCGAGACATGAAAGACATTGTGCACACCACTAAGTCCTTTAGGTAGGTCCAACTGATACGCTACTGGGCCAATTCTCTTCACTATCTTGAACGGTCCAACATAACGAGGATTCAGTTTGCCTCGCTTCCCAAGCGAATTACACCTTTCTAAGGTGAGACTTTGAGTAGAACCATGTCACCTACTTGAAACTCTAAAGGTTTACGACACTTATCGGCGTAGCTTTTTTGACAATCGCGAGCTGCCGCCATACGGTTTCGGATTTGAATGATCTTTTCAGAGGTTTCGAATACCAGTTCGGGACCTATAAGTTGGTTATCCCCAATTTCAACCCAACAGATAGGAGATCGGCATTTACGTCTGTACAATGCCTCGAATGGTGCCGCCTTGATGCTAGTGTGATAACTGTTATTGTAGGAGAACTCCACCAGAGGCAGGTGGGACTCCCAAGTGTTACCGAAATCGATCACACAAGCTTGTAGCATGTCCTATAAGGTTTAGATGGTACGTTCCGTTTGACCATCGGTTTGCGGATGATATGCTGTACTTATGTCTAGATGTGTGCCTAAGGCTTTTTGCAATACAGTTGTTCTTCCTTAGCCTTTATCCAACAACTCCTGTAGTTGTGTCGATAATTCTTGCAGCTCACTAGGTGCAAGTCGGTAGGGTACCCGAGCAATAGGCGCTGCTCCGGGTGTTAAATCAATTTGGAACTCAACATGTCGATGCGGTGGAAGACTAGGCAAGTCTTCAGGAAGTACTTTCGGGAAATCACGAACGATCGGTATATCTTCAATCCTCTTTTCTTCAGATGGCAGTTCGGCGACGAGAGCCAAAATAACAGTATGTCCTTTGCGTAGACATTTATGTTCTTTCATGAAAGATATGATGCCCATAGCAGCACCACTCCTTTCGTCATGGACAGAGAGGGTTTCTCCATCAGGAAGAGGAAGGTGAACGATTTTCTCACGACAGACAATCTCGGCTTGGTTCTTAGATAACCAGTCCATTCCGACAATTACGTCGAAACTACCTAGTGTGACTGTCATGAGATCAATGTCAAATTTATGACTAGCCAGTTCAAGTTTACAACCCTTAAGAACATGGGTTGCTTCTATTATTTGTCCACCGGCTATTTCTATGGTGTATTTGTCCTCTAACAGGGTTGGGGTTTTTCTTAGTAGGTTACTAAGTTTATTAGTCATAAAACTCCTATCAGCACCGGTGTCAAATAGTACATAAGCAAAATAGTTGTTTAAAAGGAACTTACCGGTAACCACATTGTGGTCATAACAAGCTTCTCCGGATCCTAGCACAAAGGCTCGCCCCTTTGAACCATTCCCTCCATTATTGCCCTGGTTGTTATTATTGCCTTGGTGGTTGTCGTTGTTGTTGTTGTCATTGCCACCCTTCTTTAATTGTGGACAATCCTTTCGGAAGTGTCCCTCTTTTCCATATTCAAAACAACCCTTGGTAAGACCCGGTTGTTGAAAGGGCTGCTTGGCTTGTAGTTCCCCTCTGCAGTCTTTGGCAGCATGGCCCACCTTGCCACACCGCTGGCAACGGTTTTTGTCACAAGAACCGAAGTGGTGGTAATTACATTTGCTACACCTGGGGTGTCTCCCAGTATAACCACTCTGATGCCGACCCGAAGAGGTCGACTGGTTGAAGTTCTTCGTAGGTTCAAACCTACGCTCTGGTGGTTGCTGTGGCTGATTCGGCTGAAATCCCATGTTGCTATTGCTACTGTCAGACTTCCTTTTGTTGTTTTCAGTAGACTTGGATGCTGACTTCCTGGGAGGTAGTGTCGCTTGGGTAACAACTTGGTCCGTCAGTTTATGAGCAAGACAAATGGTTTGTTGGATGGTAGTGGGGTTGGATGAAGTAACCATGCTCTGGATTTGTGGTACTAATCCACTGATGAACATTTCTATCCGCTTGTAAGGTGGTGTAACCATGTGAGGACACATCCCCGCTAGCTCGTGCGAGCAAGTAGTGTAGAGTTCTATTTCAGAACCCTCCATTTTCAGATTCCAGAATTCTCCGTCGAGTTTCTGAATCTAATCTCGGGGACAGTACTCTTCCTTCATCATGATCTTGAAATCTTCCCATGGTGATGCATTAGCCATGTCCAGACCTAGCATCTGGACCTGTGCATTCCACCACGTGAGGGCGGGACCCTCTAAACTTCCCGATGCAAATTTGACTCGGTCGGCTATAGGGCAGTTACACATGGAGAACACAGATTCAATCTTTTCAAACCATCGGAGTAATCCGACAGCTCCTTTAGCTCCATTGAATGTGTGGGGCTTGCAGTCCATAAATGTCTTGAAGTTACAGACATGCTGATTGTTCTGTGGATTGTTCGCTTGCCCTGCAATGTGTGCTGCTAAGGCTTCAGCAACACTGTCATTAATCAACGCAGCCAGTTCGGCTGGTGTCAGGTTTATATTTCCACGACCACCGTTGCGACCGCCACATCCACGTCCGGCCATGATTATTCATACTCACAAACACAAGAAATGAGTAAATACATCGCATATTAACATCATTCAAGTGTAAGCAA
This sequence comes from Smallanthus sonchifolius, assembly GCA_023525975.1. Lineage (NCBI taxonomy): Eukaryota > Viridiplantae > Streptophyta > Magnoliopsida > Asterales > Asteraceae > Smallanthus > Smallanthus sonchifolius. Next base: position 41,489,261 of record CM042019.1, on the reverse strand, counting down.
ACAGAAGGAGATGTGTAAAGACATGCAGGTTTATGATTATAGTACGAGGCTAACTTAAATCATAAGGCCATAGAATAAATAACTCAACGCAAACAGTCCACTAAGATTTTATTAGAATGGGAACATCCTTACCCATTTAGGTTTTTATTTAAAACATAAAGAAATGACAAGATAAGATAGAATAGAATGAAATATCAAGCTCCACTGCCGGCGAATGAGATGACTGACTCAGCATCATCATCCTCTACTTCCTCGGGCTCATCCTCAGGCTTAAAATCTGGCACTTTAGCTGGCTCTAAAGTAGCTACAAGTTGTATCTCTAACTCTCCAATTCTCTCCTGAGATTCTACCTCAGCCTCCTCGAGTACATTCACTCTAGCCTGTAACGCCCTTACCTTGTCCACTAATGCATTATGCAAGTGGTCAGTGCCTGCCAGTTCTGCTACTAGCAGTGTAACATTTCTGATTTTTAGTATCGGTATTTCAATTCAATGTAATACATTTCAAACTCAATTCGAGAGCACTGTTTTGTTTCTTTTCGTACCATCAATTTAATACTATATTTCAATGCAAATCCGCAAATTTTACTCGGTTATATCCTATTAAAACAATACATAAGTATCTGATTGTACAATTATGGCAAAAGACTAAAGTTACAAGGTCTGATGTTGAAAAATAGCAAGAAACCCTAATAGGCACGGTCGCGCCTCGTTCTGGAACGGTCGCGCCGAGTGCTTTGGCACGGTCGCGCGACTTGCTTTGGAACGATCGCGCCTGGTGCCTTAGCACGGTCGCGCCGCATATGGGCACGGTCGCGCCTAGTACCAGCTGAAACGTAAATACAGTTTTAATCGCCCGATCGTTGAGTTCCGTAACCGGTTTACACTTAATTACCATTAACAAAAGCAATAACATATTCAATTACAACAAACGTCTCAGTTTAATTCTATTAGACTCAAAAATCTCTCAAACATTTCAAAGAAAACACAAACCCTCCTTTCGATCCGAATTCTCTCAATCAAACAACAAATTCACGCTACTCAGTCCTCACTAAAACTACTGGACTCTCTGGTTTAGCCGGGATTGCAGCAGAAGACGCCGGAAGCCGTTCGCGACGTTGCCGGAACAAGTCTCTACCGTACTCCATCGATTCGCCATTATTCCGGGTAATTGAAACCTCGTCCTCTATCGATTTGGTCTTTAGATCAAAAGCCCCATGTTAATTTGGGCTTCCAATATGGAAATCATCTTAAACCCGAATCTAGTTTTCGTTCAAAAATGATTTAATCGAATCCGACTCTAGACACGTTTTAAATCCAATTAATCTATGCAAAAAGACTCGAAATAATCTAATGGGTAAAAGCCCTATGATTTCCAACCCTGTTATTATAAGAGTTAGTCAAATCGTTCCTGATTTGGAACAGACGCGGTCGCACTAATCATCTAGCACGATCGTGCCTCATGAGACGCGGTCGTGCCGACTATCAGCGCGGTCGTGTCCTGCAGACCAGACCCAATCATGCCCTATGGCAAATCTCAGTCGTGTCTAAGAATCATAGACACGATCGTGCCTAGCCAAGGCACGGTCGTGCCTAATGATTTAGTTAGTCAAGCCCTCTGTTTGATCAACACGGTCGCGCCCTGACTAGCATGGTCGCGCCCGTGGTTCTAGCACGATCGTGCCCTTTCCAGGCACAGTCGTGTGTGAGTTAAACTTTTGAAAAAAATTATAATTTTATACATTTTTCAAACAATAAATATTTCTGATTAAATTACAAAATAAAAATAGTTGATGCATTTAATTCTATCAAATATTTAATCTTAGAATCAATAGAAAATTATTTATTTAGAGTTTATAAAAATTTACAATTATTATTAAACCTTTCATTTAAAGAGTATTCAAATAGTTAAGTTATATTTTATAAATAAATAAATAAAGAAATGATTATTTATTTAATTTATATTTAAACAAAAACAATTAATTAGTTATACTAACTTATAACCAATACTTACAATGTTTTCATAAACAATAGTTATTTACATTACTTATTTAATTATTCAAACTCAAACCTTAATCAAAATATTTTAAAAATATTCTCTCAAACTTTATATTTTTTATTCAATACTTTCAATTACAAATCAATGACTTTTACACAAGCCCAAATGCAAATTTAGAATTAAACTCTTGTGCACACTATTAATACCATATACATTACACTTTAGGTTAACTTGTGCATTTCAAGGATATTTATTCTATCTAGTACCTTTGTTAGCAACGCCTTCAAACCAAGTGAGTATACATAGCCCCTTTTACTCTTTTACATTTTTTTGGGGTGAAACATGAACACTACTCAAACTACTGTTTACATTTACACAAACAACACAAGTACAAATCCTATTTACATTCATGTGTGCAATTTGAGCTTTATGCCCGAGTGCTATTTGTGCTGACTTTTGTGTGCGATTTATGTGCAATCATTAACTATTCAAGCCGACGGTTTTCAATGATAGATCTATTGAGTCTGACAAACCCACCCAGATTGGGGTGATTGATACCGACAACACAATTTTGCATGCTAGTTACAAAGGTTTGATTGTACTTGGTTACACAATAGCTGCTCCCTATAAATGCCTTATTTATCATGTTATGTAAGGATTTGTTTTACAACTATATTCTATCTATATACAAACCTGTGTTATACTCACCAACTTTTAGTTGACTTTATTTTATTCATGTTTCAGGTCCTAATATGTGAGATTGATCAAGATGTGCTACATATAGGCTTGGACTTAGTTAAAATAAATAAAGAACTTATGTATTTCAATTATGTTTCTTTTCTTGGAATTGCTTTTGATTGAATGTTTGTAATGGAATTTGACAATTAATATATTTCAATTTAGTTAACCTTGTGCTTATGAACAGTCTACATGTCCCGCCCCGATGATTCCGCCATCGGTCGGGGTGTGACAGATTGGTATCAGAGCCTTGGTTATAGGGAATTAGGTTATTATACACCTTGACCTAGACTATAACTTTAGGACACCTACTTATGCTATGTTTCATGATTTCATGTTATATGCTACATGCTATATGTTATATGTTATGTGTTACATGCTATGTGCTACATGCTTAATATGATTAGTTATTATTGTATTTGATAACTTAATTGTTAAAAACCCATGACTTATTAGTATATACTTAAATGATAAATTAGATAAACAATATCCTTTCCTATATCCTAAAACCTTATAATATTCTTGTCTTCTTCTTTATCTTTATCTTTCTAAGCATGTGGAAAACTTCATGAAGCTAAATTCAAAAAAAAAAAAAAAAAATTATTTTTCCTCGTTAAGGTTTTTAAGCTTTGTTAATTATTTGAGGACACGTGCAATCTGGAAAAGTGACACCTGTATTTTGGGTTTTCTGTCCAGGAAAGCATTTTGCATAAATCCCAATCAACCGAGGGACCCGTATGCTTTCTTGGGAATTCTCGAGATAAGTGTTTACTTATAGGCTAAAGCATGTCTCCTTGAAAATTATATAAGTTTAATTAACCTTAATGTGTCATAGTATTCGAGTGATTTTATCACTATTTGAGTACAATCCAAACTATGATTATCTATTTATTTTGTTATCTTATTCTATTAAATCCAAACAATCCTCATGAGTTCTTACATCTTTTCTTGTCTTGTAAAAATATGTAGAATGCCTCCTCGTCGTGCTCCCGCGGCCAACACCAATACCGACATTGCTGCTATTCTTTCACAACTCGTGACACAACTCACTCAAGCTAATAGTGCCACCAATGGCAACAATGATGGAAATGGTAGTAATAGTGGTAATGCTGGTAATGGTGGAAATGGTGGTAACAACCCATCTCAATGCACCTTCAAGCATTTCAACTCGTGTAATCCCCTCAAGTTCTATGGTACCGAAGGAGCTACCAGACTCCTTCAATGGTTCGAAAGCATTGAGAATACCTTTCTCAATAGTGACTGCCCCGACAACCTTCGTGTTCGTCATGCCACAAGTGTCCTACAAAAACGGGCACTCACGTGGTGGAATGGGGAAAAGAGAAATCGAGGTGTGGATGTGGCAATGGCCTTACCTTGGGATGAGGTTAAAAGTCTAATGACCGAGGAATTCTGTCCTCGAAATGAAGTAAAGAAACTTGAAGCCGAATTTTGGGATCTTGCCCAAGATAGTGGTGAAAACTTGGCGTATACAACTCGGTTCCATGAGTTGAGTCTTCTTGTGCCCCACATGGTCACTCCTTTGTCCCGCTGTATTGAAAAGTATATTGGGGGACTACCTAGGCAAATTCAAGATACTGTCCTAGGAAGGAATCCCGCAACACTTGAGGATGCTATCCGCTTATCTGCCACCTTAACTGATAACCATGTGAAGGCGGGGACTCTTACTAAAAAGGGCGCAAAGAAAGTCTCCGACACTGCAATTCCTTCCACCTATAACAAAGAAACCACAACTGAACCCTCCCGCAATAATAGGAAATGGAAGACTAGAAACTATGCTGTGGTCACTCCTGCTATCCCTGTTAACCAAGCTGCACCTATGGTTCAAGCACCGGCCAAAAAGCCATATGTTGGGATCTACCCTCTTTGTGCCACATGCAACTATCATCAACCCTAAAACCTCCCATGTCGCCTTTGCACTCATTGTGGGAAATATGGCCATACTATCAATGTTTATAGGGCCAAGGCTCTTGCGGGCCAAATCAACCCCCAAGTGGCTAATCAAGGTGTACCCGTTATTGCAAATGGGCGAGCATGTTATGAGTGTGGCAACCCGAACCATTTCCGTGATCAATGCCCAAAGTTAGTCAATGCTAGACAAGGTGGAGCTCGTGGGCGTGCTTTCAACATAAACGCCAATGAAGCTCAAGCCAACAATGACGTGGTCAATGGTACGTTTCTTGTTAATAGTCAATATGGCTCCATTTTATTCGATACCGGTGCCGATAAAAGTTTTGTGTCACTTAATTTTGAACCTTTACTTGCAAAGACACGATCCCAATTTGAGAAAACCTTCACCGTTGAAGTAGCAAATGGTGACTCCCTTACAATTGAATCCATTATCTATGATTGCTCTTTAGAACTTAATGATCACACATTCCCAATCAACCTTGTTCCAATGCCACTAGGGAGCTTTGATATCATCATAGGCATGGATTGGCTATCGAATCATCATGCCGAAGTCATTTGCTTTGAGAAGTGTATTCGAATACCTCTACCATCGGGAGAAACGTTGAGAGTCTTTGGTGAAAAGCCTTGCAAAGGGCTTAAATTAATGTCATGCACTACTGCTCAAAAGTAATTACGAAAGAAGTGCGTGGCCTTTTTGGCCCATATCGTTCAAAAGGATGTTAAAAAGAAGAGTATTCAAGATATCCCCATTATCCGAGATTTTTCTGAAGTATTCCCCGAAGACTTATCCGGTCTTCCACCCGTTCGTCAAGTAGAATTTCGCATTGATCTTGTGCTCGGAGCTAACCCCGTGGCTAGAGCTCCTTACCGTCTTACACCTTCTGAAATGCAAGAACTTGCAAGTCAACTTCAAGAGCTCTCCGATAAGGGATTCATTCGTCCAAATCATTCATCGTGGGGTGCACCCGTCTTATTCGTCAAAAAGAAGGATGGATCATTTCGCATGTGTATTGACTACCGCGAACTCAACAAGCTTACTATAAAAAACCGTTATCCCTTACCTAGAATTGATGACCTCTTTGATCAACTTCAAGGTTCTACTTGCTTCTCGAAGATTGATCTTCGATATGGTTATCACCAACTCCGTGTGCAAGAAGACGATATTCCAAAGACTGCCTTTCGAACAAGGTATGGTCATTACGAGTTCATGGTTATGCCTTTTGGACTAACCAATGCACCCGCAGTTTTCATGGACCTCATGAATCGTGTGTGCAAACCGTACCTTGATAAGTTCGTGATCGTTTTCATCGATGACATCTTAATCTATTCCAAGACTAAAGCCGATCATGAGCAACATATTAGATTGGTTTTGGATCTCTTGAAGAAAGAACAACTATATGCCAAATTCTCCAAATGTGAATTTTGGTTAAAAGAAGTTCAATTTCTTGGTCATATCGTCAATGACAAGGGTATTCATGTTGACCGTGCTAAGATCGAAACGGTTAAGACTTGGAATACCCCGAAGACCCCCACTGAAGTTCGTTCATTCCTTGGGATTGCGGGATATTATCGTCATTTTATCTCAAACTTCTCTAAGATTGCTGTCCCCTTTACTGCTTTGACTCACAAGGGTAAGACTTATGAATGGGGACCAAAACAAGAAGAAGCTTTCCAAACCCTCAAACAAAAGTTGTGCAATGCTCCCATTTTGACTCTCCCTGATGGGAATGATGATCTAGTTGTCTACTGTGATGCTTCCAACCAAGGTCTTGGTTGCGTCCTCATGCAACGAGGCAAAGTAATCGCCTACGCATCACGACAACTCAAGATTCATGAGAAGAATTATACGACGCACGATCTCGAGTTGGGTGCGGTCGTATTCGCATTGAAGATTTGGAGACATTATCTGTATGGCACAAAATGTGTGGTGTTCACCGACCACAAAAGTCTCCAACACATCTTCAATCAAAAGGAACTCAATATGAGGCAACGACGTTGGGTTGAACTCCTTAACGACTATGACTGCGAGATTCGTTACCATACCGACAAAGCGAATGTTGTAGCCGACGCTTTGAGTCGAAAGGACCATGTCATGCTTCAATGTGTTCGAATTCAAACCGACATTTAAAACCGCATCTTAGAAGCTCAACACGTCTAAGTCACCGAGGGTAACATGTACGAGGAAATGTCGTGTGGTGTTGAACTTCTGCTTGAATCAAAACCCAATGGCCTACTTTATTACTTGAACCGTATTTGGATCCCCGATCACAATGATCTCCGTACATTTCTCATGAACGAGGCTCACAAGACTCGTTATTCTATTCATCCTGGTGCGGATAAAATGTACCAAGATCTTCGCCAACAATATTGGTGGCCCGGTATGAAAAAGGATATTGCTCGCTATGTTGCCAAATGTCTAACGTGTTCCAAAGTGAAAGCCGAACACCAACGTCCTTCCGGATTACTTGAACAACCGGAAATTCCCATGTGGAAATGGGAGAATTTAGCCATGGATTTTATTACCAAACTTCCTCGCACCTCGAGTGGTTATGATAGCATTTGGGTAATCATTGATCGTCTCACCAAATCTGCTCATTTCTTACCTATCCGTGAAGACTATCGGGTTGAGAAACTAGCCCGAATTTACATCGATGAAATTGTGAGCCGTCATGGTGTTCCCTTGAACATAATATTCGACCGAGAAGCCCGATTCACTTCTCGATTTTGGCAAGCTCTTCAAACCGCTCTTGGCACACGATTGGATTTGAGCACGGCTTACCATCCACAAACTGATGGTCAAACCGAGCGGACAATCCAAACGCTTGAAGACATGCTTAGAGCCTGCGTAATCGATTTTGGTGGCAATTGGGATTCACATTTATCCCTCATTGATTTCTCTTACAATAATAGCTACCACACAAGTATCAACATGGCTCCATTCGAAGCTCTTTATGGTCGCAAGTGTCGTTCTCCTATCTGTTGGAACGAGATTGGTGAAGCACAAATCACCGGTCCCGAGCTAATTCAAGAAACATCCGACAAGATCATTCAAATCCGTGACAACATCCGAACAACGAGAAGTCGGCAAAAGAGTTATGCCGACAAACGTCGAAAACCCTTGGAATTCCAAGTCAGTGACCTTGTTCTTCTTAAGGTGTCCCCGTGGAAGGGTGTGATCCGCTTTGGAAAGAAAGGCAAGTTAGCCCCTCGCTATGTTGGTCCATTCAAAATCCTTGAAAGGATTGGGAAAGTGGCTTACAAACTCGACTTACCTCCATCTCTTGGAAATGTGCATCCTACATTTCATGTATCTAATCTGAAGAAATGTCTCGCTGATGAGAATCTCCATATACCACTTGATGATGTGCGCATTGATGAAACGATGCACTTCGTTGAGAAACTGGTAGAAATTATGGATCGTGAAATCAAGCAACTCAAGCGAAGTCGTATTCCTATTGTCAAAGTTCGTTGGGAGTCTAAGCGTGGTCCTGAATTCACTTGGGAACGAGAGGACCAAATGAAGCTCAAGTACCCCCATCTTTTTACTAATGTCGTAGCTTCCTCTAGCTAAATTTCAGGACGAAATTCCCTCAACATGGGGAGACTGTAACATTTCTGATTTTTAGTATCGGTATTTCAATTCAATGTAATACATTTCAAACTCAATTCGAGAGCACTGTTTTGTTTCTTTTCGTACCATCAATTTAATACTATATTTCAATGCAAATCCGCAAATTTTACTCGGTTATATCCTATTAAAACAATACATAAGTATCTAATTGTACAATTATGGCAAAAGACTAAAGTTACAAGGTCTGATGTTGAAAAATAGCAAGAAACCCTAATAGGCACGGTCGCGCCTCGTTCTGGCACGGTCGCGCCGAGTGCTTTGGCACGGTCGCGCGACTTGCTTTGGAACGATCGCGCCTGGTGCCTTAGCACGGTCGCGCCGCATATGGGCACGGTCGCGCCTAGTACCAGCTGAAACGTAAATACAGTTTTAATCGCCCGATCGTTGAGTTCCGTAACCGGTTTACACTTAATTACCATTAATAAAAGCAATAACATATTCAATTACAACAAACGTCTCAGTTTAATTCTATTAGACTCAAAAATCTCTCAAACATTTCAAAGAAAACACAAACCCTCCTTTCGATCCGAATTCTCTCAATCAAACAACAAATTCACGCTACTCAGTCCTCACTAAAACTACTGGACTCTCTGGTTTAGCCGGGATTGCAGTAGAAGACGCCGGAAGCCGTTCGCGACGTCGCCGGAACAAGTCTCTACCGTACTCCAACGATTCGCCATTATTCCGGGTAATTGAAACCTCGTCCTCTATCGATTTGGTCTTTAGATCAAAAGCCCCATGTTAATTTGGGCTTCCAATATGGAAATCATCTTAAACCCAAATCTAGTTTTAGTTCAAAAATGATTTAATCGAATCCGACTCTAGACACATTTTAAATCCAATTAATCTATGCAAAAAGACTCGAAATAATCTAACGGGTAAAAGCCCTATGATTTCCAACCCTGTTATTATAAGAGTTAGTCAAATCGTTCCTGATTTGGAACAGACGCGGTCGTGCTAATCATCTAGCACGATCGTGCCTCATGAGACGCGGTCGTGCCGACTATCAGCGCGGTCGTGTCCTACAGACCAGACCCAATCATGCCCTATGGAAAATCTCAGTCGTGTCTTAGAATCATAGACACGATCGTGCCTAGCCAAGGCACGGTCGTGCCTAATGATTTAGTTAGTCAAGCCCTCTGTTTGATCAACACGGTCGCGCCCTGACTAGCATGGTCGCGCCCGTGGTTCTAGCACGATCGTGCCCTTTCCAGGCACGGTCGTGTGTGAGTTAAACTTTTGGAAAAAATTATAATTTTATACATTTTTCAAACAATAAATATTTCTGATTAAATTACAAAATAAAAATAGTTGATGCATTTAATTCTATCAAATATTTAATCTTAGAATCAATAGAAAATTATTTATTTAGAGTTTATAAAAATTTACAATTATTATTAAACCTTTCATTTAAAGAGTATTCAAATAGTTAAGTTATATTTTATAAATAAATAAATAAAGAAATGATTATTTATTTAATTTATATTTAAACAAAAACAATTAATTAGTTATACTAACTTATAACCAATACTTACAATGTTTTCATAAACAATAGTTATTTACATTACTTATTTAATTATTCAAACTCAAACATTAATCAAAATATTCTAAAAATATTCTCTCATACTTTATATATTTTATTCAATACTTCCAATTACAAATCAATGACTTTTACACAAGCCCAAATGCAAATTTAGAATTAAACTCTTGTGCACACTATTAATACCATATACATTACACTTTAGGTTAACTTGTGCATTTCAAGGATATTTATTCTATCTAGTACCTTTGTTAGCAACGCCTTCAAACCAAGTGAGTATACATAGCCCCTTTTACTCTTTTACATTTTTTTGGGGTGAAACATGAACACTACTCAAACTACTGTTTACATTTACACAAACAACACAAGTACAAATCCTATTTACATTCATGTGTGCAATTTGAGCTTTATGCCCGAGTGCTATTTGTGCTGACTTTTGTGTGCGATTTATGTGCAATCATTAACTATTCAAGCCGACGGTTTTCAATGATAGATCTATTGAGTCTGACAAACCCAGCCAGATTAGGGTGATTGATACCGACAACACAATTTTGCATGCTAGTTACAAAGGTTTGATTGTACTTGGTTACACAATAGCTGCTCCCCATAAATGCCTTATTTATCATGTTATGTAAGGATTTGTTTTACAACTATATGCTATCTATATACAAACCTGTGTTATACTCACCAACTTTTTAGTTGACTTTATTTTATTCATGTTTCAGGTCCTAATATGTGAGATTGATCAAGATGTGCTACATATAGGCTTGGACTTAGTTAAAATAAATAAAGAACTTATGTATTTCAATTATGTTTCTTTTCTTGGAATTGCTTTTGATTGAATGTTTGTAATGGAATTTGACAATTAATATATTTCAATTTAGTCAACCTTGTGCTTATGAACAATCTACATGTCCCGCCCCGATGATTCCGCCATCGGTCGGGGTGTGACAAGCAGATCCATCCTGTGATCCTTCTGTTTCTCCCCTCTTAACAGACCTGCGATCGCTCCTGCTGCGTCTCTCATATTACGAATCTCCCGATCCATAGTTGCTATAAATGCTGCAAAGGCTTGCTCCAAGTGACAAGGTAACAATGGTAAACGTGGTCCTGATGATGATGAAGCTCCAAAGTACGGTGATGGAACTCGTTCCTGTCTAACCCATTTGCTCAGTAAACGGGGGTACCAATCCCAGTCACTCCCATTTTGGATATACATGGGCTCTCTATACACCATAGAGTCATCAATGGGCTCAAGCCTACGTCTCTTGGGTTCCTGTGATGCAATGGCAGGAATGTCATGTTCCTGAATGGTAGGTTGTGAAGATGGTGGTGTAGACATAATTCCTGTAAGTATCTATGTCGAGTGTCTATGCCAAGTAACTAATGTGTGTGGCTATAGTCTAGAATGCAGTTCTAGTTCTCTATAACCAATGGCTCTGATACCAATCTGTCACACCCCCAATTTCCACTAACGGAGTTTTACCGTTTTGGAAGGTGACAACCAGGATCTCAGACATCAGTTACTTCAAACGACATTACATGGGACTTGAAATGTAATTACATAGAAGAACAAGGTTCAGAGTGTATATGCGGAAGCGTTAAACGAAAGTAAATGCACAAAACAACGCGCCCAAATCCAAATACAAACGAAACATAAAGATTATTCAATAGATAATTATTTCAATTGTAGTCCAAGACACATGCATGACTTAACGTGATCCTGAGTGCCAACCTGAGAAAACATGTAAGAAAACGAGTCAACACTAGGTTGGTGAGTTCACAGGTTTCAATCATTTCAAATAAAGCATTTGCGGATTATGTACATTCAATATGTATATCAATAGGTTGCATGCCTATATTCATGTTTTACTAAAGCGCTCACAACCGAAACTGACAGTGTGTTTGCTTGTTTACCTACAGTCAGGTCTATCAACTCTGACTAATGTGTTAAGGTCAATATAACACTCGTTCGACCTCCAATCGAGTTAGCATGACTAATGCAGGTGGGGTTTGTCAAACCCAGTAGTACTACCAAAATTACCTCACTTATACCATATTAATGGTCCGATGTGTGTGAGGACTTTTCATGATAGTGTGTTACGCTTAGCCTCAACAGTGATATCATATGAATTACAATAACCCAAAAAGGGTTGTGACAAATTTTCTCCCCCAAATAAAAACAGTAAAAGGGGCCGTGAAACTCACATGCGTTGCGTAGTAGGTAGTATCACACAAGTATGAGATTTGAAATCTCAAGTGTAGCCTGCACGGCTTACGTATGCCTAGAATTAAAAACACATAAGTTAGGGACGAATGGGATTTGTGACGACAACACAGAAGTTAGAACATCTTAACGCTTTCTAAGGATTTAAGAGTAGACGAACGTGTCAAAAATAATAAATATATTATTTTTAATCGAATGTCTAAACATGGGTAAATAATATTACAATCATATTATTAATTAGTTTAAAACGTCACATGAGATAATTAAACGAGTCGAAATAATATAATTTATATATTATTTTATAACACGAGTCACCGGTTGAAAATAATATAAACATATTATTTTATACGAAGTTAGGGTTTGAAAATAATATAAATATATATTTTTTAAAAGTGGGAAATAATAATAGAATAGGTTATAAAACCAAACCCGAGCCTACGGGTGGTTTCCGGGGTTGAAACAATTTAATATGATATTATAATGATAATGGAAAAGGTTTTATATAAAAATAATGCTTAAAAATGGCTAGAAAAATAAAAACAGTTGGTGGGGTTCGAACCCGGGTCTCACCCACACCAACACAACACTTTAACCACTCCACCTGCTAGGGAAATCGCAACAAGCTTAGGACCCGAATGGTTTTAATCACAAGTTCCAGAGAATCCATCTCCCATAACCATTCGCGATCGGTCAAAGCCAAAACCCACCGATTCGATCGCGATTTCACAAGGTGACATAGGGGTTTTGATAATCTGGTTATAACGAATCTATGCGTGAGTTTAATTGCAAAATCGTTGAAAATAAAACCGTTAATTACCCGAACTAAATCCCGAAACCCTATATTAGAAACCACAAATCAAAATGGTCGAATTCGATAGTATTAACAGCTGAATTCATGGGGCTTTTACAGAGTGATGTATTGCGAAACTAACCATATAAGTTAATTGGATTGAAATCGTGTGTAGATTAGGATTCGATTAAACCTAGATCGCGATGAACCCTAGAATCAATTCGGGTTCAATTTGATGATATGAGCCCTGGATTTCATAGGGCTTTCAATACAGGCATTGAGACGACACTAAGGGTGTGTTCAATTTTATTATTTAATATCGGATTGATAGCGTTCGACTAAAACGAAATCCGTATGAACCCTAGGTTTCGATTGAGTTGAATCCGATAATATGAACCCCGATTAGGTTAGGGTTATTGCTCCATAGACTGAAAAGAAAGTGATGATGTAAGAATTTACCAGAATGTGATCCGGATTGATAGCGTCCGACTAAAATGAGTGTCGTAGGCAACGGGGTTGATCTCCGGCGATTCCCACAGCTTCTCCGGTCGAATTGTCGTGCGTAACAGTTTCAGGGAGTAGCGATTTAGGTGAGAGTGAATTCGATTTGTGAAAACAATACTCAAATTCGTTGAATTTGATAAAGGGGGCGACAGTTTAGATGTTTACGACTTGATTAACCTTAATTCGATTTAATTCTTGTGTAATGATGGTGTTAATTGCTCAATGATGGTCGATTAATGGCTATAACGTGCATATCGGTTACGAATTTCAGTAGAAACGACCGTGAAGCTTGAATTTGAATTGAGGTTTGCGATTTTAACTTTCAAAAGTCAACTAAGGATAAAACAAACCGAATTTTGACTTTGCTTAGTCAACAGATAGGGTTTAGGTTAATTACAGGTTTGGTCCTTGCTGTTTGAATTTAGATGTTGACGGGATTAGACCCTGAGGTTAGATTTTGTTAAATAAGTTAAGATTTAACTGGATTTAGCTAACGGTGTTAAGTTTTTAACAGAATATTTAACGGGATTGTTAACGGAGTTAACATGAAAAGTAGGATTGTCACATCCACCCACTCAGCCACTACCGTGGCTGGATGCTCTGAGTCATACACATCGCCTTCCCGTCACAACACCACCCGACCGTCACCATGGTGGCCCACGCACCACTTCGTACCCGAGCATCATCCCGGCCGAACCCTACGCGTACCACCATCACCGTCGTGGAGCCGCCTGCAGCCACTGCCGTTAACGCCTATCACCACCACTTTCCGTTGCACACTACCGGCATCCACCACCGTTCTCATCTTTTTCTTTGATTGCCGAAAACAAGAGCTCAACCCTAATCGGGTTTCATACACACACACAACCAAACACTAATAATATACATACGAAGATTTAAAAAAGGAATACCTTGACTGACGTGAGGTTCTAGCTCGAAACCACTGTGGAACCACCCCTTCTCGGTCGCCTCCTCCTCTCCGTGCTCTCCCTACCGTCGCGCAACCCCTCTTGGCTGATAATGGCCTAGGGTTTGCTCCAAACTTCCTTTTAAACATTTAATGTTACACCCGGGTCCCTACATTCTCCTTTTTGCTTGTCTTAACCCCAAGCCATTCACAATATGGCCAACCGGGTCCCCTTTTATCTATACGGATAAAGTTCAACTTGAGACTCTCGCCAACTTTCTCGTTTGTCGAAGATACGGGCCATTCACTAACCCGGGTCGACAACTGTTGAATTTATGGGATGTTACATTGTGTGAAAATAAAATGAACATCAAGGTTCATTTTAACAAAGAGTGAAAAATATCACACATTAGAAATTGAGAGATACTAGCTAATTGTTGCAACAAACATTGATAGGAGAACTCTCACGTTTTTGTTCCAAGGAAATTTAGAAAGGAGCAATCTCTATATCTTTATTCACCAACTTCATTTCTATTTGTTTTACATAAACACGAAACAATATTTTACCAGGTGTAACCTCGGGTGCGTGGACATCTCCGACAGTACACATAGTATTCCGGTTGTTATACCCTAGGAGACAGACACGTTCGTCTTAGATTAACTGCGAAATCTGTTTTAAGGGACCTGTGTTGAATAGGGATGCAATGGGCCGGGTCCGGGCCGGATATTGGTAATCCCAGTCCCATACCCGGTTATAAAAGAGTGTCCCATACCCGGCCCACTACCCGCCGAGTATTTGTCGCGTATCGGATATACCTGTGGGTATCGGGTATGCACGTTAGTTGTTAAAAAAAATACCCATTAGGATTTCCATGTAAGATATCTTTTTTTACCATTATAGTTATTGTGTAATATTTATTTATATAACAACTATTACAAATTAAAATATGATACAACACATACATATAAGCGTCATCATAAATAAATAATATTATTATAATTTTTAGGCAATTGGATTTTAATAATCCAAACTATGACCCATTGACCGATAATAATCAATGCTAACAATTTGGTCGGTGACAGTACTAACATCACTTTTGTTACCAATGGCAGTCGTAGTAGCATAATTATCATCGATTTACCTTTGTTTTGATGATTTTGAACGAAATAGAGAAACATACAAGTGAAATCGAGTGAAAATCAAGTTTAAATCGAGTGTAAAACTATGATGATCATGCTACTATGACTGACCTTGACAATAAAAGTGAAAGTTAGAACTGTCACCACCCAAATTGTTAGTATGGATTATTATCGGCCAATGAGTTATAGTTTGGATTTTTAAAATCCAATTTGCCTAAACTTTATTTGATTTTATGTATAACCTTCACAATATATCAAAATATAAATAACATCATCAAATACATATTTCAAAAGAAAAATTATTTTTTTACATATCGATATGAAGGAGCTTAGTCTAGCCGAGGACATGATCTCAGATAGGAATGCTTGGAGGTCTAGGATTAGGGTGGAGGGGTAAGTGTGGGTGTGGCTTTTTTCTTTTTCCTTCCCTTTTTCTCTTAGATAGATTGGTGCTCTTGGTATATAGGCTTCCTTAGCGTTTTCTCTTGCCATACTTTGAGGTTTGTGTTCCTTTTGCTTCTAGGGGTTGCCTTTTCGGCTTTGGGGTTCTGATTTCTTTCTTAGGCTTTTGTGCGTTGGTAGCTGCAGTTTTTTTTTTTTTTTTTTCTGTCGTGTTTGTCTTTCCTTCTCGCAGGATTCTACTTCTTCCTCCTTGTTCATGCTCGGACTTTGGATCTTGTGCCGGAGGTCACTCTGGAAACAGTCTCTCTACCCTAGGGTAAAGGCATGACTGCGTACATCTAACCTCCCCCAGACCCCGCCCTAGGCGGAATTGGGTATTGTTGTTGTTGTTGTTGTTGTTGTAACCTACTAAAATGAAGCATTAATAGGCAAGGGTTAAAATAAAAAAAATTCGGGCATATGATTTGGGTATATGTTTCAGGTAAACGGGTATGTGGTTTTGGGTAATCGGGTCAGGTATCACCTAATCTCATACTCGCGAAATTTTTTTAAATTAATCCCATACCCGTAGGGATGAGCATTTGGTATACAGTACCGGTACGGTGTTCAGTAACCACTTTTCTAGAAATTCGGTATAGCTAATTTCGGTACCGGTACGGTACGGTACCGATACCATCTTGTGATGAGCATTTTGTAACGAGTATCGGTACCGTACCGATAAATTCAATACGGTATTCGGTACACACTTATCAAGAAATTCGGTATCGGTATTTTTTGTAACGGTACGGTATCGATCTCATCCCTACATACCCGGTCTCATACCCGTCGGGTTTCGGATATACCCGCCCCAGATGTTTCGGGTATACCCGCCGGGCTCGGGTTTTTTTTTCATCCCTAGTTTTGAACACGAATCTTCAACGATCGCTAATGTCTTATTGTGTTCAAGTGTTGCAGTCAAGACTATTACAAGATGACATCGTTGAAGACTCCGGTTAAAATCATGTTAGTTATACAATTTGTATTTATATTTCTTCCTTTCATTTATTTTTGTATACGGTTTTGTACTTTTGTATTCCCCACGTATAACGAGAGTGTCATTATTATTATTTTATTATATTTTTAATAAAAAATTACCTACATTTCTTATATTATATATATATATATATATATATATATATATATATATATATATATATATATATATATATATATTATAAAGTTCTTGCAATAATCTCTACTTTTTTTTCTTCAATTTGTGACCCTTGTATATGGTCTCGAAGGAAGGCAATCATCATATGCATTTTTTCGTTTTTCTTCTCAATATTATTATATTTTTAATGCGTTGTGTCCTTGGTGGGACAAAAATGTATGGAGGCCTTCACTTGTGCAAACTAATATTATATACCATGATAAAGATGCATATCAAAGAATTTATTAAAATTTAAAGTTCTTGATTTCAAGTCTCACTTGTGACAAAAAAAGAGGTTCAGGTTGGGCCAGACGGTTTTATCACCTATAGTGGGTTTCCTCCTGTTGGAGTTGGAGATGATCAGATGGGTCAGTGGCCCGTCAGTTATCCAAACTGCCGTTCAAAAAAAAGAAAAGTAATATTATATGAATTGCACTTCGCTCCCTAAAGTTAAAATATATTCAATTCTTTCACTTTTTCTTTTTCTTAAATTATATTTCAAATATTAATAGCAAAATGGTGGTCCAAGAACTTTGAAATACACATTTACTCCTAGGTCCTTCATTTATAGATCCTATTTACTTTCTTGGAAGAAAGCTATTTACACGTGGACTAGAATTAGTGGTTTTGTAGACCCGAAGAAATAAAGAAGGTTACAAGAGATTCAATTATGACATCGAACCAATAGAGATGGAAAATAACTTATTTTACAGACTTAAAAGTCTATATTTTAACATCGTGTAAGTAAGGGAAAAAAGAACCACTACGTATTTAAAATCAAGATCAAAGAAAGACAAAACTATCCCTCTCAAGGGAATTTTTTTCATTTATTGCTTTGAAGAGTTCTTTATATACTTGCATATTTGTAAGGTACCAAACCACAAACTTGAAGTATAAAATAGCTGACATTTATCATGGCTCAATACCTCTTTACAAACTATAAAGCCAAATTCAAAAATGGAACAAGTGGTTGGATGTATTAGTGCCAACTTGACCTCCTTGACGTAGACGTATAAAAACAACCATAAACTTCTTTGACGTATAATAACTGATCTATATATATCAAACTTAAATACTTGAAGTCATGAGTGTCTCGTGTTGTATTTTATAAAGTTCAAGGGCTAAAAGTGTAATACATAATAATTTAGAGGGCCGCCTCATCCTTCTAGAGAAATATGTGTTATATTCTGTCCTTGTGGAGACAACATGAATTAGGTCTTGATTGTCCTTGCCTAGTGTTTATAATTTTAAGTTCTTGTTGTTATAATCATTCAACCAAACAAGATCGGAGATACGCTAGGGACATAGTCTTCTAAGTAGGTATATTGTCCCTTCTATTTGATGAATTTTGTCTTTTAAAATGGTTTTCTACACATTCTTCCCCCTTATATAACAATGCCAACATTAAAAATTTGAGTTTATAGTTTTTTCTATTCTTTAGAATAAAGAATTAAATGAGTTAGTACAAGTACATAAGTACATTTTCATCTAATTAGATCATGCTTATGAAGCTAGTATGAAGTTTCCCCACAAGATACAATGTACATGATTACATTCTAAATGGAATGTCTTATGCAGGGTTCAGTTTTGATGTCTCTATCAAAACCGAAAAATAAATTTAAGTATGTTTTCAATATTTTTCTAGCTATGTTTTTTAAACTACAATAAATATATGGTTATGAATTATATTTTCAAAACTAAAATTAACAATTTTAGACAAAAACAAGTTAGGTTTTAAAAAACATTATGGCTTTTACTAACCAAAAGATTGGGGAATTGAAGAGACATGGTCCTCTTTTGAGTTGGTTTCTTGTCTCTTGTTATTAAATAAACTTGTTTCTTTCTCCATAGTATAAATCATAAATGATAATTCAAAATCTAGTGTTTTATTTTACCAAAAAAAAAATCTTCATTCATGTAGGGTATCATTTTCATAAATTAATTTAAATGAAAGTTAATTAGCTTCATGTGTCTTTATAAATTTTCATGGCATGTGAAGAAAATGAGTTCCTTTGTTTTATCTTATAGCCTTGATTTGTGTATTACAAACAACTAGATGAAATTACATCGGTACTTCAAAAGATTGACCGTGTTTGTGTTTAAGGTGATCCCGAGAAAAAACCCAAGAAAAAGGACCTTTTTTAACAGCGGATAATTTTTATTCAATAAACAAAGTCAGGAGAGCAGCGAAAAAAATACAAAACACAAAATAAATGAAATAAAATGACAAACCTATATTGAAATGACTAAAAAAGAAAACCTTTTTTTTTCATCATAAATTAAAATTGATGGTCATGATTGCTAAACTATAAAGTCAAAGAAGTGGAATGTTCTAACACCATACCGAAGCACTAATTGACTAAACAAATCGAATTTGTAGCGTTTGGTAATGTATAAATATTTAATTTTTTTTATTTTAGACAAATCTAAAATGTTAATTAATTACTTAAAATTTCCTAAAAATAGTGTGTTTCATTTGAAATTAATTGTTGGTGGGGAAAATAATTGAAAATATCATGTTGAGGAATATTGTGTTGATTTTTCATACATCATAATATAAATAATACATAATTTTTAAAGCAATCAGCATGAGTCAATGGATCATATTCATATGCATGTTGCCATGAAAATTTGCAGTTTAATTAGAAAATAAAATTAAAAATTAAAAATTTGCATCATGCCAATGCCATTCACTTGTTTGAGTGTGTATCATGTTAACATGAGCATCATGTATCCTAACTAATTTATCTTATCATGTCAGCAAATAACTGTAATGGGTACTAGTGACGGAAGTTTTGGGACAGGAGGTGTAAACTAAACAAGTTGAGGCGAGTTTAGTCCTAGCTCGGCTTGTTTAAGTTAAGAGAGTTTAAGCTCGACTAATTGAGAACTTCATTTCTAAAGTTCGAGCTTGACTCGTGAGTAATTTTTCAAACTCGAGCTTAACTCAGGTTCAACTCGTTTATTGTTTATAATTATTTTATCTATATACATCTATACTATATAATAAATAAAGGTTTCTTAACGCCACATGTCGCACTCACATTCATTCTTATAATTTTTTTCCCCGTCTCTCTCTCTTATTAAATACACCTCAATCTTTCCAATAATAATATATTTTTAAACAAATTATAAAAATTAAACTAATAAAACACATTTATTTTAAATTATCTCATGTTATAAGAAACTTTAAAATCTAATTACCTAACTTATGTTTTTATTCAAAGAGTAATGAAAGTCAAATTACATTGAATAATAATTAATTTATTTTCAAAACTCAATTATACATTAACTTTTACATATTTTTGGATTTTGTTTTCTATTGTTAGTATATGTAATTAAATTTTTTCCATCTGTAAATTGTATATAAAGATTTAAAAATTTTATGTATTAATATTTTTTCACACTGTTTAGTACACAGGTTCTAAGCTAGTTTGTAATATAGAGAAAGGTTTGAATACAAATGATTTTTTTCATGCGAAAGTACGAAGGATTCTTGATCTAGGAAATCAAGGGTTAAGATCAAATGTGATTGTTTTAATCGTGAAAATATTCTGAAAAGTGTAAAATTGAAATAGCCTACAATTATTGATTTTTTTCAAATTACTCCATTTTTTAAAACAAGTATATATAATTATAGTTTTATATATAACATAACATATATTATTTAGTTATTTTTAATTTTTTATCATACTTTTATATATAATAATAACTAGGTTAAAATCCCGTGTATTACACGGGTTGAATAAATGTAATGTTATATACTTAGTAATAAAAAAATTATGTCTTTAAAAACCCGTGTATTATACGGGTTAAATAAAATATTACATGACAATTATAAATTCTGTAATTACTTAGTAATAAAGATTTACATTCATATTAAACTTTAGAAACCCGGTGTATTTCACGGGTTGAATAAATGCAATGTTATATATACTTAGTAATAAAGATTTTCATATTACATAGTTTTTAATACAAATTGAAGAAATGTTATATAGTTATTTTTTAAAAATGTCTTATAAAAAGAATGAAAGAAATGTTTAATTCATAAAAATATTTTATGAACAAACCTAATTTTTTAAAAATAAAAAACGTTTTATAAAAATAATTATAGAAATCGTTATTATTTAATAGAAGGGAGGGGGGAAACAAAATATTATAAAAAATCAATTAAAGAAAATTTGTATAATTAATAGGAGAGAGAATCGAGAAAAAAAAGTTGAGAATGCATAGGAGAGTGACAAGTGTCCCACAAAAACTTTTATTTATTATATAACTAGTTTAAATCCCGTGTATATACACGGGTGAAAAATAACAATAAATAAATTTTTAAATCTTTATGTGTATATTTTACATGTGTAAAAATGTATCATATACTAAGGATAGAAAACAAAACTCAAAATATGTAAAAACTAATATATAATTGGGTTTAGAAAATAAATTAAGTACTATTTAATATAATTTGATTTTCATTTATTATTTGATTGAAAATAAAAGTTACATAATTAGATTTCAAAGTTTAATAAGGGATAATTTAAAGTAATGTGTTTTATTAGTATAATTAATATTTTCTTTAAATATATATTATTGTTAAAAGACGAATGTGCATTTAATAGGAGAGAGATGCGCGAAAAAAATGACGAGAATGAACGTGGTAACGACATGTGGCATATACAAACCTTTCTTTATTATATAGTATAGATGTAGATTATTATGTAACTATATATTAAATATATTAATAAAAACTATAGGAATAATATACCCGTTTAAGCTCGCAAGTCTAGTAAAGCTTGATACATGAAAGCTCAGGCCTAAACTCGCTTATTACATGAGCTCCTATATGAGCTTGAGCTTTAGCTTGGACTTGAGTTCATTTAAGCTCGAATCAATTCGAGCTTTTAGCGAGCCAATTTCAAGTACATTTATTTACAACCCTGTTTGAGACGGTTTTTGTGATCGATTTTTGATTGGATATAAATATGTTTCAAAATTAGAACGTCAGTCTTAAAATCATTTGGAAGTTTTGTTCAGTTGTAAATTCAGATTTCAGATGGTCTTTTTGTCGCGAACTTGTTTTGGGTCACGAAAGAATAGTCGAAATGTTTTTTCAGCTACGAAATGTCATCCCGACAGATTTACTACCGTTTTGACAGTCGTAAATGCCTTATTCTGTAATAGGGTCACGATTTTAGTTGAGTAAGAACGGAATAGAAAGCCTCCACGTTTCCACGTTTCTAGTTGATTCATTGTGTGACAACCCTGAATCATGGTCAATAATTTTCAACAGTTAATTCGCCATAAATGGGCTCGACCCATTAAGGGCCCAGTTGTAGGCCCAATATGCGAGCTTGATCTGTAACCCTACTTGACGGATCACGGAATGATTCGAGATAACGTATTGCTGAAACGTAGGATTTTCCGAGACTCACAACGTACGGTTAAACAAATAAACAGGTTCACAGTTAGTAACTGACACCCTACGCGATATTTAATTACTAATATTAATTATTAATATTTACTCGCGCGATTAATTTAGGAACGGCTAGGTGTGAGTTATAAGACATGGGGCCCGCGACCACAAATATCGGTGTAAGCGTAATGTGGTTATCCAATATCTCGTATAATTAAACGATATAAATAATTACTAAATTTTGATTTTATCATTATCAATTTAATGTTATTATTATTATTTAAGATATAATGATTTCGTACGGAACACAAAAACGTTTAAACGAAAGGACGCGTTAGTCACAGGTACTGGCGCGCACCGACCTGGACAACGGAAAGAGTGTAATATAATAAATCAAACATTCAAATATTATAAATAATGGCATTGTTTAAATTTTAGGAATCTCGAAACAACGTATCAGGGACCAGAACGCGATGACAATTCGGTCTAACACGCGGTGTCCACCTACACATTTAACCATTTTAAAACCCTAGATTTATATATATGTTCTTTTTCTTTCCTTGTCCTCATTCCTACACACACATATTTTGATATAGAGAGAGAGAAAGTTGAGCATAGAGAGAAGGGGGAGGAGGGCCGGCCACCTTCCGGCGGCTCCTCCTGGCGACGGTGGTGGCAGGGTGAGCGACGAAGACGAGGGCGACAAGGACCAGAGGCGGAAACGGCCCTCTGATGGCCTGAATAATCGAAATAGGCGGCGGCGGTTCAGCAACGAAGCCCGACGGTGAGTTATGATGGCGTCTCACCTCCGACGACGCCGCTAGCACTCCAAACGACGGTGATAATGGCAGATCTAGTGGTCTTCGGCAGCTCTCCTCCCTGTCTCTCTGTTACCGACCGAAAGCCGGTGAATCTAAGGTTGATGGCGGCGGTTCCAGGAGGTGAAGTGGGGAGGGGTGAAGATCAAAAGTGTGACCCTCGACAGGGACGCATCCGGCTACCCCCGTTTTTCCGGCAAGGGGATTCCGGCGAGACTCAAGTTGTCACCAATGAGTCCTTATCTCGTTTACCTTGTCTTTTGAGCTTAAATCTACACATTGTTAGCATTTTATTTCTGTTTGAAATGACCCCGACAAATAGGGACGTTTTTCGGGCAATTCCGAGGAGGAAAACTGTAGATCTTTGTTTGTGTGCTTCGGATCTAAACCGATCTACAACTTTCAAGGTTCGTTTTGAAGTTTTTAGGCTAATTTTGGGTGAGTAATCATTATTCGTCTAGATCTAGTACATTTGGTTGCCGGGTTTTATTCCCGAGTATTAAATATGTGGATTTTGGACAGATCTGAGCATTCCGAGTCGTGGTCAAATCCGGTCAACGCTGGTCAACGAAAGTCAAACTTGGTCAATACGTGCACCGTAAGGGTTAGGACGTGTCGGTTCATAAACGAGACTCTCGAAAGGTATAAAACGCACGCCAATGTGATTATATTTAATTACACAAAAATTTAACGCGTGTGCGGTTGAATTACGTTGAGCATTTAATGACTTGTTAACGAGAAAATAAATAATTATTAAGTTATATTAACAAACGAGAAAATATATTCGAGTGTGTGTGAGCCGTTAAACGAGAATCTTAAATACGACAAATAAACAATACGTGCAATTATTAAAATATTATTAGGTGAATGACGAAAACGTTTATGTTACATCTTTAGTGTAAAACGATTTATATAAAATAAATATGGATCGAATGATTTGGACTATAAAAGTTTTGTATAAAACATAAAAGTATCTACTTTGTATGATGATGAATGGTATTTAAACATAGACCGAATAAACGAGGAATTTACAATTAACAAAGAACAATACAAATATATTTTTCATAAATATAAAAACGCATGATATGGATACATACATATATATATATATATATAAGCACGTAAATACTCACGTCCTTATAAAAGCAAATGATCATTGTTTAACACGACATATAGAATCAAATATATATACATGTATATTTATATGCACAAATATAAAAGGTATATATATATACCTCTATAGGCTATTGACTGCAAGACACGAACAAGTGGAAATTTTAAGTATATTTTTTGAATAAATAGGCAAACTTAGACTTTTATAAACTTGGTCAAATATGTTGTCACGTGTATACAATAATATTTATATGTAATGGTATAATTATAGACATTTATACCTTCTATAAATCATAGGATATTATACAATACGACGCTTAGCTGTAAACACATATGCACAAAATTATAAAAGTAAATATAAATATTAACATTGACAAATGGATATAAACATCTTAAAGAAACCCTAACGTTTACTTGCGAGACACACGAACTATACAAATATATTTAGAGTCTTAATTACATATATGCATGCTTATATATTAATACGTGTATATATTTACATAAAGACGAGCAAATCCTATTAAGGAATGCTATTCCAAAACATAATACGGGACAACTATATTTCAGGGTTTTGAAACTATATAAATATATGAAGAAGTATATATTTATATTTACAAATATGTGTATGAACACATTAAATGTCCTGCAATGATTTTACTAAATCATGTAGTCGTATACATTCTGCTAAAGGAGGCACGAACCTGAATTATTATTACTAATTATACGTGCACATAGCTATATACGATCGTGTTCACGACAAACTAATATTTTGTATATAACTATTGAAACATATTCGAGTTAAGAAACTCGACTCAAATTAATCAACTAATATTACCGAATCGATAATACCGTTAAGAATCAATAGAGCTCAACCGCACATGTGATAACTAGACGCGAGTTTAGACTTACTCTATAATATCAGGGTTAGTCCATAAAGTTCTTTAAGCATCTACATGTATCGTAGAATTCGAGTAGGACATTATACCGTTACCATCATATCAGGTGGACAATGGATTCCATTCCTATCAGGAGGATATTATTGTTCATAACACATTTCCAGGTGAGTTTCACAGCCCCCTTTTAACTTTTAAATGTTTTAGAAACACCGGGAGGAAAATATACTTGCTTACAAGTTTGAAAACATGAGACATCATTGTTTACTACAGTTGGGAACATCATTGCCTGATACATTTGGGAAAACATAAAACGTACTTACAAACATTTTCATATGGTAGCAAGAAAACAAGACCCGACCTTTATGTTTGTATGAGTTAACACATATAGAGCGCTGGAAGTCCCCTGACCATCATATTTATAACCATTAGCTATAGGTTAGCATGGGATTCTATGGATAGTACTATTGAGATTGACACCCTCGGTCATGGTTAGTCGCGCTAACCATGGGTCCCTCTGGCCAAATGACCGCATAGTGTTCAAACATTGCTCGTGAGGTATGAGCGAGGGGCAAAACACCTGTGTCATGGTTTGGTTATGCCTCATGTATGTACATATTATTTGTATTCCTAGCTAGTCTACAAATGGGTCAACATTACTTGTTTTGTTTATCATATTCATTGAAACGTTTTCGTGCAGATGGATCTGCCAATCACTTATACACCAATGGTTTTGCCATTCGTTTACGTGGAAATATTTTTATCAATGTTTTCAAGGAAAACAGTTTCATATTATGGCCATGTACACAGTATCAATGTTTTCAGAAAAAACGACTTATTTTATGACTATGACGTTATCACATGTTTTTATTGGGAAAACTACTCGTTTTATGACTATGAAGTCTTCACATGTTTTCATTGGGAAAACTACTCGTTTTATGACTATGAAGTCATCACATGTTTTCATTGGGAAAACTACTCGTTTTATGACTATGAAGTCATCACATGTTTTCGAGGAAAACAACCTTACATTAAACCCGTGTACATAATTTCAATGTTTTCAAGGAAAACAGTTTCGTATCATGGCCTTATACACAATATCAATGTTTTTAAGGAAAATCACTTTACATTGCAACAATCAAACCTGTGAACTCACCAACCTTTGTGTTGACATTTTTAAGTATGTTTTTCAGGAAACAAATAGTTATGGCACGGTTGGAATAGGTTAACCACTCGGATTAAAACCCTAGAAGCCGAAGAAGCATTATTGTCAAACCTCAAGTCGGTTCTGACCTACATAGTTCTAGTCAATCTACTATTTCAATTTCTTATTTGTAATGGTGTTCAAATCTTAGAGATCTTTACTTTAGCTTCCGCTGTTGTGTAATGTTACCAATCGTTGCAACCTTAATTTATTTATTTATTCACTAAGTAAATGAATTTGGGGGTGTGCCAGATTGGTATCAGAGCCAATGGTTTTAGCGAATCAGGTTTCCTTAGTGACACCTAGGCTCTAACCAGACTCAATTAAGGACCAAGATTTCTAAGGCTTACGTCACAATAAGAACACCCAAGACTTGAGTATAGAAATTCCAACCGTTGCCGAACAACTGGAATAGACCACTAGTGTATGTGGTTACACTAGGATATCATTGGCTACACTAATACATAATACCATTGCATGGCACATGTAACGAACACTTAACACGTACATCAATGTGGAAATAATAAACACCTACAATATGACCCAACAAAGTATTACTGTTCATATTACGAATCAAGGATGAAGGGTACTCAACACACTGTAACCCTTGAAGATCGAGTTATGAGTTGAACTTGGGTGACGACGGTAGTAATCGCCAGTTACCGATCTTAGTATCATAACAAGCTAAACCCGTACCTGAACCTGTACCTATACCTACACCACACCTACAACTATAACTACTCCAGCCGTGGAGTCAACTTCTTTCTGACATATATTGTCTTTGTTTAGTGTGGTATATGTATACTCTCCTTCATGAATTGCCGGATGGGATGACTAGGACTTTAGCCATGAGATATGACAGACGGGACAAAAAGGAACCCGAGGTGGATAAGCAGGACTAAACGGGAGAGAACTCCATGGGTCAGGAGACCCGTAGACTCATTGGGATCATGTGAATCCACACGTACAAACAAACTTGGAACATGAGTTGCTCGACACTGATCCGAGGATCTCTGCCCTAACATAGTGTCTGACTTCCATCACACACATCCTGTAATTAGAAGGCACCGGTAGTGCGTCTCTACCATTAACTCCATCCAGCAACAGCCTTAGTCGGCAGATTCATGGGTATTGGTGCGCACGACTAAGAGTAATCCGATAAAACATACACACTCTTACGCGAGAGTGCAATGATGACACAATCTAATGAACATTTCAAACCCCTTTGACCGAGAGCTTAGAATTTGAGAAACACTATAGCGACCATGCAAAGTAAATTATCATTACGGGTGCACACGTAATCATAACTTGCAGCGCATGAGAAGTTTGGTGAGTCTGACTGTCCGAGCTAATGTTCATGATTAATCTGTATTCCTAATTCCGATTCTCAGACATTCGAATACTGATCGAAATCAACATAACAGTAGGGTTGAGCCAAAAGGCATCAGATGATGCGACGGGCTAGCTATCGTAAGTGACATGGAAATGTACATCGTCTCTTTCATAATTTAATCCTAATGAATCTAAAACTCTTATCGAGACTTCATTGGCATGAAAATGTTGACCGAAACACCGAAAGTGTCTATACTCAGTTATTTGGCCTCGGTGTTTGGACCGAATTTGAAAAATCTCTGCAAAGTACTACTTCAACTTTTGAGATTAAACTATAGATTTTCTCTTTTCAATTTCGTTGCTTATCTATCAAAGCATGAGGCTGATATATAAACTCTAAAACGTGCCTTGAGAAAATACGAATCTCTAACACTTAACATTCATTACCTCAATTTCATTGTTTAAACCCTTGTGCTAAGGACTCTAAGGCTATAACCGATATAGGTGAAATACAGAATGGTAAGTCATGATAATACCATTCGAAGGCCAAGGACGTTGCAGGCATGTTGTACTACTAGTTGTTGGCAAATAATCGATTCGACTCTCTTCATCGCTAGATCCCGAGACAAGTTCTGAAAACTTATGATCCATTTCAATCAACTTTAATGTGAAATCAAGACCTGCTTTGAAATTTGAGAAATTAAATCTGTGTTATACGATTATTGACCGATTAAAACTGTACGCCATCAGGAAGACGAACAAATGACGAATCACAGCTGACTATGCTCTCTCAAGGGTCCACTCTCTTGCATCCATTTTGATTCTAAAATTTCTTTTATTATTAAATTCACTATTTTCAAGATCTTCCTGAGATAACTGTGCATCATCTCTAAGGAACCTAAGAACATGACGTCCTCGCGGCCGACAAATTCCTGAAGTTATACTTGATTCTCGTCTTATTTCTGACATCTACCTAAAGAAAGTAAAGCCCAGACTAAACTGAAAATGATACTAAACCAAAGCCTACCAATTTAATGGTTAGTGAACCCGGAATCGATTTCAATAGACACTACTGCTATGAGACTATTTCTAGGATATGACTTTTACTTTCCCATCTAGACGAACTGTGACTTCTCCAAATGAACACATAACTTCTTAAGGCTTACCTACCTCGTGGGCATGATAGCCAAGTCATGAGTTCACAAGTCATGATATCATAACCTAAAGTACTAGACTGTAGTAGAGGTAGGGTGCAAATAGTGATTAATGAAGTATCGAACTCAATCTTTACCAACAAAAGCCAGACCATTCTCAAACATTTCTCTCTAAACCCCATAAAGATCTATTTGTCTTTAATATCCGCTGAGCCAAACCAACTAGACTATTCCCAAATACTTTGACATTCTCTTTCTTCATCTAGATTCCCCCACATCTTTAGATAAATCATCGAGTTTATTGTTGGACATCCATTTCATTAATGTTTCTATCTAAAATGGTCCAACTCCTTTGTGAGAAATTATATACGATGATATTGTTTCCCGGAACTCAACCGAATCAGTTTAACCTACATACTGATTAGACCGAAGAAATGTCAGTTAAAATCTTTTATTCCAAAAAGATAGAATGCATTAACGCCTCGACTCATTGCGATGGATGAGAAACTTCCTGATTATGAACTAACATGCGAACATTTCATCAAAACCGCTCAACATATCTTTATGGAACTTGCGATAAGTTTTCCGTTATATTCTATCATGGTTTGTTTTCACGAGAGAAAATCGAGCATGAATAAAGTATATGTATTCTTATACTTTCGGAAATCCGTGTGCATGAATATATTTTCGTCATACATTATAATGATAATGACCATACAGTCCCCCTCCGATGAGAATGATCACATAATGTAGGCTCAACAGTAACGTCACATTGTTACATGATACGATGATATCTCAAATCCTTACACACCTAATATCGTTAGTCGATGGAGTATTTACTTTACCTTCGAATATCGACTACTAAGTGGATTGAGTTAAAATCCTACCCGTGACCTAGAAATGACCCAAGGATACGAAACTCCCATCAGAATAAATTAAGTAACAATCCTAGAGGATAACTTCAACTAAGTTTCGAGGACGAAACTTCTTTAACGAGGGGAGAATGTGACAACCCTGAATCATGGTCAATAATTTTCAACAGTTAATTCGCCATAAATGGGCTCGACCCATTAAGGGCCCAGTTGTAGGCCCAATATGCGAGCTTGATCTGTAACCCTACTTGACGGATCACGGAATGATTCGAGATAACGTATTGCTGATACGTAGGATTTTTCGAGACTCACAACGTACGGTTAAACAAATAAACACGTTCACAGTTAGTAACTGACACCCTACGCGATATTTAATTACTAATATTAATTATTAATAATTATTAATATTTACTCGCGCGATTAATTTAGGAACGGCTAGGTGTGAGTTATAAGACATGGGGCCCGTGACCACAAATATCGGTGTAAGCGTAATGTGGTTATCCAATATCTCGTATAATTAAACGATATAAATAATTACTAAATTTTGATTTTATCATTATCAATTTAACGTTATTATTATTATTTAAGATATAATGATTTTTGTACGGAACACAAAAACGTTTAAACGAAAGGACGCATTAGTCACATGTACTTGCGCGCACCGACGTGGACAACGGAAAGAGCATAATTTAATAAATCAAACATTCAAATATTATAAATAATGGCATTGTTTAAATTTTAGGAATCTCGAAACAACGTATCAGGGACCAGAACGCGATGACGATTCGGTCTAACACGCGGTGTCCACTTACACATTTAACCATTTTAAAACCCTAGATTTATATATATGTTCTTTTTCTTTCCTTGTCCTCATTCCTACACACACACACACATATTTTGATAGAGAGAGAAAGTTAAGCATAGAGAGAAGGGGGAGGAGGGCCGGCCACCTTCCGGCGGCTCCTCCTGGCGACGGTGGTGGCAGGGTGTGCGACGAAGACGAGGGCGACAAGGACCAGAGGCGGAAACGGCCCTCTGATGGCTTGAATAATCGAAATAGGCGGCGGCGGTTCAGCAACGAAGCCCGACGGTGAGTTATGATGGCGTCTCACCACCGACGACGCCGCTAGCACTCCAAACGACGGTGATAATGGCAGATCTGGTGGTCTTCGGCAGCTCTCCTCCCTGTCTCTCTGTTACCGACCGAAAGCCGGTGAATCTAAGGTTGCGGGCGGCGGTTCCAGGAGGTGAAGTGGGGACGGGTGAAGATCAAAAGTGTGACCCGCGACAGGGACGCATCCGGCTACCCCCGTTTTTCCGGCAAGGGGATTCCGGCGAGACTCAAGTGGTCACCAATGAGTCCTTATCTCGTTTACCTTGTCTTTTGAGCTTAAATCTACACATTGTTAGCATTTTATTTCTGTTTGAAATGACCCCAACAAACAGGGACGTTTTTCGGGCAACTCCGGGGAGTAAAACTGTAGATCTATGTTTGGGTGCTTCGGATCTAAACCGATCTACAACTTTCAAGGTTCGTTTTGGAGTTTTTAAGCTAATTCTGGTTGAGTAGTCATTATTCGTCTAGATCTAGTACATTTGGTTGCCGGGTTTCATTCCCGAGTATTAAATATGTGGTTTTTGGACAGATCTGAGCATTCGAGTCGTGGTCAAATCCGGTCAACGCTGGTCAACGAAAGTCAAACTTGGTCAATACGTGCACCGTAAGGGTTAGGACGTGTCGGTTCATAAACGAGACTCTCGAAAGGTATAAAACGCACGCCAATGTGAATATATTTAATTACACGAAAATTTAACGCGTGTGCGGTTGAATTACGTTGAGCATTTAATGACTTGTTAACGAGAAAATAAATAATTATAAAGTTATATTAACAAACGAGAAAATATATTCGAGTGTGCGTGAGCCGTTAAACGAGAATTTTAAATACGAGAAATAAACAATACGTGCAATTATTAAAATATTATTATGTGAACGACGAAAACGTTTATGTTACATCTTTAGTGTAAAACGATTTATATAAAATAAATATGGATCGAATGATTTGGACTTTAAAAGTTTTGTATAAAACATATACGTATCTACTTTGTATGATGATGAATGGTATTTAAACATAGACCGAATAAACGAGGAATTTACAATTAACAAAGAACAATACAAATATATTTTTCATAAATATAAAAACGCATGATATGGATACATATATATATATATATATATATATATATATAAAAGCATGTAAATACTCACGTCCTTATAAAAGCAAATGATCATTGTTTAACACGACATATAGAATCAAATATATATACATGTATATTTATATGCACAAATATAAAAGGTATATATACCTCTATAGGCCATTGACTGCAAGACACGAACAAGTGGAAATTTTAAGTATATTTTTTGAATAAATAGGAAAAGTTAGACTTTTATAAACTTGGTCAAATATGTTGTCACGTGTATACAATAATATTTATATGTAATGGTATAATTATAGACATTTATACCTTCTATAAATCATGGGATATTATACAATACGACGCTTAGCTGTAAACACATATGCACAAAATTATAAAAGTATATATAAATATTAACATTGACAAATGGATATAAACATCTTAAAGAAACCCTAACGTTTACTTGCGAGACACACGAACTATACAAATATATTTAGAGTCTTAATTACATATATGCATGCTTATATATTAATACGTGTATATATTTACATAAAGACGAGCAAATCCTATTAAGGAATGTTATTCCAAAACACAATACGGTACAACTATATTTCAGGGTTTTGAAACAATATAAATATATGAAGAAGTTTATATTTATATTTACAAATATGTGTATGAACACATTATATGTCATGCAATGATTTTACTAAATCACGTAGTCGTATACATTCTGCTAAAGGAGGCACGAACCTGAATTATTATTACTAATTATACGTGCACATAGCTATATACGATCGTGTTCATGACAAACTAATATTTTGTATATAACTATTGAAACATATTCGAGTTAAGAAACTCGACTCAAATTAATCAACTAATATTACCGAATCAATAATACCGTTAAGAATCAATAGAGCTCAACCGCACATGTGATGACTTGACGCGAGTTTAGACTTACTCTATAATATCAGGGTTAGTCCATAAAGCTCTTTAAGCATCTACAGGTATCGTAGAATTTGAGTAGGACATTATACCGTTACCATCATATCAGGTGGACAATGGATTCCATTCCTATCAGGAGGATATTATTGTTCATAACACATTTCCAGGTGAGTTTCACAGCCCCCTTTTAACTTTTAAATGTTTTAGCAACACCGGGGGGAAAACATACTTACTTACAAGTTTGAAAACATGAGACATCATTGTTTACTATAGTTGGGAACATCATTGCCTGATACATTCAGGAAAACATAAAACGTACTTACAAACATTTTCATATGGTAGCAAGAAAACAAGACCCGACCTTTATGTTTGCATGAGTTAACACATATAGAGCGCTGGAAGTCCCCTAACCATCATATTTATAACCATTAGCTATAGGTTAGCCTGGGATTCTATGGATAGTACTATTGGGATTGACACCCCCGGTAATGGTTAGTCGCACTAACCATGGGTCCCTCTGGCCAAATGACCGCATAGTGTTCAAACATTGCTCGTGAGGTATGAGCGAGGGGCAAAACACCAATGTCATGGTTTGGTTATGCCTCATGTATGTACATATTATTTGTATTCCTAGCTAGTCTACAAATGGGTCAACATTACTTGTTTTGTTTATCGTATTCATTAAAACGTTTTCGTGCAGATGGATCTGCCAATCACTTATACACCAATGGTTTTGCCATTCGTTTACGTGGAAATGTTTTTATCAATGTTTTCAAGGAAAACAGTTTCATATTATGGCCATGTACACAGTATCAATGTTTAAGGAAAAACGACTTATTTTATGACTATGACGTTATCACATGTTTTCATTGGGAAAACTACTCGTTTTATGACTATGAAGTCATCACATGTTTTCATTGGGAAAACTACTCGTTTTATGACTATGAAGTCATCACATGTTTTCATTGGGAAAACTACTCGTTTTATGACTATGAAGTCATCACATGTTTTCGAGGAAAACAACCTTACATTAAACCCGTGTACATAATTTCAATGTTTTCAAGGAAAACAGTTTCGTATCATGGCCATGTACACAATATCAATGTTTTCAAGGAAAATCACTTTACATTGCAACAATCAAACCTGTGAACTCACCAACCTTTGTGTTGACATTTTTAAGTATGTTTTTCAGGAAACAAATAGCTATGGCACGGTTGGAATATGTTAACCACTCGGATTAAAACCCTAGAAGCCGAAGAAACATAATTGTCAAACCTCAAGTCGGTTCTGACCTACATAGTTCTAGTCAATGTACTATTTCAATTTCTTATTTGTAATGGTGTTCAATACTTAGAGATCTTTACTTTAGCTTCCGCTGTTGTGTAATGTTACCAATCGTTGCAACCTTAATTTATTTATTTATTTACTAAGTAAATGAATTTGGAGGTGTGACACATTGCATCATATAAACAAAAAATGACACCAGATAATTATAATCTGAAATAATATTTGTGAAATCACTATGCAAGAGTCTCTCTCAAAATTAATGAAAATATGTGTATGTGTGGAACAATGTTTCAGCTACATTAATTTGACAACTAATATAAGAACAATGCACAAATGATCGACATATGTGCTTTAATAGTGTAATAATAAGCAAGAACTTCAAAACAATGCAATTTGCTCATCTTGCATGCCTTATGAATTTTTTTAATGACAACTTGAATTCCTAGCCGGCTTCAATGTGAAGGATCTAATCTTGATTAAAATATAATTATTAATATTAATTTATTAATTGTTTGGTTGAGTTCGTATTAGAATATAAGTGAGTTTATTTATTTATCTGATTATTTAACTGAGTTTGGGTTGGGCTATGATTAGCATAGAGTTTATTATAAATAGATGGTTAGAGATTAATTGTAAAGTGTGAGTTGAGTTTTATCAATAAAGAGTCGATCTTTGAGATCAAATTTCGTGTGTTTGGGGCCTGATTTCCAACAATTGGTATAAGAGTTTGGTTAATATTTCCGTGGTTTTGAGAGTCATTTTCGAAGAGGGGGTGCAGTTCTTTGGGGCTGAAAAACAAAAGGTGGAAGACAATTTTGGAGTATTGTTGGCGCAGGTCAAAAGCAAGCAGTTTGCTTTGTTTTTTTTGTGTGCCACGGTTTACGAGACCTTCGGCTCTTGTGGGCTTATGTCGACGGCGCAGGTCAAATACTAGTCAAAGTTATTGTTTAATTAGGTTTTCACTATAAAAGGTGCTTGATGTAATGATTTTTCTTAATTTTAATCGTTAAAAACTTGAATATATCTAAACATGTATTTTATATATTTTGGTATAAATTGGTTTTTGTTATAAAACTAGAGAATAAGACAACGATAAAAGATATGATGCATTTGTTTCTTTGAATCGGAGTGTGTATTATTTTATTACCCTTTGTTTGTTTATATATACGAATGAAAAGGATAAAAACAGAAACAACTTTTCTGACAATAGTGTTGTGTGTGGTAATATGTTTGCATGTCTTTCAATTGTCAGCTTCAATAATTCATAACACGCCCCCTCAAACATATTGCCACACATTCTCTTTATCATCAATCCTTACGTTTCCTATTTTATGACACTTTTCAACTTTAGGGATTAACTTTAAAATACTGTCTCATTAAAAACCTTGTTAAAGAAACCCAGTGGGAAAAAAACTTTAGCTAAAGAAAAAAGAGTGCAGTGTATGGCTCCCCCTCAAGTTGTCGTCTGTAAATTATTACATTATCCGTACATGTTTCATTCCATTGTCATGAACGTGTTTCTTGAAAACTGTCGTAGATAGCGCTTTTGTGAAAAGATCAGCTGAATTGTTGCTAGATTGGATATATCTCATTTCAACCTGATTGTCTTTAATAAGTTCTTGGGTGTAGGAAAAGAATCTTAACAGTATATGTTTTGTTCTGTCACTTTTGATATATCCTTCTTTCATCTGTGAGACACAAGCTGCATTGTCTTCGTATATTAGTGTTTGATTTCTATCTTTCTCTAGCCCATAAGAGGTCAATATGTGTTGTGTCATAGATCTTAGCCACACACATTTTCTAGAAGCTTCATGTAGTGCAATGACTTCAGCATGATTTGATGATGTTGCAACAATTGTTTGCTTCTGAGAACGCCATGAAATTGCGGTTCCTCCATTCTTAAATACGTATCCAGTTTGAGATATTGCCTTGTGAGGATCAAATAAATAACATGCATCTGCATAACCAGTCAAACCTTCTTTCAAATCGTTAGGATAAAATAAGCCTAAATCAACTATTCCTCGAAGGTATCGGAAAATATGTTTAATCCCATTCCATTGTCTTTTGGTAGGTGATGAACTGAATCTTGCTAGCAAATTAACTGCAAACGAAATGTCAGGTCTTGTACAATTAGTAAGATACATAAGAGCCCCAATTGCACTGAGGTATGGTACCTCTGGACCAAGAACATCTTCGCTATCTTCGCAAGGACGAAATGGATCATTGTCTACATTGAGTGATCTATTAACCATTGGGGTGCTTAAAGGATTTGCCTTGTCCATATTTGTCACACCCCCAAAATCCACTAACGGAGTTTTACCTTTTGGCGTGTTACAAACCAGGATCTCAGTCATTAGTTACATCAAACGACTCTATATGAGTTTGAAACAAAACCATAAATGTTCAGAGTTAATGCGGAAGCGATAAACAATGTAATAAATGCGCAAAACAAACGCGCCAAAGTCAAACAAAATAGAAAGCAGATAAATAGATTAATTGTTTGATAAATGTTGGAAATGATTATGAGACTCCATGCGTGTCCTAGGTGTGTACCTGTGCCTTAGCGACCTGAGAAAACATGTAAGAAAAGTGTCAACACTAGGTTGGTGAGTTCACAGGTTTTAGTTTCTAATAGCGTTTGCCAGATTAAGTACATTCAATATATATATCAATAGGTAGCTAACCTATGTTCATGTTTACTAAAGCGCTCGAAACCGAAGCTGACTGTTTGTGTTTGTGTTTGAATGCCTCCCACCATGTCTATCAACAATGGTGCCGTGTTTAGGTCAATATTTCACCCGTTCGACCTCCAATCGAGTTAGCGCGACTAATGCGGGTGAGGTTTGTCAAACCCAGTAGTATTACTCAAGATTACATCGTTATGTTCATATTAAACGGTTCGACGTGTAAGGACTTTCAGGATAGAGTGTTACGCTTAGTCTTAACAAGTGATAATATATGAATTACAATAATCAAAAGTGTTTGCGTCATGTTTTCTCCCCCAAATTAAAAACAGTAAAGGGGCCGTGAAACTCACCTGAGTTGTGTGAGCGTAGTAAATAACACCGCACAAGGATGCAATAGAAAACACAAGAGTTTTCCTGTGAACCGCCTACGTATGCCGTAGAATTATATTTACAATTGTTAGGAACACGTGGGATTTTGTGACAACAATACGGGAAAGATTGGATGTCATAAGGCACACTAATGATTAACGAGTAGAGAAACTAGTAACCGGAATCAAGGATCCTTAGTTTAATAATTAAAATAGATGTGGTACGTTCCAAACGTTACTAACACGGAATATTTATATTAAATAATTGTTTGCGAGTTTGTATGAGTTAAATAATAATCTTAGATAATAATATAAATAATTAAATTATTCTAAATGTGGAAAATAATACTTTAAATGAGTTATTAATTAAATCCCGATCCTACGGGTGTTTTTCGGGTTCAAAACGTATTAATATATTATAATAACAATATAGGGATTAATTGTATATGTGGAAACCAATGAAAAAGTCCCCAAAAATAAAATTGCAGGAGACCGGAATCGAACCCGGGTCTCCTGCGTGTGAGTCCAATGCCTTAACCATCTCCGCCCGCTAGGGTCATCACAACACAAGCATGCTCAAAAATATTTTAACACATAGACTCACTGTGTTCATCCCTTTTTTACACGACCCGATCCCAAACTCCATCCCAAATCCATCGATTTGGATTTCGATTGAACCAGAAGGCATAGGGGTTTTGTTAATACATGTTTCACGAACTTATGGGTGTAGTGAATTGCAAAATCATTAGGTTTATAATCGTTTATTGCTCGATTGAATCCCGAAACCCTAGTTTGGAAAACATAAAATCAAATCGATCGAATCTGATAATAAAAGTTGTTGAAATCATGGGGCTTTCAATAAGCAGAGGATTGCGATTCTAACCATACAAATTAATTGGATTAAAATAGTGTCTAGGTTAGGGTTCGATTAACCGGTTCATACGATTAACCCTAGATATCAGATTGCCATGAAATCGATGTTGTAGGTTCAAATTAGGATGGGGCTTTTGTTCTAGATATTGAAACAAAGCTAATAGTGTAAGCAATTACCAGAATAAGGCTCGAATTGGTGGTGTTCAACTAGAATGGATTCCGACTTCGACGGGTTTGGCCTCCGGTGACTCCGGCTTCAACTCCGGCCGAATTGAACTGTGCAAATGCTTCAGTGGTGTTCGAATGAGGTGTGAAGGATGATCGATTTTACAATGATCAATGAATTGATGCGAATTTGGTAGTATTCGACTCAAGTTCGACGGTTACGGCTTGGGTACTCATAATGGGATTAAATTCGTATCAATGATAGTGTTAAATGACTCAGTGATGATCGTTTATGGTGTTAATGTGCATTTTAGTTACAAGTTTGGACAGTGATTCGGTTATGGCTTGCGAATTTGAATCAAGAACACACTAGTTTGACCTTAAAAAGTCAACAGGAACAAATGCACTAAATTTTTACTTAGTAAAGTCAACAGAATGAGTTTTGACTAATTATACAACTAGTCCTTGTAGTTTTATTAATTTTAAGTTTGAATAATGACAGAATTAGTCCCTGAGGTTTGTAACTGAGTTAACGGGGTTAACCGGGATTTGTCGGTTGTCACATCATCCCGTTGTTGAAAGAATTTTCGTCCTGAAAATTAAAATAATAATAAAAAAAAATTTCCGGATGTCACAGCATCCCGTAGTTGAAAGAATTTTCGTCCCGAAAATTAAAATAATAATAATAATAAAATTTCCGGATGTCACATCATCCCCTAGTTGAAAGAATTTTCGTCTCGAAAATTAAATAGTACCTTATGTGTTTAACGTGGATTGTTTGAACCGATAAAGATACTTGCGCATCATCTGATCTTCGCGCTCACATGTGAATTCCGGTTCGCGTTTCGAGTTCCAACGAACTCTGACAATAGGGATTTTACTGTGTTTGACATGATTTCTACCGGTTCTTCAATAAAGCGTAGTTGTTCGTCGATTTCTAGCTCCTCAAGAGGAACCACGAGTGTCTCGTTTGCTAGACATTTCTTTAAGTTTAAGACATGAAAGACGTTGTGAACACCACTAAGTCCTTCAGGTAGGTCCAGTTGGTACGCTACTGGGCCAATTCTCTTCACTATTCTGAACGGTCCAACATAACGAGGGTTTAGCTTGCCTCGTTTCCCAAAATGAATTACACCTTTCCAAGGTGAGACTTTCAATAGGACCATGTCGCCTACTTGAAATTCAAGCGGTTTCCGACGTTTATCGGCATAACTCTTTTGACGATCACGGGCTGCCGCCATACGATTTCGAATTTGAACGATTTTCTCTGAAGTTTTGAGCACAAGTTCAGGACTCGTAAGTTGGCTATCCCCAACTTCAGCCCAACAGATAGGCAATCGGCATTTTCGCCCGTATAATGCCTCAAACGGTGTTGCCTTGATGCTAGTGTAATAACTGTTATTCTAGGAGAACTCCACTAAAGGCAAGTGGGTTTCCCAACTGTTACTAAAATCAATCACACAAGCTCGTAGCATGTCCTCTAGGGTTTGAATAGTACGTTCAGTTTGGCCATCTGTTTGAGGGTGGTATGCTGTGCTCATATACACGTGTGTGCTTAGAGCTTTTTGTAACGATTGCCAGAAACGTGAGGTGAATCGAGCGTCACGATGAGAAATGATTGAGATTGGCACTCCATGCCGAGAGACTACTTCCTTCAGATAGATACGAGTTAGCTTCTCCATCTTATCAGTCTCTTTGATTGCTAGGAAGTGAGCGAATTTAGTCAAACGATCTATGATCACCCATATGG
Organism: Smallanthus sonchifolius; assembly: GCA_023525975.1. Taxonomy (NCBI): domain Eukaryota; kingdom Viridiplantae; phylum Streptophyta; class Magnoliopsida; order Asterales; family Asteraceae; genus Smallanthus; species Smallanthus sonchifolius. The sequence goes on along the minus strand of CM042019.1, from coordinate 41,449,205 downwards.
TGTCGTATCCTCTAGGGGTTCGAGGTATTTTAGTATTAAAATCCATGGAAATCTGCTCCCATTTCCACATCAGAATCTCTAGTTGTTGAAGTAAACCAGATGGATTTTGGTATTCGACCTTGACCTTCGAGCAGGTCAGGTATTTGCTAACATAGGTGGCTATATCAGCTTTCATGTTCGGCCACCAATAGAGAACCTTTAGGTCATGATACATTTTATCGGAACTAGGATGAATAGAATACCGAGATTTGTGAGATTCATCCATTACAAGTTCCCTTATGTTCATGTACTTTGGAACCCATATTCGCTCCGCAAAGTAGCGAATACCGTCCGATTTAAGTTCGAGTTGGTTCTCCATACCATGTGTGTCTTCTAGCGGTAGGTTTTCCTCTTTCAGGGCTTCGAGTTGAGCACTACGGATTTGATCAGGTAATCCAGGGTGAATAGTGAGTTGTAATACTCGGACTCGTTTAGGTTTGGTTTTTTTCCGACTTAGGTCATCGGCTACTACGTTAGCTTTACCCGGATGGTACTTGATCGCACAGTCATAATCATTCAAGTGTTCGACCCAACGATGTAACATCCTGGTTTTTATAGAACTAATGGGATTAATGTATATATGTGTTTATGATGTAACATAATGGACGGATTGCTACGAGACAGTAACGAGACCTAACAAAGGTGTAGTATCGGGTTTCTTTTTATATAAATAAACCTAGAAAGGGTGGCGAGTAGTTAACGGGATTTTAGAGGGGATTTAATAAAAAAAACTAAGAACTATCCAATCCCGGGAGGCCATGGGTGCGTGAGGGCCAAGCCCGATCCATGGGAGAACACCCTAAAGAGGGTGCGACGGCAATGGGAAACCCCATTCGGGTTCCTTGTGGCTGCCGAGAAGAAAAGGAGATGGGATCAAGACGTTTGTCGCTTTCCGTGATCGATCCAAGGTATGTTAATGATCCCCAATGCACTGGTTACGTGCTTTAATCCCCGGATAATCGTAGTAACCATTTTTATGATTCTAGGGTTTCGTAAAGAACGAGAGAAGGAAGGAGACGAGTTCTCTAGTGATTCGGTTCGCATGAATCACTCGTACTAATGGTATTATCACGAACTTGACTTGTTGTTGTAATGGTTTTCAATCTAGGTGTGTTTCGAGTTATGGGGGTGTTTGGCCGAACCCATCAAGGGTGGCCGGCGATTGTTACGAGATCGGGTAGGGACCGCCTAGAGCCGGGGTGGTAAACCACGAATCGGAAAGGGAAGCGTTGGAAAGTCAGGAACGTGAACATGGGGTTCACGTAGAGCATGAAGGCCATGCACGTGCATGCGGCCTTGTGCGACGTAGGGATAGTCTTGTAGAGGCGGGTTTAATGTCAGATCGTATATTGGCGAGCATGAAGCGTTAGCAAGTTCTAAAGATCGTAGTGTGTCAAGCAAAGGTGAGTTTCTATCGTCCACGTTTAAATGTTTTATTGTTTTGGGCATGAATACATGTGAAACGTGTTTCTAGTGAATGCATGCATAGACGACGTTTTTGGTGACAAAATATATGTTTTTAAATAATCGTTATGCTTGCATGTGTGTATGAGTTTGGTGTCACGAACTTAAATGTCGTAGCGGGAAGTCAAGCGTAAGATTGATGATGTGTTGACTTTCGTCAACCGGGTTTCAAGTCTGGCATTAGTCAGGCGGGATATTAAGCGTAAGCTTGATAGTGTGTCGACGTTAGTCAGTGGGTTATTGTGTCTAACGGCGGTCAGGCGGGATATCATGATGGCTTACGTCCTCGGACTAGACAACATGATATACTTGTACGTAGATAAATATATTATTCGAGTTGATGATGGATTATTATGAGAAAACCTTTGTGACGTAAATCATTTTTATAACGGTTTTCGGGACTTAATATCCCCTAATGGACTACTATAGAACTCACTCAGCGTAGCTGACTTTTAAGCATGTATTTCAGGTAAAGAGAAAGTGTGAGCTGGCGGCTTCTGGATGGCAATTGGTTACCACGGACATTCGTGATAATATTTATTATTAGTTGTGTCGTTGAAATATTTAAACTTTAGTACTTTAATTGAATCTTGTTTGGGTCGGGTCATTGACCTTTGTTGACTACTGATTTCCGCTACAATAATTCGAGTTTGGATTTATGTCTATGACTACTTTGCTTATCTGTATGCCAACAAGTCAGGTTCCCGGGTTTGGGGCCTTACAAGTTGGTATCAGAGCGGTGGTTTAAATAATCTGGGCATCCTCGATGCCTAGACGTAGACTGAGAATGGGACCAATATGTAGGGAATGTCATCACGCGTAACCAAAAGACAGAAGCACCAGGTATGAGTTAGTGTATATGTATGTGTGTTAGTAGGCTAAGACAGGGGTGTTATGCCAAGATGAAGTATAGGGATGGTTTAAAACCTAAAAAGCAATGTGAAAGGGTAATGGCGATTGGCCACCGTCATTAACTAATTGCACTGCTCGAATTGTTTTAAATGATACCTAAATATTGCTCTGTTTGTTATTATTTCAGTAACTGATGGCACCTAGAAGACAAGTTGTTGTTAATGCTAGTGGCGTCGTAGGAACGCTCAGAGTGATGATGCTAACCATGATGAGGTGTCGGTTCACACCGAACCGTCAGTGCGTGCTGAACCTTCGGTGCATTCTGAGCATAATGAAGGGTTCCAGTTCAAACCAGAGATTCGTGAGGCAGTTAAGAAGGAAGTGGTTGAGATGATCCATGAGTGTTTGCCTGATATCGTGAAGGAAGCGTTCAAGGAGCTAGAAACGAGAGTGCTAGGGGAGGTAGAGAAAAAGAAGAGGTCGGCTGGAAGTGGTGGAAACTATGACTATTGGCGCTTTAAGAAGTGTGATTCGCCAAGGTTCGGTGGTTTGAAGGATGCGGTGGCCACGTACCACTGGCTTACTGAGATGGAGTCCATCATCTCTATCAGTGAGTGCAAGCCGGAGCAGATTGTGAAGTTCGTCTCCCACTCTTTTTCTGCTGAGGCTTTGCACTAGTGGAACTCGGTGAAAGAAAGAAAGACTACTCAAGAGTTGGAAGCCATGACTTTGGATGATCTGAAGGGTTTGGTTAGGAAGAAGTTCTGTGCTCTAGGAGAGCTTGAAAGGGTAGAGAGAGAGTTTCTGACTCTCAAGGTGGGTAAATCCACTCCTCGTGAGTATACGTCAAAGTTTACAGAGATGGCATGTCTGGTGCGACACCTAGCGGGAAACGACGAGCAATGGATGAAGCTGTATATAGCCGGTCTACCAGATCGTGTTAGGCATTTGGTCAAGGCTCAATAACCTCCGAGTTTTGACAATGCGGTGGAGCTTAGTGGGACACTGTATGATGATGTCATGGGAGTTGAGGTGCAAGAGAAGAAGTCGAATGAAAAGGAATGGACCATACCCCTCAAGAGGTTCGGCAAAGACCTAAAGGTTCCGTTCGTGAAGAAGGCTAGGGCTGATGGTCCGGAATCATGTTGCAAGTGTGGTAGGATGCACTCGGGTGAGTGAAAGGCTGATATAGGTTCTTGTTATAGATGTGGCAAGACGGGGCATATCGCTAGAGATTGCTCGCGTGGTCCTAAGTGTTACCAGTGTGGGGGTGCAGGCCATTTGGCGAAAGACTGCTGGACAGGACAGGGTGTGGGATCAAGCAAAGAAACAATTCCAGTGAAGAAAGAAGACGAGAAGCCTAAGGCAAAGGCAAGAGCTTTCACCATGACTACAGCTGAAGCCAAGACTGACCCTGGTGTGGTTTTAGGTACTTTTCTTATTAATAATGTACCAGCTTCTGTTTTATTTGATTCAGGGGCAAGTAAGAGCTTTGTAGCCCCATATTTCTGCAAGAGCTTGTGTAGGACGACTAGGATGATTGAAAAGTCGTTTAGTGTCGAGACCGCGGTGGGATCACCCACCAAGGTCATTGAAGCGTTAGATGATTGATTTATTGATTTAGAGGGTCATAGGTTCCCTATTAGACTATTTATTATTGCTCTAGGAGGATTTGATGTTGTGCTGGGAATGGATTGATTGGCCGCGTTCGATGCGGACATTGTTTGTCGACAGAAAATGATAAGGTTGAGGTCTTTAGAAGGAACAGTAATGACGGTTTATGCCGATAGAGTGAGCTCTCTACCGAGGGTTATCTCTATGATGAAGGCGGTGAAGTCGTTGAGGCAGGGATGTGGAGCATACCTAGCCTATATCACTAATACTGAAGCAAGGAGTGTAGAATTATCAGAAGTTTCGGTGGTGCAAGACTTTCCTGATGACTTGACGGGAGTACCACCAGGGAGAAATCGAATTCCGAATTGATTTATAGCCAGGAGCACAGCCGGTCGCTAAAGTGCCGTATCGTTTAGCACCGACAGAAATGAAGGAGCTCATGGAGCAACTTCAAGATTTGTTGGATAAGGGGTTCATAAGACCAAGCATCTCACCATGGGGTGCACCGGTCTTATTTGTGAAGAAGAAGGACGTCAGCATGCGTATGTGCATCGACTACCGAGAGCTTAATAAGTTGACAATTAAGAACAAGTATCCTCTACCACGTATTGATGACTTGTTCAATCAATTGCAAGGAGCGAAGTGGTTTTCACGTATAGATCTGAGGTCGGGGTATCACCAGTTGAAGGTTAGGGAGGAGGATATTTCAAAGACTTCATTTCAGACACGTCATGGGCATTACAAATTCTTATTTATGTCCTTTGGGTTAACGAATGCTCATGCAACGTTCATGGACTTAATGAATCGTGTGTGTAGACCGATGTTGGACAGATCGGTAATTGTTTTTATAGACGATATTTTGATCTACTCTAAGAGCGAGGAGGAGCATGGAGAGCATCTGCGAGAAGTGTTAGAGACGTTGAGGCGAGAAAAGCTTTACACTAAATTCTCCAAGTGTGCGTTTTGGCTACGTGAGGTACAGTTTCTGGGTTATGTTATTAACCTACAAGGGATAATGGTGGATCCCACGAAGATTGAAGCGGTAGTGAAGTGGAACGCTCTGAAGACTCCAATAGATGTGCGTAGTTTCTTGGGGTTGGCAGGCTATTATAGGAAGTTCATTAAGGACTTCTCCAAGCTAGCAACGCCATTAACTAAATTGACTCGAAAGAGAGTGAAGTTTACTTGGGGAGCAGATAAACAGGGTGCGTTTCAAGAACTACAGAAGCGATTGACCGAAACACCAGTGTTAACATTACCAGAAGGGATGGACGATTTAGTGGTGTATTCGGATGCATCTTATTTGGGTCTAGGTTGCGTGTTGATGCAACGAGGTAAAGTAATTGCTTATGCGTCAAGACAATTAAAGACGCACGAGGTGAATTACCCCACTCATGACTTAGAGCTAGCAACAGTGGTGTTTGCACTTAAGTTATGGAGGCATTATTTATATGGGATCAAGTACACGATCTACACGGATCACAAGAGCTTGAAGTACTTCTTCGAGCAGAAAGAATTAAACACGAGGCAAAGGAGGTGGTTAGAGCTAATTAAGGACTATGATTGTGAAATCCTTTACCACCCTGGTAAGCAAATGTGGTTGCTAACGCATTGAGTCATAAGGAGGAACACGCTTCGATTAGGGTTAAAGCGTGTCAACTAATACTAACACCAGATTTTCTTACATTACTAAGGGATGTGCAAGCGGAGGCCTTGCGAGAGGAGAGGTTAAAGGAGGAAAGAATCTTCGGGCAGCGTGAATTTTTGACCGAGAACGGTCACGGGGTGTGGGTCAAGAATGATTGTATTTGGATACCAAGGTTTGGTGGGTTTAGAGAACAAGTGCTCGATGAAGCACACAAGTCAAGGTACTCGATACACCCGGGTACGACAAAGATGTACCAGGACATGAAGGGTAACTATTGATGGCTGGGAATGAACCATGATGTGATCCAGTACATGAGCAAATGTTTAACGTGCTTGCAGGTTAAGGCAGAGCACCAGAAGCCTTATGGTAAAATCCAACCGTTAGAGATACCAAAGTGGAAATGGGAGAACATTACGATGGATTTTATTACGAAGTTACCCAAGACGGCGAAAGGGCATGATACGATCTGGGTAGTAATGGATCGGTTAACGAAAACGCTCATTTTCTACCGATTAGAGAGACCTTCTCTTTTGAGAGGTTATCTGAGGTGTTCGTGAATGAGATTGTTGCCAGGCATGGAGTGCCGATTTCTATCGTATCTGATCGAGATATGAGATTCTCGTCGAAGTTTTGGAAAAGATTCGATGAGGCTATGGAAACAAGATTACATATTAGCACAGCGTATCATCCTCATACTGATGGACAGTCTGAGCGGACGATACAAACATTAGAGGACATGCTTCGTGCGTGTGTGATAGATTTTGGTGGTGCATGGGATAGTCACTTACCGTTGGCGGAATTTTCTTATAACAATAGTTATCATGCGACTATTGGAATGCCGCCAGATGTTATATGGGAGAAGGTGTAGGACCCCGATGTGTTGGGGTGAGATTGGGTAGAAGGAATTAGGGAGCTAGACGTTGTGAAAGAAACTTCAGAGAAGTTTGAGATGGTAAAGCTGAGAATGAAAGCCGCTCAGGATCAACAAAAGTCTTATGCTGATAGGAGACGGCAACCTATTGAGTTTAATGCAGGGGATTATGTGATGCTTAAGGTATCGCCCTAGAAGGGCATTATTCGTTTCCAGAAACGGGGAAAGCTCAGTCCAAGGTATATCGGACCGTTTATGACTGAGGAGCGTGTTGGTAGTGTCGCCTACCGACTGTTGTTGCCAGACGAACTGGCAGCCAAATTTTCATGTGTCCCATTTACAGAAGTGTTTGGCTGTCGCTACGGAACACGTGCCGTTAGACGATATTGTGGTGGATGATAAGCTAAATTATGTAGAGGAACCAGTGGCTATACTGGATAGAAAGGAAAAGATATTCAGACGGAAGGTAATCCCGATCGTTAAGGTGCAAAGGAAGCATCGTAAGGGATCCGAGGCAACTTGGGAGCCGGAGGCGGAGATGCGCGAACGCTATCCGCATTTATTTCCAGATGACACAGGTTTCGAGGACAAAACCTCTTTTAGGGGGGAAGACTTGTAACATCCGGGTTTTTATAGAACTAATGAGATTAATGTATATATGTGTATATGATGTAACATAAGGGATGGATTGCTACGAGATAGTAACGAGACCTAAAAAAGGTGTAGTATCGGGTTTCTTTTTATGTAAATAAACCTAGAAGGAGTGGCGAGTAGTTAACGGGATTTTAGAGGGGATTTAATAAAAAAAAACTAAGAACGGGCCAAGCCCGGGAAGCCATGGGTGCGTGAGGGCCAAGCCCGATCCATGGGAGAACACCCTAAAGAGGGAGCGACGGCAATGGGAAAGCCCATTCAGGTTCCTTGCGGCTGCCGAGAAGAAAAGGAGAGAGGGGATCAAGACGTTTGTTGCTTTCCGTGATCGATCCAATGTATGTTTATGATCCCCAATGCATTGGTTACGTGTTTTAATCCCCGGATAATCGTAGTAACCATTTTTATGATTCTAGGGTTTCGTAAAGAATGAGAGAATGAAGGAGACGAGTTCTCTAGTGATTCGGTTTGCACGAATCACTAGTACTAAAGGTATAATCACGAACTTGACTTGTTGTTGTAATGGTTTTCAATCTAGGTGTGTTTCGAGTTGTGGGGTGTTCGGCCGAACCCATCATGGGTGGCTGGCAATTGTTACGAGATCGGGTAGGGACCGGCTAGAGCCAGGGTGGTGAACCACGAATCGAAAAGGGACCGAGCAAGGATGAGGTGGCTCGGCATTGGTCGTGATGGCGTGGTGGTGTGTGTTGCCGAACGGAAACACGAAGAGGAAGGCCCGACGGCCTTGTCGGACTTCTGTGATGGCGAGGGAAGGCCGTAGGTGGTTGTGGTGGCATCGGGAAACCATGGCAGCCCTGCAAAGGGTCGTTCACGGCTGTTAAGGGTAGCGGGGGTTGCTCGAAGCCGTTGGGAACCCGGTATAAGGTTGGGTTCGTTCGTGCTTGGTAGAGCCGAGTAGGAGAACCGAGGAGCCAAAAGTGATAATTCGTGTGTACGATGGCTAGAGGAGACACACGGGAAGCGTTGGAAAGTCGGGAACGTGAACATGGGGTTCACGTAGAGCATGAAGGCCATGCATGGTGCCATGCACGTGCATGTGGCTTTACGCGACGTAAGGATAGTCTTGTAGAGGCGGGTTTAATGTCGGGTCATATATTGACTCGTGATTTGTGTGAAATATAGGTGCAAGGTTAATAGGCGAGCACGAAGCGTTAACAAGTTCTAAAGATCGTAGTGTGTCGAGCAAAGGTGAGTTTCTATCGCCCACCTTTAAATGTTTTATTTTTTTGGGCATGAATACATGTGAAACGTGTTTTTAGTGAATGCATGCATAGACGACGTTTTTGGTGACAAAATATATGTTTATAAATAATTGTTATGCTTGCATGTGTGTATGAGTTTTGTGTCACGAACTTAAATGTCATGGCGGGAAGTCAAGCGTAAGCTTGATGATGTGTTGAATTTAGTCAACGGGGTTTCGAGTCTGGCATTAGTCAGGCGGGATATTAAGCGTAAGCTTGATAGTGTATCGACGTTAGTTGGTGGGTTATTGTGTCTGACGGCTGTCAGGCGGGATATCATGATGGCTTACGTCCTCGGACTAGACAACATGATATACTTGTACGTCGATAAATATATTATTCTAATTGATGATGGATTATTATGAGAAAACCTTTGTGACGTAAATCATTTTTATAACGGTTTTCGGGACTTAATATCCCCTAATGGACTACTATAGAACTCACTCAGCGTAGCTGACTTTTAAGCATGTATTTCAGGTAAAGAGAAAGTGTGAGCTGGCGGCTTCTGGATGGCAATTGGTTACCGCGGACATTCGTGATAATATTTATTATTAGTTGTGTCGTTGAAATATTTAAACTTTAGTACTTTAATTGAATCTTGTTTGGGTCGGGTCATTGACCTTTGTTGACTACTGATTTCCGCTACAATAATTCGAGTTTGGATTTATGTCTATGACTACTTTGCTTATCTGTATGCCAACAAGTCAGGTTCCCGGGTTTGGGGCCTTACAAACGACGTTGTCGCATGTTTAACTATTTATGTTCGAAAATGTGTTAAAGACTCTTGTGATCGGTGTAGATGGTGCACTTGGTACCGTACATGTAATGTCTCTAGATCTTCAGTGCAAACACTACAACTCCCAACTCTAAATCATGAGTCGTGTAGTTCTTCTCATGAATTTTCAGTTGACGGGAAGCGTATGCGATAACCTTCTCGCGTTGCATTAACACACAACCGAGACCTTGAATGGAGGCATCGCAATACACTACAAAATCATTCGTTCCCTCTGGAAGAGATAGGATAGGTGCAGAGTTTCTGTTTCAGCAGTTGGAATGCCCATTCTTGGGTTTCACTCTAGTTATAGGGTTTCCCTTTTTGGGTTAGGGCAGTAAGAGGTTGAGCGATCTTTGAGAATTCCTCGATGAATCGTCGGTAGTAACCAACCAATCACAAAAATTGTTGCACCTCTGTTGGAGTCGTTGGTGCCGCCCAATTCTTGATGGCTTCTACTTTGGTTGGATCGACATGTATTCCTTTCTCGTTGACTACGTGTCCTAGAAATTGAACTTCGCGAATCCAAAATTCGCACCTGGAAAACTTGGCGTACAATTGCTCTTGTTTCAGCAGTTCTAGGATTAAACGTAGATGCTCCTCGTGTTCTTCCTTGTTCTTGGAATAGATGAGGATATCGTCAATGAAAACGATGACGAATTGATCAAGGTAGTGTTTACACACACGGTTCATGAGGTCCATGAACACTGCGGGTGCGTTGGTTAGTCCGAAAGGCATGGCCATAAACTCGTAGTGGCTGTACCTAGTTCTGAATGCAGTCTTAGAGATGTCATCATCTCAGACTCTTAGTTGATGGTAACCGGATCTAAGATCGATCTTGGAATAGAAGCTTGATCCCTGGAGTTGATCAAACAGATCGTCAATGCAGGGTAGAGGATAACGATTCTTGATGGTTACTTTGTTCAGCTCACGGTAGTCGATGCACATACGAAAAGTCCCATCTTTCTTCTTGACGAATAAGACTGGAGCTCCCCATGGCGATGAGCTAGGTCTGATAAAACCGTTAACCAACAACTCTTGCAGTTGCGTAGACAATTCTTGTAGCTCACTAGGTGCAAGTTTGTACGGTGCCCGACCAATTGGCGCTGCTCTGGGTGCTAAGTCAATTTGGAATTCGACTTGACAATGAGGTGGAAGGCCAGATAAGTCTTCAGGGAATACTTCTGGAAAGTCATGTACGATTGGAATATCATCAATCTTCTTCTCTTCGGATAGTTGTTCGGCGACAAGAGCCAGAATAGCAGTATGAGCCTTACGCAAACACTTCTGTGCTTTCATGAAGGATATAATTCCTACGACAGCACCACTCTTTTCGCCTTGGACAGAAAGGGTTTCTCCACTAGGGAGAGGAAGGCGAACAATTTTGTCATGACAAATGATTTCAACTTGATTTTTGGATAACCAATCCATACCGACAATTATATCAAAACTGCCACGTGTGACCGGCACGAGATCAATATCAAGCTTATGATCAGCCAATACTAGCTTACATCCTTTAAGTATGTGAGTTGCTTCGATTACCTGACCGTCTGCTATCTCTATAATGTACTTAGTTTCTAATAGGGTTGGATTTTCCTTTAACAGATCACTAAGTTTCTTAGATATGAAACTCCTATCAGCACCAGTATCAAAAAGTACAGAAGCAAAATAGTCGTTCAGAAATAACTTACCGGTAACCATGTTGTTATCATTTCTTGCTTCCCGGGAACCAATCGCGAAGGCTCGTCCCTTCACACCGTTCCTGTTGTTGTTACCGTTGTTGCCTTGATTATTGTCGTTGCCGTTACCATTTCCCCCTTTCTTCAATTGAGGACAATCCTTTCGGAAGTGTCCTTCATTTCCACATTCAAAACATCCCTTGGTATATCCCTGTGGCGGAAAGGGTTGTTGGGTTGAAGTTCACCCCTACAATCATTCGCAGCATGACCCATCTTGCCACACCACTGGCAACGCTGCCTTTCACAAGTACCATTGTGGTGATAACCACACTTGTTGCACTTGGGGTATTTCCCAGCATAACCACTCTGGTTTTGACTTGAAGAGGTTGACTGGTTGAAAGTTTTGGTAGGCTCGAACCTACACTGCTGCTGTTGAGGTGGGTTTGATTGGAAGCTCTTGGTGTTGCTATCAAACTTCAGTTTGTTACTGTTAGAAGTTTTGGATGTTGTGCCCCTCGAAGGTAGGGTACCTTGAGTTACAGCTTTGTATGTCAGCCTGTGAGAAATACGGATGGTTTGCTGTATGGTGGTAGGGTTAGAAGCAGTGACCATACTTTGGATTTGAGGTACCAGGCCATCAATGTACCTCTCTATCCTCTTATATGCCGGTGTCACCATATGAGGACACATGACTGGATACTCGTGTGAATGAGTAGTATACAGTTCAATCTCGGAACCTTCCATCTTTAGGTTCCAAAAATCGCCTTCTAACTTCTGGATTTCATCACGAGGACAGTATTCCTCCTGCAACATTGTCTTGAACTCGTCCAAAGGTAGGGCATTAGTGTGACACCCGACAAATTCTGGTTAACCCCGTCAACTTAAACTCTGTTATCTAGCAAACTACAAGGCCTAGTCCTGTCAAAACTCCAAACGCATACATATGAAAACTAGAAGGACTAGTTTTGTAATTTATCAAATTGCTACTTGGCACGGTCGTGCCAGATGCCAAGGCACGGTAACTCCAACGATTGGCACGGTCGCGCCTCTTGCTAGGTGAAACGCAAACGCAGTCTTAAATCTCGCAAACCGTTCGAATAAAAAGTTGTAACGTAACCTGGTTAATGGCGATCATCATTGATCCATTATCTTGCGCATAAACACTCGTAATGATCAAATTAAACTCCATTATGGTCTTTAATCCCGTAACCGTCGACCCCATTATCAAATCGCTTGAATTCAATCAGTTGAGATCACCATTGCGCAAACAAACTACACTCACATCTTGTACGAACCTCTGTGAAGCTTTTGCGTTGATCAAATTAGCCGGAGAAGCAGCTAGAGTCGCCGGAGGCTTAGTCGTTCGTAGCCGGAGAGTCGTTTGATCGAGCACTATCAATTCGGATCCCATTATGGTAATTGTTTACACCTGTAGTTTCATTTCAGTGTCTAGATCAAAAGCACCCGGTTAATTCGGGCTTACATTATCGATTTTACCAAGTTCTGATTCTAGGGTTCATACATTTTTGGGTTTAATCGAACTACACTCTAAACCAAGCCTCAATCCAATTAAAATATATAAACAGATTCGCAAACCATCACTTATGGAAGGCCCCATGATTTCAACCGTTAATCTTAGAAGATTTAACCAATTTGTTTTCGGGAATAGTATAGACACAGTCGTGCTAATCGATTAGCGCGGTCGTGCCTGTCCTAGCACGGTCATGCCCCGTACCCTGACCTGGTCGTGCCTCCTGGCTAGATAAGGTCATGCCAGACACAGACACGGTCGTGCCTAGTGATCAAACCTAGTTGTGTCTTCTGACTAACCACGGTCGCGCCCCTGACGAGCACGGTCACGTCCACTGACCTAAGCACGGTTGTGCCTCACTCTAGGCACGGTCGTGTGTAAAAGAAATTCTTGAACAGAATGCTTGATATTATATTATATTTTCAAAACTATATTATTATATTTATATATTAATATGTTTTAGCCTGGGAAAACACCCGTAGGCACATGTTTGGTTTTATAACCCATTTTAATTATCACTTCCCACATTTGAGAATAGTATAATCACTTATATTATTACCCACGTTTATATTCCTGAATTAAAATAATATATTTATTATTTTGTCACGAAATTAATTATTGTGTTAATTCTCCAAACTTAAAAATAATATAATAAAGTATATTAGTTTCCCCAAACCATTATTTAATTGTAGAACACACGAATATATTTGTTTAATAATATTATTCGTAATTAGAGACGTTCGATACAAATCATATCTATCTTAATTATTATATTAAGAAAATCCCTTATTACCGTGGGCAAGTTCGTCTACTCTTTAATCTTTAGTGCGTCTTAGGACGTTCAATTATCCGTGTTATTGTCACAATATCCCAGGTGTCCCTAACTATTATGCTTATAATTCTAGGGCACACGTAAACCGTTCACAGGCAATACTTGTGGTCCTTTTGCATCCTTGTGTGGTGCTACTCGTACACAACTCAGGTGAGTTTCACGGGCCCTTTTACTGATTTAAATTGGGGGAGAAAACATGACGCAAACTCTTTTGATTATTGTAACTCATATGATATCACTTGTTAGGACTAAGCGCAACACACTATCATTGAAAGTCCTCACACACATCGGACCGTTAATATGGATTTAGCGAGGTAATTTGAGTAGTACTACTGAGTTTGAAAAACCACACCCGCGTTAGTCGCGCTAACTCGATTGGAGGTCGAACGGGTGTAATATTGATCTAAACACATTCGCCATGGTTGATAGACATGGTGGGAGGCATGCAAACACAAATAGTCAGCTTCGGTTGCGAGCGCTTTAGTAAGACATGAACATAGGTTAGCTACCTATTGATACACATATTGAATGTACATAATCTGGAAAACGCATTTACAAAATTGAAACATGTGAACTCACCAACCTAGTGTTGACACTTTTCTTACATGTTGTTGTAGGATCTGTAAATACAAGATGGTTTTATTCCAGTTGAGATTGGCGGAAACAATCACAACAAGAAGAATACTGATAAATGCAATTTGTATTAAGCTTCAAAGAATACAAGGTTACATAGAAAAACTCTAAGCCAGCACTTGTACAATGACTCTAAGTACTACTTATATAGTAACTTAGAATCAAGATAGACCCTTGATTCTAAGGATCAGATCTAACACAAACCGTTGATCTTGTATTGAAGCTATTCTACATGTACAGACAATAATAATAATTATGCTAGTTAACTTTTCTCAAACGTGTTCTTAGGCATCATTGCTTGGATACTTGAAAGGAGAGCGTTGTTGTTCTTTATTGTCTGCACCAGTGACATTCTTTCTGCGTGGAGTGTGTCAGTGTTGCAGCAGAAAGTTGTCAGTGGTCATGGTTGCTTTTGCTTTTGCAAGGCTAGTCAGCTGCAACGTTTGATCTTCAATGGATGAATAACTATCAGCAACAGAGTTGTTGATCAGCAGCAAAACACAACTGTCCACAGCTGCTGATGATTTGCTTATTAGCAGCAACTTTGGTCTTCTTCAGATAAGGCTATCAGCAGCAACTTTGGTCTTCAGCAGATAAGGCTATCAGCAGCAGATAAGCTTATCCGCAGCAGTTTTTCGATCTGCAGCAAACTCTGAGATCAGCAGCATTTGTACTTAGAGAATTTTGTAGCCATCAGTCTATATTTCTACAAACTCCCCCTTGACTGATGCTACCAAAACTCTCTTACTGCTTTTGTTGCTGAAGCTTTTGCATGTGGCTGATGATTCTTGCAACCTCATAGCCACTTGGGTCCTTGCTGGGATTGTTAAGAGGAAGCTCAGATAGAGTCTTGATATCTTTACTTGGCATTTTGAAGATAGCCATGCTTAGACACCTCATCTTCTGTCCTTTAACGTCTGTCAAGGTGAACTCATTTTCTTCAGCATTGTAGGACCAACTGATGAATGGAGAGTGGGATTGGAGAGGTTTTGCATCAATAATTTCATCTTTGCTGGGGTTGAAGTGATGTTTGATCACCAGCAACAGATGTCTCCCACCTTCATTCTCGGGCTCATGAGCTTCACCCAGCTCCATTATTCTTCTTAGATCTGAATCTGGAAGTTGCAATATCTCATCAACAGTTGTATAGATTGATCTTTTTACTTCTGTCCCCCCCCTAAAGACCTCAAACCATTGATCTTGAGTGCTGTAGAACCAGATGAAGATTTCTCTTGAGTCTTCTGGTTTGGAGGTAGGTTTGGTTTTCTTCTTGGGAGGCAGTTGATGAGTAGGAGCTTGGTGTGAGGATTTGGACTCTTTGGGTGGAGAGGAGGGAGGTCTAAGAGGGAAAGTGAAAGGTTGTTGGATAGAGTAAGGGGAGGATGAGGAGGTAGGCTTGGGTTTCTTTGGTTCTTTGTCATCAGCTAGAGTGATTACCCTTTTCTTGGAGCCTGTCTTCCCTAATCTTTCTTCCTCTTCCTTCTTGACTTTAAAGTAAAGGGCTTGCAGGTTCATGAAATTCATGGGACCCAGCCTTTTTCCACTCTCTCCTCTAGCTTTTAGGAAGTCAATCATGATCTTCCTTTCTTCATGGGATCTTCTGTTAAAGGCAATGGTCTTCTTGGATTTTTGTTTGGCTTTTTCTTCTTCTTCAGCCCTTTTCTTGTTTGCCAATTGACCCTGCTGACCCATGAAGGCTCTGTAGATTTCTTTATTTGATAGTTTCTCAAGGTAGTCTGCATCCTCACCTTGAGAAATCAGAACCTCTATCCACTCCTCTCTCATTTCTTTGGCTAGTTCAGAATCAGTTATTCTGAACTTGGCCTCTTCCTTCTTCTTCTTCTTCTTCTTCTCTCTTTCTTCTTCTTCTTTATTAAATTGTTCCTGCAGTTGGAGAGCAAGAGCTTCATCTTCTTGAATTTGATAGACTGTAGGAATATTGACTTTCAGATCATCCAGCTGTTTGGCATACAGCTGGATCTATTGTTCTCTGAGGAGAATGACCGCTTTTCTTTCTTGAGCTTTTCTTAGTTCAACCATCTCCTCTTCTTCTCTTCTTTTTCTTCTTTGCTCCCTTTCCTTATTCTCTTTCAATAACTTTTCTTCATCTTCTTCTGTCATAGGACTTTTCCCTTTGTCTTTGTTGGATGCCTCTGCTTCAGCTTCTTGGACCACAATAGCAGATGTAAGAGATGCTGTTGGGATCTCAGCTTCAGCTTCATTGGCATGATTAGGAGTAGACATAGAGGAAGGGACTGCTTCACTCTCTTCCTTTTCCCATTCATTCCCATATATAGCTTTAAAGTCCTCTTTGATATTCTGAGCAGCCACTTTTCTTGACCCTTCTGCTGCGTTCAGTATGACAGTTGGTGAGGAGGGATGGGATAGATCTGAGTTAGAGTCATTCATTGCAGGGGATTCCTCCTTATAAAGAGAAGCCTTGATGAGTTTGATCATTTCTTGACTTTCTAAGGAGTTGATGTTGCAGTTGAGTGATCTGAGCTCAAAGACCTTATGCAGGAAGTCTGAAGGTAGGAGTAAGATCTCTTTGATGTTGATTGAGAGAGAAGATCACTTGCTTAGGAAGAAGGTGAAATCAGAGGAATCAATGCTCACCCATCCTAGCACTTCCAAGTCCCTGACCATGATGTTGTATAGGAATCTTCGCCAGCAGATAACTTCTTCTTTAGTTAAAGCACTGCTCCTGATTAAGTCAAGTCTTCTTGGAGCCAGTCTTTGTTCTGCTGTTGATGAAGATTCAGGATAAGCCACCCTATTTGCTTCTTTTAGTAGTCTTTCAAACCAGGGCATATTATCCTCCATTAAGTCATAGAACATGCTGATTGCAAGTTCTGTTGAGAGATCTGATGAAGTGTTGATACATCTTGTCAGATACAGATTAAGAACCTGGAGGGCGTTAAGAGTGTTGCAGTTTAGCTCTTCTACTCCACTAAACTCCCATCCAATCCAGAATCTCTCAGTTATGCCATCATACCCCAAGCTAAAATGGAGTCGAATTCTAGCTTGTTTGAAGTTAGTGAGCATTGGGGAGTAGATGTTTGACTTATTATGGCTGCAGCTTCAAGAAGTATGTTGAATGATGGAGGTGTGTCTTCATGGAGAGTTTCATCTTGCAACACCTCATCAACAGCTCAGACAACTAACTTCCAATCCTCAGTGATATCTTCCTCTTCATCTACTGAGTCTGGCAAGTCATGGATTTGAACAAAAGCAGGTTTGTATAGAGAACTTTGAAACACAGTCTGATCTTGTATCCATTCTTCTAGGCTGTCCGCAATATCTTCCTTGGTAACTACCTCCCCCTTTTTAGTTGCATCAGTGCATAGAGTGTTATCTGTTTGAGTGCCCACTGATATAAGGGAGGGAGAAGTCACTAGAGGGCATGATGGGATTCATGTATAGAGACTTGGTGCCGCAGTTTGGACACTTCAGCCTCTAGCATTGCCACCCTGGCCGTCAATTCCAAGTTATGAAGTTTCAGTCTGTCCTCATCCACAGTTGTGGAATCCTTGGAGCTGGATGGGGTCTTAGGCCTAGCCTCTGCATCCCCATCACCCTGGTTTTCTTGGCGCCTGGGATTCCTCTTAGTGAAGAGTGTTTCTAAGGAAACATACTCACTGTGAGTTGCCATGGTTAGGGTCTTAGTTATGTTATCACTGTCCTCCCGGTCAGTTGATGTACCAGGAGTAGTGACAGCCCTTTCCACATTCACTCTATCAGTACCACCAGAGTGAACCTTCTTGGGTGATGAACTTGGGTTAGGTGCACCAGCATCCAAGTCAATCAATACCTCCGAGATAGTGGTTGTTTGAGAAGGTACATCATCTTGACAAGGAGCCTCTGCACTTAAGTTCAGAGAAGAGAAATAAAGGTATGGCTGAGCAGGTTGTTCTATGGATCCGGGATATGATCCTGATCCTAGTAGAGAAACTTCCAAGGAGGTTTCTCTAATGTTTTGGCTATCCCTTTTGATATTCTCATTAGAATATTGGGATTCTGAATGAGGGCTTAGAGGTTGGGATTGGGCCTTTGAGACAAGAAGAGAATGAGTCTTTTTGCTCCTTTTTCTAGTGTATGTTGTTGCAACTGGGGCCCTTTGTTCCAGTTGAACGATAACATCCAAAACAGATGTAAGTGATTTTTGTACCTGTGCATCCTTAGTAGTATGCACAGGGGTTCGAATAGTGGAAGCAGATGGTTGTTCAGGATGTGAGGTGGAGGGTGTGGGATCAGTATCAGCTGGGATTGCTAAACTGTCACCCTGGGTACTTTGTATGTTTAGCATTGTAGATAACAATGGAACATTGACCCCTGAGAACGTTTTGGAAACAATTCTCATACTTTGAAAAAAATTATTTTATGACCCAACATGATGTAGATTCCTACAGGTTTTGAGAGATCTTTTAGTTCCTGGTTTAAAACCTCCTGTAAGAATCTGGGGTATATAAAAAATTGTTGCTTTGCACCCTATTGAAGATTATATCTCAAACCCTCAAAGATGAGGTGTGCAAAGTTGAATCCTTGGCCAGTAATCATATCGTGAACAGCAGAGGCAAGTGCAGAGCTCACTTGATGTCATCCACTTCTCTTCTGAGATATGCATTGTAGAAGAGTGTGGCAGAGATACTTCTATGGAGGGCCCATCAGTACCTTCTCTATTGTGTACTCATTTTGATTTCCAGTGTACCCTATGGATACAAAGGTCCTCATGTATTCTTCCTTTGAGTATGAGATGGCTGCCCCCTCATCTTGAAGCTGAAGATGTTTTTGGAGAGTAGCTTCAGAGATGATGATGTCCTTGCCGTCTACCTTGGCTTTTATTTGGGGAATCCCCTGTTCGGTAGAGTAGACGGCGGTATTCCAAAAATCCTCCATATGAGGAATATATATATGGTAGGGTTGACTGTTAGTGAAAAATGTATCTTTGATCGGCACAAAAAATCAATCATATCATCGAATCCCTCGGACTTCTTTCCTTTGGTTAAGTATGCCGTGAGGTTGTGATATGGGGAGAACTTATCATCAGGATTGTTTATGTCTGCCATTTTTGTTGGATTTTGGAGGGAAAGAGGAAGGTTTTGAAGGGTGGTTAGGAATAGAAGGCTTTGAATGTTGTGGGGGCTTGAGAGAAAGTGATGGGAGTTAGGGCGAAATTGAATGTGAAGGGGTGATAAAGAAATTTGATTTGTTCTTATAACGGCAGAGGAGGGAAAAGCAAAATGACTTGTACAGTACAACCTCATTCACTTTTTACTGTTACAGCTGTAATGCACTATAGCAGTCATGGTAAAAACTGAAAGGAATTTTTATAGCGGGTAAAAGTTAATTTAGACTTATTTTTACCCATCAGTAGCAAACTTGGTTACTACGGATGGTTAAGCCTATCCTTGGCGGATAGTTAAGTCTGTCAGCAGCAAACACTATTGTTGCTGATGCATGCATTGATCCGCAGCAAGGGAGTTGCTGCTAACTGCCTTAAAGCTATCCGCAGGAAACTTGTTCCTGCTGATAACTTAAAGCAGTCAGTGGCAAAATATTTGATGCTGATTATTAAACCTATCAGCAGCAAAAATGGATGCTGCTGACTTGTAACTTTTATTTATAATAAAAGACAAACATATTTACAAAGACAAAATTTTAGAGACATATTTTAATCAAAGTTCATCATACCAATAGATTCAACTAAATATCTAAATCTAGCTTCATCAAACGGTTTTGTAAACAAATCAGCATATTGCTCATTGGTATGAACCTTGGTTAAAATAATTCTCTTTTTCTCAGCTTGATATCTTTTGAAGTGATACCTGATGTCAATGTGCTTTGTATTGGAGTGCTGCACCGGATTGTTTGTGATTGATATAGCACTCATGTTGTCAATGTGAATGGGGGTTGCCATGAAAGTCATCCCATAATCCAGCATTTGATTTTGTATCCATATGACTTGTGCACAGCAACTTGAAGCTGCAATGTACTCTGCTTCTGCTGTAGAAGTTGAAACACATGTTTGCTTCTTGCACTGCTATGAAATCAATCTCTCTCCCAGAAACCAGCATCCCCCTGAAGTGGACTTTTTGTCCAAGTTGCATCCCCCATAATCACTGTCAGTGTATGCATACAGATTGAACTTATCATTTTTAGAGTACCATAGCCCAAGTCTTGGGGCTCCCTTTAGGTATCTGAAAATTCTCTTGACAGCTTGAAGATGTGAAATCTTTGGAGCTGCTTGGAATCTTGCACAAAGACATACTGCAAACATGATATCTGGCCTTGAGGCAGTGAGATACATGAGAGACCTTATTATTGCACGATACTGATGTTGATCAGTGTCTTGACCATCTTTGTCTGGAGTCAGCTGATGGTGCACTTGCATAGGGGTTCTTGCAGCAGAGCAGTCAGCCATCTTGAATCTTTCCAGAATGCTCTTGACATATTTGGATTGGCTAATGAAGATTCCATTTGGGACTTGTTTGACTTGAAGACCCAAAAAGAAATTTAGCTCACCCATTGAGCTCATTTCAAACTTTGAGTGCATCAGGATCTCGAAGTCTTTACACAGCTTCTTCCTTGTTGATCCAAAGATGATATCATCTACGTAGATTTAAACCAGTAAGATTTCTCCCCCTTCATCTTTGATAAACAAGGTCTGGTCAATGGCACCTCTTCTGAAGTTGTTGCTTAGTAGATATCTAGACAAAGTTTCATACCAGGATCTTGGGGCTTGATGTAAGCCATATAGAGCTTTGTCTAGTTTGAGCACTTGGTTAGGATGTGCAGGATCTACAAAGCCTGGAGGCTGTTTGACATATACTTCTTCACCAATCTTCCCATACATAAAGGCACTCTTGACATCCATTTGATAGACCGTGAAATTCTTGGATGCAGCATATGTCAGGAAGATTCTGATGGCTTCTAGTCTGGCAACAGGAGCAAAGACTTCATCATATTCAATTCCCTCTTCCTGAGTGTAGCCTTGAGCTACAAGTCTGGCTTTGTTCTTGACTACAATGCCTCTCTCATCTTGCTTGTTCCTGAATACCTATCTTGTGCCAATGGCAGATTGACCAGGTGGAAGAACAACAAGTTTCCAGACATCCTATCTCTTGAATTGCAGCAACTCTTCCTGCATTGCCTCAATCTAACTGCTATGTTGCAGAGCTTCATCTATCTTCTTTGGTCCCACCTGAGATAGAAAACATGAAAACAAACATATATTGGCCTCATGAGATTTGCTTCTTGTTAGAACTCCTTGGTGAACTTGGCCAATAATATTTTCCAGAGGATGTTTCTTGTTGATCCTTTGTGAAGGTACCACCTCCAGCTGTATCCCTTGCTCAAGATTGCTTTGATTTTGATCAGGGATTTCTTCATTCATGGTTGAAGAGTCTTCAAGATCAACAGCTACATCAGTATTATCAGCAATGGTATTTGCAGCATCTATAACATTTACCGAAGAGTCTTCATTCAAGTTTTCATTTTCAGACAGGCTGCTGCTGGTGACATTAGAGAGTGTGGTTCTGGCTGCACTTGCTTCAATGGCTTCCATAACAGATGGAGGATCAATGGATGGTCCTCTCAGACTGATAGAAGATTTTGGAAAATCCAGTCTGTAGTCAGAGGAGGTGGAAGCAGGTGATTGAGAAGAGGAAGACTCCATATTTGAGAAGATGAGAGGCTCAAATATTTGGGTGAAGGAGTCTATGTCAAAAAGCCAGTTTGGGCCTTTTCCCTATTCAAAGACAATGTGTTCTCTGCATTCCACATTGGCTGATTCTTCCACAATTCTTGTTCTTGAGTTGAATACTCTGTAGGCCTTAGATTGAGAGGAATAGCCCACAAAATATCTATCTTAATTATTATATTAAGAAAATCCCTTATTCCCGTGGACAAGTTCGTCTACTCTTTAATCTTTAGTGCGTCTTAAGACGTTCAATCATCCGTGTTATCGTCACAATATCCCAGGTGTCCCTAACTATCATGCTTATAATTCTAGGGCACACGTAAACCGTTCACAGGCAATACTTGTGGTCGTTTTGCATCCTTGTGTGGTGCTACTCGTATACAACTCAGGTGAGTTTCACGGCCCCTTTTACTGATTTAAATTGGGGGAGAAAACATGACGCAAACTCTTTTAATTATTGTAACTCATATGATATCACTTGTTAGGATTAAGCGTAACACACTATCATTGAAAGTCCTCGCACACATCGGACCGTTAATATGGATTTAGCGAGGTAATTTGAGTAGTACTACTTAATTTGACAAACCCCACCCGCGTTAGTCGCGCTAACTCGATTGGAGGTCGAACGGGTGTAATATTGATCTAAACACATTCGCCATGGTTGATAGACATGGTGGGAGGCATGCAAACACAAACAGTCAGTTTCGGTTACGAGCGCTTTAGTAAGACATGAACATAGATTAGCTACCTATTGATACACATATTGAATGTACATAATCTGGCAAATGCATTTACAAAATTGAAACATGTGAACTGAACAACCTAGTGTTGACACTTTTCTTACATGTTTTCTTAGGTCGCTAAGTACACGTGCACGATAGGACATGCATGGAGTCTTATTATCTGTTTCAAACATTGTTTAAACATTTACTCTACTTTTTATTTTGACTTGTCATGGACGCGTTTGTTTTGCGTGTTTGTTTATTTGTTTTACGCTTCCGCACTCACTCTGAACTTTTATGATATTTCATTTATGTCCCATATAGTGTCGTTTGATGTAACTAATGTCCGATATCCTGGTTTGTCACACCTCAAACGGTAAAACTCCGTTAGTGGAATTTGGGGGTGTGACAGATTGGTATCAGAGACATTGGTTATAGAGAACTAGGATTGCATACTAGACTATAACCACACACATTAGTTACACGACATAGTCATTTAAGTATGGCACTTATATCTTACATTATAGGCTATGTCTACACCACCTACATCACCGATTGCTCAGGAGCACGATGTTCCTATCTTGACTTCACTGGAGCCTAAGAGGCGTCGACTTGGTCCTACAGAGGACACCATTGAGTATGATGTGCCTTTTCATGTGCGGACGGAAGGCAACCCGTACGATTGGGAGTGGTACCCAAGTATGATCCGAAGCTGGATTAAGTAGGAACGGGTCCCATCTCCATATTTTGGAGCTACTTCTTCTACAGCACCGACTCTACCAATTCTGCCATGCACCATGGAGCAGGCTTTAGCCGCTTTTATGTCTATTATGGATCGGGAGATCCAAAACATGAGAGATGCTGTTGGAGAAATCACAGGCTTGCTGGAGTGTGAAAAGCAGGCAAATGAGAAGATCGAGCAGTTGACGGCGGACTTAGCTGCAACAAACCATTACCATGAGAACTTAGTGGACACGGTCCGTCAGTTGGAAACGCGAGTAGACACATTAGAGGCTACCAATGAAGTATCCATAGCTAGGATTGTGCATTTGGAGACACAACTTGAGGCTGCCCTTGGGGCAGAAGACGCACAGGATACTGAGTCCGAAGAGGGAGGACCAGCTGATGAGGAGGATGCTCAGTCAGTTGTTTCTTCAGCTGGCAGTGACGTTTGATACTTTATCTTGCTCTTGCTTATTTCCTTTATTTCTAAACCTAGATGGGCAGGGTTGTTCCCATCCAACAGATGTTTCATTATGTTGATGTTTTGATTTATTTACTTTGTAGCCGTTACAATTTATTTAATCAAGAACTATTATTAAAATATTAGATGTTGTGGTTTAGTTTTCATTTATTTACTCGTACATATATGATGTTGATATGCGATATATTTTCTCATTGTTTGTATTTGTGAATGTGAATAACTATGGCTGGACGCGGTCGTGGACGCGGTGGTCGCAACGGTGGCCGCGGTAACATAAACATGTCAGCAGCCGAACTGACAACATTAATCAATGACGGTGTAGCTGAGGCTCTGGCAGCACATATTGCTGCAGGTAAACTCAAATACCCATCGACTCTAGCAAGTCGACTGCTTACACTCAAATCTTTTCCAAATCTTGTATATTCAAACGTGTATCTATCTTATCCAGGTCAACAAAACAACCAACCGGCCTGCACATTTAAGACATTCATGGACTGTAAGCCCCACACTTTCAGTGGAGCGGAAGGAGTCGGTGGTTTGCTCTGATGGTTCGAGAAGGTGGAATCCATGTTTGCCATGTGCAACTGTCCATAGGAAAACCAAGTTAAATTTGCTTCAGGTACTCTAGAGGGCCCTGCTCTCACCTGGTGGAATTCCCAAGTCCAGATGCTGGGTCTGGATATGGCTAATGCTCTGCCCTGGGAAAAATTCAAAACCATGATGAGGGAGGAGTACTGCCCTTGTGATGAGGTTCAGAATCTAGAAGGGGAATTTTAGAAGCTACAGATGGAGGGTTCCGAGATTGAACTCTACACTACCCGCTCACACGAGCTTGCTGTTATGTGTCCCCACATGGTGACCCCCGCTTACAAAAAGAATTGAAATGTACATCAACGGTTTGGTACCCCAGATCTAAACTATGGTCACCTCTTCAAACCCCACTACCATACAACAAACCATCAGGCTTGCTCATAAACTGACTAATCAAGCGGTGACTCAGGGAACCCTACCTCCAAGAGGTTCAGCTTCAAAAGCCACCGACAACAACAAATGCAAGTTTGACAACAACACCAACACCAAGGGTTTCCAGTCAAACCAACCCCAACAACAACAACGTAGGTTTGAACCTACCAAAGGTTTCAACCAGTCGACCTCTTTAGGTCAAAACTAGGGTGGTTAAACGGGGAAATATCCCAAGTGCAACAAGTGTGGTTATCACCACACTGGTACTTGTGAAAGGCAGTGTTTCCAGCGGTGTGGCAAGATGGGCCATGCTGCGAAGGATTGTAGGGGTGAACTTCAACCTAAACAACCCTTTCAGCCACAAGGATCTACCAAAGGGTGTTTTGAATGTGGCAAGGAAGGACACATCCGGAAGGATTGTCCTCAAATGAAGAAAGGGGGTAATGGTAACAATAACAATAACCAAGGCAACAACAACAGCAACAACGGTAACAATAATGGCAACAATGGGAAAGGTGTGAAGGGACGAGCCTTCGTGATTGGATCCGTAGAAGCCAGATATGATCACAATGTAGTTACCGGTAAGTTCCTTCTGAACAACTATGTTGCTTTTGTCCTTTTTGACACTGGTGCTGATAGGAGTTTTATATCTATGAAACTTAGTAATTTGATAAAAGAAACTCCAACCCTACTAGAAGCTAAGTACACCATAGAAATAGCTAATGGAAAGATAATAGAAGCAACCCACATTCTTAAGGGATGTAAACTTGACTAGCTGGTCATAAACTTGACATTGACCTTATGCCAGTCACACTTGGTGGTTTCGACGTAAATGTCGGTATGGATTGGTTATCTAAGAACCAAGCCGAGATTATCTGTCACGAGAAAATTGTTCGCCTTCCTCTCCTGAGTGGAGAAACCCTTTCTATCCAAGGCAAAAAGAGTGGTGCTGTCGTGGCCATCATATCTTTCATGAAAGCACAAAAGTGTCTACGTAAGGGTCATACTGCCATTCTGGCTCTCGTCGCCGAGCAGCCATCTGAGGAGAAGAAGATTGACAACATTTCGATCGTTCGTGATTATCCAGAAGTATTTCCCGAAGACCTGCCCAGTCTTTCGCCACATCGTCAAGTCGAATTTCAAATTGATCTAGCGCCCGGAGCAGCGCCTACTGCTCGGGCACCCTACAGACTTGCACCCAGTGAATAACAAGAACTATCTACACAACTGCAAGAGTTGTTGGATAAAGGTTTCATCCAACCTAGCTCATCGCCATGGGGAGCTCCAGTCCTATTCTTCAAGAAGAAAGACGGGACTTTCCGCATGTTCATCGACTACCGAGAGCTGAACAAAGTGACGATCAAGAATCGTTATCCTCTACCCTGCATCGATGATCTATTTGTTCAACTTCAAGGGTCAAGTTTCTTCTCCAAGATCAATCTTAGATCCGGTTATCATTAGCTGAGAGTCCGAGACGAAGACATCTCTAAGACGGCATTCAGAACTAGGTATGGTCACTACGAATTTATGGTCATGCCTTTCGGACTAACCAACGCACCCGCGGTATTCATGGACGTTATGAACCATGTGTGTAAACCCTATATTGACCAGTTCATCATCGTCTTCATTGATGATATCCTCATCTATTCTAAGAGTAGGGATGAACATGAAGAACATATACGTTTGATTCTGGAATTGTTGAAACAAGAACAATTGTACGCCAAATTTTCCAAGTGCGAATTCTGGATTCGTGAAGTGCAATTCTTAGGACATGTGGTCAACGAGAAAGGAATACATGTCTATCCATCTAAAATAGAAGCCATCAAGAAATGGGCGGCACCGACAACTCCAATAAAGGTGCGATAATTTCTGGGATTGGCTGGCTATTACCGTCGTTTCATCGAAGGATTCTCCAAGATTGCTCAACCCCTCACTGCCTTAACCCAAAAGGGTAAACCCTATAACTGGGGTGACACCCAGGAGTCAGCATTCCAACTTCTTAGACAGAAACTCTGTAGTTCACCCTTTCTATCTCTTCTGGAGGGAACGGATGATTTTGTAGTGTATTGTGATGCCTCCATTCAAGGTCTTGGTTGTGTACTGATGCAACGCGAGAAGGTTATCACATACGCTTCTCGACAACTGAAAATTCATGAGAAAAACTACACGACTCATGACTTAGATTTGGGAGACGTGGTATTTGCACTAAAGATCTGGAGACATTACTTGTACAGTACCAAATGCACTATCTACACCGATCAAAAGAGTCTTCAGCATATCTTTGAACAGAAAGAGTTAAACATGCGACAGCGTCATTGGGTCAAACTCTTGAATGACTATGACTGTGCTATAAGGTATCATCCGGGCAAGGCTAATGTGGTAGCCGGTGCCCTAAGTCGAAAGGAAACCAAGCCCAAACGAGTTCGAGCATTGCAACTTACTATTCACATCGGATTACCTGACAAAATCCGTAGTGCTCAAGTCAAAGCTCTGAAAGAGGAAAACCTACCGTTGGAAGCCACGCGTGGTATGGAAGAACAACTTGAGGTTAAATCAGATGGCATTCGCTACTTCGCAGAGCGAATATGGGTTCCAGTGTACGGAAACTTAAGAGAACTTGTAATGGATGAAGCTCACAAATCTCGGTACTCTATTCATCCAGGTTCCGACAAGATGTACCATGACCTAAAGGTACTATATTGGTGGCCAAAGACGAAGGCTGATATAGCCACCTATGTGAGCAAGTGCCTGACCTGCTCAAAGGTCAAAGTGGAATACCAAAAGCCTTCTGGTTTACTCCAGCAACTAGAGATTCCAATGTGGAAATAGGAGTAAATTTCTATGGACTTTATTACCAAATTGCCCAAACTCCTAGCGGATGCGACACCATCTGGGTGGTTGTCGATCGTTTGACAAAATCCACTTACTTTATGGTAATCAAAGAGACCGACAAGATGGAGAGACTTACTCATATTTACTTGAAGGAAGTAGTCTCTCGGCACAGAGTGCCAATTTCTATCATTTCGGATCGAGACGCTCGATTCATCGCACGTTTCTGGCAATCGTTACAAAAAGCTCTAGGCACGCGCCTGGATATGAGCACGGCATACCATCCTTAAAAAGATGGCCAACCGGAACGTACCATTCAAACCTTAGAGGATATGCTACGAGCTTGTGTGATTGATTTCAGTATCAGTTGGGAAAATCACTTGCCTTTAGTGGAGTTCTCATACAATAATAGCTATCACACTAGCATCTAAGCAGCACCATTCGAGGCATTATACGGACGGAAATGCCGATCTCCTATTTGTTGGGCTGAAGTTAGGAATAGCCAACTTACGGGTCCTGAACTTGTGTTCGAAACCTCAGAAAAAATCAATCAAATTCGAAATCGTATGGCTGCAGCCCGTGATCGTCAGAAGAGCTATGCTGATAAGCATCGTAAGCCGTTAGACTTTCAAGTAGGCGACATGGTCCTACTAAAAATCTCACCTTGGAAATGTTTAATTTGTTTTGGGAAACGAGGCAAACTAAACCCTCATTATGTTGGACCATTCAAGATAGTGAAGAGAATTGGCCTAGTAGCGTACCAACTAGACCTACCTGAAGGATTTAGTGGTGTACACGACGTCTTTCATGTCTAAAACTTGAAGAAATTTCTAGCAGACGAGACACTCGTAGTTCCTCTTAAGAAACTACAAATCGATGAACAATTACGCTTCGTTGAAGAACCAGTAGAAATCATGGATAGGGAAGTCAAAATGCTCAAACACGGTAAAATCCCTATTATTAGAGTTCGTTGGAACTCGAAACTCGGACCGGAATTCACATGGGAGCGCGAAGATCAGATGATGCGCAAGTATCCTCATCTTTTCAAGAAATCCACGTCAAACACATAAGGTACTATTTAATTTTCAGTGACGAAAATTCTTTCAACTAGGGGATAATGTGACATCCAGAATTTTTTTTTTAATTTTTGGGAAGAAAATTCTTTCAACTAGGGGATGATGTGACACTGACAAATTCTGGTTAACCCTGTCAACTTAAACTCTGTTATCTCATAAACTACAAGGACTAGTCCTGTCAAAACTCCAAACGCATACACATGAAAACTAGAAGGACTAGTTTTGTAATTTATCAAATTGCTACTTGGCACGGTCGAGCCAGATGCCAAGGCACGGTCACGCCAAGCACCTAGACACGGTCACGCCAACGATTGGCACGGTCGCGCATCTTGCTAGTTGAAACGGAAACTCAACCTTTAATCTCGCAAACCGTTCGAATACGAAGTTGTAACGTAACCTGGTTAATGTTGATCATCATTGAGCCATTATCTTGCGCATAAACACTCGTAATGATCAAATTAAACTCCATTATGGTCTTTAATCCCGTAACCGTCGAACCCATTTTCAAATCGCTCGAATTCAATCGGTTGAGATCACCATTGCGCAAACAAACTACACTCATATCTTGTGCGAACCTCTGTGAAGCTTTTGCATTGATCAATTTAGCCGGAGAAGCAGCCGGATTCGCCGGAGGCTTAGCCGTTCGTAGCCGGAGAGTCGTTTAATCGAGCACAATCAATTTGGATCCCATTCTAATAATTGTTTACACCTGTAGTTTCATTTCAGTGTCTAGATCAAAAGCCCCAGGTTAATTCGGGCTTACATTATCGACTTTACCAAGTTCTGATTCTAGGGTTCATACGTTTTTGGGTTTAATTGATCTATACTCTAAACCAGGCCTCAATCCAATTAAAATATATGAATAGATTCGCAAACCATCACTTATGGAAAGCCCCATGATTTCAACCGTTAATCTTACAAGATTTAACCAATTCGTTTTCTAGAAAAGTAGAGACACGTGCTAATCGATTAGCGCGGCCGTGCCTGTCCTAGCACGGTCATGCCCCGTACCCTGACCTGGTCATGCCTCCTGGCTAGACAAGGTCGTGCCTCAAAACCCTAGACACGGTTGTGCGAGACACAGACACGGCCGTGCATAGTGATCAGACCTAGTTGTGTCTTCTGACTAACCACGGTCGCGCACCTTACCAGCACAGTCGCGCCCCTTACCAGCACGGTCGCGTCCACTGACCTAGACGCGGTCGTGCCTCACTCTAGGCACGGTCGTGTGTAAAAGAAATTCTTGAACAGAATGATTGATATTATATTATATTTTCAAAACTATATCATTATATTTATATATTAATATGTTTTAGCCCCGAAAACACCCGTAGGCACGGGTTTGGTTTTATAACCCGATTTAAATATCATTTCCCACATTTGAGAATAGTATAATCACTTATATTATTACCCACGTTTATATTCTCGAATTAAAATAATATATTTATTATTTTGTCACAAAATTAATTATTGTGTTAATTCTCCAAACTTAAAAATAATATAATAAAGTATATTATTTTCCCCAAACCATTATTTAATGGTAGAACACATGAATATATTTATTTAATAATATTATTCGTAATTAGAGACGTTCGATACAAATCATATCTATCTTAATTATTATATTAAGAAAATCCCTTATTCCCGTCGACAAGTTCGTCTACTCTTTAATCTTTAGTGCGTCTTAGGACGTTCAATCATCCATGTCATCGTCACAATATCCCAGGTGTCCCTAACTATTATGCTTATAATTCTAGGGCACATGTAAACCGTTCACATGCAATATTTGTGGTCCTTTTGCATCCTTGTGTGGTGCTACTCGTACACAACTCAAGTGAGTTGCACGACCCCTTTTACTGTTTTAAATTGGGGGAGAAAACGTGGCGCAAACTCTTTTGATTATTGTAACTCATATGATATCACTTGTTAGGACTAAGCGTAACACACTATAATTGAAAGTCCTCACACACATCGGACCGTTAATATGGATTTAGCGAGGTAATTTGAGTAGTACTACTGTGTTGGACATACCCCACCCGTGTTAGTCGTGCTAACTCGATTGGAGGTCGAACGGGTGTAATATTGGCCTAAACACATTCGCCATGGTTGATAGACATAGTGGAAGGCATGCAAACACAAACAGTCAGCTTCGGTTGTGAGCGCTTTAGTAAGACATGAACATAGGTTAGCTACCTATTGATACACATATTGAATGTACATAATCTGGCAATTGCATTTACAAACTTGAAACATGTGAACTCACCAACCTAGTGTTGACCTTTCCTTACATGTTTTCTCTAGTCGCTAAGTACAGGTGAACGATATGACATGCATGGAGTCTTATTATCTGTTTCAAACATTGTTTAAACATTTACTCTACTTTCTATTTGGACATGTCTTGGGCGCGTTTGTTTTGCGCATCTATTTCTTTGTTTAATGCTTCCGCACTCACTCTGAATTTTTATGATATTTCATTTATGTCTCATATAGTGTCGTTTGATGTAACTAATGTCTGAGATCCTGGTTTGTCACACGCCAAACGGTAAAACTTCGTTAGTGGAATTTGGGGGTGTGACAGTTAGCCATGTCCAGACCTAAAATCTGAACTTGTGAGTTCCACCAGGTGAGGGCTCCAGAGTACCTGAAGAAAATTTGACTTGGTTTGCTTATGGGCAGTTGCACAAAGCAAACACAGATTCAACTTTCTCGAACCAACGAAGCAAACCGACAGCTCCTTCAGCTGCACTAAACGTGTGGGGCTTGCAGTCCCTGAAAGTCTTGAAAGTGCAGGCCGGCGGGTTATTGTGCTGGCTTGGATTGAAAAAAAATACACAATTGAGATTACTAGGTTTGGAAAGTGATTTGAGTGATGGATTGACTTGCTAGAGTCAATGGGTATAGAATTTACCTGCAGCACTGTGTGCTGCTAAAGCTTCAGCTACACTATCATTAATAAGTGTTGTTAGTTCTGCTGATGTCATATTGATGTTACCGCGTCCAGACATGATTCTTCACATTCACAAATACAAATAATGAGAAAATATATCGCATATCATCATCATATAAGTACGAGTAAATAAATAAAAACTAAACCACAACATCTAATATTTCAATAATAGTTCTTGATTAAATAAATTGTAACGGCTACAAAGTAATTAAATCAAAACATCAAAATCATGAAACATCTGTGGGATGGGAACAACCCTGCCCATATTGGTTTAGAAATGAAAGAAATAAACAAGAATAAGATAAAGTGTCAAATGCCACTGCCAGCTGAAGAAACAACTGACTCGTCATCCTCCTCGTCAGCTGGTTCTTCTTCAGACGCAACATCTTGTGCATCTTCTGCCTCAAGGGTAGCCTCAAGTTGTGCCTCAAGTTGCACAATCCTGGTCTGGGCTACTTCGACGGTAGCCTCTAGTGTATCCACTTGTTTTTCCATCTGATGGAACGAATCCACTAAGTTCTCATGATAGTGATCGGTGTCAGCTAACTCTGCTGTCAGCTTCTCAATCTTCTCGTTTGCATGCCTTTCACGTTCCAACAGGCCGGTGATTTCTCCTGTAGCATCCCTCATATTCTGGATCTCCCGATCCATAGTAGCTACAAAAGCAGCTAAAGCCTGCTCCATAGTGCATAGCAAAAGTGGTAAAGTCTGTGTAGTAGAAGAAATGGCTGCAAAATATGAAGGTGGGACCCATTCCTACCGGATCCAGCTCCTGATCAAACTAGGGTACCACTCCCAATCGTGCGAGTTACCTTCAGTCCGTATATGTAATGGCTCATCATACACAATGGTGTCATCTATAGGGCCAAGCCGACGCCTCTTGGGCTATGGTGAAGATAGAACAGGAACATCATGCTCCGGGATCATCGGGGAAGTGGGTGGAGTAGACATCTCCTGTAAAGTAAGGTATAACTGCATGTTTGAGTGTCTGTGTCATGTAACTAATGTGTGTGGTTATAGTCTAGTATGCAATCCTAGTTCTCTATAACCAATGGCTCTGATACCAATCTGTCACACCCCCAAAATCCACTAACGGAGTTTTACTGTTTAGCGTGTGACAAACCAGGATCTCAGTCATTAGTTACATCAAATGACTCTATATGAGTTTGAAACAAAACCATAAATGTTCAGAGTTAATGCGGAAGCGATAGACAAAGTAATAAATGCGCAAAACAAACGCGCCCAAAGTCAAAGCAAATAGAAAGCAGATAAATAGATTAATTGTTTGATAAATGTTGGAAATGATAAAGAGACTCCATGCGTGTCCTAGGTGTGTACCTGTGCCTTAGCGACCTGAGAAAACATGTAAGAAAAGTGTCAACACTAAGTTGGTGAGTTCACAAGTTTTAGTTTGTAATAGCGTTTGCCAGATTAAGTACATTCAATATATATATATATATATATATATATATATATATATATATATATATATATATATCAATAGGTAGCTAACCTATGTTCATGTTTACTAAAGTGCTCAAAACCGAAGCTGATTGTTTGTGTTTGTGTTTGAATTCCTCCCACCATATCTATCAACAATGGTGCCGTGTTTAGGTCAATATTACACCCGTTCGACCTCCAATCGAGTTAGCCCGTCTAACGCGGGTGGGGTTTGTCAAACCCAGTAGTACTACTCAAGATTACCTCGCTATGTTCATATTAAACGGTTCGATGTGTAAGGACTTTCAGGATAGAGTGTTACGCTTAGTCTTAACAAGTGATAATATATGAATTACAATAATCAAAAGTGTTTGCGTCATGTTTTCTCCCCCAAATTAAAAACAGTAAAGGGGCCATGAAACTCACCTGAGTTGTGTGAGAGTAGTAAATAACACCGCACAAGGATGCAATAGAAAACACAAGAGTTTACCTGTGAACCGCCTACGTATGCCCTAAAATTATATTTACAATTGTTAGGAACACGTGGGATTTTGTGACGACAATACGGGAAAGTTTGGATGTCCTAAGGCACACTAATGATTAACGAGTAGATAAACTAGTCACCGGAATCAAGGATCCTTAGTTTAATAATTAAAATAGATGTGGTACGTGCCAAACGTTACTAACACGGAATATTTATATTAAATAATTGTTTGCATGTTTGTATGAGTTAGATAATAATCTTAGATAATAATATAAATAATTATATTATTCTAAATGTGAAAAATAATACTTTAAATGATTTATAAATTCAATCCCGATCCTACGGGTGTTTTCCGGGTTCAAAACGTATTAATATATTATAATAATAATATAGGGATTAATTGTATATGTGGAAACCAATGAAAAAGTCCCCAAAAATAAAATTATAGGAGACCGGACTCGAACCCGGGTCTCCTGCGTGTAAGTCCAATGCCTTAACCATCTCCGCCCGCTAGGGTCATTGCAACACAAGCCTGCTCAAAAATATTTTAACACACAGACTCACTGTGTTCATCCCTTTTTTATGCGACCCGATCCCAAACTCCATCCCAAATCCATCGATTTGGATTTCGATTGAACCAGAAGGCATAGGGGTTTTGTTAATACATGTTTCGCAAACTTGTGGGTGTAGTGAATTGCAAAATCATTAGGTTTATAATCGTTTATTGCTCGATTGAATCCCGAAACCCTAGTTTTGAAAACATAAAATCAAATCGATCGAATCTGATAATAAAAGTTGTTGAAATCATGGGGCTTTCAATAAGCAGAGGATTGCGATTCTAACCATACAAACTATTTGGATTAAAATAGTGTCTAGGTTAGGGTTCGATTAACTGGTTCATACGATGAACCCTAGATATCAGTTTGCCATGAAATCGATGTTTTAGGTTCAAATTAGGATGGGGCTTTTGTTCTAGACATTGAAACGAAGCTAAGAGTGTAAGCAATTACCAGAATAAGGCTCGAATTGGTGGTGTTCGACTAGAATGGATTCCGAATTCGACGGGTTTGGCCTCCGGTGACTCCGGCTTCAACTTCGGCCGAATTGAACTGTGCAAATGCTTCAGCGGTGTTCGAATGAGGTGTGTAGGATGATTGATTTTACAATGATCAAGGAATTGATGCGAATTTGGTAGTATTCGACTCAAGTTCGACGGTTACGGCTTGGGTACTCATAATGGGATTAAATTTGTATCAATGACATTGTTAAATGACTCCATGATGATCGTTTATGGTGTTAATATGCATTTCAGTTACAAGTTTGGACAGTGATTCGGTTATGGCTTGCGGATTTGAATCAAGAACACACTAGTTTGACTTTAAAAAGTCAACAAGAACAAATGCACTAAATTTTGACTTAGTAAAGTCAACAGAATGAGTTTTGACAAATTATACAACAAGTCCTTGTAGTTTTATTGATTTTGAGTTTGATAATGACAGAATTAGTCCCTGAGGTTTGTAACTGAGTTAACGGGGTTAACCGGGATTTTTCGGGTGTCACAATATTGAAACGTTTTAAGACTTTTTCAGTATAATTTGATTGATGTAGAAGTATTCCATTATTCATATGCTCAATCTGTAAACCAAGACAATATTTGGTTTTTCCAAGGTCTTTCATTTCAATTATTTTCTTTAAAAGAATAATTACTTCATGAATTTCTTTATACGTCCCAATTATATTTAGATCATCAACATATACAGCTGTGATCACATATCCTGATATTGTCTTCTTAATAAATACGGATGGACAAATGTGATTATTTGTATAACCTTTACATATTAAATAATCACTCATACGGTTATACCACATCCTCCCGGATTGTTTCAATCCATACAAAGATCTTTGTAATTTGATTGAATACATTTCCTTAGGTTTTGAACTTAATGCTTCAGGGAATATAAATCCTTCTGGAACTTTCATATAGATGTCATTATCAAGTGACCCATACAAGTAAGCTTTAATTCCATCCATAAGATGCATTTCTTTGATTAAATACCTGAAAGTAATTGCATCCATAACATGAGAATATGTTTCCTCATAGTCAATTTCTGGTCTTTGAGAAAAACCTTGAGCTACAAGTCTAGCTTTATATCTTGTAACTTCTTTTTTCTCGTTCCGTTTTCTCACAAAAACCCATTTATACCCTATAGGCTTTATCGTCTCAGGTGTATGGACTATAGGTCCAAAAACTTCTCTTTTCGTGAGAGAATTTAATTCTACCTCAATTGCATCGTTCCATTTTTGCCAATCATTTCTATTTTTACATTCTTCAACATATATTGTTTCTTGATCCTCATTGTTTTCCATTATTTCTAGCGCTACATTATATGAAAAGTTATCATCGACGTCGATTTTGTTTCGGTTCCATACCCTTTTAGACATGATATAATTTATCGAGATCACTTCGTTGTCAGGTACCTGTGGTTCATCTGGAACCTTCATGTCTAATGTTTCTTCAAGAGATTCCTTCTCTGGAGTTACTGTTACCCCGATTTGAC
The DNA here is from genome assembly GCA_023525975.1 of Smallanthus sonchifolius. Taxonomy (NCBI): domain Eukaryota; kingdom Viridiplantae; phylum Streptophyta; class Magnoliopsida; order Asterales; family Asteraceae; genus Smallanthus; species Smallanthus sonchifolius. The sequence continues at coordinate 41,413,435 of CM042019.1, read as the reverse complement.
CATCTATACTATTTGCTCCCTTTTTCCTTTGAGGGTTTTTATCCTTGGAACCAATTGGTCTACCACGATTCAGACATGCATTAGACTCATTACCAATATGTGGTTGTCCTGTCGGGACATCTATTTTTATCGGAGCATTAACATCCGGTATATGTGACTTAGTCACTCTTTTTGGGTCAGTGAATGCGTCTGGTAATTGATTTACTAATCTTTGTAAATGAATTATCCTTTGAACTTCTAGTTCAGACTGTTTTGTTTGAGGATCAAGATAAGATAATGATAATTCATTCCAGCTTATATCACTTTCCAGCTGTTTTTCGTCTCCCCCTAATGTTGGGAACATTGATTCATAAAAATGAAAATCATCAAATCGAGCCGTGAATAAATCTCCCGTTGATGGTTCTAAATATTTGATGATAGATGGTGATTCATACCCAACATATATCCCTAGCCTCCTTTAAGGCCCCATCTTTGTGCATTGTGGTGGAGTAATTGGGATGTATACGACACAACCAAAATTCCTTAGATGGGAAATATTTGGTTCTTGACCAAAAACTAATTTTAATGGGGAGGAATGTAGAAGCATGTTTTAGTAACTATAGATTAAATTCTATGTATCGGTGTACTAGGCTAGTACGCAGGAGGGTGTTCCTGCGTACATAGCTTGTTCACCAGTTGGTCCTGCGTACTTAGCCATGTATGCAGGTAGTCTTCATGCCCTTATAAATAGAAGACATGTCTTCATTTGTATGTGGAACTTCTGGGAACTAGGTCGAGAGGTGTCCGGGCGGGAGGAGCTCTCCCGCCCCTGGACCGCGAGTGTAGACGAGAGATGTGTACTTCTTCGGTATATAATGTGAGATGACTTCGTTGTTATGGATTACGTATCGTTTTTGTGTTGATTCTCTTCTTTATGTTCGTGTTTCTCTCTGTCTCGTTCTTCTTTGTTCCCACACAAATCACTGAACAGATCCGTGTATTTCCGCTGCGTGACGAGGCTTCAGGGACCTACAACTGGTATCAGAGCCTCATTGTTCGTTGATTTGTGTTCCGGTTTCGATTTTTAGGGTTTTGAGCAGATCTGTGTTCATACGAGTTCGTACTTTTTCAGACCTAAAATCCTTAAAATTGAGTTTGTTATCACTTCATTTGGTGTTTGGAGGGCTAAGGGTTTGTTAGATGATGAATTTCTAAGCTTTTGGAAGCATCAATTTCTCAGATCCATCACTTTTCGAGCATTCTCCTCAAAATCCGTCAAGAACATTTCTGTACTGAACAAGTACGCAGAATCACATTTTCTGCGTATTTGCTAAGTACGCATGAGAAGTGACCTGCGTACTTAGCTAAGTACGCAAGAACATTTCTCTGCGCACTTAACAAGTACGCATAGGTACTTGGCTTTGCGTATTTACTAAATACGCATGAACACCCTTTATGTGTGTATTTACTAACGCTTGAACTATCATCTAGGATTAAAAAAAAATTAGTGATTGTTTGTACGCGTGTTTTGGGCCATTTTTGAGAAGATAGTAATTTTGGTTTTTCCGAACCAGAATTTGTATACGATGTGGCTTGGCGAAACATGGATGAGATTTTTTTTGGATGATACCACTTGTCATACTTTGTTTAAGTGTCCATACTTGAAAATGTAAGCTACGAGTATCCGGGATACTTATTTAATAGGGTATGAATGTTGAAAGAATACCCACATGAATTTTAGTCAATGGCCAAAATCTTATGATTCTTCAAAGAATGCCCACATGAATTTTCTGTAATTCTTCGCATCATCATTAATCCAGGATGGCCTAACCGGTCATGCCAAATGATAAAGTTTTCTCGGTCCTTTGGCTTTTGGCCTATGACCAAATTAGATTCAATTGCAATAATTTGAGAACAATATAAACCAGATGCAAGTGCGGGTAACTTTTCTAATACATGTTTTTTACCCAGATTTATATTTGTGATTCTAAGGTACTCATTACCCCTCACACGTAGTCTCAACATGACATCCATTTCGACGAATATCTTTAAAGCTTATCAAATTTCTTTAAGACATTGGGGAAAATAGTGTGTTGTTAAATTTAAGTTGTGTTCCACCAGGCAACACTCTATAAGCTTCTCCAAAACCTTCAATTAATTTTGTACTACCAGATATAGTACTGACACTTGCTTCTTTTATGATTAACTTAGAGAAATAATTCCTTTTCTTGAGAATTGTATGTGTGCTTGTACTGTCTATTAGGCATTCATTTTCATCACTAATATGCGAGTTTGTTAAATGCTCCATATGCTTCAAAAATACATAACAAAGTCTTATAAATAAACTTATTTAATATGCTTCAAAAGAAAATAGGATTACAAACATACCGTCCTAAAGGAAAACATAAAGATGAAATAACATAACTAAAAAAAAACAATTATTCATGCATAAGGAAAATTACAAGCATTCAACTGATTTGTATCAGTAGTGGAACCACCATCATTCAGATCAGTTGTATCAATGAGGAAATCATCAGCATCCATATGAGTTATATTAGTAAGGTCTTTATGACCATCGGGGATATCAACATTGTTATCCTCATATGTGAAATTTGTCTCTATTCCTTTTCCTTTGATGGATTGCTGGTAAAGTTCCACAAAGTGTTTGGGTGTGCGACACGTACGAGCCCAATGATTATCGCTTCCACACCGATAACATGCATTTGGTGTAGTTCCATGTTTCTTTTTATTTCTTTCATCTTTGGGTTTCTTTTTGTTTTCATGGGACTTTTGGTGGGTTCTAGTGTTTTTAAACTGAACACCATGATAATTTCCCCGACTATTTCCATGTCCACGTCCATGACCATGATTTTAACCATGACCACGTCCGCGACCTTTAGTTTGGTCATTATATGTTGCCACATTCACTTCTGGGAATGGGACTGTACCAACCGGACGAGTCTCATGATTTTTCATTAAGAGATCATTGTTTTGCTCTACCACAAGTAAACATGATATTAGGTCACTATACTTAGTGAAACCCCTTTCACGATACTGTTGTTGTAAGACCAGATTTGATGCGTGAAAGGTGGAGAATTTTTTCCAACATCTCCTTATCAGTAATACTATCCCCACATAGAATCAACTGTGAGGTGATTCTAAACATTGCCGAGTTATACTCGCTTATAGACTTAAAGTCTTGCAACCTGAAATGGATCCATTCATAACGAGCTCTTAGTAATATTACTGTTTTATGGTCGTCATACCTATCCTTCAATTTGGTTTAAAGGACAAGTGGATCCTTAATAGTGAGGTATTCAGTTTTCAATGCCTCATGAATATGATGACGTAGGAAAATCATCGCCTTTGCTTTTATCTTGGGTACTTGTTTCGTTTCCTTCTTTGATTGTATCACCAAGATTATTAGCATCCAAGTGTATTTCAGCATCCAACACCCATGACAGATAGTTTTTTTCCCGTAATGTCCAAAGCCAAAAATTCAAGCTTTACAAGATTTGACATGATGAACTATAACAAAGCATTTAGATTAGTACATGTCACTTAATTTATAAAATTAAATAATTATAAAACTTGAAACAAGGTTAAACAAATAATAAGATGAATATTAGAATCTACATACTCATAAAAATTGAGACAAAGTATATTGGTAGAGCTACAAACAAATAAAAGAATAAGAAAATTCTAAAATCTTTAGGTGGGAGATTGAAAAGGAGAGTAGAACAAAACATAATCATTATAGTAGCTAACACTAAAGCTGGGTTAATCATCTTTGAAAAATATATTGAGTAATCTTGAGAAGAGTTTCTTCCTTCTTCTTTTTTTCTTAATGTGCAAGTAATGATATTGATAATTGGTCATTTATAGTGGTAAATATATAACCTTTAGCAACAGTTATATTACCGTTTTATAACCGTTTTACAACCGTTATATACATATAAACGACTTTACAAGTAAAGTAAAGTAAAGTAAGGGAAAAAATGAGATAAGATATAAACTTAGTATGTACAATAATAAGAATAAAAATGTTAGTATGAATAAATTAATATTAATTATCATAATTAAAAAGTTAGTTGATATAAAAGTAAAATTCATGTGCATAAATAAAATGTTAGATTGTTAGGATCCTCATAAATTTTGTTTATCATAGTATTTATATTGTCATTTTATATTGGATTATTGGATTTTAATAATCCCACCTTTTACCAATTGGCCGATAATAATCCCAACTGAGAATATTCTTACCACTGGTCCCTACTTTCAAACTATTTTTTTACATTGGACCCCCCGTTAAAAAAACTTAACGCCGTTAGAGTTTATATGACGTGGACATCTGCAAACCGCAGGAAAGTCGAGCCAAGCTAGCAGTGGTCTCGTGATGGCTTTTGAAATTGGCTCTGGTGGTGTTTAACTGGTCTCGTGGGTCCGGAAAGTCCAAACAGAGAAAACGGTGGTGTTTAACGAGACCAGTTAAACACCACCAAAGCCAATTTCAAAAGCCAACACGAGACCATTGCTAGCTTGGCTCGACTTTCCGGCGGTTTGCAGATGTCCATGTCATATAAACTCTAACGGCGTTAAGTTTTTTTAACGAGGAGTCCAATGTAAAAAAATAGTTTGAAAGTAGGGACCGGTGGTAAGAATATTCTCAGTTGGGATTATTATCGGCCAATTGGTAAAAGGTGGGATTATTAAAATACAATAATCCTTTTATATTTATAAAATCATTGCTTTGCTAATGATGAATACCTTTATCCTTTGTTGATCTTCTTGGTTGAGAGAGCACTCGTGCTGATAACGTGTTCTAAAACTAGAGAATAAGACAACGATAAAATATATGATGCATTTGTTTCTTTGAATCGGAGTGTGTATTATTTGATTACCCTTTGTTTGTTTATATACACGAATGAAAAGGATAAAAACATAAACAACTTTTCTGACAATAGTATTGAGTGTGGTAATATGTTTGCATGTCTTTCAATTGTCAGCTTCAAAAATTCATAACAGTTTTAATATGTTTTTTTTCTATTTTTTTCATGTGAGAATTGGGCTAAAGAATCAGATGGGCTAAGACGGGCTTGATAAGCAGATGGGCTTGGAGGCTTTGGATTATATGACTTGGAGGCTTGCTGATTGCGGGTGACTCGAAGAAGGACCAGACGACCCGTATGCTTTCTAAAACACACGTGGTTCGTTAGGTTAGTTTGGAGCTCCGTTTAACTACCGGAGCGTATCTAATGAGGCGAGAGAGTGGAGCGTACACACTCTCAGCCATTTACTCGCTCTTCTTCCGAGAGCTCGTCTCTCTAGTTTCTAGGGTTTTCATTAGGCCCTTTTCGGAGTTCTTGTGTTTTCTTCTTGTTATTGATTTAGAGTCGGTATCAGATATGATGATCTGAATCTTGTTTTCATCTGTTGTATTTTGTAGTTCATAGTTTGTTCCTGATTTGTTGTATTCAACAGTTATTCGGGATATATTCTTTGGTTTGGGTTTTCCAGATTATCATATCTGTTTTTGTGACAAAAATATATCACTTTTCCTTACAGAGAATGTGTTCATTCTTGTTTTTGCTTCAACATATCATTCAATCATACTATTGTTTGTGGTATAACAAATGGAATAAAATGAATGAAACCTTAAATTTTAACCATTTTAAGCGTCAAATAAATTCTACTAAACAATTGTTAAAATTACTCAAAACCAAGATTTATATAAAAAGAATCAACAAAACTTAACTATTTCAAGAATTTAGAACCAAAAAATTAACAATTTTATTTAAAACCCTTATGACTCAAACAACATATCTATACAATGATATGAAAATCATGAAACCTAATCAAAGAAAACAAGACCCAAATGAGAATTCTATGAACATGAAGGAAGCATTTGTGTGTCACGAACAATTGAGTGAGGATAGATTTTTATGAGAAATAAAAACTTCTCTCAACTTTAATATAAAATCATCTTTAGAGTTACTTTCAGTTAAGCCCTCCAACTTCTATTCAATTACGAAAGCACCCTCTTTGTTTCTTTTTTATTTTATTCTGATACATTTGCTTCCTTTTATCAAACTAATGTCCTGAAACAAAAAATATTACTTAAGATTTACAACTTAAATTGATACTTCAACAACAATACTATTAGAATCAAGTATGGTGATAAAGCCTCACGATTTAAACTCACACCCTACTACACGTTGTAGAGATCCATTGTTTGTAAAATTCAGATGTTTATATCCCTTTTATTTTCCTGGCTACCAAAAAACACACATGATATAAAATCCTAAAGTTACTAACTAACAAACTCTTAGAAAACTGACTGTTACCAATAGACCAGGGGCGAAGGATAGTGACCCCCCCCCTGATTTTTTGCTCAGTAGTGTTAATTTATACGTATTCGGCCGAAAATTTTATAGTTCCGCCCCCTGATAGGAAAAAAAAATCCCGACCCCCCTGCGTTTTTCTTCAAGCTCCGCCACTACAATAGAACATTATGATGACTTGTTTCCGTTGATAAGACGTCCAAAAAATAAAAAATAAATAGCAAATAAAATCTATAAATGTCCGCCGGTGATTACTAACAAATTGTCGACAGATTGGCTAAACCACAAAAAAGACCTTCAACGACGAACATTACCGATGGGTATATCCAAGGGTAATTTATGACGGATTACCAACGTAAATTCTAAGGATAAGATTTCAGATAAGATTTCCACCCAGTCTTTTTAAGGAATATATCTCCGACGGCTATTCCGTCGGTAATCCGTTCGAGATATTTATTATAAACTAGGTTAAAAAAACCGTGTATTACACATGCTGAATAAAAAATAATTAAATAGTAATTAGTAATGATGATTTAGAAATTATAAAACAATTGAACAATTTAACTGATGATAAACAAAATTTTGAACTAAAAAATGTAGCCAAACAACTTTCAGATTTATTTTTATAATATGATACTCATATTATAAGGGGTGTAAAATAAATAAAATGGAAGTTGGGGTGAGTTGCAAAGGTGAAATTTAAACTAGTTTGGGTGAAAGGGGGCTAAGTTGCAAGTTCAAGGGGCTGAATTATAACTTTTAAAAATCAGATTTTATAGGGGGAGGGGAGGTCACGCACACATTAGAGGTTGGATGTGTGTGTGGCGCAAGCTAGAGAAGAGAGAAAGAGGAGGTTTCAACCAAGAACTCCAAATTGATGCTTGCAAGTTCGGTTTTGAAGGATTTGGCATACTTATCTCCTTCTAAACATCAAGTAAGCGTATTCCTTTTCACCTAAATCTCCATTTTAGTGTTCTTGAAGGAAAATGGGTAAAAACCCTAAATTCCATAAATTTGGGGATGTTGGATGGGTGATTCTTGGTTAAATGTTGTAATCTAGCTTATCTAAAGCTAATGGTGCGAGAAATTTACCATTTTAACATCTAATTTGAGGATTCAAGAATTAGGGTTCTTGAGGTAAATTGGGGTTTTTGCAATTGGGGTGTTTAAATGATGAATTGATTGTTAATAAGTGTTTATGGTGTTATATAAACACAATAACAAGTACAAAACTCAATTAAATTGATGAATTGAAAATAATTAAATTTGAGGTAAAATGGGTGAAAATCCAAACGGGTCAAAATGGGTTGATTTTGATTATAAAGGTTAAAAGCTTGTGTTAAAGCTAAAATGAACCAAGATTAGATAGGAGTTATGATCATACGATCTTGGGTGGGTGTCAAACCTCAAATTGGTGATAAATGGGAGTTAAGTAGATTACTAAACAAGTGGTTGGTTTAGGTGATCAAGTTGTGATCATAGCTAGTGTGGAAGACAAGTCGGAGTCCTCCATAGCAAAAAGGTAAGTGGTTTGCACTTACTTGGTAATAATAGGTGGTGTCGATGACACATATTTGATTACATGTTAGTTGTTCAAATATCTTGTATGTGTTTAATTGTATGTTGAATTTGAGGAAAATGCATATAATGAAGATATGCAAGGGAGGGTGTGTGGTGTTTGAAGTCTATGTACCTCATTTTGTTGTTAACGAATTAAGTTAATAAACCTATTTGGTATAATGGTGAAAAATATATATAAAAAAGGGGCGACATACATAGGCGAAATATGTATGCAAATGGTGTTATACATGAGCGTAACATATATATAAATGGTGATGTATACATAAGTGAAATATGTATACAAATGGCGTTATACATAGGTGTACAAGTATATGATTGGTGATATATATACATAGGTGGAATATGTATATAAATGGTGACATACACGATCGTAACGTGTATGCAAAAGGTGAATAAATTCTTATAACTTTAAGTGGGTGATTCGGTGTTCGAGAATTATAAGAATCCCGTGGGGGTGTTAAGATTGTGTTATTGGGTGTTTAAAATATATATATATATATATTTTTTTTGTTGGTTACTTAAAGGACCGGGGGTCTCGGAGCTTGTTGTATCATTATTAAAGACGTTTTGAATGGTATTTTCTTGTAGGTAAAGATCCGTTTTGATGTCTCGAGTCAAGCTTCGTGTTGGTTGGATTCTCAATATTTTGGATGGTTATAGATGTTCGGAGTTATGACTCAATGTTGGGAGTCACTAAACTTGTTTTGAACTACCTCTTGGATGTTGAAACTTGTTATTTTTTGAATGTCGGATGGTTGTTTTAAACGAAATTATGTCGTTTTCGTTTTGCCGTAATTAACATATGATGTTTTGTCAAGAGTGTTTAATGAGATCTACTTTCGCGTGTTTTATAAATTTAAAATTTGGTTGAAATTTTTTGGGTGTTACAAAAAATTTATAGATAAATTGAAATGAATTATTAATCTACTTGTCTAAAATAATGTAGTTGATTAAAATGTAAAATAGTCTTGATAATATAACAACTATCTATAATACAAATTTATTTTTCGAAATTGACAAGTGACGTCAGAAATTATAACTATCCATAATTAATTTCATATTAAATTTATGTAGTTACTGATATAATAACCATCCATAATTAAATTTTTATTAAATATCTAAAAATATATTTTTTTTAATATCATTATTAATTAGTATCAATATTTAATAGGAGAGAAGTGAAAAATAAGAGTGAGGAGTCACGAGAGAGTGACACGTGTCCCCTCATTTAATAGGAAAGAGATGCGAAAAAATAAGGGTGAGAAGTCACTAGCGGGTCACATGTGTCATCCTAGTTACTTATTTATTATAACTAGTGGGTTGGCCAGCGTAAAGCGTTGGGCATCACCAAGGCTCTTTTGGAGAGCGCAATATAACCTGAATTGTCTGAAACACTGATTATATTTGGGTATTATTATTATTATTATAACTATGTAAATATTTAGTAATTATATACTTAAGCATTTAAATAATATAATACTTAATTTAAATAGTATTTAGTTGTAAAAATATAAATAGTAAATGTAAATTTAAATCTTAATTTTAAGTATTATAAATAAAATAATATTTAATGTACTGAATTAAATAATTACATGTGCATTAAAAAATTATAATTATTGAGTGTTGGGCTTTAATTGTAAAGATTATGTTAAATGGTAATTGAACATATTTTATGCATTGGTAAAGTGTACCTTATGCACAACAATTTGTGTTAGGTGTCTTAAAATTTTTGATAAATTACAAGCATGTTCTTCCAATATGTTTTATATAGTAGATAGACAAGGATATCGAACAAACCTCCAATTTTTTTTAAATGCACTCCATTGTTTTTAAATGCACGAGCCTCATGTGTGGTACCTATTTTGTTGGAGTTGGTGGTTTCAGAATCAACATCGACTATACATATCCCAAAGAAAGTCGGGAATATAAGTCGATTTTCCACATATGAATATATGATCATGAATCCAATAAAGTGTAGTAAAATGGTGAGAACTCTAATCAAAATCCAACAAAATCGATTTAAAGAAAACAAAATCAAGAAGAAAAAAAACGTGTGATCAAATCAAGAAACACACAAGTTATCATAGAGCTACTACCTTGATTTTGTATAATCCACCAATAGATTTTTTTTTTCAAAAGAAGTAAAATAGAAAGGGCTGAAAACCCAAACACTATATCGTAGCAGAATTATATTTTTACCGAACGGAGACAGCGGCAACCAGGGCCGGCCCTAAGCAAGTGTCGGATGGGCGACTGTTTAGAGCCCAAACTCTCAAGGGGCCCAAAAATAATATTTTTTTTCGTATCGATTAAAAAATTTTAAAAAAAAATTATAAACTTATTACTAATAATATGTTCTATTCTTCTAGATGGAGCTTAATCAATTAATAAACATATTAGAACTCATTAACCTAATAATATATTCTAAAGGGGCCAATTAACCCAATTATATTTAAAAAGTTAGGAAAAATATTTTATTTAGGTTTATAATTGATTATTCAGTATTCACGAATCGCAAATAGTCGAATACGAGTAGTCGGCTTCTCCCTGTCGGCCTGCCCACTTCATTTGATTACCTTTTTTTCTCCAATTCAATTACAATTTTACTCATTGTGCAAGGTTTTTTTTTCAATTGTTTTGAATTTGTAACATCCCAAAAATAAGTAAACACGAATAAACGTAATAAGGATCGAGGCTTATAATACGAGGAGGAAAAAGGAAAGTAAAAGGGCTTGGCCTTAGGCCGGCCTATGGGTCGAGAACAAGGGGGAGGCTCTAATAATCAGCAGCCTTACCACAACCCTTCCTCACTACCTTGTTGCGCCACTTTTAGAGAGAGATAGATATCGCAGGTTATGAAGAGAGAGCTTGGGAATCGACTCTAAAGCTCGGGAATCGTAAACCTTCATTCTAGCAACGCATAGCAACAGAAACCAGACCTCCAAAGGTAAACATCTCCTCTGAATCTGGGTTTTTATACATTTGAGGGTTTTGGGTTTAATTCACATAAAGGCACGGTTTTTATGTATGAAATTAAAAACAAATTGTAGATGTAGACTCAAGAATGAAAATAGAGCGTTTTGAACGTAAAAAGTTCGGAACTTGAACAAATAGAAATCGAAGAACAGATCTAGGGTTTTCTGTGGAGAAAAAGCTCGCGCACCTGGAACCGCTTTTTGGCGAACTTGATATGTTCGCTGGATCATGTTCGCCCAACATACAAAGGTGGCGAACTGACCTAAGTTCGCCTAAACTCAAAGATAGCAAACTTACTTAAGTTCGCCGAAGCTCAAAGAAAGCGAACTTACATAATTTCACCTAAGTCAAAAGGTGGCGAACTTACCACCTTCTCCTAGTTCACTATAAGAGAACTTGCTATGTTCGCCTAGGCTAAATGTGGCGAACTTACCTAAGTTCCCCTAACCCTAAGTATAGAAACGTTTAGTGTCGTTTAGGACCATTATCTTATCTGGTATGACTTGATTATACAGATTATGTGTGACCTTAGTGATGATCCATAACCGGCTAGTATATTTCAGGAACTGCTCATCAGGTGAGTTCTATGTGCCCCATATGTCGTACGTGCAAAATTTTTTAAATGTTTTTGCGCTGAAATGTATACATCATATGAATGAATGATATGAATGCTAAATATAAAGTTATATGTGTTACATGACAAGAACATGATGAATACATGAACGATAAGTACGTTTATGAACAATGAAATGAAAGTTTGATACAATGTATAATGAAATTTTGCTTTATATATATATTGCTTGCCATGTGAATAAAGGTCATAGACGGAAACGATGATAACGGCTACTTCGGTAGACGGACGACCACTCGACTATTATGCGGCCATAATTAAAAGTCTAGAAAGGTAGACTAAACTAAGGCTACTACGGTAGAGTCAGTCCCTCAATCTATGCACGACTATATAAATAGTTCAGGTGGGAAACGGATACCTTAGGGCAGACGGGTGAATCAGAAGGACTATGACGGTAGGACGGTTAAGACGGACAGTCGAAGGTTTTTCGGACGGTTTATGCAGACCAACGGTTTCTAGTGCCGGACGTTTAATAAAATGGGCTACGACGGTGGTTCAAGGACGATTGTCTTTGTGAATTACGTAATCAAAATGACGGGTTGATCACTCATATGTGTACGACCAATGAATGTTCACTAGAAAATAAGCATGTATGTATTTCTATACGTACATGCGCAAGCAGTACAAGTAAAGGAGTACAAATATATATATATATATATATATGTATATATATATATATATATTTATACTCACAAGAATAAGACAAGAATAATGTATATGTCTACATGCTTTAAACTATAACTCATCAGCGTTAGCTGACTTTTAGTATGCACTTCAGGTAGCAAGAAGTAGAGACATGCAAAGGCGTGATGGCTATCTGGCACAAGACTGACATCCCATTTTATTTGATTATGTGTTAAGACAATGTTTCTTTTATGCTAAGACTTCCGTTGTTATCTATTTGACTTATTGTACGCTTCCGCTATGTTTAAGTATTTTAATTAAAGTTTGATGTTTTGATGACTATGTTTATGAGTAAATTCAACAAGTGAGGTCTCCCGGGTTTGAGGCCTTACAGAATTCCAAAGTTGAAAGTTTATGTTTTGGAGTTTGGACTTTTAGGCCTTTGACGTTTCGTGTTTTGGAATAGCAGGCGGTACTATGAGCCATCAGTTTTTTTTTATTTCAATTAATCAATTCATCAATTATAATAGCTTTGTTTAATAATTAATAGTTTCCACATTCAACATTTAATATTTAATTATTAATTGTTTATCTATGAATTAGTTCAATAGTTCTTAGTTATATGTTTAATTGTTTAAATTTTAATTTCCATGTTTTAGTTATTGTTATATGTTTAAATTTTAATTGTTTATCTATGATTGCTTGAAACTTATTTTATTAGGTTATTTTTATATGATTTTCAGAAATATACCTCCCAAACACTACCCGATAGTCAAAAACGTAAAAAGAGAAAAATAGACGCGTCTGGATCGACTGTGGTGGTTCTACCTTGTTTTAGTAAGGCGAAAACGATGTAAACAGATAACAGTTGATAGTATGAAAGATATGAATAAGAACACAATGGAAGTATACTATCAAACACTCGTATATTGCCAATGGAAAACTGATGATGAGTACAATGATAAATATTGATACTTATACATGTTTGATACTAACCGATTGTGAGATATTCACCACAATCACAGCACTAGCTAATAGTAACAACCTATACTATAATTATGTAGATAGACTGTTACAAAAGGAAATGTCGATATGTTTGATTTTTCAAAAACCTATTTAAATGATTTGATACCCTGATTACGCACTTGCAACATCTTTCTGATCTTTCACACTGATAGCGAATTTTTTCTTTCGAAGCTAAAACCCTAAGCTTTGCCATTTGATTGTCCATTCCCCATCATCTCTACAACCATGAATCTGGAATATAAACACCCTCACAACGTAATTCCCTATCTTCAAAAGCATGAAGATTCTTCTAAGTTTCATCCGATCATCAACATTCTCCTGAACTGTCCCCATCACATATGCCCTAACTGTCACTCCCAAACTTTACGATCTTCGGATTAGAGAGTTTTGGGATAATGCCAAGTACTACTACAATGATAGAAGACACACCATCACTGCTACAATGGACAAAAAACCCATGGCCATCACTATTCAATCCATTCGCACTCATCTTTGACTGGATGATACATGGGGTAAGTCTTCTTTCCCTGATTCAGATGTTGAACAAACTTTTAGGAATATGGGATATGGAGTAATCCAAAAGTAACCATTAAGAAAAATTTACTTGATTTTAACCGGAGATTATTAACACTTGTTCTTCAACAATGTTGGTATCACAAAAGTTCAGGTTCCTAAACCTTTAGCCAATACAATTCATGCCTTAGCCAAGAACCTTAAATTCAATTTTTCAAAACAACTTTTTAAATGGCTTCTTTATAAAACTCAAGAGGCAGGTTATAAGTTTCTTATGCATCTCAGATTTGTAATGAAGCTCGTTAAAAGTGAGATTCCAAACGTTTCTAGAACTGGTCCAAAACTAATTTCTGTGTCTCACTCCAATAGAATCTTCATCAACATGAAACTGCACTCTCCTGCATTTCGTGGTCGGTTTGATGCATTATTCTCTACAATGATGCCAAACCTTGTCCAACAGGGAGACATGCTATTAAACCCAGTTGGGCAAGATCCCACGCCCTCCACCACCTCATATTCTCAATCACTTAATTCCAGTTCCTCTGATTAAACCCCTAGCTCTCCTAAGGGAAAGGGGCCCTCAAATTACCTCATAGACAAAAGTCTAAAGAAGCTGATATAGAACAAAGGGCCACACAGCAGGCCATGGTACAATCCACTAAAAGGTCTAAAAGTGTTAGGTTTCCTCTACCTGACATTAGACTGACCCAGTCCAGCCAAAGCCACCAAACCAAATCGCAGCACTTGGCTGGCATTTCAAAAGGGACAAAACACATCATTGATACACCTTCTAAGGAAGGTGAATCATTAGGAAAATGGGACTCTCCTACCACACCCCGCTAAAGCGGAAACACGCGATGTAACGGGATATGGTTTCATAACATCATTGTTTATACAAGAATACATATTTATTCGAGAAGTATGAATTTTATAATGTTTCCATGTCTTGTCTAAATATGCGTTCCAAGCTTAGCTAGGGGTTTGTACCTGAAAAACATGCTTTAAAGTGTAACTGAAAATAGTTGGTGAGTTCCCAGGTTTTGACTCAGGTATACGTATAGTTTCAAAAACCATAGTATAGTAAGCCATGCGATAAATAAATAAATGCAATGTGCAATGAGTCCACAACCAAGCCTAGTGACTATATCGTGTTGCCCCGCCTGTCACACCCCCTCAGGCACCCCTTGGGCGTATGTGACTCGATTGGTACCTATTCTTTGATCTCAGAGTATATGTTTAACAGCAGAAGATTTTCTTGGATCGCTTCTTTATAAAACTCAACCTCGCGGGTTGTTATTGTAAATACAAGAATCTTGTTTGAATAAACAAAGATCTTTATTTATAGACTCGGGATTTAAATACTTGTTGGTTTGATTACAAACATAGTTGAAATCAAAATACATCTCTTATCCATTGACAAGTATTTAGCCACAAGGTAATAGTATGCCTAGGGAAACGTAGTCCTTTGGCAATATCCTTGTCTATATCTTCAAGGTCTTCTTTTGCTTAGGGCATCATAGTCCACATCGCACATAAACTTGTAACATCTTTATATACAATTGATCTTGGGCTATATCCGTATCCAACCCAACTATCAATGTTTATTCACCAATGTTTTTCGGGTTATATTCGTAGCCAACCCGACAAACACTACCTTTCATTTGTTACCTGAAAATGTTTTGAAAATAAAACGTATGCGCGAACGCTGGTGAATACGTTTATAATGATACGAAATCATTTGGCACAAACAGTAATTAAACTTTCAATCATAATCTATATATGTTCAACTTACACATCCAGCAGGTCCATTCCCCCTGACTTGTCCGCACCACGGTATACACTGTTATCATGCTTTGTAAGACAACTACCAGAACTCCAGTTCTGGTTTTACATACTGCGGCTCTCAGCGAGCTTCGTCTTACATTGCTTACAAAGTAAGTACCAACCCTGTCCGGGGCTTTCACCCAAGACACGTATGTCATTTGATCAAACTTTACGTATACTTATGGCCTGAATACTTTGTTCGTAGAAGAACTTTGATGCATTTGGCCATTTTCGTAAACGTAAACATTTGATAATGGTTTTGAAAGCGGATAAAGTATTCACCTTACTATAGAGAAGATAACAACAACTTAGGAGAGTGGCTTCTTAGGGCTTTGGTGTCACACCCCGCCAAGGCGGAAGTACAGGATGTAATCGGTATATCGCATTGAACACAAGGACAAGAGAAACTAAAAGGAAAATTGTGCATTACATTGAACCATACTACATGCTTCTAACAAAAGTACAAAAACAAAAATCCCAAATCAGTACAATGTGTCTAAAATTTCTGACTGCAACCAAAGTACATAATCAAAACTAAAAACAATAATTCTAATCCAAAAGCAAGCCCTCATAAAAATCTTTTCTTCAATTATGCTTACCTGAAAGCGTGTTATGAAAACGGGTCAACTATAAAAATAGTTGGTGAGTTCGCAGGTTTTACGACTCTATAAAAAGTTTCTGATAAAATCCAAAGTGTTCAAAAATCCATTGATCAAGTACACATGTATTAGACAACATATTATCATGAGCCGCAATCAAAGCCTCGACAGAATAAAAATAAAGTACCCACACAGAAGTCTAATGCAAACAACTTCCTAAAAATTGGCTAACTATGCGTCCAAGTGACCCTACAAGTCCGGTTGCGACGACCAACCATGGGCGAGGGTGTCAACCCAAGTAGTACTACCCAAAATTCCCAACGGCTATGCTCAGCTAATTGATTGCCCAAAATTGGGGACTTTAAGGCATTAAAAATGATAACTCATGTATCAATGTATCATATAACATTTGACTAAAAATAAATAAAGAAACGGTTTTCCTCAAAAATAGTAAACAGTAAGTAAAGTGGGGCCACAAAACTCACCTGAAAAGTGCGACGAGTACTGCGTCACAGACGACAAAACACTGGAAAAATCCAAGTCTTAATCGGGTCCTACTGGTCAAGTGGACACAAACGATGCATTCAGGACTCCTAAAGTTTGTGACCAAGTCGACAAAACAAAATGTGGCTATGTAATCGACTGCATACCCAAAACTCGTGCATACGCGTACGAATCGCTCAAAGTTGTAGAACCAGCTTTTATATAAATTCGTGACTTTAAAACTTAAAGTTTAAGTTTTTAAGAAAGTACATCAGTGGTTATAAAAGTTTGTTTAGATAAAATCTTAAGTCACGGTTTCGTTGGTCAAAAAGCGTCGTTACGCGCGTGAAGTCTAGTTAACAGTCAAAAGTCCGATTTGTCAGAAAATGTGATTTTAGTGTGATCTTAGCATCCAAATTAAAAGTTTAAAATTAAGTTTTTAATATGACAAAAACTTCTGTTCAAAACTAATAAAAGGTTTAAAAATAAATTTTTATACCGAAAAGCCCCAAAATTACCATTTGTATAAAGGTTTAATAATTCATAAATTCAAAACCGTACATACACCCAAAAAAATGTTTGAAACTTTTACCAAATGTTTATGTATATTAAAAATAATTACCGGCCAAGTTTCATAATTTTTAAATATCCAGATTATTTATTATGAATATAATATTCTTGAAAATAAATAAATTCGAGAAAAATAGTTAAACTTGTCAAAAATTCACCAAATATTTTCCAGGATAGTTATTTGTCCATTTGAAGTCTCATTAAAAATTTCAAGTCCAAAAACTATCCAGAAGTCTATGATCGAATTTCCACTTGTTAAACCTTAATAAATAACAAAATCATACTTATACTACTCCAAAATTCATGAAATTTGGACATGAGTCATTTTATACCATTTACCAACTACTAACCAACTTTTAGATTTTTCCAAAACTTAGAAGTATTTTTCCCAGTTTCCTTGCATTAAATTTAGTAAATAATTTACAAGGAGTTAAATCATCAAACTTTCCGGATCTTACTTTTTATATAAATACTACTATTTAAAAATAAAATTGGGTGTTAGATCACATTTCTAGAAAAAAATCCATCAAAACAATTATTGTATAAAAATAAATATATTAGTTCCATTATATGTTACATGTGAACCAGGGTTGGGTTTATAACCTAATAAATACTCAAAATACCAAATATCTCAATACTAAATATTTTCGGGTTCAATTCCCAACCAATGACTCATAAAACTATTCTACATAAAATCAAAGCTTAACGGGTAAAGTTTATACCTTCCGTATAAATGGTTCGTGTACGCGGAACCTCTCGTATTTCACATGCAATACGAACCAAAACCACCATTAGGATCGTTTTTATCTCCCAAGCATTTCAACATACTTAAAATTGACATGCAATGCCGTTTGGATGGCCATGCAACCCGATCAATTTCTTGTTTTCAATCCTAGAAATTGTTACAACTTGTTCGTATTCAAAAATACATTTCCCAACATCTGATCGGAATTTACTTTGGTGAAAAAATTCATATATAAGTTAAGAAAGTACTGTCTAAAAATCGTCATAACCCAACGGTCGGATCTCCGGGGATCGACGATTCTTTGAGACCCGGTTTTCAAATCCGAAAATCTGACCAGTCGCATTTGAGGGTACGAAAAGCATACCTAGAGAGCTCTGATAAAAAATTCCTCTAGTAGGGTTGTGCGTCTATGTGTTGAGAACATTCTTTCCAAAATTCATGCATTTCTAACAGTCGGATTTCCGAGGATCGTCCGATCTTTGAGACTGTGCATGCATAAAATTTCTGGACATATTTTAAAAACTCTTTGTAACGAACTTAAGCATAGATTTAGGATGATTGGATCTTACCATCGCGTTCGTAGCATCGACAAATGGTTCCGCGTGAAAAACGTGCTTTGGCCGCTACCGACCACCGCGTCGGACCACCGTTGGCCGCCACGCACCACCGCCGGACCACCACCAAATCGTCGGAATCCTCTCAAGCGCTCTCCTCTCCCTCTCTAACTTCTATCTATTAATGTTGCAAATGAGGTAGTTGGGTTGAAGTTGGGGTATTTATAACCCCCGTGGTCTCCAATCGCGTGTCGGTTTTTCGCTTAAACAAACTCGATAAAAAGAGCGGCGTTATTTTACCCAAAAATAACTTATTATAATTATTATTTCCTATTGGGTCCTTGGTCTCGTAAATATACTTATCCTTTCGAATTTAGATTATTATTTTACGAAAACTCTCGACTCGGGTGTTAACGCGTATAGAACTGAACTTGATCAAATATTTGACATTATAACACCCAAATAGATCTTGCTATTATTTATCGTTCACTAACGAGTTCCTTACAATTTAAAGTATATTTAAATATAATAATACTATTATTATTGTACGAACTCGTTGAACGCGGGTGTTGACCTGAAAAGTCACGATTGTTACATTTGGACTATAGCTCTAGCGCCTTAGCTTAACGTTTCTTCGTGCTTGGGAGTGTTTCTTTGTTTCTTTGAGAGTTTTAGCGAGAGTATGGCACTTAAGCGAGTTCCAGACGTTCCGGAGTGGAAGTTGGTCGTGATAAAAGAAGTTATATTGAGATTTGATAGAGAGAAGTTCGAGTTTGGATGTGCAAAATGACTGAGATCGAGTATCCCTTTTATAGGCTGGAAATCGACCTGTAGCGGACCGTTAACCAGCGAGTAGCGGTCCACTACTGCCCAATGCTTGCGTCAGCCCTACACGTCCACTTCTGATTGGACCGTTTCTAGGATTGCGGCTGGCGGATCGTGTGGGAAGGCTTGGCGCCGTAGAATACTGGGCCATTACTCAGGATACACGTGGCGTTTCCCGGTTGTTTCCTTAGCCAACACGTAGCGGACCGTTTTGGGAATTTCTGGATTTTGTCAAATTTCATAATTTTCATTTTTAACCCTGAATTTCTGGATTTTGACACATCTAGTCCATGTGATTTAACTTCTTGTATTTCTTGGACATTTTATTGACAGGTGTTACCCCACCAAATTCCTTATCACGGGACATTGGTACGTTTTGTGGAAATGGTTATTTAATAACGCCTCTTGTTACGATTGGAGCGACCAACCTTGAATGGTGGCTGTCAAACCCCGATAATACTATCTACATTAATCCATCTGCTCGAATCCTTGAGTTAAATGGTTCTATGAATAAATGGGGACTTGAGGGTGTGAGTATAGTCTCATGCAATATACATTGGGTATCAAATGTGTAAAGTAAGTATAAAAGGTTTAAGCATAAAAGCAAAGTAACAAGTTTCAGAGTATAACAAGCATGTTTTCCCCCAAATAAAACAAGTAAAAAGGGGCTGCGAGAACTCACCTAGTTCGGTGATTGAGAATCTTCATGGAGAAGGTATAAAGAATTAGAAGTACTCGTGTCCTACAATAATGTAGACGCTAATGATATTTATGGACTAACTCTAATGTGAGCGTTAGATTTGGACATTACGTCACCCTAACGAATATGTTTGTGATAATATATTTATTGGTTGAGACGAACTCAAATAGTAGTTGGGCATAGAAAATGGTTATGCAAGCGTTGACAAACTCTTGTTAGACGATTCAAGTTTGTAATATGTGGATAAGAATGAAGTGAGTGTTTCAAAGACGGGTTAATAATTCCATTTTTTTTGTTAAAATAATTATTCCAAATACTTTTGAAGTTCGTGGACAAGTTTTATATTCTTAGCCATTGTATTTACATTAAATGGCCAAAATAGAGAAAAATAGTTAACCAACTCCAAAAATTACAAAACTTGGCTTATAGTTTGTTTATGAATTATGAAAATTACTCTGAATTTTTGGTAATTTTCTAAAAATAGGAAATATGGTTTCACGATTCGTGTATATTTTAATAGCCGAAAATTAAAAATATGAGATAGACATCTCCAAAAATTATGAAAGTTTATTTGTAATTCTCTTATGACATATATAACTTACTGTATAAATTTGGGATTTTTATGAAAGGTCGAAGTATTTTTCCTATATTTGTATTTGTAAATCTAAAATCAATATAATAGTTTCCAACTTCAAAAATTATAAAATTTGGTTTATAAGCTTCTTATTTCATTTCTAATCCACTGTAAAAATTTGAGAATTTTATGAAAGGTTTAAGTATTTATTCTATTTTTGTATTTACAAGACTAAAATCAAAGAAATAGCTATCTAACTCCAAAACTTATAAAATTTAATTTATAGACCTCTTATACATGTAGATGTTGCAGTAAAAGTTTTGGAATTTTCTAAAGTCATGAAATATATATCAGATTTTAAGTTGAAAACCCGGCATTATATGGTTTAGTTTATCTTTAAGGTCCAAATAATTCCACCAACTGCAAACTTCTCATCCAACACTATATTAACATGGTATAAAGTATAAATAAGTGAGGTCTAACAAGTATATAAGTGTTTGTCATGTTAAAGTATGTGTTTACCACTTAGTGCCTGGTTTTCGTCTATTTATGAACTTTGTGTTTATGGATCTTTTTAAGGCATTTTAATGAACATTATTAAAAAATGAATATATATAATTTAGTTATGATATTAGAAGGAAGAATGGTGAAGAAAGATGTTATTTTGATATAATTACATGTATTAAAGTTAATTAGATCTTGAGTGTTGAAGGTGTGTTCATGCATAGGTTTGTCATGGAGCATCATCTTTATGTATACTAATGGTGTTGGATGATGTTTTACAATTACATGAATTTTTGAGTTATCAAACCAAGATCTAGACAAGAAAGAGAGAAAGAAAGAAAGTATATAAAGTTTTTAAGGATTTACTAATATAATGTTATTATTCTTGTTTATATGTGTGTTTATAACTTACATAAAATAAAATAACATAATGAAAGTCTTATATTAACATACCAAGAATAGAGGCTTGAAAGAACAAGTGTAGAAGTTTGAAGAACCAAGTGTAGAAGTAGGAAGAAGTTGCAAAAAAGCTTAACAAAATGGAATGATTTAAGAGGTGTGTGGGTTTCGGCCTCAAAAAGGGCTGAGAGAGCAAGAGAGAGATTTTGAGATAGTTGGAGGAGTGATTCAACTGTGAAGAAAATGAGTAGTATTTATAGATGGGAATATGTAAGGTGCTAGTACCATCATTGATTATCAAGCATGGTTTTTGAGTGTTCAAGTGGTTGGTTTGGTTGTTTGGGCCAAAAAGAAAAAAGGAGAAGGAGCGGGTAGGGTGAGGTGGTATGGTGGTGATTTAGTGTAAGATTGGTAATAGCTACTTTATTTAGTCTTAGGGTTTTTATAAAAAGGTTTTATGGTTGTTATAAGTCGATGTATATAAAGAAAATGTAAATGTGTAGGTTATTTAGAATAAATAATATGTGAATGTATGAATTTATTTATATCTATACATAAAAGGATTAAATAATATAAGGAATGTATGCATGTATGAATACGATTTAATACATAAAATAATTAAGTAGCATTAGAAGGGTAGGTAAGTACATGTTTATATTTATAAAAATATATGCTCACTTAGGTCCATACGTAAGTAAATAATTTAATAAATGAATGAATCCATTCATGTGACTTATAAAAATAATGGGTATTCAGATTTTTACTAGACTTGACGTTTGGGAATAATGTGTCATGTAACACCAATATTTGTCATGTTTTCTTATAAATATGACTTATTCACATAATTATAGTGCATATTACATGATGACCTAGTTTATATTTAACTAAGTCCTAATGTTTAACATCGACTAGTATCACATATAGATAAATGATAAGATGTAGACCAAAAAATATGGTGGACGTTACATCTCCTAACCCCATAGGCAAAAAGCTCCCAGCCCAGCCATCTCGGTCACTTAAAAGAAATAGACCAGATACTCCTATGATTGTCTCTTCAACTCAAGATGAATCTCTTCCTGTTTCATCACTCATTACACAGGAAATGATGACTGAGTTTGAAGAGGGAGTATCCAACCCAGTCTCTAAACAAAATGAGGGAGGTAATCGTGTAAGGGGAATGGATACCTTTTTAGAAGGGGCATTCACTACTGAGGGTTTCTCAATTGAACCTCAGGATAGTGAATACATAACTAAGACCCTAATCAAGGAAACTATTGAGGGAGATGCTTTTACAGCTTTTCCGTCCAACAGTAGTCCCAAGTGCCAAGAAAACCATGGCACTACAAGTGAAGGCAGGAGGCTGGATATGCAGTCTACTCCCAAGGATCCTATTGAATTAGGGGAGGGAACGTCCAAGGATTCCAAGAAATTGGATAAGGACAGTCTTGACTTAAAGGAATGGACGACTCGGTTCCAAACTTATCTATCTTCACTACAGACATCGGTATCTATTCTCCAATCAAACTAGGCGATAACAATTTAGCTTGCTACCTAGAATAACACCTTTTTATAGGAAATTCTTTCCTCCTTCGCTGCTCTTAGAAAGACACCTTCTTCTTCAAACCCTCGGGCTGCAAAGGTTCCTACCGATGCTACCAAAAAAGGGGAAACAAGATTGTGAAATGGTTCTATGATCCTGATAAGAAAACAATCTTCGTACAGAGAGAAGATGGTACAAAGGAAGACTTCAAAGCTTATGACTCTCTATCGACTAGAACTCCACGCATATTCTCTTCTGAAGATCGTCATTGGTTTCTTAATAATGACATGGAAAATGCAAATATTTCGGAAGCTCAGGCACTACAAGAAAAAGGTGAGAGATGTTTTTAATGTTGCACTTGAAAAGAAGAGAACGGTTGAATCCTTATAGAAACAAATTTCTAAGAAGACACGTGTGGAAAGTGAACAGGATCCTATGATGCAACATCAAGCATCATTGGAAACTGGGATCTCAACATAAGTGACCTCCACCACTGAGACAATCTTATCTACTAGCTACTAAAGTCACTTCTTCACTGTCTATTACCGAAGCACCATCTGTAGTAGCTACCGAACCAACATATGAGGAACTTGATGCATTGAAGAATAGTAAAGGGAAACTACCAATCAGTGAATAGGTAGAAAATAAGACACATGCTAAGGACCCTTCTGACATATCCTCCGATCCTAATAGGATACTTCCTGGAACACAAATGCCCATGGGCATGGCTGATGAGATAGCTTAAAGATTTCAGAAGTTTGTAGATCGGAAGCAGCAGCTACGCAACAAGAAGAGAAAAAAAAATTAGCCAGAAAGAAAGAGATAAGGTGCAGAGAAAGGATTGGAAGAATGATTTGGTGGCTAGTGGAAAATTTCATTTGAAAGATCTAATTGGGATTAAGATGTATACTTTAAGTGCAATGATCAAATAAGTAAGAAGAGAAAGAGTATAGGCTTAACAAAGAATTGTTCTTAAGCTATCTCCAAGTGTTTCACCATAGGATGTTATAAAGATCAAACAAGAAAAGGGAGAAGCAATATAGAAGGATGATGAATCTGAACACCAACCTCCTCTTCAGCATCAATCACCTCCTCTTCAGCATCAACCACCTTCTCCTCAGCATCAACCACCTTCTCCTCAGCATCAACCACCTTCTCCTCAGCATCAATCTCTAGAACGGTATCAAACTCCTTCCCCAAAAAAAAAGTCTCTACTCCTTCATCTCATAACAGAAAGAAGAGCATAGCCCAGAAGAAAGCAAAAGTTAAAATCATTGCATGTGGCATATTGGAAAACAATATGTTATCAAAATAGAATATGGAAATAGGGAAACTTACAAGTGCATATAAGATGTAATGAAGTTGCCTGATATTGATCTACAAAGAATTGTGAGTTTGGGAATTGACAGGAACACATAGAGTGGCAGCGCTACTAGCTTGATAGAAGCCTTTAAGATAAAAGGTTTTTCCTGGTTTAAAAGAAAAGAACAAGTTGATGGAACTCCCATTGAACACATCCCAATTGTGTCTTGGGAATACTTAAGTAAGATGGAAAGGTTTATTGTTACCTTTCAGAATGGAAAAACAGAATCTCTCTCTATAGATAGATTGGTTAGTCTAGTCCTTGATGACCTGTAGGCACTTGTTAATCTTCCACTGATTAATGAATTGAAAGAACTTTTTGGAGACTATGTTGTTGTGTTGATAAAAGGAAAGCTGGAAGATCTCTCATCTGATGACAGTTTGAGTAATCATGAAAGTGAAGAATCTTCTCAGTTCTTTGGAAATGAAAATGACGAGGATAGCAGTGGTAATGAACAAGATCAGTCAGTGGAGAACCAAGAACATAAGGAAGAAAAGGTTGAGTCACCTACTCAACCAGAATTCAATGAAGTACCTCTCACTCACTCACAAGCTCTAATCAGTGAGTGGTTCTATGATACAAGTCTGCAAAGATTTGTAATAAGATAAACTGATGACACATTATCAACCTTTAGTGAAGTATCTGAAGCAAATGTGTTGCATGGTTGCTAAGTTGAAGTTGTTGAGCCTCGTACCTATGTCTCTAGAAACTGAGAAAGGACATGAATTTTGGAGAAGTTAAGGCAATCCATGTGGTCTATGAGAGAACAGGAAGAGGTTGCTCAAGTATCATCATATATTCCAATCATCTCTTGGGAATATCTAAATGGTACTGGTACTTATGAAGTACTTAGAGCAGATGGATCAAGGGAAACACTTAACACATCCAATCTCATGTGTTTGGATGAAAACTCATTGTAAAATTTAGGTGAGCTGCCCTTGATTAAGAAAGAGAAGAATAAGATATCTATTGGAGTTGAAAGAGCCATCAAGCTTTTGCTAAAAGATAGAGTGGGTTTTAGTAGCATCTGTCTAGGGGGGGATTCTTGGGTTATGGCTAAAGACAGATTGCTACCGCATGTGCTAGATACAGAAGTCTAAAAGATTCAAGTTACTATAGATGAATACTTACTACCGAAGTTTTGTGAAGTTACCGCCGATGTATGGTGCCGATGTGTTTACAAGTCAAAGATACTGAAGATCAGAGAAAGCGAAGATTATGGGATTCTATCTTTGACTAGTAAACACATCGGTTCCATACCTCGGTAGTAACTTCACAAAACTTCTGTAGTAAGCATGCATCACTAGTAACTTAAATCTTGTAGACTTCGGTATCTAGCACTTGTGGTAGCAATCTGTCTTTAACCATATCCCAACAAAATGAAATTTTAAGAATGTCTAACGATTCATTTAAATATGTAAGATAGATCAATTTGCTACTGTTGAAGCACTTATGTGTGACAAGCACTCTTAGATTGTCTATGCTTTTGTAATGTACTTTGTATTTGTAATTCAGTCTTTGTTGTATTGGCTTATCGAGTTGTAATCATGTCTATATGTATTTGTGATTGTACTTGTCTTGTTGTCTAATTTGTATGCTTTGCGTACTTGGCAAGTGCGCAGGAAGTATGTCCTACGTACTTGGCAAGTGCGAAGGAAGTATGTCCTGCGTACTTAGCAAGTACGCATGAAGCAAGTCTTGCGTACTTGCTAAGTACGCAGGAAGGATTTCCTTCGCACTTGCTAAGTACGCAGGTACTGAGTCTATGACTATATATAGCTAGTTGTAGGAGATGCTAAGTACGCTCTCATTTTGCATTCTCTATAATTGGCTTTATATTGATAATAGACGAAGTATTTTGTGACTTGTGTTTGTTATCGGTTTCCTTTATTGTTGATACTCCACCTAGTCACGGGCATTCCGCACCCTGTTCGACTAGTAACTCACTCACACGATACGATCCGTGACACCCGGGGACCTACAAGTGGTATCAGAGCATTTGCTTTTGATTTCGAGTGTCGAGTGTGTTAGGAGCATTTTCGACACATTTAGAAGCCTAATTACTTGAGATTTGACTTAGTGTTGTGGATTTTTGGACTGAAAACAGCCTCTGACGTTAGCGTTGTGTTCATACTAAAAATCCTTCAAAATTCGACCCATTTGTTGTTTGTTTAAGTGTTTTGATCATCAAGGGTTTGTTAGAAAGAAGTTTCTAACCTTTTGGCTTGATCAATTTCATGATTACATCAAAATTTGAAGATTTGAGTGTTTTTCGGTGACCGGAAAAAGTTGTTGAGAGCAGTTTTGAAAAAGTGACCCGCGTACTTACCATTTTTAGCAAAAATCAGTTTGTTTCTACATACTTGACAAGTACGCAATACCAAACTTCCTGCGTACTTGCCATTGTTCCTGCGTACTTACTAAGTACGCAAGGCCAGTTTCACAAGTTCGCAAGACCAAGTTGTGGAGAAACCTCTGAATTTTGACTAAGTATTTCACCATGTCAAACATTCAGAACATCAGTAGCATGCTAAAGTATGACAACGAGATAGGGACTCCACAAAAACTACCAAAATTGCTAAACGTAAATGATTATTCAAACTGGAAAGCAAGATTTGAGGAGTACGTCTCATACACTGATTCAACCATGTGGATACCCATTCTAGAAGGGTACAAGCATCCAACACATGAATTCCTAAATGAGTTTGTTCCCAAACCACTGTCTAGGCTTACCGAGGAAGAAAAGAAGGCTTATGACCTAGAGAAAAAAGCACAAGGTTCAATAACCATGGCACTGACATGAGATTTATTTCACAGCTTCAGAGGTTATGATACTTCGAAAGATCTTTGGAAAGCGTTGCAGAAAAGGTTTGAGGGTAACAGTGATGTCAAGAAGAGTAAGAGGGAGTTGTTGAGAAAGTAGTATAAGTGTTTTAGATACTTGGAAAATGAATCTATTGACGAGCTTATCTCCAGATTTTATCACTAGAAGACTGAACTGAAGTCTTATGAATTAAAGTATCCTGATGATGAACTAGTGGAGAAATTTCTTGATGCTTTACCTCCAAAGTTTGATATGTACACAACCTTATTAAGAGAAAACCCTAAGTTCTATGAAATGACTATTGATGAAGCAATAAGGAAGATTCAAGCACATGACTTGAATTTGAGAAAGAAAGAAATGTCAGGCAGACCTCAAACTCAAGATCCTTCAATTTACTTTGGAACATCTTCCACTTCAAAGTCATCTGGATCTGGAATTGCATTGTTCTTAGGGAATACTACTCAGGATGAGGAGAATTCTAGGGGTTTTGGTGGTTCTACATGTTTTGCTGCATCAGGGTCTGGTTCATTTCATCTACATTCCTCAAGAGGCCCCACTTCTACATCATCAACTCATCAAAGTGCTATAGCCAAGATTGCTGAAGATCATGTAGCCTTATTTTCTTCGTGTATGCTTGCCTATGAAAACTTTATCGGGGGAAAGCTTACAGATTCGGAGACCATTGAAGAAGACTTCAACCAAGTTGATCTTGATGATACGGAAGATGTGGATATTCAATGGAATATGGTTGTGATCTTAAGAAGGGCGAAGCGTTTTCTGAACAGAACCGAAAGAAAGTTTATCGGTGGACATTCAAATGCTAAAGTCGGGTTTGACAAATCTAAAGCTACATGTTACAAGTGTCTGAACTTCGGGCACTTTTCAAGAGAATGTCAAAAGGACAAAGCACCAGCTTCTTGTTTCACTTGAATAAGTCCAGGAAACAACCGGAACAACCGCAGTCAGAACCAAGGAGCATCATCTAATGCATTGGTGGTTCAACAGGATGATAGCTTTAACTGGGGAGTTCATTTGGAAGATGCCATAATTTCACAGACACAGTTGGGATTGATGGCAGAGATTGTTGAAATGATGGAAGCTGGGGAAAGAGAGGCAGAAGCAGCTGTACAACCGGAATCTACACTTGCACTGATGGCCATTGGAGAAGCTTCCAACACGGTTAGTGAGGTAGATTCTAATGTTTTTGCTCAAGTTTCCTATTCTAATTGTTTAATCTTGAAGAACGAGAATGATCGCATCCATGATCAACTCGAACCTCTACGTAGTGCAGCTCTAAATTACAAAGAAAATGAAAAACGTTTTAAAGGTTCAATTGAAAATCTTAAGAAAGACAAACAAGATTTCTCAATTAAAATCAGCGAACAACAATTTCATTTGGATGTTTCCTACAAGGAGTTAAAGAAAAAGAATGTCGAAATGGCCAAACTGCAAAATGAGATCCTGCAGTTAAGTGGCAGACTTGAGAAGTTGAAAAATTCTCGTTTTGTGGTGGAACACTATAAGTCTGTCGTACGACAAGTGAGTGGCAAAGGGTTAGGTACTAATGTCATTCCTCCACCAGTAAACGGCAAGTTTGTCAATGGGCCAATTGACATTGATTTGTCCTTTTTAGATGAGACTTCTAGTAAGGCTGATTCAGCTTCTGATGAGGAGTTCTATTCTAATGAATGCTCTGAGGACAACAAGGTTGAGGGAGTTGTCTCAGAGGAGTTGCTTGATGAACCCAAAATTAAGAAAACATTGTCACTGACCGTGATAATTGCATTTTAACTGAACATGATATGATTGAGACAAATGATAAATTGAAAATGATGCTTTATGGAGGTTTCAAAACCATAAAGCAAGCAAAGAAAGAAACTTTAGCTAAAAAATTGGGAAAGAATTTTCAAGAAAACATTGACAAACATTTTACTCCCAAAAGTCAATCAAAATCAGGTCAAGCACAAGTTGTTGTTCATCAAACTATTCCTACTGCTCATCAAGCTGAATCATCAACATCAAGAACCAAGGAGCCTTATAGGAGATTTTTCAAGGAGAGAAGAAGTTGTTTTCACTATGGTACTGTCGGACACATTCTTGTGAATTGCCCTGATAAGAATCAAGAGAAACAGCCAGTTGTCCCACAACAGGCTGAATCCCCTAAGACACCATCAGTGAAGCAACCAAAGAGTCCAAAATCAAAAGTGGTGAAACCACCAGTGAAGCAAACGGTTAAGCCATAAGCAAAACTTGTGGTTGTACCATCTGTTCCAAAACGGGAAAAGCAACCTGCTAATCACAGTGTATCTACCTCTGGTAATACACATTCTGGTGAGAATCCTGTGGTGAAACTCTCAAAGCCACACAGGAGAAGGTGGAATAAGAGGTTGAGGAAACTTAAACAACAACTTGTTGGTTGTCAACCGGGTGAAGCTTCTACTAGTTCACATGTTGTTAACAATAGCAAGCCCGTTGTTCAAAAGAAACAGAAGAGAAGATCCTAGAAAAACAAAACCAAGAGGTCTCAATCCTCTGATTTTAAATTTTCAAAAGATTCACCAATTTTTGATAGTCATGATTGCGAGTTAATTGAAGTCGTTTATTTTGAGAAAAACGGCCGACCTAAGACCACAATGGCTTGGGTCTCCAAATCTAATTAATTTCTTTTGACTCGTGCAGGGACATCTGAAGGAAACTATTGCAAACAGATGGTATGTTGATAGTGGAAGCTCCCGGCACATGACAGGCAACATGGCCCTGCTTCAAGATGTGAAACCATTCTGTAATGTCCGGATTCCTGAGGATCTTCAATCAACGGATTCAACGATGTGTTGAACCTGGCGGAAACAGACTCGACACGTGACTTGTAGGTACAAACAGTAATGACGAGACACCAATGATTGTCAAACAATTCATATATTGATTAATCACTGAAAAACAATACAAATGTCGCTCAACAACTCGTCTAACTCTCTGACTGTCTCAGACGTCCAACTTGTCTAACCTGAATACTGTTACAAGATAAGCTATTTATAACCAAGACAAAAGTATTCGGTGGGCCTGGACCGCATACATCAAGTATGAGGCTGCATACTTCAAGTATGTTGCCGGGACCGCATACTTCAAGTATGCGGCCGTATACTTCAAGTATGCTGCCGGGAACCGCATACGTCAAGTATGCTGTTGGCTCTGAAGTATGCAGTTGAATGAAGTATGTTGCTGGATGAAGTATGCTGCTGCATGAAGTATGTTGCTGCATGAAGTATGATGTTGGACGAAGTATGCTGCTGCATGAAGTATGTTGTTGGACTCTTTCTTGCTTCTTCCAATCTTCGCCTTTCGAACTTCTGAACAACTTGGTGATTCTTTGATGCGTCAGCCTATTATATTTTTGGTCCTTACAATCTCCCCCTAGGCTGATGCATTCAAAGCAAACTTCAAATTTCAAAATTGACTGAATGATTACCACCTCTTACAATAACTTCTTTTCTATAGCCATTCCCAAAACCTTCACGAACGACTTTGTAGTTGTTGAGATTGTTGTTTTGTTCACTTTCTCTCGTTCTTTTATTTAGAGTTTGATCCGCCCAAAGATCATAATCAACATCATTAAAATTATCATTATGTTGAGAATTGTTGTTAGGAGGAGGATTCCCAATAGCCTTTCTCTTTTGCAATATCGCTTTATGATGTTTGTTGATCGGTACTTTCTCTATGTCACATTCGGTTTCTGAAGAGTCAACATCTTCTTCTTCATTTTCTTCTTGGAAGATATTGTGCTTTTCGGTAGTGATGACACTTGGTGCAACAATGTTGATCTGTTCTTCATCATCCCTTGGATAAGGAATGTTATCTTGTTGCTCCTGAAAGTTCACTCAAATACAAGTATGCGCAAAATGCAAGTATGCTCAAACTCACAAAACCTTGAAACTTTCCAATTTTTTTTAATAGAAACCTCCCTTTCACGATTATTGAATCAAAAAAGAACGGTCATTTTAACAAACAAAAGACAAAGATAAAAATAAAATAACTTAAAGTAAGCTAAAAACACAAAATCTTTTTGTTCTTTTCATAACATGCGACACTTACAGAAACACATTATTTTTTTTAGAGAAACTCTGTTATGGAATCATATCATTCTAGTGCAGACCAAAGCATACTTATTAGTCGTTCATTTTCTTAGATAGGTCTTGGTGATTTCCAATATACAGTATCCTTTTAAACTCAAACCTTTATACTTTAATTAACAAGCAGTGAATGAATTTATCATGTTTTCTGGATAATAATTATTTATGTCTTAGTGGGTCCCACACTCAATTTGAGAAACCTGCAATTATTTTAATGTGAATTAGATGAGTTTTTGATGAACTGAATGGACCCCATAACTTATCGGATAAACCTTCTCTTCCTCATGATCTTTTGAGCACCTAAATAATAACTAAAAGAGCATAACTAGCACGGGTTAATGAACTGTTCAGGAGATCTCTGACAAATGTGATAAAAAACATAGCACGACGGACTTACAAGCCTTGATAAGATATTCCTTCCCAGTCACATATTCCCAAAGAGAAAAATATTTAAAAGTATACTTATATGAACGTCTTTAGACATATCTTTTTAAAACTTTCCTACAGCACGACATTAACATTGCGTGTCTTTTTGCTCAGAATTCTGCTTTGCAGAGTAGCTTTGCACTATCATTGAGTGTCTTTTCACCTATTGCATGTCAACTGCTTTTGATTTAGTTTTCCAAATTGGTGTAGGTTTAATAAACTTTTTAGTTTCTTTAGGAGTACCAACTTTAGGTTTTTCTTCCTGTTTAGGTTTTTTACATTGCTTGTTTTCACGAAAAACCTTTTGTTTGTTCTTAGCAACATTCCAATCACCATCAGAAGGCTTAACTTTGGGATGCTTATTCTTCATTTCCTTAGGTTTTTCAACCTTCATTGGCTTAGAATAAAAAAATTTTCCCTTGGTGTAGCCCTCAGATTTTGCAAATAATAGAGCTCATGAGGACGATGTCTGCAATTTCTTGCAATGTGACCAGCTTTGCCACATGTGTAGCATGTCCGTTTCCTAGCATAAGGAGCATATCCCGATCGGTCGAACCATGATGATGACTGAGGAGGTGACCTTTTCAAGTAACATGTATTCTCAGTGTGCCTGTGATCTATTCTATCATCTCTCCTAACAAACTCTCTATCATATTCTCAATGATTTCTCATGATACAATCCCTTTCTTCTCTTCTAAATTTTTGTTCAAAAACTCTATGATGATTATCAAATTTTGAATAAAATTCATTCTTTGTAAACTTTTGAGAAGATTGTTTATGGTTCAATTGACTGACAGATGGTTTTGAGTTTCTTTGATTAACCTTTCTAGAATTTGTAACCTTGTTTTTGACAAACTCATGATTACTTTCTTTAAAGATATTTTCTTCTTTTTCAAACTCACCACCCTTCACAAACTTAATTTGATTCCCTTTTACAAAAGTATCATCAGTTTTTCTAGGGACAAACTTCCTAACACTCTTAGGCACTTTTTGCTTACTCTCTTCCTCATCATCGGTATCCCAATCTTCTACGAAACATTCTTCTGCACAAGGTTTAGAAACATTAGCAATATTCACACAGGGGGTCACGGGACTAGCAGTCGTAGGAGTTAACTGCTTTGATGATGAAGGCTCACATCCCAGACCGTAAGCCATCTCAACATTTTCAGGATAGTCATTTGGTAAAGATGAAAATTTTTTATTAAATGGATGTTCCACAGCATGATAACCCACCCCTGGATTCCCTTTCTTTCTAACTTGGGAATCTAACATGTCATAAACAACCGATCGAGAATGGTCAATTTTCTCGATTGTTAGTTTAATATTTGCCAATTGAGTCACAACATCATTTAATTTTAAGCTAAGGTCGTCTATCTGTTTTAATGCGTCACGATAAAGACATTCCTTATTGCTAAAGTCCAATTCAAGTTTTGAAAAATCATTTTTGCTTGCTTCAATTTTATCTTTGAAAATATTTTCTGATCGTTTGTGTTCTGAGTTGGAATATCTAAGCTTTGTTATTTCTTGATTTAAGATATCTTTATCATGTTTGTAACGATTAACTTTCTCAATACAAACAGCAGAGCAAAGATCTTTGGTTACCTCAGTGTCAGTGACCTCAACCACGAAGGCATGATGTTGTTTCACTTCCAAATCTTGTACTTTATCACTCCTGTCCTGCTGGCTCACAAGTGCCTTTGATTCACCTGAAGTAGATGTACTAGCTTTAACAATTTCAGAAACTTCCATTGAACTGATATGATTAAGGTGACACTGTTTATCATCCATATCATAAGAGTATAGAATAGAAATCAGCTCACTCAAGGATGTCTGATACATATCCTTGGTTCTTTTGATGGTGGTGCAATTGAAATTCCAGGTTATTGGTAAAGAGTTGAGTAGCCTTTTATTGATTTCTCCCTTTGTCAACTCTATTTCAGCACTCTTCATCTCCGTCATCAATTGCGTGAATCTATTGATTTGAGCTTCCAAATTTCCACCCTGAACATGATTGAACATATTAAACTTTTGCTTCAGTATATCCTTTCTACTTTCTCCCATGTCATAAGTTCACGTAACAAAACGTATTCGCACCCGATGACAAGTACTTTGACAAATCATAAACTTTGAAAAACCACGAACTTTCAAAACCGCAAACTTTGAAAAAACCACAAACTTTCAAGACCGTATACTTCAATACCGCAAACTTTGAATACCGCATACTTCAAATACCGCAAACTTGAGTGACCGCAAACTTGAGTAACCGCAAACTTCCAGTTGAAGAAATTAACCGAAAACTTTGATTTCAAGCCGACAAATCAACTAATCAACCGTAAACTTCAACAAACGTGATAGAAACAAGGTCCAATACAAATCAATCTGTCCAGAAACTCTTCCAAACACAAGTCAGTTCAAATAAAAGCAAAATCAGTAACTTTGATACCTCACGAGTCAAAGAAATCCGTTGCAAGCTTCATCGAATGATCGTTAAGGCTCTGATACCAATTGTAAGGTCCGGATTCCTGAGGATCTTCAATCAACGGATTCAACGACGTGTTGAACCTGGCGAAAACAGACTTGACACGTGACTTGTAGGTACAAACAGTAATGACGAGACACCAATGATTGTCAAACGATTCGTATATTGATTAATCACTGAAAAATAATACAAATGTCGCCCAACAACTCGTCTAACTCTCTGACTGTCTCAGACGTCCAACTTGTCTAACATGAATACTGTTACAAGATAAGCTATTTATAACCAAGACAAAAGTATTTGGTTGGCCAGGGCCTGTACCGTATACTTCAAGTATGAGGCCACATACTTCAAGTATGCTGCCCGGACCGCATACTTCAAGTATGCGGATGCGGCCGCATACTTCAAGTATGCTGCCGGGAACCGCATACTTCAAGTATGCTGCTGGCTCTGAAGTATGTTGTTGGATGAAGTATGCTGCTGGACTCTTTCTTGCTTCTTCCAATCTTCGCCTTTCGAACTTCTGAACAACTCGGTGATTCTTTGGTGCTTTCAGCCTATTATATTTTTGGTCCTTACACGTTCAGAGGCGGCTATGTGGCCTTTGCAGGCGAAAAGGGTGGTAGTATAACTTGTCAAGGCGAGGTTTCTAATGGATGTATAAGCTTCGACACGTCAACTACTGCGAGCAGCTGAAGCATAACATGTTGAGCGTCTCTCAAATGTGCGACAAGGAGTACTCGGTTATGTTTGACAAGTCAAAATGCCTGGTTCTCAAGCCTGGCTTTGTGGTTCCTGAAGAGTGGATTCTGATGTGAGCACCAAGAACCAACGACACTTATCAGATCGATATGAGTGTGGCAAAAACCACCTCATCAGTTGCTACTTGTTTCCTTACCAAAACGACAGAAATTGACTCAATCTTGTGGCATAGGATACTCGGACATATTTCTTATAGAAAAATGAATCATCTTGTCCGAAACGGTTTGGTAATCGGGGTTCCTAAGTTGAGATTTCTCGTTGCATATGACTGTATGCCTTGTAAAACGGGCAAACAGCAATGGAAATCTCACAAGCCCAAGACCCAAAACTCTATTGATACTCCTTTGGAGCTCTTGCACATGGATTTGTTCGGGCCCATAAGTATCAGGATTATTGGAGGTAAGTCATACTGTCTAGTTGTAACTGATGATTTCTCACGTTTTTCTTAGGTGCATTTTTTAGGTACAAATGATGAGACTGCTAAAATTCTTCAATACCTGATCTTGAATCTAGAATCATTATGCAAGTTGAAGTTTAGGAGAATCAGAAGTGATAACGGCACAGAGTTCAAGAACAACATGATGGAGCTTTTCTGTCTCAAGAAGGGTATTCGTCATGAGTTTAGTGCGACGTACACACCTCAGCAGAATGGAGTTGCAAAAAAGAAGAACAGAACTTTGATTAAAACTGCAAGGACGATGCTGTTTGATGCTAAGCTGCCAATAACATTCTAGGCAGAAGCAATCAATACAGCGTGTCACGTTTTGAATCGAGTTCTGGTGGTTAAGCGTCAGAACAAAACTTGTTATGAGTTGATCAACAATCGACCTCCCAATCTAGACTACTTGGTCCCATTTGGTAGTCCATGTTCTTTATTGTTACAGTCCAAGGATCGCAAATCCAAATTTCATGAGAAAGCGGTGGAGAGCATCTACTTAGGATATATTGTCAATTCACCATGCAAAAGAGTGTACAATATTGAAACTCGTTCAGTTGAACAGTGGTTCGAAGTGGATTGTAGTACGCACAACGTTCCACCATAACCAACAGGTCCAGCTTGGGGATTTGATTATGATGCTCTTTTCAAGTCATTCAACCTTCCTGATTTATTTGCTGATGATGCCGCCAATCTGTATAACTACTGTAGCGGTGGCGACGACTCCAATTTCTCAACCAGATCAACTGTACCCATCCCAACTCCTAGTTCTAATGTTGCATCTGCATCTGGGACTCATGACAGTGACGATGAAGAGGATACAAACGTTGAAGGAAACGATGCTCAAGTTGATCCTAACTTTGTGGTAGGAAATGAAGCTCCAGTTGATCCTATCATAATTGAATCTTCTTCTGGAACACATGATGTGGGGGAGTTGAGCACAAACATTGAATCATATATCCATGAACCTCTTGTGCCAGAGACAAGAGTGCATAAGAATCATCCAATTGACAACATCATTGGTGATCCTGATGCCAGTGTTCAAACTCATCACAGAACCATTACCGAGAACGCCAGTCTTTATGTTGAGATACTTGACACATGTATCATGGAAACATGTTTGCATGCTGCATTCTTATCCCAAATAGAGCCAAAGAATGTGAAGGAGGCTCTCGCTGACAACTGCTGGATAGAGGCGATGCAAAATGAGTTGTCTCAGTTTCAAAAGTTGCATGTGTGGGATTTGGTTGACCTGCCGAGAGGTGTACATCCAATTGTAACTAGATGGGTGTTCAAGTGCAAAACAGACGATCGACACGTTGTAGTGAAAAACAAGGCAAGATTGGTTGTTCAGGGTTTTTATCAGCAAGAGGCCTTGGATTACACTGAGGTGTATGCCCCAGTTGCTAGACTTGAAGCTATCCGATTGTTTTTGGCTTATGCCTCCTTTGTCGGCTTCAAGCTCTATCAACTTGATGTGAAGAGTGCTTTCCTATATGGAAAAGTTCATGAAGAGGTCTATGTCACTCAACCACTTGGTTTTGAAGACCCGCAACATCCCAATAAAGTGTACAAGCTGGATAAAGCACTTTATTGTCTTCATTAATCACCAAGGCGTGGTATGAGACTTTATCAAAGCATTTATTGTCCAACGGTTTCGATCACGAACAAATTGACTCGACTCTTTTCATAAGGAAAGCAGGGGAGATATTCTACTTGTGCAAGTGTATGTGGATGACATTATTTTTGGGTTTACAAATGAGGATATGTGTAGGGAATTTGAAAGGGTGATGAAGTCAAAGTTTGAAATGAGCAACATGTGAAGCAGAGTACATTGCTGCTGCGAGCTGCTGTTCTCAGATCTTGAGGATCCAGTAACAACTGAGAGACTACGGCTTGAACTACACTGGAACTCCTTTGTTCATTGACAATAATGCCACCATGTCTATCACATATAACCCGGTGAAACATTCCAAAACTACACATTAAGATTCGTCACCACTTCATCCGTGATTGTGCTGAAAAGCACTAGGTTGAACTTGTAAAAGTTCACACGGATGACAATTTTGCTGACCTTTTCACTAAGGCGTTTGATCGTACACGTTTTAAACACCCTGTCAACATGATAGGAATGTTCAATCCTGAGTGAAATTTTTTTTTCAAAAAGTTAAATTTTTTTTTTTCTTAATTCTGTATAGTTCGTTTCTCTTTGAAAAATTTTAGAAAATCCAAACAAAATAGAAAATTAAGAAAATTTCTAAGTCATTTGAATATAAGAGAAAATGATAGCACATCAGTAAGTGATCTAAACATCTTAGACTACACGTATTGGAAATGATTGTGTCATGATTACTTGAGCCTTAAATTTAATTATCTTGTCTTAATTTGGATATTTGCAAGTAATTTGAATTGTCAGTAGGCTATAAGCGTTTTTGGTCGTTAGTAGTGTGAAAATTAAATATAAATTACTACAACTGTGATTTGAACCCATGTTTTGCAAGTGTGTGTAAAAGAATGCAAAAAGATCATTATCAGATAAAGGATGTAAGATTTTGACAAGTATCGTCTTATGAGATCAGTTTCGGGTTATGTCTTTAGCACAATATTTTGGTTCTCTTCACTGCCCATACTCACAAGTATGCAATGAGAAGTTGAATCAAGATATGTCTTGACAACAACCGTCAAGCATATGCTACCCCTTGGATCACATCTGATTCCATAGAAGAAAAATTCAGATAACAGTTGTATCCCCTTACCCAAATCCACAGACTCCATATTTATTAACCTGAATCATCATCTGATATTCACAGAAGAAAAACCTATCAAACCAAGACAAACGAATCAATCGATCATGAATCTTATGATTCTTGATAATCCTTATGGATTCTGCTTGATTTTTTTCTTGTGCTAAATGATGTAACTTCATTCTGAAAAATTTTACAATCCTTGGGAAAATCTTGGATGCCTTGAGATAATGCAAGTTAATTTCTGTAGCATAACTGTAGGGTACACGTTGTATATCTATAAATATTACCTTAACTCACAAGAACATGATACAAAAATGCTCGTAGTTTCAAATCTTATAATATTAACAACTTAAATTGACTTGCTTGCATTGAAAATTTGTTTAGAATAAGTAGTAATTCATGACATGATCTCATACTCTTTGATGTTTATCTTGTATCATTTATTGCTAAAATTAGCGTGATATAATCCTCTGATCATGACTTTGACCAAAAAGAGTATGTTGTGTAAATAGTCATGTATATTCAAATCTGTATCTAGTGTATATTATCTGCTATTCAGGAAAAGACAAGAAGATTTTAATTTTGTATAGTTCAATTATCGAAAAATACCTAAAATATTTGAAGTACAGATTGTGAAGAAAAAAATTCAAAAAAAAACCAAAAAATATTTTCATTTAACTTTCCGTGGATCGTCTTTGAAAACCTCAAGGTTGAATATTCATATCTGGTTCGCTATTTTACCTGACATTCTTCATAATTTGAGTTGATTTCTGAGCTGGCTAAGTGTTCTGCGTACTTAGCTAAGTACGCAAGAAGGAACTTCTGTGTACTTAGCAAGTACGCAGACTTGGTCATGCGTACTTAGCAAGTACGCAGACTTGGTCATGCGTACTTAGCAAGTACGCAGGAGTTACTTCCTGCGCACATAGCAAGTACGCATGGCATGTTGTGAGAAGGTATATAAAGGGGTGTTAGTGTTTTTTCTTCATCAGTTCAAACACTTTCCACTGTTGTATATGCTCCGACACTCTAGCTCTTAATCACTCAAAAATTTTGTGTTCCTAAGATCATTTTTCATCCCATACCAAGTTTCAACTTCATCTAACTTACATTTGGTGAGAATCTCAGCCCATAACATCCACTAAATCACCACTTTTGGGCCGATTTTTAGCGTTCTTGAAACTAGGGTTTGATGACCGAAATTCTAAGGATTTTGGATGTTATTAAGTAAAATTAGAACTTAAAACATGTTTCTAACCATCAAAATACCCTAATGACTTCAAAAGTTGTTAAAAAAACGGTTGATTTTACAATTTTGATTCTTTGCTTGTCGTGAAGTTGCGTCGGCCCTAGGTTGATCAAAATGGGGTGATTTTAGTTTGTTTTTGTGGTTGGTTGTAGTCCTATTGTGTTTCTCTACCATTTTCGACCCTATAGTGACTAACATCTTTAACCAAAACACTGATGGTTGGATTTTGGATTTTGAAAAATGGACAAGGTCATCAGTTCATGCGTTCTTAGCTAAGTACGCACGAACAGGCTTAATGCGTACTTAGTAAGTACGCAAGGGAAAATGCCTGCATACTTACCAAGTACGCAAGAAGAGATATTTGAAAATTTTTCTAAGTCTGAAATTATACATGTCTGTGTTCTTGATACTCCCATTTTTGTGTGTTCTATTCCAATGAATCGATCTGTTCTTATGATGTTAATTGTGTGTTCTTGTAGATATGGCTCGTGCTTTCACAGACGAATTCAACATGCTCGCACTTACTAATTCGGAATGGAGAGGTGCATCAGTGAACTACCAAGAGATAGTCAACTTCCTTAACCGTTCCAAGATCAGCTATGCAATCTCAGTTGATCCCGTTGTCTCTCGACCCTATCTGGAGCAGTTTTAGGACACTGCTAATCATGACTGCACAGTGACCCCAAATGTCATTAGGGCTACTGTTGCAGGTCAAGAGATAGCTATTTCTGAAGGCATCATCAGGCGGGTACTACAGTTCAGAGACTTACCTGAAGATCCAGTGGTCTATCTAGGATATGTTATAGATGGGTGCTGGAGGCAAAGGATGGGGTACATAGGGAGAGCTGACTATGCCTCCTACAAGAAGATGTGGGTGCTTGATCAGTGGCGTTACTTCGCACACGTCATGATCATGTGCATAACAGCAAGGAAGGCTAGGAAAGATGCGATGGGCCATGACTTGGCATCGGCAATGGTTGGGCTTTCACTGAACAAGGGATACAATTTCTCTAAGTACGTCTACAAAGCCATGGTGGATCAGATTAACGCTGCAGAGAAGTTCAGATTCCTATTGTTTCTAAGATTTGTACAACTGCTGATCAATGATTCCTTGCCCAATCTACCTCATATTGGACAGAGATTACAAGTCAGGAGGGTGGACAAGAGGGTGTTTGCCCAATTTCTGAAGCTGGGAACCGAAGAGCCAATTCCCGTGCATACACCCCTCTTTGGCCACCTCATAAATGAATCATAAGTGGCCCCTCCAAATGACAGGTTGTTCAGTGCTGATTCGGAGCCTGAACTAAGTGAACATTCTGATGAAGAGCATGATGATGAACAAGTAGAGGAGGAAGAAGAACAAGCTGAAGAGTCTGATGATGAAGAAGCTGGTGATGGTGATGATGAAGGCGAGGGTGAAGGTGATGAAGAGTATGATTCAAAAGAACAGAATCTGATTCCTCTAACTCTGATGATGCACCATATCAAACACACCCAAGGAGAACGACAAAGGTTTCCCTTCCCGAGTCGTCCTCCGAGAGACAAAGACAAGACAGCTCTGACAGTGATTACGAGCCAGAGTCAGAGACTGATATTCAAAGGCAAAGGACTGAGCGAAGAATAAAGCAGAAGAAAGACAGACCGTGGGAGACGATTATGAGCGAGTTGAATGCTTGTATCTAGGGTCAAACTAACACTGCAGCTCCTAGTGCAAGTCTATCTCCTGCTTAACTATATCAAAGGAGGAAGCGACCAAGATTAACAACTACAACGGTTGCTATAATTGTCTCAGAGGAGGTGCATGAGATAGTTTCTCTTCCTTTGACTACTGTTCAATAGGTGGTGAGTACCGTGCCTATTTTGACAGAATCTGTCATTATCACACCCATCACCACCCAAGCTACAGCCGTCCCATCTACAATTCCAGTGACAACCCTGCATACCATCAGTCAACCCTTTCACTATGGAGACTTTTCTCAAGGGTTTGACTTTGATGATATCTTCTCATCCCCTATCCATGGTACAGGGGAAGCATCCACTTCTAGGGATCCTGATCCCAGAGATGCTCGGATTGCTTATTTAGAATCTCAGGTCGCTGCTTTACTTGAAACTGTCAACACATCAAAGAGTGAGTCTGAAGCTTAACAAACTAAGATTAACTCTTTAGTAGATGAAGTGACGCGCCTAAGACACCTATGGATGGGAACCCAGGAGTAGCTTAGGTCAATAAGAGAATAGGCTGAAATGCAATTCAAGATAAATGAATCTATTCTCGCACACAGGCAATCCGTTGAAGCAAGGCTTACGCTTCAACCCGATGAACACTAGAAGATGGTTGCCTTAGTGTAAGAACTGACCAAGAAGCTTGCTACTCATGGGGAGAAGCAGAAGCCAAGCACCAAAGATGTCTGTCATCAAGTTGATTTGACAAAGGATGACGAGGAAGACAAAGATCCCGAGGTTGGTCTGAGCGGTAGTGAGCAACAAGCTTTATCGGTTGTTCCACTGTCCATTGTTCCTATGTCTCAGGGGGAGTCTACATCTGGTGGTGAAGCTTCTTGCAGTCGACGGCAACATGGAAAGTCGGTGGCTGAAGTCCTAGAAGATGTATCTGATGATGTGATTCTACTTCTAGAGCCCGATTATTCCAAGGCTGAACATATCGATGCTCTCAATGAAATGGAAGAAGTAGAGATCGAGTCTGATGATGATGACTGGGATTTGGATGATGAGAACGTGATGGTGGAGTTTCCAAAAGGTGACAGTGAGGGGGTGTATGAACTGGAAGACGGAGAGATCTTTGAAGCTCCGATCTTTGAAGCTGCTAATATAGGTTCAGTCGAGCCTGAACATGTTGTTGAGGCTAGTGGAGCAGCAACCTCGACTGAAGCCTCCCCTACCGATCCCCAACTTGATGATGTTGCTGAATCCTAGAGGAACAAGCTTCCTCGGGAATGGTTCAAGAAGAGTCAGCCTCCTGTTTGGAAAAATTTATACATCATAGACAAGCATGGAGCAGCAAGGATGATACTTTCAGTGCGCTTTGAAGATGACAAGAAGTTGTTTGCCATCAAACGCGCTGGTGGGGTTTAATACTTGAATCCAACCAGCGAGGCATTCAGCTCCTTACCAAAATATGATCTGGTGAACTTAGCAAACTGTGAGCTGATTTGTGATACCAGCCATGATGTGGCGAAGGGTTTTTGGGGTGCACAACAAAGAGAAGCAAGATCATGAAACTTCGAGGTGTTCAAGCCTCAGATGCCTAAGCGAGTCAGGGATAAGACACTCAGAGATCCCGTGACTAACAAACACTTGAAGAAATTGGTCTACAAGCCAGTGCTATGTGAGACCAGGATTCCCTTGAGCAAGTTACCTCATGATATCCTTGGGAGCATGTGGTACTGGTACGTGGATCCAATCACGGGCGAGGCGGTGATGATGGACATGACAAGGTCAAAAAGTGATTGTAGAGCCAAGGGAGCTGATCAGAATTTTTGATGAGATCTGTTTCATCAACTTCTCTTTGAAATATCTGGCAGTTCTGCACGACAAGTACTACATCTACACCGACGAATGGA
The DNA here is from genome assembly GCA_023525975.1 of Smallanthus sonchifolius. Taxonomy (NCBI): domain Eukaryota; kingdom Viridiplantae; phylum Streptophyta; class Magnoliopsida; order Asterales; family Asteraceae; genus Smallanthus; species Smallanthus sonchifolius. The sequence goes on along the minus strand of CM042019.1, from coordinate 41,370,456 downwards.
CGAATCTTCTTGCATCAAGATACAACAAGTTAGTCAAGTTCTGCTTCGACTACAAGATGAAGATAGGAAGCTGAGCCAGAGCTGAAGACGGTCAGAGATTGAAGACAATCCAGAGCTGCTGTCAAGGGGGAGTTTGTTGAAGCATTTATGTGTGACAAGCACTCTTAGATTGTCTCGGCTTTTGTAATGTACTTTGTATTTGTAATTCAGTCTTTGTTGTATTGTCTTATTGAGTTGTAATCGTGTCTGTATGTATTTGTGATTGTACTTGTCTTGTTGTCTAAGTTGTATGTTTTGCGTACTTGGCAAGTGCGCAGGAAGTATGTCCTGCATACTTAGCAAATACGCATGAAGCAAGTCTTGCGTACTAGCTAAGTACGCATGAAGGATTTCCTTCGCACTGATTTGACCTGAATATTCAAATTCAAATTACTTTTCATATTTCATCATTGTATGTAATATACAAATTCATCTATAAGAAATATTTATGGATTTATGAATCATATGGTTTTTATTATTTAACCTCGTGTAATACACGAGTCTATAACCTAGTATATACCAAATTAAATTGGGTCATCAGAGTTTCAAACACTTTTTCAAACACTGGGTAATAGTAAAAGTAAAACAACTAAGAGGTTTCATTAGTACGTGGCGTTGTTTACACCAGAGTTATGAAGATTTTAATCTTCCTTCGGACCAGTAGCCCTGCGAACTCGGGTTTCCAGCCTATATACTGTAGAAACATTAAAATAAAACATAACTTACAGTGTTTTAGTAGAGGTTGAAGGTTGATAATATTTGCAGCGGATGAGTTGATTTATACGGTTTATATTCTTTATCATAGGTAGTGCTTTTCCTAATTTTCTTTTTTCTACTTTTATCATAGTATCCATAAGCTTGTGGAGTGTATATTGCTGTTTTACAGAATGCGAATGCATTTCTTTTTAGCTGTTCTTGTAAGGCTACTTCTTTACATTTTTCTTCTAAAATACCAAATGTAAAGGTTATTCTAGGTCCTATTCCTAGGTTTTGCATATCACCGTATTGTAATTTCCATGCTTCATGTATATGTTTTCCTAAGTCTCCTGGTAACTTTATAAAATACTTATCACATAAGCTATCTTCCATAGCTTGTCCTGTCTGTGCTAATAATCTTGTGAAGTCTAATGTAAATTCATTTATATATTTCATGTCTGCTATACTTAATTGTTCTAGGTTTCTAATGGCTGTGTCTTGTAATAGACTATTGTTTTTTGCTGGATCAACTCCTAAAATAAGAACTCTTATTTGGGAAGTGAAATTGTAGGGATTATCTCCTATAGCTTTTAGCCTTTTTATCTGATCTGGGCTATGGGCTTTTTTGCTTTGCCATATGCCTAAGGCTGTTGGGCCTAATGTTGTTTCTAAATATGCAAACATGTCCATACTGTCTTTTTTATTTGTCTCCCACATTCTTACTACTGTCTGTTCCCATATGAGAACTTCATCTACCCATAATTGTGGTTTTTGCTGTTCTAGTAATAACATATTTCCACTGTAAATTTGTCCTATAGGTAACCTTCTTCCGGTTCCATTGTAACCAGATTCCTGTTGATAACTTGTGACTGGTTTTGTCCAAGGTTCTCTTCCCATAGTATCATTTGATGTTTGTCCTAAGTCATATTGTTGATAGTTTCTTTTGGGTTTACCTTCGGGATTCATAAAACTGTTATCTTGTTTTTTGTAAAACTCAGAGATCATCGTGTCTCCTTTAACTATACTATTTACTAAGGGTAAATTAAAATCTTCTTGTAATTTTTTGTAGCTTTCTTCATATGTCATTTTTAAATTTAACATACATTCTACTATCATATCGTCTACTTCTTCCTGTATATTTGCTTCTGTAAATTTTCTGTTTGTTATTTGTTCGTAGGATTTGTTAATTTCTTCTGATTTAAAAATTGTGTTCGTTTCTTGTCTTATTTCTTCTAATAAGCTGTAATCTATATCTTCTTGTTCGAATTTCAAGAATTCTGAATCTAATAAGTATTCTTCTTCTTCTTCTTCATTTTCTGTATCATATATTGGTTGTTCATTCTCAGATTCATCATCTGATTCTATAGTCATAAAATTATATTGTGGTTCTTGAGGAGGTTGTTCTTCTGAACAAGTACTCTCTTCATATTTATCTTCTCTTTTAAAATCTGTGAATCTTAGACTTTGTGTTCCGTCTATATTTTCATATATATGACTCTGGTTAGGAACTAATGTTGAATTTTCTATTTCTTTTAAATCGTTTATTTGCCATTCTAATCCTGCTAATTCTTCATGATCTATTTTAACTGGTTCAATCATTTGTATAGATTTAGATGCTATTGTATTTACTATTCCTTCTATATTTACTTTGTATTTCATTCCTGATTTGTTACTAGCTTTACCTAAGACTCCTATGCTTATTACTATGTTATTTCCTTCGTAATTTTCATAACCTTTTGTCTGTAAAGCTATTTTTAATTTTTGTAGATCTTTAATGTCTTTTAATATTCCAGGTGTACAATAAAATAAGGCTGTATTTTGGCTTAAATCTATTTCCATACCTGAGATTATTGCCTTTTTCATTTCTGATTTCCAACTTTTATCTAATATTAATGTTAAAAGTTTAGTTCCTAGGTTTTTTCTTCCTAGGGCTTTTATTCCTATTACTATGAGTCCTGTATGTATAAACTGTTTTCCTGATTGTTTAATTTTTAGGATTGTTTCTGGTGAAAATAAATCTATTTCTACCATTTTATCTATTACTCGTAAACTTTCTTCTCTACTACTTTGTATTAAAGTTGTGTTTACGTTTAGCATACCTGTTTGATATAGCGTTCTTGGATTTAATATATCTAATTGATGTTGATTGTATAAATTTATATTTTTGTCTAAGTCGATTTCTTCTTCTAATTGTATTGTTTGTTGTGTACTTCTAGAAGATGATCCTTTTCTTAACATTCTGTTTAAAAAAGTGTCTGACGAAATAATATCTCTTATATTACTAGTTGATTTTCTAGATTCTTGGATGAGTTGTTTATTCATCTCTAGGTTTCCAATGTTTATAAATTTTAGGTTTTTCACTTAGATGTGTCTGATTTAGTTTATGTATGAGATTATTTATATCTGTAGAGTTTTCTATTACTACTGGATGTTTATTTTTGTTTATATTTTTAACTTCTAACAAAATTTGGTTATTTTGCTCTCTTATGTAGTCTAAGTTATCTGTTAATTTTTTAAGTTCTTCTGTTTGTTTTGTTATAGAGTGTATAATTTTTTCTAACAAATATTTATTATTAACGTATTCTTTTTGTAGGCTAAATCCTAAGTTTATAATTAAGTCTGTGATACTATTTAGGTGTGTGTTATCTGTGTGCAGACTATGTGTATGTAATTCTTTAAATCTACAAATATGATTATAGTAACTACTAGATATATTTTTATGATCGCTTTTATCGGAAAATTCTAAGTTTAGAAATTCGAGTTTTTTGAAATTTATCGCTGATTCAATAATTTCTTGATTAAAAATCTGATTTCTCCTTTAAAACGCTTCATCTCTTTAGTTCCCTTAAAATATTTTCTTATATACCAATATTTTAAATTAAATAAATAACATGACATAGATAATCTTGAAATATGCACAAAGTGTAAAATTCAATGATTTCTTTGTTTAGTTTAGTTTCAAAGCAAATTTTTTCCATAATCTTCACCTTAGCGGGTTTCCATATAAATAGGACTTAAGCATATCAAGCTGCCTGACATGGACCTGTCTAAGTCTTTTAGATGTTAGAAAAACCTTTGCTCTGATACCAAATTAAATTGGGTCATCAGAGTTTCAAACACTTTTTCAAACACTGGGTAATAGTAAAAGTAAAACAACTAAGAGGTTTCATTAGTACGTGGCGTTGTTTACACCAGAGTTATGAAGATTTTAATCTTCCTTCGGACCAGTAGCCCTGCGAACTTGGGTTTCCAGCCTATATACTGTAGAAACATTAAAATAAAACATAACTTACAGTGTTTTAGTAGAGGTTGAAGGTTGATAATATTTGCAGCGGATGAGTTGATTTGCACAGCGAATAAAGCCTTTTTTTTATATATTTGGGATATAATATGAAGGGCTTGGAAAACTAATAAGAGATTGAAGGTTTCTGGGAAGAAATCAGAAGGAGAGAGTTTAAGTATTCATAGAGAGAATTGCTATTGAAAATTTTCTCTGATATTTCTTTTTTTTTACAAATGAATTCGTCTTGCCTTTAAATAGGCAGAGGACTAAGTTATCAAACAAAAATAAAAAGAGTGCACTGAGCGCATTATCTATCTATCGTACAATAATTACAACGCGCATGGCGCACTATCTGAAAAAGTAAAAACGACAAAATCTTTTTGGGAGCTGTCTGTCGAGTGGAGCGTCGGCAGAATTATTTGTGTAGTTTGACGTCATGGCTTACGTCTGTCTTCTAAAAATCTCTGTGAGTGTCTGGGATTGTGTCTGTGTCGCTGAAGTCATCTGGGTTTCTGTAATAATCATCTTGATCTATTATGTGATTTAACTGGAGAGACTCTCCTTCTCCGATGAATGGTAGGAGCATATTCCAGTTTTTAAGACTCCAGATTTGTACATAATGGCCTTCTGCTAGTAAGTGGTAGCAGTCCCAATGAAAATTAGGAGGAAGGGCTGGGGTTTTTTGATGTAAAGAAATGAAATATTTGGTGTCTTTCTGTTTTTCTTTTGAGCTAAGGCTGGCCAGATTGTCAACCCAGTATAATTCAGATAACTGGATTTCTGTTTGAACTGCTAGGTTTTTTAGGTAGTTGTTTACAGAGTTTTTATGGCTGATAAATATTCTTTTTCTAGCAGGTCTGTATGTGTGATCGTTTGCAAAGGGGAAAGAATTAAAAATTTTGCAACCGATAAAAGGGTTGGAGTTGTGAGAAGAGATGTTTCCTGTGGTTATCACAAATTTTTCTCCGAAGAGATTTATGATACCTTCTGTCTTGGGGTTTAATTCTAACTCAATGTAATCAATCATACCATTATGATAAAATTGGAGAATTAAATCATTAGGCATGTATGTCTCTTTTAAGTTGATTTGGAGAAGAAGTAAGCAAGTTCCTTCTCCATCTTCATCCGTCCTTTCAACGACCTTTATTCCTTTGTATTTTTCTTCGTTGAGAGCGATGGACATGAGTCTGAGTTGTAAATCATACAACACAAATGGAAACTCTGTGTTTATTTTTTGAGAAATAATCTGTTCTAACTCGGGGAATTGATCGAACACCGTTTGGAGACAGGTCTTCTAGGGTGTGTCAAGCATCCTTGCTCTGAAAGCGTCGTAGCTTCTGTAGCTATTGTTGCAGCTGTTTTATTTTTTGTTTATCTGTTCTAAGAGCAACATATTTTTTGCTTCAAGTATTTCTACTTTCTGCTTTAGTTTATTGATTTCAATATGTTCCTGTACCAACTGTGTATTTTTTTCCCTGCTGTATAAGCTGTCTTTGCAGATTTACTATGGTTTCTTCCTGAGTCTTTATAATCTGTTCATGACTCTTCTTTATAACCTGAGAAAAGGTCTGTACCTCTTCTGGTTCTATGAAAAAATTGTCTAAACCAAAATGATTTCTGGCTGTGTTTAAGGCTTCAGAAAAGCTATGATATCCCTTATAAATAGGACCATGGCACTGTATATGTTTTGCAACTGTTTCCCATTTATTGAAAATCCCTATTTTTGTGCCTTTGAAAATTATGTAATGTGTAAACTTTGGTGGAGGCTGGGTTTTTTCAGGGCATTTTGTTCCCTGTTCACTGAAATATGTACTAAGAGCATTTAAAACTTGTACTTTAAAAGAGGATGCATGTGGCATGGTTTGTATATGCCACAAGTTATCTAAAAGACACTGTTGTTTTTCTGTAAGTATTATTCTGTGGTTTGGACGGAATTTCATGTGTGTATCGTTGCAGGCTTGTAGGTCATATGTGCCAAAAGAGAAGATAAGAGAATTTTGTGATGAAGTGGGTTTTTGGGCCTTTTTATGGGCTGGTTTTTTGTTTAGCATGTCTTTAACAAAGTTTGGGCTTTGAGGGATATGTGTATATTGTGTAAGGAAATAAGGAGGGAGATGTCTAGTACTTTGTTGAATAGGGGTTGTTTGTACAAGAGCCGCTTGTCTAGAACTGTTTATCTTTTCGGCTTTCATGGACTGACTGAGTAGTTTCTCTGTGTCTTCATCGTCGTTAGACGAAATACTCATGGGTGAAGGAGTCTGTTTATACTGTGATGGTCTAATGACCACTTTTTCTTTTCCCTTGTTTTTTCTATCCATCTGTAGAAAAAAGTTTGTTAATGTTACGAGATAGTAAATCGGCTATTCCGTTATCCTTTCCCTTTATGTGTTCAAACTGTATAGAATACCCATTTCCCTGTATAATATTTTGTAGATTTACCCATCTTGTTCTATTTATCTTTTTACTTTGATTATTTTTAATAAATTTAACTATGGCTTCGCAGTCTGTTCTGACTGTAAAGTCTTTATGTAAAAATAGTTTGAATTTGTCTAAAGCGTTAATTAAGGCTTGTCTTTCAAAATCTAAACTGGTCCAAGTGGATCCAGTTTTAAAGCTTCCGCTATAATAAGAGCAAATTTTTTCTTCCTTTTTATAACTATGTATATCTGGTTTGCAAAGGAGGACTGCTCCCCATCCATCTTTGCATCCATCAACTTCTATAATAATATGATCTGATAAAAGAGGTAATTCTAAAGGTTTTATTTCTTTAACTTTTACTTTTATCTTTTTTACCAAGATTATATCTTCATTATTAAAATATCTTTGACCGTTTTTTGTGGTTTTACTATACAACGGAGCAACTAATTTTGAAAGATTTGGTATGAATTTTCTGGCATAATTTACTAGGCCTAGAAAAGCTTGTATTTGTTTTAAATTTGTAAGTTTTTCTGGAAAATCTAGAATTTTTGTAGAAATATGTGGTTGTAACTCTATTTTTCCATTGCCTATTTCTAATCCCAAAAACGAAAATTTTCTTTTAAATAATTCCATTTTTCTTTTTGATACTACTATCACATTCTTTTTTATTTCTTCAAATACTTGTTGCAAGTGTTTTTCATGTTCTTGAACAGTTTCACTTGCTACTAGTATGTCGTCTATATAGACTAGACAGAATTTGTATTTAAGAAATATACTGTCCATAAATCTTTGAAAAATTGAAGGAGCGTTTTTTAGCCCAAAGCTAAGAACATTCCATTCATAAAGGCCTTCTGAGCATGTGAAGGCTGTCCATTTTTTGAAATCTTCTTCTAATTTTAATTGATTATAACCTAATTTTAAGTCAAATTTAGAAAATATTTTGTTATTTTGTATTAACTGGATTAGGCTATCTTTATTAGGAATATTATATCCATCATCTTCTGTATTATCATTTAATCTTTTGTAGTTATAAACTATCCTTGCCTTTCCTCTTTTTATTTCACTATGATTTTTAACTATAAAGGCTGCTGATCTATGTGGACTTTCGGATTTTCTAATTAATCCTTGTTTAGTCATTTCTGATATTTGTTTTTTAAATTCTTCTTTATCTAGGGGACTGTAGTCTATGTTTATATTTCGTATGGTAATATCAGGATTTTTTATCTTAAATTTACATACATACTTAACTTTAGATTTTGTAATGTCTTCTCCTATGAATCCTATTTTTTCTAAGTGTACTATTATAGGATGATTTATACTTTTTGTGATGTCTTGTCCTTTTTCTAATTCATAATTTATAAAATTTGTAAGTAGTTGCATGGATTCATTTTCTGCAATCTTTTTTCTGTTTTTATTGAAGAAATCCAGGCTTCCTTTTTCTCCTTTTTTATTAGAAATATTTTCTATACTTTTATATCTAAGTGTTGGAAAGCTGTAAATTTGTTTGCTAATTGTTATATAATTTCTAGTTATGGTGATAGCACCATTTAATCCTAGTATAAAATTTAATCCTAAGACAAAGTCTCTAGATTTTATGTGTTCAGGATTTATGTTTATTTGTGGCATTTCATATTTTATGCTGTAGTTTCCTGAAAAGTCTCGGAATTGTATTCCTGAAGGGTCTAAGTGATGTGTTATTTCTATTAATCTATTTTCTACAGTTCTTGTCATTAGTTTATATGTAAGTAATTTATGAAATCTTTCAGGGGCTAAACTATGTGAAATTACACTTTTTGTTGCTCCTGTATCTACTAAGGCTGTTAGATCTATAGGTGTATTAGCGTCTAGCCATAATCTACACTGTATATTTATCATACTTATTGATCCACTGGTTTGTATTAGTGTTTCTTCTTCAGTTTGTATTATAGAGTTTTGTTCTGTGGCCATATTATTTAATTCTGGAAATTCTTTTTCCTTTTTCTTTTCTATATGGTCTTCAAGTCTAAGAACGCTATCTTTAAGAAGTTCTATTTTTAATTTATTTAACTCTATGGCTAATTCTAATTTTTCTATCTTTTCGTCATAGTTACTAGAATTTTTATTTATATCTTGACTGGTACTTGGTGGTTCTATGTTATAAATATCTTTTATACAAATATGACAGATTTCTTTAAAACAACTGTTACATTGTGATCTTTTTTCTATACTAGGGTAATATTCACATATATAACATTTAATGTGATTATTACCTTTCCTATGTTTCCAATCATGGTTACATTCTTCAGGGTTTGTATATGTGTATGAAATTTTTGTTATTGGCTCATCTTCTTCGCTATATATACTGTATATTGACTCGTTGTCTGTATGATCTGTGTCTATAGCCTCTATTTCATAATCTTTTATTTGTTCAATTAAATTACTTCTTTCTATATTTCTATTTCTATTTGGACATCTATTAGCCAAATGTTCTGTATCTCCACATATAAAACATTTACATGTCCTATTGTGAGGTTTTTTAACATATTTATTTTGATATTTTTATACGGTTTATATTCTTTATCATAGGTAGTGCTTTTCCTAATTTTCTTTTTTCTACTTTTATCATAGTATCCATAAGCTTGTGGAGTGTATATTGCTGTTTTACAGAATGCGAATGCATTTCTTTTTAGATGTTCTTGTAAGGCTACTTCTTTACATTTTTCTTCTAAAATACCAAATGTAAAGGTTATTCTAGGTCCTATTCCTAGGTTTTGCATATCACCGTATTGTAATTTCCATGCTTCATGTATATGTTTTCCTAAGTCTCCTGGTAACTTTATAAAATACTTATCACATAAGCTATCTTCCATAGCTTGTCCTGTCTGTGCTAATAATCTTGTGAAGTCTAATGTAAATTCATTTATATATTTCATGTCTGCTATACTTAATTGTTCTAGGTTTCTAATGGCTGTGTCTTGTAATAGACTATTGTTTTTTGCTGGATCAACTCCTAAAATAAGAACTCTTATTTGGGAAGTGAAATTGTAGGGATTATCTCCTATAGCTTTTAGCCTGTTTATCTGATCTGGGCTATGGGCTTTTTTGCTTTGCCATATGCCTAAGGCTGTTGGGCCTAATGTTGTTTCTAAATATGCAAACATGTCCATACTGTCTTTTTTATTTGTCTCCCACATTCTTACTACTGTCTGTTCCCATATGAGAACTTCATCTACCCATAATTGTGGTTTTTGCTGTTCTAGTAATAACATATTTCCACTGTAAATTTGTCCTATAGGTAACCTTCTTCCGGTTCCATTGTAACCAGATTCCTGTTGATAACTTGTGACTGGTTTTGTCCAAGGTTCTCTTCCCACAGTATCATTTGATGTTTGTCCTAAGTCATATTGTTGATAGTTTCTTTTGGGTTTACCTTCGGGATTCATAAAACTGTTATCTTGTTTTTTGTAAAACTCAGAGATCATCGTGTCTCCTTTAACTATACTATTTACTAAGGGTAAATTAAAATCTTCTTGTAATTTTTTGTAGCTTTCTTCATATGTCATTTTTAAATTTAACATACATTCTACTATCATATCGTCTACTTCTTCCTGTATATTTGCTTCTGTAAATTTTCTGTTTGTTATTTGTTCGTAGGATTTGTTAATTTCTTCTGATTTAAAAATTGTGTTCGTTTCTTGTCTTATTTCTTCTAATAAGCTGTAATCTATATCTTCTTGTTCGAATTTCAAGAATTCTGAATCTAATAAGTATTCTTCTTCTTCTTCTTCATTTTCTGTATCATATATTGGTTGTTCATTCTCAGATTCATCATCTGATTCTATAGTCATAAAATTATATTGTGGTTCTTGAGGAGGTTGTTCTTCTAAACAAGTACTCTCTTCATATTTATCTTCTCTTTTAAAATCTGTGAATCTTAGACTTTGTGTTCCGTCTATATTTTCATATATATGACTCTGGTTAGGAACTAATGTTGAATTTTCTATTTCTTTTAAATCGTTTATTTGCCATTCTAATCCTGCTAATTCTTCAGGATCTATTTTAACTGGTTCAATCATTTGTATAGATTTAGATGCTATTGTATTTACTATTCCTTCTATATTTACTTTGTATTTCATTCCTGATCTGTTACTAGCTTTGCCTAAGACTCCTATGCTTATTACTATGTTATTTCCTTCGTAATTTTCATAACCTTTTGTCTGTAAAGCTATTTTTAATTTTTGTAGATCTTTAATGTCTTTTAATATTCCAGGTGTACAATAAAATAAGGCTGTATTTTGGCTTAAATCTATTTCCATACCTGAGATTATTGCCTTTTTCATTTCTGATTTCCAACTTTTATCTAATATTAATGTTAAAAGTTTAGTTCCTAGGTTTTTTCTTCCTAGGGCTTTTATTCCTATTACTATGAGTCCTATATGTATAAACTGTTTTCCTGATTGTTTAATTTTTAGGATTGTTTCTGGTGAAAATAAATCTATTTCTACCATTTTATCTATTACTCGTAAACTTTCTTCTCTACTACTTTGTATTAAAGTTGTGTTTACGTTTAGCATACCTGTTTGATATAGCGTTCTTGGATTTAATATATCTAATTGATGTTGATTGTATAAATTTATATTTTTGTCTAAGTCGATTTCTTCTTCTAATTGTATTGTTTGTTGTGTACTTCTAGAAGATGATCCTTTTCTTAACATTCTGTTTAAAAAAGTGTCTGACGAAATAATATCTCTTATATTACTAGTTGATTTTCTAGATTCTTGGATGAGTTGTTTATTCATCTATAGGTTTCCAATGTTTATAAATTTTAGGTTTTTCACTTAGATGTGTCTGATTTAGTTTATGTATGAGATTATTTATATCTGTAGAGTTTTCTATTACTACTGGATGTTTATTTTTGTTTATATTTTTAACTTCTAACAAAATTTGATTATTTTGCTCTCTTATGTAGTCTAAGTTATCTGTTAATTTTTTAAGTTCTTCTGTTTGTTTTGTTATAGAGTGTATAATTTTTTCTAACAAATATTTATTATTAACGGATTCTTTTTGTAGGCTAAATCATAAGTTTATAATTAAGTCTGTGATACTATTTAGGTGTGTGTTGTCTGTGTGCAGACTATGTGTATGTAATTCTTTAAATCTACAAATATGATTATAGTAACTACAAGATATATTTTTATGATCGCTTTTATCGGAAAATTCTAAGTTTAGAAATTCGAGTTTTTTGAAATTTATCGCTGATTCAATAATTTCTTGATTAAAAATCTGATTTCTCCTTTAAAACGCTTCATCTCTTTAGTTCCCTTAAAATATTTTCTTATATCCCAATATTTTAAATTAAATAAATAACATGACATAGATAATCTTGAAATATGCACAAAGTGTAAAATTAAGTGTAAAATTCAATGATTTATTTGTTTAGTTTAGTTTCAAAGCAAATTTTTTCCCTAATCTTCACCTTAGCGGGTTTCCATATAAATAGGACTTAAGCATATCAAGCTGTCTGACATGGACCTGTCTAAGTCTTTTAGATGTTAGAAAAGTCTTTGCTCTGATACCAAATTAAATTGGGTCATCAGAGTTTCAAACACTTTTTCAAACACTGGGTAATAGTAAAAGTAAAACAACTAAGAGGTTTCATTAGTACGTGGCGTTGTTTACACCAGAGTTATGAAGATTTTAATCTTCCTTCGGACCAGTAGCCCTGCGAACTCGGGTTTCCAGCCTATATACTGTAGAAACATTAAAATAAAACATAACTTACAGTGTTTTAGTAGAGGTTGAAGGTTGATAATATTTGCAGCGGATGAGTTGATTTGCACAGCGAATAAAGCCTTTTTTTATATATTTGGGATATAATATGAAGGGATTGGAAAACTAATAAGAGATTGAAGGTTTCTGGGAAGAAATCAGAAGGAGAGAGTTTAAGTATTCATAGAGAGAATTGCTATTGAAAATTTTCTCTGATATTTCTTTTTTTTTTTACAAATGAATTCGTCTTGCCTTTAAATAGGCAGAGGACTAAGCTATCAAACAAAAATAAAAAGAGCGCACTGAGCGCATTATCTATCTATCGTACAATAATTACAACGCGCATGGCGCACTATCTGAAAAAGTAAAAACGACAAAATCTTTTTGGGAGCTGTCTGTCGAGTGGAGCGTCGGCAGAATTATTTGTGTAGTTTGACGTCATGGCTTACGTCTGTCTTCTAAAAATCTCTGTGAGTGTCTGGGATTGTGTCTGTGTCGCTGAAGTCATCTGGGTTTCTGTAATAATCATCTTGATCTATTATGTGATTTAACTGGAGAGACTCTCCTTCTCCGATGAATGGTAGGAGCATATTCCAGTTTTTAAGACTCCAGATTTGTACATAATGTCCTTCTGCTAGTAAGTGGTAGCAGTCCCAATGAAAATTAGGAGGAAGGGCTGGGGTTTTTTGATGTAAAGAAATGAAATATTTGGTGTCTTTCTGTTTTTCTTTTGAGCTAAGGCTGGCCAGATTGTCAACCCAGTATAATTCAGATAACTGGATTTCTGTTTGAACTGCTAGGTTTTTTAGGTAGTTGTTTACGGAGTTTTTATGGCTGATAAATATTCTTTTTCTAGCAGGTCTGTATGTGTGATCGTTTGCAAAGGGGAAAGAATTAAAAATTTTGCAACCGATAAAAGGGTTGGAGTTGTGAGAAGAGATGTTTCCTGTGGTTATCACAAATTTTTCTCCGAAGAGATTTATGATACCTTCTGTCTTGGGGTTTAATTCTAACTCAATGTAATCAATCATACCATTATGATAAAATTGGAGAATTAAATCATTAGGCATGTATGTCTCTTTTAAGTTGATTTGGAGAAGAAGTAAGCAAGTTCCTTCTCCATCTTCATCCGTCCTTTCAACGACCTTTATTCCTTTGTATTTTTCTTCGTTGAGAGCGATGGACATGAGTCTGAGTTGTAAATCATACAACACAAATGGAAACTCTGTGTTTATTTTTTGAGAAATAATCTGTTCTAACTCGGGGAATTGATCGAACACCGTTTGGAGACAGGTCTTCTAGGGTGTGTCAAGCATCCTTGCTCTGAAAGCGTCGTAGCTTCTGTAGCTATTGTTGCAGCTGTTTTATTTTTTGTTTATCTGTTCTAAGAGCAACATATTTTTTGCTTCAAGTATTTCTACTTTCTGCTTTAGTTTATTGATTTCAATATGTTCCTGTACCAACTGTGTATTTTTTTCCCTGCTGTATAAGCTGTCTTTGCAGATTTACTATGGTTTCTTCCTGAGTCTTTATAATCTGTTCATGACTCTTCTTTATAACCTGAGAAAAGGTCTGTACCTCTTCTGGTTCTATGAAAAAATTGTCTAAACCAAAATGATTTCTGGCTGTGTTTAAGGCTTCAGAAAAGCTATGATATCCCTTATAAATAGGACCATGGCACTGTATATGTTTTGCAACTGTTTCCCATTTATTGAAAATCCCTATTTTTGTGCCTTTGAAAATTATGTAATGTGTAAACTTTGGTGGAGGCTGGGTTTTTTCAGGGCATTTTGTTCCCTGTTCACTGAAATATGTACTAAGAGCATTTAAAACTTGTACTTTAAAAGAGGATGCATGTGGCATGGTTTGTATATGCCACAAGTTATCTAAAAGACACTGTTGTTTTTCTGTAAGTATTATTCTGTGGTTTGGACGGAATTTCATGTGTGTATCGTTGCAGGCTTGTAGGTCATATGTGCCAAAAGAGAAGATAAGAGAATTTTGTGATGAAGTGGGTTTTTGGGCCTTTTTATGGGCTGGTTTTTTGTTTAGCATGTCTTTAACAAAGTTTGGGCTTTGAGGGATATGTGTATATTGTGTAAGGAAATAAGGAGGGAGATGTCTAGTACTTTGTTGAATAGGGGTTGTTTGTACAAGAGCCGCTTGTCTAGAACTGTTTATCTTTTCGGCTTTCATGGACTGACTGAGTAGTTTCTCTGTGTCTTCATCGTCGTTAGACGAAATACTCATGGGTGAAGGAGTCTGTTTATACTGTGATGGTCTAATGACCACTTTTTCTTTTCCCTTGTTTTTTCTATCCATCTGTAGAAAAAAGTTTGTTAATGTTACGAGATAGTAAATCGGCTATTCCGTTATCCTTTCCCTTTATGTGTTCAAACTGTATAGAATACCCATTTCCCTGTATAATATTTTGTAGATTTACCCATCTTGTTCTATTTATCTTTTTACTTTGATTATTTTTAATAAATTTAACTATGGCTTCGCAGTCTGTTCTGACTGTAAAGTCTTTATGTAAAAATAGTTTGAATTTGTCTAAAGCGTTAATTAAGGCTTGTATTTCAAAATCTAAACTGGTCCAAGTGGATCCAGTTTTAAAGCTTCCGCTATAATAAGAGCAAATTTTTTCTTCCTTTTTATAACTATGTATATCTGGTTTGCAAAGGAGGACTGCTCCCCATCCATCTTTGCATCCATCAACTTCTATAATAATATGTTCTGATAAAAGAGGTAATTCTAAAGGTTTTATTTCTTTAACTTTTTCTTTTATCTTTTTTACCAAGATTATATCTTCATTATTAAAATATCTTTGACCGTTTTTTTGTGGTTTTACTATACAACGGACCAACTAATTTTGAAAGATTTGGTATGAATTTTCTGGCATAATTTACTAGGCCTAGAAAAGCTTGTATTTGTTTTAAATTTGTAAGTTTTTCTGAAAAATCTAGAATTTTTGTAGAAATATGTGGTTGTAACTCTATTTTTCCATTGCCTATTTCTAATCCCAAAAACGAAAATTTTCTTTTAAATAATTCCATTTTTCTTTTTGATACTACTATCCCATTCTTTTTTATTTCTTCAAATACTTGTTGCAAGTGTTTTTCATGTTCTTGAACAGTTTCACTTGCTACTAGTATGTCGTCTATATAGACTAGACAGAATTTGTATTTAAGAAATATACTGTCCATAAATCTTTGAAAAATTGAAGGAGCGTTTTTTAGCCCAAAGCAAGAACATTCCATTCATAAAGGCCTTCTGAGCATGTGAAGGCTGTCCATTTTTTGAAATCTTCTTCTAATTTTAATTGATTATAACCTGATTTTAAGTCAAATTTAGAAAATATTTTGTTATTTTGTATTAACTAGATTAGGCTATCTTTATTAGGAATATTATATCCATCATCTTCTGTATTATCATTTAATCTTTTGTAGTTATAAACTATCCTTGCATTCCTCTTTTTATTTCACTATGATTTTTAACTATAAAGGCTGCTGATCTATGTGGACTTTCGGATTTTCTAATTAATCCTTGTTTAGTCATTTCTGATATTTGTTTTTTAAATTCTTCTTTATCTAGGGGACTGTAGTCTATGTTTATATTTCGTATGGTAATATCGGGATTTTTTATCTTAAATTTACATACATACTTAACTTTAGATTTTGTAATGTCTTCTCCTATGAATCCTATTTTTTCTAAGTGTACTATTATAGGATGATTTATACTTTTTGTGATGTCTTGTCCTTTTTCTAATTCATAATTTATAAAATTTGTAAGTAGTTGCATGGATTCATTTTCTACAATCTTTTTTCTGTTTTTATTGAAGAAATCCAGGCTTCCTTTTTCTCCTTTTTTATTAGAAATATTTTCTATACTTTTATATCTAAGTGTTGGAAAGCTGTAAATTTGTTTGCTAATTGTTATATAATTTCTAGTTATGGTGATAGCACCATTTAATCCTAGTATAAAATTTAATCCTAAGACAGTCTCTAGATTTTATGTGTTGAGGATTTATGTTTATTTGTGGCATTTCATATTTTATGCTGTAGTTTCCTGAAAAGTCTCGGAATTGTATTCCTGAAAGGTCTAAATGATGTGTTATTTCTATTAATCTATTTTCTACAGTTCTTGTCATTAGTTTATATGTAAGTAATTTATGAAACACTTTTTCAAACAGTTCTAGTATAGACATCACTAGACCATTCAGTAATTTAATCCTACTTACATTTTAGACCATAGTAAATCTGCTGTATAAGCTGTCATATATATATATATATATATATATATATATATATATATATAGGCGACGGTTCTACTAATAAGTGGTTTTTCGCTAAGAAATACTAAGAAGTGGGTCAAACGAACTCCGATTGAGCTCATTCCAGCGGCGTTGGAACCGTCTTATCGAACCCTAACCCGGACCCAAAAACCTAAACCCCCCTCTACCCGCACCCCCAAAAACCTAAACCCCCCTCCAATCCTACCCCGAAAAGCCTAAAACCACCACCCCCACCCCTCAAAAACCTAAACTCCCCCACCCTACCCCCCCAACCCAAAAACCTAAACCTACCCCCAAAAACCTAAACCCCCCACCCCCACCCCAAAAAAAACCTAAACCATAAAATCTAACCCTAAAAGCTAAACCCTAAGGCTAAACCACAAGGCTAAAACCCTAAAATTCAAACGTAAAATCTAAACCTTAAAAGCTAAACCCTAAAAGCTAAGATGGTAGAGTTCGACGAGACGGTTCTAACGCCGCTAAAATTAGCGCAATCGGAGTTCGTTTGATATCGTTTCTTAAGGTTTTTCTCATTTCTTAGCGAAAAACTACTTATTATTTGATTCTCCCCCTATATATAAATATATATATATATATATACTAGGTTATAGACTCGTGTATTACACGGGGTTGAATAATGAAAACCATATGATTCATAAATCCATAAATATTTCTTATAGATGAATTTGTATATTATATACAATGATGAAAGATGAAAAGTAAATTGAATTTGAATATTCGGGTCAAATCAGTTCAAAATTCACAAACCCGAATTCGACCCAGATACCAAATTCGAATTCGGTTGAGCTCAAATTTCGTTTTTTTAATCCGATTCGAATAACGTACACCCTTATTGGACCCATGGCATTCTACTTACTTGGGTATGCATAATTTTTAAGAATAAAAGACTAACACCATTAGTTCCTATCTTGGCAATTAATACAATTTTATTTTCAGTTTTAAAACTTCAAGCAATAGTTTAACCTGAATAACAAGCCGGCCATGCTTCTTTCCTTCTCGCTTACTTTACATAAACCGTCTTGTTTCTTGCAATGTTAATTTTCTTGGGCAAACTTTGGACACCATGGAGCTCCATTTTGTAATCGAGTTTCCAATCAATCTGATAGTAGTCCTATGATCCATCAAATTTCACAGTAAGATCATAAAATTTATTAAAAAAAAGTTCATATTTGGAAATTATTCACCTGTATCAGCGTCATTCTTCTCATACACTCTACCAGGATAGTTTAACCTAAACATCAAGCCGGTCAAGTTAAGAATAAAAGATTAACACCATTAGTTCCTATCTTGGCAATTAATACAATTGTATTTTCAGTTTTAAAACTCCAAATAATAGTTTAACCTGAACATCAAGCCGGTCATGCTTCTTTCCTTCTCGCTTACTTCACATAAACCGTCTTGTTTCTTGCAATGTTAAATTTCTTGGGCAAACTTTGGACACCATGGAGCTCCATTTGTAGCTTTGTAATCGAGTTTCCAACCAATCTGATAGTAGTCCTATGATCCATCAAATTTCACAGTAAGATCATAGCATTTACTAAAAAAAAGTTCATATTTGGCAATTATTCACCTGATTGGTTCATCAGATTTGTGGATTGCTCCCAATAAATTATCATCCTGAATCAAAACCATCAAGTCAACATCAACATTAACAATTGTTGATGAAGGAACAGGTAATGCCTGCATGCAAATATAAAATATTTCACAATATCAATAAACAGTAATGATAACGTGAAACTGTCATCAAGTTAACTACAAGAAAAGCATAAAGTTTTCTTTGGCATGTTGTTTAAATATCTTCAAGCCTTATCATTTCAAATCTGCAGAATTTTAATAACTACTGTTATTTAGAAGCTAAAAAACGATAAAACTTTATCTATATAAGTTTAACAAAGGAATATTCTAAACAAACCCTTGCAACGGTTTCAGCAGAAGGAGAACCAAGCAAATCAGTGACAAGATCTAATTGGTGCATAACATTCCTCCCAGAAACAAAGGTTTTCCTGTTAGCATCTCAGCAAATATACATCCTATGCACCAGGTATTAATTGCAGGAGTATACTGAAATAATTTATATTTTGAGCAATTAATCACTACTTATGCTTCATATAACTCATACGCGTGTATGCTTACTCTAGAGAAAAATGAGCCACAAAGATTGAAACAGACCATTACAAGTAAAACATTACATGGTGATAATTTATATATATATATTAGACCATTACTATAGTAATATGGTTTCTTAATTACAATTGGCATGTTAATAATTTATAATAGAAAAGGCAAAAGTACATGCGAGTCAATCCAATCTGACCCGACATGTACCAATAATGACATGTTTCCACCCAAATGTTTGGATCCACACAATAGGATACTTATGTTGAGTGCATTTTCTGAAACAGATTAAATAAACCTGGGGCGATAGGTTGTCAATGCAAATGCTCTTTTTAACCTTTTCTTCAAATGCAGCCGATGGTTCCATTTCAGTGACCTGGGGCTAAAGACGACGGAGTCTCTGGGTTATAAAGCAGATAACATTTATTATTTATAAATATAAAATAACTGAAAGAAAGAAGAGAATAAATGTAAAATTGTACAAAAGAACCTTTCACATGTTTTGACCCGTCCAACCCACCCATCTTGTCACTTCTAATGATAAGCTAATCACTTTTGGTTCTTTTTTCATCCTAAGTTTGATGCACCGTCTCCTGCTTTTAATTTTAAATATGTATGCTTAATTCTAATTAGCTCTGCACTTCTTCATATACAAGACTGAATGTTCCACGTGAATAACCATCATTTCTTGTTTTTAAGGATAATGGTCTGATGGAAATCGATCATATCATGGTATTTAAGGTTAAAGAATCAAATAAATTTATTAGAAATGATTAATGAGGAACATAAGAAAGAAAGGTAACCTTCATTGTTTCACTGCAGATGTAGTATTAAATTGCAATTACAATGTGTTCAATAAACACAGCCTTTTCAAAGATCAGCCTATAATAGAAAAAAAAATGCATTCTAAACCACCTTATAATCAAAGATAAACAGATTAACTAAAGTCGGGATACCGGTTTCAACTCGAATTAGGCTCCATATTGAACCAATACAGATGGAAAGAAAGCTTGGAGAGTACCAATTTTATTTAATAACCAAGTTAATTCACTCAAATAGGCAAGAAAACTTTTCAAAACCATAGTTTTTCATGAAATTTAGTTCCAATTATGTAATGAATCCTGATCGGAGAATTCAAACACATAATCATCTTCAAACATGCCAAATTTATGTGGAGTTTGATTTCTACAAACTAAATCCACTAATTTATCTTGTTATCTACCTTGCATACAAATCCTCAAGTACACCTGAAACTAAACAAAATGAAAAGATTAAGACTAGAGATTCACCCACTGAGCTCCTGGCTTGCTTGTTGGCCCTGCACATTTACAAACAAATTAAGATGTGCACCTAAAACATGACATTACTTCAATTGATTAGACATATTATTCAGAAATCACTGAAACCCTACAAAAGTTCATAAATCTTAACTGGTCTCAATATCCTCAAATGAAGTCTACTTATTGAACAATTGTTCTGATTTCAAGATCAACAATGGAATCACATCAAGAATTGGGGTTTACTCATGAACATAATTAGGGAAGATTTAGATATACACCACATAATAAAGTTCGCTAAATTCAACCTAAATGGAAAACCCTAAATCATAATTCTTGATAATGTATATGAACTTGTATTTGCTTCAACAAACCACATAAATGTAGAATTATATCGTACATCAGGGTTGCGATCGTTGATGAGAGAGGTTTTCATGTTGAAAATAATCGACGAATCCAAATTACCTGAAATCGGATGTCAGAAGCGTCGTAGTTGCAAGTCCAGATCGCAGATTCAACTGAAAACGACTGGTGGTAGGGAGGGAGGCGCTGTTGGAAAGATGAGAGGAATATGTTTAGGGTTAATCGAATGGAAGAAATACCTGATAAACTTGGAGAAGGAAGAAGTGTTCAAAAGATTGAGAACGGCGATTAAAAATCTTTGTAGATTGAAGGCACATGTTGAGAATGAAGATGAAAGCGAGATCAATTTAGGGTTTGGATTGAAAAATGAAAGCGTGATGGTCTCATCTGAAAAAGAAAACGGGTTAGCTAGGATCCCTTTAGGATCCGCGTGTAATGAATTTCGGGTATAATGATTTAGCGGGAAAATCAAGTTGAGAAGCAACCAGGTACTGACAAGTGTTCTAAAAGTTATTCTTTTAGGAAAATTTTAAAGACACCCTCTGCTTTTTGAATTACACATGCCCTAACCATCACGTATAGGGCTAAATGTGACGTTTATGGAACCAAATGTCACGTTTAGGGCACTCCGTCACCTTTATCCACCAGACTTTGGAATCAGCGCGCCAGAGAATGTCGGGATATGTTGGTGGGTTTCTTTTTAGGGTTGAGTTGGGTTTTAAGTTTGTGGTGGTGTATATGTCACATATAGGGCAATCCGTCACCCCTTACTTATTTTTTTTAATTTAGTTTTTTGTTTTTATCACGTTAAGAGTTTGTAAAAATCGGTAGTTATAGTTTTTAAAATCCGGTCACCTCGATTATCGTTTTGAGATGTAAAAGTGAATAACGACTTTTTTAATTTAGTTTTTTGTTTTTATCACGCTAAGAGTTTGTAAAAATCGGTAGTTATAGTTTTTAAAATTCGGTCACCTCGATTATCGGTTTGAGATATAAAAAGTGAATGATGACTTATCTTTTGGTTTTTTAGTTTTTATCACGTTAAGAGTTTGTAAAAATCGGTAGTTATAGTTTTTAAAATCCGGTCACGTCTTTTTTATTATAAAACTAGTTTTTGTTTTGATTTTCGGTTTTAGATGTAAAACTAGGAGTTTTTTTCGCGTGTTAAACTACTCGTAAATAAAATCACATATATAAACATCATATACAACCATTACAAACAACCAAACAAACACAACAAAACCATATACATCCATTACAAACAACCAAACAAACACAACCAAATAAAACTGCATAGATAAATACAATGAGTTTGTACATATAAAACAAAAGTACAACTCTATCTAAACAATATATCTACCCCTCCATCTCGTTATCACCCTCCGCATCGGACCCACCCGCACTAGACGTGCTAGCACCGTCATGGCCCAACCGCCGGGGTGGTGGTCTCAACAACGGCCTACCGACGGCCCGATACTTCACGACCGTGTGGTAGATGAGCCACTACAGCATCTCCTCGGTGTGCGTGACCCGAGCCTGCGTATCCCGAATCATATCCAGTGTGGCAGCAGGCAACCGCACGGCATGGTACACGCGCGGAGGATGCTACGGCGGCACCGGCTCATCCCCCCCCGCCGGCCAGCTTCTCAACCTGCTCAATCTGGACCTCGTGCGTAGCCAATGCATCGGGGTCCACCAACGGCTCGGGCACCCATGCCTCCAACACGTCATATCTCCTCACCAAACGCCACTGCCCGTCCGGGAACCTCCGAGAGATCCTCATCCCGGTCGTCGTGGCTCGGCCCGCCACGCGCGGGGAAACCGTAGCCATAGGTAGCTCTGCCATCGCATGAGCGTATCCCAGGCCTCTGGCGATCTGCGACACGATGTTGTCGCTGACCAACGCCCCTCGTGACTGCCTGTGATAGTAACCGGCAAAGTAATCCGCCAAACCACGAGCGAGGTGGCAGGGTGTGTGTGTGAGAAGACACCGAAGATAGAAGAGGTCTATGGCGGTGACCCTATCGGTGCCCTTGCCACGTCCAGCGATGGACGTGGCGATCAGCCGGTGCATGTAACGATAAAGAGGGTCTCGTATGTGAGAGACCCTGCTATCGGCCCCAAACGCATGGTCACCAATCGCAGGCCACCAGACCCGGTGTGCATCATCTGCCCCCCATATAGATAGCCGTGGTGTAGATCGGATCCCGAGTCTCCTCCTCGGTATATAGGTTGTTGACAACAGCAAACCGTATAAGGGACATACGATACACAACCCCGAACATGCAGAAACTAACCTCTGCGTCCACCCATCCCTACGCAATATCAGTCTCGTCCAGCTCTGGCAATCCCGGCTCACGCGACCGGAACACAAATGTAGAGTACACCTCGAGGGTAAGCTCTCGGTGTGCGGGCCAGCCCATAGTAAATAGACTATACCACGGGCTATCCTGTCCAATAATCGTTGTCGCCCCTCGCTAGCTCGCCAACCTCATCAAACCACTCCCGTGACAAAACGGTGTTGGGCTCCACTTTCCTCCCTCTAAGAGCCATAAACCATCGGTGTGCCGGAGTACACGCCTCAAACTGAAGGTGCGGGTAGTCGTCAATCCCTAAAATAAATCCCTGCTGCTCATCCTCGGAATTAGACATATCTGCGCATGAATCCGTATTTATAATTAATTAAAATGTTTGTTAAACTAACGTTTAGGGTTTACGGTTTAAGGTTTAGGTTTAGGTTTACGATTTAAGGTTTAGGTTTACGGTTTAAGGTTTATGTTTATGGTTTAAACTTAATTAATTAAATTATTATTATAAGGTTATATTATTATTATAAGATTATATTATTATTATTATAATTATAAGAATATTATATTATATTATTATTATAATAAGATTATATTATTATTATTATAATTATAAGAATATTATATTATATTATTATTATAATAAGATTATATTATTATTATTATAAGATTATATTATTATTATAATAAGATTATATTATTATTATTATACACATATACACACACATACATTCCCAAATACAACACATATATACACATACATACACATATACAACACACATATACACACACATACATACACATATACAACACATATATACACATATACACACATATACATACACATACATACACATATACAACACACATATATACACATATACCACCGTAAACCGCCGTAACCCGCCATAAACCACCATAAACCTACACTAGATCTAAGGGAAAATCTAACAAATCTAAGGTATTAATCGGTTGAAAAGGATAAAATTAGGGTCGTAAAATTACTTACCCAGTTGCGGTAGTCGTCTCCGGCGGTCTTCTTCTCCGGCGGTCTTCTTCTCCGGTGGTCTTCTTCTCCGGCGGTCTTCTTCTCCGGCGGTCCTCGTCTCCGGTGGTTGCAATGGTGTGTGAGAGAGAGACGGTGGTTACGGTGGTGTGTGAGAAAGGTGGTGAAGGTGGTGGAAGAAGGCGGTGGTGTGAGGAAGACGTTGACGGGTTGCGGTGGCGGTGGACGGTGGTTGCGGTGTTGGTGTGAGGAAGCAGTGACGGGTTCTATGGGTTGTGAGGTCTATATGTAACAGATACGAAGCAACCGTCACGTATGGACCAAAACGTGACGTTATGGGATTCCCATCAAGGTCACTTATGGACCTAAACGTGACCTTTAACCTTTATTGGGATTCCCATAAAGGTCACATATGGACCAAAACGTGACCTTTAACCTTTATTGGGATTCACATTTGACAGAGATGTCTGTCACCCAAATAATATCCACAAAGGTCACGTATGGACCTAACGGTCACCGTTCAGTGCTCACCTTTTTAATTTTAGATCACCTTTCGACCTACCCGTCACCTATTGATGTGTACGGGTCGCGTTTCATTACCGTTTATGCGCACCTACATACACATATTGATCACAAATCGTCTTCAATTACGTTCGTATATATACATATATATAGTCATATTACATACATACATCCATCCATACATACATGTATACAACTATCCATCAATCCATACATGCATGTATGCATACCTACATACATCCATACATACATACATACATGTATACATACATACATCCATAGATACATACATACATACATATAGTCATATTACATGCATACAGACATACATACATATAGTCATATTACATACATGCATGCATACATATAGTCATATTACATACATACAAGCATATTACATACATACATGCATACATACATATAGTCATATTATATACATACATGCATACATACATACATGCATCCATACGTACATACATACATACATATAGTCATATTATATACATACAGGCATACATACATGCATATATACATACATACATGCATGCATGCATACATGCATGCATGCATACATACATGCATCCATACATACATGCATGCATACATCCATACATGCATCCATACATACATACATACATACATACATTTTTCGTTTATGTATGTATGTATATATGCATGTACGTATGTATGTATGTATGCATGTATGTATGTATGTATGCATGTATGTATGTACATATGTATGCTTGTATGTATGTAATATGACTATATGTACGTATGGATGTACGTATGTATGTATGCCTGTATGTATGCATGTATGTATGTAATATGACTATATGTATGTATGCCTGTATGTATGTAATATGCATGTATGTATGTAATATGACTATATATATGTATGTACTATGACTATATGTATGTATGTATGCATGCATGCATGGATTGATGTATGTATGTATGCATGTATGTATCTATGGATGTATGTATGTATGCATGGATGTATGTAGGTATGCATGCATGCATGTATAGATTGATGGGTGGGTGTATACATGTATGTATGGATGGATGGCTGTATACATGTATGTATGCATGCATGCATGTATGTAATATGACTATATATATGTATATACGAACGTATTTGAAGACGATTTGTGATCAATATATGTATGTAGGTGCGCTTAAACGGTAATGAAACGCGACCCGTACACATCAAAAGGTGACGGATAGGTCGAAAGGTGAGCTAAAATTCAAAATGTGAGCTCTGAACGGTGACGGTTAGGTCTAAATGTCACGTAAAAATCTCGGATATACATGACGGTTAGCTTGTAAACGACACCTAATATTAATAATAAAAATAATAATAATGGTAAAGGTTTGGCTCAAACATGACATTTGGCCAATATCCGTCACCGTTAGGCCCAACCGTGACGGTTGTGGAAATTATTTGGGTGACAAACATCTCTCTGGCAATAAAGGGATAACGGTCACGTTTAGGTCCATACGTGACCGTTTGTCCCTGGCAAATGTGAATCCCAATAAAGGGTTAACGGTCACGTTTAAGCCAACACGTGACGGTGATGTAGGCCAATACGTGACGGTTAGTGCCAAACGTGACGGTGATGTTTATTACGGTGATAGACATCTCTGGCAAATGTGAATCCCAATAAAGGTAACGGTCACATGTAGTCCAATACGTGACGGTTTGTCTCTGGCAAATGTGAATCCCAATAAAAGTAAACGGTAACGTGTAGGCCAATACGTGACGGTTGCATCCGTTATATATAGACGCAGAGAGCCAGCATAACTCTCGTATCGTATGCTGAAACCGCCGGAGAAGAACACCATCGCCGGGGAAGAAGATCACCGCCCTACCCACACTTTCCAACTGTGAACATCCTCGAACAAATCTCACCGGAGCCACCTCTTGGCGGTGCAAACCACACCGGTATGTCTTCTTCCGATCCGTAATTGAAATCCATACCCTTACAATTATTTATCAACGCTTATTTATCAACGTTTTTCTTCCGTTCACATTCACGGTTGGTTCCAATGTTAAGTCTCGAAAATTTCCCATGGAGACTCCATCATATCTGACCACATTTTTTTATTTTAAAAGTTATTTACTTTATTGTATTCAAAAATCAAGGAAACATGGTGTTTGATATTTTAGTTTTTACCAGTAGCATGATGGAAGTTGTATGGGTAAAACGGTTGTGCGTGAGGATTTAATGGACGTCGATGCTCCATTATTAGTAAAATAATAGAACTAATAATGGAGCATCGACGTCGATTAAATCTTCACGCACAACCGTTTTACCCATCCAACTTCTATCATGCTATTGGTCGAACATTAAAATATCAAACACCATGTTTCCATGATGGAATTTTTCGAGACTCAACAATGGAACAAACCGTGAATTTGAACGGAAGAAAAACGTTAATAATAAGCGTAATAATTGTAAGGGTGTGGATTTCGAGTACGGATAAGAAGAAGATATGCCGGTGTGGTTTGCAGCGGCAACAGCCGGCTCCGGTGATATTTGTTCCAGGATGTTCAATAGGTCACGTATAGGGCGATCCGTCACCCTTATACGTTCGTATATACATACATATGTCCCGTATAGGGCGATCCGTCACCCTTATACATTCGTATATACATACATATGTCACATGTAGGGCGATCCATCACCTTTATACCTTCATATATACATACATGCATGTAACAGTCACGTGTAGGGCGATACGTCACCGTTATACGTTCGTACATACATGCATGCATGCATGCATGTAATATGTCACGTTGGTGGGTATGGTTGAGTTGGATTTTAGGGTTTTGGTGGTGTATATGTCACGTATAGGGCGAACCATCACCCCTTCATTTTTTTTTAATTGTAAGTGTTGACACTTTTGATATATGATGTGTTTATACTTAAAATATTATACATTGTAAGATTTTATAGCAACTACAAAGATACATTAATTCATAGGCTATCCTGATATAGTAATATTGTGTAACATCCCAAATAATGACAAGACAAATAGAAAAGGGAAATAAAGTGGGCTTGGCCAAAATTTCGGCCCATGGGCCGAAAAGAAAAGGGGGAAACCCCATTACAAAACAGCAGCTTCAACCCAAACCCCTCTCATTTCATCTTCCTGCGCAAGAATACTAGAGAGAGAGAGAGAGCGATCGGCTTGTGAAGAAAACCGCAAGGAGAAGACTCAAGGGCTCGGGAATCATCCGTCTCCACCATTTCAACGCATAGCAACAGAAATCGGGCCTGTTGAGGTAAGCATCGCCTCTGATTCTGAGTCTTTGCATGTCTCGGGTTTAAATCAAATAAAGATACGATTTTTGCATATGAAACTTGAAACAAATCACGTATTTGAACTCAAGAACGATAAAGGAAGGTGTTTAACGTAAAATGTTCAAGGTTTAATCGATTGTAAATAAGTTGGCTGGAGCAAGGTTCTGGTCAGGGAAGATGCAGACCCATGACTCGAAACTATAGTTTCGATACATGCAGACCCATCGAAACTACTCTAGTTTCGATAGTCATGTTTGACTCGAAACTATCTAGTTTCGATAGCAGCCAATGACTCGAAACTACCATAGTTTCGATAGGAACTCAGGACTCGAAACTACCTAGTTTCGAGTGTCACCTTGAACCTAAACTACTAAGATTTTTCATAAGTTAATGACTCGAAACTACCATAGTTTCGATAGGATCTCATGACTCGAAACTACCTAGTTTCGAGTGTAAGACCATAGCTCGAAACTACCATAGTTTCGATGCGACCCACCTCCCGAAACTACTAAGTTCAAGAACAGTAATGTCTAGTGTCATTTAGGAGCCCTACCTTATATGTATGATTTTATTATACAGATTGTGGGTGACCTTAGTGACGTTTCGAAACCAGCTATTATACTTCAGGGACCCGCCTATCAGGTGAGTTCTATGTGCCCCCCTTTCTATGTTATGTGCAATGATTTATAAATGTTTTGGGGCTGAAGTGTATACACTAAATGAATAAATAATATGAAGGTCAATGTGATCATACGTGATATAGTAAGGTATATGTGTAGATACATATGAAAATGAATTATGAACGACGAATAAAGAACAACACGTATGTTTACAAGGAATGAATGAAAGAATAGTATAACGTAAATAATGAAATCTTGCTTTATAAACATATATTGCATGTTAAGAATGTATGTATACGTTATGAACGGAAACGAAGCTAACGACTACTACGGTAGCCGGACGACCACTTGACTACTATGCAGCTAGAAAAGAAAGTCTAGAAGGGTAGACTAAATAAAGGCCACTACGGTGGAGTAAGACGCTAAATCAATATTCGGCTGTATAGTTAGTTCAAGTGGGAAACGGATGCCTTAGGGCAGACGGGCGAATATGACGGACTACGACGGTAGGACGGTAAAGAAGGACGGCCGAAGGTTGGCCGGACCAAAGTTAAGGCGGACGGTTTCTAGGACCGGACGAGTAAAAGGGTTACGACGGTAGTTCGAGGGCGTATGTCTTTGTGATATACGTACCGTAAGATGGGTTGATCACCCTTATGTGTATGACCAATGAATGTTAAGGAAAAAGAAAAGGTGAATACATATCTATGTAATCACATAAGAATGAAGAAAGAAAAGTAAAAGCTATGAATACGTATTTGTAGAAATGTATGTATATAATTATGTATACTTATAAAGAAAAGAATGGTCATACTTAATAGTTTTAAACTAGAACTCACCAGCGTTAGCTGACTTTTAGTATACATTTCAGGTAAAGGAAGAAAAGGTCGTGTGATGGCGTGAAGGTTACCCGACACAAGACTGACATCCCACTTTAATATATGTGTTAAGACTTCCGCTGTCAAGTTATGTTATGTAATGTAATTGAATGTTTTAAATTCAAGTTCAGTATTTATGGCTATGTTTATGAGTAAATCCAACAAGTGAGGTCACCCGGGAAAGGGGCCTTACAAGTTGGTATCAGAGCAATAGTTTGAGAGATTCAGACATCCCTAAATGTCTGGACTCAAACTGATTATGGGACCAACGCACGGATGTCAGTATGGGTAACCAACGCCAACGCAGCACGGTAAGTAAGTACTAAAGCTAATGCTCTAAATAAGGATAGATACCTTAACTTAGAACAAATAGATGTCAATGTCACAACCGATTTGAAGAGTTTTGAACCCGAAAAGCAATGTAAATTAGTAATCACAAACCGGTCACTGTAATTAAAAATTTACCTTGCTCGTACTGTTCCAAACTATGATCTGAAGTAATGACATTGATGTATTCCCTTTATGACTATCAGGAAATTAAGAAATTATGGCTGGCGGAGGAAGAACTGGACGCCGAGGCGGTCGCACTGGCCGAGGCGGTCGCACTGGCCGACGAGGTAGACCTCCGTTGAATCAAAGACTAGAAGAAGAAGAGAGTGTGCACGCGGAACACACCGAGAGTGTACACGAAACAGAAGTGACCCCAACTGGAGACGACAATCCAGGGCCGATACAGTTGGAACCCGAAGTCAGGGATGCTATTGCCCGTGAAGTTGTGCTCACACTGAAGAAGGTATTGCCTGATCTACTATCTGAGGCAATAAAGAAAAGTAAAGAGGAGGATGAAGGGAACAATGAAGAGAAAATTTATGATAGTGACGGGGATGAAGTAAAAGTGGCATCAAGCAATCGTGGGTGTACTTACAAAGGATTCAAGGACGGAGACCCACCTAAGTTTGATGGAACCAAGGATTCGGTGGCCACGTTCGAATGGATCGAGAGGATGAACGCAGTCATCAACATCAGCGAGTGTCGACCAGACCAAGCTGTTAAATATGTTGCTCATTCTTTCACCAATGAAGCACTAGGTTGGTGGAGAAATATTCAAAGAACAAAGTCACCACATGCACTTGCCAGAATGACATGGGAAGACTTGAAAAAGCTCGTAATCCAAAAGTTCTGCCCACAAAATGAGATTGATCGTGTGGAGAACGAGTTCCTGAACTTCAAGGCTGGCAACAAGACTCATCGCCAGTATACATCAAGATTCAATGAACTGGCTCAACTAGTACCACACCTGGTGGAAACTGAAGATCGTTTGATCAAGTACTATGTTAAGGGATTGCCACAACGGGTCCGTGTTCATGTAAAAGCTAACCTACCCTCGACCTTCGAGTCGGTAGTGAATCTGAGCGGAATCGTCTACGACGATTATGCCAATGAGGACCCACCAACAGAGACCCAAAAGAGAAAGTGGGAGAACCCGTCTAGAGGCACAGGAAGAGGGAACGTAACAACTGAAACTAAGAAGCCAAGGTCGGACGAATATGAAACATGCAAGAAATGTGGAAGGCAACATCTTGGCGAATGTAAAATCGGCACCACCACATGCTATAAGTGCGGGAAGCCGGGGCACTTCTCTCGAGAATGTGTAAGAGACGTCAAGTGTCAAGTATGTGGATTGTTTGGACATCTGACAAAGAACTGCAGGAAGGCCGGCCAATCTGGTTCGGGAAAAGAAAAGGAAAAGGAACAGCCAAAGGCTAGGACTCGGGCCTATGCTTTAACCGAGGAAGAAGCAAGAGGAAACCCTGACGTCGTGTCGGGTACGTTCCTAGTAAATGATGAACATGCTGCTATTCTGTTTGATTCTGGTGCTAGTAAAAGTTTTATATCCACTGCCTTTAGCCGCAAATTAGACTGCACAATCACTAGCCTTATAAGGGCCTTTAGCGTACAAACTGCTATTGGTAAAAACTCAGTAGTCATCCAGGTGACTGACGATTGCATGGTAGAAATAGAGGGCCATAAGTTTCCATCTAAATTGTACCTTCTAACCTTAGGAGGATTCGATGTAGTATTGGGCATGGATTGGTTAGCTGCCAACGAAGCTCAAATCATATGTAAACGAAAGATGATACATCTCAAGGCCACTGACGGCAGTCCGATTACGGTTTATGGTGACTGGAATAGCACAATGCCGAACGTCATCTCGATGATCAAGGCCGAAAGTTACATGAGGCGCGGTTGCGAAGCTTATCTGGCGTATGTTATTGACGATAGAATGAAAACGAAAGAGCTAAAAGATGTACCCGTGGTGTGCAATTTTCCAGAAGTGTTCCCAGAGGACCTACCTGGTTTGCCGCTCGATCGGGAAATAGAATTTCAGATTGACTTACTGCCAGGAGCTGAGCCCGTTGCCAAGGCACCATACCGATTGGCTCCGTCAGAAATGAAAGAATTAATGTCCCAACTTGAAGAATTAACAGAGAAAGGATTTATCAGACCGAGCATCTCACCATGGGGCGCTCCGGTACTATTTGTAAAGAAAAAGGACGGCAGCATGCGCATGTGCATTGACTACCGAGAATTGAACAAACGAACAGTAAAGAACAAATACCCACTACCTAGAATAGACGACCTCTTTGATCAATTACAAGGCGCGAGTTGGTTCTCAAAGATTGATCTCAGGTCGGGTTACCATCAATTGAAAGTAAGAGAGAAGGATGTACCGAAAACTGCGTTTCGTACACGTTACGGGCATTATGAATTTCTTGTGATGTCCTTCGGACTAACCAACGCACCAGCAGCATTTATGGATTTAACGAACAGAGTATGTCGACCCATGTTGGATCGATCAGTAATAGTTTTTATAGATGACATCCTCATATATTCAAAGAATGAAGGTGATCACCACTGTCACCTAAGAGAAGTATTGGAGGTTCTAAAGCAGGAGAAGTTGTATGCAAAATTCTCCAAATGCGCGTTCTGGCTTAGGGAGGTCCAATTCCTAGGCCATGTCGTAAACCCGGACGGCATTATGGTGGATCCTGCTAAGATCGAAGCGGTAAAGGAATGGAACATCCCGAAAACGCCAACTGATATACGAAGTTTTCTGGGGTTGGCAGGCTACTATCGGAGGTTCATTCAGGATTTCTCGAGAATAGCCTCGCCACTGACAAAGCTGACACGTAAGGAAGTAAAGTATGAATGGGGACCAACCCAAAACAATGCGTTCGAAGAGTTGAAGACACGATTAACCCAAGCTCCAGTCTTGACCTTACCTGAGGGAAACGAAGACTTGGTAGTCTACTCTGACGCTTCGGGGCAAGGATTGGGTTGTGTACTTATGCAACGAGGAAAGGTAATTGCTTATGCCTCGCGACAGTTAAAGATTCATGAAGTTAACTACCCGACTCACGATCTGGAGTTGGCGGCCGTAGTTTTCGCATTAAAGATATGGAGGCATTATCTGTACGGAGTTAAATGCACCATCTACTCCGATCACAAGAGCCTGAAGTACTTCTTCGAGCAGAAGGAATTAAACATGAGACAAAGAAGGTGGTTGGAACTACTAAAAGACTACGATTGCGAAATATTATACCACCCAGGCAAGGCAAATGTAGTGGCTGACGCCTTAAGCAGGAAGGAAGAGTCGACACCTATTAGAATCAAGGCGTGTCAGTTGATTATAACACCAGATTTAATGAATGAAATAGTAAAGGCACAAGATGAGGCACTATTAGAAAGAAATGTGAAACGAGAAAGAATAATTGGACAACAGAGCAACCTGGAAACCAATACGTACGGTGTACGAACTCGTTTTGGCCGGATGTGGATACCTAAGATTGGTGAACTTAGGGCCAAAATCCTTGACGAGGCCCATAAGTCTCGCTACTCTATTCACCCCGGGACAAACAAAATGTACCAAGACTTGAGGAAAGACTACTGGTGGCCTGGAATGAAGAATGATGTGACAGAATACGTGAGCAAGTGCCTAACGTGTTCTCTAGTTAAGGCCGAGCACCAGAAACCATGCGGTAAAATGCAACCTTTACCAATACCGGAATGGAAGTGGGAAGAGATCACAATGGACTTCATTACCAAGCTACCGCGAACAGCTAAAGGCAATGATACCATTTGGGTGATCGTCGACCGCTTGACAAAGAGTGCTCACTTCTTGCCAATACGAGAAACTTCTTCTTCTGAAAAGCTAGCAGAAGTATTTATCAAGGAAATTGTGAGCAGACATGGTATGCCGCTGTCGATTGTGTCTGACAGGGATACTAGATTCACGTCAAGGTTTTGGAAGAAATTCAATGAAGCAATGGGCACTAGACTGAACATCAGCACCGCTTACCACCCCCAAACCGATGGACAATCGGAAAGGACCATTCAGACCTTGGAGGACATGCTCCGGGCCTGTATCATTGACTTCGGTGGGAGTTGGGACAGCCATCTACCATTGGCAGAATTTTCATATAACAACAGCTATCACTCGACTATTGGCATGCCGCCATTTGAAATGTTGTATGGGAGGAAATGTAGGACCCCGGTTTGTTGGGGGGAAATTGGACAGAAGGATTTTGCAAGTCTCGAAGTGGTCAAAGCTACTTCTGAGAAATTTGATCAAATCAAGGCTCGTATGAAAGCCGCAAAAGACAGACAGAAATCATACGCGGATAAGAGAAGGAGGGATTTAGAGTTTCAAGTAGGGGACATGGTACTGTTGAAAGTATCACCGTGGAAAGGAATCATTCGGTTCAGAAAGCGTGGCAAACTAAGTCCAAGGTTTGTCGGACCTTTCAAGATTGTAGCACGAGTGGGTCAAGTTGCTTACAGACTCGACCTACCCGTCGAGCTTAGTGGAATACACCCTACGTTCCACGTGTCGCACTTACGCAAGTGCCTAGCTGACTACACAGCTCACATACCTTACGACGAGATCGAAGTGGATAACAGTCTAAATTATGTAGAGGAACCAATAGCCATTCTTGACCGAGCTGAGAAACGATTACGCAATAAGTCGATTCCTTTAGTCAAAATACAATGGAAACACAGAAAGGGGTCCGAGGCTACTTGGGAGAAAGAAGACGAGATGAAGGAACTGTATCCCCAGTTGTTTAACGTGTAACAGGTTTCGAGGACGAAACCTCATTAAGGAGGGTAGACTTGTAACATCCCAAATAATGACAAGACAAATAGAAAAGGGAAATAAAGTGGGCTTGGCCAAAATTTCGGCCCATGGGCCGAAAAGAAAAGGGGGGAACCCCATTACAAAACAGCAGCTTCAACCCAAACCCCTCTCATTTCATCTTCCTGCGCAAGAATACTAGAGAGAGAGAGCGATCGGCTTGTGAAGAAAACCGCAAGGAGAAGACTCAAGGGCTCGGGAATCATCCGTCTCCACCATTTCAACGCATAGCAACAGAAATCGGGCCTGTTGAGGTAAGCATCGCCTCTGATTCTGAGTCTTTGCATGTCTCGGGTTTAAATCAAATAAAGATACGATTTTTGCATATGAAACTTGAAACAAATCACGTATTTGAACTCAAGAACGATAAAGGAAGGTGTTTAACGTAAAATGTTCAAGGTTTAATCGATTGGAAATAAGTTGGCTGGAGCAAGGTTCTGGTCAGGGAAGATGCAGACCCATGACTCGAAACTATAGTTTCGATACATGCAGACCCATCGAAACTACTCTAGTTTCGATAGTCATGTTTGACTCGAAACTATCTAGTTTCGATAGCAGCCAATGACTCGAAACTACCATAGTTTCGATAGGAACTCAGGACTCGAAACTACCTAGTTTCGAGTGTCACCTTGAACCTAAACTACTAAGATTTTTCATAAGTTAATGACTCGAAACTACCATAGTTTCGATAGGATCTCATGACTCGAAACTACCTAGTTTCGAGTGTAAGACCATAGCTCGAAACTACCATAGTTTCGATGCGACCCACCTCCCGAAACTACTAAGTTCAAGAACAGTAATGTCTAGTGTCATTTAGGAGCCCTACCTTATATGTATGATTTTATTATACAGATTGTGGGTGACCTTAGTGACGTTTCGAAACCAGCTATTATACTTCAGGGACCCGCCTATCAGGTGAGTTCTATGTGCCCCCCTTTCTATGTTATGTGCAATGATTTATAAATGTTTTGGGGCTGAAGTGTATACACTAAATGAATAAATAATATGAAGGTCAATGTGATCATACGTGATATAGTAAGGTATATGTGTAGATACATATGAAAATGAATTATGAACGACGAATAAAGAACGACACGTATGTTTACAAGGAATGAATGAAAGAATAGTATAACGTAAATAATGAAATCTTGCTTTATAAACATATATTGCATGTTAAGAATGTATGTATACGTTATGAACGGAAACGAAGCTAACGACTACTACGGTAGCCGGACGACCACTTGACTACTATGCAGCTAGAAAAGAAAGTCTAGAAGGGTAGACTAAATAAAGGCCACTACGGTGGAGTAAGACGCTAAATCAATATTCGGCTGTATAGTTAGTTCAAGTGGGAAACGGATGCCTTAGGGCAGACGGGCGAATATGACGGACTACGACGGTAGGACGGTAAAGAAGGACGGCCGAAGGTTGGCCGGACCAAAGTTAAGGCGGACGGTTTCTAGGACCGGACGAGTAAAAGGGCTACGACGGTAGTTCGAGGGCGTATGTCTTTGTGATATACGTACCGTAAGATGGGTTGATCACCCTTATGTGTATGACCAATGAATGTTAAGGAAAAAGAAAAGGTGAATACATATCTATGTAATCACATAAGAATGAAGAAAGAAAAGTAAAAGCTATGAATACGTATTTGTAGAAATGTATGTATATAATTATGTATACTTATAAAGAAAAGAATGGTCATACTTAATAGTTTTAAACTAGAACTCACCAGCGTTAGCTGACTTTTAGTATACATTTCAGGTAAAGGAAGAAAAGGTCGTGTGATGGCGTGAAGGTTACCCGACACAAGACTGACATCCCACTTTAATATATGTGTTAAGACTTCCGCTGTCAAGTTATGTTATGTAATGTAATTGAATGTTTTAAATTCAAGTTCAGTATTTATGGCTATGTTTATAAGTAAATTCAACAAGTGAGGTCACCCGGGAAAGGGGCCTTACATATTGGAGACGGGCTGGTGGCCTCGTAGGCGATCCATCATTGTAACATATTGTTTTATACGATCCTGGTACATAACTTGCCATTCCAGTGCGTTTGTAAATGCATATCTCGGCCAATAGAATATCACATGAGTTTGATCCGTTTACTAAAAGCGATGAGTTTGACCCGTTTATTAAAGTAGCTCACTTTGACCCGTTTAATAAAAATGGTAACCTTGACCTATTTATTAAAAATGAAGAGTTTGACCCGTTTATTAAAGTAGCTCACTTTGACCCGTTTAATAAAAATGGTAACTTGACCTATTTATTAAAAATGAAGAGTTTGACCCGTTTATTAAAGTAGCTCATTCACCTATTTATAGTTTTCCGCTGTTATATTAATATATTTTTTAATTCAAGCAAAATTTTTATTTAATTTTCTGGAGCATAGTTTTCTGCTGTTATATTAATATATTTTTCAATTGAAGCAAGATTTTTATATAGTTTTCTGCTGTAGTTTAGTATATTGTACAAACAAAATGAACACTGTTAAGAACAATTTGCAAGGGACCACCACCTAGGGCACTTTCATTGTTTCTTTCACCATTTTATAAATCACTTGATGGATATTATCATTATTGAAATATTGGCTTTCATCATCATGTAACAATAATACATTAATTTGATGGATAAATACCACTGTAAAAAGATGTTCAATAGTTATTAAGATAAAAGACACTAATTTTTTTGAATTAATGTTTCGTTAACTTATGATTCTTGAATTTAAATGTAATTTTTCTAAATAAATGTTTAGTACTTTGGAAGCTTTTCTATCAATGGATCAACAAAAGGAACTTTTTTATGGATTATTATTTTGTTGTTTCTCTTTTTACAGTATGTTTGGATGGAACGTTACCCGGGTATCACTTTGCACCAATGTTTTTAAATCCGGACCGGACCGGCCGGTCGGACCGGGAACCGTGACCTCCACCGGTCCGGTTACATGCTCTGAGACCGTTTGCTGGTTGAACCGGGCGGTTCAAGCGATTCAGCGGTCGAACCGCGAACCGGTGGTCGAACTGGGTAGTTTAATTTTAAAAAAAAGATAAAAAAAATAGTAAATTTTTTTTATCTTTTTTATCCTATAGTCCTCCTACTTACTTCTATTTACAATTTTAACTCAATTTGGCTCTTTCCTTTTAACTTATACGCTGCCACAGGTCCTCCAAAACCCTAATCAAAATTAAAATTGAAGATTCAAAAGAATTAAAATTCCTACAGACTTACAACCCTCGTACTTGACTCAAAATTGTTTAAATAGTTGTATATGTAGTATTTGGAATTTTTATATTTTTCTATATATTTTTATGAATATTTATATTATTTATTGCGTCATCCGGTTCTTGAATCCGGTCCGACCGGTCCGACCAGTGAACCTCTAAGACGTCCGGTTCGTTGTCCGGTCCGGTTCTGAAAACATTGTTTTGCACTGATGATTCGAACACACTGCAAACAGTTGGCTCATTCAATTGGAGGTTAGTGACAGCTAAATCGATAACGACATTGAAACCGACTTCGTTAAGCCGTCAAGTTCCGGTGCTTTATGGGTTGTCAACGCGCGTTTTTAATCTTCATTCTAAAATATGATTCTTGGCATATGATTTCAGTGCATGAGTCTTGGCAGGTAAATGTTCATCTCTATAATTTATAAGGCCTATCAAATATATAATAAAGTAATAATTTAAGAAATTGTTTTTAGACATTAATTATTATTTATTTATTATTCAGGATGGGGCATGAAGAAGACAGGCTGGTGAAGTCTGGAAGTTTTATGCATTCATATCTGTTTTGCAGGAGGTCTGATACACCACTCATCTACAGAGTCGTTCCCAGCTGGTACAGGTATAAATTATCCATTTTTATGTGTACAATACATCTTTTATTTTACCTTCATATTCTATGTTAACCGAAACCCGTGTAATACACATGGATTGAAGAACTTCCTGATAATTTATTTATTCTGGCATCCAGTCGTCATAGTTCATAGAACTTATTAACTGATTATGGTTGGATTAAGTGATCTGACTATGATTATTTGATTGTTTATGGGTCAAATAATCAGTTTAGATATCCAAGTTGATACATGATTGATAAAACTGATTATGATAGCTCAAAATATGTAAAAATTACTTATTTACCCATATGGTGTACACATACTCTTTTATTTTTTTAACAGCAAGGGTTGACTAAAAGTATGGGTCGAACGGGTAAAACTGCTTGAATGGGTAGAATGTTGCATACGTACATGACTTTATTTGAGCAAGTCCTTAAAGGCCTACATTGTGAATGGATTCTGCATGACTTTAATCCAATTTTGCATTCTGCATTGTGAATGTATTTTGCATGACTTTGTTTATGGTGCATACATACATGATTGCACCAATTTAATCCAATTTTGCATTTTAAGTCTTGATAATTTTGAACCAATAATATTATGCAGTATTTAATCCAACTCTTGATCATTCTACAGTATAAAATCCAATTTTGCATTTTAAGATTGCACCAGAAATATGAGACTTCAGGAACCAACGGTTGACCAATTTTTTAAGATTATCCATTAGTTGCATAAATTAACCTGGAAAGAATCGACTTTTTTTTATCAATTCCTATTCACTTAGAACAAATTAAGAATTCATTTGCTGGACAATTTGGTTTCCACAGTAAACTTAGTAAAAAGGTTACAAAATAAGAGCCCTAATGCTAGACATAAACTAGAACGAAAGCAACAAGCATAAATATGAGCCATATTGCTAGGAGTAAATCCGATTGTGGACAGGAGAATAATCGTCTTCCTGGGTTCAAATCTGTCCATGAGGTACGAACTATAGCAACCCTACCACACTTAAAAACTGAAATAGAATCTGTTGTGATCGTTTGGAAGAACATCGTATATGTTCTAAAGGATTAAATGAAAAAGAAAATGCTAAATGACAAATATACCCTCACTTAACCCTACAAACTAACCGGGTATGTTTACAACTTTTAAAATCTGAGGACAAAACTAGCAAAACGATCAAACCACAAAGATCAAATATGCAATTTTCTCTAACTGTAATGTAATGTAATGTAATTGGTAACTATATGTATACACTTTATATATATTTTATGTATATCATTTTAAAGAAGTATATAAATAATTAAATATTTTATATTTTTATCTTTTTTTATTATTTAAACTCGTATATTACACGGGTCTCTAACCTACTATATATATACTAGGTTAGAATCTAGTGTATTACATGAGTTGAATAAATGTAATGTTATATACTTAGTAGTAAAAAAATTATGTTTAAAAACCCATGTATTACACGGGTTGAATAAAATATTACGTGACAGTTATACATTCTGTTAAGTTAATTTTTAATCATTTTTTAGATGAGTATTAATTTTTTTATGTAACTGATAAATGTTAATTCATATTAAACTTTAGAAATTCGGTGTACTACACTGGTTGAATAAATGCAATGTTATATAAACTTAGTAATAAAGATTTACACATTACATATTTATGAAAAAAAAACGTTTTTTAAAAATAATTATAGAGTAATTATTATTTAATAGGAGAGAGAGACGGTAAACAGAATATTATAAAACAACTAAAAAAACTTTTTATAATTAATAGGAGAGAGAGGCGGGGGAAAAAGTTAAGGATGCATGAGAGAATGACAAATGACCCATCAAAATCTTTATTTATTATATAGTATAGATTTAGATATATATGTATATAATCATGGAATGATCCAAGTATTCAAACCAAAGCCAAAGTGTTGTGATAATAGTGTGCTTCTTGATCTTAGCTGAAATGATATCTCTCTACTCTCTTTGTGTTGGGAGAAACCTGATAGAATTCTCCTAAGAGTGTGGTATGTGGCCAATGTTCCATCCTTGTTACCTAAAAAATGAGGAGCCTAAGCCCTCTATTTATAGGGTTGTCCGGATGGGAGGCATATGCGTGCCTAGGGGGCACGGGCGTGTCTCAGTGCTGTCGTGCGAATCTCTATTGTACTTGCTGTAACTTTTGCAGACACGCTTATGACACGGAGCACGGGCGTGCCTGGCCTAGTTTACCGTTGGTTGACTTCCAGAAGCTTCCTAAATGTTCCGGCTAGATTTCAAGGTTGGCACGTGCGTGCCTAGGCTTGGATTCTACAAGTTGTTGACTTTTCGTATGGGAAGCCAAATAACATGCAGAAATCAAAAGGGAAGCAATTATGCATGTATTATAATATAAATGCTTCTAAATCAACCGAATATGAGGATGATTATGTGTGTAAAACATGTATAATTTGAAGCATATCAACTAGCCAAGAATGGCCATAAATATGAATACACAAACACTTGGTGATATAAATATCATGGAATGATCCAAGTATTCAAACCAAAGCCAAAAGTGTTGCGATTATGGTATGCCTCTTGATCTTGGGTGATATGACTAACTCTCTCTCTACTTTACTCTTTTCCTAGGAGAAACCTTGACAAACTCTCCCCACAAGTTGCTTGCCTGAAAAGAGGAGCCAAGGCCCTCTATTTATAGGCTGATCCGGAGGGGAGGCATTGGCGTGCCTCCGTGGTACTTGCGAATCTTTGTTGTCCTTGGTTGCAGCTTTCTCTGGCAGTAATTTATAGACATATAGTAAATTGATTGAAAACTGATATAAAGTCAAAACCAAAGATAGTGAAACTGAAGGAGTATATCAACGGTACTAGAACTAAGTACTCGTGTTGTAGACCCATCAACAACCGTGACATGTAACGAAGATGAATGGGTATGAAAATTCGAGAGGATGCACCAAAGTTAATAACCCATTGAGAGTGTGTAGATAAAAGACAGTTGGTAGATTTACTTGTCTCAGCAAAAGTGGCAATCGGAGCACAAAAACTATTGGATCCCATAAGACGAACATATTCCTCCAAAGAGATAGTTACAGTATTCTTGTCTACAGTAATAGGAAACTAGAAGCAAAACTATTAGCTGTAAGGCCCTAAACCGGGCACCCTACAGTTGGTTCTTATAACGGGTTATTCCCTTGAAAATACTCATTTTAGATATATTAAACTACATCAGAAGTCTTTCTAAAAACATTAATTTCTATTTAATGTCATTAAGTTACCTCGCGAATGCTTGCACACCAATCCGAGTAGTACCGCTCCTAAGCCAAGATACGTCAACGCAACGCTTACCTGCAAAACAATCTATCGTACACACAAAGTCAGCTACGCTGAGTGAGTTCTAATAGTTTAGTTTAATTAAAAGCCAACTCGTCTCAAAAGTTATTTAAACTTCACTCAGGATCCGCGGTCCTTATAAATTAGATCCGCAATTCATTAACCATTAGATAACCCCTGTTATCACCCGATATCCCATAATAACTCATTACCCATGACTCATCCCATAATAATAATAATCCCGCAGTCTCATCGACATAGGTCGAACTTACTACACTAATAACTCATGCTCACGTACATGTATTAACTCGACACTTGGTTAACATAACAAATCCCTAAACATCAATTTACTCAGCCTTGACCAAGGCTCTTACAGATCAACTGACATAACAGTTATAAACACTACATCACAATCCTGACGCATCGGTCAATCTAACTCTACTCACCACATCAATATTATCTCATGCACAATAAATATAACTCAACGCTTGTATGCAATTTAACACAAATATATAAGCACACAAACACATACCTCATTACTACACCCTCGTCAGGGTTACCCTTGTCAGGGCGTTCGACAAACCCCGAGCTCATCACTGTCATGTTGGATATCGTCACCTTTGGTGACCTCCCGAAGGACATAGTCCTCCACAATCCCGTTTGCCGTGTCATAATGATAACAACGCAAACACAATACCCATCGTGTCACAAGGACAACGACACAATGCACACAAGACATGTATAATCACATAACATTATATTCTATATACATGATTCATTAACTGTGTTGGAACTAATTGTAGGCCATCGCATATAAAACAGTCTGAAGTCGGAAGAATTCTTTGAAGTTAAAAGATTTCGACTGAAATCTTTTTCGATCGAAATCGTTTTCGGAGTCTTTATTTGTCTTCTTAGTATAAATACTTGTGTACTTTGAATTTTGTAAGGGGTGAATTCATTTGAAATATCAATAAAGACTTGAGATTACACCTTTAACTATGTGTTAGTGATTCTATCTTGTTTCATGATTCTTGTATCGGTGTATTGAATCTGCTACGAATAACAGGAATCACAATTGGTATCAGAGCTTTCGGTGCTCGGTTTTGGGAGATTCAAGCAGATTCTAGCAAGTTTCAAAGTTTGTTAAAGTTTTTAACTTTTGAAGATTCAAAAATCATCAAATTGGATCGTTTTCAGTGCCATTTTTTAGTATTTAGCATGTATAACAGCGGAGATGGAGTTTGGGATGATTTTCAGGGATTAATTTGACGTTCGGGAGTTGCAGGTCAGAATTTCACGAGTTTCAGTTGAATCGTCTGAAATCTCTGATTGAAGGGGTCGAAATCTTTTTTCGATCGAAAAGTGTTTTCGATCAGAGTTTTTGATCGAAATCTCAAGTTTTGTCCGAAAAGTTTTGTCCAAAATCTCCTGATTGAAATCTGACTTTTCGACCGAAAAGTCTTGTCCGAAAAAGTTCTCGATCGAAAAGTATGCCTGAGTAAAAAAAATAGAGTTTTTTGGCGGAAAAAATTTCTTGGTCAAAAATTTTAGAGGATGTTTGAAGCTATGTTTGGCGCTGAATATGAAAAAATGAGGTAGTTAAAAAAACAATAATAAAAAAATAAAAAAGGAGGGAATTCTCAATGGCTGACGAAGGGTATGTGCATAAGGTCTTTGTAAATGGATTGAGATATGTTCATCCAGATCTTGCTAAATCATTATGTGTAAATAAAGAAGATAAGAAAAGACAAGCAAGACAAGACACATTAAAGAAAAGATATCAAGTGTTCGCATGTGCTGAAGGAGAATCTTTGACTGTCCAGTATCACAGATATGTGGAATTGATAAATGATCTAAAGGATGGTGATATTGAATACGAGAAATCAGAAGTCATGGATAAATTTCTCAATGCTCAACCACAGGAATGAGAGATTTATAAACTTAACATCAGAAATAAAGGATTAAAGTTTAATTCATTAGAGGATTTGTGTACAAAGCTACAGATATATGCGCTCAAAGCGGATCAGAACAGAAAAGTGATCAAAGGTGGATATGGTTATGATTTTCAAGGAAACTGTAAACATATAGAATCCAATTTGGTTGCTGAAGCAGTGAAAGAATCAGAGGAACTTAAAGCTTATTCTGAACTGCTCAACGAAAACATGTGTTTTGTGTAGTGTTTTGAAAAAATTGTTGATTACAAGAATCGAAATCAACTTCTGATGGATGCATTGAATCATGCACATGCTACAAACAAGATTCTAAAAGATTGTGAGAAAGAGTATAAAAGAAAGATTGATGATTGTGTCAAATAAAATTCTCATGTGACGCTTCAGTTAAAGAGAAAGAATTATGAAATTCAACTGTTGATTGCTGAACGAGAAACATAAAAGAAATTGCTGACCGAGAAG
Source organism: Smallanthus sonchifolius (assembly GCA_023525975.1). Taxonomy (NCBI): domain Eukaryota; kingdom Viridiplantae; phylum Streptophyta; class Magnoliopsida; order Asterales; family Asteraceae; genus Smallanthus; species Smallanthus sonchifolius. Next base: position 41,326,791 of record CM042019.1, on the reverse strand, counting down.
ATGAAAAAGGTAGCAAACACAGCAGTTAAAGTTGATAAAATAAACATTTCTGGGAGAGTGGCTAGTGGGATTATTGAAGCTCAAATACATGACAAAGTAACTTCTGGGCTTGGATATAGAGTTACTAGTGAAAGCAATGAGGCTAAATTTACTGATAAGGTGCATAGCGAGATGGGATACAAGAGTGTTTCTCCTCCATTTACTACAAATGGATTTTATTCACATATGCCTCAACCATACATTCCAGAGTCATTTGTTCCAAATGTTTATCATTCGTTAGAGCCAAAGAGAAATTCCAAAGCAAATAAAGTTAAATTGAAGATTTCAAGTGATCTTACTTCTGATGATGATTGTGTCAGTGACAAATCTGAAGAATTCTTTGAATGTGTGGATTATTATGACAATAAGGGTGGCTTAGGGTTTAAGAAAGAGAGTCCACTTAATGCTAATGCCATCCCGTTCGTTTCAAATAAATTTGCTCCGCTCATGTTTGTTAAAGAGGGAGTAGAAACGTCAAAAGTTGTAGAACAAAAGTCTAAATACAAGTCAGCATATCGAAAGGGAACTTATCCAAGAACATGTCCTGCTTTGAAGAAATGTTTCAGCTGTGGAAAGCATGGACATTTATCAAGAGATTACTGCATCAAGAAACACAAGTGTTCCAAACAGAAGGTCGTTTCTCAACCTCAAAGAAAGGTTCAAGAAAAGGTTGTTAAAGTTTTTAACTGGTTGAAGATGTTTTGGATGTCAAAACCAAAACGAGATTGGCAGGTCAAAGCTAAACCAAGACAAGTTTGGAGAGTTAAAGCTTCGAGTCCAAGATCTAACTTTGATGATGCAAAGTGTATGGGGGAGCTTGGCGGAATTCTCATGTTTTGATATGCAATGGCCTAGGGGGAGTTTGTTGGAACTAATGTAGGTCATCGCATATAAAACAGTCTGAAGTCGGAAGAATTCTTTGAAGTAAAAAGATTTCGACCGAAATGTTTTTCGATCGAAATCGTTTTCGGACGAAGTCTTTATTTGTCTTCTTAGTATAAATACTTGTGTAGTTTGACTTTTGTAAGAGGGGAATTCATTTGAAATATCAATAAAGACTTGAGATTACACCTTTAACTATGTGTTAGTGATTCTACCTTGTCTCATGATTCTTGTATCAGTGTATTAAATCTGCTACGAATAACAGGAATCACAAACTGCACTTGCACTTCACACATAGCATAAGAATAAGATATCCTACACATATTTACAAGCGTTTAGCTCATATCCCGACTCACCCCGACTAACTCATAACACATTACACTGCTAATATAGCAACACACAAACAAATACTATGTCTCATTGTCTAAGCACATACTACGTACATGCACACCCTAAGACACCTCCTAGTCGTACCCGTACGACCTATAAATACAATCCCGACTCACCCCTCATCGGTCACCATGCGACCCACGACCATATACCCACCTTTAACCTACTGATGTAGTGTAAAGCACACATCTTTATTCTGTTGTATTCGTGCGTTTTTGATTAGTTTTATCTTTGTTTTGAGTCGTTTAAGTCTGTATTTGAGTCTATTGTATGTTTACAGGAAATCCGGGAAAAACCCTGTAGAACCAAAGACTGATGGCTACAAAATTCTCTAAGTACAAATGCTGCTGATCTCAGAGTTTGCTGTTGACCAACAAACTGCTGCGGACAAGCTTATCTGCTGCGGATATTTGTTCTCCTGCTGAAGAACAAATCTGTTGCGGATAGCCTTATCTGCTGAAGACCAAAGTTGCTGTGGATAGGCTTCTCAACAGCATCAACACTTGATGCTGCTGGCAGGCAAATCATCAGCAGCTTTGGATGGTTACATCTTGCTGCTGATCAACATCTTTGTTGCTGACAGCCTTGTGCCTTGAAGACAAATCGTTGCAGCTGACTATCCATACCAAGCGTCACTAACAACTTTCTGCAAAAGCAACTGACACACTCAAAGTAGAAGGAACCGCAATGGCACAACCAATGACAGCCAACAATGCTCTTCTCCAAGCATGCAAGTAATGATGCATAAAGAAGACGCTTCAATAAAGTTAACTAGTTTTAGACAAAAAGTGTAATAGTTAGCTACATACAACAGATCAACGGTCTTTGTTAGATCTGATCCTTAGATTCAAGGGACTGTCTTGATTCTAAGTGAGTATAAATAATCTGTAAACACTTCATTGTAATGTGCTTTTTGTACTTTTTTGATTGAGTTTCCATTGTAATCGTTTATCTGCAAAAGCTTAATACAACAGTGTTCTTAAAAGTATTCTTTCTGCTTACTCGATTACACTTGTGTAGTTGTTATTGTTTCCGTCAATTTCAACTAAGAACAGAACCACCTTGTAATTTCACGATCCTACAAGTGGCATCAGAGCTTTGGCTCAGATTAAACAAACTCACACTTGTTTAATCACTTCTGGTTCTATTCTAAACTCTCTCTCTTTCATCAAGTCACCAAGAACAAAGATGGCACAAAGCAACGGATTTGAAGACATCAGCAGCATCAACCGACCACCAAGATTGGTGTCTGGGGAAGACTACGACATGTGGAAAAATCGCATGGAAAGTTTTTTCTGCTATCAGGAGTACGGAATGTGGAAATCCATCAGGGATGGACCCTACATTCCCATGGTGGCATCTGCTGACTCTGGAGGACCATCAGTTCCAAAGGAGCCCTCCAAGTACTCAGAAGAGGATATAAAAAGGATGGAGGTGGACTTCAAGGCACTAGGAGCTATCCAAATGTGCCTTCCAAATGAAGTTTTTCATAACTTCAGAAGTTACAAAACTGCTAAAGAGCTCTGGGAAGCTCTTGAGAAAATGTTTGCTGGCTCTGAGGAAGTCAAAGAGAATAGAAGAGATATCCTGAAGCAACAGTATGAAAACTTCGTCCGGAAGGAAGGTGAGTCTCTAACTGTTCTATACAACAGATTTACCTATCTTGTAGGAGAGCTGCAGTGCTCAAAGGTGAAGCTAGAGAATGAAGATATCCTCAATAAGTTCATCAGGTCTCTACCAAGCTGCTGGACACTTTACACAGTGTCAATCAGAAGAACTGAGAATCTGAAGACTCTCCAGATGACTGAGCTCTTTGGAATGCTAAAAACCTATGAGCTAGAGATGATTCAGGCAAAAGAAAGAAGCTCAAACTACCAAACAGCCTCAACATCCACCACCACCTCCTCTGCCCTCCATTCTGAGCACCAGGGTCCTAGTTCAAGTAACTACTATCCTCCCATCACCACTAATCCTCAAACTCCAATCTCTCAAACAAACAGCTCACCATTTCTCCTAGAAGCTCCTCCTCTAACATCAACCTCTGCTGCTTTTGTTTCTGAAAACTCAAGCAACATGTCCTTTATCAAGGAGGATCTGGAATGCTTTCATCCAGATGATTTAGAAGAAATGGACATACAACACTCATATTCCATGCTCTCTATAAGAGCAAAAAGGTTATACTCTAGAACCGGAAGACCCATTCCAAGTAACAACTCCAACACCAGAGTTGGCTTGGATAAAAGCAAACTAAGATGTTACAACTGTAACCTGCTGGGTCACTTTGCTAGAGAATGCAAGGCACCAAGAGCAAATCCAGCTACTTCTCAGTCAAGACAAACTCACCAAGCCCAACCCAGACAACAACAAGCTACTCCTCCAGTTCAAACTGCAGCCTGTGCAACTATTGGAACTTCTGAGTTCGACTGGAGCTTTCAATATGAAGAACTGCCTGTCAACAATCAAGGTCTGATGGCAGACACTACAGAGATACCACCTCAGGTATTTGAACATCTTTGCTCTCAAGCCTGTATTGATAAAGTTTTGGGTTATAGAAAGCATAACCAAAACCTTATAGATCAAAATGAAGAGTTTCATCAGATGAAATATGAGTTCAAAAAGGTTGAAAATACTTATAAAGAAAAGATTAACTGCCTTAAGAAAGAGATTTCATCACTAAAACACGAACAAACTAATCTTGAAACTCAGATTGATGATCTACTGGTCAAACTAAAAGCTACCAGAGCTGAACTGGCAGAACAGAAAGTTCATTTTGAAAAATATGAATTTTCCTCCAAAAAGTTACAAAGACTTTTAGATATTCAAGTCCATGAGAAGGTAAAAACTGGACTTGGGTATAACAATGATCAGTACAATGATGTTCCTCCTCCTGCTGACTATATTGCCATATACGAACCAAGCTTCAATGTTGCAAATCTTGACATTGCAAACCGAAACCTTGATCCTTCAACGGATGAACCTTTCGTCGAAGACTGCACTACCTCATCGGAATCTGAGTCAACCTACTCAGACCATGATGAAACTAGTGCAGTCCCATCTGAAGCTGTTTTGAATAGAGTTGCAGTTCCTGCTGTTCTTCCAGCTGTTCCAGCCCCTGTACCATTCAAACAGATCAAGATTAGCTATCCTCCAGATGGAAGAAAGCTAAACATTGAAAAGGGACAGACATCAGGACCCACAAACCCCAAGCCTCAGTCAAAGCCAATCACAAAGAGGAAGGTATTTGATATATGTCGTAAGCCTGAAGAAAAAGTTCCATATGTTCAAAGGACCCTAGAAGAAGCCACCTTTGAACATAACAAAGCTCATCCATGGAAGTTCCAAAGAAAGGACTATGTCTACCTTTCAAGAGACAAACTGGCAAGATCATGCTTTGTGTGTGGCAGATATAACCACATTGCCAGCACCTGCTTTCATTACCTGGAATACCAAAGAAATTCAAAGCAGCATGCCTTTGAAAAGACTAACAAAAACAAGAAGGTAAGAAGCTACGAAGTCAAAGCAACTAAGTTCAGGGAGTCTCTATCTCCTCCAAGAGTGAAGCTGCCTAAATCTCAACAAACTTGCATCATTTGTGGTGAATCAGACCACTTTGCTGCAAACTGTAAGTTTAACCCCTTCAACCAGATCCTTCATCAAGCTCCTCAAAGACAAAAGGTAAAGAAGGATCAGCATACATCGGTTGTTAGTCAAGTTAAGCCCAAGAAAACAAAGCAGAAGCTTTCAGCAGCAACCAAGTCTGCTGCTGATAAGCTAAAATCATCCGCAGCAAAATCTGCTGTTGATAAGGCAAAGCCATCAGCAGCAAGAGTGTCCACTGCTGATAAGGCAAAATCCAAGGCAAAGCCTTCAGCAGCAAAGAGTGCTGCCACTTCAACAAAGCCATCAGCAGCAGGATCTACTGTCAACAAGCCAGAAACATCAGTAGCAAAATCTACTGCTGACAATGAGAGGAAAACTAGAAAATCACCAACAAGGCAATGGAAAGCCAAACCATCTTCAAGCACTGTCATTGGTTCCGTTGACTGCAAACATACTGAAAAGGATAAACTAACAACCATCTTTTTCAAGTCTGCAGACTCTTGGGTTCCTTCTACTAATTAGAAATATATCATGTGCAGGGACAGCCAGGTCACAAGAATAACACCTGGGTGGTAGACAGTGGGTGTTCTAGGCATATGACAGGCAACAGATCCATCCTCTCCAATTTCAGACATTTCAATGGAGGATATGTTGCCTTTGGAAGTGACTCAAAGGGAGGATCCATTACTGGACAACGAATTGTGTCCAACGAAAGAATGAGCATAGATAAGGTCAACTATGTTAAAGAATTGGACTTCAATCTCATGAGTGTTTCCCAGGTCTGTGACCAAAAGCATTGGATGCTCTTCACAGATAAAGAATGTTTTGTACTGACTCCAGGCTTATCCACACCTCCTCCAGAAAGCATTTTATTAACTGCTCAGAGAAAAGAAAATCTCTATGTACTGGACATGAATGAAGTCACTCCATCTGGGAGTGTTTCTTGCTTTTTATCAAAGGCCTCAGTTGATAAATCAACTCTCTGGCATAGGAGATTAAGCCATGTTAATATCAAAACTATCAACAAATTGGTGAAGAATAATCTTGTCAGAGGGATTCCTGACAAAGAATTTCAGCTGGAAGACCACTGCATTGCATGCTTAAAGGGGAAGCAACACAAAAGCTCTCACAAGCCCAAGACCTTGAATACAAATGACACTCCACTACAACTGCTGCATATGGATCTCTTTGGTCCTACAAATGTCATGTCAATGGGCAAGAAGTCGTACGGTCTGGTGATAACTGATGACTACACCAGATTCTCATGGGTATAATTCTTGAGAACTAAAGATGAATTTGCTGAAATTCTCAAATCCTACATTCTCAGGGTAGAGAATCAAAACAATCAAAAGGAGAAGATCATAAGGTGTGAACAAGGAACAGAGTTCAAGAACCACACCTTGAACTGTTTCTATGAAAGCAAGGGGATAGAAAGACAATACAGTGCTCCAAGAACTCCTCAACAAAATGGAGTTGCTGAAAGAAGAAACAGAACTCTTATTGAGTCAGCAAGATCTATGTTGGCTGACTCAAAACTGCCACTCACATTCTGGGCAGAAGCAGTTAGCACAACCTGTTATGCGCAAAACCGAGTTCTAATTGTCAAACCCCTCAACAAAACACCCTATGAACTTTGGTTTCAAAGAATTCCCTATATTGGGTTCCTAAAACCTTTTGGGTGTCCAGGCACCATTCTCATCACTCATGGGGTTCTTCCTAAGTTTGGTGCCAAATCTGATGAAGGATATTTCGTAGGCTATTCCTCTCAATCAAAGGCCTATCGAGTATTCAATTCAAGAACAAGAATAGTTGAAGAATCAGCAAATGTGGAATGCAGAGAACACATTGTCTGTGAGAAGGGAAAAGGACCAAACTGGCTCTTTGACATAGACTCCTTCTCCCAAATATTTGAGCCTCTCACCTTCTCAAATATGGAGTCTACGTCTACACAAACACCTGCCTCCACTTCATCCACTGACTACAGACTGGATTTTCCCAAATCTTCTATCAGTCTGAGAAGACCATCAATTGATCCTCCATCAGTTGTGTAAGCAATTGAAACAAGTGAAGCAGGAAAAGACTGTCTAATATAACCAACAGCAGCCTGTCTGAAACTGAAAATCTAAATGATGACTCTTCGGTAAATGCTGTAGATGTTGCTGATGCTCTTGCTGAAAATATTGATGTGGATAATGCGGTTGAAGACTCTTCCACCATGAATGAAGAGACCCCTGATCAAAATCAAAGCAATCTGGAGCAAGGGATACAGCTGGAGGTTGTACCAGCACAACAGATCCACAAAGAACATCCTCAAGAGAATATAATTGGCCAAATACACCAAGGAGTTCTCACAAGAAGCAAATCTCACGAGACCAATATATGCTTGTTTTCATGTTTCCTATCTCAGGTGGAACCCAAGAAGATAGATGAAGCACTCAAGCACAGCAGCTGGATTGAAGCAATGCAGGAAGAATTGCTGTAATTCAAGAGGCAGGATGTCTGGAAACTTATTGATCTTCCACCAGGTAAATATGCTATTGGCACACGATGGGTTTTTAGGAACAAGCAAGACAAGAGAGGTATAGTAGTCAAGAACAAAGCCAGACTTGTAGCTCAAGGCTACACTCAGGAAGAAGGAATTGACTATGATGAAGTCTTTGCTCCTGTTGCCAGACTGGAGGCCATCAGAATCTTCCTGGCATATGCTGCATCCAAGAATTTCACTGTCTATCAAATGGATGTAAAAAGTGTCTTTCTGTATGGGAAGATTGGTGAGGAAGTATACGTCAAACAGCCTCCAGGCTTTATAAATCCTGCACATCCTACTCAAGTGTTCAAACTAAACAAAGCTCTGTATGGCCTACATCAGGCACCAAGAGCCTGGTATGAAACCTTGTCAGGATATCTACTAAGCAACAACTTCAGAAGAGGTGCCATAAACCAGACCTTGTTTATCAAAGATGAAGGGGGAGAAATCTTACTAGTTCAAATTTATGTTGATGCTATCATCTTTGGATCAACAAGGAAACAACTGTGCAAAGACTTTGAGACTCTGATGCATTCAAAGTTTGAAATAAGTTCAATGGGTGAACTAAATTTCTTCTTGGGTCTACAAGTCAAACAGGTCCCAAATGGAATCTTCATCAGCCAATCCAAATATGTAAAGAACATTTTGGAAAGATTCAAAATGGCTGACTGCTCTGCTGCAATAACCCCTATGCAAGTGCATCATCAACTGACTCCAGACAAAGATGTCCAAGACACTGATCAACATCAGTATCGTGCAATGATAGGGTCTCTCATGTATCTCATTGCCTCAAGGCCAGATATCATGTTTGCAGTATGCCTCTGTGCAAGATTTCAAACAGCTCCAAAAGTTTCACATCTTCAAGCTGTCAAGAGAATCTTTAGATACCTAAAGGGTGCCCCGAGACTTGGGCTATGGTACTCTAAAAATGACATGTTTAATCCGTATGCATACACTGACAGTGACTATGGGGGATGCAACTTGGACAAAAAGTCCACTTCAGGGGGATGTCAGTTTCTGGGAGGGAGATTGATTTCATGGCAGTGCAAGAAGCAAACATGTGTTTCAACTTTTACAGCTGAAGAAGAATACATTGCAGCTTCAAGTTGCTGTGCACAAGTCATCTGGATACAAAATCAAATGTTGGACTATGGGATGACTTTCATGGCAACCCCAATTCACATTGACAACATGAGTGCTATCTCAATCACAAACAATCCGGTGCAGCACTCAAAGACAAAGCACATTGACATCAGGTATCATTTCATAAGAGATCAAGCTGAGAAAAGGAGGATTATTTTAACCAAAGTTCATACGAATAAGCAATATGCTGATTTGTTTACAAAACCTTTTGATGAAGCCAGATTTAAATATTTAGTTGAATCCATTGGCATGATGAAATTTGATTAAAATCTATCTCTAAAATTAGTTTTTGTGTTTTGTCTTAATGTTGTGAATAAAAGTTATAAGTCAGCAGCATTTTTTTTGTCCTTCAGCTGCTGACAGGTTTAATCCTCAGCAGCAAAAGATTTGCAGCTGACTGCTTTAAGTTATCAGCAGGAACAGGATTCCTGCGGATTTCTTTAAGACTGCTAGCGTCAACATCCTTGCTGTGGATTATTAAATCCATCAGCAGCAGATAAGTTTACTACTGACAGACTTAACCTTCCGCATCCACATCAATCAAGTTTGCTGCTGATTGATAAATTTAAGTCCAAATTAACTTTTACCCGCTGTTAAAATTCCCGTCAGTCTTTACCATGACTGCCTTGGTGTATTACAACTGTAACAATAAAAGGTGAATTGGGTTGTACTGTACAAGTCATTTTGCTTTTTCCCTCTTCTGCCGTTATAAAAACAAATCAAATTTCCTTCCACCTCTTCACCTTCCACTTCTCCCTAAACCAACATCTCTCAAGTCCTCATCCACAGTTGGTACCTTCTCTCAAGTCCTCATCACGTTCAAAGCCCTTCATCCCTCACCTTCATACCCAACCAAGTGAAAGATATCCGAAGGATTCAATGATATCATCGACTTCTTATGTCGATCAAAGATCCAATTTGCCCTCACAACCAACCATGCCACACATGTCCCTCATATGGAGGATTTCTGGAGTACCGCCGTCTACTCTACTGAACAGGGGATTCCCCAAATCAAAGCCAAGGTAGACGGCAAGGATATCACCATCTCGGAAGCCACACTCTTCTCCAATGCATATCTCAGAAAAGAAGCGGATGTCATCAGGTAAGCTCCGCACTTGCCTCCGTCTTCCATGGTCTTCTTCTTGCGCTTCTTCGCGCCACCGCGGAGACGAAGGACGAGGCGAAGATTTGACTCCTTCTGGATGTTGTAATCGGCTAGGGTTCTGCCGTCCTCGAGCTGTTTTTCGGCGAAGATTAGACGCTGCTGGTCTGGCGGAATGCCTTCCTTGTCTTGGATCTTTGCCTTCATGTTGTCGATTGTGTCGAAGGATTCGACCTCAAACGTGATCGTCTTACCCATTAGGGTTTTCACGAAGATCTGCATTTTCACCGATCTTAAGTGATAACATGAGAACTGTTTCCAAAAAGGTTCTCAGGGGTCAATGTTCCAGTGTTATCTACAATGCTGAACATACAGAGTACCCCGGGTGACAGTTCAGCAATCCCAGCTGATACTGATCCCACACCCTCCACCTCATCTTAAACAACAGACTGCTTCTACCATTCGAACCCCTGTGCATACTACTAAGGATGCACAGGCACAAAAATTACTTACTCCTGTTTTGGATGTTATCGTTCAACCAAAACACAGGGCTCGGTTGCAACGACATATACTAGGAAAAGGGGCAAGAGAACTCCTTCTTCTCTTGCCTCCAAGGCCCAAACCCAACCTAACAGCCCTCACTCAGAATCACAACATTCTGGTGAGAATATCATAAGGGACAGCCACATTATTAGGGAGACTCCTTTGGATGTCTCTCTATTAGGATCAGGATCACTTCCCGGATCTATAGAACAGACCCCCGAGCCTTTCCTTTCTCTTCTGAACTTAAGTGTTGAGGAACCTGATCAAGATGATGTACCTTCTCCAACTACCACTATCTCGGAGGTACTGATTAATCTTGCTTCCAACACACCCATCCCAAGTTCTTCTACCCTGAAGGTCCACTCTAGGAGTTATGACAGAATGGATGCGGAAGAGGCTGTCACTATTGCTGGTCCATCAAATAACCAGGAGGACAGTGACAACATTGCTAAGACCTCATCCACGGCAACTCACAGTGAGGATGCTTCCTTGGAAACTCCCCTCACTGAGAGAAATCCTAGGTGCCAAGAAACCATGGGTAATGGGGATGTAGAGGCTAGGCCTAAGGCCCCATCTGGATCCAAGGATTCCAAAACTGTGGATGAGGACAGACTGCAACTTCATATTTTGGAATTGACGGCTAGGGTGAATATGATAGAGGCACATCAATGCCCAACTTTTCTTACTCCCTCCTTTGTATCAGTGGGCACCCAAACTGATGCACATTTGTCCACTGATGCAACTAAAAAGGGGGAGATGGTCCCAATGGAGGAAGACTCAGACAGTTTTGATGACTGCAGGCTGTATTTCAAAGTACAAGATGGCTGTTATTAAAGCTTTTTATTTTGGTTGAAAGGATAGCCAGAAATGTGCAAAAGCTTCAACAACAAAGGCAGTGAGAGAATTTTGGTAGCATCAGTCTAGGGGGAGTTTGTAGAACCAAAGACCGATGGCTACAAAATTCTCTAAGTACAAATGCTGCTGATCTCAGAGTTTGCTGCTGACCAACAAACTGCTGTGGACAAGCTTATCTGCTGCGGATACTTGTTCTCCCGCTGAAGAACAAATCTGCTGCGGATAGCCTTATCTGCTGAAGACCAAAGTTGCTGCGGATAGGCTTCTCAGCAGCATCAACACTTGATGCTGCTGACAGGCAAATCATCAGCAACTTTGGATGGTTACATCTTGCTGCTGATCAACATCTTTGTTGCTGACAGCCTTGTGCCTTGAAGACAAATCGTTGCAGCTGACTATCCATACCAAGCGTCACTGACAACTTTCTGCAAAAGCAACTGACACACTCAAAGCAGAAGGAACCGCAATGGCACAACCAATGACGGACAACAATGCTCTTCTCCAAGCATGCAAGTAATGATGCGTAAAGAAGACGCTTCAATAAAGTTAACTAGTTTTAGACAAAACGTGTAATAGTTAGCTACATACAACAGATCAACGGTCTATGTTAGATCTGATCCTTTGAATCAAGGGGCTGTCTTGATTCTAAGTGAGTATAAATAATCTGTAAACACTTCATTGTAAGTGTGCTTTTTGTGCTTTTTTGATTGAGTTTCCATTGTAATCGTTTATCTGCAAAAGCTTAATACTACAGTGTTCTTAAAAGTATTCTTTCTGCTTACTCGATTACACTTGTGTAGTTGTTATTGTTTCTGCCAATTTCAACTAAGAACAGAACCACCTTGTAATTTCACGATCCTACAAACCCTAAAATCGACTTTTAATAGAATTGTAATGCCATAATACGAGTAGTTTGATTCCAGCCGTCTGAGAAGAGGTCCAGAGGCGATTTTGAGGCTGGAGAAGGGTTGAAGACTTTGCTTCCGGGTTCATTGATTTCAGCATTCTAGGTTTCAAGCTTTGATTTTTATCTTTGATTTGATTGTTTGATACCATGTTCTTGCTTTTTGATGTGTTTAAGCATGATCTTTGGCTAAAACTCCTATACTGCCTGGGTCAATTGATGAATATGCGTAAAGTTTAGATTTTTATCCGGTTTTGGATTTGTTTGATGGTTAATTGATTTTGTAAACGATCTTTGGATATTAATTGTGATGATATCGCATGCTTTAATCTGGTTTGGTGTTGATTAATGTTCCTCGTGTTGTCTTGTTGAATGTCTTTCATTAATAGATGCATGTTTAGGTTGTTTGCGTATTGCTTGTGACCTGAGTGGTTTGCTAGACGTAGTAATCCATAGGAGTGTTGGTTAATCCTTGATTAGATTGAGTGTGTGTCCTGTCTCAATACCTGAAAAGTAAGAGATAGTCGTCTAGTCTTCGTTATTAGGAATCCGAGTGTCAGCTGTCTAAGAGGAAGTTGGTATTAGGTGTCTAGTGATTGTTGCTAGTTCGAATCATAGTTGTTAACATGAGATTACCCCGTGCATTCTTCGAATGTATGGTGGACAGTGAGACTGAAAGGTGATTTGTCTTTCAGATACTTTATCATTGTTGGAAATACCCGAGAGGTGATCTAACCATCTGGTGAGTTTAGTACACTTTAGGTAGCTTAGTTAGTGACACCCTGAGAGTGAATAGGGATCCACTAGGTAGTCTTTAGTTGTCATCTTTAGAAACCCAGATCCATCATAGTTTCCAGAACCGGTAGAAGTTGTGCTTTGCAAGTAGGATTCCGACCTAGGTAGTATTCTTCCCATCTTATGATTTCACTTTAGTACTTGTCTTGATAGTTGAGTCGACATTAGTTGCGGCATTCTTAGTTAACCTTTAGTGCAGTCAACCCCCCAAACCAATTAAATCTTTAGTCCGAGTCAGAGTCTAGTATTATTATCGTAGTGTCTCTAGGGTTCGATATTCCCGTTTACCATTAAGCTGTGCTACACTCGATAGGTACAATTGCATGTCAGTGAGGTCAGTTCATAGGTTTTTCATTTATTACTTAGGAGTCTGGGTTAGGTTTAGTAGTTTATTTTATAGACCGTCTCGACGACATCACCTACACATCTCAAGGACAACACATAGTCCCTTAGCCCCATATTTAAATACTTAATTTCATAAACTCATCGGGTTAAACCCCAAAACTCTTTACACATTCCACGCAATAAAACACGTCTTGAAAGTATGTACGATAGCCCCAAAACATTAAAATATGTAAAAGAGGGGATTAGAAACTCACTGTTTATGTCGAGTCCAAATCCTAGCTCCACACCCCGATTACTTGTTCAAACCCCGAACTTGTCAAACGTATGATCCAAGTTCAGAAAACGTTCTACATGTATGCCAAACAACCCACAAAGCATAAGCCCCTACACCGACATGTCACTAAAGTTTGATAGTTCTCATTCATGAACCTTATCCTCCCGGGTTTACACATAAAATGGTTCCCGTCTCGATTAGAACCCGTGTACACAGATCCAAGTTCACATGAATGTACGTAAACATGCCATACATGGTCCTAAGCGTAACAAGTGTCCTCATGCAAAACCCCGGGTTTGTCCTATTCACACCCGACACCACCCGTACACCACTACGGGTTCCACTACCCTCGTCGTGCCCTACCACTGTGGCCACCACACCACCTCCGTGTCCGACCCTCTCCGCCGTCACGGTCATACTTGTCTCCAAAAACCCTAGTCGACCATCGTGGTACGCAACCACCATTGCCGAAACACGTCCGCCGAGCACCATCGTAAACGTTTCACGCGTGGCGCCACCATGCAGCCGTGCCGCCTGCTCCAGCCCTTAAGTCACCGAAGTCCCCCCTCAACCTACCACCTTCCTAGTACCATTCCTCGCTACACCCGTGGCCGTGTCACCCCACCACAGCCGACCGCCTTCGTTCTTCCTCTCCTTCGTCGCTCACGGCCGATCGACAGGTCCAAACCCTAGTCGGGTTCCCCCCTTGCACGCTAACCAGAACCCGTAATAACACAAATGAAGATAAAACGAGGATTACCTGATCACAATGTGAAGTTCTGGCTCAAACCGAAGTGGAATCACCGACCACTATCGTCTCCTTCTTGTCCTCTCTTGATCTCAGCCGTCACGAGCTCCCCCTAGGCCGATTATAGCCTAGGGTTTCCTCTAAACTTCCTTTTAAACGTTTAATGTTACACTCGGGCTCATGCATTCCTTTTTGCGTGTTTTAAATCTCAAACCGTTCGCAATATGGCCAACCGGGTCCCCCTGTTCTTCATTATTCTAGTTATTACTTGAAAACCCAGCTAATCGGGTCCTCTTATCTCTACGTATAAATTTTTACGTGGAACTCTCGCCAACTTTCTCATTTACCGGAGACACGGGTCGCCCTTTGGTCCGAATCATAGATTAGTAGAATTCTCGGGATGTTACAAGTCTACCCCCCTTAAAAGAGGATTCGTCCTCAAATCCTATGTCGGTACAAACCAACCCACCATATCTTTCTGTTCTTAATCGTGCACCAAATTCATTCGGTGCCAAGCATTCACCTTCATACTACTTGTTTTCATTACGTTGCTCTGCAATTCGACCACCTCCTGTGGTGTTTAAAGAAATCTTCTTCATTTCCCGCTTTCGACTTTGGGACTTGTAGGTTTCGGCTACCCACTCTCTCATCTTTCGTCTTTCTAGCCATAAATCAAGCGGATGTATTTCCAACTCTCGCTAACCCGGCACTTGCCAGAAGTTGCCATCCGTGATTGCCTTTATTACCAAACCTTTCACGGAGGTTTCATTATCGTCACCCTTGACAATTCCTTTTGCCCTTACTTCTTTTAACAACATTGCATATATCGTCTCTAGTATCGCGTAGTATAACGTAGCCAGTTATTCGCTCACTTGCCATATTCCATCCTAAGTTGCGGGCACAATTGACCTTTGCCTCTAGCATAACCCTAAAGGTCTCGTCATTCCGACGATCATCCTCCCAAGTAAGTTCCTTAACTTGCATGGATGGATTCATTTGCCGTCATTCCAAAGTGAAGTCGTCGTAATTCTCGCCTCATACCTTGATCACCGTCCTGCGATGATTTCTCAAACTCTAGCCCGTTGCCCTACCCATAAGGGCATCACTAATGTCTTTCTTCGATGATCTTTAGGAGCTCGTGCAAGGCTACCCTGGTCTCCACTAAATTTCTTTATCATAGCATCCCTTTATTTCATTATCACACGTTCAATACGTCCCTTAGACTTGCACATACACCCAACACTAGGGCCATCTTCAATAGCTCTCGATGTTTCTCAAGGCTCATATGCCTTTGTTGTGTCCGTTTCGATCATCTAATCACTTGCTTTCCTTAAATGCTCCACATGAGCTCATATTAAGCTGGTCTTGGATTTGCTAGCGTAGGCATATCCTTCTTAGTCACTTACGTGCAATCTTGCACTTGCCCCTCTTGAGTTTCACCTTTCTCTATGTTGCTCTACCATTACCATGCGATCCCCGATCGCATCTCATTTATCACGTACGAATATGAAGTCCGCCTATTCACAATCCTCAGCTATTCGTCGTCTCGCCTAGGGAAAACATCCATGTCCCTCTAGTGTCTCACTTTGGCTGAATTCTTCATATGGAACGTGTTCCATGAAGGTCCTTCGTCATCAAGTTAACTTCGTGCTGAAGTCTACAGCGTCATCACCTAGATCTCATCATATGCATTCTGGTCAAGCGTTCACGTAAACGCTTTCATCATCTACTCTCACAGCTCCACCCATTGGCTTCGTGCTCTGAATTCCCGAGATATGAACATAGGCATCTCTTAAGAGCACCTCACCAATCATCTATAAAGACGTCAAAACTCCTCGCATCGCCTCGATATATCAACTTCGAGGAAATCGTCAAGATAGAAATACTATACTTAAGCACACTAACCATCTGTTCTATGCACGACTAAGCGGGTACTACAAGGACGCACATCGACACACATAACTACAGAACACACATTGTTCTACACCTGTACTAGTAACTCAGCCTTCTAATTAGCACAAAGTGCACATACACAACTAGCTAGATCTGGGTAAATCTACGCGCATACAATATGACCTTGTGATTTATAGACACACAAGTATATCATGTTGTTTGGCCCAAAGGCACAAGCAAACACGATCTCCCGCCTGACTGCCGTCAGACACAATAACCTGTTGACAAAAGTCAACACCATATCATCCCGCCTGACTAATGCCAGACACAATATCAATCTTATGCTTGATCTCCCGCCACGTCTATTAAGTACATAACACAATTAACTCATACTCATAAGCGACTCAATTAACAACATACAAGTTTATTCACAGAACTCTCTCATGCCCTTAAGCAGCAAAACCTTTACTCCGTGAAGATCTATGCCTTAAGATAAAAGGACATTCAATATCATAGTAAGGCTAAACACCCCCTTACACTTCACACATCACCTAAGCATAACACATAGGTGACACTATCTTAAGACCGTAGACGCTCGCAAGTAATCAAAACTCAGGTCTACACAGGTCTACTCATATAGTCAAATCAATCAAGCTCTAGCATCACATTAAAGATTACATTCAGGTGTGAACTCATGTTGTTCAAAGGTAATCACATAATTAACACTGCACCACCAATAGCAAACTATCACACATGTAACTATCATTAACTACGTTTTAAACCACCCCTTGGTAAGATTCACTGTTAAGGTTAAAATCAAGCAATTGAAAAACCAAGAACACATATTTCGTCTCAAAAGTGCCTGACGGCCACTACACAAAATTCTCTAGTCCTCTCGTAGTAACCACCACTGCTCTAGTCATTAAACAAATTGAAGTTATCCCCCACTTGCTCCTCGTCATCGGATTCCTCTAACCATCCATTTCCTGATCCTTTGTTGTGCCTAGAGGGCTGACTCCTGACTGCAAATGCATTTCTTCCTCTCCTGTAAAAGGAACTACTGAGTCCGCCCCTCATAGTTACCCTAGTAGTATTGGGGGCATTTGGCTCCGGAAGCGCCAAGATCACCTCCTGTGCTGGTAGCTCCTGTTCGTACTCAGCCACCGGTGGAACCACCGTCAACGGAACAGGTGCTAAGACTCGTCTCCCTCCAAAGATAACTGTGCGAACGACAGCCAAACGTCTAGCCCGCCGCTCTGTCAACCTCCTAATAAGGGCTCCTCGCCTAATCCATCTAGTCCGAATCATCATGGCCATCAGTACCTGCACAAGATAGAACGTTGGAGTGATTACTATGGGCGTCAGATTCAGAATATGAGAGTAATCATAGACTTCCAAATCACGGTGATCAAATGCAATTTGGTGGTCCACTCTCGAATTCTAAACCTTCCCCATTATATTCACACTAGCTTTCTATCTTTCACACACACCGGATGCACATGCATCCTACACAACTCACATAACACCTCGCAATAATCTAGCAAATCATCATAATCATCACAAATGCACACCACACATGGTAACAAACAAAATCACTAAACTATGCCAACACACCAAACTATCTCACCTAATTACAAATAATTGCTACTCCACATTACCCAACTCATAAAACATAATTTCACCTAATCATACTACACAACTCCACGTAATGTTACATTACAAAAATTAACACTCTAACAATTAACACATAACTCAAAAGACGTACCTCTTGGCACGTGGATACTCGTGGTGACATTCGTTTCACCCTCGTCCCATTTTCAGTT
The DNA here is from genome assembly GCA_023525975.1 of Smallanthus sonchifolius. NCBI lineage: Eukaryota > Viridiplantae > Streptophyta > Magnoliopsida > Asterales > Asteraceae > Smallanthus > Smallanthus sonchifolius. The sequence continues at coordinate 41,308,928 of CM042019.1, read as the reverse complement.
TAAGTTAAGGTATTTTATTTTAGTAAAAACACCAATTTTCTCTTAAACCTCAGCTCTGATACCAACTTGTAAGGCCCCAAACCGGGCATCCTACAGTTGGTTCTCATAACGGGTTATTCCCTTGAAAATACTCATTTTAGATATATTAAACTACAGCGGAAGTCTTTCTAAAAACATTAATTTATATTTAATGTCATTAAGTTACCTCGCGAATGCTTGCACACCAATCCGAGTAGCACATCTCCCAAGCCAAGATACGTCAACGCAACGCTTACCTGCAAAACAGTCTATCGTACACACAAAGTCAGCTACGCTGAGTGAGTTCTAATAGTTTAGTTTAATTAAAAGCCAACTCGTCTCAAAAGTTATTTAAACTTCACTGAGGACCCACGGTCCTTATAAATTAGATCCGCAATTCATTAACCATTAGATAACCCCTGTTATCACCCGATATCCCATAATAACTCATTACTCATGACTCATCCCATAATAATAATAATCCCGGAGTCTCATCGACATAGGTCGAACTTACTACACTAATAACTCATGCTCACGTACACGTATTAACTCGACACTTGGTTAACACAACAAATCCATAAACATCAACTTACTCAGCCTTGACCAAGGCTCATACAGATCAACTGACATAACAGTTATAAACACTACATCACAATCCTGACGCATTAGTCAATCTAACTATACTCAACACATCAATACTATCTCATGCACTATAAATATAACTCAACGCTTGCATTAAATTTAACACAAATATATAAGCACACAAACACATACCTCATTACTGCATCCTCGTCAGGGCGTTCGACGCACCCCGAGCTCATCACTGTCCTGTTGGACATCGTCACCTTTAGTGACCTCCCGAAGGACATAGTCCTCCACAATCCCGTTTGCCGTGTCATAATGACAACAACGCAAACAGAATACCCGTCGTGTCACAAGGACAACGACACAATGCACACAAGATATGTATAATCACATAACATTATATTCTATATACATGATTCATTAACGGCACCTGCACTTCACACATATCATTAGAATAAGATATCCTACGCGTATTTACAAGCGTTTAGCTCATATCCCGACTCACCCCGACTAACTCATAACACATTACACTGCTAATATAGCAACACACAAACAAATACTATGTCTCATTGTCTAAGCACATACTACGTACATGCACACCCTAAGACACCTCCTAGTCGTACCCGTATGACCTGTAAATACAATCCCGACTCACCCCTCATCGGTCACCATGCGACCCACGACCATATACCCAACTTTAACCTACACATCTCAATGACAACACATAGTCCCTTAGCCCCATATTTAAATACTTAATTTCATAAACTCATCGAGTTAAACCCCAAAACTCTTTACAAATTCCACGTAACAAAAACGCGTCTTGAAAGTATGTACGATAGCCCTAAAACATTAAAATATGTAAAAGAGGGGATTAGAAACTCACTGGTTATGCCGATTCCAAATCCTAGCTCTGCACCCCGATTACTCATTCAAACCCCGAACCTGTCAAACGTATGGTCCAAGGTCAGAAAACGTTCTACACGTATGCCAAACAACCCACAAAGCATAAGCCCTTACACCGACATGTCACTAAAGTTTGATAGTTCTCATTCATGAACCCTATCCTCCCGGGTTTAGGCATAAAATGGTTCCCACCTCGATTAGAACCCGTGTACACATATCCAAGTTCACATGCATGTACGTAAACATGCCATGCACGGTCCTAAGCGTCACAAGTGTCCTCATGCAAAACCCCGGGTTTGTCCTATTCGCACCCGACACCACCCGTACACCACTACGGGTTCCACTACCCTCGTCGTGCCCTACCACTGGGGCCACCACACCACCTCCGTGTCCGACCCTTTCCGATGTCACGGTCATCCTTGTCTCCAAAAACCCTAGTCGGCCATCGTGGTACGCAACCACCATTGCCGAAACACGTCCGCCGAGCACCATTGTGAATCTTCCATGTGTGGCGCCACCATGCAGCCGTGCCGCCTACTCCAGCCCTTAAGTCGCCGAAGTCCGCCCTCAACCTACCACCTTCCCAGTCCCATTCATCGCTACACCCGTGGCCGTGTCACCCCACCACAGCTGACCGCCTTCGTTCTTCCTCTCCTTCGTTGCTCATGGCCGATCAACCTGTCCAAACCCTAGTCGGGTTCCCCCCTTGCACGCTAACCAGAACCCGTAATAACGCAAAAGAAGATAAAACGAGGATTACCTGATCACAATGTGAAGTTCCGGCTCAAACCGAAGTGGAATCACCGACCACTATCGTCTCCTTCTCGTCCTCTCTTGATCTCAGCCGTCGCGAGCTCCCCCTAGGCCGATTATGGCCTAGGGTTTCCTCTAAACTTCCTTTTAAACGTTTAATGTTACACCCGAGCCCCTGCATTCCGTTTTGCATGTTTTAAAACTCAAACCGTTCACAATATGGCCAACCGGGTCCCCCTGTTCTTCATTATTCCAGTTATTACTTGAAAACTAACCGGGTCCTCTTATCTCTACGTATAAAGTTTTACGTGGAACTCTCGCCAACTTTCTTATTTACCGGAGACACGGGTCGCCCTTTGGTCCGAATCATAGATTAGTAGAATTCTCGGGATGTTACATTAGCCAAATACCCAAATAGAAGAAGAAAGTCACCAAGCTAAATCCAAATAACACAAATTTGAAATGAACCTAAAGTGTAGTAAAATGGAGAGAACTTGAATCACAATCCGACATTGTCGATTTAAAAAGAACGTCACTTGGCATTGAATCAGAAAGCATGTATCAAATATTCCTCCAACATACCTGTTCAAAAGAAGTAGAATAGACAAAGCTGCAAACCCAAACATGAGGTCGTAGAAGAACTAAACCTTAATCCAAACAGAGGCAGGGAGGACGCGGGTGGCGTTAGAATTTTGCTACGACATTGGAAGAAAAAATTCCGGCGATAGTTGGTCGGTCACGCGCGGCAAGCGATAATAGCAGAGGCCTGCTAATCGAGGGTTACAAAATTTAATGGTGGTGACTGTGAGGTGCAAAAGTGACTAGAAAAAGGTTGGTTTGGGTACTCACAAAACCAAGAAACTCAAGAGGCTAGGCTCTCATACCATGTAATTAGAGATAGGCACGTTTTCACTATATTATATTTCTTGTGCATATATAGGGAAGTGAACCATCTCTAACATGAACCATAACCCTATTAGGCTACATGCATATATAATCTAACAAATGGGATACTACAAGATCGAAAGGAAACAACAATGTAGGGGGTAGAGGCGGAATGATACGATGGCCGTTTACAAAACCCAAAATTCCTCATCCCCTGCTTTGCGTCGTCTTCACTTGCTTGTTGCTCATTTCTTTCGTTACTAGTTTTCATATATGACTTTTGCCGTTACAGTGGCACTGATTTACATATTTGTGTTTTTCTACACTATGGACAAAGCAAGGGTTACTAATCTGCACTTCTATGTTTTTCATCTTTTCTTAAAACTAGGTTTCGAAAGTCTGAAAGTTGCTATAGATAGCTCTTGCTATGTGTGTGTACGTCGGATCTACTGCGACTTCGCCCGGGTGGATGATCGGAGAGGGGGGGGGGTTCAGGTTAAGTAATTATTATCTTTTTGTATTTTTTTTTTAATTAAGAGTAAAATGGTTTCTTTTTTAAAAACTTAACGCTAGAACAAATGTGCATTCACTTTAAGATTAAATGTGTTACTATTGAAAGAATAACGTTGTTCATATCGTAATAGCTATATATAAAGAAAATAAAAATAAAATATATGTATTTACCACGCGCACTATCCGTATAATTATACCAAGATATACAAACGTTTTAGGCTGATTTTCAAGTGGATGTACCAAGTGAAGTGTGAACCCTCTAAACTCTAAGAGCATGTGGTATGGGTACGTGAGAGGGTCTCGTGAGCCTTGGTCACGACATGAGTGGGTTTGAAACACCACCCCTTTGATGGCGTGGGGGGGGGGTGAGCCTTTCACGTGAAGATATTCACGGGTGGGATACCAAGCAATAAACCCGGTATCAAGACGACGGAGGAGTCCAAGCTCCAATTGCGACTTGGGAACTATTAAGGAATCGTAGAAATGGCAAACATTGTTCGTGAATCCTAGCGGAGACGAATCGTCAAAGAAACGATCCTCGGCGGACATTGATGCTAGTCCGACCGCGTCTGACGGAAGATCAATTTATGATCTCAACTGGGAGATGATGGATGACGAGGACGACATACAACGCCCGATCGGCAAGAAAAAAGCAAAGGCACGAGCTTTGGGCTTGGGATCCGGCTCGGTTCCAACTCACGTCGACATCGGCCAAAAAATGGTCGAACAAATGGACGAATTTAACGTCAGAGAAAGAGAGAAATTTAATTGAAAAAAAGAAGAGTTGGAAATTCTCGCTCTCGACCTTGATCAAATCAACGAGCTTTTTTCGAGAGGAAACAAAACGAGATCAAGGCAAAATATGGAATCGAATAGTTTTATTTTTGTTATTTTAATTTTTATTTATGTCCTTTTTTATTTTAATTTTTATTTATGTCCTTTTTATTATAATTTTTATTTATGTCCTTTTTATTATAATTTTTATTTATGTTTTTTTTATAAATTTATTAGTTAAATGAATATTAAATTAAAATGCATTTAATGCTCACACCTCACTCACTCACTTGGGTATTTCCCTTGCTAAGTGAGTGTGGTGTTTGAATTGGAGAAAATGACGTGGCGCCACATGGCAACCACTTATCCACTCACTAAACCCTCACTCACTTGGTTATACCACATGCTCTAAAGACGTACTTCATGAATGTGGTTTTATTTAATGATAGACTAGATTGGAAACCCGGTGTATTACACGAGTTGAATAAATGCAATGTTATATCTTTAATAATAAATATTTATATATTACATAATTTATGACATATTATATAGTTTTTTTGATATAAATTATAGAAACGTTATATATTTATTTTTTTTAAATGTTTTGTAAAAATAATGAAAGAAATGTTTAATTTATAAAAAAATGTTTTATGAACAAAACTATTTTTAAATAAAAAATATTTTATAAAATAAATTATAAAAATCATTATCATTTCCTAAAAGAGATAAGTGAGAAACAAAAAAATTAAATAAATTGTATAATTATAGGAGAGAGTCAGGAGGAAAAAAAGGTTTAGATTGCATAGGATAGAGAGTTTTATTTATCAGATACTATAGATATTTGAATCGACAAACATTCTAAATGTGTGGAACAGAGTTCAACCCACAACGACTCGTAATTTCGCCCCTTGCGGCGGCTGGAGGAAAAGGCGTCATTTCCATTGCCGTTGCCGGTGGAGAGAGATGAAGGAATACGTGGGCATGGTGGCAGCACAGACTGCTCAAGTGTTACTGATGATAGTGAGCAAGGTCGCCATAGCAGACGGAATGTCCAACTATTCCTGGATCTTCTACTCCAACGCCCTCGCTTCACTCCTCCTCCTTCCTCTTTCTCTCATCTTCCACAGGCAAATCTTCTCTAATTTTTCACTCATATTTACTCGCTTTTAACCTCCTATATGGTTGATTTCGACGTGTTCGTTGCAGATCTGTGAATCGTCCTCCACTTAACTTCATCGTCATCTGTGGATTTCTCATTATTGGCCTCCTAGGGTTTGTAATCGTTTATTATTTCACGTTGTATTAGATTATTACAATTTCGAAATTAGAAACATATGCGTTAGTGTTTTGGAACCAGAAATGAAATTAGAACACGAATCTTCTCATATGTTAACCTAATTTGCTCGAATCTCAGTCTGAATCCATGAATTTGTGCTCTAGCTTTTTGAAATCGGTATAACTGTTTGATTACTTCTCTAACCAATTGCTATGAACAAATTGCATTCCAGACTAGTTGAAATTTAATGTACAAATATTTTAAGTTCACAAAATGTAAGTTCTTTTGGACAGGATGAACATACTGACTGGTTAATGTCTTTGGAAGTTTCTTGGCACAGGTATTTGGTTATACCGGTATCTCATACTCCTCTGCTACTCTAGCAACAACATTGCTAAATCTCATACCAGGTTTTACTTTCATACTTGCCATCATATGTAGGTACCACCTCTTCACGACACTGCTATAATGCTTGGTTTAAAAAGGCGCTCAGGAAAACGCATCAAGGTCAAAAAGGCGCGCCTCATGTCGTTCTTGGTAAAATTAGAGTCTCTAGGAGGTTTATATGTAAAAACAACCAAAGAGATGAAGAAATTATGAGACATTTACTTGATAAATAGGTTGATATGTAAAACCAAGCTACTTCTGGTTGTATATAAAACTTATTTGGTTGTACATAGACACTCGCTCCTCACGCCTCAGAGCACCTCGCGCTTTTTTAAACCAAGCTATAAAGTATGCCATGAATCTCTAAATGTCACGCTTGAATTGATTTAAATTGGTGAGTTTAGGATGGAAACAATCAGCTTTGGAAGCTTAGTGACACAGGCAAAATTCATTGGCACTGTAGTCTCAGTTGCAGGAGCTATAATGGTGACTCTTTATGAAGGCCCCCAAATCCTATCATCTCCTCTAAAATCTGAAATTTTAAAGAATCTGATCGGGCTGCCATCAAACTGGGTGCTTGGAGGAATCTTTTTAGCAATTGATGCCGACTTTTCTTCCATGTGTATCATTGCCCAGGTGATATGGTACAGCGGTAGCCGCTAGCTGATAATCATTTGCATATTAACATATTCTAGCTAACTTCTTGTTTTTTAATGTTTTTAGGCATTTGTCCTTGAGAAATACCCTGCAGAGATGATTGTAATCTTTGCATACTGCTTTATCTACACCATTTTATCTGGTCTAACTTCTTTGATTGTTGGAGATGAGCTGAGTAGTTTTAGTTTACAACCTAAAAAGAGGCTTCTTTCCATTCTCTACTCGGTAAGTAGTTATGCTCAATGACATAATCTTAGTGGCATTACATATTTATATTCTTCATTTATGGATATTGTTAGTATGTGAGTTCATTACAGAACACTAACTTATTGCGAGAACAAAAGAACAAACCTAAATCATTTAAACTTTTTTATCAATGATTCATGTTTTTAAAATTTTGTACTTCTTACATACAAATTCGTATGTTATGTACATAAAAAACAATTAAACTAATGTCTTTTGTTTTATTCTTATTTTTTTTTAAAACCATTAACATGACCTACACATGTGTGTATGTTCTATACATAAACGAAATGTGTTCATACATATTTTTTTTTGAATTTCAGAAGAAATGAATAAACATTGCATTTCAACCATTTTCTTATATTTTAAAAAATTTTAAGATTGAAAAAATCAATGATTTATTTTGTTTTACATGTTCTTGCAATATATAGTGTTCTGCATAGATCCCTCCCCTAATGTGTTGTTTGTGGAAATATATAGGGAGTTTTCGGGTCTGCTTTTCAAGTCACGGTTCAAGCATGGTGTGTACGAAGGAAGGGCCCGCTTTTTGTTGCTATGTTTCATCCGGTGGGAATTGTGATTTCAACTTTCATTGGTGTCATCTTCTTAGGCGACGGTTTCTATCTTGGAAGGTGAAGATGTTTATGTTTGCCTTTTTACGTTTATTATTTCACATCGCCTTAGTAATTTGAAACCAGGGAATGATTTACTTGCAGTTTGCTTGGATCAATTATTGTAGTAATTGGGTTTTATAGTGTGATGTGGGGAAAAGCAAAAGAAGTAAAGATTGTGGCAGTTTCAAAGATGGAGGATGAGCAGGCCCCTCTCTTGCAAGATGTTGAGGAGCAGTTGACACCTTCCTCATCATAGAATTTCTGAGGTTGGTACCAAAGGGGAAAGGAAAACAAACTTCATTATTTCAGAACTGCTTCTGTATAAACTAGAGATTATATATAGGTACACTTGTTTAATAAAATATTAAATTGTATAGATATGTTTATAGATTATACAATATGTATAAACTAGATAATATATAGGTGTACTTGTTTAAACTATAGAATATATATCTGCATAAATGGCCCCTGTGATTTATTCATTTTGCAAGTTTGGCCCTCAATTTTAAAAACTGCAAATATAGCCCAAATTTTGTACACGGGTTGCAAATCTATGTAAGGGCATATTTTTCTTTTCATTTATGTCTGTATTTTCATAATTATATTTAGTAAAAAATGCAGTAAAAATACAAAAAGCAGTAAAAGTGCAAAAAAAGAAAATGCAGTAAAAAACTGCAGTTCTTAATGTAAAAATGCACGAAATGTGTACTAAAAAAAATGCTGAAAAAAAAGTAAAAAGTGCAAAAAAAATGCGGTAAAAAATGTTAAAAAAAATACGAAAAAATGTTGTAAAAAATGAAGTAAAAAGTGTAGAAAAATACTAAAAAAATGCAGTAAAAATACTTCTGGATATTAAAGACAAATATGCCCTCACGTAGATGGCATATGAGATTACTTAATGTTAAAAACTAACCCCTCTTAACGGCAGGGGCTAAATTTGCAACCCATGTACGAAACGTTAGGCTATGTTTATAATTTTTAAAACTTGAGTGTCGAACTAACAAAATAAACAGACCACAGGGCCCAGGGCCATTTATTAAATTGTGTAGATATGCTTATAGATTATCCTATAGTATAGGTATGTTTGATCAGTGGTTTGTAGTTATTATCCAGATGGTTCCTAGAGTTTTAGGTCAGTTGAGTTTCCATCGCTATTTATTACGTACTGCATTTTTTTTGGTATGACACATAAAAATATACAATCATTAAGACCATTTGTTACCTCTTATTCTTCTTCTATGCCACCTGAGCCACTTTACCACTTTCCTCTAGATTTCAAACTATGTTATATCATTCATCTTTCAACCTTTCCTTTTAATTTATAATACATTACATATTAATAAAAAAAATATGTCAATTCAAATTGAAAAAATAGTAACCTAAAATACTAAAAAATAAAAAGTTAATTTCTAGTCATCGTAGTTTAAAGCAACTCCTCTTGTTTTTGGACGCCTACTCTCTGGTTCATCAATAGAAATTAAGGTTGCAAATGCTACGATTGTTATGATAAAAAAGTTCCAGCATCATTGATGATGATCTATTTTTTATTCTCATGGTTTTAGAAATAAATAGTGAAGTAGCGTGAAAATGTGATAGTTTAAAGGTATATTTATAGAATATAAAAAGAAAAATGAACCGTTTAATGGCCATGTGTGTGAAGAAATAGAGAGTGGCTCAGTGGGTCCTTTGTTCAACCAGGACACCAACAAGCGACAACCTCCTCCCCCCCCCTTCTAAAAATCCTGCAATTTTGATCCTTTTCAGATCTGCACACCTATCGGCCGAATTACACGGCACCACAACCTACAGAGTGTTTGTTCATACTTTCATAACAACCCCTCAAAATTTCTTCTTTTGGGAAAAGAGTATATGGTAAACATTGTGTATTATTATTCTTTTTGTTTTTTGTTGTTTGTCCATTACTCTATTAGAGATGGCGATGGGATGAGTTTGGGTAATCCTGGTCGCTACGAGTGGACTTTTGATTGTGCTTGGACATGACCCCCACACAATCTTGAATTGTGAATTTGCATGTTACATGGTTTTATTTGTTTAGTTTCCAACAATTTCTAGGACACTTGATTAACTTGATTAAAATTGTGTTTTATAGTCCATAGGTGACCTTTTTAGCATGAACTCATAAAGAGTTTTCCAAGGAAATATTGATTTGAAATGAATCATGAATGAAACCTAGAACTCACAGGCGAAAGCTGACTTGATTTAGAATGTATTTCTGGAATGTTTTTCCCTTTAGTGCGAGGACTTTGGTTTAAAGGCATTGGATGGCTATTTGGCAAGGCATGAATTTGGCATGAAGAATATTATTGAACAAATCTGTAAGTCTAGTTAATACTTCTGGTTATTGGGGACCATAAGACTTCCGCTTTATTTTTGTAACACGGCTATGTTTTTGTGTAAATTCAATTGTTCGTCTAGTCCCGGTTTTGAGGTGTGACAAGTTGGTATCGGAGCTGTAGTTTAAGAGAATTAGACACTAGCAGTTAGTTTCTACACTTAAACTGAGACAAAAAGGTATGCGGAATGCCAAATATGCCAAGTAGCCTGATGCTAGTTAAACGAAGTAACATAGATATGAGAAGGCACGAGATGGATGAAACCTGGAAACACACGAGTAAAGGTAAATAGTTAATCATATTAGACCGATGTTATTAATGATTAACATTTACAAGTTGTGTTCTGGATTATTATCTGTTATATAGTCATAAATGCGGGAAAATGTTTAAGAGTGTTGGCCAAGAACATAAAGTACCTTGCATACTCTAAGGATAGATTCTTGATAAGTAGTCTGATACGTCAAATACGCCTTGACTAGAAGAAATTTTGAATGAATCTGATTGGATGGATGGAAAAGCGGAATACTCACATTAATGGATGGAGATAAATACTCGAATGATACGTTACTCACTGTCAGACATCTACATTAGGATAGGTGATGGAAAAAAATTAGAATACCGTGTAACGTAAATTTACAATTACAGTTACGCAAGGTAATTGTAAATTTACATGTACATGTTTATTCTAACATATCATACGACGTTGAATAACGCTTAAGGTCATAAGGTTCGTGTAGTGACACTATGTTCATCAACTGTGTGGTAGTCATACGAATGACTAATAGATAGACATGATTAGAAGTAGCGTTGGAACTGAACTAAGGGATGCCTTAATTTGATATAAGATGCCAATAGCTGGAATGACTGACACATTATGCAAATTAGAGATAATAGTGATTGTTTAAAAGTACGTATGTAACTTGGAAGTTTACCTAAGAGCTATTATTGAGGGACACACCTGAATGAAATCAGGAAATTATACTTTAATGGTAAACCCTCAGCGTATGAGTGAGACTCAATGAGTAATATCAGGTATATTAAAGGGCGTCTGTTAAATAAGAAATTATAGGTGTAGCACAATGATGGTATTTAACGATCAGGTGGATGATATATCAAAACAATAAATCTTGATTCAAAGGAGATTAAGTATTGAATGGCATTACTAGTAAAAGAAAACACTGAAGAAGAATGGAGAATCATATGAAATCGCTAAAGGAACAATGATGTTATGGATGAACTTTGTTGGAACAACTATGAGATGCTAAAAAAGTTATAGCAAAGAATTACACAACATAGGAACGACACGTGCCTCCTTGCTTTTATATATATATCAGAAGTTTTCCCACATAAAGGATTCTTGAGACCTGGAGAGTTAGAGCCCTGAGCACTGTTTTGTACTCCGAATTTCCTTGTTTCTAGCCACATTTCAAGCTTCTAGGAATGACTACAACATCAAGAGGATCACAATACATCATCATCATCATCATCTAGCTTGAGGAAGCTGGTTTGATTTTTGGCATTTATTTATGTGTCTTGTAACTTTTCCTTGCTTTGTTCTTGTTCTTATGCTCACCATGAGCTAACTCTTGATATCACGTTGGTGTAGATGAAGTTTAGTAACGTTTGACAACACTTGTGGATTTTTGACATAGTTTATGTTAATGTTATAACAATGGCATCAGGAGTCTTGGTGGTGGAATGAGGAGGTGCGGAGCAAGATAAAGGACAAGCAACAACGCTTTAAAGAGATGTTGCAGTGCAGTAATGGAGAGGAGATAATGACACTACGGGAGAACTATAGACAGACAAAGAGGGAAGCTAAAAAGGCAGTGAGTGAGGCAAAGAATTTTGCCTATGAAACGATGTATAGAAAACTAGACACCAAGGAAGGGGAGCATCATATGTTTAAGATTGCCAAAAATAGGGAGCGTAGGAGACAAGATCTTGGGGTCGTGAAGTTTATCAAGGAAGATGATGGAAGAGTTTTGGTAAAGGGACGAGACATCAAGCTGAGATGGCAAAACTATTTCTACACCCTTTTCAACAGTTGTAGACCAAGTCTAGCCATAACGGAGAATCGCACTACTCAATCCAGTCAACGAAATAATTGTTATTGTCGAAATATCACACAGGGAGGAAGAAGTGAGGAGTGCTCTTAAGAAGATGGGAAGAGCTAAGGCAGTCGGTCCAGACAACATACCCATTGAAGCGTGGAAGTGTATGGGAGAGGAAGGCGTTCAGTGGTTGACAAGACTGTTCAACAATATCTTCAAAACCGGGAAGATGCCAGATCAGTGGAGGCGTAGTGTCTTAGTACCCCTATCTAAAAACAAAAGAGATGCTCAATGTTGTGCTAACTACAAGGGGATTAAGCTCCTATGTCATACAATGAAATTATGGGAAAGAGTTATAGATACAAGGATTAGACGACAAACCCAGGTTACAGCAAACCAATTTGGGTTCATGCCAGGCCGGTCCACTACGGAGGCGATACACATTTTAAGAAGATTAATGGAAAAGTACAGAGAGAAGAAACATGATTTACATATGGTGTTCATCGATCTTGAAAAGGCGTACGATAGTGTGCCTAGAAGTTGATCTGGGAAAGTCTGGAGGGACGAGGGATCCCTAGTAAATATATTGAGGCAATTAGGGATATGTATCATGAGGCTAAGACATGCGTCCGAGCTCCCGTGGGGGATACAGACTTTTTTCCGGTGGAAGTGGGAGTTCACCAGGGGTCGGCACTAAGCCCCTTTCTCTTTGCAGTAGTTTTGGATGAGTTGTCAAAGTCGATTCAAGATGCAATTCCATGGTGCATGCTTTTTGCTGATGATATCGTGTTGATTGTAGAAAGTAAAGAGACATTGAACAACAGACTAGAGGAATGGAGAACAGTCTTAGAGCACAAAGGTTTGAAGATAAGCCGATCTAAAACCGAGTACCTTCATTGCAACTTTAGTGGTGCAAACGTCGACGAGGAGACCCAGATTTCTATTGAAGGTGGGGTTGTCCCTAAGACACTGAAGTTCAAGTATCTAGGATCTGTCATCCAGAGTAACGGGGACATCGACAATGATGTAGTCCATCGGGTGCAGGCTGGTTGGTGTAAATGGAGAGCGGCCTCAGGTGTTTTGTGCGACAAGAGGTTCCCAATAGGGTTAAAGGGTAAATTTTATAGGGTAGCAGTTCGCCCAGCGATGCTATATGGAACCGATTGTTTGGCCATCAAGAAAACACAAGCTCGAAAAATGGATGTAGCTGAGATGAGGATGTTGAGGTGGATGTGTGGACTCACAAGAAAGGACCGAATAAGAAATGAAGTTGTTCGGAAGAGATTGGGAGTCACATGTATCTCAGATAAGATAAGAGAAGGAAGACTGAGATGGTTTGGACATGTCAAGAGGAGACAGAGCACAGATCCAGTGAGAACGGTGGAAACTCTCGTTGTAGAGGGGAAAAGGAGCAGGGGGAGACCGAAATTAACGTGGGATGAGAGGATTAGGCTTGATTTGCTAGATTTACACCTCTCAGAGGACATGATCAATGATAGGATTTCATGGAGACGTCGTATTAGGGTTTTAGGATGAGTGACCCGTTGTGTGGGAGAGTAGAGTTGTTTAGCAAAGATTTTGCGTATGTCTTGTTTCTTGTAGGTGTGTTGTGTTTCTTGTAGGTGTGTTGTGTTTCTTGTGACTAATATACTCTAGTCATACACTGCTAATTGTTAGATTACTGTTAGATTTATTTTACTTTATTACTCATTAATTTTATTTATATTTTTATCTTTTTCTTTCCCATGGAGCCGGGGGTCTAAACGGGAGCAGCCTCTCTATCCCTTGGGATAGGGGTAAGGTTTGCCCTCATCACACCCTCCCCAAACCCTACTAATAGCGTTAGCTATGTGTGGGATTATACTGGGTACGTTTGGTTTGGTTTGGTTTATAACAATGGCATGATTATTCTTCAATGATATTGTGTATTTGCGAGTTGATATTGTTTGCAAGACTTGTATATGTGTAGGCTTTGTATGTTGGAAAACCCATGGTTTATGCATGTATTCATTGATTAGTGTATGTATGTATGCTAGTTTAAGGCTTTTGACTAGGAATGGTGGATGAAGTCTTGTTTATGGTTGAAAACTCTTGAATGTGCATCCTTGTGCTTGTGTTGGAAAGAAAAAGTGCTTGTTATGGTGTGTCATGTTTAGTACTATGTTCATATAGGACTTGTTGACGCAATCTTCTAGTTTATGTAATCTTGATATGAACATTTTATGTTGAAGAAGTGCATGTTGTTTACTTTAATCAACTTGAGGTGGGTTATGTGTTGATTCGCGCAATCTTTCCAACTAGTTGTTGATTTAGCCAACCAGGAAGCTAGTTCAATCTTTATTAAACATTGACGTATTCATAGCACGTGAGCTTCATTGCATGAGTTTAGGTGGTTAGTTTGTATAATTCATTCTAACTTTCCAAAAAGTCATTTGATTAGATGTCTTTGACGAGAGTTTAGTCAGCATACGTATCGTGTACTTGCCATGTATCTATAGTTGTTGTTGGATGTCTACTAAATGGATTCGAGACCGAAGTGATATTCCTTCCTTGATTGTTTGACTTGTGTTCTTAGTTTAGTTTTATATTCTTGCATGTTAGTTTAATCAAAAATCAACTTAAACATCTTTTACCCTTACTTGATTGGATTTTAGTTCCGGTTTATTATCGCATTACACCGTGTCCACGGATTGATATCCGGTTCTTACCTTTACTATATTGCTATCCGACAGCTACACTTGCCAAATGTGTATGTGATTAGTCTTTGGTGAAAACCCTTTTTAAAACTCAAATTGTGTGAAAAATACTTATAAAAATATATATACACTTCAAACACATCAAGTTTTTGGCGCCGTTGCTGGGGATACTGTGTGTGCGAGAACGATTGGAATTATTATTTAGTCATTTAGTATATATTTGTGTATATCTTGGTAAATAATTTTTCTTTATTAAATTTTATTTTAATTTAAAATTTTATTTTATCATTATCATCTTATGTTTTTGTATAGTTTTTTGATATGTTTTTTATTTTTATTTTCTGTTTCATTTTTATCTGGTACCCGTGATCGTTTTGTTTGAGTGTTCTTTGCAGTGATTTTCATGGATCGCGACTATGTGAGTTACAGTGACAAGTCGCCGTTAGATCTGTGGGGTTACCACGAGGAAGATGTGCAAACGGATGGGTTCACCAACGAACCAATGACTATGGTGACACCCGATCCTCCGTTGTGCACCGAGGAGAGCCGGACCACGATTTATCATGATCACAATTCGTCATACGAGTCATCCGAGCAGCGGGAGGGGGCGAGAGAGTTCACGGACCAACCGACTTGGAAGGCGCGACATCGGTCCACAAAGCACGGCAAGTCAACACTATCTTGCTGGGATGATCGCCTCCTTCACTACATCATGTACCTCAGGTTCGGTTCGGGCAAATACAAATGTTGGTGGCACGACCCGTCACTTCGTCTTTGCATTTACTATTGGTTGTCACTAGCCGGTGGTAAATGCACTAAACCAAACGGGTCGGATGGGTATTCAAGAATCATAGGCCACCCGTTTGTTGGTTTGCCCCATCATTTGTCCTAATTGACGCGCATTAGGACACGAGTCTAGTTAACGACTCGTTAATAAACTTAGAATGTTCGGTTTTCATCCGTTAGTTGTATTTGTTCGTTTTTATCTTCCAAATTATTTTCCTATTTTCCTTCTTATTTTTCTAGGATTTTACAGTTTATTTTTGAGTTTAGGTTATCGGGATGTGTTTTTTGATCGAGCGGATTTGGGATAGAGATTGGGATGTCTCAGGTATGTCTTCTGAATTTTTAGAAATTTTAGTTTGGAAGAATTGCAGTCGGGTTTGGTACAAGCTACATAAAAATTAGGGTTTTCTGTCTGCTGGGCAAGAGACACGGTCGTGCCTCCCTATGGGCGCGGTCGTGCCTCTAACCCTAGGCGCAGTCGTGCCTCAGTAATTGGGGGCGGTTTAAATTAATTTTCAACGACAGAATTCTCACCCCCCCAACGAAACCCCCTACTTGCGATTTTCTTCTCTTCCAGATTCCTTGTTTCCGTTTCTTCGATTTCAGGTACGCCCCCGCAATCCTAATCTCTTCGTTTTATGTTTAGGATTAGGATCATCATTTTGTGTTTGAATTTCTAGGGTTTTATAGATTTTCTTGTTTTGAACTTCATTTTAGTTGTAAATAAGTAGAACTTGTTAGTTTTAGCCCCCCGGGATGATGTTTTTGCAAAAGCCCCTTCATAAACAAGTAGAAAATGGTTAATTTTGAATTCTGAAAACCCTAAAATGGGTTGAGCACGGTCGCGCTCATGACCAGGCGTGGTCGTGCTCGGCTTTTGATATCCCAGGAGAGCTTGGCTTGGTCAAGCGCGGCCGTGCCTCTGATGAGCGCGGTCGTGCCTATTGGATTTTGCCTTAGCGCGGTTGTGCCCCGCACCTGGCGTGACCGTGTTGTCGAGTACTTGTGCCCGTGGTCGGCCACAGCGTGACCGTGGGCTGGACAATTGGCTTAGGCGCGGTCGTGCCCCTTCCTAGGCGCGACTGTGCCCCTTCCTAGGCACGACTGTGCCCCTTCATAACTTAGGTCAGAAACTTCATAAATTCAGTATAGCGTCTTCATAACTGTTCTGATTTCATTTTTGTTGTCTTGCAGATGGCAGGGAACCGAAATCACCCATAATTGGAGTTCGATCTCAACGAGTAGGAGTTCGAGGCTCGTTTGGAGGTCCTGTGGCCCCGTCGGGGTCGGATTTTGGCCACTTGTCGTTTGGAGCCGTCTGTTATCGACGCCATCAGTCAAACGGACCGATGGAACGACCTTGTGACCGCCCCTTGGCGCCGTTTGTTACGATTTCACGTCGTTCAGTATGTCGAGCTCGTGATGGAGTTCTTTTCTACATATGAGTTTGACTATCCGTATGACGATTTGGAGCGACCCGAGATGATTAGGTTTAGGCTAGGAGGGGAGTGGCGAGTGATGTCGGTTGCCGTGTTCGGGAGATTGTTGGGATTATACATGAGACATGAGATCCCCATTGAGTTGTTCACCGATGGTATCACCGAGTTCCAGACAGGGGAGGACAAGGATCAGTTCTGGCACGAGTTTGGATTTGGGATGTATGATCCGAGTTTGACCAAGGCTTCGAGCCTTCGGGATCCTCTGCACCGTGTTCTTCATCTCTGCATCATTTATTCTATATATTGGGAGAGGTCAGGGGGAGACAGTAGTGAACCTGAGGGAGCTTTTTTACCTTTATTGCCTTGCACGCCCGTGCAATTGTAATCTTGCGCACTGTATTGCGGGGTACTTGGTTAATAGTTCAGGGCGCGAGGTTACCAGCGCCATCTGTGGAGGTCACTTTGTGACCAAGCTTGCGAGGCATTTCTAGCTGTTGACAAACGAGTTCGTTGGAGATTTGACCCCGGTGGCCGAGACCGCAGTGATGACCGTGCAGACATTGAGGAATATGAACGTGGCTCGTCACGCACATGGAGGAGTTAGATTGATTGATAGATGGGTCGGGTCTGGGATCCAGATCGTCCGGGTCCAGACCCCGACGTTGTTCAGGCCGAGGCAGAGGCCGTCGCAGGCGCTCACCAGGCACATGGAGATCAGCTGGAGCAGGAGCAGGAGCATCACGAGCACCATGTTGAGGATCCGATTGTTCCTCCGCCTCCTCCGCCGCCATCACCACCTCCGGTCGTCATCCCGCATGACATGTTCATGCGCTACTGGGCCTGGTAGTACGAGATCCAGTGCGCCGCTGCTGCTGCTGGCGGGGCACCATACGTGGTTCCCCTCCCATTCTTCATGCAGCCACAGCCACCACCGCACCATCAGTCACCACCACCTTCACCACCGCGCCATCAGTCACCACCACCATCACCACCAGCAGTAGGAGGCGAGGGAGGCGGAGCCGCCGACATCGACCTCGAGGGCATGCAGTGGGAGTAGTACCTCCCATTGCCTTTTGGTATCATTTTTGTGAGTTGTACTTGCTTCATGTTGTACAAAATCTTGTATCGCGCTTCGGCCTTTATGTTGTTCTATATTTTGTCGTACTTTGTTTCCATTGTACTTTTTGTAAATATTTATCTTTACCTTTCATGCTTATCTTTTTGGCTTGATGTTACTAATCCTGTTTGATGTGGTTAGTCTTGATTAGATCTTGGAATTGTGGAACTGCGTGGAACGCCATTTTTGTGGGTAGGCTTTGTACATTTGGCCGAGATCGACACGAGGGAAGTTTCAGTTCTCCCTTCACATTCCAATTGCATTCCATTTTGCTTTACATGTTTTTGTATACATTGAGGGCAATGTATGTTTCTAAAGTGTGGGGTTGGGTGTTTATTCTTCGCTTTACATTATTTTTTTTATTGTACATTGAGGGCAATGTACGATTCTAAGTGTAGGGTGAAAATTTATTCACGCGATGTTTGTTCTTTTGAGCATTTTATCACTTCATTTTTTGCAAAATCTTCCTTTATAATTTTTATTGGCACTAAATTAGTTTTATAAAATTAAAAAACACAAAAATATAATAAAAGTTAACCGTTTAGCATTCACAACTTTTAGTAAATAATAGATGTTAGAATTTTCGAAAGCAATTAAGATAGAAATTCCATCGAGTCAAACCCAATTTTTTGTGATAACCATGAGTTTTAGTGGGCTAAACGAATGAATTGCATGTAACCTTTTGCTTACACCCATTCCTTTCCGTTTTCGTGAGTTTATTTTTGAGCCTTGATAGCTTTAGACATTGTTTGCTCTCGTTTTTGCGGATTTGAGTGTGTCGGATATTTCATGCTTGTTAGAACTTGCTTTTAGTATACATTTCGAAATCATGAACATAAATATTGCATAAAAATGATTGAGGCATTAGGATAAACCACTTTGTTAGCCTTTTATTTTTATTTTTATTTTTCCCCTCATCCGAACACATCCACTAGTTAGCCACGTTGAGCCTATCCCATGTTTTTCTTTTATTACCCGCATTACACCGTCATTAAACTTTCATTAGCCTTTTTATTTATTTATTCTATTTTTCACCCGTGTTAGAAATCCGGTTGGCTAATGTTAATTTTATAGCTTTTATTTTGTTGTAATCTTCAAATTCTTGAGAAGTTTTTAGCTAAGGAAAGATGCATATTGACTTAGTTCCCTTCAAAAGAAAAGAAAAGAAATAGTGTAAAAAAATCATCAAAATTAGGTGAATTATAGCCGATTAGAGCAATTTTGTGAGCAAAGATGGAAAGAATTCGGTTATTAGCTTTTATCTATACGGAAGTATTAGTTAGTTTATTTTTCATATTAGAAGTTGTTTTAGTTTTTGAGTTTGCATAGCCGCCAGGTTTTTAGCCATTTAGCCGTTTTTAAATTCCACTTCCTTACCCTTAGTCATTGTCAAGTTACAACCCGTTTAAAGCCCTCTTGATTTGGGCTTTGTTTCATGTTAGTTGGTAGAGATTTGATCTTTTAGCAATCTTATAATTTTTGCATGATTCATTGTCTTGGCATTTGAGTATTCTATACATACTCCATTACTTGTATGATCATATATATTCCCGAGTGTGTGTGAACATTGTAAGAAGCATAAAGTTGCATGCTAATGATTTCCTATGCATATTCATTTGCTCATTCGATTGTTACTTCATTGGGCTCCTTGGGTTTCATTTAGTTAGTTTTGCATTTCTTGAAAATCTTGTCAAACCTTTATAAGTTTATTAATGCTTACGGTTTTCCAAATTGATCCATAGTGCCATTGGAAGTTTTGTTTTATTTTGATTTCTTGCTTGTGCTTGAGGACAAGTAATGTTCAAGTGTGGGGTTGTTTGATGTGCTTGAAATTACACATCTTTATTGCACAAAACTTCGCCCGTTTTATGATCAATTCCCGGTTATTCCCCAAGTTTAGACACTTATTTGCTTCATTTTCAGTTTTATAGGTTTTTGTGGAGCTATGTGAATAAAGGAGGATATTCCAGGAGTTTTCAAGGAAAATTAGGTTTTCTGAGTTGGAGGCACGGTCGCGCCCCTACCTGGCACAACCGCGCCCACATAGACACGGTCGCGCCCCGCATTGGCATGACCGCGCCAGCCAAGGCACGGTCGTGCCCAGAATTGGCACGACCGCGCCAACATAAGAATCCGAGCACAACCGTGCTCTTGCTTCCCCATGGTCGTGTGTAAACTCATGAGTCTGAAAGCCGTACTTCCTCGAAAAAAGAGAGCCAATGAAAACACATATGTCACACGACCGCGCCAAAAGGTGGCACGGTTGTGCCCCATGCTCAGGCACGGTCGTGCCCAGTGCCGTGGCACGGTTGTGACTCCTTGCTTTTATATATATCAGAAGTTTTCCCACATAAAGGAGTCTGGAGACCTGGAGAGTTGGAGCCCTGAGCACTGTTTTGTGCTCTGAATTTCCTTGTTTCTAGCCACATTTCAATCTTCTAGGAAGGACTACAACATCAAGAGGATCACCATACATCATCATCATCTAGCTTGGGGAAGTTAGTTTGATTCTTGGCATTTATTTATGAGTCTTGTAACTTTTCCTTGCTTTGTTCTTGTTCTTATGCTCACCATGAGCTAACTCTTGATATCACTTTGGTTTAGATGAAGTTTAGTAACGTTTGATAACATTTATGGATTTTTGGCATAGTTTATGTTAATGTTATAACAATGGCATGATTATTCTTCAATGATATTGTGTATTTGGGAGTTGATATTGTTTGCAAGACTTGTATATGTGTAGGCTTTGTATGTTGGAAAACCCATGGTTTATGCATGTATTCATTGATTAGTGTATGTATGTATGCTAGTTTATGGCTTTAGACTAGGAATGGTGGATGAAGTCTTGTTTATGGTTGAAAACTCTTGAATGTGCATCCTTGTGCTTGTTTTGGTGTGTCATGTTTAGTACTATGTTTATCTAGGACTTGTTGACGCAATCTTCTAGTTTATGTAATCTTGATATGAACATTGTATGTTGAAGAAGTGCATGCTGTTGTTTACTTTAATTAACTTGAGGTGGGTTATGTGTTGATTCGTGTAATCTTTCCAACTAGTTGTTGATTTAGCCAACCAGGAAGCTAGTTCAATCTTTATTAAACATTGACATATTCATAGCACGTGAGCTTCATTGCATGAGTTTAGGTGGTTAGTTTGTATAATTCATTCTAACTTTTCGAAAAGTCATTTGATTAGATGTCTTTGACGAGAGTTTAGTCAGCATACGTATCGTGTACTTGCCATGTATCTATAGTTGTTGTTGGATGTCTACTAAATGTATTCGAGACCGAAGTGATATTCCTTCCTTGATTGTTTGACTTGTGTTCTTAGTTTAGTTTTATATTCTTGCATGTTAGTTTAATCAAAAATCAACTTAAACATCTTTTACCCTTACTTGATTGGATTTTAGTTCCAGTTTATTATCGCATTCCACCGTGTCCACGGATTGATATCCGGTTCTTACCTTTACTATATTGATATCCGACGGGTACACTTGCGCGATGTGTGTGTGATTAGTCTTTGGTGAAACCTCTTTTTAAAACTCAAATTATGTGAAAAATACTTATAAAAATATATATACACTTCAAACACATCAGATAACCAAATTCAAAGGAAGAAAGAATTATGAATTGTTGAAAGTGAATGAACAGCTATGATGTTAAAAGACACAAGGACTAAAATAAGACGGCTTCAAAAGTTATCCTCATGAGAATAGGAAGTTGAGCATACCTATGCCTGATAGGAAATAAAGGAACATAATAATTCGCAAGAACATCGATAAAGGAAACTATTAAAATGGTATGTACTAAAGGAATATAATATACAAGTGACGAGGACGGAGATGGACTTACATATAAGAAATAAGTTGTCAGCTATATTCTTTTCAAAATTCAAAAGTTTTCACTACATGAAGATGTCTGTCTAGAGAAAGTTGGAAACTTATTAGTGATCATGAAAAGATTTGCAAAGTCTTTTACGTATCGTGGACACTTGTAGAAACTTAAGTGCTGCTCTTAATCCACAAAATAGACAAACAAAGTGAATACACTATCTAAATCTTAAGAAATAGTAACTTTGTTATATTAACATCAACGTGTAGTGATACCAAGAGCATATTAGCAATTCGATTGTATTCTGAACATACTTTAGTTAGATTGTTGCCTTGAGAACTGTAAACCAAACCATAGACATTAGTTACTAATGAACCATTCTAGGAAGAACTTGCTAATCACGTACTCTATAAACTAAAATGCGGATTATTCTACTAATTAACGGTCTAACTGAGATGATTGTGAGGAAACTCAATAGTATTGTTCCGATCTAGAGTTATAAGAGATTTGAAGGTGTACGTCAAACCACGAGTTTTGAGTTCTACCTACATCAAATTAGAGTATGCCATCAAGAGATCATCTGACTGTAGTAAGCAAACTTAATCAATACCTAATCATAAACCGTTATGCTAAGTCAAGTGCAAGCATGCTTAACATTAGGCATGGCCGCGTGTGACACCTCAAGCAAGTATCGCATCGACTACGGATTCAAAAGATGCTGAGTTCATAAGGCATAATCCACCTTGGAAACCACCAACACATTTTGAGAAGGATGGTTGTGATGGGATAAGAACTCTACATTGTTGATTAATTTGAGTGTGCCACCGCACTCACTCCTTTGACAATAATAGGAAATGCTAATACCGACAATACATAATGAACAAAAACATGTACAGGAACTCAAAGGAATGAACCGGAGGATGGATACACTAATCAAATGATGTTGTTGATGCCTTGAATAGAAAAGAGTGAGTCAAACCAACTCGAGTACGAATAGATGTACAAATGAGTTTTAATTGAAGTCAAAGATGCTCAACAACAAACACTGAAAGAAGAGAATCGTTCAAATAAAGAGATAAAAGAATGGAAAAACAGATTGTTGGAAAAGAAGTCAATTAATGCTTACGTTAAGAGATGCTTAGCATATCTTCAGGATAAATTAGAACACCGGAAACCGTTTGGGTTAGTTACGACAATAAGAAATACTAGTTTGAAAATGAAACAATGTAACTTCGTCACAAAGCTTCCTAAAATTCAGAAATGGTATGATGCATTATAAGTAATAGTCAATCAATTGACTAAGTTAGCCCATTTCATATCAATGAATGAAAGCAGTTCAATAGAAAGGTTCATTGAGTGCCACTCTCCATTGTGTCTGCCAGGGATAGTCGTTATATATCCAGATTCTGGACTAGCTTCTAGAAAGGATTAGGCATGTGTCTCAACTTGAGTACGGCTTATCACCATCAAACAGACGGACAAGCTGAACAAACCATTTATACACTTGAAAACATGCTTAGGGCATGTGTTATTTTAGTAGAAGTTGGGATGGACATCTTCCATTAGTCGAATTTGCTTATAATAATAGTTATCATTCCAGTATCGGGTTTGCGCCTTTTGAGGCAATGGAACAAAGTATATGACCCCAATCTATTAGACTGAAAGTAAAAGAAAACAAACTATTTGGACCTGAAATTGTATTAAAAACAACTGAAAAGATTGTTCAGATAAAACAAAGGCTCAAGGCTGCCTGTGATCGACAGGAAAGCTATGCTGATAAGCGAAGACGACTGCGGGAATTTCAAGTCAGAGACTTCATTATGTTGAAAGTTTCGCCATGGAAAGGCATTGTTCGTTTTGGAAAACGAGGAAGGCTTAGCCCTAAGTACATTGGATTGTTCAAGATAATTACAAGAAGCGGGGCTAAGGCATATAAGTTAGAATTACCAAAAACATTAAAAGGAATTCACAACATATTTCATGTGTCCAATCTACAAAAATGTTTGACAGACCCAAGTCAGGCTATATCATTGTATGATATGGAAGTGGATGATAAGTTGTATTTTAAATAACAACCGATTAAAATTTTGGATACTCAGGATAGGAAGCTAAGGAAACAGGTTATGCCACTAGTATTAGTACAGTGGCAAGGACACAAAGGACCAAATAAGACATGGGAATTAGCCGGTGAAATGAAAGAAAAATGCCCACATCGGTTCATTTAATCTCGAGGACGAGATTAAAATAAGGTGGGGAGAATGTAACGCCCGTCAAGATTTTCGTAGCCAAAAAAATTAAGACCATGGCATTGGTGACGGACTGTCACCATTTTGTAACGGTCCGTTACACAGCTATTAAGCCGGAGGCTAACACGTGGCTATTGACTCATCACCAATGGGGCGATAACGAACCGTCATCATTTCGTAACGGTCTGTTACGCCGCTAACAGCCAGAAGTTGACAATGTGAGCTGAGATCGACGCGTGTAAGGTAACTTTGGCACATATATGATGACTCGTTGCCACTAGAACATAACAGATCGTCACCATACTGTAACAGTCTGTTACGGGTCCTAAAGTCCTCCTATAAATAGGGCTTGTGGAATTCATTTTAAACATCCACATTCCTTAAATTCTCCCTCTATAATCCAACACCCGATACTCTTTCACGACTCTCTTATAACACTTAATAACGATGTGAGATTCCGAGCAATTGCCATGCTAGAATTGTCTCTCAATAGGATCGTATGGATACTAGAGCTGGTGCCGATTTTAGTTAATTGAGGATTATAAACACTTAAAATATAAGGTGAGTTTTATGAAGCCCTTGTTTTAAATGCTTTTGAAATACATTTTAGGATGGAATATATGCTTGAGAACTGTTTTCAAAGGCAAAGGTTTGGGATGATAAATCCTTGTGAGTTCTTGAGGCCATCTTTAAATGTTTTGATGTTTTAGGGCGGACATACATGTTATTAAACTGATTTCGATAATGTGAGTTCCATACGCCTTTTTTCAAATGTTTTGGGCTCATTGGCATATTATCAAACGATTTCACGTGAATTCTATGACTATGTCATTTTTCTATAAATTTTGGGCTAGAATGCACGTTTGAAATGGTTTTCAAATACAAAGATTTTGAATTGCAAATCCTTGTGAATATGCAAAATGAAATGTTTGATATGGCACATCATTGTGAGTTCTTTTGAATATGGTTTTAAACTGAGATGTGTATATCTTGTTTAAATAAATGTATTTAAACACATAATGAAAATGTCATGTAGGATCGTAAAATTACAAGATGGTTCTGTTCTTAGTTGAGATTGACGGAAACAATAACAACTACACAATTACAATCGAGTACACAGAAAGAATACTAATAAGAACACTTTTGTATTAATCTTTTGTGGATCAACGATTACAAATGAAAAACTCTAATTTCGAAAGCATAAAAAGCACACTTACAATGAAGTGTTTACACAGTATTTATACTAACTTAGAATCAAGACAGACCCTTGATTCTAAGGATCAGATCAAACACAGACCGTTGATCTTTTACAAAAGCTAATAATACACGTTAAAGCTAAACTAGCTAACTTTATTGAAGCGTTTACTTTATTCATCATTGTTTGCATGCTCGGGGAAGAGCATTGTCGTCCATCATTGGTTACACCATTGAGGTTCCTTCTGCTTTGAGTGTGTCAGTTGCTTTTGCAGAAAGTTGTCAGTGACGCTTGGCATGGATAGTCAGCTGCAACGATTTGTCTTCAAGGGACATAGCTATCAGCAGCAAGAATGAGAATAATGCTGCTGATAAGCCTATCAGCAGCAACAAGTGCTGAATGCTGCTGATAAGCCTATCAGCAGCCATATGTGTTGAATGCTGCTGATAAGCCTATCAGCAGCCATATGTGTTGAATGCTGCTGATAAGCCTATCAGCAGCATTTGTACTTAGAATAATTTGGTAGCAATCAGTCTTTGGTTCTACAAACTCCCCCTAGACTGATGCAACCAAAATTCTTCTAATTACTTTGCTGCTGAAGCTTTTGCATGTGGCTGACTATCCTTTCAACCTCATAGCCTCTTGGATCCTTGCTGGGATTGTTCAGTGGAAGTGCAGACAGAGTCTTGATGTCTTTATTTGGCATTTTGTAGATTGTTTTGCTTGAACATCTCATCTTCTGCTTTCTTACATCAGTTAAGGTGAACTCGTCCAGATCAGCATTATAGGACCAACTTACAAATGGAGAGTGGGACTTGAGTGGTTTGATGTCAATGATCACATCTTTGCTAGGGTTGAAGTTGTGTTTGATTGCTAGCACAAGAAGTTTCCCACTCTCATTTGCAGGCTCATGAGCTTCACCTAGCTCCAGAATTCTGCCAAGATCTGAATCTGGCAATTGCATAATTTCATCAACAGATCTGTAGTTAGATCTTCTTCTTTCAGTTCTCCCCCTGAAGATCTCAAACCTTTGATCCTGTGGATTATAGACCCAATCAACTATGTCTCTTGAGTCTTCTGGTTTAGGTGTGGGTTTGGATTTCTTCAAGGGAGGCTGTTGATGAGTGGGGGCTGGGTGAGATGGTTTGGACTTTTTGGGTGGAGGAGTGGAAGTTTTGGGGAGGAGAGTGGAAGGTTGTTGGACTGAGGAAGAGGTAGGTGAGGGAGAAGGCTTGGGTTTCTTTGATTCTGTTTCTCCTTCTTCCTGAATAGGTACCCTTTTCTTGGATCCCTTCTTGCCCACTCTTTCTTCCTCGTCCTTCTTGACTTTGAAGTAGAGGGCTTGCAGGTTCATGAAGTTCATAGGACCTAGCCTCTTTCCATTCTCTCCTCTAGCCTTAAGGGAGTCAATCATGACCTTCCTTTCTTCATGGGTCCGTTTATTAAAGGCAATGGTCTTTTTGGACTGTTGTTTGGCTTTTTCTTCTTCTTCAGCCTTTTTCTTCTTTGCCAACTGACCTTGCTGACCCATGAAGGCTCTGTAGACTTCTTTAGTTGATAGTTTCTCAAGGTAGTCTGCATCCTCACCTTGAGAGACTAGAGTTTTTACCCACTCCTTCCTCATTTCTTTAGCTAGTTCATAATCGGTTATTCTGAACTTAGCTTCTTCTTTCTTCTTCTTCTCCAATTCTTCCTCTTCTCTATTGAATTGTTCCTGCAGTTGAAGAGCAAGAGCTGCATCTTCTTCAATCCGGTCAACTGCAGGAATCTTTCTTTTCAGTTCATCCAGCTGTTTAGCATACAGCTGGATGGTTTGTTCTCTTAGGAGAATGGCTGTTTTTCTTTCTTGAGCCTTTTTCATGTCAGCCATCTCCTCTTCTTCTCTTCTTCTTCTTTTCTCTTCCCTCTCTCTTTTCTCTTTTAGCAACCTCTCTTCATCTTCATCTGTCATAATTCCCTTTCCTTTGTTTACATAGGATGCCTCTGCTTCAGCTTCACTGATCACAACAGCAGATGATGATGCTGCTATTGGGATCTCTGCCTCAGCTTCATTGGAAATTTGGGATGTGAACATGGGAAGGTCATTGGCCTCGTTCGATTTGCACTCAGGACTTGTGACTTCTTTCAACATTTCTTTGATAGTTGATCTTAACCCATATGCTGCAGTGCAGATGTCTACTCGAGGGGAAGCTGAGTCAGCGTCAGTGTCAGAGTTTGACACATATACTGCCTCAGTAATTCTTCCTACTTGTTCAAGTTTGGCTCTGACAGAAGCTATCATTGCCTGGCTTTCAAGTGAGTTGACATTGCAGATGTTTGCCCTGAGTTGAAAGATCTTGTAGAGAAAGTCTGTAGGAAGTGACAAGATGTTCCTGGTGTTGATGGTGAGAGAGGAGCCGTTGCTTAGTAAGAAGGTGTGGTCAAGAGACTTAGTGCTTGTCCATCCCAGCACATCTAAGTCTTTGACAATGAAGGAGTACAGAAATCTTCTTAAGCAGCAAATTTCTTCGTTAGTGAGAAGACTGCTCCTTATAATGTCAAGTCTTCTAAGAGTCAGTCTTCTTTCTGCTGCTGCCGAAGATTCAGGATAAGCTACCCGTTTTGCTGTTTGTATTAGTCTTTGGAAGTGGGGTAGATTATCCTCCATCAAGTCATGGAACCTGCCAATGGCAAGTTCAGTTGAGAGATCTGATGAAGTGTTGATGCAGTTAGTTAAATGCAGTTGTAGGACTTGGAGGGCATTGAGAGAGTTCCAGTTTAGCTCTTTTACACCACTAAACTCCCATCCAATCCAAAATCTCTCAGCTGATCCATCATACCCCCAAGCTAGAATGGAGTCAAATTCTAGCTTCTGTGTTGTTTGAAGGAGTTGGGGGGTTATGGATTGACTTATGATGGCTGCTGCTTCAGGAAGGATGCTGAATGATGTATTTGTTTGTTCTGTGTCTTCAGCATCATTCAGCATTTCATCAACAGCCCTGACGACCAACTTCCAGTCTTCAGATGTCTCTTCTGCTTCGTTATCTGAGACTGGCAAGTCATGAATTTGTACAAAAGCCGGCTTGAATAGTGAGCTCTGAATTTCAACCTGTTCTTGAATCCAGTCGTCAAGACTGTCTGTGTCTTCCTCCATAGAGACCATCTCCCCCTTTTTGGTTGCATCAGTAGACAGGTAAGCATCAGTTTGGGTGCCTACTGATACAAAAGAGGGAGTGGCTAAAGTTGGGCATTGATGGGCTTCATGCATAGAGACTTGGTGTCTTAGTTTGGACACTTCAGCCTCTAGCATAGCCACCCTGGCCGTCAATTCCAAGTTATGAAGTTTCAGTCTGTCCTCATCCACAGATGTGGAATCCTTGGACCCAGATGGGGCCTTAGGCCTAGCCTCTTCATCCCCATCACCCGTGGTTTCTTGGCGCCTGGGATTCCTCTCAGTGAGGGGAGTTTCCAAGGAAACACCCTCACCATGAGTTACCGTGGTTGAGGTCTTAAAGATGTTGTCACTGTCCTCCTGGTCATTTGATGGACCAGCAGTAGTGACAGCCTCTTCCACATCCACTCTTTCATTACTCCTAGAGTGGACCTTTAAGGGTGAAGAACTTGGGTTGGGTGTTTCGGAAGCAAGACCAATCAGTACCTCCTTGATAGTGGTAGTTGGAGAAGGTACATCACTTTGGTCAGGTTCCTCAACACTTAAGTCCAAAGAAGATAGGAATGGCTCAAAGGGCTGTTCTATGGATCCAGGAAGTGATCCTAATCCTAATAGAGAGACTTCCGAAGGAGTCTCCCTGACAGTGTGGCTTTCCCTTATGATATTCTCACTAGAATGTTGTGATTCTAAGTGAGGGATGTTGGCTTGGGTTTGGGCCTTGGAGGCAAGAGAAGAAGGAGTTCTCTTGCCCCTCTTTCTTGTATATTTGGCTGAAACCGGGGCCCTGTGTTCCAGTTGAGCAATCAAACTGTGGGTGAGTAAAGTATGTGCCTGTGCATCCTCAGTAGAATGCACATGGGTTCGATCAAGGGAAGCAGCAGTTTGAGTTTGTGGCAGTGAGGTGGAGGGTGTGGGATCAGTATCAGCTGGGTTTGCTGAACTGTCACCCTAGGCACTTTACGTGTTCAACATTGTAGATAACAATGGAACATCGGCCCCTGAGAACTTTGATGAAACTGTTCTCATTCTTTGAAAAATGTTGTTCTTATGTCCCAGCATTATGTAGATTCTTGCAGTTTTTGAAAGATCTTGGTGCTCAATGTTGAACACTTCCTGCAAGAATCTTAGGTACGTGAAGAACTGTGATTTCACCCCTTCTTGAAGGTTGTATCTCAAACCTTCAAGAATGAGGTGGGAAAAATTGAAACCCGCCCCAGTTATCATACCGTGAATTGCCGACGCAAGTCCGGAGCTAAGTTGGTTCCATCCACTCCTCTTCTAGGATATGCATTGGAGAAGAGTGTGGCAGAGATAATTCCATTTGGGACCCATGAGTGCCTTTTCTATCGTATACTCTGTTTGATTCCTAGTGTACCCTATGGATACAAAGGTCCTCATGTATACGTCTCTTGGGTAAGAGATGGCGTCCCCTTCATCTTGAAGCTTGAGGTGTTGACGGTTGCTTCAGTGATAATCATCTCCTTGCCGTCTACTGTGCCTCTGATTTGGGGAGTGCCCTGGTCAGTAGAATACACGGCTGAGCTCCAAAAATCTTCCATGTGGGAAGTATAGATGGTTGGGTTGACTGTTAGGGCATGGTGGATTTTGGACCGACAAAGGAAGTTGATCATATCATCGAAACCTTTGGATTTCTTGCCCTTTATTAGGTATGCAGTGAGGTTGTGATATGGGGAAAACTTGTCGTTGGGGTTGTTTATGTCTGCGCCTGCCATTGTTATGGATTTGGAGGGAAGAGAGAAGGGTGTTTGAATGGTGATTAATTATTTAGGGCTTTGAATGCTGTGGGGACGGGAGAGAAAGTGATGGGAGATAGGTTTGAAATTGAATATGAAGAGGTTGTGGGAACGTTTGAGATTGTGATATAACGGCAGACGAAGAAAAAGCAACTTTACTTGTACAGTACAACCTGTTTCACTTTTCATTGTTACAGCTGTAAAGCACTCGAGCAGTCATGGTAAAGACTGAGAGTAGTTTTTACCTCGGGTAAAAGTTAATGTAGACTTGTTTTACCCATCAGCAGCAAATTTGGTTGCTGCCGATGGTGAGCTATCCGCTGCAAACTTGGTTGCTGCGGATAGTGAAGTCTTTCAGCAGCAGATTTGGGTGCTGCTGACTGTTGTATTCATTCCGCAGCAAAAAGGTTGCTGCTGACCGCCTTAAAGCTGTCCGCAGGAAACTTGTTCCTGCTGATAACTTAAAGCGATCAGTGGCAAAGGCTTTGCTGATGAAGATTTAAACCTGTCAGCAGCTGATGGGCAAAAATGCTGCTGACTTAAAACTTTTATTTACAACATAAGACATACATATTTACATCAAAGGATAGATGCACTCAACTGAACCGATGATGATGCTTGGTGGTTTCTTTGCCTTCCATTGTTGAGTTGGTGGTTTTCCAGCTTTCTTTGTCTTTTCAGCAGCAGACGTTGTATCTGATGATTTTACTTGAGCAGCTGCAGACTTTGTTGCTGTTGAAGGCTTTGCCTTGGATCTTGCCTTACCAGCAGTGGACATTTTTGCTGCTGATAGCTTTGCCTTATCAGCAGCAGATTTTGCTGCGGACTTTGTTAGCTTATCAGCAGCAGATTTGGTTGCTGCTGAAAGCTTCTGCTTCGTTTTCTTGGGCTTAACTGGACTAACAACCGATGTATGTTGATCCTTCTTTACCCTTTGTCTTTGAGGGGCTTGATGAAGAATCTGGTTGAAAGGGTTAAACTTACAGTTTGCAGCAAAGTGGTCTGATTCTCCACAGATGATTCAAGATTGTTGAGGTTTTGACAACTGCTCCCTTGGTGGAGAAAGAGATTTTCTGAATTGAGTTGTCTTAGCTTCAAAACTTCTTACCTGTTTATTCTTCTTTGTCTTCTCAAAAGCATGTTGCTTGAGGTTTCTTTGCTGCTGTAGGTAGTAGAAGCAGGTGCTGGTAGTGTGGTTATATTTTCCACAGACAGAACATTATTTTGCCAGTTTTTCTTTTGAAAGGTAGACATAGTCCTTTCTTTGGAACAGATCCTTGAAGTTCCATGGATGGGCTTTGTTATGTTCAAAGGTGGCTTCTTCTAGGGTCCTTTGAACATATGGAACCTTTTCTTCAGGTTTACAACATACATCAGATACCTTTCTCTTTGTGATTGGCATGAACTGAGGCTTGGAGTTTGTGGGTTCTGATGTCTGTCCCTTTTCTAGCTTTCTTCCATCTGGAGGATAGTTGATCTTGATCTGTTTGAATGGCACAAGGGCTATAACAGCTGGAAGAACAGTAGGAACTGCAACTCTATTCAGAACAGTTTTAGATGGGACTGCACTGGTTTCATCATGGTCTGAGTGAGTTGACTCAGATTCCGATGAGGTAGTGCAGTCTTCGATGAGAGGTTCATCCGTTGAAGGATCAAGGTTTCTGTTGGCCATATCAAGATTTGCCAGATTGAAGCTTGGTTCATGGATGGCAACATAGTCAGCAGGAGGAGGAACATCATTGTACTGATCATTGTTATACCCAAGTCCAGTTTTTACCTTCTCATGGACTTGAATATCTAAAAGTCTTTGTAACTTTTTGGAGGAAAATTCATATTTTTCAACATGAACTTTCTGTTCTGCCAGTTCAGCTCTGGTAGCTTTTAGTTTGACCAGTAGATCATCAATCTGAGTTTCAAGATTAGTTTGTTCGTGTTTTAGAGATGAAATCTCTTTCTTAAGGCAGTCAACCTTTTCTTTATAAGTATTTTCAACCTTTTTGAACTCAGATTTCATCTGATGAAACTCTTCATTTTGATCTATGAGGTTTTGGTTGTGCTTTCTATAACCCAAAACTTTATCAATACAGGCTTGAGAGCAAAGATGTTCTAATACCTGAGATGGTATCTCTGTAGTGTCTGCCATTAGAGCTTGATTGTTGACGGGCAGTTCTTCATATTGAGAGCTCCAGTCGAACTCAGAAGTTCCAACAGTTGCACATGCTGCAGTTTGAATTGAACTAGGACCCGAGTGCTCAGAATGGAGGGCAGAGGAGGTGGCGGTGGATGTTGAGGCTGTTTGGTAGCTTGAGCTTCTTTCTTTTTCCTGAATCATCTCTAGCTCATAGGTTTTTAGCATACCGAGGAGCTCAGTCATTTGGAGAGTCTTCAGATTCTCAGTTCTTCTAATGGACACCGTGTAGAGTGTCCAGCAGCTAGGTAAAGACCTGATGAACTTTTTGAGAATATCTTCATTCTCTAGCTTCACCTTTGAGCACTGCAGCTCCCCTACAAGATTGGTAAATCTGTTGTATGAAATAGTTAGAGACTCACCTTCCATCCATACGAAGTTTTCATACTGCTGCTTCAGGATGTCTTCAAGCCCGTTGCTTTGTGCCATTTTTGTTCTTGGTGACTTTTTGAAGGAGATAGAGTTTAGAATAGAACCAGAAGTGATTAAACAAGTGTTAGTTTGTTTAATCTTGAGCCAAAGCTCTGATACCACTTGTAGGATCGTAAAATTACAAGATGGTTCTGTTCTTAGTTGAGATTGGCGGAAACAATAACAACTACACAATTACAATCGAGTACACAGAAAGAATACTAATAAGAACACTTTTGTATTAATCTTTTGTGGATCAACGATTACAAATGAAAAACTCTAATTTCGAAAGCACAAAAAGCACACTTACAATGAAGTGTTTACACAGTATTTATACTAACTTAGAATCAAGACAGACCCTTGATTCTAAGGATCAGATCAAACACAGACCGTTGATCTTTTACAAAAGCTAATAATACACGTTAAAGCTAAACTAGCTAACTTTATTGAAGCGTTTACTTTATTCATCATTGTTTGCATGCTCGGGGAAGAGCATTGTCGTCCATCATTGGTTGCACCATTGAGGTTCCTTCTGCTTTGAGTGTGTCAGTTGCTTTTGCATAAAGTTGTCAGTGACGCTTGGCATGGATAGTCAGCTGCAACGATTTGTCTTCAAGGGACATAGCTATCAGCAACAAGAATGAGAATAATGCTGCTGATAAGCCTATCAGCAGCAACAAGTGCTGAATGCTGCTGATAAGCCTATCAGCAGCCATATGTGTTGAATGCTGCTGATAAGCCTATCAGCAGCATTTGTACTTAGAATAATTTGGTAGCAATCAGTCTTTGGTTCTACATGTCATGATGGAAATGTGAAGTTATTTGGATTGATAAAACTGACATGGCATGTTAATTTAAGTTATATGCGTATAGCTAACTTTTGGGAGGTGGCTATGCTCTGATCACACATATCCAAGTCCCAATTGTGAGTCCTGAAAGGACTGATCACCGTATTACGAGTCTCGAAAGGACTGATCGCTACGAGTGGACTTTTGATAGTGCTTTGACATGACCCCCACATTATCTTGAATTGTGAATTTGAATGTTACATGGTTTTATATGTTTAATTTTCAATCATTTCCAGGGCACTTGATTTGACTTGATTGACCTGATTGAAATTGTGTTTTGTGGTCCCTAGGTGACCTTTTTAGCTCTAAATGAACTCGTAGAGAGTTTTCCAAGGAAATATTGATTTGAAATGAATCATGAATGAAACCTAGAACTCACCAAGGAAAGCTGACTTGATTTAGTATGTATTTTAGGAATGTTATACCCTCTAGTGCGAGGACTTTGGTTTAAAGGCATTGGATGGCTATTTGGCAAGGCATGAATTTGGCATGAAGAATATTATTGAATATAGTTGTAAGTCTAGTTAATACTCTCGGTTAATGGGAACCATAAGACTTCTGCTGTATTTTTGTAACACAGCTACGTCTTTGTGTAAATCCAACTGTTCGTCTAGTCCCGGTTTTGGGGTGTGACAACTATTCGATATGTAATTCGTAGTTACATAAGGATTGAAACCCGTTACCTTTAGTGTATCAATATAACTCCTCATATAGCAATATGACTCCCCATATCCCGCGCTTGCTGTATAACTCTTCATACTGAAATGATCTAGGAAATAACTTTTCTATCCTTGCGTAAGCAACCTTATTGGTAGCCCATGCATGAACCAATCTTGTGTTCATAGGAAGCATTCGATGCTTCGTTTACGTAAAACGTTCTGTTAAGTCTTTTGAGACTCTCCATCTATCTTTATAGATGAGTGTTCCAAACTATACACATTCAATGTGGTTTGGAAAGCATTCTTCGTTCCAAGATCCATATCATGCATATTAGAATGTTATTTCATCGAGTATGTCAACTGCACACTCTTTTTCTTGAATGATGTTAGCTCCCACTTACCTCACATATTCCATATTTGGTAACTAATTTATCAAATAAGATCCAATATTCATATTATGTTAAGATACAGGTGTTACATATACCTTTATCTAACAGACGGTCTGCTACTAGATGTATTGTCCAATATGCATGTATTCAGAATCCATGCTAGTCTTTGATCATCTCATGATCAGTTAGCTGAAGAAAGATGTAAACTGACTTTATTAGAAAACTTCTTAATTTAGATATACTTAAAGGTATGTATGTTTCCAAAACATATTGGTCCTGACATGCAGTCTGTCAGAGAGTTCTCAACTCGACTATTATATCTTAACGTTAATGACTTGCAAGTTGTCAACTAGTTTCATAATCTAAAGAGTTTGCATTATGTTTGGATCTTGTTTTCGTGTTCTAAACAGGAACAATATGTGCTTCAAAAAACTCTTTATTTGATGATGATTCTAATCTTCTTTTGCCCAAGGATTCTAAGCTTCTAGAACTTTTCTAGTTTATCTGTAGCTACTTTAAGCTGTCGGAGATCTTATGAGAAGGACTGTACTTCTCATAGATAGTAGAATCCTTTCACTAAGAAACCGTAATGTAGTAAGGATCTTTACATCTCTATGTATGCATCCTTGATCGCGCGTCGAATGCTAATAAAAAATATAATTAAAAACTGATCCTTAGCTACTTAGACTGTAGTACGGAAAGTAAGGTTGTCGAACCCACAAGGAATTCGTGGAGAATACTATTTAATGATTACTTAACAAAAACGCAGACACTACTAGACTTTGATTACTGACTTGGAAAACAATTGCTAAAGCAACAAACTTTAATTGAATTAAAAGTGATTAGGAGAAAACGGATCGCTCCCGGGTTCAGATTACACGCGTTAATGATAAAACCGGATAGAAACTTGTTGAACTCCACATAGACATGGATTGCAAAACAACAATTATTGATAAATACATAAAAGCCGGAATATTTGACCGTGCTGATTAACGATTATAAAACCGAATAATTTACACATGTTGAATAACTAGCTACTTAACTACCAATTTTAGAACATAAAACCTAATGAAATCAATGGTTCACGATTAAACAACCGAGTAACTGATGAAAACACTAAATCCCAAGAACCAAATTGTTTAATCAATAAAGGAAAAACAAAAGCATGCAATTAATCATAAGATTGAATCACAAACTAATACAACAAAGTTTAAACCCAGAAAAATCACAAAACATAAGCAATCCTACACCCGGGAACAACCACTAGTGATTTAGCTACGCATAAACATGATTGTACCTTCAAAACTCAATTCAGACAAACAAAACATCAACGAACGAATTAGAAAGCTTCCAAAAACTGAAGATCGCCCAAAAATCGTCCAAGAAGCTCCTGAGAATGAATGATGATGGCCTCTAGGGTTACACCTTGAATATATGGGATAAATCACAAAATCCCTAAGTTTTGTCACTTTTGGCGTAGGCAACGCCGATTTGGCGTAGGCAACGCCAACTTCCAAACTCCTACGCTCTATCCACTAATCAACGTCAAGACAAACGCCAAACATGCATTCAGCGTAAGCTACGCCAGGGCTGGCGTCCTCATTTCTTCTTCTTTTGCTCCCTTTTCACTTGTGCACTCTCTATCTTGCTTGTTACTTCTAGCCGCTGTTTTAACACCATATACGCTCCTGATTCTCAACTTTCCTGTAAATGATACATAACTCAACAGTCACTATGTTCCACATTCAAATATGAACAATTATATATTATTAAGCACATTAAAACGCAACCATTCATCTCTACATCACATTCCCACACTTATCATTTGCTTGCCCTCAAGCAAAGCTCGCTCGTTCTTTTCCAACCATCATTAAAAATTACACTTCACAATCCCTTACCTGTTCTCAGCTAAGGTCTAAAGTCATACTCAACTCACACTCTCTTTTGTGTCCCTCTCATTCACTTTGGACCGAGGGGAGCACTTATTAGTAGTACCTGCTTTGGAGCATTTAACTTTACTACAATATGTAAAATAATTTGAAAGAATGTCTAAGTTAAACTCACGGTTTCCAAATGTCATGTTTACCGCGTTGTCTCTGAAGTTGATCTGAGCATTGGCAGTTGCCAAAAATGGTCTTCCAAGGATGACCCTCGTTTGCTTCTTCTGTTTAGTCGGTGAGTAATCAAGAACCATAAAATCTTCGGGGTAATAGAATTCCCCAACCTGCACAGCAACTCCTCTAAGCATACCCCGACAACGGTTCCGTGTCAAATCGGCTAACACCACGGTGGTGTCAACATGTTGTAGAGGACCAAAGTCAGACTGGTCATACAAGCTTCCCGATAGTATGCTGACACTTGATCCATAATCCAACAAGGCTTGATCAATCTCCAATCCCCCAACTTTAACTGGGATAGTGGGTTCTCCTTGCTCACTTTCATCATCCGAATCCTTCTCTTCACCGTCTTGGTGGGTACTCACCGCGCTAACATATGCATTCTTTGAACTTGAACCTTGGTGTTGTGGGTTGACTTGAGTGCTACTTGGTAGCTTGCCCATGTCCCATCTTGACTTCTCTTCTGCCAACTGCCCTACTTGCTTGGCTAAAGTACTCACCGTCTTATCCCGGACCTCATTATCCTTCTTCAACTCCTTTATTGCATCCATATGGGCATTGAATTGATTGCCCCCCAACTCATCACCACCTGCAGTTCCACTCTGTTGATTTTGCTGTTGATAATTCCTTGAATAACCTTGCTGACCCCCTTGTTGATAACCACCTTGACTATTTGGACCTCTTTAATAGCCTTGATTGTACCCCTGTTGTCGGTTTTGGTACTGTTGTTGTTGTGGTTGTCCTCCCCCCTGCGCATTAATACCTTGAAAGTTAGGATTCAATTGATTAGAAGCATTACCATACCAAAGGTTAGGGTGGTTTCTGAGTCCAGCATAATAGTGGGTCACATTCATATCTTGCTGCCTCCACTCGCCACCAAGTTGGTTCACCTCTTCGCCCTTCCCCAACTCCCTTGGGCAGTTTGCCAAGGTGTGGCCTAACTTATCACATCCATCACAAACCGGATATGTTTGTGACACATTTGCCACCTCTTTACCCCCTGACCTACCAAGCCGTGCCATCTGGATTTCCATGGCATCCAACCTCTTCTGAGTCTCATAATCAACTGACTTAGCAGATGCACCCGTCTTTGTCCTCCTGCTTGCATGATCTTGCCTCTTAGATGTCGTACACATCCTCTCTAATATAGCCCAGTCATCATCCTCTTGATAGAAAATAAGGTGCCATTGCTTGTTGAGTTCACATCCCTTACATCCTCAGGTAGTAACCCGTCATAGAAAGCCTGAATCAACTCCCACTTCTCAATACCGTGACATGGGCAGTTTCTCAGCAGCTCTTTGAATCTCTTAAATGCCTCATAGAAAGGCTCACCCGATTGTTGCCTGAAGTCTCTGATTACAGCTCGAGCCTCATTGGTTTTATGAGGTGGAAAGTACTCATCCAGGAATTGTTATTGTAGCTCTGCCCAGTTGGCGATGCTAGCATACGGTAGAAAAATAAACCATTGTTTTGCTCGGTCTTTTAGTGAGAAATGGAAAAGCACCAGTTTCACCTCGTTTGTAGTGAATCCCTGACCACCTATGGTCCCACATGTGGCCTCATACTCTGAAAGATGTGAATAGGGCTCCTTAGTGGCTCTCCCAAAGAAGTGTGGGAGGATCCCCAAACATCCCGGTCGGATCTCAAATGCGTTCCCCCTTCGAACTGGTGGAATAACTGGGGAAACATTCAAGGCTAAAGCAGGGCGGAAGTGACTATCCACCCCTTGGTCATGCCTGGCTGGGTTTCTGTTTCTTGGAAATTATTCTCTAAAGTTAGAATGGTTCCCTTGCGGTTGCCTATACCAGTTCTCTCTATCCAAATTGCCCTAATTACCCTGTCGGTTATTTCCCCGTTGGTACCCATACTCTACCCTTGGTGGTGGTTGCACCCAACCATCAACTCCATCACGTCTCTGATTTTTTGGAGGGAATGCCTCCTTATGGTTCATGTCATACCACTATTCTTCTTCATTCCATTCCTCATGTTGAGAACCATGTTGTGGATGATGACTGTGTCCCGGTGACAACAGCTCATCATCACCGTACTTTGAGTAGTTTGGAAGGCTGTTTTGGGGTTGATATGACCGTTACGAAATAGTGGTTGTGGCGGAGGTTGTTGGTTGGGTGGTGGTTGATTTAGTGGTGGTTGTTGGGGTGGTGGTGGACCTTGGTTTTGTGGTTGGTTTGGAAATAGAAGATCTGGAAGTGGTGGAATAGGTGGGATCTGTCCCCCACCTTGATTAAGATCTGGATTAGCTGGTTGTCCTTCCGACATCCTTATAGTCGGACTGTCGAGCTTCTCAAGAATAGTTTGAACTGTACCCTGAAGTTTCCGGTTGGCTTTTGCAGTTTTCTCTATCTCTGGATCAAACAATAATGGAGATTTTCTGTCTAAACGCCTAGTATGCATAATCCAGTGAACTGCACAAGTAACACACGATTAGTAGTACCGCACTAAACAAAATAAATCAAAAATAGCACTTTGCACACAAATTCCCCGACAACGGCGCCATTTTGATCGCGTGTCGAATGCTAATAAAAAATATAATTAAAAACTGATCCTTAGCTACTTAGACTGTAGTACGGAAAGTAAGGTTGTCGAACCCACAAGGAATTTGTGGAGAATACTATTTAATGATTACTTAACAAAAACGCAGACACTGTTAGACTTTGATTACTGACTTGGAAAAAAATTGCTAAAGCAACAAATTTTAATTGAATTAAAAGTGATTAGGAGAAAACGGATCACTCCCGGATTCAGATTACACGCGTTAATGATAAAACCGGATAGAAACATAGACATGGATTGCAAAACACCAATTATTGATAAATAGATAAAAGCCGGAATATTTGACCGTTCTGATTAACGATTATAAAACCGAATAATTGACACCTGTTGAATAACTAGCTACTTAAATACCAATTTTAGAACATAAAACCTGATGAAATCAATGGTTCACGATTAAACAACCGAGTAACTGATGAAAACACCAAATCGTAAGAACCAAATCGTTTAATCAATAAAGGAAAAACAAAAGCATGCAATTAATCATACGATTGAATCACAAACTAATCCAACAAGGTTTAAACCTAGAAAAATCACAAAACATAAGCAATCCTACATCGGAGAACAACCACGAGTGATTTAGCTACGCATAAACATGATTGTACCTTCAAAACTCAATTCAGACAAACAAAACATCAACGAACGAATTAGAAAGCTTCTAAACACTCAAGATCGCCCAAAAATCGTCCAAGAAGCTCCTGAGAATGAATGATGACGGCCTCTAGGGTTACACCTTGAATATATGGGAAAAATCACAAAATCCCTATGTTTTCTCACTTTTGGCGTAGGCAACGCCGATTCGGCGTAGGCAACGCCAACTTCCAAACTCCTACGCTCTATCCACTGATCAACGCCAACACAAACGCCAAACATGCATTCAGTGTAAGCTACGCCGGGGCTGGCGTAGGCTACACCAAGTCCTCATTTCTTCTTCTTTTGCTCCTTTTTTACTTGTGCACTCTCTATCTTGCTTGTTACTTCTAGCCGCTGTTTTAACACCATATACGCTCCTGATTCTCAACTTTCCTTCAAATGATACATAACTCAATAGTCACTATGTTCCACACTCAAATATAAACAATTACATATTATTAAGCACATTAAAACGCAACCATTCATCCCTACATCAATCCTTTTATTTAGTAGTTTGACAAAGAGGCTTTATATTAGAATTTTCCCAGAGCTTTGTGTTAATGCAATTTAGCAACTTGAAAGTAACCACTTTACTTTCTTTTGAGAAACTATTGATCTAATCAAATATATCTCGTCTTGTCCTGCTGGTCATACTTCATTAATTACTAGAAACATTTTCGAGTAATCTCATGTCTCCACATGTGTAACATCCCGTTTTTTTATAAATAACGCGGATTGTGTAATTGCACATTTTGTAGAGAATTAACGAGGACTTAGTGAGAATTTAACGGGGTTTGTTCTAAAACGCGAAAGAGGCAAAACGAGAGGGACCGGTTGCGCCAAGGATCGGAATCCGGCCCATGGAAAACCCTATATCACAGGTTTTAAATGAATACAATTGGCAAAACCATTTATACGAAATCGTTTGAAAAAAAACCATTTATACGAAATCCTTCGGCAAAAACCATTTGTATGAAATCCTTCGATAAAACCATTTGCACGAAATTGATTGACAAAATTGTTTGTACGGGTACTATTGGCAAAATATTCTGCTTGAAATTTACTGGCAAAACCATTGGTACGTATACCATTGGCAAAACCCTTTCCTCGAAACTGACTGTCAAAACCATTGGTACGTATACCATTGGCAAAACCTTTTGGTCGAAATTTACTTTATGCATATGATAAAAAAAACAAGTTAGCGGTTGATTCATCGAAGTCTAGCTAGCATATACGAATTATGTGATGCATAAGCCTATAACCAAACCTTTAACGAATTCTCGAATTTTCCCCCAGCCCATTGTACCTTTAAACAATGAGAACAACATGACCTAATATGCAATCATTTGACCCTGCTGGTCGTGGTTAGCGCGACTAACCATGATTGGGGGTGTCAACCCAAATAATACTATTCATATCGATCTACGGCTACGTCCATATCTAATGGTTATAGTTCAAAATACCGATGACTTTTAGGTGTAACTCATGTACACAAAGGAATCAGATGCTTGTTTCTCATTTTCTAGTTATCATATAATTTGAATTCAACATGTTTTTCCCCCAAATATAGAAAACATTAAAAAGGGGCCGTGAAACTCAACTGCTGACGTGTCAGGAACAATAATTTCCTTCTGATAGCAATGGAAACCAATGTCCACATGATATGATAATCACGGGTTTACGTCCTACTCGAGTTCCACAATACCTGTAGGTACTTAAAGAGCTTTATGAACTAACCCTAATGTTATAAAGTAAATAAAGACTCGCGTCGAGTTATCACGTGTGCGGTTGAGCTCTGTTGATTCTTAAAGGTATTACCGGTTCATTATACGATGTCGGTTCAACGATCGGTAATATTAGATACTTAGATCGAGTCGGGATTCCCATCTCAAACATGTTTCAATAATTATGCTTAAAAATATTAGTTTGTCACGCACACAATGGTGCGTAACTACGTGCACGTATAAATAATAATAATTCTCGTTCGTACGTTTCTTAATGAAATGCATACAACTTTATGATTTACTATTACGATGACAAGTTTTCACATTTAATCAAAACGTATTCGTTTAAGTTTCTAAACATTCATGCATAAATTCAAAAGTTTTAACGATACATGTATGCATATATTTATTTTCGAAACTAGACATCGTACTATATAATAATCGTTGGATTCTTATATAAAATGTGAATATTTCTATACAAATACGTATTTGTAGGTATTTATATAAGTATATCTATTTGTTTAGATGGTACATTTATATCTATAAAAATTTAGTCGTATCAAAACTTGTTTATTCCGTCTAAACATTCGTTTAAATACCAATTAGCGGCATATCAATTAGTTATATATATATATATATATACGTACGTTTATACAAAATACTTAAAGTTTAAAAACATTTCAATCGTATTTATTTTGTATAAACCGTTTCATACCACAAGTATCATACGTGTCCTATATGTTCATATAGATCTAAATGAAGCATCTAATCTATAAATTTTATGCAACATATATTTGTTATTTGAATAATCTCAAATCACATATATTCGTATTAAGCTATAACCATCAACGATTTTTATGTTACGAATGTAATATAAATATTTATACAATCACGAGTAATATTTTATAATTGTACATATCGTTCGTTGATCGTATTCGAGATTCTCGTTTGACCAATTACACATTTACGAACTTATTTCCTCGTTTAAGGGTAATTATATGTTTTAGACGGAACGAACTCTTTTGTCAAAGATACGTAGCTCGTTAATATTGACTGTTAAGTTAATATATATTTCATTATTATTTTTACCGT
This sequence comes from Smallanthus sonchifolius, assembly GCA_023525975.1. Classification (NCBI taxonomy): domain Eukaryota; kingdom Viridiplantae; phylum Streptophyta; class Magnoliopsida; order Asterales; family Asteraceae; genus Smallanthus; species Smallanthus sonchifolius. Next base: position 41,266,069 of record CM042019.1, on the reverse strand, counting down.
TAATAAATCTTTTAAGCTCAACGTGATCTAACCGCTCGTACATTTATTCTCGCCTAAACAAATATAGTCATTTTAACGTGCGTTCTCGAGAATGAAACCCGGCCACCAAGTTACTAGATCAATACAGAAAACGATAGGTCTTTAAAACTACCCCAACATTTCAAAACGAACCTTTCAAGTTATAGATCGGGACGGTAGACAACTAATAATCCCAGATCCGTCCGTTTGGGCTTGCCGGAGAGTCGGGTTGGTATCGGAACCCTAATTCACTCGCCGGAATCCTTGAAATTGCCGGGAGTCAAACAAGATTGTGGGTAAACGACTAGTTAAAGAATCGAAACCTGGAATATTGTGGATTGGGTCAAGAGGGGAACATACCAGCACTAACTATCCATGTATGTTATTCGCCGGAAAACCGCGTTCGCTGGAATTTCGATCCAGCAGCCACAGTGACTCTTCCCTTTTTCCGACGCTGATTAGAGCACTAGGAGTCCTCGTCTCCCTCAAGTGTTCATGTTGTTGCTGCCCCCGTCAGGCGGTTGTTAGTTCTGAACCATAACGCCGTCGCCGCTTCACGGTTCAAAGACCACCATAGTCGCCGCCACGGGTTCGTTTGGGGTTTACCGGAGAACCGGGGTCACCTCGAATCCCACCTTACCTTCACCGTTATCTACCTTCGCCGTTTGCCTATCTCCGCCCCTAGACCTGAGCCGGAAAAACAGGAACGGCATACGTCGCTGTCACCGCCGCCATCGCTGCCCCTTCTCCGTTTCCAAGACCAGATCTGTCTACCTCCATTGTTGCTGTCGTTTCCACCACTGACCACCGCTACACCTTAGTCGCTTGAAGCCTTACTCACCACCGCCATCATCTGCCGTGGCTCCGCCGGAGAAGGAGCCAGCAGAGAGGCCCCCTCTCTCTAGATTTCTTTCTCTCTCTATGGTGTGCTAGGGTTTTGCAAAAAGGATAAGACTGAGGTGAAAATGGGGATAAGATGGTTTTTATATCTAGGGTTTTTAACATGTCTTACCCGTGTAACGAACTCGTCTCGTCCCGTTTCTGTGTTAGATTGTCCCGTGTTTTCCGCATAGTTTTTAAACGTGGATAATAAATAAGGTTAATTATAATATATGGTCATTATGATACTTCTATACGCGTTATTTTCCCGTGACGTTATTGCTAACTAACGCGTGTTTAACGCGACTCTTCGCGACGTGCGCGTATATTGCTTAAAATTGTCCGGTAATCTGTTAAAATAAATAGAAATAACAAATATTAATACTTGGTTGACCTAGACGTCGTCATGCAGTCTTTCCGATATCCATCGATTAACTGACGCGTTAACCTTTTAGTGACGCATCTTCTTTCAGAAGCTCTTAAAATCCCGTGACTACTTGCGTTCTGTTAATTTCTGTTATTATTTAATAACAATTAATAATAATAATAATAGGTATTTAGTAATAGCACATTACAGGTAACCAGATGTTAGTTACGCACTGGTATTTCTCGCAGTCGTGCGTTCAACGTCGTACAACTCAGGCATTAATTTCTGAATAATCGTCTGAAGTAAATATTAATAATTATTACTAATATTTAATATTAGTAATTAGGTATCGCGTTATGTGCCGGTTACTGCCTATGAACGTGTTAATTTATTTAACTGTACGTTGTAAGACTATAACCCTATGTATTTATAACACGTTATCTCGAATCATCCCGTGATCCGTCAACTAAGGTTACACATCAAGTTCGCGTATTGGGCCTACTACTGGGTCGGTAATGGGGCGAGCCCGTTTATGGTCAACGAACTGTCAAAGATTGTTGACCCTAATTCAGGGTTGTCACATGTAGGTCAAACCGAAATTCCATAATCTAAAGTGTCATCAGACCAAAAAAAATTGAAATATTGTTAAAAAACATTCAAATGTTTCAAACTAGGCAAATTTTAAAGAATGTAGATTAATCTACTCATTTCACTGTTACATGATCTTTAAAATTTTCGTGGCTTCAGTTCTTACTCACACTTTGCAACAACAATATGCGGAGTTAGTATGAATACTATATTCATATATCCTTGAGGAAAAATGATAGGTTCTACATACTTGGAGTTTCTGCAACATAGGTAGTGTACTCCTCCAGCTCAGATAAGTATACCGGGCAATTCCTCATCCAGTGACCAAAATCACCACAACAAAAACACTTTATGTTGTTATGGGAAACATTAGCAAAATGCCTTCCGGCAACAGCTTTGCCTTTGACTTTTGCTTTGCCCTAGCCAAAAGCATTGAACTTGTCCTGTACCCTCTCTTTGATCACCACTAGGAATAGTTTTGGATTTGGAAGAGCCATCTCTGCACCTTTCAACAACATTTGCAGTTCGGGCAGCGAACATTCCATCTCACTCAATAGATAGTTCTGAATAAAATCATCATATGAGTTAGGGAGAGAGCTTAAGATCAAATCCACAAGCATGCCATGTCTTACATCAAAATCCAATTCCTTGATTCGATCAATGTGGCCAACCATTTTCTGAAAATGCTGACTAACACTGCTACCTTCATCCATCTTGCATGAGGAAAAGTATTCATGTATCTCATACGTTCAATTCTTATCTGCTGTCAGAAATTTCCTTCAACTCTTTGATTGTATCAAATGCATTACCCGATTTCATGTTTCCCTTAAATACACGTTCAGTGGTTGCCATGATTAGTAATGCAACTTTCATTTGAAGAAAGTAGGAAAATGTGAGTACTCATAATTAAAATGAATAGAAAGTTTATAACAATTTAATTGTACTAGAATGTGAAGATTATGACAAGTTATGGTTCATGTAGGATCGTGAAAGTACAAGATGGTTCTGTTCTTAGTTGAAATTGGCGGAAACAATAGCAACTACACAAGTATAATCGAGTAAACAGAAAGAATACTTATAAGAACACTGTTGTATTAAGCTTTTGCAAATAAACGATTACAAATGAAAAACTCAATCAAAAAGCACACATACAATGAAGTGTTTACATAGTATTTATACTAACTTAAAATCAAGACAGACCCTTGATTCTAAGGATCAGATCTAACACAAACCGTTGATCTTTTGTATAAAGCTAACAATTACAAGTTTAGTCTAAACTAGCTAACTTTATTGAAGCGTCTTCTTTATACATTATTACTTGCATGCTTGGAGAAGAGCATTGTTGTAATATCCGGTATTTTTCCGACCTATCTTGTCCTAAAACCTTTGCACGTATTATTAATTCAAAACTTGAAATTTTATCAAAACTATTTTCTTGAATAATAAATATTGATTTAATGGATATATATTTAAGAAAAACGATAATACTCGAGGTATATATATATATATATATATATATATATTTAAGAGTATATACCTTATAAATAAATTATTAAAAACTTTATGAATTTATAATTATATAAATTTATAAACTTATTCTAAAACACTTAAACTTGTAAATCATAAATCTTAGAAATTATTTTATAAATGTATAAAATAATAAAAAGAAAATAAAACTTATGTAGTGTTTATAAAAATATAACATAATTATTTTTATAAAAAGTCCGGGGACTAAAACTGTCATTTATTGAAACTTATTTTAAACTTAAATCCATGTTTTAACTTAGAATGATAATAGTTGGAACTTCAGGGACCGTTCGTGTAATTTCATCAAACACCCGAGACCCAAACTGGTCCCAGGTTCGAAACCCGCCACCCACGGTTCTTCCCCCGATTTAGTAAAAAACGCGATTCCGTCCACATTCAATGAACCTCGGCCATCGCCTCACGCATGCGACCGTAACCCAAGAACCATCAATGCTCAAACTCGGCCCGAGACCCGCGCATTTTCAAATTCGAACTCGGCCGCTCCACCCGTCATCTTCCCACCTAACCGAGCATTAAACAATGAAATCGACTATAAAAACCTACCAGGACTCGTTAACGACACACCACTCAAGCTCTTTGAATTCTCAATTTCATCGTTAGAACCTGTAAGTGCTCGATTTGGGATCTGAGGACATCCGTACCTGTCTCGAACCCGATCTCCCTCATCCTAACACCAAATCAGGTAATTCATAGGTCCCTCGTCATCGTTTTCATGTGAGGATCAAAAGCCCTCTGTTTAAATTCATAAACAGAGGGTGATTCGATTAAATTTTTGGAAATTGAAAGCTAGGGTTCTTACGGATTAGGGGCAAGCTCGGGATCTTGTTTATGTATTTTATTTTCCAGTTATAACACTAACGAACCCGTAGTCGGGATGGTTAGTGTGCATGTGTGTGTTGGACCCGGGCAAGACCCGAGTTCGAATCCGGTTAAGCTGGGTCTTACCCTTTTGTTTTTTTAGCCACTTTCAAATAGTTTTGATTCTTTTAATAATTTCTATAAATTCTGTTAAATATTTATACACAAAAAAATGAGTTATTTTTACACTTTTACTTTCTGAAATCATTTTATTTAATTAAACTTGATTAAAACTTGTGATAAATGATGCTTTAAAAATAGTTACAAACATATAAAAATAATTCTAAATTTTATAAAACTTATACTTCCATCACAAATTATTTTATAAGAAAATCAGAAACTTTAATTGGCTAAATAGTAAATTTACTTTGTTAAGTTATTTATACATTTTTTTAAAACAGAAAACTTAAATAAACTTTTATAAAAATCAGAAAAGTTTATAAATTTATTTAACCAGAAACTTATAAATTTATAAAATTTATATAAACATAAATCTATTTGTTTATATAAAACAAGAGAAATAATTATACCTTATTTAATTCCAATATAATTATAAACTTATAAACTTTATAAAACTAAATGAAAACTTTAAACATTTATGAACTTGTAAACTTTATTTAAATACCTTGAGAAACTTTATTTAAAACATTTATAAATTTATATACAATTTGAATACTTATAAACTTATAACACAAACTTTATTTAAACACTTATAAACTTATAAATTAATAGAAACTCTATTTAAAACCTTATAAACTTATGGTTTTCTTTTAGACTTTAAAAAAATATATTTATAAACTTATAATTAAGATATAACCATTATAGGAAATTCTATTTAATATCTTATAAACTTATAAGTGTTATTATCTATTTAAACTTATTTATATTACGAGTTAATTTCTATTATAAATACTAAATACGTAGAAACTTAAATAAATCTTAAATGATTTGTGTGGATTAAATAAGTAATTGTTCTTGTAAATTATTATTTTATTTCAAACCAATAAACTTGTTACACTTTGAGGTCTTTCATCCAAAATCTCTATTGAAACTTGATTTAAAACTTTATAAACTCAATCCTTCCCGTCCCCCGTTTGGAACCCTAGTTAAACTGAGAATCCTAGGTCTTTTACCTTAGACATATAGAATCAAACTTGAAACTTTAGACTTGTATCCTTAGGCTTATTGTGAGGATATTCTCCCTCAAAGTCTTGCCACACTTACTCTTGTCGGATACTCTTCATCAATCCAAGTGAGTATATTTAGCCCCTTTTTCCTTTCTATGCTTTTGGGGTGAAACATGTTCAAAATTATTAAACTTATACAATTCTTGTAAAACTATGACTACGTGTTTATTCTTATGTTAAACTTGAGACTTGTATGCTTAGATTAAACTTAAAACTAGCATATTCATTAACTTTGATCAAGCCTATAGTAACAATGATAGATCTATTGTATTTGACCAATCCACCTTGATTGATTGACCCCTTCGGGGGGGAGCCCTTGGTGATTGTTACTGAATTAAACTTTAAACTTGAGACTTATAAGGGTAACCTGCGGGTTATGCCTAAACTTGGTTGGAGGGTTGATATGCACAATGTCTAACATGCTTGTTTCTCATACTTATATTATAGAATGCATAAAACATAGTGAATTGTAATTCTTTCAAATCCTTGTTAAACTGTGTTAAAATCTTTGTATCTCACCAACTATTTTGTAGTTGACAGATTCTTTCACATGTTTCAGGTTCTACATCATGAGACTTGTTTGTGATCACATAGGACGCTTTGGACCTAGACTACTTATTAAATAAACGTTGTATACTTGTTATTTCCTTTGTATTGAACCTTTGAATCTATTTATTAATGAAATATTGAAACTTTAATAGTCAACTTTGTGCTATTGAACAACCGCGTCCGCCCCGACGTATAATCCGCCGTCGGTTGGGGTGTGACAGATTGGTATCAGAGCCTTGGTTATAGGGAATTAGGTTATTAGACACGTGACCTAGACTATAACTTAGGAGACCCAAACATGAGTTATCTCATGTCCTTTACTAGGAATTCTCTCCTCATTCTATTCTTAAATCTTATACGTGAACGTTTGGAGATTCTACGTTTCTACTTACCTACGTGCTACAAGAGTCTACTACGTCGAGGATACATTCTTAGGCTTTAAGTCTAATCCACCACTAAACTCTCGTCAAGAATATTTAAGTTCTAGATAATGTGCGGACCGGAAGGGTGGATACCTGTATTCTGGAAAATTCTATCAAGGAAAGCATTTCGTATAAATCCAAATCAACCGTTTGACCCGTATGCTTTCCTGGGAATTCTTGGGATGAGTATCCACTTATAGGAATGCATGACTTCTCTAAACATTAGTGAGCTTAGATCTCTCTTGATATGTCAAAGTACTTACTTAGTGATATGCACTAAATGAGTACCATCTCAAATACTACACACTTCATAAATTCATGATTCAAAAAAACTTTCTTGTGTAACCTTTACTCTATGATTCTTATGTTTCGTCTCTTCAAGAATGGTCGCATGACAGCATGCTTACTCGTCATGACCTGAAGGAGTTACCTTCAAGGAGAAATTCTTACGAGATGATACTTAAAAACTACATACATAAACTTATATTTATAGATACTACCCAATAAACTTCATGATCGTTGTAATACAACCCTTAAAACTATGTATTACTCTACAAAATTCTCCTATAAACTTCATTATTTTATGAACATAACACTTAAGGGGAAACCCTTGTGTTTCATCTTATTTTCATCACTCAACCAAACTACTCTAGATAACTCACTCAAACTTTTGCTACACTTTTATACATCTCAAAACTTTCATACGTCCTTAAACTTCATGACCCTTGTAATACCAGCACATTTAAAACCATGTATTATCCTACAAGTCCTTTTACAAACTTCATTATTTTATAAACTTGGCACATAAGGGGAAACCTTGTGTCTCATTTCATTTTTCGTCACTCAAGCAAACTTCAGTTTATGACTAACTCAAAACTTTGTTACACTTTTAATCTCAAAACCTTCATACGTCCTTAAAACTTACACATCACCGTTTCTTGTAAACAAAACTTAACGTCTTTTAAACCTAAAGTACATTAACAAAGGGATTAGTAACCTGATCCTTTTCCCGCAAGGGAAGAAGCCTACTATAGAATAAAAAAAGCTCCACGTTTAAGACTCTAAACCCATAATGAACCTCGACATAGTACCATAAACCCAAACATCGGTGACAACAACTGAGAGAAGTTGTAGGCACATGAGGAAGTTCTGGCTAGGGAAATAGGGTACTTAAGTGAGTCCTTGTGACCACCCCTTCTTCCGGGAATCCTCCTCGTTAGCCCATCAGCCTCCATCAAAACTATTTTTGAAAATATTACTGTGATAACTCAGTATTATGAATAAAAACTTATGAATATATTTAATCAATTTACTTACAACCTTTCTTTCTACCCTCTCTCTTGCTAGGTAATGGACTCACACTCACACTCCTCACCAGTGTATCGTTCGGGAGGAGAGTCCGATCGTGAAGAGAGTAGCGAGTCGCCGGTGTACCAGCCAAGTCCCTACCTTAATGCTAGGGCAAGAGATGAGCTCAACACCAATTGGACCAGAAACCCTAGGACATCACCACCGAGGAATCCTTACCAAGAACCTCCTCTTCACCACCGGTTCTCATCACCACCAAGGGACCCGTATCTAGCACCTACCCCTACCCTAAGGGCTAGGCATGCCGGAGTACCTTCCGTGGCAATGGGAATCCCGGTGCCTAACATTCCTAGGTTTGTGGAAACTGCGGAATTTATGAGGTGAGAGATGGAGTATAGGGCTCGGCAAGACCTGTTAAACCAAAGGATCGACGACCTGGCCAATCAAACTGGATCCAGGAAGAAAAGATCACGACTTTGGAGGAAGACAGGGAGATCCTCGAGCACCGCACCGAGACCACTAGGGCAGAGGCTAGGTTTGCCATCCAAGTAACCCTAGTAGTACTTGTGGTAGTACTAATCTGTTTCTTAGTGGAGAGCTACCTAAGGCGTGCATGAAACCACTATTTTCCTTAATTTTAATTTTCCGTTTAATGACGAATGTCTTATGTAAGGGCTAGAAGTCCCCGTTTTGAAACGTTTAATGAAAGTTATTTTGAAATTTCATCTTGTTATCACTTACTAGTTTGACTTTTCTGTCACCATTACAAACTTAACACTCCTACCCAAACACCTTCGTCAAAAGTAGCTCACGTTAGTACTTGAAATGATTAACAACGTTGCATTAAACTGCAAAAATCCTAAGTGACACATGTAACTGGAGAATAGATCTTGAACAAACCTTCTAATTCGTAAGCACTCTTCTAAAACAACGCGACTTACGAACCACTGTCGTAATCAACTATGATCCTTACTCCTTGTATAAACTTAACACTTCTAAACTTGACCAACTCTTCGTTTGGCAATCATACATACTTTTTAAGTCCTACTTATACTACTTATCATTGCCTAACTCGTCGTTTTTGAACATCTTAATTACATTCTATATAAAAGAAAACTATGCATGTTGTTATGAAACAAGATAAATCATTTATCACACTATCGTAAACCCTATCGAAACTTTTTCCCGTTACCCTATGCTAGGAGACTTTCCTCATCCAACTCTGTCACGTAAAAGACTTACTATAAATCACAACGTGAACTAAAGACTTAAATGCACGTTGCTAAAACATCAAACTTCGTATACACAACTATAAGGTCAGAGACTTTTGAGCCATGTAAAAACTTATACAAATACTCAAACCCGTATTCTTAAAACTAAACATGATCAATAAAGGATCATGTAAAGCTTAATATTGAAACTTGTGATCAACTGACTTATCCTACTTTCAAATTCATACTTGGATCCTTAGTCTTGAGAACTTTTGTGTTCGTCCTAACTAAACCTTGTAAGACTTGATAAAACGTTCATTTTCATATACACAAGAAAACTTCACTCTTGATACTAGACACTAGCAGGAAGGAGGACATTACTCTCTTTAGCAGAGTACCTCCCCTGACTCCTATCTAAACCAAACATCGAGATCCACCTAAACTTCTGAACAACTCGAATCTTCTGTGAGAGAGCGTATAACGGTTAATCCTGTTCCAAACGCTGTCCCATACCTCTCTTAAATACTAGAGTATTTAGATAAACCACTTTATACTCAAAACGTAATCGTATACTTCGATACACTAAAGCTAAACTAAGAGACTTTAAACTATTCTATGTTTGACGTATTCTTGTTCAAACATGATGAACGTATGAGACTTTAAACTACTCCATGTTTGACGTATGCTTGTTCAAACATGATGAACGTATGAGACTTTAAACTACTCCATGTTTGACGTATGCTTGTTCAAACATGGTAAACGTATAAGGCTTTTAAACTACTCAAGGTTTGATGTATTCTTGATCAAACACGGGGAAAGTGTAAAGACTTTAAACTACTCGATGATTTAGGTATTCTTATTCAATCACGAGGGAACTTTGAAACTCTAAATCTTGTCACATTCTTCCCTCTTTAATCATTGAATGACGTTTCTCTCTAAGGGACTCGTTAATTAATGATCACTCTTATGTGGAAACTTTAGTCGTGAGTTAAACAAATTCTGGTACTCTTTCTTGATCCACACACAAACGGAAGGACCTATGCGGACTATGCGACGATTTGAATGATTGCGGGTGCACACGTAAGTATGAAAATCAACGTATGGAAAGACATAGTAAACTCTGTCGTGTTCTACGATCTAAGACTTATCGTAAAAGGGAGCCACGGAACTTAGGTACCGTAGCCATCCTTAGACATATTAGTCTACAAACTCAAATTCTTGAACTATCATCGAATCCATCCTGAGTGATACATCTCACTTTAAATCTTGGATAGAAATTCAACAGTCATCCTCTCCAATGCTTTTGAAAACGAATCTTCATCTATCTGAATAAAACTATATGTTTCTTAGGGAAACTCTTGATAACCATATGCATTGAAATCTTAGAAACTCGAGCGTAATCTTATCCCTACCCTTACAACTCATTTAAAAATCTAAACGTAACCCATGGTTTACTTGGGAACGTAAAGCATCTTTCTCATTATCCTTGTGCGTATCATAGACTTAAATCCTGAACTAAGCCCTTCTACTCTAATTTCGGGACGAAATTCCCTAAAGTAGGGGAGACTGTAATATCCGGTATTTTTCCGACCTATCTTGTCCTAAAACCTTTGCACGTATTATTAATTCAAAACTTGAAATTTTATCAAAACTATTTTCTTGAATAATAAATATTGATTTAATGGATATATATTTAAGAAAAACAATAATACTCGAGGTATATATATATATATATATATATATATATATATATATATATATATATATATATATGAGACTTATTTAAGAGTATATACCTTATAAATAAATTATTAAAAACTTTATGAATTTATATTTATATAAATTTATAAACTTATTCTAAAACACTTAAACTTGTAAATCATAAATCTTAGAAATTATTTTATAAATGTATAAAATAATAAAAAGGAAATAAAACTTATGTAGTGTTTATAAAAATATAACATAATTATTTTTATAAAAAGTCGGGGGACTAAAACTGTCATTTATTGAAACTTATTTTAAACTTAAATCAATGTTTTAACTTAGAATGATAATAGTTGGAACTTCAGGGACCGTTCGTGTAATTTCATCAAACACCCGAGACCCAAACTGGTCCCAGGTTCGAAACCCGCCACCCACGGTTCTTCCCCCGATTTAGTAAAAAACGCGATTCCGTCCACATTCAACGAACCTCGGCCATCGCCTCACGCATGCGACCGTAACCCAAGAACCATCAATGCTCAAACTCGGCCCGAGACCCGCGCATTTTCAAATTCGAACTCGGCCGCTCCACCCGTCATCTTCCCATCTAAACGAGCATTAAACAATGAAATCGACTATAAAAACCTACTGGGACTCGTTAACGACACACCACTCAAGCTCCTTGAATTCTCAATTTCATCGTTCGAACCTGCAAGTGCTCGATTTGGGATCTATGGACATCCGTACCTGTCTCGAACCCGATCTCCCTCATCCTAACACCAAATCAGGTAATTCGTAGGTCCCTCGTCATCGTTTTCATGTGAGGATCAAAGGCCCTCTGTTTAAATTCATAAACAGAGGGTGATTCGATTCAATTTTTGGAAATTGAAAGCTAGGGTTCATACGGATTAGGGGCAAGCTCGGGATCTTCTTTATGTATTTTATTTTCCAGTCAAAACACTAACGAACCCGTAGTCGGGATGGTTAGTGTGCATGTGTGTGTTGGACCCGGGCAAGACCCGAGTTCGAATCCGATTAAGCTGGGTCTTACCCTTTTGTTTTTTTTAGCCACTTTCAAATAGTTTTGATTCTTTTAATAATTTCTATAAATTCTGTTAAATATTTATACACAAAAAAATGAGTTATTTTTCACTTTTACTTTCTGAAATCATTTTATTTAATTAAACTTAATTAAAACTTGTGATAAATGATGCTTTAAAAATAGTTACAAACATATAAAAATTATAAAAATAATTCTAAATTTTATAAAACTTATATTTCCATCACAAATTATTTTATAAGAAAATCAGAAACTTTAATTGGCTAAATAGTAAATTTACTTTGTTAAGTTATTTATACATTTTTTTAAAACAGAAAACTTAAATAAACTTTTATAAAAATCAGAAAAGTTTATAAACTTATTTAACCAGAAACTTATAAATTTATAAAATTTATATAAACATAAATCTATTTGTTTATATAAAACAAGAGAAATAATTATACCTTATTTAATTCCTATATAATTATAAACTTATAAACTTTATAAAACTAAATGAAAACTTTAAACATTTATGAACTTGTAAACTTTATTTAAATACCTTGAGAAACTTTATTTAAAACATTTATAAATTTATATACAATTTGAATACTTATAAACTTACAACACAAACTTTATTTAAACACTTATAAACTTATAAATTAATAGAAACTCTATTTAAAACCTTATAAACTTATGGTTTTCTTTTAGACTTTTAAAAAAAATATTTATAAACTTATAATTAAGATATAACCATTATAGGAAATTCTATTTAATATCTTATAAACTTATAAGTGTTATTATCTATTTAAACTTATTTATATTACGAGTTAATTTGTATTATAAATACTAAATACGTAGAAACTTAAACAAATCTTAAATGATTTGTGTGGATTAAATAAGTAATTGTTCTTGTAAATTATTATTTTATTTCAAACCAATAAACTTGTTACACTTTGAGGTCTTTCATCCAAAATCTCTATTGAAACTTGATTTAAAACTTTATAAACTCAATCCTTCCCGTTCCCCGTTTGGAACCCTAGTTAAACTGAGAATCCTAGGTCTTTTACCTTAGACATATAGAATCAAACTTGAAACTTTAGACTTGTATCCTTAGGCTTATTGTGAGGATATTCTCCCTCAAAGTCTTGCCACACTTACTCTTGTCGGATACTCTTCATCAATCCAAGTGAGTATACTTAGCCCCTTTTTCCTTTCTATGCTTTTGGGGTGAAACATGTTCAAAATTCTTAAACTTATACAATTCTTGTACAACTATGACTACGTGTTTATTCTTATGTTAAACTTGAGACTTGTATGCTTAGATTAAACTTAAAACTAGCATATTCATTAACTTTGATCAAGCCTATAGTAACAATGATAGATCTATTGTATTTGACCAATCCACCTTGATTGATTGACCCCTTCGGGGGGGATCCCTTGGTGATTGTTACTGAATTAAACTTTAAACTTGAGACTTATAAGGGTAACCTGCGGGTTATGTCTAAACTTGGTTGGAGGGTTGATATGCACAATGTCTAACATGCTTGTTTCTCATACTTACATTATAGAATGCATAAATCATAGTGAATTGTAATTCTTTCAAATCCTTGTTAAACTGTGTCAAAACCTTTGTATCTCACCAACTATTTTGTAGTTGACAGATTCTTTCACATGTTTCAGGTTCTACATCATGAGACTTGTTTGTGATCACAAAGGACGCTTTGGACCTAGACTACTTATTAAATAAACGTTGTATACTTGTTATTTCCTTTGTATTGAACCTTTGAATCTATTTATTAATGAAATATTGAAACTTTAATAGTCAACCTTGTGCTATTGAACAACCGCGTCCGCCCCGACGTATAATCTGCCGTCGGTTGGGGTGTGACAATTGTTGTCCGTCATTGGTTGCACCATTGAGGTTCCTTCTGCTTTGAGTGTGTCAGTAGATTTTGCAGAAGGTTGTCAGTGACGCTTGGCATGGATAGTCAGCTGCAACGATTTATCTTCAAGGCACAAGGCTGTCAGCAGCAAGGATGAGGATCAGCAGCAAGATGTGACAATCCAAAGCTGCTGATGATTTGCCTATCAGCAGCATCAAGTGTTGATGCTGCTGAGAAGCCTATCCGCAGCAACTCTGGTCTTCAGCAGATAAGGCTATCCGCAACAGATTTGTTCTTTAGCAGAAGAACAAGTATCCGCTGTAGATAAGCTTGTCCGCAGCAGTTTGTTGGTCAGCAGCAAACTCTGAGATCAGCAGCATTTGTACTTAGAGAACTTTGTAGCCATCAGTCTTTATTTCTACAAACTCCCCCTAGACTGATGCTACCAAAACTCTCTTACTGCTGAAGCTTTTGCATGTTGCAGACTATTCTTTCAACCTCATATCCTCTCTGGTCCATGCTGGGATTGTTAAGAGGAAGCTCAGATAGAGTCTTGATGTCTTTGCTTGCCATTTTGAAGATAGCCTTGCTTGAACACCTCATCTTCTGTCCTTTAACATCTGTCAGTGTGAATTCATCCTTTTCAGCATTGTAGGACCAGCTGATGAATGGAGAGTGGGATTGGAGAGGTATGACATCAATGATTTCATCTTTGCTAGGGTTGAAGTAATGTTTGATTACCAGTAATAGATGTCTCCCACCTTCATTCTCAGGCTCATTGGCTTCACCCAGCTCCATCATTCTTCTTAGATCAGAATCTGGAAGCTGTAGTACCTCATCAACAGATGTATAAATTGATCTTTTAACTTCTGTCCTCCCCCTGAACACTTCAAACCATTGGTCTTGAGGGTTGTATGACCATCTGATTATTTCTCTTGAGTCTTCTGGTTTGGAAGTGGGTTTATTTTTCTTTTTGGGAGGTTGTTGATGAGTAGGAGCTGGGTGTGAGGATTTGGACTTTGAGGGAGGAGAGGAGGGAGGTCTAGGATGGAGAGTGGAAGGTTGTTGGATTGAAGAAGTGTTGGGTGAGAGAGAAGGCTTGGGTTTCTTTGTTTTCCTTTCTTCTTCTTGAATGATTACCCTTTTCTTGGAGCCTTTCTTCTGCAATCTTTCTTCCTCATCCTTCTTGACTTTAAAATAGAGGGCTTGCAGGTTCATCAAATTCATGGGACCTAGCCTCTTTCCACTCTATCCTCTAGCCTTAAAGAAGTCAATCATGATCTTCCTTTCTTCATGGGTTCTTTGATTAAAGGCAATGGTCTTTTTGGACTTTTGTTTGGCTTTTTCTTCTTCTTCAGCCTTTTTCTTCATTGCCAATTGACCCTGCTGACCCATGAAGGCTCTGTAGATTTCTTTATTGGATAGTTTCCCAAGGTAGTCTACATCCTCACCTTGAGAAATCAGAGCCTTTACCCATTCCTCTCTCATTTCTTTGGCTAGTTCAGAATCAGTTATTCTGAACTTAGCCTCTTTCTTCTTCTTCTTCTTCTTCTGAATCTCTTCTTCTTCTCTGTTAAATTGTTCCTGCAGTTGAAGAGCAAGAGCTTCATCTTCTTCAATTTGATAAACTGCAAGAATCTTTACTTTCAGATCATCCAGCTGTTTTGCATACAGCTGGATCTGTTGTTCTCTGAGGAGAATGGCTGTGAGTCTATCTTGAGCTTTCTTTATTTCAGCCATATCCTCTTCTTCTTTCTTCCTTCTCTCTCTTCTTACTGAGCAACCTATCTTCATCTTCTTTGGTCATAATTCCCTTTCCCTTATCTTTGTTGGATGCCTCTGCTTCGGCTTCACTGATCACAACAACAGATGATTGTGCTGATGTTGGAATCTCAGCCTCAGCTTCATTGGCATTTTGGGGAATGGACAAGGGAGGGGAACTTTCTTCATCTTCTTCCCATTCCATACCTGTCACATCTTTCCATGCCTCTTTCATCTTTTCCTCTTCTCTTCTTTTTGATTCTTCTTCTGTGTTCAGTCTGACTGTTGGAGAAGAGAGAAAGGATAGGTCTGATTCAGATCCAGATTCCTCCTTATAAAGAGAAGCCTTGATGATTTTGATCATTTCTTGACTTTCTAAGGAGTTGACATTGAAGATGAGTGATCTGAGCTCAAAGACCTTGTGCAGGAAGGCTGATGGTAGGAGCAAGATCTCTTTGATGTTGATCGATAGAGAAGATCCATTGCTCAGGAAGAAGGTGAAGTCATGGGAGTCAGTGCTTATCCATCCTTGCACTTCTACATCCCTGACCATTCTGTTGTACATGAATCTTCTCCAGCACAGAACTTCTTCTTCAGTGAGAAGACTGCTCCTTATTATTTCAAGTCTTCTAGGAGTCAGTCTTCTTTCTGCTGCTGTTGAAGATTCAGGATAGGCTACCCTTTTTGCTGCTTGTATTTGTCTTTCGAAGTTGGGTAGATTATCCTCCATCAAGTCATAGAACCTGCCAATAGTAAGTTCAGCTGAGAGGTCCGTAGAGTTGTTGATGCTTTGTAGATGGTATAGGTGAAGGACTTGGATGCTGTTGAAAAAGTCCCAGTTTAGATCTTCTACTCCGCCAAACTCCCAACCAATCCAGAACCTCTCAGACTTTCCATCATACCCCCAAGTTAGTATTGTGTCAAACTCTAGCTGTGTTGAAGTCAGTGGAAATTGGGGGGCAGTGGATTGCCTTATGATGGCTGTTGCTTTAGGGATGATGCTGAAAGATGTATATGTTTGTTCTGTGTCTTCAGCATCAGTCAGCATCTCATCAACAGCCCTGGCGACTAACTTCCAGTCTTCAGATATCTCTTCTTCTTCTTCGTCATCTGAAGCTGGCAAGTCATGAACCTGTACAAAAGCTGGCTTGAATAGTGTGCTTTGAAATACAGCCTGCTCTTGAATCCAGTCGTCAAGACTGTCTGAGTCTTCTTCCATTGGGACCATCTCCCCCTTTTTGGTTGCATCAGTGGACAAATAAGCATCAGTTTGGGTGCCCACTGATACAAGAGAAGGAGTAGTAGGCACAGTTAGGCATTGATGGGCTTCATGCATAGAGACTTGGTGTCTTAGTTTGGACACTTCAGCCTCTAGCATAGCCACCCTGGCCGTCAATTCCAAGTTATGAAGTTTCAGTCTGTCCTCATCCACAGTTGTGGAATCCTTGGATCTAGATGGGGCCTTAGGCCTAGCCTCTGCATCCCCATCACCCATGGTTTCTTGGCGCCTAGGATTCCTCTCAGTGAGGGGAGTTTCCAAGGAAGCATCGTCACTGTGAGTTGCCATGGTTGAGGTCTTAGCGATGTTGTCACTGTCCTCCTGGTCCTTTGATGGACCAGCAGTAGTGACAGCCTCTTCCACATCCACTCTGTCATAACTCCTAGAGTGGACCTTTAGGGTAGAGGAACTTGGGTTGGGTGTGTTGGAAGCAAGATTAATCAGTACCTCCGAGATAGTGGTAGTTGGAGAAGGTACATCATCTTGATCAGGTTCCTCAACACTTAAGTTCAGAAGAGAGAGGAGTGGCTCAGGGGGTTGCTCTATGGATCCGGGATGTGATCCTGATCCTAATAGAGAGGCTTCCAAAGAAGTCTCTCTAGTGTTGTGGCTATCCCTTTTGATATTCTCATCAGATTGTTGGGATTCTGAATGAGGGCTTAGAGATTGGGTTTGGGCCTTGGAGGCAAGAGAAGAAGGAGTTCTCTTGCCCCTTTTCCTTGTATATGTCGTTGCAACCGGGGCGCTGTGTTCCGGTTGAACGATAACATCAAAAACAGGTGTAAGTAATTTTTGTACCTGTGCATCCTTAGTAGTATGCACAGGGGTTCGAATGGTGGAAGCGGATACTTGTTCAGGATGTGAGGTGGAGGGTGTGGGATCAGTATCAGCTGGGATTGCTGAACTGTCACCCGGGGTACTTTGTATGTTCAGCATTGTAGATAACAATGGAACATTGACCCCTGAGAACTTTTTGGAAACAGTTCTCATGCTTTGAAAAATATTATTTTTATGTCCCAGCATGATATAGATTATTGCAGGTTTTTAAAGTTCTTTTAGTTCTTGATTGAAAACCTCCTGCAAGAATCTTGGGTACATAAAAAATTATTGCTTTGCACCCTCTTAAAGGTTATATCTCAAACCCTCAAAGATGAGGTGTGCAAAGTTGAAGCCTAGGCCAGTGATCATACCATGGAAGGCGGAGCCAAGTGCGGAGCTCACCTGATGCCATCCACTTCTCTTCTGAGATATGCATTGGAGAAGAGTGTGGCAGAGATACTTCCATGGAGGGCCCATCAGCGCCTTCTCAATTGTATACTCATTTTGATTTCCAGTGTACCCTATGGATACAAAGGTCCTCATGTACTCATCCTTTGAGTATGAGATGGCTGCTCCCTCATCTTGAAGCTTAAGATGTTTTCTGAGTGTGGCTTCCGAGATGGTGATATCCTTGCTGTCTACCTTGGCTTTAATTTGGGGAATCCCCTGTTCGGTAGAGTAGACGGCGGTACTCCAGAAATCCTCCATATGAGGGATATATATGGTAGGGTTGGTTGTGAGGGCAAAATGGATCTTTGATCGACATAAGAAGTCGATCATATCATTGAATCCTTCTGATTTCTTTCCCTTGGTTAGGTATGCTGTAAGGTTATGGTATGGGGAGAACTTATCTTCAGGGTTATTGATGTCTACCATTGTTGTTTGATTTGGAGGGAAGATTTGAAGGTTTAAGGATGAAGGGCTTTGAATGTGGTGGGGACTTGAGAGAAAGTGATGTGGGTTTAGGGTGAAATTGAAGGTGAAGAGGTGGTAAGAAAATTTGATTTGTTCTTATAACGGAAGAGGAGGGAAAAAGCAAAATGACTTGTACAGTACAACCTTATTCACCTTTTACTGTTACAGCTGTAATACACCGAGGCAGTCATGGTAAAGACTGACACTAATTTTTACAGCGGGTAAAAGTTAATTTGGATTTAAATTTACCCATCAGCAGCAAACTTGGTTGCTGTGGATGAATAAGCCTGTCCGCTGCAAACTTGGTTGTTGCGGAAGGTTAAGTCTGTCAGCAGCAAACCCATCTGCTGCTGATGGATTTAATAATCCGCAGCAAAGATGTTGCTGCTGACAGTCTTAAAGTTATCCGCAGAAAACCTGTTCCTGCTGATAACTTAAAGCAGTCAGTTGCAAATCTTTTGCTGCTGAAGATTAAACCTGTCAGCAGCTGAAGGACAAAAAAGCTGCTGACTTATAACTTTTATTTACAACAAAAAGATAAAGCACATTATAAAATAGAATTTTGTTGATGCACTTTCCTATGACAACACTCTGGATAGAGTCTTAGTTTGTATGTCTAATGTCTGTAATTTGTCTTTGTATGTATGAGTCATTATGTAATAGTTTATCGAGTTGTATTTACTTTTACATAATGTATGTTGTTTTTCTGCTAAGTATTTGCGCACTTACATGTGCGCAGGAGAAAGCTCCTGCGTACTTAGCAAGTACGCAAGAACACCTTTGCGTACTTGCTAAGTACGCAAGAGCAATTGGTCCTGCGCACTTGCTAAGTACGCAGGCATCAGGTCTGTATAAA
This sequence comes from Smallanthus sonchifolius, assembly GCA_023525975.1. Taxonomy (NCBI): domain Eukaryota; kingdom Viridiplantae; phylum Streptophyta; class Magnoliopsida; order Asterales; family Asteraceae; genus Smallanthus; species Smallanthus sonchifolius. The sequence continues at coordinate 41,246,881 of CM042019.1, read as the reverse complement.
TAGGATAGGTTCACAGAGGCTAAGTACGCAGAACCATTTGTTCAGACGAACTCAGTTTTGCAAAGTACGCAACTTGTATTCTCTCTGTAACCGTCGAGTGTTTATAATACAAAGAACGTTTATTATGACTCTCGTATTTGGTTTACTTTGGTTTATAAGACTCTCCACCTAGTCACGGGTATTCCGCAACCCGGTGCGACTAGTAGACCACTTGCATGTGACGATCCGACACACACGAAGGGACCTACAAGTGGTATCAGAGCACTGCTCTTGAATTCGAGTGTTGTAAGTGAGTTTGGAGACGTTTTACTGAGATTTACAAGCAAAAAGAGGTATTTTTGTTGATTTTTGTGATAAAAAGGGGTTGCTCTTGAGCACTTTTTTAGAAGCAAAAATCTCTCAAAAACCGATTTTTGTTGTGTATTTGTGTGTTTTGAGCAGCAAAGGTTTGTTAGAAACTTGTTTCTGATCCTTTGGCTCGATTGCATTGACCATCAGCCTATTTTTCACTATCTCCGGCGATTTTCAGGTGACCGGAAAAGTTTGGTGAGAGTTGCTGAAAAGGTGTCCTGCGTACTTACCATTTTTGGTAAAAAGTACAGTCTTCTGCGTACTTACTAACTACGCAAGAGTTATCTCCTGCGTACTTACAAGTGCGCAAGACTGAACTTGTGCGAACTTAAGTTATATCCTGCGTACTTAATATTTCCTCCTGCGTACTTACAAGTACCAAGAGCAAGTCTTAACTACGCAAGACCATTTCTCAAGTGCGCAAGGCCAAAGCCAAGTACGCAACAGTGTCTGATTTTTCTGATTTTTTGACCAAGTAATTCACTATGTTGAACCTTCAGAATCTTGGAAACATGTTAAATTATGATAATGAGATCGGTACACCTCAGAAACCGCCTAAACTATTAAATGTAAACGATTATTCCAATTGGAAGGCGCGTTTTGAGCACTACATTTAATACACCGACTCATCATTATGGATACCAATCATTGAGGGATATAAGCATCCCACACACATCTATCTTGATGAAGAGGTGCCAAATCCCATCTCTAAGCTTGATGAAGAACAAAAGAAAGCTTATGATCGGGAAAAGAAGGCTCTTGGCTCAATCACTATGTCATTAACTCGGGAATTGTTTCACAGTTTCCGAGGCTATGACACCTCCAAGGATCTTTGGAAAGCACTTCAGAAAAGATTTGAGGGGAACAGTGACATTAAGAAGAGTAAGCGGGATCTTCTCCGGAAGCAGTATGAATGCTTCAATTTCATGGAAATGAATCATTAGATGATCTCATCTCTAGATTCTATCATTTACAAACGGAGTTGAAAGCTTTTGAACTGAAATATCCCGATGAAGAACTGGTGGAAAAATTTCTTGATGCTTTGCCACCAAAGTTTGAAATGTATACAACCCTGATGAGGGAAAATCCTAAATTCTATGAGTTAACAGTAGATGAGGCTATTGGTAAGATTCAAGCTCATAACATGAATCTTATGAACAAGGAGAGCTCGGGAAGACCTCAGATACAGGACCCTTCCATGTATCATGGGACGACTTCCACTTCAAAATCATCGGGCTCTGGAATTGCCCTATTTACTGGACACTCCAATGAAGAATACCACTCAAATGGGTGTGGTGGTCATGCTTGTTATGCATCCGGATCAGGGTTGGGAACTAATCATCAACAGCCCTCAAGAAATCCTCCAGCTACGTCTTCAGCTAACCATTCTGCAATAGTCAAAATAGCTGAAGATCATGTAGCTTTGTTTTCATCATGTATGCTTGCGTATGAGAATTTCATAGGCGGCAAGCTAACGGATCCCGAAACTATTGAAGAAGACTTTAACCAAGTGGATCCTGATGATATTGAGGACATGGATATTCAATGGAATATGGCCATGCTTTTGAGGAGGGCCAAGCGTTTCCTGAACAGAACAGGAAGAAAGTTCATTGGTGGACATTCTAATGCCAAGGTTGGATTTGATAAATCCAAGGCCAAATGCTACAAGTGTCTGAACTATGGACACTTTGCTCGTGAGTGTCAAAAAGACCGAGCACCAGCCTCTGGTTTCACCAGACCTAGCCAGGGAAACAGCCACGGCCACAACAACACTAGCCACCACAATCAACACCAAGGTGGTTCGTCAAATGCACTGGTAGCTCAGCATGACGAAAACTTTGATTGGGGTGTTCATCTAGAGGACGCCATCATTGCTCAAACACAGGTTGGTCTCATGGCTGAGATCATGGAGCTGATGGAGGCTGAGAGAAAAGAAGTTGGGGAGATGGAAGCTTCTGTAGCTGTTGAAAAGGAGTCTACCACTGCCGTTGCTCTCATGGCCATTGGAGAAGCACAGAGTTCATCATCTGAGGTAGATTCTAACCCTCTCTCTGTTATTTCTTGTTCTAAATGTCTAGGGCTAAAGCCTGAAATTTCTAAGCTCCAAGACAAACTCGAACCCCTAACTATGGCAGCTCATAATTACAAAGAAAACGAAAAACGTTTTAAAGATTCTGTTGAAACGTTGAAAAAGGAAAAATGTGAATATTCTTTACAAATAAGTGAGCAACAAGTTCACTTGGATATTGCGTATAGGGGGTTAGAAAAATGGAACAATGAAATCAACAAACTGCAAAATGAGATCCTGCAGTTAAAATGTACAAATGAGAAGTTGAAAAACTCTCGCTTTGTGGTGGAGCACTACGAATCAGTAGTGAGGAAATTGAAGGGCCTAGGTCTTGGTACCAATGCCATTCCTCCACCAATAAGTGGGAAGTTTGTCAATAGCTTGATAGACATTGATCTCACCTGTCTAGATGAGTCCTCTGATAAGGATGATTCCCCTAAAAATGATGAATCCTCAAGTAAGGCTAACTCCACATCTAGTGAGGAGTATGTTACTGCTTCTGATGATGGGTCGGTTGACACTTGCCCTGAAGGAGTAGTCTCTGAGGAGTTGTTGACTGAACATAAAGTCCACAAAAACATTATCACTAATGGTGATAACTGCATTTTAACTGAACCTGATATCATTGAAACAAATGATAAACTTAAGGTAATGCTTTACGGGGGTTATAAAAATATTAACCAAGTTAAGAAAGAGGCTTTTTCAGCTCATTATGGGCTTGGTTACAAAGAGAATTTGCAAAAGTATTATACCCCCAAAAACCAAACTGAAAAATGTCAGACTCCTGTTCATAAACCAACTCCTCCTGCTCATAATGGAGAGTATCTAAGGCCAGATCTAATGAGCCTTACAAGAGAACTCATGTGGACAAGAGGATGTGTTTTCATTGTGGCATGGTTGGTCACATCCTTGTGAACAGTCCATCAAAGAACCAAGGGAAACAGCATGTTGTCTCACAGCCAGCCGTTATCCCTAAGTCGCCAATAGTGAAACCTCCCAGAAGTCCAAAGCAGAATGTGGTGAAACCACCAGTACAACCTATGGGAAAACCTAAGATTAAATCTGAGGCCAAACCATCTGTTGCAAGAAAGGTAAAGCAACCTGCTGTACCTCGTGTGTCTACATCTGGTAGTACACGCACTGGTGAGAAATCTTTGGCTAGACTCTCTAAGCCACAAAGAAGAAGAAGGAATAAGAGGTTGAGAAAGCTAGAACAACTGACTAAGACTCAATCAGGTGAAGCTTCCACAAGTTCACCGGCTGTGGTTGAGCCAAAGTCTACTGTTCTGGTTAAGAATCAAAAGAGATCCAGGAACAAGAAAGTTAAAGGTTCTCAATCTCCTGTTCCAAATTCATCCAAAGATTCACCAATTTTGAACAGTCATCATGACTGTGAGTTGAAAGAAGTAGTTTATTTTGAGAAGGATGGACGACCCAAGACCACAATGGCTTGGGTCTCCAAATCTAACTAATTCTTTTGTTACTCGTGCAGGGACGTCTGAAGGGTACTATCTCTAACCGTTGGTATGTAGATAGTGGATGCTCCCGGCACATGACAGGAAACATGGCCTTGCTTCAAGATGTTAAACCATTCAGAGGCGGCTATGTGGCCTTTGCCGGAGAAAAAGGCGGCAACATCACGTGTCAAGGCGTGGTTTCAAACGGTTGTGTTAGCTTTGACAATGTCAACTTTTGCGAGCAGCTGAAGCATAACCTGTTGAGTGTCTCCCAAATGTGTGACAAGGAGTACTCGGTGATGTTTGACAAGTCAGAATGTCTGATTCTCAAACCCGGTTTTAAGGTTCCCGAAGACTGGATTCTGATGAGAGCACCAAGATCAAACGACACTTATCAGATCGATATGAGCGTGGCAAAAACCACCTCATCAGTTGCTACTTGTTTGCTTACAAAAGCGACAGAACTTGACTCCATCTTGTGGCATAGGAAACTTGGACATATTTCTTTTCGTAAAATGAATCATCTTCTCCGAAACGGTTTGGTAACCGGGGTTCCTAAGTTGAGGTTTACCGTTGCAGATGACTGTATGCCGTGTAAAAAGGGCAAACAGCAACGGAAGTCTCACAAGCCCAAGCTCCAAAACTCTATCGATACCCCTTTGGAGCTATTACACATGGATCTGTTTGGCCCCATAAGTATTAGGAGTATTGGAGGTAAGTCGTTCTGTCTAGTTGTAACTGATGATTTCTCACGTTTTTCTTGGGTGCATTTTTTAGGTACAAAAGACGAGACTGCTGATATTCTTCAATACCTGATCCTGAGCTTGGAATCTCTTTGCAAGCTGAAAGTTAGAAGAATAAGGAGTGACAACGGAACTGAGTTCAAGAATAATTTGATGGAACTTTTCTGTCTCAAGAGAGGGATCCGTCACGAATTCAGCGCGCCGTACACACCTCAGCAGAATGGAGTTGCTGAACAGAAGAACAGAACACTGATCGAGACTGCAAGGACTATGCTGTCAGATGCAAAGCTTCCTGTCACTTTCTGGGCAGAAGCAGTTAATACAGCTTGTCACGTCTTAAACAGGGTTCTGGTTGTGAAAAGGCACAACAAGACATGTTATGAGTTGATCAACAATCGACTTCCCAATCTTGATTACCTAGTTCCTTTTGGTAGTCCTTGTTCCTTGTTGCTACAGTATAAAGACCGTCAGTCTAAATTTCATGCGAAAGCGGTGGAAGGCATCTTCTTAGGATATGTTGCCAATTCGCCCTGCAAGAGAGTGTACAACATAGGAACTCGTACTGTCGAGGAATGGTTTGAAGTGGACTGTAGTAAACACAGCACTCCACCAGAACCAAAAGGTCCAGCTTGGGGTTTTGATTATGATGCGCTATTCAAGTCCTTCAATCTTCCTGACTTATCTGCAAAAGACGCCGCAAATGTCTATGATTTATTGTGTGGCGACAATGACTCCAGTTTTTCTACTCGTGCTACTGTATCAATTATAACTCTTGATTCGAATGCTGCATCTGCATCTGGAACTCATGACAGTGATAACAGTGAAGGTTTTCATGTTGTTGGAGATGACGCTCAAGCCAATCCTAACACAATTATAGGAAATGAAGCTCCAGCTGATCCAATTAACATTGAATCTTCTTCCTCTGGAACACAGGAAATGGGGGAGTTAAGCACAAATCTAGATCCAGAAATTCAAGAACCAATTGTACCTGAGACGAGGGTGCATAGGAATCATCCAATCGACAACATTATTGGTGATCCTTATGCCGGTGTTCAGACTCGTTACAGAACCATCACTGAGAACACCAGTCTTTACACAGAGATATTTGACACTGGTGTCATGGAAACATGTCTGCATGCTGCATTCGTATCCCAGGTAGAGCCGAAGAATGTGAAGGAGGCTCTCGCTGACAACTGCTGGATTGAGGCGATGCAAGATGAACTGTCTCAATTCAAAAAGTTGCAAGTGTGGGATTTAGTTGACTTGCCAAAAGGCTTTCAGCCAATTGGTACCAGATGGGTGTTCAAATGCAAGACGGATGATCGTCATGTAGTTGTGAAGAACAAAGCAAGATTGGTTGTTCAGGGTTTTTATCAACAAGAGGGCTTGGATTACAATGAAGTATATGCCCCAGTTGCTAGAATTGAGGCCATTCGACTGTTCTTGGCGTATGCCACATATGTCGGCTTCAAGGTCTATCAACTTGATGTGAAGAGTGCTTTCCTTTATGGTAAGGTGCATGAAGAAGTCTATGTCACTCAACCTCCCGGTTTTGAAGATCCGCATAATATTAATAAAGTGTACAAGCTCGACAAAGCACTTTATGGTCTTCATCAAGCACCGCGGGCATGGTATGAGACATTATCTAAGCATTTACTGTCTAATGGTTTCGACCGTGGACATATTGACTCGACTCTCTTCATACGGAAAGCAGGAGGTGACATTCTTCTTGTGCAAGTATATGTCGACGACATTATCTTTGGGTCGACCAATGAAGGGATGTGTAGGGAATTCGAGAAGGTGATGAAGTCCAAGTTTGAAATGAGCAATATGGGTGAACTGTCATTCTTTCTAGGTCTGCAAGTCAGTCAAAGAGAGAATGGTATTTATGTACATCAAACTAAGTACGTGCAGGACATCTTGTCAAAATACAAGATGAGTGATAGCACTACTTATGGCACACCAATCCCAGTTAATCATGGTTTGCATCCCGACAGAGATGGAAAGGATGTGGACAGCAGGTTGTACCGTGGGATGATCGGATCACTTATGTATCTCACAGCTTCAAGACCCGATATAATGTTTGCTGTATGTTTGTGCTCAAGGTTTCAGTCTCAACCGAAGGAGTCACATATGATAGCCGTGAAGAGAATTTTCAGATATCTGAAAGGGAAACCCCGATTAGGTCTTTGGTACTCTAAGCAGCAGTCATTCGACTTCAAAGCCTACACTGATTCAGATTATGGTGGTTGTAACCTTGACAGAAAGTCAACTTCTGGTGGATGTCAATTCTTAGGAGACAGACTGGTCTCCTGGCAGTGTAAGAAGCAGTCAACGGTTTCTGTCTCAACTTGTGAAGCAGAGTACATTGCTGCAGCTAGCGGTTGTTCTCAGATATTGTGGATTCAGCAGCAACTGCGAGACTACGGCTTGAACTTCACTGGAACTCCTCTATTCATTAACAACAATGCCACCATGTCCATCACAAATAACCCGGTGAAACATTCCAAAACTAAACATATAGAGATTCTCCATCATTTCATCCGTGACTGTGCTGAAAAGCATTTAATTGAACTTGTAAAAGTTCACACGGATGACAATCTTGATGACCTTTTCACAAAGGCATTTGATCGATCCCGTTTTGAGCATCTTGTCAACTTGATAGGAATGTTCAATCCTGAGTGAAAACTAAGTTTTCTTAACTCAATTCAATTCATGAAAGTTAAAATTTTAATTCTTTTAAATTTTCTATATAGTTCTTTTAGTCTTTAAAATATTTTACAAAAACCAAAAACAAAATAGAAAATGGAGAAAATTTCAAAGTTAACTTGAGAAAAGAGGAAATGATAGTACATCAGAAATGATCTAAACACCACAGACTGCTCATATGGGAAATGATTGCGTCATGCTTACTTATCTGTTTAAAATTATTATGTTTTTAATCTGTTTATTTACAAGTAATTTGAATTGTCAGTAGGCTGTATGCGTCTTTGAATCACTAGTAGTGTGGAAACTAAATCTAAATTACAACTGTGATTTGAACCCATGTTTGCAAGCGTGTGTGAGTAAAAGATTAGAAAAGATCACTATCAGATAAAGGATGTTAGATTTTGACAATAATTTTCTTTTGAGATCAGTTTCGGGTTATGTTGTTAGCACAATTAATATGGTTCATCTCACTGCCCATACTCACAAGTATGCAAGGAGAGATTGAATCAAGACATGTCTCTACATTAACCGTTGACCATGTATTCACCCTTGAATCACTCCTGATTCATTGAAATCAAATCCAGATAAAAGTTGGATCCCCTTACCCTATAATCAAACACCATGTTCATTATCCCAAATCATCATACCGATATTCAAAGAAGAAAATCACATGAAACCAAGACAAAAGAATCACTCGATTCTGAATCTTATGATTCCTGATAATCCTTATGGATTCTGCTTGATTTTTCTGTGCTAATTGATGTAACTTCATTCTGAAAATTAAGAAAATAATTGAAAATAATCTTAGATGCCCTGAAGATAGTGCAAAATATCATAGCATCTCAGTGGGGTACACGTTGTATATCTTATAATTAATACCTTAATACACAAGAACATGATACAAAGATGCGTATAGTTTCAAATCGTATAATATTGTCAACTTGAATTACTTGTTTATGTGCTTATTACGTATGAATAAAGAGTAATACATGACATGATCCCATATTCGTTGATGTTTATATTGTATCTTTTTTGCTATAAGATAGCCTGATATGATCATTTGCTCGTGTCTTTGATCAAAAATAGTTTGTGTGAATACTTGTATATTTCTATGAGAAAAGATCAAAAATATTTTAAGTTTATGCATAGTTCAACTTTATTCAGAAAAGCCAAAAATATTTATTTAACCTTCCTGAATTGATTTTGAATTCTCTTGATTGAACGCTTTTATCTTGTTCGTTATTTGACTTGAAAATCTTCATAAATCTGGGTTGAAAAATTGCGCACTTAAGGGTTGTGCGCACTTGTCAAGTACGCACGAAGTAACACTTGCGCACTTAACAAGTACGCAAGAGTTAAGCCTTGCGCACTTATTAAGTACGTAAGAGTTAATTCGTGCGCACTTAACAAGTACGCACGAACAGTAAGTGAGGGGTATAAATCAGAGACTTAGAAATTTTCTCAGGCTTTACGCTTTCAAACCCAAAGTTTCCCCCTGCAATTTTACTCTCAAAATCGCTTGTGTCTAAACCATCTTTTCGTCCCGTCCATATTTTCATCATCTTATTTCATTTCATAGGTGAGAATCTTGGCCGATTTCATCCGTTTAATCGTGACTATTGACCGATTTTTGACTTAGAAAATGTTAGGTTAAATCCGATATATTTTGGGGTAAAATGGGGTTGTTTGGGTAACTTATTATCTGTAACAAGCGAATAGGAAGCTTTAATCGATTCCCTAATCATCTCCTGGTCCTCGATTGATCCGACGGTTGAAGTTGAACCGACAGTGGGTCGGCGACTGGTCTAGGTCAAAAATTGAACGAGGTTAAGCAGTGTGTGGTGTTGATAATGGTACCATAGGTTAGAATCCTTGATTCCGACCTAGTGGCGACCTAATCAACCCACGTTTTGAACAAATTTCAAATTTTCTGGAATTTTTGCTAAGTGTGAATCTTGCGCACTTAGCAAGTACGCAAGAAGCAATTCCTGTGTACTTGTTAAGTACGCAAGAGGAAAATCCTGCGCACTTGCTAAGTGCGCAGGACCAACACTTAGAAATTTTTCCTAAGTCTGAATTTTTTTTTCAAAGTGTAACTACTATACTATGTCATGTGTGTCTACTTCCAGTGTTATAAGATGTTCTGAATATGTTTTCTGTGTGTGTTTGCAGGCTATGGCTCGTGCATTCACTGACGAATTCAACCTATTGGCTAACACCGAACCAGAATGGAAAGGCGCAGCCTTGCAATACAGGGAGATTGTGGATTTTCTGAACAGATCAAGAATAAGTTATGCAATCTCAGCAAACCCAACAGTCTCAAGACCTTACCTGAAGCAATTCTGGGAGACTGCAGAGCACGATTGCACGGTATCCCCGAATGTCATAAGGGCTACCGTTGACGGTCGGGCAATTGCTATCTCTGAGGATACAATAAGGAGAGTATTGCAGTTCGGAGACCTTGCCACCGACCCGACATCCTATCCAGATTACTACGTGGATGGGTGTTGGAGGCACAGAATGGGATATGTCTGGGCTAGGGACTATGCTTCTTACAAGAAGATGTGGCTATTGGATCAATGGCGTTACTTTGCCCACATCATGATCGTGTGCATCTCATCCAGGAAAGCGGGGAAAGATGCCATGGGTCATGACCTTGCAGCGGCCATGGTGGGCCTGTCTCTCAATCGGGGCTACAACTTCTCTCGCTATATCTTCAAAGCACTCAATGACCAGATAAATACAGCAGAGAGGTTCAGGTTCCTTTTGTACCCGAGGTTTGTGCAGCTCTTGATCGATGATGCATTGCCAAACCTACGTGCTATCGGGGAGAGACTGCAGGTAAAAAGGGTGGACAAGAGAGTCTTTGCTCAGTTTCTAAAGCCAGACAGTGTAGAACCTACCCCTGCGCACACTGAACTCTTTGGCCACCTACTGAATGAAGCATACGTCGCTCCTGAAGATTGGAACTGGTATAGTCCCAACTCAGCACCAGAGATGAGTGATGACTCTGGTGAAGAGCAAGAGGAAGAGCATGATGATGATGAAGGTGATGATGAAGGCGATGATGAAGGTGATGTTGGTGGTGCTGAGGAATCCGATTCGGAGGCAACAGAATCAGATTCTTCTGATTCCGATGACGCACCATCACAGGCACATCCGAGAAGGTCGGCACAGGTAACCCTGCCTGCGTCGTCTTCCAAAAGAAAACGACAAAGCTCGAGCAGCGAATACGAGCCGGATTCCGACTCTGACGCTGCTCTACAAAGACAAAGGCGTAAGAGGGCCAACAAGAAAAGGGGTGATAGGCAAGAGGTTGCTATCCCCAGGGTTGAAGAGATTCCGACTGTGCAGCCAGTACAAGTTGAAGCTGCCCGTCCAGAGTCAGAATCTACCCCGCCAGCACGGCAACTGTTTAGAAGGAGGAGAAGGCCACTGGTACAAGAAGATGTGGCAGTCACGGCGGTCACAGAAGTGATTCCTGTGACGGTGAACCTCCCTACTCCAACCGTCCAGGTGACGGTGACTGCTCCACTTCTCACGGAGTCAGTCACCATCACCCCAACCATAACTCCCATCATTACATCCCCCATCCCAACACCCACCAAAGAGCCGTCAGGTCAACCCTTTAACTACGGTGATTTCTCATAGGGGTTCGACTTTGACACAATCTTCTCTTCCCCCATCCACAACACTGAAGCCTCATCATCTAGGCATCCGGATCCAAATGAAGCTAGGATCGATGTGTTAGAAACCCAAGTTGCTGGCTTGTTGAAGACTATTCAAAAGTCAAAGGAGGATTCTGATGCTCAACAAGCACAGATAAACTCTCTGGCGGATGAAGTTAGGATTCTGCGTAGCCAGAGAACGGGGACTGATGAACGGTTGAAGAATGTCATGGCACAGAATGAACTGTTGATGAAGACTAATGACATGATTCTAGCCCACAGAACATCCCTGGAGCTAAGGTTGGATCTACAAAGGAAGGAGCACGCAGCTATGGTCAAATTAGTTGCTGAACTGACCGCGAAGCTAGGTGCTCATGGGGAGAAGGAGACGGAGAAGGAGACAGAGAAAGAGAAAGACAAAGAAAAGAAATCCACCGGTGCCGAGTCTTGTCATCCAGTCGATCTGACTAAGGATGATGATAAAGACAAGGATCCTGAAGTCGGTCCTAGTGGAGGTGAGCACCTAGCTTTGGCGATTGTGCCCATCTCTTCTGTTCCATTGGCTGAGGGGGAGTCTACTCAGCAAGAGGGTGGTGATACCTCAGGTGGTGGTGGCGGATATAAAGAGAAGTCAGCGGCTGATGTGCTCAAGGACTTATCTGATGATGAGATCCTCTATTTAGAGCCTCACTATTCCAAAGAGGCACAGATCGATGCTCTCCTTAATCTGGAAGAAGGAGAGATCGACTATGGTGATGACTGGAACGAGGATGATGATGATGTGGTGATTGAGATTCCCAAGGGCGACGGGGAAGGTAAGTATGAGTTAGAAGATGGTGAGATCTTTGAAGTACCATCGCTCGACTCTGTGCTCGAAACAGGCTCAGATGACACGGCAAGTAATGTTGAAACTACAACTGAAGCCTCCCCGATCGACCCTATACCTGCGGACCCCGAGGCACAAAAAGAGAAAGACATGCCTTCTGCATCTACAAAGGGTCCAGCTCCCGTGTGGCAAAAGACGTCTATCACAGACAAGCACGGAGCGACAGGTATGATCTTAGCTGTTAGGTACGAGGAGGACAAGCAGCTGTTTGCCATCAAAAGATCTGAGGGGGTTCAATACTTCAAACCCACCAGTGAGGTGTTCAACTCTTTGCCCAAGTACGACCTAGTTAACCTCATAAACCGTGATCTGCTAAGTCACTCGAATAATGCAGTAGCAATGGGTTTGTGGGTAACACTACAGCGTGAAGCAAGATCAGGGAAATTTGAATACCTCAAGCCTCAGGTGCCCAGAAGAGTCAAGGATAAGCACGCTGTGCATCCTGTGACTAAGAAGCCCATAAAGAGATTGGTATACAAGCCAGTGCGATGTGAAACTAAGATTCCCCTGAGCAAGTTACCTCAGTATATTCTTGGTGACATGTGGTACTGGTACGTTGATCCAAAAACAGGCGAGGCTGTGGTAATGAGTAAAGGTAAGTCAGCAAGTGGAAATATTGTGCCAAAGGAAGTGATCAGGATATTTGATGAAGTCTGCTTCATCAACTTTTCTGTGAACGATCTGGAGGTACTAGCCGACAAGTACTGCATCCACACTGACGAATGGACGAAGCTTCTCTCTGCCAAATACAACAAGTTGATCAAGTTCTGTCTTGATTACAAAAAGAAGATGGAAGCTAAGGAGCAGATGCTGTGAAGACTGAAGACCGAAGACTGAAGACGATGAAGATCCCGAGCTGTTGTCAAGGGGGAGTTTGTTGATGCACTTTCCTGTGACAACACTCTGGATAGAGTCGTAGTTTGTATGTCTAATGTCTGTAATTTGTCTTTGTATGTATGAGTCATTATGTAATAGTTTATCGAGTTGTATTTACTTTTACATAATGTATGTTGTTTTTCTGCTAAGTGTTTTGCGCACTTACATGTGCGCAGGAGAAAGCTCCTGCGTACTTAGCAAGTACGCAAGAACAAGAGCAATTGGTCCTGCGCACTTGCTAAGTACGCATGCATCAGGTCTGTATAAATAGGATAGGTTCACAGAGGCTAAGTACGCAGAACCATTTGTTCAGACGAACTCAGTTTTGCTAAGTACGCAGCTTGTATTCTCTCTGTAACTGTTGAGTGTTTATAATACAAAGAACGTTTATTGTGACTCTCGTGTTTGGTTTACTTTGGTTTGTAAGACTCTCCACCTAGTCACGGGTATTCCGCAACCCGGTGCGACTAGTAGACCACTTGCATGTGACGATCCGACACACACGAAGGGACCTACAAATTTTAGAGATAGATTTTAATCAAAGTTCATCATACCAATGGATTCAACTAAATATCTAAATCTAGATTCATCAAAAGGTTTTGTAAACAAATCAGCATATTGCTCATTCGTATGAACTTTGGTTAAAATAATCCTCTTTTTCTCAGCTTGATCTCTTTTGAAATGATACCTGATGTCAATGAGCTTTGTTTTGGAGTGCTGCACCGGATTGTTTGTGATTGATATAGCACTCATGTTGTCAATGTGAATTGGATTTGCCATAAAAGTCATCCCGTAATCCAGCATTTGATTTTGTATGCAGATGACTTGTGCACAGCAACTTGAAGCTGCAATGTATTCTGCTTCAGCTGTAGAAGTTGAAACACATGTTTTCTTTTTTGCACTGCCATGAAATCAGTCTCCCCCCCAGAAACTGGCATCCCCCTGAAGTGGACTTTTTATCCAAGTTACATCCCCCATAGTCACTGTCAGTGTATGCATACAGATTAAACATGTCATTTATAGAGTACCATAGCCCAAGTCTTGAGGCTCCCTTTAGGTATCTAAAGATTCTCTTGACGGCTTGAAGATGTGAAATTTTTGGAGCTGCTTGAAATCTTGCACAGAGACATACTGCAAACATGATATCTGGCCTTGAGGCAGTGAGATACATGAGAGACCCTATCATTGCACGGTACTGATGTTGATCAGTGTCTTGGCCATCTTTGTCTGGAGTCAGCTGATGATGCACTTGCATAGGGGTTCTTGCAGCAGAGCAGTCTGCCATTTTGAATCTTTCCAAAATGCTCTTTACATATTTGGATTGGCTGATGAAGATTCCATTTGGGACCTGTTTGACTTGTAGACCCAAAAAGAAATTTAGTTCACCCATTGAAATCATTTCAAACTTTGAGTGCATCATCGTCTCAAAGTCTTTACACAGCTGTTTCCTTGTTGATCCAAAGATGATGTCATCAACATAAATTTGAACTAGTAAGATTTCTCCCCCTTCATCTTTATTAAACAAGGTCTGGTCAATGGCACCTCTTCTGAAGTTGTTGCTTAGTAGATATCCTGACAAGGTTTCATACCAGGCTCTTGGTGCTTGATGTAGACCATATAGAGCTTTGTCTAGTTTGAACAAATGAGTAGGATGTGCAGGATCTATAAAGCCTGGAGGCTGTTTGACGTATACTTCCTCACCAATCTTCCCATACAGAAAGGCACTTTTTACGTCCATTTGATAGACAGTGAAATTCTTGGATGCAGCATATGCCAGGAAGATTCTAATGGCCTCCAGCCTGGCAACAGGAGCAAAGACTTCATCATAGTCAATTCCTTCTTCCTGAGTGTAGCCTTGAGCTACAAGTCTGGCTTTGTTCTTGACTACAATACCTCTCTCATCTTGCTTGTTCCTGAAAACCCATCGTGTGCCAATAGCATATTTACCTGGTGGAAGATCAACAAGTTTTCAGACATCCTGCCTCTTGAATTGCAGCAATTCTTCCTGCATTGCCTCAATCCAGCTGCTGTGTTTGAGTGCTTCATCTATCTTCTTGGGTTCCACCTGAGATAGGAAACATGAAAACAAGCATATATTGGCCTCGTGAGATTTGCTTCTTGTGAGAACTCCTTGGTGGACTTGGCCAATAATATTTTCATGAGGATGTTCTTTGTGGATCCTCTGTGCTGGTACCACTTCCAGCAGTATCCCTTGCTCCAGATTGCGTTGATTTTGATCAAGGGTCTCTTCATTCATGATGGAAGAGTCTTCAACATCATTAGCCACATTAATATTTTCAGCAATAGCATCATCAGCATTTGCAGCATTTACCGAAGAGTCTTCATTTAGATTTTCAGCTTCAGGCAGGCAGCTGCTGGTTATATTAGACAGTCTTGTTCCAGCTTCACTTGCTTCCACAACTGAAGGAGGATCAATTGATGGTCTTCTCAGACTGATAGAAGATTTAGGAAACTCCAGTCTGTAGTCAATGGATGAAGTCGAGGCAGGTGTTTGTGTAGACGTAGACTCCATATTTGAGACGGTGAAAGGCTCAAATATTTGGGAGGAGTCTATGTCAAAGAGCCAGTTTGGACCTTTTCCCTGCTCACAGACTATGTGTTCTCTACATTCCACATTTGCTGATTCTTTCACAATTCTTGTTCTTGAATTGAATACTCTATAGGCCTTTGATTGAGAGGAGTAGCCCACAAAATATCCTTCATCAGATTTGGCACCAAACTTAGGAAGAACCCCATATGTGATGAGAATGGTGCATGGACACCCAAAAGGTTTTAGAAACCCAATGTAGAGAACTCTTTGAAACCAAAGTTCATAAGGTGTCTTGTTGAGGGGTTTGACAATTAGAACTCTATTTTGCACATAACAGGCTGTTCTAACTGCTTCTGCCCAGAATGTGAGTGGCAGTTTTGAGTCAGTCAACATATATCTTGCTGACTCAATAAGAGTTATGTTTCTTCTTTCAGCAACTCCATTTTGTTGAGGAGTTCTTGGAGCACTGTATTGTCTTTCTATCCCCTTGCTTTCACAGAAACAGTTTAAAGTGTGGTTTTTGTACTCTGTGCCCTGATCACACCTTATTATTTTCACCTTTTGATTGCTTTGATTTTCTACCCTCAGAATGTAGGATTTGAGAATTTCAGCAGTTTCATCTTTAGTTCTCAAGAAGTATACCCAAGAGAATCTGGTGTAGTCATTAGTTATCACCAGACAGTATGACTTTTTGCCCATTGACATGACATTTGTAGGACCGAAGAGATCCATATGCAGAAGTTGTAGTGGAATGTCATTTGTATTCAAGGTCTTGGGCTTGTGAGAACTCTTGTGTTGCTTCCCCTTTAAGCACGCAATGCAGTGGTCTTCTAGCTGAAATTCTTTGTCAGGAATCCCTCTGACAAGATTATTCTTTACCAATTTGTTAATAGTTTTGATATTAACATGGCTTAATCTCCTGTGCCAGAGAGCTGATTCATCAACTGAGGCTTTTGATAGAAAACATGAAACACTCCCAGATGGAGTGACTTCATTCATGTCTAGTACATAGAGATTTTTTTTTCTCTGAGCAGTTAATAAGATGCTTTCTGGAGGAGGTATGGATAGGCCTGGAGACAGTACAAAGCATTCTTTATCTGTGAAGAGCATCCAATGCTTTTGGTCACAGACCTAGGAAACACTCATGAGATTGAAGTCTGACACAGTACAATTGACCTTATCAATGCTCATTCTTTCGTTGGACACAGTTCCTTGTCCAGTAATGGATCCTCCCTTTGAGTCACTTCCAAAGGAAACATATCCTCCATTGAAATGTCTGAAGTTGGAGAGGATGGATCTGTTGCCTGTCATGTGCCTGGAACAACCACTGTCTACCACCCAGGTGTTATTCTTGTGACCTGGCTGTCCCTGCACATGATAGATTTCTAATTAGTGGGAGGAACCCAAGAGTCTGAAGACTTAAAAAAGATGGTTGTTAGTTTATCCTTTTCAGTATGTTTGCAGTCAATGGAACCAATGATAATGCTTGGAGATGGTTTGGCTTTCCATTGCTTTGTTGGTGATTTTCTATTTTTCCTCACATTGTCAGCAACGGATTTTGCTACTGATGTTTCTGGCTTATCAACAGTAGATCCTGCTGCTGATAGCTTTGCTGAAGTGGCAGCATTCTTGGCTGCTGAAGGCTTTGCCTTGGATTTTGCCTTATCAGCAGTGTATACTCTTGCTGCTGATTGCTTTGCCCTGGATTTTACCTTATCAGCAGTGGACACTCTTGCTGTTGAAGGCTTAACCTTTGATTTTGCCTTATCAGCAGTGGACACTCTTGCTGCTGATGGCTTTGCCCTGGATTTTACCTTATCTGCAGTCGACACTCTTGCTGCTGAAGGCTTAACTTTTGTTTTTCCAGACTTTTCAAGATCAGCATCTGTTTTGTTTACTGCTGATGGTGTAAATCTAGATGCGCAGTTTGCAATCTGGTTGAAGGGATTAGATTTGCATTTGGCAGCAAAGTGGTTGGTTTCACCACAAATGATACAGGTTTGTTGAGGTCTTAACACCTTCACTCTTGGGGGAGATAGAGACTCACTGAACTTAGTTGCTTTGGCCTCGTAGCTTCTTACCTTCTTGTTTTTGTTTGTCTTTTCAAAGACATGCTGCTTGGAATTTCTTTGGTATTCCAAGTAATGAAAGCAGGTGCTGGCAGTGTGGTTATATCTGCCACATACAAAGCATGATCTCGCCAGTTTGTCTATTGAAAGGTAAACATAGTCCTTTCTTTGGAACAAATCCTTGAAGTTCCATGGATGAGCTTTGTTATGTTCAAAAGTGGCTTCATCTAGGGTCTTTTAAATATATGAAACTTTTTCCCCAGGCGTATGACATATATCAAACACCTTCCTCTTTGTGATCGGCTTTGACTGAGGCTTAGGTTTCATGGATCCTGATGTCTCTCCCTTTTCAATTTTTAGCTTTCTTCCATCTGGAGGATAGCTGATCTTGATCTGTTTGAATAGGACAGGGGCTGGAATAGCTGGAATAACAGCAGGAACTTCAACTCTATTCAGAGTTGCTTCAGATGGGGCTGCACTGGTTTCATCATGGTTTGAGCAGGTTGACTCAGATTCCGATGAGGTAGTGCAGTCTTCGATGAAAAGTTCATCCATTGAAGGATCAAGGTTTCGGTTTGTAGTGTCAAGATTTGCAACATTGAATCTTGGTTCGTGAATGGAAATATAGTCAGCAGGAGGAGGAACAGATTTGTACTGATCATTATTATACCCAAGTCCAGTCTTTACCTTCTCATGGACTTGAATATCTAAAAGTCTTTGTAACTTTTTGGAGGAAAATTCATATTTTCAACATGAACTTTCTGTTCTGCCAGTTCAGCTCTAGTAGCTTTTAGTTTGACCAGTAAATCATCAATCTGAGTTTCAAGATTAGTTTGTTCGTGTTTTAACAATGAAATCTCTTTCTTAAGGCAGTTAATCTTTTCTTTATAAGTATTTTCAACCTTTTTGAACTCAGATTTCATCTGATGAAACTCTTCATTTTGATCTATAAGGTTTTGATTATGCTTTCTATAACCCAAAACTTTATCAATACAGGCTTGAGAGCAAAGATGTTCAAATGCCTGAGGTGGTATCTCTGCAGTGTCTGCCATAAGAGCTTGGTTGTTGGCAGGCAGCTCTTCATATTGGAAGCTCCAGTCGAAGTCAGAAGTTCCAACAGTTGCACAGGCTGCAGTTTGAACTGGAGGAGGAGCTTGTTGTTGTTGTTGTCTGGGTTGGGCTTGGTTGGTCTGTCTTGACTGAGGAGTAGCTGGATTTGCTCTTGGTGCCTTGCATTCTCTAGCAAAGTGACCCAGTAGGTTACAGTTGTAGCATCTTAGTTTGCTTTTATCCAATCCAACTCTGGTGTTGGAGTTGTTGCTTGGAATGGGTCTTCCGGTTCTAGAGTAGAACCTTTTTGCTTTTATAGAGAGCATGGCATACGAGTGATGTATGTCCATTTCTTCTAAGTCATCTGGGTGGAAGCATTCCAGATCCTCCTTGATAAAGGACATGTTGCTTGAGTTTTCCGAAACAAAAGCAGCAGAGGTTGAGGTTTGAGGAGGAGCTTCTAGGAGAAATGGTGAGGTGTTTGTTAGAGAGGTTGGAGTTTGTGGATGGGTGACAATGGGAGGATAGTAGTTGCTAGAACTAGGACCTGAGTTGTCGGAGTGAAGCGCAGATGAGATGGTGGAGGAAGAAGAGGCTGATTGATGATTGGAGCTTCTTTCCTTGGCTTGAATCATTTCTAATTCATATGTTTTCAGCATGCCAAAGAGCTCTGTCATTTGGAGAGTTTTTAAATTCTCCGTTCTTCTTATAGACACTGTATATAGTGTCCAGCAGCTTGGGAGAGATCTGATAAACTTTTTGAGAATATCTTCATTCTCTAGCTTTACTTTGGAGCACTGCAGTTCTCCCACCAGGTAAGTGTACATGTTATACAAAACGGATAGTGACTCACCTTCCTTCCAGACGAAGTTTTCATATTGCTGTTTCAGGACGTCCCTTCTGTTTTCTTTGACTTCCTCTGAGCCAGCAAACATCTTCTCAAGAGCCTCCCAGAGCTCCTTAGTAGTTTTGTAACTTCTAAAGTTATGAAAAACATCATTTGGAAGGCACATTTGGATAGCTCCTAGTGCCTTGAAGTCCACCTCCATCTTCTTTATGTCCTCTTCTGAGTACTTGGAGGGCTCCTTCGGAACTAGTGGTCCTCCAGAATCAGCAGAGGCCACCATGGGAGTGTAGGGTCCATCCCTGATGGATTTCTACATTCCGTACTCCTGATAACAGAAAAATATTTCCATGCGATTCTTCCACTTGTCGTAGTCTTCCCCAGATACCAATCTTGGTGGTCGGTTGATGCTGCCGATGTCTTCAAATCCATTGCTCTGTGCCATCTTTGTTTTTGTGATTTTGGGTGACTTGATTAAAGAGAGAGTTTAGAATAGAACCAGAGGTGATTAAACAAGTGTGAGTTTGTTTAATCTGAGCCAAAGCTCTGATACCACTTGTAGGATCGTGAAAGTACAAGATGGTTTTGTTCTTAGTTGAAATTGGCGGAAACAATAGCAACTACACAAGTATAATCGAGTAAACAGAAAGAATACTTATAAGAACACTGTTGTATTAAGCTTTTGCAAATAAACGATTACAAATGAAAAACTCAATCAAAAAGCACACATACAATGAAGTGTTTACACAGTATTTATACTAACTTAGAATCAAGACAGACCCTTGATTCTAAGGATCAGATCTAACATAGACCGTTGATCTTTTGTATAAAACTAACAATTACAAGTTTAGTCTAAACTAGCTAACTTTATTGAAGCGTCTTCATTATGCATTATTACTTGCATGCTTGGAGAAGAGCATTGTTGTCCGTCATTGGTTGCACCATTGAGGTTCCTTCTGCTTTGAGTGTGTCAGTAGCTTTTGCAGAAGGTTGTCAGTGACGCTTGGCATGGATAGTCAGCTGCAACGATTTATCTTCAAGGCACAAGGCTGTCAGCAGCAAGGATAAGGATCAGCAGCAAGATGTGACCATCCAAAGCTGCTGATGATTTGCCTATCAGCAGCATCAAGTGTTGATGATGCTGAGAAGCCTATCCGCAGCAACTCTGGTCTTCAGCAGATAAGGCTATCCGCAGCAGATTTGTTCTTCAGCTGAAGAACAAGTATCCGCTGCAGATAAGCTTGTCCGCAGCAGTTTGTTGGTCAGCAGCAAACTCTGAGATCAGCAGCATTTGTACTTAGAGAATTTTGTAGCCATCAGTCTTTATTTCTACAGTTCATAGATAGTTCTCAAGTGTTAGAAACTCAATCAATCAACCAACATCTCTATGTGGATAGCATTAGTACTTTGTACAGTGTAGGTCAAATATTGTGGATCTCAATGACTTCTTGTTCAATATAGTCATCTGAAGCTTAATTGATTGGTGCAATCAATCAATTGAAGCTGAATCAAGCTAAAAACACACAAACAAGATAAAACATACGTAATGGAATCCATAGCCAAAATAAATTGAACATTCACAGATGTGTACCACTCAAATTGATGGTAAAAATAAACGCTAGCATCTATACAATGTGCTCAGATTGTTCACTAATTCACTCAATTTGCAACAAGACAGACAATTACTTTCAGTCGAAAGTATTACAAATGTTGTTTTCTGTCTTCTAGTCTTTAGTCTTAAGTTGTTTTGTATGCATCAGCCTATTTTATAACCTAACATACAGTACTTGATTGTGATTGCCTCGATTATTTGAGGCATGTTAGAGTAAATATGTTGATAAAATATTAGTAAGATGTGATTTCTATGGCTTTTGCCCTTTTATTATTTTTGGTCCGGAATGCATTCAATTTAAAGGTTTTAAAGTTACATTTAAATGTTAGGACTTTAATGTCTTCCACCTCTTGGGTGGTTCGGTAATACCCCTTTTAAAAGAATGTTCCCGTTTTTATATGAACTAGAAAAGAAAAAAATCATGTAGCATTGCTGAAAGGATTACAGGTTCGGTTAACGGTCCTTTAGAGTTCTCTTGGGGTTGGAAAAACAAGGCTGAAGCAAGTAAAAGGGCGGATGAAATAAAGGATTTAGAAGACATGATCAGGGAATATAGGTTTAACGAAGGCCCAGACAAGTGGGTATGGGAGGGGGAACCCTCAGGGCTGTTCATAACCGAATCATGTAGAAGATAGCTGGATGATAAATTGATGCAGGGATCAGATGAGTCAGTCATGTGGCTGAATTGGATACCCATTATTGTTCGTGGTTTTGTTTGGAGACTGTTTCAATATAGATTACCGGTGGCCGTGGCGCTAAAGGCTCGGGGAGTACCTATCCCTTCCACCTTCTGCTCTCTATGTCTTTTGGAGGAAGAAGATGAAAATCATACTTTTATTCATTGTCCGGTGGCTAGAAGGACTTGGAGTATAATATCGACTTGGATGAAGTTAGACATCTCATTGTGGTCGACTATTATGGAAATTGCAATGCTTATAAAGGACTCACCTGGGTCGGGTAAGCTAAAAAAGCTTCATGCTCTAATTGGATACGACACGTTTTGGGTAATATGGAAAGCAAGAAATAGATGGCTATTCTCAAATTCAAGAACATCGGTGGAGAACATGGTGAAAGACATTAAAGTCCTAACTTTCAAATGGCTCAAAACAAGCGGGTCGAAATCACACTGTAACCGGGAGAATTGGACTGTCAACCCTTTAGCGAGTATTGGCTAATTGTGGGCTAGTCTAGTAGTTTGATTTATGTCTATTCTGGTGTCGTGGCCCATTTAGGTGGGTGTTGTAATTGGGGTTTTTGCTAGTTCCTCGCTAGCTTTTCTATGAGAATTTTCATTGTTGCTGTTAAAAAAAAGTTAAACAACCTTTGAGCAGGATATATGGACTTCTCGTAATTCAAAAAGATCTATGGACAGGAAAAAAATGAGCCAAACACACCAAAGTGATCCAATAAATTTCGTGCAACCTTAAATGTTATAACGTGCATCGAGACACAAGGTGACACTACGTTAAACAAGATTTGCTATTTATAAAAAAAAGAATTCTTTTAGTGATATTTAAACTTTAGACCCTCATCCATTTTAGCATGCATCATTGAGAGTATGTTACCTCTAATAGCAAATAAAAAGAGAACATGTGTTAAGAGAATTAACCGACCATTATGAAGAGAAAGATTATAGCATTATTTATAATAAAACTCTCTATTTTTGCTGATATTTCACATCTTTGTATTTATTGGGCTAATCTTGTCATAGTCTAATAGTCTAAAGGGTGCAAGGAGAAAGTTGCAAGTTTGTTAGTTATAGTAGAAGTCTAATGCTTGTTTATTTTATTATTTTGTTAATTGTTTGGTTGAGTTCGTATTATACTAGGAGTGAGTTTTTATTTATTTGATTATTTAATTGAGTTTGAGTTGTGTTAGGATTAGTATAGAGTTTATTATAAATAGATGGTTAGGAATTAATTATAAAGTGTGGTTTTTTTTGTTTAATAAAATTCTTTGTTCGTATTCTTAGGCCTGATTTCCAACAATTGGTATCAGAGCTTGGTGAAAGAGAAGGTTGTTTTGAGAGTCGTTTTTTAGGAAGGGAAAGAGAAGCAACCCTTGTAACCGCGGGGCTGGAAAGAAAAGACCGAGAAGGGGCGATTTCGGTGTTCGTTGATGGTGATCTGATCTAGTTGTGATAAGGCAACTTCAATACTTGATCAATCGACCCGGTCCTTCCCGCCAAAGATAAAAACGGAGTAACCGGGGTAGTTCTTTTTGGCAGAAGATATCCGATCGGATTTGCGGGTAGGCGGACGAGAAAAGATTCGTCAAAGCAGGAGACTTTGAATCTAGTCTTGTCTAACAGGTAAAGAAGAAAAATGGAAGAAGCAGCAGGGTAGCGAGCTTGTTTTTCTTCGATAGGTGGTCAAGAACGGGTTGTTCTGGTGACCCGGGAAGAGAGAGATCGATAATGGTCAAGTGGGATTGAAGATGTGAAGAAGAGCATATAACAATGGTATATGCAAATGAGAAAAAGCATGTGTATGAACATTGTGGTTGTGGAAGTTCATGTTAGGATGATCTAGGACGAGGCCAATGGAAGGGTCGGTGGTCTAGGAAGGGTCAAGACGGTGAACGGGTCCAAGAGAAGTACATGACAAGATTAGGGGGTGATTATTGGGCTAATCTTGTCATAGTCTAATAGTCTACGGGGTGCAAGGAGAAAGTTGCAAGTTTGTTAGTCATAGTAAAGTCTAATGCTTGTTTATTTTATTATTTTATTAATTGTTTGGTTGAGTTCGTATTAAACTAGGAGTGAGTTTTTATTTATTTGATTATTTAATTGAGTTTGAGTTGTGTTAGGATTAATATAGAGTTTATTATAAATAGATTGTTAGGAATTAATTATAAAATGTGGTTTTTTTTTGTTTAATAAAATTCCTTATTCGTATTCTTGGTCCTGATTTCCAACATTATTTATGATTCTTATGGAGCTACATTGAGTTATTTTGAACAAATGTAATATTGTTCAATTAAAAGGATTTATAGTCGTTCGTTGTATGTTAATCTATACTATATAATAAATAAATATTTTTCATGCCACGTGTCGCCTCCATATTTATTCTTATCATTTTTTTCTCGCATCTCTCTCTTATTAGTTACATCTCTATCTTTTAATAATAATATATTTTTAAAGAAAATACAAATTATACTAATAAAACACATTTATTTTAAATTATCTCTTATTATAAGAAACTTTGAAATATATAAATTTTATTTTCAATCAAATATTAATGAAAGTCAAATTACATTAAATAGTAATTAACGTATTTTTGAACCCAATTATATATTAATTTTTACATATTTTAAAATTTGTTTTCTATCCTTAGTATATGTAATACATTTTTATACATGTAAAATATATAAATAAATATTTAAAAATTTTATATATTGATATTTTTCAAGCCGTGTATAGTACACGGGTTCTAAACTAGTATAATATATATTCAAAGTGATAATTGTGTAAATCTATCACAAGTTATAAATTATGTTTCGAGAAACTAGAGTGTGACACTATAATTTAAATTAAAACTACCAACAAGAAACTATATGTTTATGAATTTTACTCACAAAATTAGCAACGACAAATTTTCTTTTAACAAATTTAATATCATTGCGTGGTATTAGATATACCTAGATCGCTCATTATTTACAACATCATTGAGATTAGAGATGTAAATGAGCCTAGCATGAGCCTGACTACATACGAATTCGGCTCGTTTAAAATAAGAGAACTTAAAATTGACCTGTAAATAACTTTAAAATCATTTATTTATTTAAATATATTTATAACAATAATTGTATATATAAAATGTTATATATTATTTAATTTTCTTACCATAAATATATATAATAATATTTATGTTCAACCGTATATTTTATTATATAAATATTATTATAATTGTATAAGTAATACTCGCTAATCTCGTAAGCTTAATTAAGCTCAAGTTCAAACTTGCTTAATCTCGAATCGACTCAGGCTATCTAGAGCTAGCTATTCACGAACAAATAACCATGCACATATAATAAAAGAAATAAAAAATAAAGAAAATGGGTCAATGACGCAATGTATGAACCATTAAACTATATATCATGGGCAAGTTTTGATCTTTTATGCTACAATGGATGAACCATAAACTATTCTTGAAGTCCATCATTATTGAACATATCATATTCTTATTGAACTATTAAATAGGAATCTATTCTTATATAATCAAAATTATTCTTATTAAATATTTAAATCCAAAAATTGCTTACATAACACCTACTTGTTTTCAAATTATATGCTTCTAAAAGTAAGGGGTATACCTCCCACTTCACGCCGTGGCCCTAGATGGAAGCCACAATCACCCGTGATCAACCAAGCAAATCGCCCCCTCATTTTTTTTCACGGCGTGATCTAGCTACGTGG
This sequence comes from Smallanthus sonchifolius, assembly GCA_023525975.1. Taxonomy (NCBI): domain Eukaryota; kingdom Viridiplantae; phylum Streptophyta; class Magnoliopsida; order Asterales; family Asteraceae; genus Smallanthus; species Smallanthus sonchifolius. The sequence continues at coordinate 41,221,580 of CM042019.1, read as the reverse complement.
TTATTTTCACGGGAGTTCAAAACCAATGTTACCGTTCAACGGGTCTTTTTTTGACCGTTGAAGGTAATTAATAAATAATAAATAATTTATAATTTTTATTTTTACCCACTATAAATACCAATTTTTACACCATTTTACACTCATTTCTACTCTTATACACTCATTTCTACTCTTCTACCATTTATACTTTCTATTTTCCCAACCCACAACAAAACATGAGTAACGATCCGAATTTTTGGGCTAAATACTTTCTTTCTACGATCTCAACGTAGATGCACCGGATGACGTGGAAGAAATACCCCGCCCGATCGGAAAGAAAAAAGCAAAAGCCCAAGCATCGAGTTCGGGTTCAATTCCAAGTCACATCGAAATCGGCCAAGAAATGGTCGAACAATTGATACTATTTAATAAGGCACAACAAGAGAGGATGTATTGGAACATAACAAAAGAGGAGATAGAAATTGTAGGCATCGATCTTGATTCACTTTCTGGCCCGCACCGATTTTTGATCGAGAAAAAACAAGAGGAGATCAAGGAACGTCATGGCATACCGTAGTTTTAATGTATTTTTTTTAGTAATTTGATTAAGGTATTTTTATTTTAGTAATTTGATTCATGTATTTTTATTTTAGTAGTTTGATTAATGTATTTTAATTTTTATTAATGAAATATTATGTTTTATTATTTAAATGAATATTAAAAAGAAACATTTAATTATCACACCACCTCAATCACTTGGGTATTTACCTTGTCAAGTGATGGATGGTGTGATAATGAAGGTGTGAAATGGCGGCACGTGACGTGCACTTTTCCATCACTTGAGACCCCCATCACTTGGGTATACCCCTTGCTCTAAGGGTATGAGGTATATTAGACGTGAGTGAGACCCATGTACAAAAAAGTTTACGCCATGTGGACGACACCTCATCAGCAACAATTTTCACATTGAAATGGGTATACCCGTGTGAGTGGTGTGGGAACTAATTAGTTTTATAAAATTTAATTGAATGGTGTGAGTTTAGTGTGTGTGTGTGAGAACCATTTCACGCCTGTAAGAATTCTCACGCCAAGGATTTTCACGTCCCTTTCATGGAGATGAGGGTGGTATTTCACGCCCTTTACGGCTTACACGCCCCCTTCTCACGCCCGGATGACCTAAATGTTTTTTCCCTTTCAGCAAAAGCCTGTACTAAATTTTTTTGGAGACGAAATGGACCAGTCATCTTAAGTAGTCTACTCCAACCCACACAAAGCCGTTGCTGCTAGATGCTGATGAAGAGTCCGATCTCCAAGGGGTCCAAACACGAATCATTGTCCTGAACTTCCCCAATGTTATCCTCACGCACGCGCCTCAATAACATGTGACAACAAAACCACTCCAACCCTTCCTCTATCTCATGCGCCACATAAAAACATCTCTCTATCTTCTTCCTCTTATGAATCTTGCATTAATTTAATCTTTTATCAAATCAGGAAGAACGCATCAAAAGATATTGCTTCCTGATTAGTTTTAGTTCAAGATTTCAAATTCCAAATAAGTTTTTCAAGGTTGGTTCTTTGGGGTTTGAGTGATTTGGGTGCCATTTTAGTGTTTGAAATAGTTTTCTTGAGTTTATGTGTTTTGAACTATCTCCAAGATTCCTAATTTGGTTATTTAAGCAGTTTCAAGATCATCAAAGTTTGGTGCTTTTTCTTTATATAATCAAATGAATTCTTTCAAGATTCCCAAACTTGATTCTTTAGGTTTTTAAGTGAATTGGGTGTTTTTTAGTTCAAGATTTGAACTTCTAAATCAGTTGTTTCTAGATTACCAAAGTTGGGTGGTGTGTTTATTAGGATAGATCATTTTAAGTTCATGGATTCCAATTGTTTCATGTTTTTTAAGGTTGTTTCTTTGGGGTTTGAGTGATTTGGGTGCCATTTTCAGTGTTTGAAATAGTTTCCTCAAGGTTCCTAATTTGGTTATTTCAGTGGTTTCAAGATCATCAAAGTTTGGTGCTTTTTCTTGATATAGTCAAGTGGATTCTTTCAAGATTCCCAAAGTTGCTTCTTTAGGTTTTTAAGTGATTTGGGTATCTTTTTCTACTTGGGTTTTGAAAAGTTTCAAGATTCCAAAAGTTGAGTGATTTTGCTTTGATTTTGAAGCTATAACTATAAGGCAACTGTTTTCAAGATTTCCCAATTAGGGTTCTTGGTTGTTGTTGATTTTCTTGAAGAAATTAGGGATGGAGGATGATGGGATTGAAGAGATTAGTAGCATTAGTGCTAGGTTATTGAGGAGGAGGAGTGGCGGTGGTGATTCGAGTTCGCGATGGGTGGATGGTAGTGAGGTAGATTCAGAATCACCACCATGGTCATTAGTTAATGATGATGAGAATAGAAGTGAAGGGTATGGATCTATGAGAAGAAGGTTGGTGAAGAAGGCTAAGAGAGTTGACTCTTTTGATGTTGAATCTATGGCTATCTCTGGCTCCCATGGTCATCATAACAAGGTTAGCTCAATTGTTGAGAACATTTTTTTTAACTAAAGTGGTTGATATTTGCTAGTAATGATTAGTGTCAATGTGCTTTGCTGATTTGCTATCTATATGTATGTGATTGCACTATGTGGTATTCCAATATGAATAGTTTTTTGTTTGATTACAAGATCTTTGGTTTATGATACACCTATTTGTAGCGTTGTGATTCTTGTTTGATAACAAATTTAAATAACATTTGACAAGAACCTCATAGTATCCTGTTATTGAGGTGTTTGGATTTGTGTTTTAGAACCAATTATATAATCATTATTAGTGTTTTGGATAAATAGATTCTGTTTTTTATAACCATTATTAGTGTTGTCTATAATCTTATTATTTAGGGGTCAAATAATCAATTTTGTATAGTCAGTTTCATACAGGTTGCAACAAAGATGATTATCAAATGGTAAAATAGAATTACCTATTTGGGAGAATTTTAGTAGCTTTAAACAAATCATCACCTTGCCTCAAACTAATGTACTTTTTGGCCATATATAAAAAAATTATATATTAATTGCTTTAATAATCGAATTTGACAAACAGTCAGTCAATCACATATCTGATTATCTCATAATTAAAACTTATTAAAGATATGTTTAACCGAATAAAAAGGTAACCAGCTAATTTTTGGCAAAAAATAAGTATCAAAATTACAAAAATTGATTCAACAAAACTACCTTTGATAACTGGTCTCACACGCCTTGTTAGAGAAAAAGGTCATCATGGTCAAAAGTTTCCTACACGTCAGCCGCCACGTCACCATTTTTGACCATTTACCTTATTTGAACTTTTTGAAAATCTCTTACCTTAAATCAACATTTTTGAAATTTTGAAGTTTTTCTCTGGCAAAAAAAGTTAATTACCTAATATACAAGCTTGACTAACTTTGGTTAGTTACTCTTATATATGCAATTAGCCATTAAAGATATGACTAATGTTGGTAATGTCATTTTTAAATTTTTTTTTTAAAATATCAGGATGTGTCGATCTGGCAGACTCTTGGGTTGGCTTTTCAGACACTTGGAGTTGTATATGGTGATATGGGGACAAGTCCTTTGTATGTGTTTACAGACGTTTTCAGCAAGATCCAAATCGAGTCAGATGTTGATGTCTTGGGAGCTTTATCACTTGTTATATACACCATTGCTCTCGTGCCTTTAGCAAAGTATGTTTTTATTGTGCTAAAAGCAAACGACAGCGGTGAAGGTAAGAATTAGATTTACCCGACTCATTCTCCTTCAAATATATCCACAGGTTGACTTTACAGGTCAAATAGACTAATTTTGACTTCAGCACTTATGCGGGCTTTTGACTTTTCATGGACATAATGATGAGTGCATTAAACTTCTAACAAAGTTTTCCATTAAATCTAAGCGAGTTAAATTTAGAACAAGAAATCCACATTTATCAGTGAACTTGGAAGAACTAGCTTTGACCATTAAAAGTCAAAGTTTTATCATTTTTTGCTAATACATGCACTGGTTGACTTTACTAGTCAAGAAGGCTAGTGTTTGACTTGAAGAAAACTCATATTAGTTCTTTAAATTTTCAAGAGTAACATGATGAATTCATTGCACTTCTAACAAATTCTTCCATAAACGTTTTCAAGTTAAATTTACAACAAGAAATACACATATGTTAGTGAACTTGGAAGAACTAACTTTGACCATTAAAAGTAAAGTTTTATCATTTTTTACTGATACATGCACCGGTTGACTTCACTAGTCAAGAAGACTAGTTTATTACTTAAGGAAAACTCATATTAGTTCTGTAAATTTTCAAGAGCAACATAATCAATGCATTGCACTTCTAACAAATTATTCCATAAATCTTTTCAAGTTAAATTTACAACACGAAATACACATTTATTAGTGAACTTGAAAGGACTAGGTTTGACCACTAAAAGTCAAAGTTGTATCTTGTTTTTCCTGATGCATGCACTGGTTGATTCCGCTAGTCAAGAAGACTAGTTTTTGACTTAAGAAAAACTCATATTAGTTCTTTAAATTTTCAAGAACAACATAATCAATGCATTGCACTTCTAACAAATTATCCCATAAATCTTTTCAAGTTAAATTTACAACAAAATAATACACATTTATGGTGACTTGGAAGAACTTGGTTTGACCCTTTCAAAGATTTATAATTTGCTTGCTGATACATAATCTAATCTTGCAGGAGGAACATTTGCATTGTATTCATTGATCTGCAGGTATGCAAAAATCAATCTTTTACCAAATCGCCAACAAGCTGATGAACGCATCTCAAGTTATAGGCTGAAACTGCCTACTCCAGAACTGGAAAGGGCTCTGAAAATCAAAGAAAAATTAGAACACAATTCTTTGTACAAAACCCTTCTTTTGTTACTCGTTCTAATGGGAACTTCTATGATCATTGGGGACGGTATTCTGACCCCTGCTATATCAGGTAAGTGGTTGACCAAACCGATTTTGCTTATTTAATATAAGAGAAGACTTCATCCAATGGCAACCAAGTTTCCCATGTGTTCCACTAAAGTCACTCAAAGTTTTTATAAATATTAATTTTTTAATAATATTAATTTAAAAAAGAAAAAAGTTAAGTCATCTAAATAGAACATATATGCATATTGGTCACTATTTAGTGATAATTTTTTTTTTCCAATTTGACTAAAATTGAACAATTATGAAACTTGATTATTATTTAGTGATATTTATCTTCACTATTATCTCCTACTTCAAGTTAAATTTGAAAAAATAATCATTAAATAGTAATCAAGATTCATATATGTTTCATTCAGGTGACTTAATTTTAAAAAAAAAGTTTTAATATTTATAAAAAAAATTCACAGGATTTGAACACCTAATGAAAGTTGGTCACTGTTGTATAAAGTTTTCCCTTAATATAATCACTTTCAAAATGCACATCCAAACACAATCCAATCTTACTGATTGTTATTGCAGTCATGTCTGCTGTGAGTGGTCTGGAAGGTAAAATACAAGGATTTGGCACAGGTAGGTGAACAACTAGTGATTACTGTTTATTGGTGATGTTGACTATTGAAAGTCAAATCTGTTAACTTTTTTACTTGAACGTTGTGTTTTCCAGGTGCTTTAGTGACTGTATCGGTTACCATTCTTGTGGGACTGTTTGGCATACAGAGATTTGGGACCAGTAAAGTGGGATTGACATTTGCTCCTTGTCTTGCTTTGTGGTTCTTTAGTCTTGGGTCCATTGGATTATACAACCTTATTAAACATAACATATATGTCGTGAAGGCGATTAATCCTCTGTATATATATTTGTTTTTCAAAAAGAATTCTTTCAACGCGTGGTCGTCTCTTGGAGGTTGTGTTTTATGCATTACGGGTAAGTTTATTTGTCTACATCTTGTGGTAAAGTTATGATCTTTCTTGTTCTTTTTACACTATTGATGTGATTATGTGGCCCGTTAATTCCAGGAGCTGAAGCGATGTTTGCTGATTTGGGCCATTTCTCTGTAAAATCCATACAGGTTCGTCTTTGGTTTGGTACCATAAATGGTAATGGTGGCAATATAGGCGGATGAGTTGGGTTGGGTAACGGGTCAAAACAGACAACTTTTAGAATGGGTCAATCGCGTTGGTTGGACTGACCCACAAACACTTTTTTCTAGAATTTTTTCCTTATAGCTATTGTGTTTTGGATATGATTTTAAAAAATTACTCCTTTTCGGATTATATTAAAAAAATCTTCTTTTTCTTGAAATTTAAGGGTCTGAGTATATTATTACAACGATAATCTAGATTTTGAAATAAAAAGATGCAAAATGTTTTATGCATTTTGAATACAATATGAGTGATACTCGAGTTTTATTACATGTTTTATCCTCTGGAGGGAAAGTATAACCCAGATCATTTCTTTAAATATTACCCGTTTCCCTTTTATATATTATAATATTTAATGGGTCAAACGTGTAACATTCACCCGTTTCCATTTTAACCAATTCGAATACAAACGGGTAAACTTTTTAAAAGTATCACCCATTCGACCTGTTTACCACAAGTAGTAATCTGTTTTAGTAGTTGAAACTAAAGTCACTTGTTATGATAATATCTTCATGTTCTAGATTGCTTTCTCGTTCGTCGTGTTTCCGTGTCTTCTCTTGGCTTACATGGGTCAAGCTGCATATCTTATGAAACACCCTGATTCTGCAAGTAGAATATTCTATGATTCCATTCCCGGTAATACTTCTAACAGTCGTTTAGTTCAGTAAAAAACCGTTATACCACTGTAATTACGAATCAAGATTTTGGTCATGTGTATGAACATAAACAAACAGATAGGCTCTTTTGGCCCGTTTTCGTGATAGCCACATGTGCAGCTGTAATCGCGAGTCAAGCTATGATATCGGCTTCCTTTTCATGCATCAAACAATCCATGGCTCTCGGATGCTTCCCAAGATTGAAAATCATTCACACATCAAGAAAGTTCATGGGTCAAATCTACATTCCTGTCATCAACTGGTTCTTGATGATCATGTGTGTTCTTGTTGTAGCCACTTTTCAAAGCACAACAGACATAGCCAACGCATACGGTTTGCTTTCTTCTCAATCTACACCATAACCATCAGAAACTGGTCTAAAAAGGGGCCTACTATCAGAACACCACCCCCCAAAATCTGTACACCAGCATGTTTGTCACATCATACGGGTCGTATGACTTTGTCAGTGGTAACATCGTCATTTCTTTGTTAGTCAAACACATCATACGGGCCGTATGATAGGGCGAAAAATGATCATACGGGCCGTATGATTTTGTCAGTGGATCCGTCATTTCAGTGTGAGTCAAACGCATCGTACGGGCCGTATGACTATTTTTGCCCTATCATATGGGCCGTATGACAACTGGTGTCTGGATAGTATGTGTGTGGTGTCTCTTTAGCTCTGACCTCTAAAAATATGTTCTTTCTGCAGATGTCTGGATAGTATGTGTGGTGTCTCTTTAGCTCTGGCCTATAAAAATCTTTTCTTTTTTGCAGGCATAGCAGAAGTCGGCGTGATGATGGTTAGCACGACGCTAGTAACCCTCGTCATGCTTCTAATATGGCAAACAAACGTATATCTAGCATTTAGTTTCCTCATCGTTTTCGGATCCATTGAGCTTTTATACATGTCAGCAGTTCTATCCAAAATCACCGAGGGCGGTTGGCTTCCTCTAGCCTTTGCTTCATTCTTCCTTTGCATCATGTACATTTGGAACTATGGGAGTGTACTAAAATACCAATGTGAAGTCCAAGGTAAACTCTCAATGGACTTCATGAACGACCTCGGTTCGACCCTCGGAACCGTACGGGTCCCAGGAATCGGGCTGCTGTACAACGAGCTAGTCCATGGTGTCCCCTCGGTTCTGGGCCGGTTTTTACTAGACCTGCCTGCAATCCACTCGACTCTCGTCTTCGTCTGCATAAAGTACGTCCCTGTGCCCGTGGTTGCACAAGAAGAACGGTTTCTTTTCCGACGGGTTTGCCCGAAAGACTACCATATGTTTCAATGTGTAGCTCGATACGGGTACAAAGATGTCCGGAAAGAAGATCACCATGCTTTCGAGCAGCTTCTGGTTGAGAGTTTGGAGAGATTCATGATGAAAGAAGCTCAAGATCTCGCGCTGGAAAGCGAAGTAAACGATGCTGAATTCGATAGCGTGTCGGTTGGTGAAAGGAGGTATTCGGGTGACCTTAGCGTGCCATTGATACAACCGGATGGTGAGTCGGAGTCAATGCTGCCTTCGAGTGTGATGGGTGCGATTGATGATGATCCGAGCCTGGAATACGAGCTTTCGGCTCTTAGAGAGGCTACGGAATCCGGGTTTACTTATTTGCTTGGGCATGGTGATGTTAGAGCTAAAAAGGACTCGTTTTTTCTGAAGAAACTTGTGATTAACTACTTTTATTCGTTCCTGAGGAACAACTGCAGGGGCGGGGCGGCGACGATGAAGGTTCCGCACATGAATATTATACAGGTCGGGATGACGTATATGGTATGATATGTTATATATATGAACTGTATTCGTTTATGTTTGTTGAATTTATTCGTCTAATAACGAAAACTGTTTGTAAATTGAACTGGTGGTGGTTATTTTTGAACAAATGAATATGTAACCGAAGATCAACGACTATGATTGACTGTTAAGGTTTCGAAAATTGGGTAACATTGTAAATAATATGAAATTTTAAATATTTATAACAAATTTAAACAAAATATAAAACTATTTTACTTTTCATTTTAGTTTGTTATATTGAATCTACAAAAAAGGTTTGACCCTATCTTTGATATTCCCGAGTTCCCGACTCTACTTCTGCTTCAACCATCCTCATCATCTCCACATCCACCATCCTCCTCACCCTCATCTTCACCATCCTCTTCATCTCCACATCCACCCTCGCCTTCTCCTCCCCCACCCCCACCTCCTCCTCCGGTTTCGTCTCATCCTATGGTCACACGCTCTCGTGACCATACTCGTCATCCTAGACAGTTTCCGGATCATATTTTGTTTCATGTCTCTACCACTACTTCTATCGAGCCTACTACATTTCATCATGCTTAGAAATGGCCAATATGGTGGGATGCAATGTGCACTGAGGATACTACTGTGCACTTGAACCGAACCTAGGTTTTGATTCTGGCCCCCACCGATGCCAACATTGTTTGTTGCAAGTGGGTATACATGATTAAGGGCCTGTTTGATAGTCTCTTAATGATTCCATTAAGAGCCTACCTCTGAATCAGTCAGAGGTAGAGGGTGTTTGTTTCAGATTTTGCCAGCCTCTTAATAGTTTATCCAGCCTCTTAATGGTTCAGCACAAAAACCATGCTGAACCATTCAGAGCTCTTAATGATTCAACTCTTAATGAACCAAACATCCCCTAAGTGTAATCCTAATGGTTATATTAGTCGCTATAAAGCCTGGCTTCTTGCTAAGAGTTTTCATCAGACCGAGGGTGTTGATTATACTAGGACGTTTAGCCCTGTGGTTAAACCCACTACCATCCGCCTAGTCCTATCAGTTTCCTTTTTTCACGGATGGGATATTCGCCAAGTTTATGTCAATAATGACTTTCTTCATAGTGATCTCTCTTAGACTCGGTACATGTCACAGCCTCCTGGTTCAAAATAAAACTGAGTTATTTTTTATGAATGTGTGGCTATGATAAATTGGAGGGTATAAAAGTAAATCATCACCTCCCAATTCTCTCTCTGACTTTATTTTATAATAAAATATTCCCCCCCATTTTTTTACACATTAATAACTTTATTATCAAACATTATTTTTTTATAAAAATTGCACTATTAAATAGAGTTTTTTTATCTTTAATTCGAATATAGTCTTGCAAATTTTTTTAACGTCAGTTATTACATATATGTAACGAACAGTTACATATGTGTAAATATAAACATAAATGTAGTTGTTCCAATGTTATCCCATTTTTTCAAAAAATTTCCCCCTTTTGAAAAAAATAATAACTTTTTATCCAAAACTCATATATAAATGTGTTAATCTAATTTGTTCATGCAAAAAAAAAAAAAACCAAAACTCAGAAATTTGTTCATTCAAAAAACAAAAAAAATATGATTTTTTTTTATAAAAATTTGCTTAGATAATGTTGATTACACACACATCTATGTAATATCTCTAACTTTATTTAATAATTAAAGATTCTACCTATTCAAATTTACCCCCCCCCCCCCCTCTTTTTGAGCATTCATAACTTTTTTTATAAAGTATGATTTTTCTAATAAAAATTACATCATTAAATATAGTTTTTTAATCTTTAATTCGATTATAGTTTTGTAAAAAAAGGCAATTGAAATTGCATGCTGTAACTCTTCTTAAAGATTATGTTAAAATTGTAACAAGTATGTATTTCTTAGTTTAAAGTTAGGATTTATGTATTGATTTTATATATTTTTTGGTAAAAATTGATAATATGAAAATACGGTTACATATGTTCATATGCAATAGTTCATATTATATATATGTAATAGCAAGTTACATTTTTTTTCTATTACATATATGTAATATGATATTACATATATGCAGTGGTGAATACAAGAATTTTCGAGACGGGGTGCAAAAATTGAGTCGGTCAAAAAAGCAGTCGGATCAAAAAATAAAAAACAATGTCAAAATGATTAGTTCTTTATTACTTATAATGTTTATGTGAGTCATGTCCTCAGGGTAAGGTCCTTTTGACGAATATTTTCTTTTTATTTCATCTTTTTGATCGGCTGATAATCCATAGTTCTTATCCTATAAACAAAAAGATTAATATAAATAATCAATTGAATCAAATTAACACACAAAAATAAAAAATTAACTTAAAAAACAATTAAGCTAGTATTTTTGAGGAGAAATGTAGTTATTTAACCATAAACTAACTATAAACAAATAAATGAGAAAGAATCGATTACCGATATATACTAAGGAATGCCAGTGTGCCCCTTGAGTCTTGACCACCATTTTTGGGGGCCGTACTAAAATTAGTGTGCCCCATGACCATCATTTTTGGGTTAAATGTTTGCAAAAATGATATATTTCATGGAAATCACTTTGGGCCTACGGGGTGCATGTGCCCCCATACTTTCACCTTGAATCCGCTGTTATATGTAACAATAAGATATTACATATATGTAATTTTTTATTTTAAAATATATAAATAATTATATATATATATATATTCATATTATTATGTAATTGTTCATTACATATAAGATATTACTTATATGTAATATGTGCAATATAAACAATTCTATATGTTGTTTTTTTTTATTACTATGTATACTTGATTATATGGTTTTTACTTAAAATTAAGTATGTGTGTAACTACACATACATTCTATGTTATTACATATATATCTAATAGCTTATTACATATATGTGCTAGGTTATTGCATAAATGTAACTGTTTGTTAGATATGTGTAATAACATACGTCCAATTTTTTTTCGAGACTATAACTGAATTAATAATAAAAATGCTCGTTTTCATGTTGTAATTTGTTTAAACGATAGACCAACGGATAATCAATGTGTAAAATGCTCATTTTTACGCAATTCCGTCTTCACATGCTTCATTGAAGAAAAACATATTTCAACACTTGCCGTTGCAACTGGTAAAACTAATGATAACTTTATTAAACGATAGACCAACGGATAATCAATGTGTTTATTTGTTTCCACTATCATTCTGGCAAGATCACTTACACCATTCAGGTTTTCAAACCGCGTATCTTTTTTCACATTGTCAATGTAGCGGTCGACATAAGCTTGTCTTGTTCATCAAAATTAAAATCATGCAGATACATCTCGACCAACTTTAACAAGTTTAGTGTTTTAAAGGCACTAAATTTACCACACGGGCTCAAAAGAGCTCATAAACGTAAGCAAGTTAGTGGTTACCTTATTAAAACGATTTCTAAGCTCTTGAATTTGCATATCGAGAACCGTGTTGAAACTATTAACCATATAATGGTGACAATTGGTGATGTCAGTCTTCCTTCTTCGATATTTCGGGTCAACATACTCGGCTTCCATGTTAACCATTTCAATCTCATATTTGTCACAAAAGGATGTGACATATTTCAAAAGTAAGTCAAAACCTTCAAGTCGATACCTTTGTAATTCTTCTTTAGTTGATCTAACTAGCTCAACTGCATTCAATATATCTGGATTTTTTCTTTGAAGTGCTTCACATATTGTGTTAGTAACACATAAGATGTGCTTCATCAAATGTAAATAAAATACAAAATTAAAAGTTTTTATGTATATTTGAAGTCCATTTGCTTGACTTTTGTGAGCATCAATCTCTCTCTAAGTTTCTATATATTCAAGTACGTTAATAACACTAGGATATAAAGCAAGCAAACGAAGAATTGTTTTTTCGTGAGAAATCAAACGTGTATCTCCGGCTCTTGCAAGTGACATTTCTTGATTCTTTCCACTTCCGGTTTCAACTTCCGAATTCAATCCCAATCTTTCTCTTTGACTTTCTCTTATCAAATCTATTCGTTTTCAAGATGCACCGACTACATTTTTTAAATCTGATACTTCTTTAAAAAATTTAAAAAATTCATGATGTTTGGTTGCAAGGGCCACAACAACAAGTTGAAGTTGGTGAGCAAAACAATGAACATAATATGTAGGAGAATTTTCTTCCAAAATCAAAGCTTTCAAACCATTAAACTCAGCGGACATGTTGCTTGCCGCTCATGTGATGTTGTTTGCTTGTTTGCTTTCGAGTTGAAGCCATAGGCCACAGGCCCAAAACGGAACTGAAGCACATGCCCACAAGGAACTTTTAATAGAACGAAAATGAATAAAAAAAAGTTTTAAAAAATTGAGAGTGGGGGGATTCGAACCCACTACCTCTAGATTATAAACCAAAGCCTAAACCACTATACCACTTGTTGAACTTTGTATAGGTATTCACCCTATAATTTATTTAGGGGTTCACCCCAGTTTTTTTACATACCGTTCTATTAAAATTTTGAAACGGAACACCCCGGTCTTAGTAGGTCCGCCCTGATCAAAGTATGTATTCTTTCTTTTGATATATACATTCTACGATATATTTCAATCTCTTCAAGTTCCTAATCATCAAGTAATCAAAAGCCTTTAGTTCAGGTTGGGTTGGGCTGATCTACAACCTTTTGAATTCTATAATAGTTAATATAAAAATGATAATAAAAATATATTAGAATAAAAGTCTTTATATTTCAAACATAAGAAATTTGTAAGTTCTTCTAAGCATTTGAATACATTTCGTGTTGATTGTTAGACAAGTTCAACCCATTTGATCTGCAGCTTAACCACCACAACGTTTGTATCTCTTGATGTCAAAAACATGATACCAATCTCATATTAACTCAAGAACAATCAAATTTCAACACCCCCCTTAATTCAACTGGCAAAAACATCATACATTTTAAGCATTTTACACACATGGTCATGCTGATATACTAACAACCATTTTGTAAAAATATTAGCCAATTGATCTTTAAAGTCAATTTTAACAGTTTTAATGAACCCACTTGAAATTTTTTCTAAATATAAAACAAATCAATTTTAAAATGCTTGGCCCTGTCATGAAAGACAGGATTAGCGGCTGTAGATATGGCTGCATTATTATTACAAAACAGTTGTATAGGCAAGTTAACTGAAATTTCTAACTCTTTAAGCAAATTTTCTATCCAAATTACCTCACATGTTGCAACACATATGGCACTATATTCTGCCTCAGTTGTAGACCTCGACAATATAGGCTGTTTTTTGCTTTTTCAAGATACTAATGAACTACCCAGAAAAATACAAAACCACGTAACAGACATTCCAGATTCTAGACATTTGCCCCAATCAGAATCCGCATAAGCTTTCAAATCTAACACATCATTTTTCTTAAACAAAATACCTTTTCCTGGTGATTTTTTAAATACCGCAATAAACGCATTGCAATATTTAAATATGAATTTTTTGGCTTATGCATATGCTGACATAAAAAATGAACAGAATAAGAAATATCAAGTCTAGTATGAGACAAGTATATCAACTTACCAATTAATTTTTGATAACCAATAATATTGGATAAAAAAATCTTGTCTTTATTACAGTCATCCATTATAACATAATTTTGTTCAATTGGCATATTAACATGTTTGCGTCCTAAAAGACCATATTTAGCAAGAAGATCCATACCAAGAAAATATTTGAGCAAACCTAAATCTTTAATAAAAAACTTAGTTTGTAAAAGAGTTTTAATATTTGAAATCTCATACTTACAATTTCCTATGATAATAATATCATCAACATACACAAGTAAAATCACATACACAGAATTTTCAGATTTAATTAACATGGAATGATTACATTTACTTTAAACAAAGCTTAAACCAATCAACACACTCACAAGTTTTTCATTCCACATTCTTGAAGCTTGTTTTAAACCATACAAAGATTTTACAAGTTTGCATACTTTTGTTTCATTTTTTGATGAAAAATAACCCTCGGGTAAAGTCACATAAACATCTTCAACAAGTTCACCATACAAAAACGGATTGTTAATGTCAAGTTGATATAAAGACCAGTTTCTTTCTACTGCCAAACTAAGAAAACTGCCAAACTAAGAACACACCTAATTGTTACCATTTTTACAACTGGTGAAAAAGTTTCATCAAAATCAACTCCCTCTCGTTGACTATAACCTTTAGCCACTAACCTAACTTTATACCGCTCAATTTCACCATTTGATTTATATTTTACTTTAAACACCCGTTTACAACCTATAGGTTTTCTACCTACAGGCAATTCAACTAACTCCCATGTTATTCCTATTCAGGGCTTCTATTTCTTCATTCATAGCCCTTACCTAGTTAGTATCATTAACAACCTCATTATATGTTCTAGGCTCAACAATTTTATTTAACCTAGAAGCAAAACAAAAGTTTTCATATAACAAATTAGAGTAATTTATTATTAACTTTTCCACTAACCACATAGTTTTGTAATTTTCTTGGTAACATAGTGTTTTTGGTTAACCTCCTAAGCAGTGTATGATCATTATTTTTAAAAACAGAACCCTCAGGAGACTTGGTCTCATCATTACCGCTACCAACATCTCCAGCCACGCTAAGTTCAGTAATAATTCTATCGGTTTGTTGTTCAACAGCCTCTTCATTACCAGAATTATTACGATCACTAGGCTGTTGAAACCGAAGGGTAGTGTCACTCAACACCCTCTCCTCATCATCGAGAATTTTCTCACCTTCAGATGTTGAAGTCTCAGTTTTCTCATACAGATAATTTTTTTTAATTGTTTAAAAAACTTTCAAAAGAAGAGTCCAACTCATACAAATCTTTATTATCTTTGAACGGGAAGACAGACTTGTAAAATTTTACATCCCTAGAAAAAATAATTTGTTTTTTTTATCAAAACTCCACAATTTGTAACCTTTCTTTTGATTTGAGTATCCCAAAAAAACACATTTTTCTACATGAGTTTCAAATTTATTTGTATTGTTCAAAATAGGGCTAAAACAGAGACAACCAAACATCCTAAGGTGAGTAAGAGAAGGCTTAAAACCATAGACTAGCTCATAGGGAGTTTTACCATTTAACACATAAGAAGGAGTCCTGTTAATAAGATAAGTGGCAGTTAGAACACATTCAGACCAGGATTTAAGGGAAATATTCCCTTGAAACAATAGAACTCTAGCTACATTTAATAAATGCCTATGTTTTCTTTCCATTATTCCATTTTTATGTCGGGTATAAACACAAGAGGTTTGATGATTGATTCCTTTTGAAGCACAAAATTCATTCATTTTATTATTAACAAATTCAATTCCTTTGTCACTTCTAAAAGATTTTACAGTTGATCCAAACAGATTCTTAATCAGACTAAAAAAATTTGTATATTATAGAAAACCTCATCTTTGTGTTTCATTAGATATACCCACACAACTCTTGAGTAATCATCAACTATTGTTAAAAAAATATTTAAAACCATCTTTACTAGGTGAACTAATTCTCCTAGAACCTTAGACTTATTATCACTCAGAGGAAATGGAGTTCTATGTTGTTTAGCTCTATGACATATTTCACATGGATAGTTCTTATTAGTAAGTTTCAGTTTTAGACTGTCCGTTAGTACATTCAGAACTTGATCATAAGGATGTCCTAGTCTAGCATGCCAAAGATTTACCAAGTCAACACTACTGTAGCACACTTTAACAGATTGAGAAATACCATCATAGAAATATAATCCATCACATTGATTACCAGTCCCTACGATGTTCCTTGTGAGTAAACCCTGAATATAGCAATTGTTTTCATCAAACGATACTATTAGTTTACTGTCTCTAGCAAGTTTATACACAGAAACCAAATTAACACAATAACCAGGAACTAAAAAAACATCATACAATATTACTTCACTGTCACTACGTCAAAATTGAGCTTTGGTCACACTTTTTCAAAAACCGACCTACCACACTTTTGATTAAATGTGTGGCTAATCCTAGTTTTAGCCACACATTTCTGATCCATGTGACAAAAAAAACCCAGTTACGTGACCTTTAGTCACGCTTTCAGAAACAATGTGACCATAAACACATCTGTTAGCGACACCTTTAGAAAAATATGTGACATTTACTAGCCACGCTAGAAAAGTGTGGCCAAATGTGAGCAACTGCCATGGTATTTTGTTTATTTTTTTATTCATGTGACCAAAAACACATCTATTAGCCACACTTTAAGCAAAACATGTGACAATTAGTAGCCACACTCGATTAGTGTGGCCAAATGCCACCAACCGCCATGCTTGTTGTTTAGTTTTGTGGCTAAAAGGTAATAGATATGACCACTTATATTAGCTTGCATGTGTGACCAAAGAGTAGTTTATTATGGTCACGGTTAAAGATTTTATGTGTGGCTAAATAAAATAAACGGCCATTATTTTCGTTTAATGAGTTGGCTAAATAAAAGAACGAATTGCACAACTTAAGTTGGAACTACAAAATGATAGACTTGAACGTGAGAAAAAAGATGAATAAGTTAAGACCCTTTCCATGCAGGTGGAAGAAACAAATAACACGCTTAATCAACTTTTAGCTCATATGAATGCACATGGACTGCAGTTACCAATCTGTCCATCTTCTGCAAATAAAATGTCACCAGCACAAGTGACTTATTTTATTGACAAATTAAGGCTTTAACATTTATCAAATGTTAGCTACCATAAATAGCAACCAACTTATATATAATTTTTACCATAAATGCTATCGTACTTTCAGAAATTTAACACGTGCAGTTTAATTTGTCGTTACATTTTGTAGGTAAATTCTGTTGGATCTAAGCACAATACTACAAATGCTACCAGATCTAAAATGGTGCAACACACATGCAATTTAATTTGTCGTTACAATTTCATACTTTTTTATAATTTTTCATGTGATTGCTGAATTTTCATAACCTAATTAATTGAATTGTAGCCTTTTAGGTAAATTATATGGACAACAATCTTGGATCTAAGGACACTACAGAAGTCACTCTTCAGGATACTACATGTAAAGTAGTGCACAAAGAAGTCACTCCTCAGGCTAACACATCTACAATGGTGCAAAATGAAATGGTAATAACTGCAAGTATATCACAATTTTGATTTTTAATTTAACAATTACCCATGTGATTCCTGATTTTCCAGAACATATTTAATTAATTATAGGAAAATTTGAGAAAAAGAAAAAAAGATGTTGTATCTACGCATGAGACTCCACTTCTTGAGACGCCATCTCATTTGGATTCAACAAACTTCCCACAAGTATGTATTGCGAAATGCACATATATATTGACTTAAACTTTATGATGTTAATACGCCATAAATTTTAATTTGTAGACAATTAGGTGTACTCTGTCTACTAAAAATTCGAACGACGTTGTGGCATGTGGTACAATTTACCTGTCAACGGAAATACAAACCATTCATGGAGTTCCAATACAAGATAATTGCTATAGAGTTTCTGTTGATAAAGTTATCATTGGCGCAACATGTTTACCGGTAGAAACAACTGAGGCCAAAACTGTTGGGGATGCACATAATAGTTTTGTTGCTTGGCAAAAAAACCTTATCAAAACTGACCAAAAGGTTTGTTTCCAAACTAATTTATGATTACTCAACGTATTTATATTTGTTTCCATGTTTTGTTTCTCTAGGTACCAGATCCACCATCGAATCAAACACATAACACTATAACTCAAATTGATAAGAAGCATAAGAAATGTTTTAAAAACGTTAGTTGAGATAAAAAAACAATCAATGAGAAAGAAGAAGAGAAATGCAACCTAGCTATAATTAGTTCATGTGTAATCACAAACTTGTAACATTTACTTGTAAACTTATGTATTGAATTTGTTTGATTATTGTTAATATATATCATTTGGTTTTTATCTAGGTTTTCTCATGTTAATTTACTCTGTTTTTATTTTACAAAAAATTGAAATTAAATTGGCTAATTGGCCACATATAGAACCACAATAAATGTGTGACCACAGTTAGACAATAGCCACACTTAAAGTCACCAACTGGGCAAAAACAATATGTGTGACCAAAGATATATAATAGCCACACATAAAATTATAGCATTACATGTGGCTATTGCTAACCATTAGCCACACCATGGTAACCTTTATCAATTTTTGTGTGACCGAATGAGAGCAAATGTCATGGGCAAACAAGATATGTGTGATGTAATGATAGCAAATGTCATAGGCAATAAAATTATGTGTGACCAAACTAATGACAATAGTCATTGTTAGAATTACAAAATTTCATGTGGCTTTACATAAACATTAGTCACACCATGACACTTTGTTTTTGTTTTGTGTGACTGAAAGATACCAAATGTCATGTGAAAATAAAAACGGTGGGACCAAAGGTTTGACATAGCCACTTTCAGAATTACAAAATTTTTAGTGTGTATAGAAATAGTTTATAGCCACACTTAAGGGGACAAAATGTGTGATTAATACAACCCTTTTGCCATGGTTGTTTTAATTAGATATGGCTAAAACAAGATTTTGTGTGGCTAAAAAAAGATTCATTAACGGATGACAAGTTGTTGTTAAAACAAAAAATTCTTTTACTGAAAACTTTTACACAGAAAGGATCACACACCTACCTACAACTATACTAGATTTCTGAGTGTGAACCGTCTAAGAGGAAGTTTCCTTAGGGTTTCAAGTGTCATTGCTAATTCGTGTCAAATAAGTTGTTTTCAGATCACTCCGTGCATCTTTGATGTATTGAGACAGTGAGACTGAAAGGTGATCTGTCTATTGATTTCTTTAGTATAGTTGGTGAGACCGAGAGGTAATCCGACCAACTGGTGAGCGTTACATCCCTTAGGTTTCCTTCTGGTCACATCTTGAGAGTGATTAGGAATCCATTAGGTAGTCTAGGGGTGTTATATCTTAAGATCCCAGTTCCATCACAGTTCCATAACCGATAGAATTCCAAGCTTAACAAACAAGATTCGTAACCTAGGTAGTGCTTTCCTTGTTATTGATTTCATCCTAGTCTGCTGCCTGATATTTAACTGTCTTTAGTAGTCTTCTTAATTCGTTTACTTTGAGTTTAGTAGTTAATATTAGTTCATAGATTTCCCCCAACCAAATCATCTTAGTTCTAGTCAGAATCTAGTTTTAGTTAGTGTCTGTGTCTCGTGGGTTCGATATCCGGACTTTCATTGAGCTGTGTTACAATTGATAGGTTCACTTGCCTGTCTTTGTGGTCTAGTTTATAGGAGTGTCTAGAGTTTAACTAGAGTATCTAGGTTAGTTTCGTGTTTAGTTTTATAGACCGTTGACCGACATTATGTTTTTTGTGCCGTTGCCGGGGACACTTGGCAATAGCAAAATTAGCTTTGATTAGTTCTTGTTTGGTTATTTGTTTTATTTTCTTTTTTGTGTTTAGTTAATTCAGTAGTTTATTTCTTTCTTTTAGATCTTATTTGCTTTCTCTTTCTTACTTGCTACTTGTGTGCGTCTTAGTTAGTGTCTTTCTTTGTTCTTAGTTCATTATGTTTTTCCTTTGTTTCTATTCCAGTTTATGCAACACACTCGATCATAAGGATCACCCTATTTCACTGCTTATTCAGAGCCTGAGCGGGAGCTTCACTAGTGCTGTAGGATCACCCTATATAATAGAAACGACCACACTTAACAGGACATCATGTCACCGTTGCTACCATTTAGCCACACTTAATGGACGGAAGGATTGATTCCAGCAAGAAATACTAGTACCGTTTAGCCATCCTTTTTATGTTCTACGACCACTAAACTTTAATGTGGCCGTATGATACCTACGATGACTCGAGCTATGGTCACATTTGAGCTGAAAAAAATACGTGTGGTGAAAGGCATATGGTCACACTTTTTGTGTGTGACCGTAGCCCAAATTTGACGCAGTGTGTTCATTTTTATGTTCCCAATTTGTGTAACTACAACACTTCTACCGGTTATGGAACTGTGATGGAATTGAGATCTTAAGATATAACACCCCTAGACTATCTAATGGATTCCTAATCACTCTCAGGATGTGACCAGAAGGAAACCTAAGGGATGTAACGCTCACCAGTTGGTTGGATTACCTCTCGGTCTCACCAACTATACTAAAGAACTCAATAGACATATCACCTTTCAATCTCACTGTCTTAATACATCAAAGATGCACGGAGTGATCTGAAAACAACCTACTTAACACAAATTAGCAATGACACTTGAAACCCTAAGGAAACTTCCTCTCATACATTTCACACTCAGAATTCTAACACCGAAGACTAACCGATTATCTATCACCTTTCGGGTATCTAGATAAGAAGAACACTCAATCTAATAGGTTACTAATCAATGTTCCTATGGTTGCTGACGTCTAGCAAACTACAAACAAATCACAAACACAAAGTAAGCAAATATGTACCCATACATGAACGACATTCATAAAGACGCATATGGAACAATTAATCAACAACTAATCAGAATTATGCATGCATATTCATCAATAAATCAAGTTCAAATCTGTTTCAATAGCATAATCCAACATAAGATCCAAAAACCGATAAAAATCTAAACTTTACTAAACAATCATCTTAAACCTAGGTAGTTTTAGAGTTTTAGCCAAGAATCATTATCAAAACCATAAAACCAGTAAGAAACATAGCAAACATGGTTTCAATCCAGTAATTAATCAAGCAAGAACGAATAATCGTAACCGAATGATTGATTCTAACCGGTTCGATCTCACTAGCTTCAAAACTCCAACCCAAAAGCTTTCTCCTTCACCAAAATCACCCAAAAATCTTCCTCTGACGGCTAGAAGTCGAACTCCCTCGAATAATGCCTATCCAATTGATTAAATCATCGATTTAGGGTTTTTTCTCGGATTATATGTCCCTCACGTACCTCGAGACAAGCAACACGGCCCTTCGCGTTCCGCGAAGGCCAAAACAGTCGGGCCTAAATCCGAGTATCTCGCGTACCGCGAAACTTTTCCTCTTCCCCTTCGCATACCGCGAGGCTCTGAAATTCCAACTCTTTTTCTTCTTTCTCTTTGGCTTCTCTCTCGTTCTCGATTTCTTCGTGATTTAGCTTCCTATTCCACACGAGTACCTGCAGACACAACATAGACTAAGTACAAGCTAAAAACAACTAAAAACGAATACAAACTAACTAAAACTGGTACAAAATACACGGATAAAAGGCATGTGTTTTGCAACACATCAAATATCCCAACACTTAAGCTTTTTTCGTCCTCAAAAAAGAATCTACAAATGGAATCACAACCGGAACACTAACTTCAACAATCACATTAGTTCACATATAATCACAAGTTAACAGCAACCATTGGTATTTCTATCCGACTAAACCCAACCACCAAGTTATCAAGCCCTCGATCGTGTTCTAATATTACCTTACAAAGCATATCAATCTATCTATGGGTCTCACACTCAGAAAGTCACAGTTCCACCTAATCCCTTCTCTAGGTCATGTCTAGGACCAGTTTAAACCGTATAGATTTTCCCACCACTATAAACAAAAAGTTATATGTTTTAAAAATTAAGGTGAATAATGGATGAATGGTATGAATGATATGAGCATTAAACAATCAAAACAATTGAACCTATCATCTTCCATTTAATTTGCAAAATTCTCAATCAAGGACATTTTTTTGAATTTTTCTAATTTATATATATATATATATTTTAAAATCAAAACAACCTAAACAAACTAAGAAAGACGCAACCTCCCATCCCCACACTTGAAATACACATTGTCCCCAATGTGAACCGAGCAACGACGGAAAACAAAATAACGACTCAAAGTAAAAGAAAATAAACTACACAAAAATAAATTGGAAAAGACTTAGCTCGTAATGTAGCAATCTTCTTGGTCAGCCTTACTCTTCCACCTCACAACGTACAACCGTATAACATTTCTTTCGCGGTTGCAAACACAATCTGTAGGGTGCCTTGTACATGTAGATCAAGCTCGGATCTTCATTGTTCGAATGGAGATTGATTACGAATAATTTGGATCAAACCTGCACAATTCACTCACAGCAAACCACGTGCATTAAACTAACTCAAAAATTTTGACTTGATAAAAGAAAATAAAAACTTAACTGATTCGACACGACTCACAATAAAACAGGGAAATGCGTACCTGATCGCTGACAAACACATAGACATGAATGTCAAAGCAAGGAAAAACCGATCCCGAACGATGTAGAAGTTTCTCATGGTGGTGGTGGGTGGTGATGGAAAGTGGTGTGTGTTTGTATAGATGATATAATGGAATGTGAAGGTGAGTGAAGATGGTAGTGGATGTGGGAAAGGAAGGATTTGGGAGAAGATCAGGAGGGCCTCGCGTACCGTGAAAGATCAGGGCCATTCCTCGCGTAGCGCGAGGAGGTAGGATTTAACCCGGCCATAATTCTTGTCCCTCGTGTACCGCGAGGGAGTTGTAGCAAGACGTCGCGTACCGCGAGGAGGGGTTATTCACAAAAATTTTTTAGCATTTTAATACTTAGAAAAATTTTGACCCCATAAATCGTTCTTCTCCCAATTCTTCTAAAAACATGTTCCAATGATAATATGAAGTGCATACATACCTGGAACTTCGTTCTTGATGAATTTTCTCACCAAATCAAATGTGAATCCCTGCAAACATCCACAAAACAAAACACGTAAACCGAAAATACAAAAAAACTAAGACGACAATAAACACAAAGAGATATACAAACTCTACACTCGGGCCTTAACCCGAGAGTTCCTTCTCGTTCAATAATGCTCTCCTGGCTTGTCGAGAAGAACTTTATCCCCCTCGACGTTCTCAATCGGTCCTCGAATGCAATGTTTCAATCTATGACCGTTCACCTTCCATGAGCTACCCGTCTCATCTTGTAACTCCACCGCACTGTATGGAAATGCCTCTTTCACCACATACGGTCCTGTCCACCTTGACTTAAGCTTTCCAGGGAATAGTTTCAACCTAGAGTTATACACCAAAACCCTATCCCCACACTTGAATTCTTTCACTCACTTCAACCGACGATCATGCGACGCTTTTGTGCGTTCCTTGTAACTCCAAGATTGAGCGTATGCATCGTCACGTAGCTCTTCTAACTCTTGCAACTGGAGATACCGGTTTCTAGCTGCTTAAGGCAAGTCAAGGTTGACCGCCTTTAAGGCCCAATATGCCTTGTGTTCTAGTTCTACCGGTAGGTGACACGCTTTTCCATAAACCATCCTAAAGGGTGTGGTCCCAATGGGGGTTTTGAATGCTGTTCTGAAAGCCCATAGCGCGTCATCCAACTTGTCGGACCAATCCTTCCTATTCCTCCCGACAGTCTTCTCCAAGATTCTCTTCACTCCCCTATTTGCATTCTCGACTTGCCCGCTCGTCTACGGATGATAGGCAGTTGATAGCCGATGGGTGACCCCATAGTGTGACAACACCTTCTCCATCTGGGCATTGAAGAAGTGCGTGCCCCTATCACTAATCAGGGCCCTCGGAGTCCTAAACCTACTGAACAACTTCTTCAGAAATCCCACCACTACTCGGGCATCATTAGTAGGTAAGGCTTGTGCCTCAACCCACTTAGAAACATAATCTATTGCCACAAGAATGTACCGGCTCCCTCGTGATTTAGGAAACAGCCCCATGAAGTCAATGCCCCAAATATCAAACACTTCAACTACCTGGATCGGGTTCTGGGGCATCTCATTCCGGGATGAGATATTACCGGTGCGTTGACACGCGTCGCACCATTTCACCAACTCGTGAGCATAATTAAACACTGATGGCCAGTAAAAACCAGAATCTAACACCTTCTTCGCGGTGTAAGAGGGTCCATTGTGACCTCTCGTCAAGCCCTCATGACAATGCTTAAGGATCTGTAGTCCTTCCTCCTTACTCACACATCTTCTAAATATTCTATCAGCTCCCACTCGGAATAGATGTGGAGCATTAAAAATGTAGTGGTTGGCATCAGCAAATAATTTTTGTCTCTATTGGGATGTCATGCCCTTAACCACTAAACCATCAGCTAAGTAGTTTGCTATGTCAGAAAACCATGGCAAACCCTGCTCCTAAGCACTCATATAAAACACCGACACCTTTTCCAGTCTCAAACTTACCATCGTCAACGACTCATGCGGAAATCTGTCCCCTATGGACTCCTCCCGCATCTCTTCTCTACCGGGATCCTCTAACCTCGACAAATGGTCGTCCGCCACATTCTTCGCTCCCTTCTTATCTTTGATCTCAATATCAAACTCATAAAGCAATCCATCGAATCAATCTAGGTTTGGCATCTTTCTTTGCGAAAAGGTATCGTAATGCCACATGATCAGTTTAAACGATGGGCTTAGATATCACTGGATAGGATCAGAATTTATCAAACGTGAACACCACCACTAACAACTTCTTCTCGGTAGTTGTGTATTTCTCTTGAGCTTCATTAAGAGTTTTACTCGCATAATAGATCAGGTGGAAGTGCTTATCTCTCCTTTGGCCTAAAACAACCCCGACTATATAATCACTAGCATCACACATGAGCTCAAAAGGCACGCTCCAGTCGGGGGCTATCAAGATGGGAGCACAGATTAACTGCTCTTTCAAGAACTCAAACGCCTTAAGACAGTCCGCATCAAACATAAACTGGACGTCTTTCTCAAGAAGGCGTGTCATGGGTCGGGTAATCTTTGAAAAGTCTTTAATGAACCGTCTATAGAAACCCGCATGACCCAATAAACACCGAACTGATTTCACACTAGTCGGTGGTGGAAGCTTACTGATCGTCTCAATTTTAGCTCTATCAACTTCGATACCGACGCATGAAACCTTGTGCCCAAGCACAATCCCCTCAGTTACCATGAAGTGACACTTCTCCCAATTAAGCATCAACTTCGTCTCAATACACCTCCTCATCATCTTCTCCATATTGTGCAAACAATGGTCGAACGAACTTCCAAACACAGAAAATCGTCCATGAAAACTTCCATGGAAGTCTCGATCATGTCCTGAAAGATGGCCACCATGCACCTCTGAAAGGTGGCTGGAGCATTACACAACTCGAATGGCATACGCCGGTACGTGAAGGTACCGTACGGGCATGTGAATGTGGTCTTCTCCTGATCCTCCGGTGCAATGGGGATCTGGAAATAACCCGAGAAGCCGTCAAGGAAATAGTAGAACTTCTGCCCTGATAGGCGCTCCAACATCTGATCAATGAAAGGAAGAGGGAAGTGATCATTCCTTGTGGCATCATTCAGCCTCCTATAGTCAATGCACACTCTCCAACCTGTGACTGTTCTAGTAGGGATCAACCCATTTTTCTCATTAGTCACAACTGTCATCCCACCCTTCTTCGGGATGACCTGAACTAGGTTTACCCATGTGGAGTCAGAAATAGGATATATCAATCCAGCATCGATGAGTTTTAGGACCTCCTTCTTCACCACATCAGACATGTTAGGGTTAAGCCTCCTTTGAGGTTGCACAACAGGCTTGTGCTCATCCTCCTTTAGTATCCTATGCATACAGAAAGTAGGGTTGATGCCCTTTATGTCTGTGAGCTTCCACACAATAGCCTGTTTATATTTCTCCAACACATCTATCAACCTCTTCTTCTCCTCCTTCGTCAATGCAGCAGAAATCACGACGGGTAAACCGGCCTCACCGTCCAAGAAAACATACTCCAAATGGGAGGGTAGCTGCTTAAGTTCAAGGGATGGTGGTGCCTCCACCAAGGGCTTCTCCTCCTCCTCGGTACCCTAACTGACATCAAACACCTCCGGGTACTCGGGAGGCTTACTAGCCGGGTGGCTCGGACCGTGCTCGGAAAGAACATCAGTCTCAACCTCCTGGTTCTCCTCACCCAGGTGCTGTGTGTTAACCAGGTTAGCTCCACACACGTAGTCAAGGCAACGATCCATGTGAGATATGAAGGTGTCTAGAAAGAACACGGAATCGTCCTGACCACTAGAGTTCTTCATCGACTTCATGACATCAAAGGTGACGTTTTCATCCCCCACACGAAGTGTGATCTTACCGTCGAAGACATCAATCAATCCCCTGGCGGTGCGCAAGAAGTGGCGTCCCAGAATGAGCGAGACTCTATCATCAACCTCCATATCAAGAATGACAAAGTATGCGGGGAAAACAAACTTATCAACCTTCACCAATAGATTCTCCACTATTCCCCGTGGATACTTGACCGAACGGTTAGCCAAAGATATGCTCATGCACTTAGGGGCCGGATCTTGAAGGCCTAGCTTCTCGAAGAGAGAATATGACATTAGGCTGATACTAGCACCTAGATCGGCCAACGCGTGGTGCAAAGTCAAGCTACCAAACAGACATGGGATCGTGAAGACACCCGGATCTGCTAATTTCTCCGGTAGCTTGTTCTGGACCACCGTAGAGCATCGTTCATTCAGAGTGACAGTTGAAAGCTCCTCCATCTTCTTCTTATTGGACAGAAGATATTTAAGGAATTTAGCATACTTAGGCATATGCTGGAGGGCTTCAACAAATGGTAGATTGATTTTGAGCTGCTTAAACAACTCTAGAAAGTGTCCATAATCCTTAGTATATTTCTGTTGCATTAGGCGAGTAGGATATGGAACACGACTAAGATCGACATCGGGGGTCTTCTTCTTCCCCTCACTCTTCTCATCCTCTACTATCTTCTCAGCGGGAGACTCATCGTTGGGCGCTGTACTTGCTGGGACTCGCCTTTCGTGCACCCCTTCAGAAGTCTCCATCTTTATATCCTCATCTACCGGCTCTTCATCATATTCCCCAGTGTCTGCTCTCTCTCCCCTCCCTTGCCACTACGGGTTGTCACCGCCTTCAGAGTGGCTTTCGGGTTAGTCTCAGTACTACCCGAAAAAGGAACCTACTGGTCTATCAGTCAGCTGTCGCGCAATGTTTCCTACTGTGCGCTGTAAATCTAAGAATGCAGACTGCTGACTCCTCAGTAATGTGTCATTGATCCTTGCTCACTAGCTGAGCAAGCATCTGAGTCTGGAACATCTCCTCAATCTTCTTATCACCTCCACTGCTGATTCTGATGGGGTTGAACCCCAGGTGGGTTCCCGCCAGATCTCCAATTGAAGTTAGGGCGGTTTCTCCATCTAGAGTTAAACAAAGGGCGTTTGTGGTTCCCCAAGAAGTCTGCCTGCTCCTGCTGAGTCACCGGGCAGACTATGGTGTCATGCCCTCCTCTACACACCTCACATTTTAGAGCACTCATCTTCAGATCTTTGATCTCCTTGGCCATAGCTGCAAGGGCAGTAGCCACACTAGTTTCAGTGGTGACCCGATGAATACCCCTAGTAGGTGTGGGGGTAGTCCTAGTGTTAGGAATAGAATTCCTTGTGGATAGCTGTTGTTACTCAGCCAGAGCAAAGCTCTCAAACATCTCCTCGCACTCACTTGGCTCTTTCTTATCCATGATGTAGCCCCCTGCAGCAGTATTGAACATTTGCTGCTTCTCAAAAGTCAGGCCATTATAAAAATTCTCCACTATTGCCCAATCAGAATGGCCATGCTGGGGGCACCTGCTCAACAAGGCGTTGAACCTCTCCCAGGCCATGTGGTAAGGCTCGTCAGGGACCATACGAAATGAGTGGATCTGGTCCCTAAGGCGAGCGACCTTAGAGGGTGGATAATACTTTTTTAGGAACTTGGTTTGCAGATCCTCCTAAGTGGTAATGGAATCATCAGGAGGGTATCTAGCCAAATGGCGGCACGACTAGAGAGTGAGAATGGGAAAAAATGCAAATAAGTTGTGCGAAAATCCGACTTTTCAAGATTTAATCCGTTAGCAATCCAGTTAAATATTCCGTTAAATCCTAACCAAGTTAACTCAATTTCAAACTTCAGGGACTGTTTCTGTCATTATTTAAACTAGAACTATAAGGACTAGTTGTGACATTAGCCTAAACTCTATTTTTGTTGACTCTAGAAGTCAAAATTCAAGTTTTGGATTCCTGTTGACTTTTATAAAGTCAAAATCGCTGCCCTTGATTCAAAATTCAAATCCCACTATCAATTCTCGTTTGATATTGTAACTGAAAAATATCCATGCCTTTAACAACAGTCATCACGACCATTAACAGCCCCATCAATCGCGAATTAAGCCAATTAATGGCTAATGAAACCAATTCGGTCGAAACCGTCGACCCCTTCATCAAAATAGGTAAATTCGCGTATGATTTTTACAATTTGAGCTATCTCACACCTTAATCGCATACCTCTGGAACATTGCACGTCTCAATTCGACCGGAATCATAACAGAAGTCGCCGGAGATCAAACCCGTACAAGTCGGAACTGTTTTACTCGATCTCCATCAATTCAAATCGCATTCTGGTAATTTCTTATATCTATACTTTCGTTTTGGTGTCTAGATCGTAATCCCTATCTTTATTATGGCTTGCAGCATCGAATTAGACATGAACCCAATTCTAAGGTTCATGCAACTGTGGTTTAATCGAACCCCGATCCAAACCCCATTTCAATCCAATTAAATTATACTTGTAGTTTCACAATTCTCTGTTTAATGAAAACCTTATGCCAATTCAGTCTATTAACATCGAATTGAACTAAATCCGTAATCTAGGGTTTATCTATAATCGGTTTTGGGGGTTTTGATCTTAATCATTGTCTCAATCTAATTAAACCATAGGGTTCGATTCGGAATTCACTGTTTAGTAATAGCCCCATGATTCCATCGAGTTCTAATATCTAATTTGGTCGATTTGATCCTTAGTTCATGACCAGGGTTTCGATTTCTAAAGCTTCAATTTATCGACCCGAATCCAATTAATTTTGCAATTAACTTTCACCATAGATTCGTTTATTCTCGACTTGCAAAACCCATGTGATAATTTGTTTGATCGCGACCGGATTCGAAGGTTTTGGGATTGGTTTCGATCGTATGCCAATATGGGAAGAGAATTCACTGAAATTAATGATTAAAAGTATTTCTGATTGAGTTTTGTTGCGATTGCCCTAGCGGGTGGTCTGGTTAACGCTGTGTGCATATGTGGGAGAGACCCAGGTTCGAGTCCAGGCTCCCACATTTTATTTTTGAGGCACTTTTGATTATATTTAATTATTAAAAATCAAACACTATATTATTATAATATTATATTAATGTGTTTTAGCCCGGGAAACCACCCGTATGCTAGGGCTTGAATTTATAACCTATTTTCATCATTATTTCCACTTTTAAAAAATAGTGTAATTATATTATTTTCAGGCCATAACCTCTTAAAAAATAATATATTTATATTATTTTTAATCCGTGATTAATATTATAAAGTAATATATAAGTTATATTATTTCGGCTCGTTTAATTTCCTCGTGTGACGTTTTAAAACTATAAATAATATAAATTGTTATATTATTTACCTACGTTTATATTCCCAATTAAGAATAGTATATTTATTATTTTTCCACGCAAATGATTATCTTGATAATCCTGTTAACCTAAAAATAATATATTAAATTATATTATTTTTCTAATTTTTGTAAACGACTCGGACGTACGAATTTATTTATTTGTTTAATTATTATTCGTTATTAACATACGACACGTAAAGCTTCGATCGTAATTTTTTGTATTAAGAATCTTTATTTCCGTAGACACGTTCGTCTACTCTTAAATCCTTAGAATGCGTTAAGACATTCTAACCTTCCGTGTCGTCGTCACAAATCCCAATGTGTCTCTAATTGTTATGTTTATATTCTAGGGCATACGTGATCCATTTAAAGCTAACACTTGTGGTTTCAATCTCATACTTGTGTGATACTACCTATTACGCAACGCATGTGAGTTTTCACGGCCCCTTTTACTGTTTTATCTTGGGGGAGAAAACATGTCGCAAACTATTTTAGGAATATTGTATTCATATGTTATCAATGTCAAAGCTAAGCGTAACACGCTATCACTGAAGTCCTCAACACACATCGGACCGTTAATATGTATCTTAGCGAGGTAATGTTTTGTAGTACTTACTGGGTTTGACAAATCCCACCCGCATTAGTCGCGCTAACTCGATTGGAGATCGAACGGGTGAAATGTTAGCCTACTCACATCGCCGGGGTTGATAGACATGGCAGGAGGTAAATAAACAAATAGTCAACTTCGGTTGCGAGCGCTTAAGTTAAACATGAACATAGGTTAGCTACATATAGATACATAATGAATGATCAATAATCTGGTAAACGTTTATTTATATACTGAAACCTGTGAACTCACCAACCTCGTGTTGACATCTTTTCTTGCATGTTTTCTCAGGTCGCTAAGATAAGGCACAGGTGCACATATGGGACATGCATGGGATTCTCCTTTTTGATAGATGTCTTATTAAATTGTTTGGACTTTCTTTGGACTATGTTTGGTTTGGACTTTTGGACTTTTAGGCGCGTGTGTTTTGTGCATTTACTTTCTTTACGCTTCCGCATTAAAACTCTGATTAATTTGATATTTTCTTTTTAGTCCCATGTAGAGTCGTTCGATGTAACTAATGACTGAGATCCTGGTTTGTCACTTCTCAAAACGGTAAAACTCCGTTAGTTGAAATTGGGGGTGTGACAAGTTGCGTCCTCAGATACATCAGTAATGCGAAAGGTATCGCAAATAGGAACGAAGCGAGACATATGTCCTGGTGCATCCTCAAGTCCATTAAACTGAGTAGAGTGTATGATGGTGGTCATGACATGTGAAGGGATTTGTCAATGTTGGCATTAGGCACAGCTAGGTGGGAGATCGAAGATCTAGCACCAGTAACTCCATCGCTGGCTCTCTGGTGAATGGTACGTCTAGGAGGTGGATTAGCGTCACCCATATCAGCAATAGGGATCGGAATGCGTACCTTAATATCGACAAGATCACTCAAACGTTTGCGGAACTTACGGCTGCGCTCGTGAAGCGCCCGTTCAGGCTCTGAATAAGTAGTGAAATTGGGTGATCCTTGTGATCGAGTGTGTTGCATAAACTGTAATAGAAACAAAGGAAAAACAGAATGAACTAAGAACAAAGAAAGACTCTAACTAAGACGCACACAAGTAGCAAGTAAGAAAGAGAAGGCAAATAAGATCTAAAAGAAAGAAATAAACTACTGAATTAACTAAACACAAAAGAGAAAATAAAACAAATAACCAAACAAGAACTAATCAAAGCTAATTCTTTGGACTATGTTTGGTTTGGACTTTTGGACTTTTTGGGCGCGTGTGTTTTGCGCATTTACTTTCTTTACGCTTCCGCATTAAAACTCTGATTAATATGATATTTTCTTTTGAGTCCCATGTAGAGTCGTTCGATGTAACTAATGACTGAGATCCTAGTTTGTCACTTCCCAAAACGGTAAAACTCCGTTAGTTGAAATTGGGGGTGTGATAGATTGGTATCAGAGCCATTGGTTATAGAGAACTAGGATTGCATACTAGACTATAACCTCACACATTAGTTACATGTCATAAACCTTGGATGTTTGGCACTTATATATTATATTACAGGATCATGTCGTCAACTCCACCACCATCACCTAAGGCACCTACCGTATCCTCCCAGGAGCCTAAAAGGCGTCAGACTAGTTCTAGTGACAACTCGGTGGAACAGGGTGAACCAAGTAATGCACGAGCAAGGAACACGACACTTAATTGGAGTGCATATCCGAAAATGATCCAAAGGTGGATCGAGATGGGAAATGTTCCATCACCCAACTTTGGTTCCACTTCCTCATCCGCTACTTTACCTAGCTTGCCATTCACCATGGAACAAGCTTTTGCAGCTTTTGTGTTTATCATAACTAAGGAGTTAAAGGAGATGAAGGATTCCACTGACGAGATACCAGGCATTCTAGAGAGAGCCACAAGTGAAAGAAAACAAGGTAGGAATTGAGTTTTTACTGCTGAGCTAGCAGTGACGGACCAAGTCCATAACAATTTGGTGGATCGGGTAACACATTTGGAGATGAGGGTGGACACCTTGGACCAGGATGTAGGAGGGATTCTGGAGAGGGTGACTGTAACATTTCTGATTTTTTTCATGTATTTGTGTGATGCAACAAACAAAAATATAATTATAATTCAATATTGATGCGAACATTTCATTTGATACATGGATAAATTCAAATCCATACTAATGCTAAGAAATCAAAACCTTTTCAAATTAACCTCATATATTACAAGATATAACATTTAAATTTATTCTTTTGCTCATCAAAGTAAATATATATATATATATATATATATATATATGTGTGATTATGAATGTATACACATATAAAATTCCTTAGCTTACATACATTCTTTGGTTTATAAACAAATTAGTCTTGAAACTTACCTTCCCAAGGTCTTTTGAACCCTAAACATGAACCCTCACCCTTACAATTAAAACCATTAGACTAAAATTGAACCTATTTTGACTTCCATTCGTCAACTTTGACTCCTAAAGTCAAAGAGGCCCAAAAATCATGAAATCCAACTTGCAAACCGATTAAGGCCTGTTAATTCGATCTTCCCTACACACGCAAGTGTTAATCGAGCTATCCCTGATCCATATAATAGCCCAATTCGGTCTTTTACGCGGATAAATTCGAAATTTGAATAGTTTGACTCCTAGGGTCAAACCGCATCCAAATCCGTTCCAAATCATGAAATTCAATGCAATTAATCCCCGTAGATCATGCTATGACTGATCTCGCATGCATCTAACCCATTACGCGACCAAATCCATTTTCAATTGACCCCATTGACGCGTAATCGCAGCTGTTCCCCATTGTACGCAAACTCGAATCGAATGGAGGTCTTTAAAGCAAAATCTAACCTTCTATTCATTCCCACACCTTCGCTCAAACTCGTATAATCTCTCCTGACCCTCAATTCCACCGCATATCACCCCTGCCAATCGACCGGGCACCAAGAAATTCGTGACTGAACCAGTAGCCGTCGTCGGCCTTCAATACTCCATCATTTTGGTAAAGGTCAGTGTCATTTGATTCGTTTTTACGTAAGGATCAAAAGCCCTCTATCAATTTCAAGCGACAGAGGGCATCAAATTCGAATTCATTTGAAAATCGAGGGGTTGTTCATACGTGTCTAATCTGGGCATTTATGGGTTCAAATAAATAATGTATTAATTTAATCAAACCTCTTGTATAATCAGCGAAACCACTCGGACCGACTGGTTAAGACCATGCGCCATCAGTCCGAGTGGCGTGGGTTCGAAACCCACAAACCCGTTTTTGCGCGCCTCCTTGAAACCCAACCGGACACCTTTAGAGCTACGGATTAAAACCCATTTAAAACCAGACCATTAACACGAAATAGCCACTGGTCCAATGGTAACTCTCAAACTCAACACAGAACCCACCCGGGTTCGAACCGGGTGGTGTTCTTTTTATTTTTAAAAATCATTTTTAATGGTAATTAAATTCTATAAAAATTATTTTATAAACCTAATATTCCCTAGAACCGATTTTTACAAAAATACGATGTTTAAACCCAAAACATTCATTTTTACAACTTTAAATTGTTTAAATCTCAATTTAAATATATATATATATATATATATATATATTTAAATAGAGTAATTAATAAAACGTATTGACAATACACTTTTATAAATCATATACTTTTCCTACCTATATATATATATATGTATATATAACTACATTTTAATTTAGCATATTACCTTCACATTAAGTAAATAAAATTTACTACATTCGTTAATCCATACGAGTATGTTCTCTTTTCATAAATAAATAAATGGATGGAACTATTTGATAATTTATATAAGAATCACATTTCTTTTTGGCAAAAATTATTAGTCTAGTGAAATAAATAAAAAGGAGTTTTATTTATTCAAAACCCTAAAGATATAGTATTTTCATATAACATTTTGAAACTTCCAAAATTGACACCAAGCTTTCGATAACTCATTCTTTCACATAAAATAACACAAACGTTATAAATTCTCACACCTAAACAAGACCTGATGAACATTAGACGTACCTTTAGACTTGTGTATATTATTTTAAAATCATGCTTTTCACACTAGGTTAACTTGTGATTTGAGAATTCACTTGTTGCTTCATACTTGCTCGTGTCATCCACACAATACATACATGTGAGTTTACATAGCCCCTCTTTTACATTTTTACATATTTTGGGGTGAAACATGATCTATTCTTTAAAGCTTTTTACATAGACTTAAATACAATTCAATAATATGATATTATGTGTTACGTGCTTTATGTTTGAATGCTATGAGTTAAGACTACATATACATGACTTTAGTACAATCATTAACTACATACAAGCCAACGGTTAACATTGGTGGATCTATTGTGTCTGACAAACCCACCCGGTTAGGGTGTTTGTTAACGACTTTACATAAGGGTAACCTGTGTGTTACGCCTCAGTCCAAGGTTTGATTGTACATAGTTTAACTATAGGTTCTCCATAAATGCCATATACACATGTATCGTATGAATTGTATAAAACATCTTAAACTTGTTGTGTGTCAAAACCTATGTATGCTCACCAACTTTTTAGTTGACCTCGTTTTTCATCATGTTTCAGGTACTAATGCTTGAGAATAAGTGCAAGATGCTTCACTTAGGACCGATGGCCTAGAATTTAAATTAATGAAACTATTTATGTATTTCCATTTTCTTTGTAACGTTGGATTTATGTTTATTTGTGACATGAAATTGGATGTTTAATTATTTAAACTTTAGCAAACCTTGAGCTTTTGAACAGTCTACATGTCCCACCCCGACATATTCCGCCGTCGGTTGGGGTGTGACAGATTGGTATCAGAGCCTTGGTTATAGGGAATTAGGTTATTAGACACTCTTGACCTAGACTATAACCTTAGGACACCCATACAATGCCATGCTACTACATATTACATGATTAATTCTTGTAGAAATATTTCTATATGCTATCATAAGTAATTACACTACATGATGCAATACATGATGACCTATGTGTCACACTACTTGATAACTTTTGTGCTTACATTCGTTACTATCTACATGCTACCTATGTGTTTCATTAAGTTCTATCCTAAGTTTAACACACACACACACACCAAATTCTTCATACACCTTTGAACTCACACACATGATACCATCACCGCTTGTGAACAAAAATTTAAACTACGGGTCCTAATACCCATTAATAATAAACTAAGAAGTCCACTTACCATCCAAGAATGAGGAGCCCGCTGCAATAAATAAACCTCACTTTCGGGCCTCAAAGCCCAGTCCAGAATAATTCTCATCATAACCATGAACCCAACAATAGTGTTATTAATACACGATGGCTGGAAGAGTGTGTAGGCCCATGAGGGATTCTGGCTAAGGAAAGACAGGGTACTTAAGTGTGTCCCAGTGAAACTATTTATGTTTATTTGTGAAATGAAATTGGATATTTAATTATTTAAACTTTAACAAACCTTGAGCTTTTGAACAGTCTACATGTCCCACCCCGACGTATTCCGCCGTCGGTTGGGGTGTGACTCAAGTAGCAGACCATGCTGCTGAAGGACTTCAGGAGAGAGTGACTCACTTAGAAGCCCAACTACAAGCAGCCCTATTTCCGGAGGACATTCCACTTTCGGACGACGAGGAGGAACCTTTCGTGGAGGAGCCCTTTGAGGATGAGCCCTTAGAGGAGGAGCCACCCAAGGAAGAACCGGTGGAGATCGACGATGCACAATCATACGTTTCTTCCGATGAAGAAGATGCTTGATGATCTTTCTATTCTATCTTTCCTTTTCATTCATGTTTCGCTTATGTTATTTCTATTTTCAAACCTAAATGGGTAAGGTTGTTCCCATTCAATAAAAGCATGAGAAGTTTAATGTTTGAGTTATTTATTTTGTAGCCTTACAATTTATTTAATTTTCAAAATGTTAGATGTTGTATTTATTTACTTGTACATAAATAATGTTTAATATGAGATATATTTCTCATTGTTTTGTATTTGTGAATGTGAAGAATCATGTCGGGAAGAGGACTTGGAGGTCGGGCTGGTGGCTGAGGGACCATCAACATGACAGCAGTTGAGCTGGCGGCACTAATCAATGATAGTGTGGTAGAGGCTCTCGCAGCACAGAATGCTGCAGGTAAATGCTTTAACTATTGACTAATGAGGTCAATTCAACTCTTAAGCGCCTTTCCTAAGCTCTATAATCCCAACCCTTTATTATGCTTCTAAATCCAGATCAATAGAATCAGCAGCCAGCCTACACCTTCAAAACATTTATGGACTGTAAGCCCCACACCTTTAGTGGAGCCGAAGGAGCTGTCGGACTACTCCGTTGGTTCGAAAAAGTAGAATCGGTGATTGCCATGTGTAACTGCCCAGTGGCCAATCAGGTCAAGTTCGCCGCTGGAACTTTGGAGGGCCCGGCTCTCACGTGGTGGAACGCTCAGGTCCAGATGTTGGGTCTAGTCATGGCAAATGGACTCCCGTGGGAAGAGTTTAAGACAATGATGAAGGAGGAGTACTGTCCTCACGATGAAATTCAGAAGTTGGAAGGTGAATTTTGGAACCTGAAAATGGAAGGTTCTGAAATTGAGCTGTATACCACTCGCTCCCATGAGATTGCTACCATGTGCCCACATATGGGGACTCCGGACTACAAGAGGATTGAGCTGTATATTGGAGCTCTAGTGCCATAAATTCAAAGTATGGTTACTTCATCCAACCCTACTACCATCCAGCAGACGATCAGACTAGCCCACAAGCTAACCGATCAGGCGGTGACTCAAGGGACTTTACCCTCGAGAGGTTCGGTCTGTAAATCCGCGTAAGTTTGATCACTACTCCAACTCTCACTCCAGCTCCAAAGGACCCCAGCCCAACCAACCTCAGCAACAACAACAGCGTAGGTTTGATCCTACTAAGAACTTCAACCAGACGACTCCTCTAAGTCAAAATCAGGGTGGTTACGCGGGGAAGTCTCCCAAGTGTAACAAGTGCAACTTTCATCACTTCGGGGTTTGTAACCGTTGTCAGCGGTGTGGCAAAATAGGTCATGCTGCCACAGATTGTTGGGGTGAGTTGCAAGCCAAGCAGCCTTTTCAACAGCCTGGGTCTACAAAGGGTTTTTTCGAGTATGTGAAAGAGGGACATTTTTGAAAGAATTGTCCTCAGTTAAAGAAGCGAGGTAATGGAAACCACAACCCTAATCAGAATAACAACAATGGTGGCAACAACGGTAATAATGGAGGGAATGGTGCGAAGGGACGAGCCTTCGTGCTAGGATCTGGAGAAGCTCGTTATGATCATAATGTGGTCACCGATAAGTTTCTCTTTAATAATTACTTTGCTTCTGTCCTTTTTGACACTGGTGCGGATAGGAGTTTTATATCTAAGAAACTTAGTGATATGATAAAAGGAACTCCAACTCTGTTAGAAGCTAAATTTGTAATAGAGATAGCTGATGGTCAAATAATTGAAGCAACCCACATTCTTAAAGGTTGTAAGCTTGAATTAGCTAGTCATATACTTGATATCGACCTTATGCCGGTCACGCTTGTTGGTTTTGATGTAATTGTCGGCATGGATTGGTTATCTAAAAACCAAGCTGAAATCATCTGTCGTGAGAAAATTGTTCGCATTCCTCTCCCGAGTGGAAAAACCCTATCCGTTCAGGGCGAAAAGGTTCGTGCAGTCATGGGCATCATATCCTTTATGAAAGCACAGAAATGCCTTCGAAAAGGGCATACTGCTATTTTTTCTCTCGTTGCTAAGCAGCCATCAGAAGAGAAGAAGATTGATGATATTCCCATCGTTCGTGAATTTCTGGAAGTATTTCCCGAGGATTTTCCTGGTCTACCACCACACTGTCAAGTTGAATTTCAAATCGATCTAGCACCCGGAGCGGCACCGATCGCTCGGGCACCTAGACTAGCACCTCGTGAATTACAAGAGTTGTCCACTCAGTTACAGGAATTGTTGGATAAAGGTTTCATCCGACCTAGCTCGTCGCCATGGGGAGCTCCGGTCCTGTTTGTCAAGAAGAAGGACGGGACTTTTCGTATGTGTTTCGACTACCGTGAACTGAATAAAGTGACAATCAAGAACCGTTATCCTTTGTCTCGTATACACGATCTCTTTGATCAACTCCAAGGATCAAGTTTCTATTCCAAGATAGATCTTAGGTCCGGCTACCATCAATTGAGAGTCCGACATGGAGATATCTCTAAGACTGCTTTCAGGACAATGTACAGCCACTACGAGTTTATGGTCATGCCTTTCAGATTAACCAACGCACCTGCGGTATTCATGGACCTCATGAACCGTGTGTGTAAACCATACCATGATCAGTTTATCATCGTTTTCATCAATGACATTCTCATTTATTCCAAGAACAAGGAGGAACATGAGGAACATCTACGCTTAATTCTGGAATTACTTAAGCAGGAGCATCTATATGCTAAGTTTTCCAAGTGTGAATTCTGGATTCGAGAATTTCAATTCTTAGGACATGTGGTTAACGAGAAAGGAATACATGTCGATCCATCAAAGATAGAAGCCATCAAGAAATGGCAGCAACGGCGACTCCGACTGAGGTGCGATAATTTCTGGGATTGGCTGGATATTACCGTCAATTCATCGAGGGATTCTCTAAGATTGCACAACCTCTCACTGCCTTAAATCAAAAGGGTAAAGCCTATAACTAGGGCGATAACCAAGAGTCAACATTCCAACATCTTTAGCAAAAACTTTGTAGTGCACCTATTCTAGCTCTTCCGGAGGGAACTGACGATTTTGTGGTGTATTGCGATGCATCCATTCAAGGTCTGGGTTGTGTATTAATGCAACGAGAATAGGTGATCGCATATGCTTCGCGTCAACTAAAGATTCACGAGAAAAACTACACCACTCATGATCTAGAGTTGGGAGCTGTAGCTTTCACACTTAAGATATGGAGACACTACTTGTACGGTACCAAGTGCACTATCTACACCGATCACAAGAGTCTTCAGCACATCTTCGAGCAGAAAGAGTTGAACATGAGGTAGCGTCGTTGGGTCGAACTCTTGAATGATTATGACTATGCGATCCGGTATCATCCGGGTAAGGCTAATGTTGTAGCTGATGCCCTAAGTAGAAAGGAAGCCAAGCCCAAACGAGTTCGAGCACTACAGCTTACTATTCACCCCGGATTACCTGACAAAATCCGTAATACTCAACTTGAAGCTCTGAAAGAGGAAAACCTACCGCTGGAAGGTACATGAGGTATGGAAGCACAACTCGAGGTCAAATCGGACGGTATTCGCTACTTCACTGAGCGAATATGGGTTCCAATATTTGGAAATTTAAGAGAACTGGTCATGGATGAAGCTCATAAATCTCGTTACTCAATTCATTCAGGTTCCGACAAGATGTATCATATCCTAAAGGTGCTGTATTGGTGGCCAAAGATGAAGGCCGATATAGCCACCTATGTGATCAAGTGCCTGACTTGCGCAAAGGTCAAAGTTGAATATCAAAAGCCTTTTGGTCTTCTCCAACAACCAGAGATTCCCATGTGGAAATGGAAGTATATATCCATAGACTTTATCACGAAATTGCCACTAACTCCTACCGGATGTGATACCATTTGGGTAATAGTCGACTGTTTAACAAAGTCCGCTCACTTCTTAGCAATCAAGGAAACCAAAAAAATGGATAAGCTTACTCGTATTTACTTAAAAGAAGTAGTCTCTTGGCACGGGGTGCCAATTTATATCATTTCAGATTGGGATGCATGATTCACCTCCCGTTTCTGGCAATCGTTACGTAAAGCTTTAGGCATGCGTGTAGATATGAGCACAAGATACCATCCTGAAACTGATGGCTAGACGAAGCGTACAATTCAAACTCTGGAGGACATGCTACGAGCTTGTGTGATTGATTTCGGTAACACTTGGGAATATCACTTACCATTGGTGGAGTTCTCCTACAACAACAGTTATCACACTAGCATCAAGGCAGCTCCATTTGAAGCATTATATGGACGGAAATGTCGTTCTCCTATTTGTTGGGCCGAGGTTGGGGATAGTCAACTTACAGGTCCTGAACTTGTACTTGAAACTTCTGAGAAAATCGTTCAAATTAGAAACTGTATGGCAGCAGCTCATGATCGTCAAAAGAGCTATGCCAATAAGCGTCGTAAACCGTTAGAATTTCAAGTAGGAGATATAGTCTTGTTAAAAGTCTCACCTTGGAAGGGTCTCATTCGTTTTGGGAAACGGGGCAAGCTGAATCCTCTTTATGTTGGGCCATTCAAGATAGTGAAGAGAATTGTTCCAGTAGCGTATCAACTTGACCTAGCTGAAGGACTTAGTGGTGTACACAACGTCTTTCACGTCTCAAACTTGAAGAAATGTCTGGCAGACGAATCACTCGCGGTTCCTCTTGAGGAACTACTCATTGATGAACAGCTATGTTTCATCGAAGAACCAGTCGAAATCATAGATAGGGAGGTCAAAACGTTAAAACACAGTAAAATCCCTATTGTCAGAATTCGTTGGAACTCGAAACGCGGACCGGAATCCACGTGTGAGCGCGAGGATCAGATGATGCGCAAATATCCTAATCTGTTCTAGCACTCCGCGCCAAATTCGTAAGGTACTATTTAATTTTCGGGACGGAAATTCTTTCAACTAGGGGATGATGTGACATCCAGGAATTTTTTTTTATTTAATTTTCTGGACGAAAATTCTTTCAACTAGGGGATGATGTGACATCCGGAAATTTTTTTTATTTAATTTTCGGGACGAAAATTCTTTCAACTAGGGGATGATGTGACAATCCGACTTTTCAAGATTTAATCCGTTAGCAATCCAGTTAAATATTCCGTTAAATTCTAACCAAGTTAACTCAATTTCAAACTTCAGGGACTGTTTCTGTCGTTATTTAAACTAGAACTATAAGGACTAGTTGTGACATTAGCCCAAACTCTATTTTTGTTGACTCTAGAAGTCAAAATTCAAGTTTTGGATTCCTGTTGACTTTTAAAAAGTCAAAATTGCTACCCTTGATTCAAAATTCGAATCCCACTATCAGTTCTCGTTTGATATTGTAACTGAAAAACGTCCATGCCTTTAACAACAATCATCACGACCATTAACAGCCCCATCAATCGCGAATTAAGCTAATTAATGGCTAATGAAACCAATTCGGTCGAAACCGTCGACCCCTTCATCAAAATAGATAAATTCGCATATGAATTTTACAATTCGAGCTATCTCGCACCTTAATCGCATACCTCTGGAACCTTTGCACGTCTCAATTCGACCGGAATCATAACAGAAGTCGCCGGAGATCAAACCCGTACAAGTCGGAACTGTTTTACTCGATCTCCATCAATTCGAATCGCATTCTGGTAATTTCTTATATCATTACTTTCGTTTTGGTGTCTAGATCGTATGCCCTATCTTTTTTATGGCTTGCAGCATCGAATTAGACATGAACCCAATTCTAAGGTTCATGCAACTGTGGTTTAATCGAACCCCGATCCAAACCCCATTTCAATCCAATTAAATTATACTTGTAGTTTAACAATTCTCTGTTTAATGAAAACCCTATGCCAATTCAGTCTATTAACATCGAATTGAACTAAATCCGTGATCTAGGTTTTATCTATAATCGGTTTTGGGGGTTTTGATCTTAATCATTGTCTCAATCTAATTAAACCATAGGATTCGATTCGGAATTCACTGTTTAGTAACAGCCCCATGATTCCATCGAGTTCTAATATCTAATTTGGTCGATTTGATCCTTAGTTCATGACCAGGGTTTCGATTTCTTAAGCTTCAATTTATCGACCCGAATCCAATTAAATTTGCAATTAACTTTCACCAGAGATTCGTTTACTCTCGATTTGCAAAACCCCTGTGATAATTTGTTTGATCGCGACCGGATTCGAGGGTTTTGGGATTGGTTTCGATCGTGTGCCAATATGGGAAGAGAATTCACTGAAATTAATGATTAAAAGTATTTCTGATTGAGTTTTGTTGCGATTGCCCTAGCGGGTGGTCTGGTTAACGCTGTGTGCATATGTGGGAGAGACCCAGGTTCGAGTCCGGGCTCCCACATTTTATTTTTGAGGCACTTTTGATTATATTTAATTATTAAAAATCAAACACTATATTATTATAATATTATATTAATGTGTTTTAGCCCGAGAAACCACCCGTAGGCTAGGGTTTGAATTTATAACATATTTTCATCATTATTTCCACTTTTAAAAAATAGTGTAATTATATTATTTTCAGGCCATAACCTCTTAAAAAATAATATATTTATATTATTTTTAATCCGTGATTAATATTATAAAATAATATATAAGTTATATTATTTCGGCTCGTTTAATTTCCTCGTGTGACGTTTTAAAACTATAAATAATATAAATTGTTATATTATTTACCTACGTTTATATTCCCAATTAAGAATAGTATATTTATTATTTTTCCACGCAAATGATTATCTGTTAACCTAAAAATAATATATTAAATTATATTATTTTTCTAATTTTTGTAAACGACTCGGACGTACGAATTTATTTATTTGTTTAATTATTATTCGTTATTAACATACGACACGTAAAGCTTCGATCGTAATTTTTTGTATTAAGAATCTTTATTTCCGTAGACACGTTCGTCTACTCTTAAATCCTTAGAATGCGTTAAGACATTCTAACCTTCCGTGTCGTCGTCACAAATCCCAATGTGTCTCTAATTGTTATGTTTATATTCTAGGGCATACGTGATCCATTTAAAGCTAACACTTGTGGTTTCAATCTCATACTTGTGTGATACTACCTATTACGCAACGCATGTGAGTTTTCACGGCCCCTTTTACTGTTTTATCTTGGGGGAGAAAACATGTCGCAAACTATTTTTGGAATATTGTATTCATATGTTATCAATGTCAAAGCTAAGCGTAACACGCTATCACTGAAGTCCTAAACACACATCGGACCGTTAATATGTATCTTAGCGAGGTAATGTTTAGTAGTACTACTAGGTGTTACAAATCCCACCCGCGTTAGTCGCGCTAACTCGATTGGAGATCGAACGGGTGAAATGTTAGCCTACTCACATCGCCGGGGTTGATAGACCTGGCAAGAGGCAAATAAACAAACAGTCAGCTTCGGTTGCGAGTGCTTAAGTTAAACATGAACATAGGTTAGCTACATATAGATACATAATGAATGATCAATAATCTGGTAAACGTTTATTTATATACTGAAACCTTTGAACTCACCAACCTCGTGTTGACATCTTTTCTTGCATGTTTTCTCAGGTCGCTAAGATAAGGCACATGTGCACATATAGGACATGCATGGGATTCTCCTTTTTGATTAATGTCTTATTAAATTATTTGGACATTATTTGGACTTTTGGACTTTTTAGGCGCGTGTGTTTTGCGCATTTACTTTCTTTACGCTTTCGCAATAAAACTCTGATTAATATGATATTTTCTTTTGAGTCCCATGCAGAGTCGTTCGATGTAACTAATGACTGAGATCCTGGTTTGTCACTTCTCAAAACGGTAAAACTCCGTTAGTTGAAATTGGGGGTGTGACAAGTTGCGTCCTCAGATACATCAGTAATGCGAAAGGTATCGCAAATACGAACGAGGCGAGACATATGTCCTGGTGCATCCTCAA
Source organism: Smallanthus sonchifolius (assembly GCA_023525975.1). Classification (NCBI taxonomy): domain Eukaryota; kingdom Viridiplantae; phylum Streptophyta; class Magnoliopsida; order Asterales; family Asteraceae; genus Smallanthus; species Smallanthus sonchifolius. The sequence goes on along the minus strand of CM042019.1, from coordinate 41,177,298 downwards.
GTCCATTAAACTGAGTAGAGTTTATGATGGTGGTCATGACATGTGAAGGGATTTGCCAATGTTGGCATTAGGCACAACTAGGCAGGAGATCGAAGATCTAGCCCCAGTAACTCCATCGCTGGCTCTCTGGTGAACAGTACGTCTAGGAGGTGGATTAGCGTCACCCATATCAGCAATTGGGATCGAAATGCGTACCTTAGTATCGACAAGATCACTCAAACGTTCGCGGAACTTACGGCTGCGCTCGTGAAGCGCCCGCTCAGGCTCTGAATAAGCAGTGAAATTGGGTGATCCTTGTGATCGAGTGTGTTGCATAAACTGGAATAGAAACAAAGGAAAAACATAATGAACTAAGAACAAAGAAAGACTCTAACTAAGACGCACACAAGTAGCAAGTAAGAAAGAGAAAGCAAATAAGATCTAAAAGAAAGAAATAAACTACTGAATTAACTAAACACAAAAGAGAAAATAAAACAAATAACCAAACAAGAACTAATCAAAGCTAATTCTTTGGACTATGTTTGGTTTGGACTTTTGGACTTTTTGGTCGCGTGTGTTTTGCGCATTTACTTTCTTTACGCTTCCTCATTAAAACTCTGATTAATATGATATTTTCTTTTGAGTCCCATGTAGAGTCGTTCGATGTAACTAATGACTGAGATCCTGGTTTGTCACTTCCCAAAACGGTAAAACTCCGTTTGTTGAAATTGGGGGTGTGATATATTGGTATAAGAGCCATTGGTTATAGAGAACTAGGATTGTATACTAGACTATAACCTCACACATTAGTTACATGTCATAAACCTTGGATGTTTGGCACTTATATATTATATTACAGGATCATGTCGTCAACTCCACCACCATCACTTAAGACACCTACCGTATCGTCAACGAAGCTTAAAAGGCGTCAGACTAGTTCTAGTGACAACTCGGTGGAACAGGGTGAACCAAGTAATGCACGAGCAAGGAACACGACACTTAATTTGTCACACCCCCAAATTTCAACTAACGGAGTTTTACCGTTTGGGAAGTGACGAACTAGGATCTCAGACATTAGTTACTTTGAACGACTCTACATGGGACTCAAATGAAAATATCATATCAATCAGAGTTTCAATGTGGAAGCGTAAAGAAAAGTAAATGCGCAAAACACACGCGCCAAACCAAAAGTCCAAACGTCCAACCAAACCAAGTACAATACAAAATAATCCAAAAAACATAAATACGCAACAATCAAAATAGATGAATCCCATGCATGCCCTAATGTGCATCTGTGCCTTTTCTTAACGACCAGAGAAAACATGTAAGAAAATATGTCAACACGAGGTTGGTGAGTTCACAGGTTTCAATATATAAATAAGCGTTTACCAGATTTATGATCATTCAATATGTATCTATAGGTAGCTAACATATGTTCATGTTTAACTCAAGCGCTCGCAACCGAAGCTGACTGTTTGTTTATTTGCCTCCTGCCAAGTCTATCAACACTAGCGATGTGAGTAGGCTAACATTTCACCCGTTCGATCTTCAATCGAGTTAGCGCGACTAACGCGGGTGGGATTTGTCAAACCCAGTAGTACTACTAAATATTACCTCGCTAAGATCCATATTAATGGTCCGATATAAGACGAGGACTTTCTGTGATAGCGTGTTACGCTTAGCTTTAACATCGATAACATACGAATTACAAAATCTCAAAATAGTTTAATCATGTTTTCTCCCCCAGGTTAAAACAGTAAAAAGGTGCCGTGAAAACTCACCTGCGTTGCGTTGTAGGTAGTATCACACAAAGGATAAGTTGGAACCACGAGTGTAAGTCTCAAAAGACTTACGAATGCCCTAAAATTATAAACACATAAATTAGGGATAATAATGGGAATTGTGACGACGACACGAAAAATTAGAATGTCCTAATGCATCCTAAGGATTTAGGCATAAACGAACGTGTCGACGGAGCTTTTTATATATATAAATATATACATACCTTATTATAACGATTTTAGGGAATTTGCGTCACGCGCCGAAATTTGATAACGGATAATAATTAAATAATTATTTTCATGCGTTTGAGTTGTTTACAAAGGTTAGGGAAATAATATAATTTATATATTATTTTATTAATACTGGTCACGGGTTGAAAATAATATAATTATATTATTTTATATGAGATTACGGTTTGAAAACTACATAAATACATTATTTTTTAAAAGTGGAAGAAATAATAAAATTTGTTACAAAATTCAAACCCGAGCCCACGGGTTGTTTCCCGAGCTAAAACACGTTTATATAATATTATAATAATATAGGGTTTGATTTTTATTAATTAAAGATTATCAGAAAATGTTCAAAAATTAATTGTGGGAGCCCGGTCTCGAACCCGGGTCTCTCCCACACACGCACAAGTCTCTAACCAGTCCCGCCCGCTAGGGTATCGCGTTAGATACCCGGATTGAATTGGTTTTATGATTCCCCAAATACACCCGCGATCGAAACTGTCCCAATACTCACGATTTCGACTTCGATTAAACATAGGAATATAGAGGTTTTGTTCATTGATCTACTGCGAGTCTGTGAGTGAAGTTAATTGCAAAATGGTTTAGTTTAAGATCGTTAAATTTAGGAAAAAAGGCTGAAACCCTAGATATGAATGCCAATTCGATTAGATCGATTCTGATGTTAGAAACTGCTGGATTCATGGGGTTTTTGATAAAAAGATGGTTGCGAATCCAACCATGAGGTTTAATTTGATCGAGATAGCCGTTAAGATCAAAACCCCCAAATTGATTCAAGAACAAACCCTAATTACTGGATCAAGATTAAATCGATGATAGAAGCCAGAGATTTCATAGGGCTTTCGATCTACAGAAGATTACGATTCTAACGGTATAATTTAATTGGATTTAAACATGGTTTATAGTTGAATTCGATAAATTGGTTTCATATGAATCCTAGATTACGGTTCACAACAATTTCTATAATAAAACGTTGAATTGACAGAGGGTTTTCAAAGAGGATGATATTGCGAATCAAACTGTATAGTTTAATTGAATTATGTCTGAGTCTAGACTAGGGTTCGATTAAACCGGTTTGTGATGAACCCTAGAGTCGTGATCTTGATCGAATTGGTAATGTAAGCCCTGATAATGATAGGGCTTTCATTCAGAGGGTAAAAACAAAGCTAAGGGTGCGATTAGTTACCAGAAACGTTGATGAATTTGTGGTGATCGACAAGAACGGACTCCAACTGTGGAAAGCTTGATCTCCGGCGCCTGTATCTACTCCTCCGGTAGAATTGAAGCGTGCAGAAGCAGCAGGGGGATTCGTCTAGTGTGTGCAGCTGATTGGTTCGTGAATTGGTATGCGAATTAACATGAATTTTGTGAGTAAGAGGACGAACTCGACGGTTATGGTTTAATCATCCATTATTGAGTTTAATTCTACCACTAATGATAATTAAGGCTGTAATGTCGATCGTTAAAGACACCATCATGCAATTCAGTTACAAATTCGAACCGAAAAATAGTTATGGAGCTTGAATTGAGTCGTAGGTCGCGAATTTGACTTTCAAAAGTCAACTAAACTGACTTTGATTAAATTAAAGATTTAGTCCCTGAGGTTTCTGGTTTGAGATTTAGAATCATGGCAGGAATAACCCTTATGGTTTGAATTGTGGTTAGAACTTGGTTAGTTTGACTAGCACAAGTGAACAGTAGTATAATTTTGAATTTGAAAAGTCAACAGAATGGTTTAAGGCTATTACACAACAAGTCCTTGGAGTTTTAATTTGGATTGTTGACAGGATTAGTCCATGAACTTATAGGTAGGGTTACTAGGTTAGGATTTAACCGGGTTATGTTAACGGGGTTGCTAACGGAACTAACTGAAAAGTCCGGATTGTCACATAATTGGAGTGCATATCCGAAAATGATCCAAAGGTGGATCGAGATGGGAAATGTTCCATCGCCCTACTTTGGTTCCACTTCCTCATCCGCTACTTTACCTAGCTTGCCATGCACCATGGAACAAGCTTTTGTAGCTTTTGTGTTTATCATAACTAAGGAGTTAAAGGAGATGAAGGATTCCACTGACTAGATACCGGGCATTATAGAGAGAGAGCCACAAGTGGAAGACAACAAGGTAGGAATTGAGTTTTTTACTGTTGAGCTAGCAGTGACGGACCAAGTCCATAACCATTTGGTGGATCGGGTAACACATTTGGAGACGAGGGTGGACACCTCGGACGAGGATGTAGGAGGGATTCTGGAGCGGGTGACTCATCTGGAAGCCCAACTTCAAGTAGCAGACCATGCTGCTGAAGGACTTCGGGAGAGAGTGACTCACTTAGAAGCCCAACTACAAGCAGCCCTATTTCCGGAGGACATTCCACTTTCGGACGACGAGGAGGAGCCCTTTGAGGATGAGCCCTAGAGGAGGAGCCACCCGAGGAGGAACCGGTGGAGATCGACGATGCACAATCATACGTTTCTTCCGATGAAGAAGATGCTTGATGATCTTTCTATTCTATCTTTCCTTTTCATTCATGTTTCGCTTATGTTATTTCTATTTTCAAACCTAGATGGGTAAGGTTGTTCCCATTCAATAAAAGCATGAGAAGTTTAATGTTTGAGTTATTTATTTTGTAGCCTTACAATTTATTTAATTTTCAAAATGTTAGATGTTGTATTTATTTACTTTTACATAAATAATGTTTAATATGAGATATATTTCTCATTGTTTTGTATTTGTGAATGTGAAGAATCATGTCGGGAAGAGGACGTGGAGGTCGTGCTGCTGGCCGAGGTACCATCAACATGACAATAGCTGAGCTGGCGGCACTAATCAACGATAGTGTGGCAGAGGCCCTCGCAGGACAGAATGCTGCAGGTAAATGCTTTAACTATTGACTAATGAGGTCAATTCATCTCTTAAGCGCCTTTCCTAAGCTCTATAATCCCAACCCTATATTATGCTTCTAAATCTAGGTCAACAGAATCAGCAGCCAGCCTACACCTTCAAAACATTTATGGGCTGTAAGCCCCACACCTTTAGTGGAGCCGAAGGAGCTGTCGGACTACTCCGTTGGTTCGAAAAAGTAGAATCGGTGATTGCCATGTGCAACTGCCCAGTGGCCAATCAGGTCAAGTTCGCCGCTGGAACTTTGGAGGGCCCGGCTCTTACATGGTGGAACGCTCAGGTCCAGATGTTGGGTCTAGTCATGGCAAATGGACTCCCGTGGGAGGAGTTTAAGACAATGATGAAGGAGGAGTACTGCCCTCACGATGAAATTTAGAAGTTGGAAGGTGAATTTTGGAACCTGAAAATGGAAGGTTCTGAAATTGAGCTGTATACCACTCGCTCCCATGAGCTTGCTACCATGTGCCCACATATGGGGACTCCGGACTACAAGAGGATTGAGCTGAATATTGGAGGTCTAGTGCCACAAATTCAAAGTATGGTTACTTCATCCAACCCTACTACCATCCAGCAGATGATCAGACTAGCCCACAAGCTAACCGATCAGGCGGTGACTCAAGGGACTTTACCCCCGAGAGGTTCGGTCTGTAAATCCACCGACAATCAAAAGCGTAAGTTTGATCACCACTCCAACTCTCACTCCAGCTCCAAAGGACCCCAGCCCAACCAACCTCAGCAACAACATCATCAGCGTAGGTTTGAGCCTACTAAGAACTTCAACCAGATGACTCCTCCAAGTCAAAATCAGGGTGGTTACGCGGGGAAGTCTCCCAAGTGTAACAAGTACAACTTTCATCACTTTGGGGTTTGCAACCGTTGTCAGCGGTGTGGCAAAATAGGTCATGCTGCCAAAGATTGTTGGGGTGAGTTGCAAGCCAAGCAGCCTTTTCAATAGCCTGGGTCTACAAAGGGTTGTTTCGAGTGTGGGAAAGAGGGACATTTTTGAAAGAATTGTCCTCGGTTAAAGAAGGGAGGTAATGGAAACCAAAACCCTAATCAGAATAACAACAATGGTGGCAACAACGGTAATAACGGAGGGAATGGTGCGAAGGGACGGGCCTTCATGCTAGGATCTGGAGAAGCTCGTTATGATCATAATGTGGTCACCGGTAAGTTTCTCTTAAATAATTACTTTGCTTCTGTCCTTTTTGAAACTGGTGCTGATAGGAGTTTTATATCTAAGAAACTTAGTGATATGATAAAAGGAACTCCAACTCTGTTAGAAGCTTAGTATGTAATAGAGATAGCTGATGGTCAAATAATTAAAGCAACCCACATTCTTAAAGGTTGTAAGCTTGAATTAGCTAGTCATATACTTGATATCGACCTTGTTCCGGTCACGCTTGGTAGTATTGATGTTATTGTCCGCATGGATTGGTTATCTAAAAACCAAGCTGAAATCATCTGTCGTGAGAAAATTGTTCGCATTCCTCTCCCGAGTGGAGAAACCCTTTCCGTTCAGGGCGAAAAGGTTGGTGCAGTCATGGGCATCATATCCTTTATGAAAGCACATAAATGCCTTCAAAAAGGGCATACTGCTATTTTTTCTCTCGTTGCTAAGCAGCCATCAGAAGAAAAGAAGATTGATGATATTCCCATCGTTCGTGAATTTCTGGAAGTATTTCCCGAGGATTTTCCTTGTCTACCCCCACACCGTCAAGTTGAATTTCAAATCGATCTAGCACCCGGTGCGGCACCGATCGCTCGGGCACCTTATAGACTAGCACCTAGTGAATTACAAGAGTTGTCCACTCAGTTACAGGAATTGTTGGATAAAGGTTTCATCCGACCTAGCTCATCGCCATGGGGAGCACCGGTCCTGTTTGTCAAGAAGAAGGACAGGACTTTCCGTATGTGCATCGACTACCGTGAACTGAATAAAGTGACAATCAAGAACCGTTATCCTTTGCCTCGTATAAACGATCTCTTTGATCAACTTCAAGGATCAAGTTTCTATTCCAAGATAGATCTTAGGTCCGGTTACCATCAATTGAGAGTCCGAGATGGAGATATCTCTGAGACTTCTTTTAGGACAATGTACGGCCACTACGAGTTTATGGTCATGCCTTTCAGATTAACCAACGCACCTGTGGTATTCATGGACCTCATGAACCGTGTGTGTAAACCATACCTTGATCAGTTTGTCATCGTTTTCATCGACGCCATTCTCATTTATTCCAAGAACAAGGAGGAACATGAGGAACATCTACGCTTAATTCTGGAATTACTTAAGCAGGAGCATCTATATGCTAAGTTTTCTAAGTGTGAATTCTGGATTCGAGAAGTTCAATTCTTAGGACATGTGATTAACGAGAAAGGAATACATGTCAATCCATCAAAGATAGAAGCCATCAAGAATTGGGCAGCACCGACGACTCCGACTGAGGTGCGACAATTTCTGGGATTGGCTGGATATTACCGTCGATTCATCGAGGGATTCTCTAAGATTGCACAACCTCTCACTGCCTTAACTCAAAAGGGTAAATCCTATAACTGGGGCGATAACCAAGAGTCAACATTCCAACATCTTAAGCAGAAACTTTGCAGTGCACCTATTCTAGCTCTTCCGAAGGGAACTGATGATTTTGTGGTGTATTGCGATGCATCCATTCAGGGTCTGGGTTGTGAATTAATGCAAAGAGAAAAGGTGATCGGATATGCTTCGCGTCAACTAAAGATTCATGAGAAAAACTACACCACTCATGATCTAGAGTTGGGAGCTGTAGTTTTCACACTTAAGATATGTAGACACTACTTGTACGGTACCAAGTGCACTATCTACACCGATCACTAGAGTCTTCAGCACATCTTCGAGCAGAAAGAGCTGAACATGAGGCAGCGTCGTTGGGTCGAACTCTTGAATGATTATGAATGTGCGATCCGGTATCATCCGGGTAAGGCTAACGTTGTAGCTGATGCCCTAAGTAGAAAGGAAACCAAGCCCAAACGAGTTCAAGCACTACAGCTTACTATTCACCCCGGATTACCTGACAAAATCTGTAATGCTCAACTTGAAGCTCTGAATGAGGAAAACCTACCGCTGGAAGGTACACGCGGTATGGAAGCACTTATTGAGTTACAAAATACATGATGCTAAGTTGTTAACACCATACATGAAATGCATTTCTTACAATACACATGATACTTTGTTGTTTACATTACACATGAGAGCTTATTGATTTACAAAATACATGACACTAAGTTGTTCACGTTACACGTGAAATCTATTTGATTACAAGCTACATAACATTAGATCATACATGAGACTTGTGTGGTTACATTATACATGAAACTAAGTTGCTTACAATTGCTGCAATTGATTGATCACAATATACATTGAAGCATGGTCATACACTTTGTTCACTAAACTTGAAAACCATAACACCTTGAAGCTACTCGGGGTTTGACGTATTCTTGTTCAAACACGAGGAAGCTGTAGCACTTTAAAACAACTCGGTGTTTGACGTATTCTTGTTCAAACACGAGTAAACTATGGAATTTTAGTTGATACTATTTTATTACTCTTTAGTTGCTAAATGACTTGCCTACTTAAGGACATAGTTACTTATTAGCAACTCATATGTGAAATCAATATACATGAACTAAGTGAATTTGTGCCCCCTTTTTACCCACACACAATGGAAGGATCTATGCGGACCATGCGATGATTCGAGTAATTACGGTTGCACACGTAATTATAAAAAAAATCAGCGCATGGAAAACATAGTGAATTTTGTCGTGTGTTGTAACCTAAAACCTATCGTGATATATGATAAAGAAATTATTGAGATATGACAAGGGCATGGTGGATACGCCGATGGTGCTTCCTATATATAAGTGCCCTATCATATCATCAGAATTAGCGTTGTTCGTGTCACGTAAAGTTTTGACCTAGACCAATGTTGTGTAACCTCTTGTCCACAAACAGTTTTGAGCATAATTGACAACATCTTAAACAAACCCTAATTATCAAATTCCCAATCAAATCCATTCCAAGTAATACATTTCACCTTTAGGATTCAAAATACCATCCATCAGTTCATTGCAACACTTGATCCATCATCAACATTCATATCTGACCTTGAGTATCAAAACCTAAATCTTGCTATCAGTTATACTCCCCAAACTGATAATCATAACTCGAGAAAAATCCAAATTCATTTCTTTCTGATTCAGTAGCCTCAACCAGTTGAATTTCGGGACGAAATTCCCTCAACATGGGGATACTGTAACATTTCTGATTTTTTTCATGTATTTGTGTGATGCAACAAACAAAAATATAATTATAATTCAATATTGATGCGAACATTTCATTTGATACATGGATAAATTCCAATCCATACTAATGCTAAGAAATCAAAACCTTTTCAAATTAACCTCATATATTACAAGATATAACATTTAAAATTTATTCTTTTGCTCATCAAAGTAAATGTATATATATATGTGTGATTATGAATGTATACACATATAAAATTCCTTAGCTTACATACATTCTTTGGTTTATAAACAAATTAGTCTTGAAACTTACCTTCCCAAGGTCTTTTGAACCCTAAACATGAACCCTCACCCTTACAATTAAAACCATTTGACTAAAATTGAACCTATTTTGACTTCCATTCGTCAACTTTGACTCCTAAAGTCAAACAGGCCCAAAAATCATGAAATCCAACTTGCAAACCGATTAAGGCCTGTTAATTCGATCTTCCCTACACACGCAAGTGTTAATCGAGCTATCCCTGATCCATATAATAGCCCAATTCGGTCTTTTACGCGGATAAATTCGAAATTTGAATAGTTTGAATCTTAGGGTCAAACCGCGTCCAAATCCGTTCCAAATCATGAAATTCAATGCAATTAATCCCCGTAGATCATGCTATGACTGATCTCGCATGCATCTAACCCATTACGCGACCAAATCCATTTTCAATTGACCCCATTGACGCGTAATCGCAGCTGTTCCCCATTGTACGCAAACTCGAATCGAATGGAGGTCTTTAAAGCAAAATCTAACCTTCTATTCATTCCCACACCTTCGCTCAAACTCGTATAATCTCTCCTGACCCTCAATTCCACCGCATATCACCCCTGCCAATCGACCGGGCACCAAGAAATTCATGACTGAACCAGTAGCCGTCGGCCTTCAATACTCCATCATTTTGGTAAAGGTCAGTGTCATTTGATTCGTTTTTACGTAAGGATCAAAAGCCCTCTGTCAATATCAAGCGACAGAGGGCATCAAATTCGAATTCATTTGAAAATCGAGGGGTTGTTCATACGAGTCTAATCTGGGAATTTATGGGTTCAAATAAGTAATGTATTTATTTAATCAAACCTCCTGTATAATCAGCGAAACCACCCGGACCGACTGGTTAAGACCATGCGCCATCAGTCCGAGTGGCGTGGGTTCGAAACCCACAAACCCGTTTTTGCGCGCCTCCTTGAAACCCAACCGGACACCTTTACAGCTACGGATTAAAACCCATTTAAAACCAGACCATTAACACGAAACAGCCACTGGTCCAATGGTAACTCTCAAACTCAACACAGAACCCACCCGGGTTCGAACCGGGTGGTGTTCTTTTTATTTTTAAAAATCAATTTTAATGGTAATTAAATTCTATAAAAATTATTTTATAAACCTAATATTCCCTAGAACCGATTTTTACAAAAATACGGTGTTTAAACCCAAAACATTCATTTTTACAACTTTAAATTGTTTAAATCTCAATTTAAATATATATATATATATATATATTTTTTTTAAATAGAGTAATTTATAAAACATATTGACAATACACTTTTATAAATCATATACTTTTCCTACCTATATATATATATATATATATATATATATATGTATATATAACTACATTTTAATTTAGCATATTACCTTCACATTAAGTAAATAAAATTTACAACATTCGTTAATCCATAAGAGTATGTTCTCTTTTCATAAATAAATAAATGGATGGAACTATTTGATAATTTATATAAGAATCACATTTCTTTTTGGCAAAAATTATTAGTCTAGTGAAATAAATAAAAAGGAGTTTTATTTATTCAAAACCCTAAAGATATAGTATTTTCATATAACATTTTGAAACTTCCAAAATTGACACCAAGCTTTCGATAACTCATTCTTTCACATAAAATAACACAAACGTTATAAATTCTCACACCTAAACAAGACCCGATGAACATTAGACGTAATTTTAGACTTGTGTATATTATTTTAAAATCATGCTTTTCACACTAGGTTAACTTGTGATTTGAGAATTCACTTGTTGCTTCATACTTGCTCGTGTCATCCACACAATACATACATGTGAGTTTACATAGCCCCTCTTTTACATTTTTACATATTTTGGGGTGAAACATGATCTATTCTTTAAAGCTTTTTACATAGACTTAAATACAATTCAATAATATGATATTATGTGTTACGTGCTTTATGTTTGAATGCTATGAGTTAAGACTACATATACATGACTTTAGTACAATCATTAACTACGTACAAGCCAACGGTTAACATTGATGGATCTATTGTGTCTGACAAACCCACCCGATTAGGGTGTTTGTTACTGACTTTACATAAGGGTAACCTGCGTGTTATGCCTCAGTCCAAGGTTTGATTGTACATAGTTTAACTATAGGTTCTCCATAAATGCCATATACACATGTATCGTATGAATTGTATAAAACATCTTAAACTTGTTGTGTGTCAAAACCTACGTATGCTCACCAACTTTTTAGTTGACCTCGTTTTTCATCATCTTTCAGGTACTAATGCTTGAGAATAAGTGCAAGATGCTTCACTTAGGACCGATGGCCTAGAATTTAAATTAATGAAACTATTTATGTATTTCAATTTTCTTTGTAACGTTGGATTTATGTTTATTTGTGACATGAAATTGGATGTTTAATTATTTAAACTTTAGCAAACCTTGAGCTTTTGAACAGTCCACATGTCCCACCCCGACGTATTCCACCGTCGGTTGGGGTGTGACTCAAGTAGCAGACCATGCTGCTGAAGGACTTCGGGAGAGAGTGACTCACTTAGAAGCCCAACTACAAGCAGCCCAATTTCCGGAGGACATTCCACTTTCGGACGACGAGGAGGAACCTTTCGCGGAGGAGCCCTTTGAGGATGAGCCCTTAGAGGAGGAGCCACCCGAGGAAGAACCGGTGGAGATCGACGATGCACAATCATACGTTTCTTCCGATGAAGAAGATGCTTGATGATCTTTCTATTCTATCTTTCCTTTTCATTCATGTTTCGCTTATGTTATTTCTATTTTCAAACCTTGATGGGTAAGGTTGTTCCCATTCAATAAAAGCATGAGAAGTTTAATGTTTGAGTTATTTATTTTGTAGCCTTACAATTTATTTAATTTTCAAAATGTTAGATGTTGTATTTATTTACTTGTACATAAATAATGTTTAATATGAGATATATTTCTCATTGTTTTGTATTTGGGAATGTGAAGAATCATGTCGGGAAGAGGACTTGGAGGTCGTGCTGGTGGCCGAGGTACCATCAACATGACATCAGTTGAGTTGGCGGCACTAATCAACGATAGTGTGGTAGAGGCTCTCGCAGCACAGAATGCTGCAGGTAAATGCTTTAACTATTGACTAATGAGGTCAATTCAACTCTTAAGCGCCTTTCCTAAGCTCTATTATGCTTCTAAATCCAGATCAATAGAATCAGCAGCCAGCCTGCACCTTCAAAACATTTATGGACTGTAAGCCCAACACCTTTAGTGGAGCCGAAGGAGCTGTCGGACTACTCCGTTGGTTCGAAAAAGTAGAATCGGTGATTGCCATGTGCAACTGCCCAGTGGCCAATCAGGTCAAGTTCGCCGCTGGAACTTTGGAGGGCCCGACTCACACGTGGTGGAACGCTCAGGTCCTGATGTTGGGTCTAGTCATGGCAAATGGACTCCCGTGGGAGGAGTTTAAGACAATGATGAAGGAGGAGTACTGTCCTCACGATGAAATTCAGAAGTTGGAAGGTGAATTTTGGAACCTGAAAATGGAAGGTTCTGAAATTGAGCTGTATACCACTCGCTCCCATGAGCTTGCTACCATGTGCCCCATATGGTGACTCCGGACTACAAGAGGATTGAGCTGTATATTGGAGGTCTAGTGCCACAAATTCAAAGTATGGTTACTTCATCCAACCATACTACCATCCAGCAGATGAACATACTAGCCCACAAGCTAACCGATCAGGCGGTGACTCAAGGGACTTTACCCCCGAGAGGTTCGGTCTGTAAATCCACCAACAATCATAAGCGTAAGTTTGATAACTACTCCAACTCTCACTCCAGCTCCAAAGGACCCCAGCCCAACCAACCTCAGCAACAGCAGCAGCGTAGGTTTGAGCCTACTAAGAACTTCAACCAGACGACTCCTCCTAGTCAAAATCAGGGTGGTTACGCGGGGAAGTCTCCCAAGTGTAACAAGTGCAACTTTCATCACTTCGGGGTTTGTAACCGTTGTCATCGGTGTGGCAAAATAGGTCATGCTGCCAAAGATTGTTGGGGTGAGTTGCAAGCCAAGCAGCCTTTTCAATAGCCTGGGTCTACAAAGGGTTGTTTTGAGTGTGGGAAAGAGGGACATTTTTGAAAGAATTGTCCTCAGTTAAAGAAGCGAGGTAATGGAAACCACAACCCTAATCAGAATAACAACAATGGTGGCAACAACGGTAATAAAGGAGGGAATGGTGCGAAGGGACGAGCCTTCGTGCTAGGATCTGGAGAAGCTCGTTATGATCATAATGTGGTCACTGGTAAGTTTCTCTTAAATAATTACTTTGCTTCTGTCCTTTTTGACGCCGGTGCTGATAGGAGTTTTATATCTAAGAAACTTAGTGATATGATAAAAGGAACTCCAACTCTGTTAGAAGCTAAATTTGTAATAGAGATAGCTGATGGTCTAATAATTGAAGCAACCCACATTCTTAAAGGTTGTAAGCTTGAATTAGCTAGTCATATACTTGATATTGATGTAATTGTCACGCTTGTTGGTTTTGATGTAATTGTCGGCATGGATTGGTTATCTAAAAACCAAGCTGAAATCATCTGTCATGAGAAAATTGTTCGCATTCCTCTCCCGAGTGGAGAAACCCTATCCGTTTTTTGGCGAAAAGGTTCGTGCAGTCATGGGCATCATATCCTTTATGAAAGCACAGAAATGCCTTCGAAAAGGGCATATTGCTATTTTTTCTCTCGTTGCTAAGCAGCCATCAGAAGAGAAGAAGATTGATGATATTCCCATCGTTCGTGAATTTCTGGAAGTATTTCCCGAGGATTTGCCTGGTCTGCCACCACACTGTCAAGTTGAATTTCAAATCGATCTAGCACCCGGAGCGGCACCGATCGCTCGGGTACCTTATAGACTAGCACCTAGTGAATTACAAGAGTTGTCCACTCAGTTACAAGAATTATTGGATAAAGGTTTCATCCGACCTAGCTCGTCGCCAAGGGGAGCTCTGGTCCTGTTTGTCAAGAAGAAGGACGGGACTTTCCGTATGTGTTTCGACTACCGTGAACTGAATAAAGTGACAATCAAGAACCGTTATCCTTTGTCTCGTATAGAGGATCTCTTTGATCAACTCCAAGGATCAAGTTTCTATTCCAAGATAGATCTTAGGTCCGTCTACCATCAATTGAGAGTCCGACATGGAGATATCTCTAAGACTGCTTTCAGGACAATGTACAGCCACTACGAGTTTATGGTCATGCCTTTCAGATTAACCAACGCACCTGCGGTATTCATGGACCTCATGAACCGTGTGTGTAAACCATACCTTGATCAGTTTATCATCGTTTTCATCGACGACATTCTCATTTATTCCAAGAACAAGGAGGAACATGAGGAACATCTACGCTTAATTCTGGAATTACTTAAGCAGGAGCAGCTATATGCTAAGTTTTCCAAGTGTGAATTCTGGATTCGAGAAGTTCAATTCTTAGGACATGTGGTTAACGAGAAAGGAATACATGTCGATCCATCAAAGATAGAAGCTATCAAGAATTGGGCAGCAACGACGACTCCGACTGAGGTGTGATAATTTCAGGGATTGGCTGGATCTTACCGTTAATTCATCGAGGGATTCTCTAAGATTACACAACCTCTCACTGCCTTAAATCAAAAGGGTAAAGCCTATAACTAGGGCGATAACCAAGAGTCAACATTCCAACATCTTAAGCAGAAACTTTGTAGTGCACCTATTCTAGCTCTTTCGGAGGGAACTGACGATTTTGTGGTGTATTGCGATGCATCCATTCAAGGTCTGGGTTGAGTATTAATGTAACGAGAATAGGTGATCGCATATGCTTCGCGTCAAATAAAGATTCATGAGAAAAACTACACCACTCATGATCTAGAGTTGGGAGCTGTAGTTTTCACACTTAAGATATGGAGACACTACTTGTACGGTACCAAGTGCACTATCTACACCGATCACAAGAGTCTTCATCACATCTTTGAGCAGAAAGAGCTGAACATGAGGTAGCGTCGTTGGGTCAAACTCTTGAATGATTATGACTGTGCAATCCGGTATCATCCGGGTAAGGCTAATGTTGTAGCAGATGCCCTAAGTAGAAAGGAAACCAAGCCCAAACGAGTTCGAGCACTACAGCTTACTATTCACCACGGATTACCTGACAAAATCCGTAATGCTCAACTTGAAGCTCTGAAAGAGGAAAACCTACCGCTGGAAGGTACACGCGGTATGGAAGCACAACTCGAGGTCAAATCGGACGGTATTCGCTACTTCGCTGAGCGAATATGGGTTCCAATATTCAGAAATTTAAGAGAACTGGTCATGGATGAAGCTCATAAATCTCGTTACTCAATTCATTCAGGTTCCGACAAGATGTATCATGACCTAAAGGTGCTGTATTGGTGGCCAAAGATGAAGGCCGATATAGCCACCTATGTGAGCAAGTGCCTGACTTGTGCAAAGGTCAAAGTTGAATATCAAAAGCCTTCTGGTCTTCTCCAACAACCAGAGATTCCCATGTGGAAATGGAAGCAGATATCCATAGACTTTATCACGAAATTGCCACGAACTCTTACCGGATGTGATACCATTTGGGTAATAGTCGACCGTTTAACAAAGTCCGCTCACTTCTTAGCAATCAAGGAAACCAAAAAAATGGATAAGCTTACTCGTATTTACTTAAAAGAAGTAGTCTCTTGGCACGAGGTGCCAATTTATATCATTTCAGATTAGGATGCATGATTCACCTCCCGTTTCTGGCAATCGTTACGTAAAGATTTAGGCATGCGTGTAGATATGAGCACAACATACCATCCTGAAACTGATGGCCAGACGGAGCGTACAATTCAAACTCTGGAGGACATGCTACGAGCTTGTGTGATTGATTTCGGTAACACTTGGGAATATCACCTACCATTGGTGGAGGTCTCCTACAACAACAGTTATCACACAAGCATCAAGGCAGCTCCATTTGAAGCATTATATGGATGGAAATGTCGTTCTCCTATTTGTTGGGCCGAGGTTGGGGATAGTCAACTTACAGGTCCTGAACTTGTACTTGAAACTTCTAAGAAAATCGTTCAAATTAGAAACTGTATGGCAGCAGCTCATGATCGTCAAAAGAGCTATGCCGATAAGCGTCGTAAACCGTTAGAATTTCAAGTAGGAGATATGGTCTTGTTAAAAGTCTCACCTTGGAAGGGTGTCATTCGTTTTGGGAAACGGGGCAAGCTGAATCCTCGTTATGTTGGACCATTCAAGATAGTGAAGATAATTGTTCCAGTAGCGTATCAACTGGACCTAGCTGAAGGACTTAGTGGTGTGCACAGCGTCTTTCACGTCTCAAACTTGAAGAAATGTCTGGCAGACGAGTCACTCGCGGTTCCTCTTGAGGAACTACTCATTGATGAACAGCTATGTTTCATCGAAGAACCAGTCGAAATCATGGATAGGGAGGTCAAAACGTTAAAACACAGTAAAATCCCTATTGTCAGAATTCGTTGGAAATCGAAACGCGAACCGGAATCCACGTGTGAGCGTGAGGATCAGATGATGCGCAAATATCCTAATCTATTCAAGCACTCCGCGTCAAATTCCTAAGGTACTATTTAATTTTCGGGACGAAAATTCTTTCAACTAGGGGATGATGTGACATCCGGGAATTTTTTTTTGTTTAATTTTCCGGACGAAAATTCTTTCAACTAGGGGATGATGTGACATCCGGAAAATTTTTTTATTTAATTTTTGGGACGAAAATTCTTTCAACTAGGGGATGATGTGACAATCCGACTTTTCAAGATTTAATCCGTTAGCAATCCAGTTAAATATTCCGTTAAATTCTAACCAAGTTAACTCAATTTCAAACTTCAGGGACTGTTTCTGTCGTTATTTAAACTAGAACTATAAGGACTAGTTGTGACATTAGCCCAAACTCTATTTTTGTTGACTCTAGAAGTCAAAATTCAAGTTTTGGATTCCTGTTGACTTTTAAAAAGTCAAAATTGCTACCCTTGATTCAAAATTCGAATCCCACTATCAGTTCTTGTTTGATATTGTAACTGAAAAACGTCCATGCCTTTAACAACAATCATCACGACTATTAACAGCCCCATCAATCGCGAATTAAGCTAATTAATGGCTAATGAAACCAATTCGGTCGAAACCGTCGACCCCTTCATCAAAATAGATAAATTCGCATATGATTTTTACAATTCGAGCTATCTCACACCTTAATCGCATACCTCTGGAACCTTTGCACATCTCAATTCGTCCGGAATCATAACAGAAGTCGCCGGAGATCAAACCCGTACAAGTCGGAACTGTTTTACTCGATCTCCATCAATTCGAATCGCATTCTGGTAATTTCTTATATCATTACTTTTGTTTTGGTGTCTAGATCGTAAGCCCTATCTTTATTATGGTTTGCAACATCGAATTAGACATGAACCCAATTCTAAGGTTCATGTAACTGTGGTTTAATCGAACCCCGATCCAAACCCCATTTCAATCCAACTAAATTATACTTGTAGTTTAACAATTCTCTGTTTAATGAAACCCTATGCCAATTCAGTCTATTAACATCGAATTGAACTAAATCCGTGATCTAGGGTTTATCTATAATCGGTTTTGGGGGTTTTGATCTTAATCATTGTCTCAATCTAATTAAACCATAGGGTTCGATTCGGAATTCACTGTTTAGTAATAGCCCCATGATTCCATCGAGTTCTAATATCTAATTTGGTCGATTTGATCCTTAGTTCATGACTAGGGTTTCGATTTCTTAAGCTTCAATTTATCGACCCGAATCCAATTAAATTTGCAATTAACTTTCACCATAGATTCGTTTATTCTCGATTTATCAAAGCCCCTGTGATAATTTGTTTGATCGCGACCGGATTCGAGGGTTTTGGGATTGGTTTCGATCGTGTGCCAATATGGGAAGAGAATTCACTGAAATTAATGATTAAAAGTATTTCTGATTGAGTTTTGTTGCGATTGCCCTAGCGGGTGGTCTGGTTAATGCTGTGTGCATATGTGGGAGAGACCCAGGTTCGAGTCCGGGCTCCCACATTTTATTTTTGAGGCACTTTTGATTATATTTAATTATTAAAAATCAAACACTATATTATTATAATATTATATTAATGTGTTTTAGCCCGGGAAACCACACGTATGCTCGGGTTTGAATTTATAACCTATTTTCATCATTATTTCCACTTTTAAAAAATAGTGTAATTATATTATTTTCAGGCCATAACCTCTTAAAAAAATAATATATTTATATTATTTCCAACCCGTGATTAATATTATAAAATAATATATAAGTTATACTATTTCGGCTCGTTTAAATTCCTCGTGTGACGTTTTAAAACTATAAATAATACAAATTGTTATATTATTTACCTACGTTTATATTCCCAATTAAGAATAGTATATTTATTATTTTTTCACGCAAATGATTATTTTGATAATCCTGCGAACCTAAAAAAATATATTAAATTATATTATTTTCCTAATTTTTGTAAACTACTCGGACGTACGAATTTATTTATTTGTTTAATTATTATTCGTTATTAACATACGACACGTAAAGCTTCGATCGTAATTTTTTGTATTAAGAATCTTTATTTCCGTAGACACGTTCGTCTACTCTTAAATCTTTAGAATGCGTTAAGACGTTCTAACCTTCCGTGTCGTCGTCACAAATCCCAATGTGTCCATAATTGTTATGTTTATATTCTAGGGCATACGTGATCCGTTTAAAGCTAACACTTGTGGTTTCAATCTCATACTTGTGTGATACTACCTACTACGCAACGCATGTGAGTTTTCACGGCCCCTTTTACTGTTTTATCTTGGGGGAGAAAACATGTCGCAAACTATTTTTGGAATATTGTATTCATATGTTATCAATGTCAAAGCTGAGCGTAACACGCTATCACTGAAGTCCTAAACACACATCGTGCCGTTAATATGTATCTTAGCGAGGTAATGTTTAGTAGTACTACTAGGTGTTACAAATCCCACCCGCGTTAGTCGCGCTAACTCGATTGGAGATCGAACGAGTGAAATGTCAGCCTACTCACATCGCCGGGGTTGATAGACCTGGCAAGAGGCAAATAAACAAACAGTCAGCTTCGGTTGCGAGTGCTTAAGTTAAACATGAACATAGGTTAGCTACATATAGATACATAATGAATGATCAATAATCTGGTAAACGTTTATTTATATACTGAAACCTGTGAACTCACCAACCTCGTGTTGACATCTTTTCTTGCATGTTTTCTCAGGTCGCTAAGATAAGGCACAGGTGCACATATAGGACATGCATGGGATTCTCCTTTTTGATTAATGTCTTATTAAATTATTTGGACTATGTTTGGTTTGGACTTTTGGACTTTTTAGGCGCGTGCGTTTTGCGCATTTACTTTCTTTACGCTTCCGCAATAAAACTCTGATTAATATGATATTTTCTTTTGAGTCCCATGTTGAGTCGTTCGATGTAACTAATGATTGAGATCCTGGTTTGTCACTTCTCAAAACGGTAAAACTCCGTTAGTTGAAATTGGAGGTGTGACAAGTTGCGTCCTTAGATACATCAGTAATGCGAAAGGTATCGCAAATACGAACGAAGCGAGACATATGTCCTGGTGCATCCTCAAGTCCATTAAACTGAGTAGAGTGTATGATGGTGGTTATGACATGTGAAGGGATTTGCCAATGTTGGCATTAGGCACAACTAGGCAGGAGATCGAAGATCTAGCCCCAGTAACTCCATCGCTGGCTCTCTGGTGAACAGTACATCTAGGAGGTGGATTAGCGTCACCCATATCAGCAATAGGGATCGGAATGCGTACCTTAGTATCGACAAGATCACTCAAACGTTCACGGAACTTACGGTTGCGCCCGCTCAGGCTCTGAATAAGCAGTGAAATTGGGTGATCCTTGTGATCGAGTGTGTTGCATAAACTGGAATAGAAACAAAGGAAAAACATAATGAACTAAGAACAAAGAAAGACTCTAACTAAGATGCACACAAGTAGCAAGTAAGAAAGAGAAAGAAAATAAGATCTAAAAGAAAGAAATAAACTACTGAATTAACTAAACACAAAAGAGAAAATAAAACAAATAACCAATCAAGAACTAATCAAAGCTAATTCTTTGGACTATGTTTGGTTTGGACTTTTGGACTTTTTGGGCGCGTGTGTTTTGCGCATTTACTTTCTTTACGCTTCCGCATTAAAACTCTGATTAATATGATATTTTCTTTTGAGTCCCATGTAAAGTCGTTCGATGTAACTAATGACTGAGATCCTGGTTTGTCACTTCTCAAAACGGTAAAACTCCGTTAGTTGAAATTGGGGGTGTGATAGATTTATAAGAGCCATTGGTTATAGAGAACTAGGATTGTATACTAGACTATAACCTCACACATTAGTTACATGTCATAAACCTTGGATGTTTGGCACTTATATATTATATTACAGGATCATGTCGTCAACTCCACCACCATCACCTAAGACACCTACCGTATCGTCAACGGAGCCTAAAAGGCGTCAGACTAGTTCTAGTGACAACTCGGTGGAACAGGGTGAACCAAGTAATGCACGAGCAAGGAACACGACACTTAATTTGTCACACCCCCAAATTTCAACTAACGGAGTTTTACCGTTTGGGAAGTGACGAACCAGGATCTCAGACATTAGTTACTTTGAACGACTCTACATGGGACTCAAATGAAAATATCATATCAATCAGAGTTTCAATGCAGAAGCGTAAAGCAAAGTAAATGCGCAAAACACACGCGCCCAAACCAAAAGTCCAAACGTCCAACCAAACCAAGTACAATACAAAATAATCCAAAAAACATAAATACGCAACAATCAAAATAGATGAATCCCATGCATGCCCTAATGTGCACCTGTGCCTTTTCTTAACGACCTGAGAAAACATGTAAGAAAATATGTCAACACGAGGTTGGTGAGTTCACAGGTTTCAATATATAAATAAGCGTTTACCAGATTTATGATCATTCAATATGTATCTATAGGTAGCTAACATATGTTCATGTTTAACTCAAGCGCTCGCAACCGAAGCTGACTGTTTGTTTATTTGCCTCCTGCCAAGTTTATCAACACTAGCGATGTGAGTAGGCTAACATTTCACCCGTTCGATCTCCAATCGAGTTAGCGCGACTAACGCGGGTGGGATTTGTCAAACCCAGTAGTACTACTAAATATTACCTCGCTAAGATCCATATTAACGGTCCGATATAAGACGAGGACTTTTTGTGATAGCGTGTTACGCTTAGCTTTAACATCGATAACATACGAATTACAAAATCTCAAAATAGTTTAATCATGTTTTCTCTCCCAGGCTAAAACAGTAAAAAGGTGCCGTGAAAACTCACCTGTGTTGCGTTGTAGGTAGTATCACACAAAGGATAAGTTGGAACCACGAGTGTAAGTCTCAAAAGACTTACGAATGCCCTAAAATTATAAACACATAAATTAGGGATAATAATGGGAATTGTGACGACGACACGGAAAATTAGAATGTCCTAATGCATTCTAAGGATTTAGGCATAAACGAACGTGTCGACGGAGCTTTTTATATATATAAATATATACATATCTTATTATAACGATTTTAGGGAATTTGCGTCACGCGCCGAAAGTTGATAACGGATAATAATTAAATAATTATTTTCATGTGTTTGAGTTGTTTACAAAGGTTAGGGAAATTATATAATTTATATATTATTTTATTAATACTGGTCACGGGTTGAAAATAATATAATTATATTATTTTATACGAGATTACGGTTTGAAAACTACATAAATACATTATTTTTTAAAAGTGGAAGAAATAATAAAATTTGTTACAAAATTCAAACCCGAGCCCACGGGTTGTTTCCCGGGCTAAAACACGTTTATATAATATTATAATAATATAGGGTTTGATTCTTATTAATTAAAGATTATCAGAAAATGTTCAAAAATTAATTGTGGGAGCCCGGTCTCGAACCCGGGTCTCTCCCACACACGCACAAGTCTCTAACCAGTCCCGCCCGCTAGGGTATCGCGTTAGATACCCGGATTGAATTGGTTTTATGATTCCCCAAATACACTCGCGATCGAAACTGTCCCAATACTCACGATTTCGACTTCGATTAAACATAGGAATATAGGGGTTTTGTTCATTGATCTACTGCGAGTCTGTGAGTGAAGTTAATTGCAAAATGGTTAAGTTTAAGATCGTTAAATTTAGGAAAAAAGGCTGAAACCCTAGATATGAATGCCAATTCGATTAGATCGATTCTGATGTTAGAAACTGCTGGATTCATGGGGTTTTTGATAAAAAGATGGTTGCGAATCCAACCATGAGGTTTAATTTGATCGAGATAGCCGTTAAGATCAAAACCCCCAAATTGATTCAAGAACAAACCCTAATTACTGGATCAAGATTAAATCGATGATAGAAGCCAGAGATTTCATAGGGCTTTCGATCTACAGAAGATTACGATTCTAACGGTATAATTTAATTGGATTTAAACATGGTTTATAGTTGAATTCGATAAATTGGTTTCATATGAATCCTAGATTACGGTTCACAACAATTTCTATAATAAAACGTTGAATTGACAGAGGGTTTTCAAAGAGGATGATATTGCGAATCAAACTGTATAGTTTAATTGAATTATGTCTGAGTCTAGACTAGGGTTCGATTAAACCGGTTTGTGATGAACCCTAGAGTCGTGATCTTGAACGAATTGGTAATGTAAGCCCTGATAATGATAGGGCTTTCATTGATTAGTTACCAGAAACGTTGATGAATTTGTGGTGATCGACTAGAACGGACTCCAACTGCGGAAAGCTTGATCTCCGGCGCCTGTATCTACTCCTCCGGTAGAATTGAAGCGTGCAGAAGCAGCAGGGGGTTTCGTCTAGTGTGTGCAGATGATTAGTTCATGAATTGGTATGCGAATTAACATGAATTTTGTGAGTAAGAGGACGAACTCGACGGTTATGGTTTAATCATCCATTATTGAGTTTAATTCTACCACTAATGATAATTAAGGCTGTAATGTCGATCGTTAAAGACACCATCATGCAATTCAGTTACAAATTCGAACCGAAAAATAGTTATGGAGCTTGAATTGAGTCGTAGGTCGCGAATTTGACTTTCAAAAGTCAACTAAACTGACTTTGATTAAATTAAAGATTTAGTCCCTGAGGTTTCTGGTTTGAGATTTAGAATCATGGCATGAATAACCCTTGTGGTTTGAATTGTGGATAGAACTTGGTTAGTTTGACTAGCACAAGTCAACAGTAGTATAATTTTGAATTTGAAAAGTCAACAGAATGGTTTAAGGCTATTACACAACTAGTCCTTGGAGTTTTAATTTGGATTGTTGACAGGATTAGTCCTTGAACTTATAGGTAGGGTTAACTAGGTTAGGATTTAACCGGGTTATGTTAACGGGGTTGCTAACAGAACTAACTGAAAAGTCCGGATTATCACATAATTGGAGTGCATATCCGAAAATGATCCAAAGGTGGATCGAGATGGGAAATGTTCCAACGCCCTACTTTGGTTCCACTTCCTCATCCACTACTTTACCTAGCTTGCCATGCACCATGGAACAAGCTTTTGTAGCATTTGTGTTTATCATAACTAAGGAGTTAAAGGAGATGAAGGATTCCACTGACTAGATAGCGGGCATTCTAGAGAGAGAGCCACAAGTGGAAGACAACAAGGTAGGAATTGAGTTTTTTACTGTTGAGCTAGCAGTGACGGACCAAGTCCGTAACCATTTGGTGGATCGGGTAACACATTTGGAGACGAGGGTGGACACCTCGGACCAGGATGTAGGAGGGATTCTGGAGTGGGTGACTTATCTGGAAGCCCAACTTCAAGTAGCAGACCATGCTGCTGAAGGACATCGGGAGAGAGTGACTCGCTTATGATCATAATGTGGTCACCGGTAAGTTTCTCTTAAATAATTACTTTGCTTCTGTCCTTTTTGACACTGGTGCTGATAGGAGTTTTATATCTAAGAAACTTAGTGATATGATAAAAGGAACTCCAACTCTGTTAGAAGCTTAGTATGTAATAGAGATAGCTGATGGTCAAATAATTAAAGCAACCCACATTCTTAAAGGTTGTAAGCTTGAATTAGCTAGACATATACTTGATATCGACCTTGTTCCGGTCACGCTTGGTAGTATTGATGTAATTGTCGGCATGGATTGGTTATCTAAAAACCAAGCTGAAATCATCTGTCATGAGAAAATTGTTCGCATTCCTCTCCCGAGTGGAGAAACCCTTTCCGTTCAGGGCGAAAAGGTTGGTGCAGTCATGGGCATCATATCCTTTATGAAAGCACATAAATGCCTTCGAAAAGGGCATACTGCTATTTTTTCTCTCGTTGCTAAGCAGCCATCAGAAGAAAAGAAGATTGAAGATATTCCCATCGTTCGTGAATTTCTGGAAGTACTTCCCGAGGATTTTCCTTGTCTGCCACCACACCGTCAAGTTGAATTTCAAATCGATCTAGCACCCGGAGCGGCACCGATCGCTCGGGCACCTTATAGACTAGCACCTAGTGAATTACAAGAGTTGTCCACTCAGTTACAGGAATTGTTGGATAAAGGTTTCATCCGACCTAGCTCATCGCCATGTGGAGCACCGGTCCTGTTTGTCAAGAAGAAGGATGGGACTTTCCGTATGTGCATCGACTACCGTGAACTGAATAAAGTGACAATCAAGAACCGTTATCCTTTGCCTCGTAAAAACAATCTCTTTGATCAACTCCAAGGATCAAGTTTCTATTCCAAGATAGATCTTAGGTCCGGTTACCATCAATTGAGAGTCCGAGATGGAGATATCTCTGAGACTTCTTTTAGGACAATGTACGGCCACTACGATTTTATGGTCATGCCTTTCAGATTAAACAACGCACCTGTGGTATTCATGGACATCATGAACCGTGTGTGTAAACCATACCTTGATCAGTTTGTCATCGTTTTCATCGACGCCATTCTCATTTATTCCAAGAACAAGGAGGAACATGAGGAACATCTACGCTTAATTCTGGAATTACTTAAGCAGGAGCATCTATATGCTAAGTTTTCTAAGTGTGAATTCTGGATTCGAGAAGTTCAATTCTTAGGACATGTGTTTAACGAGAAAGGAATACATGTCAATCCATCAAAGATAGAAGCCATCAAGAATTGGGCAGCACCGACGACTCCGACTGAGGTGCGACAATTTCTGGGATTGGCTGGATATTACCGTCGATTCATCGAGGGATTCTCTAAGATTGCACAACCTCTCACTGCCTTAACTCAAAAGGGTAAAGCCTATAACTGGGGCGATAGCCAAGAGTCAACATTCCAACATCTTAAGCAGAAACTTCGCAGTGCACATATTCTAGCTCTTCCGAAGGGAACGGATGATTTTGTGGTGTATTGCGATGCATCCATTCAGGGTCTGGGTTGTGAATTAATGCAAAGAGAAAAGGTGATCGCATATGCTTCGCGTCAACTAAAGATTCACGAGAAAAACTACACCACTCATGATCTAGAGTTGGGAGCTGTAGTTTTCACACTTAAGATATGGAGACACTACTTGTACGGTACCAAGTGCACTATCTACACCGATCACAAGAGTCTTTAGCACATCTTCGAGCAGAAAGAGCTGAACATGAGGCGGCGTCGTTGGGTCGAACTCTTGAATGATTATGAATGTGCGATCCGGTATCATCCGGGTAAGGCTAACGTTGTAGCTGATGCCCTAAGTAGAAAGGAAACCAAGCCCAAACGAGTTCGAGCACTACAGCTTACTATTCACCCTGGATTACCTGAAAAAATCTGTAATGCTCAACTTGAAGCTCTGAAAGAGGAAAACCTACCGCTGGAAGGTACACGCGGTATGGAAGCACAACTCGAGGTCAAATCGGACGGTATTCGCTACTTCGCTGAGCGAATATGGGTTCCAATATTCAGAAATTTAAGGGAACTGGTCATGGATGAAGCTCATAAATCTCGTTACTATATTCATTCAGGTTCTGACAAGATGTATCATGACATAAAGGTGTTGTATTGGTGGCCAAAGATGAAGGCCGATACAGCCACCTATGTGAGCAAGTGCCTGACTTGCGCAAAGGTCAAAGTTGAATATCAAAAGCCTTCTGGTCTTCTCCAACAACCAGAGATTCCCATGTGGAAATGGAAGCAGATATCCATGGACTTTATCACGAAATTGCCACGAACTCCTACCGGATGTGATACCATTTGGGTAATAGTCGATCTTTTAACAAAGTCCGCTCACTTCTTAGCAATCAAGGAAACTGACAAAATGGATAAGCTTACTCGTATTTACTTAAAAGAAGTAGTCTCTCGGCACGGGGTGCCAATCTGTATCATTTCAGATCTTGATGCACGATTCACCTCTCGTTTCTGGCAATCGTTACATAAAGCTTTAGGCACGCG
This sequence comes from Smallanthus sonchifolius, assembly GCA_023525975.1. Lineage (NCBI taxonomy): Eukaryota > Viridiplantae > Streptophyta > Magnoliopsida > Asterales > Asteraceae > Smallanthus > Smallanthus sonchifolius. The sequence goes on along the minus strand of CM042019.1, from coordinate 41,150,313 downwards.
TCTAGATATGAGCATAGCATACCATCCTCAAACTGATGGCCAGACGGAGCGTACAATTCAAACTCTGGAGGACATGCTACGAGCTTGTGTGATTGATTTCGGTAACACTTGGGAATCTCACCTATCGTTGGTGGAGTTCTCCTACAACAACAGTTATCACACTAGCATCAAGGCAGCTCCATTTGAAGCATTATATGGATGGAAATGTCGTTCTCCTATTTGTTGGGCCGAGGTTGGGGATAGTCAACTTACAGGTCCTGAACTTGTACTTGAAACTTCTGAGAAAATCGTTCAAATTAGAAACTGTATGGCAGCAGCTCATGATCGTCAAAAGAGCTATGCCGATAAGCGTCGTAAACCGTTAGAATTTCAAGTAGGAGATATGGTCTTGTTAAAAGTCTCACCTTGGAAGAGTGTCATTCGTTTTGGGAAACGGGGCAAGCTGAATCCTCGTTATGTTGGACCATTCAAGATAGTGAAGAGAATTGTTCCAGTAGCGTATCAACTGGACCTAGCTGAAGGACTTAGTGGTGTGCACAACGTCTTTCACGTCTCAAACTTGAAGAAATGTCTGGCAGACGAGTCACTCGCGGTTCCTCTTGAGGAACTACTCATTGATGAACAACTACGTTTCATCAAAGAACCAGTCGAAATCATGGATAGGGAGGTCAAAACGTTAAAACACAGTAAAATCCCTATTGTCAGAGTTCGTAGGAACTCGAAACGCGGACTGAAATTCACGTGGGAGCGCGAGGATCAGATGATGCGCAAATATCCTAATCTGTTCAAGCACTCCGCATTAAATTATTAAGGTACTATTTAATTTTCGGAACAAAAATTCTTTCAACTAGGGGATGATGTGACATCCGGAAAATTTTTTTTATTTAATTTTTCGGACGAAAAATCTTTCAACTAGGGGATGATGTGACATCCGGAAAATTTTTTTTATTTAATTTTCAGGACGAAAATTCTTTCAACTAGGGGATGATGTGACAATCCGACTTTTCAAGATTTAATCCTTTAGCAATCCAGTTAAATATTTCGTTAAATCCTAACCAAGTTAACTCAATTTCAAACTTCATGGACTGTTTCTGTCATTATTTAAAATAGAACTATAAGGACTAGTTGTGACATTAGCCCAACTCTATTTTTGTTGACTCTAGAAGTCAAAATTCAAGTTTTGGATTCCTGTTGACTTTTATAAAGTCAAAATCGCTACCCTTGATTCAAAATTCGAATCCCACTATCAGTTCTCGTTTGATATTGTAACTGAAAAACGTCCATGCCTTTAACAACAATCATCACGACCATTAACAGCCCCATCAATCGTGAATTAAGCAAATTAATGGCTAATGAAACCAATTCGGTCGAAACCGTCGACCCCTTCATCAAAATAGGTAAATTCGCGTATGATTTTTACAATTCGAGCTATCTCACACCTTAATCGCATACCTCTGGAACTTTTGCACGTCTCAATTCGACCGGAATCATAACAGAAGTCGTCGGAGATCAAACCCGTACAAGTCGGAACTGCTTTACTCGATCAACATCAATTCGAATCGCATTCTGGTAATTTATTACATCATTACTTTCGTTTTGGTGTCTAGATCGTAAGCCCTATCTTTATTATGGCTTGCAGCATCGAATTAGACATGAACCCAATTCTAGGGTTCATGCAACTGTGGTTTAATCGAATCCCGATCCAAACCCCATTTCAATCCAATTAAATTATACTAGTAGTTTCTCAATTCTCTGTTTAATGAAAACCCTATACCAATTCAGTCTATTAACATCGAATTGAACTAAATCCGTAATCTAGGGTTTATCTATAATCGGTTTTAGGGGTTTTGATCTTAATCATTGTCTCAATCTAATTAAACCATATGGTTCGATTCGGAATTCACTGTTTAGTAATAGCTCCATGATTCCATCGAGTTCTAATATCTAATTTGGTCGATTTGATCCTTAGTTCATGACTATGGTTTCGATTTCTAAAGATTCAATTTATCGACCCGAATCCAATTAATTTTGCAATTAACTTTCACCATAGATTCGTTTATTCTCGATTTGCAAAACCCCTGTGATAATTTGTTTGATCACGACCGGATTCGATTTGCAAAGTTCCTCGTTGGATTCAGGGTCAGAGACGGGATCAGAGTGTGAATGTGACGACATGTTTGTGACTACAATATCCACATGACATGATGACTGGTTATGCAATGCTTATGCAATGAAAACGTTTTAATGAGTCATTCAAATTATAGACTAGGTTCCGTTTTAGACACCTAGTTCGCTATAATCAATGGCTCTGATACCAAGATCTGTCACACCCCGCCAAGGCGGAAACGCGAGGCACGACGTTCACTTGTTTTCAAAGCATATGATTATCGCAAACACATACACGTAATTGGATACATAATCGAGTCTAAAATATTTACATCATAAAATATTAACTTGAGTTTACAAAAGTTTAAGATTTCGCAAATATGACTCAAGACCATGAGTTATACAAGAGAAATCCTCCCAAAAGCCGTATCCACGTGCATGCATGTATCCTACATTGCTAACCTGATGGCCACGTTCAATTTCCTGAAAACATACTTAAAACTGTCAACACGAGGTTGGTGAGTTCACAAGTTATTATAAAGAGTTATCATAAACCCAATGTTTAAATCTGATCATTTTTCGATCAAAACTCCTTGTTAAACCTGATCACTTTAACCTGATCAGAACTCTTTTGTTTAAAACCTGATCACTTTAGCCTGATTAGAACTCTTTTGTGTAAAACCTGATCACTTTAACCTGATCAGAACTCTTTTCTTTTAAAACCTGATCACTTTAACCTGATCAGAACTCTTTTGTGTAAAACCTGAATAACAGCAGACTTGCCTATCCGTATCCTAATTACACAAGGATAACATACACGTTAAGACTACCCGTCTTAAACGCAAGTTGTTCACCGACTTAGCAGATCTGATTACTTTTGTTTATAAATATCTTTTTAGTTTTTCCAACCTTTGTTTTGTTATAAAAATAGTTCTGAGTTACTGCCCTATGGGGCTGATGAACAGGTATCGAAACTTTCTTAGTTTCGATTAAACAGAACAGATGTCAAAACTTCCTAGTTTCGACTGAGCAAAACAGGTATCGAAACTACCTAGTTTCGATTGGCAAGAATAGTATCGAAACTACCTAGTTTCGATTGGGCAATCGGTATCGAAACTACTTAGTTTCGATTGTAAATAGGTATCGAAACTCCTAGTTTCGATTGAGTAAATAAGTATCGAAACTCCTAGTTTCGATTGAACAACTGGTATCGAAACTCCTAGTTTCGATTGACAGGTATCGAAACTCGAATAACAGGTTTCGAAACTATAGTTTCGATTACTGCACTTTGATTGACAGTATTCGTCCTGTATATTTTTATGTTCAAATATTGAATTTGACACACTTTTATTGTTATCTTACTTTCGTTTGAACGATTTACATGTTCAGCTACGGTTTAAAAGAATAATGAAATGGATAATATTGAGTTTTTACCTCAAACAGGGAATGGATTCTGAGAGAAACAGAGAAGATAGTCTTGAATTCTTTTGTTAAGCTCTCTTCAAGAACACTTGAAATTCTCCTTATGACACCGAATTATGGTGGATTTCGCTTTGAAACTGAACTTCGACTTGAAGGAGAATTGGGAATTTGCCGTAAGAAAGTGAGAAAACTTAAAAGAGATTGTGAGATTTCAACTGAGGAGGTATGGTTTTTAATCTGAGATTGAGTGAAATACCAAGTGGGAGAATGGCTCCCCTGACTCTCGGCCGAGAAAGTCAAGGAAGTGGTTTGGGGTTAATGATAACCATATTTTAAGTATTAATTTATTAATGGTATTAGTATCAATTAGAGTTCCAAATGACAATTTAATTCGGTTTCGATTCTTCATGGTATTAAAATTTTTAACCATTTTATGGCTCGTTGAAGAAATTATTAAAATCTTGGTTCAACGTAAATTTTTGTGTAATATATATATATATTTTTTTTCTGGTTATCTTATTTAACCATTAACGTTCGTATTAAGTCGGGTTATACTGCTTACTTTTTCTAGTAATTCTTTAAGATTTACTAGACTTGGAATAAACTCCTTTGCTAGACTTCTTGACTTTACTTAGTCAAAATAAAATATCAGGAAATAATAATTATGAACGTGCGTTTATGAAATGTGGATATTGACCTGAAATGCTGGGTGTCACATTCTCCCCGTGTTACAGAGAATTTCGTCCCGAAATTCAGTTCTTGTCACTCTGACTTGGAGTTTTTGTAAACAAGGACGGGTACTTGGATTTCATTTTATCTTCCCGCTCCCATGTATACTCAGGGCCGCACTTTGAATTCCAACGTACCTTGACCAGCTTAACACGGCTGCGCCTTGTTCTCTGAACCTTCCAATCTGTGACTTCCATAGGTTCCTCAATGAAGTGCAACTTGTCGTCTATGTGAATCTCATCAGGCGGTATAACTAATGTGTCGTCTGATAAGCATTTCTTGAGATTTGACACATGAAACGTATCATGTATATTGCTTAGTTCTTGTGGCAACTTGAGCTTGTAAGCTACAGGGCCAACCCTAGCCAAAATTTCAAACGGTCTAACGTACCTAGGGTTAAGCTTGCCACGGTTGCCAAATCTTGCAAATCCTTTCCAAGGTGAGACCTTTAACATGACTTTGTCTCCCACTTGGAATTCTAAAGGTCTTCGTCCGTTATCCGCGTAACTCTTTTGTCTGTCACGGGCGGCTTTCAGACGATCCTTGATTTTGAAAATCTTGTCCGTGGTCTCTTGAATAACTTCAGGACCGGCTAAATGCTTGTCACCAACTTCTGCCCAACATAGTGGTGAACGACATTTTCGACCATACAAAGCCTCAAACGGAGCGGCTTTGATGCTGGTGTGGTAACTATTATTGTATGAAAACTCAGCTAGCGGTAAATGAGTATCCCAATTTCCACCGAAGTCAATTGCACACGCACGGAGCATATCTTCTAAGGTTTGAATGGTCCTTTCACTTTGACCATCTGTTTGTGGGTGATATGCCTTGCTCATATTAAGACGTGTGCCCATAGCTTCTTGTAATGATTTCCAGATTCTAGACACGAATCTGCTGTCTCTATCAGAGATAATAGAAATTGGCACTCCATGCCTAGCCACAATTTCCTTGATATAAAGCCTTGCAAGTTTCTCGGTTTTATCTGTCTCTTTCATGGGTAGAAAATGAGCTGATTTCGTCAAACGATCGACAATTACCCATATAGTGTCATACCCGCTCGACGTCTTGGGTAACTTTGTGATGAAATCCATTGAAATTTGTTCCCTTTTCCATTGAGGTATCTCGGGTTGTTGTAACAATCCCGACGGTTTCTGATGTTCTGCCTTTACTTTTAAACATGTCAGGCATTTACCGACATAAATAGCAATTTCTCCTTTCATGTTTGGCCACCAGTAGAGTTCTTTCAGATCCTTATACATTTTATCCGAACCTGGGTGAATGGAGTACATGGACTTGTGGGCTTCGTCCATAACCAACTCCCGTATGTTACCAAAACATGGCACCCAAATTCTATTCATGAAGTATAAAGTATCATCTGATTTTGGTTCTAACTGCTTTATCATTCCTCGTAAAGCTTCACTCTGAATGTTTTCTTCCTTAATTGCTTCTTGTTGTGCCATCCTGATTTGAGTCGTGAGACTCGTATAAATTGTCAATTCTAGGGCACGAACACGGAGTGTTTTAACTCGTTCTTTACGACTCAAGGCATCTGCTACGACGTTGGCCTTACCAGGGTGATACTTGATATCACAGTCGTAATCATTCAGTAGTTCTACCCAACGCCGTTGCCTCATGTTGAGATCTTTCTGATTAAAGATGTGCTGGAGACTCTTGTGATCTGTAAAAATAGTACATTTTGTACCGTATAAGTAATGTCTCCAAATCTTGAGTGCAAATACGACAGCACCCAATTCCAGATCATGAGTCGTATAATTTTTCTCTTGTACTTTTAGCTGTTTGGATGCATACGCTATGACTTTTTCTCTCTGCATCAATACACATCCCAGGCCTTGATGTGATGCGTCGCAGTACACGATGAAATTGTCAGTTCCTTCGGGAAGGGATAGGATTGGTGCACTGTAAAGTTTTTGCTTCAGTAATTGAAAAGCTGATTCTTGTTTATCAGTCCAATCAAACTTTTTGTCCTTCTGAGTTAACGTGGTCAAAGGCAAGGCTATCTTTGAAAAATTCTCGATAAATCGCCTGTAATATCCTGCCAAACCCAGAAATTGACGCACCTCAGTCGGAGTTCTTGGTGCTTCCCAGTTTTTGATAGCTTCAATCTTGGATGGATCCACATGGATACCATTCTTATTGATAACGTGTCCGAGAAAGTGAACCTCTCGGATCCAAAACTCACACTTAGAGAATTTAGCATAAAGCTTCTCATTCCTGAGTAGTTCCAAGATTAATTTCAAATGATGTTCATGTTCCTCCTTGGTTTGTGAATATATCAATATGTCATCGATAAACACAATCACGAATTTATCCAAGTACGGCTTGCACACACGGTTCATGAGATCCAAGAAGACGGCCGGTGCATTAGTCAAGCCAAATGGCATAACTAGGAACTCGTAGTGACCGTAACGAGTCCTAAAAGCCGTTTTTGGTATATCTTCTTCCTGAATTTTCAGTTGATGATACCCTGATCGTAGATCAATGTTAGAATAGAAACTGGAACCTTGAAGTTGATCAAACAAATCGTCTATTCGGGGAAGAGGATACCGGTTTTTGATTGTCAGCTTGTTTAATTCCCGATAATCAGTGCACATTCTAAAGGTTCCATCCTTTTTCTTTACAAATAGGATCGGAGCTCCCCATGGTGAGAAACTCGGTCTTATGAAACCTTTGTCAAGTAATTCTTGTAGTTGACTCGACAGTTCCTGCATCTCGGACGGGGCTAGACGATACGGCGATCGTGCAACTGGTGCGGCTCCTGGTACTAGGTCGATCCGGAACTCGACTTGTCTTGATGATGGTAATCCTGATAAGTCCTCGGGAAATATTTCCGAGTAATCTCTGACGATTGGTATGTCCTCAAGTCGACGTTCTTCGGGTTTCTTCTCGACAATGTGAGCCAGAAATGCACAATAACCCTTACGTAGATACTTATGAGCTTTCATGCAGTTTATCGTCTTCAACATCATTTTACACTTTTCGCCTTGAAATGAAAGAATTTCTCCGCTTGGTAGGGGAATACGTACAATCTTCTCGAAGCATACGATTTCGGAAAGATTCTTTGATAACCAATCCATGCCAATAACAATATCAAAACTCCCTAGTTTGACGAGTAGAAGGTCTATACTGAATGTATGGTTTGCTAAACATAAAGTACAACCCCTAATGATCTCTCCGGTTTCTATTAATTTCCCATTTGCTAATTCAATTGTATAACTTTGATCTAGTTTGCTGGCCTTAATACCGAGTAAGGATTTAAAATCATTCGACACAAAGCTCATATCCGCACCCGAATCAAAAAGTACAGAGGCATAGTGATTATTTATCGGGAACGTACCAGTGACGATGTTTGGGTCCTGGCGTGCGTCCCTTGCACCCATCACAAATGCCCTCCCTGGTGTCTGAGCGTTGTTCTGATTCTTCCACTTGGGACAATCCTTCTTGAAGTGCTTCAGGTCACCACATATGAAACATCCCGGTTTAATTTTCCCCATTCGGTTGTTAGTTCGACAAGCTTGTGTGGTATGACCAAACTTGTCACATTTTCCACACTAGATGCACACACCGGCATGATGGTTTCCACACTTCTTACATCTCGGTAGGCCCCTATCATACTCCTTTCTTTCCACTGTGTTGGCTGCAAAGGCCTTCACAGTTCCTTGTTTCTTAAACTCTTGTTTTCCAAATTTGTTACTTGAATTTCCCATCCATTTCCTTTTTTCCCCAGATCTACTTTCCTTGTTCTCCTTCCTCACGAACAATTCATTACGTACCGCATCATCCCTTAGCTTGAATGCTAATGTTGTAGCACTCTTGGCATCTATTGGATTAGATGATGTTACCATGCTACGAATTTGAGGCGCAAGGCCCCACAGATACCTCTCAATGCGCTTATGTTCTGGTGTAACCATATGCGGTACCAGAAGTGCCAATTCATTGAAGCGGTCGGTGTATCCTGCCACATCATCTCCTATCATCTGTAGGTTCCACATCTCAGTTTCAATCTTTTGCAATTCGTTCCGAGGACAGTATTCCTCAATCATCATGTTTTTCAAATCTTCCCAAGATAATTGGTACGCTGTCTCTCTCCTCAAAGTTTTCATTTGAGTATTCCACCAAGTTAAAGCTTTATCAGTGAGCGTACATGTAGAATACTTCACCATGCAGTCAGCTGTGCATTCACTTATATCAATCACCGACTCCATCTGTTCTATCCATCTCATTAGTCCTACTGCACCCTCGGTGCCATTAAAATTGCGGGGTTTGCAGGATAGGAAGGCCTTGTAGGTGCACTTCCTATTTGGAGCATCTGCAGGATCACAAGTCATAATGTCATTAATTCGGATCATGACTATGTGTTATGGCTTAATTATTTTTATTACCTCCGGAACCTCCTGCTGTACCGCTACCTCCTGCACCTCCTGCACCTCCTACGCCAGTACCACTGCCGTTTCCTCCGCCACTGTTTCGATTTGCTTCATACTGCTCTATGGCGGCGGCTACTCGCTGTGCTATGAGTTGTTCCATGTTTGGGGAAATCGTCTCGTTGTTGTCACCAGTAGTGTTACGGGGTGTCCCACGTTTAGGTGCCATGACGTTCTTTCTAACATATCAATTAAAAAGAAACAACATTATATAACAATAATGATGAATCATGACATAGGGATACAACAACATCAAACGTAAACAACCATTATCACAACATAAACCATTAGATACATAGTTAAAACATACATAGTACATTGTTCCCAAAAGACAAGGATACAAAAAGAGATGGGTTCACATGACCTCATCAGTACTAAAGTTTTAAACTACATAATGTACTATGGGCACAACCCGCCCATAATAGGTTTAAAAGAAGAAGTGGGAGTACAATCCAAACATCATGGCAAGTCCGCCATGACAAAGCTAGCTCTCGCCACAAATTCTGCAGCCAAAGTCCTTTCCTCCAGCGCCTCCACCATGTCTCAGACCGTGAGAGTGAACTGCCAGTCCATATCAGCTCTCAACTCGAGGTAATCAGTGGCAACCTGTATGTCTCGGGTGCTATCCTCCAGAGTCTGTACTCGAGATCCGAGCCTTTGACGTAGGCGCATGGCTGCATCCCCCTGTGCCCGAATATCATCTAGGAGATCATCAAGACGCTCTTCGTGCGTACGGACGCGTGCTACTAATGTAGGCACTGTGATCTCCATGGCTTCCCCAGTGTGGGGTAGGGGTGTTGGAGAGTTGGAAGACTCTCCGAGCTCAAAGGTAGATGGAATGCTCTCCATCTCCCTCCATCGTGCCAGAGCACGAGGCATCCAACGGATAGTTCCCACCGTAGGATGGTAACAGGGTCGTTTCCTAGATGGTTCCTCATCGGTCTCCAAGTCTTTCGGATTACGGGCTGCCAGGGTTCTTTTGCGTGGAAGTCGAACCTTCTTCCTAGCACTTTGCACCTTAACTGGTCCTCCGCTTTTCTTTTGGTAGACGATAGGCGGTTCTCCCAGGGCAACATTAGGTGGTGTCGAGCTGCGAACTTGTACTCGATTTTTGGGACGTGTGGCGGAAAGTTCCTCGTTGGATTCAGGGTCAGAGACGGGATCAGAGTGTGAATGTGACGACATGTTTGTGACTACAATATCCACATGACATGATGACTGGTTATGCAATGCTTATGCAATGAAAACGTTTTAGTGAGTAATTCAAATTATAGACTAGGTTCCGTTTTAGACACCTAGTTCGCTATAATCAATGGCTCTGATACCAAGATCTGTCACACCCCGCCAAGGCGGAAACGCGAGGCACGACGTTCACTTGTTTCCAAAGCATATGATTATCGCAAACACATACACGTAATTGGATACATAATCGAGTCTAAAATATTTACATCATAAAATATTAACTTGAGTTTACAAAAGTTTAAGATTTCGCAAATATGACTCAAGACCATGAGTTATACAAGAGAAATCCTCCCAAAAGCCGTATCCACGTGCATGCATGTATCCTACATTGCTAACCTGATGGCCACGTTCAATTTCCTGAAAACATACTTAAAACTGTCAACACGAGGTTGGTGAGTTCACAAGTTATTATAAAGAGTTATCATAAACCCAATGTTTAAATCTGATCATTTTCCGATCAAAACTCCTTGTTAAACCTGATCACTTTAACCTGATCAGAACTCTTTTTTTTTAAACCTTATCACTTTAGCCTAATCAGAACTCTTTTGTGTAAAACCTGATCACTTTAACCTGATCAGAACTCTTTTCTTTTAAAACCTGATCACTTTAACCTGATCAGAACTCTTTTGTGTAAAACATGATCACTTTAGCCTGATCAGAACTTTTTTGTGTAAAACCTGATCACTTTAACCTGATCAGAACTCTTTTCTTTTAAAACCTGATCACTTTAACCTGATCAGAACTCTTTTGTGTAAAACCTGATCACTTTAGCCTGATCAGAACTCTTTTGTTTAAATTACCAATGAATATGAATACTAATCCGATCTATTGACCCCATTTGTAAGCTTGCAAGGAATACAAAATAGTATGTAATGTACGAGACCGTAACCAAACCCCAACATTCTGTGCCTCCCCTCGCCTTTCTACGAGTAAGACAATATACGGTCATTCGGCCATTTTGACCCCTGGTTAGCGCGACTAACCATGACCGGAGGCGTCACCCCAAATAGTACTATTCATATAATCCCGGGCTAAATCCATAGCTAATGGTTACTAATTTATTCAGAGGACTTTAAGCGCTTTACTTTTCCCTCAATACACACATATGGTCAGATCATTAGTTCAATTCATTTATACACAAAAGTCTTTTACAAGTATGTTTCCACCCCAAATCATTTCAAAACTTTAGAAAAAGGGGGATTAGTGAAACTCACCTCGACAGTATGAATGCTAGCAAATATTTGAATAACAGCAGACTTGCCTATCCGTATCCTAATTACACAAGGATAACATACACGTTAAGACTACCCGTCTTAAACGCAAGTTGTTCACCGACTTAGCAGATCTGATTACTTTTGTTTATAAATATCTTTTTAGTTTTTCCAACCTTTGTTTTGTTATAAAAATAGTTCTGAGTTACTGCCCTATGGGGCTGATGAACATGTATCGAAACTTTCTTAGTTTCGATTAAACAGAACAAATGTCAAAACTTCCTAGTTTCGACTGAGCAAAACAGGTATCGAAACTACCTAGTTTCGATTGGCAAGAATAGTATCGAAACTACCTAGTTTCGATTGGGCAATCGGTATCGAAACTACTTAGTTTCGATTGTAAATAGGTATCGAAACTCCTAGTTTCGATTGAGTAAATAAGTATCAAAACTCCTAGTTTCGATTGACAGGTATCGAAACTCGAATAACAGGTATCGAAACTATAGTTTCGATTACTGCACTTTGATTGACAGTATTCGTCCTATATATTTTTATGTTCAAATATTGAACTTGACACACTTTTATTGTTATCTTACTTTCGTTTGAACGATTTGCATGTTCAGCTACGGTTTAAAAGAATAATGAAATGGATAATATTGAGTTTTTACCTCAAACAGGGAATGGATTCTGAGAGAAACAGAGAAGATAGTCTTGAATTCTTTTGTTAAGCTCTCTTCAAGAACACTTGAAATTCTCCTTATGACACCGAATTATGGTGGATTTCGCTTTGAAACTGAACTTCGACTTGAAGGAGAATTGGGAATTTGCCGTAAGAAAGTGAGAAAGCTTAAAAGAGATTGTGAGATTTCAACTGAGGAGGTATGGTTTTTAATCTGAGATTGAGTGAAATACCAAGTGGGAGAATGGCTCCCCTGACTCTCGGCCGAGAAAGTCAAGGAAGTGGTTTGGGGTTAATGATAACCATATTTTAAGTATTAATTTATTAATGGTATTAGTATCAATTAGAGTTCCAAATGGCAATTTAATTCGGTTTCGATTCTTCACGGTATTAAAATTTTTAACCATTTTATGGCTCGTTGAAGAAATTATTAAAATCTTGGTTCAACGTAAATTTTTGTGTAATATATATATATATATTTTTTCTGGTTATCTTATTTAACCATTAACGTTCGTATTAAGTCGGGTTATACTGCTTACTTTTTCTAGTAATTCTTTAAGATTTACTAGACTTGGAATAAACTCCTTTGCTAGACTTCTTGACTTTACTTAGTCAAAATAAAATATCAGGAAATAATAATTATGAACGTGTGTTTATGAAATGTGGATATTGACCTAAAATGCTGGGTGTCACATAAGGAAACTTCCTCTCAGACAGTTCACACTCAGAATTCTAACACTGAAGACTAACCGATTATCTATCACCTTTCGGGTATCTAGATAAGAAGAACACTCAATCTAATAGGTTACTAATCAATGTTCCTGTGGTTGCTGACGTTTAGCAAACCACAAACAAATCACAAACACAAAGTAAGCAATCTAATACGCACCCATACATGAACGACATTCATAAAGACGCATATGGAACAACTAATTAACAACTAATCAGAATTAATCATGCATATTCATTAATAAATCAAGTTCAAATCTATTTCAATAGCATAATCCAACACAAGATCCAAAAACCGATAAAAATCTAAACTTTACTAAACAATCATTTTAAACCTAGGTAGTTTTAGAGTTTTAGCTAAGAATCATAATCAAAACCATAAAATCAGTAAGAAACATAGCAAACATGGTTTCAATCCAGTAATTAATCAAGCAAGAACGAATAATCGTAACCGAATGATTGATTCTAACCGGTTCGATCTCACTAGCTTCAAAACTCCAACCCAAAAGCTTTCTTCTTCACCAAAATCGCCCAAAATCTTCCTCTGACGGCTAGAAGTCGAACTCCCTGGAATAATGCCTATCTAATTGATTAAATCATCGATTTAGGGTTTTTTTCTCGGATTATAGGTCCATCGCATACCGCGAGACAAGCAGCACGGCCCTTTGAGTACCGCGAAGGCCAAAACAGTCGGGGCCCAAATCCGAGTATCTCGCGTACCGCGAAGTTTGTCCTCTTCCCCTTCACGTACCGCGAGGCTCTGAAATTCCAACTTTTTTTCTTTTTTCTCTTTGGCTTCTCTCTCGTGCTCGATATCTTCGTTATTTAGCTTCCTATTCCACACGAGTACCTGCAGACACAACATATACTAAGTACAAGCTAAAAACAAGTAAAAACGAATACAAACTAACTAAAACTGGTACAAAATACACCGATAAAAGGCATGTGTTTTGCAACACATCAACACATCAGCTTTATTTTCCACAAAATTATTAGACACACCAGATTTGGTTCCATGATTAATCCTTTGCTTAAACCCTGGAGGATAGCCTACAATTTCAAAACACCTCTCGACAGTGTGTCCCAACTTGTTACAGTGAGTACATTTTAAATTTGGATTTGGTTCTCTATTAAATTTTTTCTTGTTATCAAAAAACTGATTTGATTTTGATAAAAATCTAATAGGTTGAGATTGATTTATAAAAGAATTTGAATTTCTATGGGATTCCTCCCTATAAATAATAGAAAAAGCTTCTTTGACTGTAGGAAGAGGATCCCTTATTAGTAAATTGGTTCTAACCGGTTGATACATAGTGTCTAAACCCATAAGAAACTTCATTAGTTTAATAAGGCGGTTGAAATTATTGAATTTATCAGCAGCTTGACAGTTACAAGTAGGAAGTTGCAACATTTGATCAAGTTGCTTCCACATGAGATTGAGTTTATGATAATATTATGAAACAATACTACCATTTTATGTTAAGGAATTAATATTTTGATACATAATAAACATAACAGATCCAACAACTTTATCATATGTCTCTTTTAACTCATTCTAAACATCAGAAGCAAGACTATAATAGACTTGACCCATGTATAAATCATTTGACATAGAGTTTAGAATCCAAGTAATTACCATTGAATTACATCTATCCCATTGATTAGCTAGAACATTATTCTCAGTTCACCTAACACATGTACCATCAATACATCCAGTTTTATTTTTAACTTGTAGGGCTACTTTCATAGCATTAGACTAGATAGAATAATTTTCAGTTCCTTTTAGCTTTAGTTCACAATAGACAGATTACTAGAGCCACTAGCAATGTCAAGTAATAACCCAGGACAATCGATCAGAAACAACTCTCAAGAACTCAACAATACATTGCAGATTTCATCCTTGCGATGAAACCTTAGCATTAGGGAAAATACAGACGGAGAGAGCTTGTAAAGAGAAGCGGCTAAAAGAAAATATGAAAACCCTAATTTACCAAAGCTCCTCAAAACATATATAGGCTCCAGCAAAATAATGAAACCCTTTACCCGCTTGGCTGGATCTCCAAAAGCTTCCTTCCAGCCTAATAAGCCAATGACCTACATAACTTTAATCTTATGGATCTCTTAAATGCTTCCAGCCCAATAAGCCCAAATCTCAGCAAAATAAACTTTATTAGACACAAAAAGTAAATTTTGATTTGGCAGGAGAATTAACTATCTAATTTCAACACTTGACCTCTTCCTCGCTGATAAATTCAAGATAAGATATCATATTAGAAGATGTGTGTGGAAATTATGTCTTAAAGCATATTACACACTTTTGGATTATTATTAGATTTATGATCTCTCATTTCACAAAATGTTATGGTTACCCAGAACACAAAACGCTATTAGATTGGGATTGGTTCAAAATTGACCCATCATGAAAAAAAAAATTACTATTCATTTACAAAGGTTTTTCAATTTAAAAGAGAAAAGAGACTAACAAATATATTTCAATTCAAATACTAAAAAAAGACAAAATGAGAACTTCAGATGCATATAATACAAACTATTAATGCATATGCTGACATAAATTGTTAGCAATTTTGTTTTTTTTTTAATTTTACATTTAGACACTTAATTTATAGCAAATTTACTTTTAAACTCCTGAATTTAAATAAAGTTTTTTTCCTTTAACAAATTTATATTACAGCCCCTGAATTTAATAAAGTTATCATTTACACATTAAACGTTTTTTTCCTCTATTTTTTTACCAACCGATTTACAAGAAGTGGAACACACACAATTATAACGGAGTTACGCTTGATAATGTATAAGTTATCTAGGCACTTGCGTACAACGTCGTTATGAATTGTTTTTTAATTCTTTACTTTTTTTGAACGGTTTTGCTTTCATTTACTAACTTTTCCTGTTAACTTTTTTAACGTCTTTGTTATAGTTTCTTTTTTTATATGAAGTTTCGAGTAAGTTTATAATTTCGTTTAAAGATAACTATTTTATAAGCTTTCGATGATTTTAATTTTTTCGCGGTTTAACACGTCGTAAGCGTCTGTCTTTTTGTTTAAACTTAGTTTCCGATACTTTATATTTCCGCCGTTTTTCGCGCCGCAACGTACGGGTTATAATACTTAATTTTTTTTCTCTTCTTTTATATTTTAGTTTTAGGTTTGTTTTTTATTAACGGTTTTTAAAATATCGTTTACGTTTTCGTTTAAATATTTTTCAAAATAGGCCCGGCCCGCCGCGGAGCGCGGGTGTGCCCACTAGTTAAATACATTTTACAAGAGAAAGAGTTTATATCTCATCAAAGTAGAAAGAAACGATTGAATCATAATGGTCATTAGGAATGGATTAAAAGATTATAAATCCTTACTGTAATAAATCAATACCGTTATCTGTCACGTGTCGCTTTGTGATGAAAGTCTAAACTTTTGTTTCCCGCCTCTCTCCTATTAAATAACTCTTTCTCCTATAAAATAATAATGATTTTAAATAATTAAATAGCTAAAATTTATTCTAATATTTTATTAAAATTTACTAAATAATAAGAAAATTTCAATTATATCTTATCTTAAAATATAATGTTATAATCATTAAGTATTCATTATTTATTTATAATTTATAAATCTTCATTATTTCTTAAATTATTCACAACATCGTCTCTATATTCATCTTCATCTCCATTATTCAAAGATTTATTCTATTTTACACCTCCATGAGGATCTATATCTACATCTTTAAATTTTAGAATTTAGTAAATAAAGATTTTCTAAATATAGATATCCATTTTCATCAATTTTTATATTTTTTGTGAGTGTCTAGAAAAAAGAAAAAAATAATAAAATAAGTATTTGTGAGTGAGATAGTGATAGAGATTCAGAATGAGAGGTGGGAGGTTAAACCAAATTTAAGGACAAATTTGAATTTTTTTTTAATATTTAGTTAAATTATAGAGATAGAGATAAAGATACTGCTGTAAATGATCTTATTTCACTAATAACTGATAACATCTAACATGCAAATCTTCATAAAAACTGTTGGTTTACAACAAGTTGGATTTATTCAAACCGTGTAATACATGAGTTTCTAACCTATTAACTAATAAGTACATATTCATAAAACTTTTAATAGATTTAATATAACAAATTTAAGTGATATAACCATAGAAATTAAAAAAAATTCTAATATTTTCTTTCTGTATAGGGGGAACCCCGCGCTCCACGACGGTAAAGTAAATCACGGTAAAGGTGACAAAACGGGAGCATTAAGGTTTGTAACGAAAAAGCCAAATTATGAAAAAATAACAAAAATATAAGGTTAATAAAAGGTGGGGAAAATCAAATAACAAAAAAAATAATTAAAAACACAAAAAAAAAAAAACTAAAAAAAATCCCACCCCAAGTTTGAACCCGGGTGGGTGGGAGAATATGAGGGAACTCCAAACACGCGACAAAGGTGGGGAAAATCAAATAAAAAAACATTTAAAACACAAAAAAAACTAAAAAAAATCTCATCCCCAAGGTTTGAACCCGAGTGGGTGGGAGAATATGAGGGAACTCCAAACACGTGACGACCACCAGGAAAAGGGTGCCTTTGGGTTTTATTCCCACGAAATATTTTTTACACACAAAACAATATGCGTAAACTAAAAAAAATTGATTAAAAGGCAGTTAATCGACATGTGCCACGTGGACCACCGCCCAAAAGTGTTGGGAAAACTCGTACCAGTTTAACTTTTAAAATAAAATATATATTTAAATATTTTAAATAAACAAATCAGATTTAGACAACGGAAGCAATTAGTACGATTAACGGTTCTAAACTGGGATCCCGCCAGTGATCCGATTACACACGTATAAACAATAAATTAAATCCAACCATAGCGGGTAAATAGCTATACCTTCGACGATTAACCGAAAGATCAACACTTTGGTACAACGAGCGTCTCGCGAGTGACTGCTCACAAAACCCGCAACACAACGGAGAAACCGTCACATGGTTCGCGCAAACGGGCAGCGTGCAGTGGTTCTCCGGTGAAGAGGAAGACGGACGGTGGTGGTGGCGTCTCCGGCCGGTAATCGAAATCGGGAGGGGGGGGTTTCGGTTTGGGATTTTCGTAAATAGGGGTGTAGGCAACCAAGTGTAATTAGGGTTAAGGGTTAAAGTTATATTTACAACCATTCTAATTACTAATTATACCCTCGGGGTATTACCACTATCCCTTGTAATTAACCATTAATTACATTTAATCCCTAAAGTTCACTAATTATAAATAATCAGTGAAACTTTAATTACATGATGTTTAACACTTAAACATTTAAACTCCTCTTCAATAATTATTTCTCTAAATAATTAATTAATGCATTCACCGATAAATAATTCTTTAATTATTTATATGCCGTTTGATAAAACCGTCTTTCTTGAACTATAATATTTACAATTAAATATTATCAATTTGCTTGTTGCCCAAAGTGTAACTTTTTGGATCGTGTCTCGATAGTAACATTGACTTAATTGACGATCGAACATCTTATATCCAACAATCTCCCACTTGGACGATTTATCAATTAATCGGTACAACGTAGACAGTGGTGGACGCCTAGCTGCATCTCATTGCCCCTAGCAAGGTATGACGTATTACAATCGTCAACTATTTCCTAGTGTTCAAGTAACTCTTACTTGACCAAGTACAACAGTCACGGTAAACTTATCTTTGTATCCTTTCTGTTTAGGTCATTTATTCAAGAAGGGACATGGATGCAAGTCATTTCTCATATGTAGTTCAACTATTCTTGTTCTCATTCCCAATTCAAAGTGGTCTAAACAAACTACTCTTAGTTTGAGCGTGGCCACACTAATTAACAAGGGCGCCAGAATGTCTAACTCCTGATCAAAGGAGAACAAAATTCCTTTGGTCACGTACAACTCCCACTTAACTTCATATTTATTCCCAATTATAACCTTATTACTGCCTTTCACATAACAGCGTTAGGTATGGTCAAAGAACAAACTTCAGTCAAAGTTAGTTCTAATATGTGCCTCGGGTCGAAGGATCGACAGATCTTACCATATTCAAAACTTCTCAAGACCTTGATCCATGAAGATAGTTTTGAAACGAGTTACGTCCAATAATCATTCTCTAATGACTATTTGTGAATATGCTCTATAACTACTTGGACTTTCATTCATAATGAACCAATCATCTGATTCACAATAGTATTACATTTAGATTGATTCCCATGAATCTGATCAACTACAGACATTTAGAATACAATATTCAAGGATTCTAAAACGTATAAAATATCGAACATAGGAACATCTATTTATAATGCATTTAACCATTAAATCAAAATAAAATACCAATGTAACTATATTGTTTGAAAGCACCAAATACTAAATTACAGATCAAACCCATTGTCTAGCAAATCTAAGATCTATCTTATCAGCATGCTCCTCATGTTTAGCTTGAGGCATAGGCTTAGTGAACAGGTCCGCTAGATTTTGATCCGTGTGAACTCTGTTTACCACGATGTCTCCCCGTTTCGGTATATCCCTGATATAATGAAATCTCCTAAGTATGTGCTTCGTGCTGTGGTGTGACCTTGGTTCCTTGGCTTGAGCAATGGCACCAGTGTTGTCACACAGTATCTCGATTGGTTTCTGAATGTAAGGCATTACCCCGAGATCAACAATGAACTTCTTCATCCAAGCAGCCTCCTTTGCAGCTTCTGAAGTGGCAATGTATTCTGATTCGGTGGTGGATTGAGAAACGACACTTTGCTTAATACTTTTCCAAGTGATAGAACCACCGTTCAGAACAAACACAAATCCCATATGTGATCGAGAATCATCTCGATTTGTCTGTAAGCTATCATCAGTGTAAAATCTTACAGCTAGTTCTTATTCCAGTCCTCTATATATGAAGAACATATCCTTAGTCCTTCTCAAGTAATTAAGGATGTTCTTCACAGCTGTCCAGTGACTCTCACCTGGATTCTGTTGATATCTACTAGTCATGCTTAATGTGTACGATACGTCCGGTCTAGTACATAGCATGTCATACATGATGGAACCAATAGCAGAAGCATATGGAACTCTTTCCATTTTCTTCTTTTCCTCGTCAGACTGGGGGCACTGTTTATTGTTCAGTATGGTTCCATGTGCCATGGGCAAAGATCCTCTCTTAGAGTCTTGCATTGAAAAGTGTCGAATGACCTTATCAACATATGTAATTTGACTTAAACCTATGAGCCGTTTTGATCTATCTTTATAGATCTTTATTCCCAGAATATAGGCGGCTTCGCCAAGATCTTTCATTATAAAACATTTACCTAGCCAAGACTTTACATCTTGTAGCATAGGAATATGGTTTCTAATGAGTAGTATGTCATCTACATATAGAATCAGAAAAGTGATATGGCTCCCACTTGCCTTCCTATAGACACGCGGTTCATCTTCGTTCTTAACAAAACCAAACTCTTTGACTTTCTGGTCAAAGCGAAGATTCCAGCTTCTTGATGCATGCTTTAATCCATAAATGGATTTATTTAACTTGCATACCTTATTAGGGTTCTCTGGATTTTCAAAACCTTCTGGTTGAACCATGTAGACATCTTCAGTAAGGTGTCTGTTTAGGAACGCGATTTTGACATCCATTTGCCATATTTCGTAGTCATAATACACTGCAATGGCAAGTAAGATCCTAATCGACTTAAGAATGGCTACTGGCGAGAAGGTTTCATCATAATCAATTCCTTGAGTCTGAGTAAAGCCTTTCGTTACCAACCTTGCTTTAAAGGTTTGCACGTTTCCATCCATGTCGAATTTCTTCTTGAAAATCCACTTGCTTCCTACGGGCCGACTCTCGGGAGGAAGATCAACCAAGTCCCATATATGGTTGTTATACATGGATTGGATTTCGGCATCCATGGCTTCAAGCCATTTCTTAGATTCAGAATCTAAGATTGCAGATTTATAACTAGTGGGCTCAGCTGTAACATCCCAAGAACCCATAAGTCAATGGTTTGGGTTAACGGGTAACTCCAATATCTAGGGATTAACATGGTTAGTAAGGGTTTTCACGTGAATCCGGATTTAACTGAAATAAGAAGACCCACTTAGCCGTTAAACGTACAATTCGGGATCAAAACGCATGAGATGGAATAGCAAGGACCCGAAATGAAAATTGTGGTTATATATAAACTGCATTAGCGTAAACCCTAGGTCTTGTGACCCTAGGTGTGCGACGGCTGGGAGAACGAACGGAGAGAGAGGACCGACCGGAGAAGGAGGGAGGTTGACGGCGAGATAGTGCGGTGGTGATATACCGAGCATGTGACCTCCGGAATGTGTTAAGGTAATGTCGTTTTACGTTTTAACCTCGTTCTTAATTTTGTTTATTTGTGTATAGGGTTATCGGGGGGTGTAGCGGCCGGTGACGGATGTGGTGTTCATGACAGAGGCTACGAATGGTAGCGGGTAACGGTGACGGCTTGGTGGTGGCATGTGACTGTGATAACAGGAAGGAGAGGAAGGCATGGGGGACCCGATTGGCGTGGTGGTCGACGACCGAGAAATAAGAGAGAGAGGGGACGGGTGTGTAGGAGCGACCAAGGGGTGATGGCGGTGCTCGACGAGGAGGATGAGGGGAGGTGCAACCGGCCACAACAATCACGGTGGTCTGGTGGTGCTCGGTTACAGTGGTGCCAAGGGCGAGAATCATAGGTGACGTGCACGGTGATGAATCACTAGGGTTGGTGCTCGTCGGCCAAGGGAGAAAGGAAGAGGTGACGGCTGTCGATGGTTACTGTGGTGGTGCTCTATGACGGAAAACGACGGGGACGATGAGGGTGACGCTTCCGGCAAGGAGGAGGGGCTCGGGTAGAGTCTAATGGGGATGAAAGTGGAAGAGTTAGTCATTAGGTTTTTCACGGTGAAGAAGACGGAGACAGTTTGCACGGTGGTGCACGGTGGAGGAGACGAAAGACGTTAACGAGGCTGGTTAGGGTTTTACATAGCTTGGTTTACGTGCATGCATGGAAACCCGGCTCGTGTATACGCGCTCCGTGGGGCTGGGGCTTGTATGGTGACGTTTTGGTGATTAGGGTGTTTGCGTGGCACTCGAACATGCGTGCATGAAACCCGGTTCGAGCATTGAGTTTCTAAAATGGTCAAGGACGATCCGACACATGTATTCGTGGAACTAAGGGTTCGGTGAATCAGATGGATGCGTAGATGAGACGAGTGTCGGTGTTTTTGTTTATATTTGTGCGTGTTCAACGTACGATTCGAACGTGCTTTGATCTTGGATCATACGTTTGATAGGTTGGGGTTTTGAGCGAGAGGACGGGCTGTAGAGCAAGTATTTGGAGCTTCACAATCGGTGAGTTTCTAATCCCCTCTTTACCGTTTTTA
This sequence comes from Smallanthus sonchifolius, assembly GCA_023525975.1. Taxonomy (NCBI): domain Eukaryota; kingdom Viridiplantae; phylum Streptophyta; class Magnoliopsida; order Asterales; family Asteraceae; genus Smallanthus; species Smallanthus sonchifolius. The sequence goes on along the minus strand of CM042019.1, from coordinate 41,128,339 downwards.
CTGTTTTAGGGCTATCGTACATACTTGCCTGTTCGATTTATTTAGTTAAACGTGTTACGAGTTTTGGGGCTAAACCTGAAGAGTTTATGAGCTACATATTCAATAATGAAGCTAAGGGTTTATGTGGTGTCCTTGGATGGGGTGGGTTAAGTGTCGGTATGACACTAGTGTGTCGTATGTTGACTGTAGGAGTGAGTCGGGGATTAGGTCTAGACGTTATGAGGGTACGTCTAGAGAATGTGTTTGTTTATACACGTAGGTGATCCGTGTAAGGGTAATAGTTGGTGGTACCTGTTCATGTAGTGTCAAGGTGTTTAAATTGTTGAATTGTATGTTTGCATTGTTGTCCATGTATATGGTCAACGATGATAGAAAGGAGTCGGTCCTTCAGGTGTTGTCACCATGTGGGTGGCTGGGTAGTAATCATGGATGACATGTGTGTCACTATGTTATGTGACGAGGCCCTGTGAGGGCAATATTGAAACCCAAAAGGGGGTTCTTGTAACATTCTTGATTTTCCTATAATTGTCACATGCAATAAACAATGTTTCAGTTTCAATTCTAGTGAAACACCTTGTGTTATCCATACAAACATTAAATCTCAAGACTTCATTTAAATACAATTTTTATTTTATTGTTACAAGTGCACACAAATACAATTTAAATTAATTCAGATTTAACATTTTGCAGTTCTACTCTACATATAAATATATAAATATATATTATAATTATTGGTTTTATAAAACATTTATCCTAAAAATCTCGTTTAGTTATTTATAAAATTTATAAGGCTTTTAAGTTTTATATACCTTTTATTTAAGAAACACTCCATATTTGAAAGTATATATAAATATTTGAGATTTAAACAAATGGATTGAACCCCTTTGAACAATTGAACTCCCAATTTGAACCCTCACTTTTGAAATTAAACCTTTTGACCCTATTCATCTTATTTTGACCTGTTTGCCTTTCAGAAAGTCAAACAGCCCAATTTCCTCTACAAATTGACACCTTAATCTATCAAATCAGTTGTTATGAACAGTCTATGGTTGCATAATCGAGTATCGACCACATCCCGGCCCAATTAACATTTCAATTCAATAAATTGGTCAGTTAATTTCGAATTTGAACAGTTTGACTACTCAGAGTCAAACCGAACCAAATCAAGCAGTTAAACGCGTTTTAGAACCCGCAAATCACGCACAAACAATCCTCATATGAATTCAGACCTTATACGTGACCAAATTCATCTTCATTCATCGAACTAACGCGTAGATCGTGGCCGACAGCTGTCACCTTCAAATCCTAATCGAATCATGTAACTAAGATGAAATTGAACGAATCAGAACACCTACACACCTTCGCATAACTCATTGCAAACTCTCTGAGCACTCAATCGATTCGTATTTCGTCTCTGGACTTCGATCAAGCCTCAAGAACAACGGTTCTGACTTTCTAGTCGATGGCACTTGATACCCAACCAAATCAGGTAAATTCGATATCATTAGTTTCGTTTTTACTTGGGGATCAAAAGCCCTCTGTCAATTTCATATGACAGAGGGCATCAAACTCAATTTCATACGGGAATCGAAGCTTGTTCATACGGTTCAAATTGGGGATTTTGTTTGATCTAAATAAAGTATTTAGTTTACTGAAATCCTTATTTAACCAGCGAAACCATCTGGTCTGACTGGCTAAGTCATTGCACCATCGGACCAGATGACGTGGGTTCGAAACCCACAAACCCTGCCTTTTTGCGCGTGCCATAAACCTAGATCCGGCTCCCTTCTAGTATCATGTTAAAATAATTTCAGACCGGTTCTGTATCGGGGATTGCGCACCTAGTCATGTGGTAAAACGATCAACACACAAGGACCACCCGGGTGGCCTGTTTATTTTTTTAAAAACCATTTTTAATGGTCCAAATATTTTATAAATATTATTTTATAAAACCCTATACCCTTTAGAACTCATTTGCACAAAAATAAACAAATTCTAAATGAAAATAATTATTTTTCAAAATAAAAAGCATTTAGAAATTATTTTAGATAAAATAGTAAATTTAAAAATAAAGTATTTAATTACTCATTTAATTTCAAAATTTGTCAAGATTTTTATAAACTTTACATATCCATTTTATACCCCATCAAAATTATACATATTTCCTTAAAATTACTAATTTAGATTTAAACATAATTAAACAAATTCTTTTATATATTAATAAATATATATTCTTAAATACCCACTCTTGAGACACATTATTTTAATAATAAATAAATAAAAAGAATTTATTTATTTAAATTTATTTATTCATTCTAATACAACCCTAAGTCATTTATTATTTTATTTAATTCTTATATACTTTGAATTTACGTTTTATATTAAACTTTTATTCAAATACAAACACCAACTTACACACATCCATTTCATGAAATTACACAAACACTTTTGTACAAATCCCCGCACTCAAATCCCGTTGAACCCTAGACATCGCCTTAGACCTTGAGCATATCATTGATTAGATTCATATAATTCACTTATAGGTTAACATCGTGATTAAACTTATCACTTGTTCTATCTATTGCTCGTGTTATCTACCAACAACTTATACAAGTGAGTTACATAGCCCCTCTTTTTACTTTTTACACATTTTGGGATGAATCATGATACATTGAAAACTGTTTACAATACATATTACAATTCTACATTTATAAACATATGTGCAATTTGTGCTTTGTGCTTGAATACTATGAGTTGAAACTACATATACATGGCATATGTAACATCCCAAAAATTTAGAATCTAATGGTTAGGGTTAGGGGACAACCCTAATCCTTATTATGTGTCATGATTGGTACGGGTTTCCGCCTAAAACCCGATTCGAGAAATTAAGGGGACTCGGTTAGCCGATATTACAAAAGTTGAGTTGGTAACGCGTCAACGGATTTAGAGGGCCCGAACAAAATTTTAAAGAGGTTTAAAAGCCACTTAAAGGAAAACCCTAGGCCATTCGGCCTAGGTGTGTGTGTGACGTCAGGGAGGAAGACGAGAGCTGCTAGATGAACCTCACCAGAAGGATCGTTTGAAGGTTTATGTATCCATTGATGCTCGACACTTCCTAATCCAACAGTTGGTGATATCTCATGAAACCATTTTTAGGGTGGATGATTCTTATTCCTGTCGTGATCCAAGAGAGAAGAGGGAAGACGGTTTTACGCGTGACTAGGTAAGCCCCTTTGATTATTACCTATTCAATCCTTAACTCAATCAATTATCTCATCCTGAAAGTCGTATGGATGTAGGACGTGATGTACGGCAGAGCAGTAGAAACCATAATGATGCGGGTTCGGTGTATGCGTGTTTAATTAGTGACTAGCCATGAATGTTACGGCCCACTTATTCAGGTGTCATGCTTGTTTAAACGTGGGGTTAATCCATAGCCTTGGATTTCAGCCGTTCACACTTGATCTAGGATACATATTATGGCTTGTAGGGATGTAGCCATGAACCCTGTTCAGATAGGAGTGCTAATTGGAACTTGAGACTAGGAATGGACTAATGATGTCTTCTAGGGCTGTTCCACGAAGATGAAGATGAAGATGGAGACGTATGGTGGTGGTGTTTGGTGGTGACCGATAACGGTTTTCCCGGAGAGGGAAGGCGGCAACAAACGGTGGTACACGGTGTTAGCTGCATAAAGCTGGGCAAAGAAGACGATGTGGTGCGCTTGATACTAGAGAATGGTTGATTAGATGGTGTGAGTAGACTTGTATATTCATGAGTTTTGAATTTGTATGTGTTTACGGTCTTAAGATAGTGTCACCTATGTGTTAATGTTTAGGTGATGTTTGAAGTGTAAGGGGTGTGTTGCACCTTGTATAACTGTTCAGGACGAGGTCCTGTGGGAAATCATAAATATACATCTTTGGTATGCATAAATGTTCAGGACGAGGTCCTGTGTGAAAATTGTAGTTACATACCTTATGTCTAGGTATGCTCGTTCAGGACCAGATCCTGTGGGGAAATAAAATTTTCTATATCTTGTGTGTATGAATGTTTAGGGTGACGTTCTATGTCTAGACTGAGTAGTGTGTTGTCTTGAAATATGGGTACGACCGGGTAAAACTCTATATGAGTATATGATGATGCGTGACAGGGGCTACCGTTGTAGTAATTAGAAGGTGGGGTTCAGGAGTTTGTGTGTCTAGGAATGACGAAGTCATATTTTATGCACGTAGCTTTACTAAGGTCTAGCTAGTTGTGTACGTGCACTTTGTGCGATTTAGAAGGTTGAGTTACTAGTACGTGTGTAGAACAATGTGTGTTCAGTAGTCATGTGTGTTGGTGCGTGTCCTTGTAGCACACGCTTAGTCGTGCATACTACGGGTGGTCAGTGTGCCCAAGTATAGTATTTCTATCTTGACGATTTTCTCGACGATGATACGTTAAGGTGATGCGAGGAGCTTTGACATCTTTCCAGGCGACCGGTGAGGTGCTCTGACGAGATGCCTATGCTTATATCTCGGGAATTCAGAGAACGAAGCCAATGGGTGGAGCTGTGAGAATTGATGATGAAAGCGTGTACATGAACACTTGACAAGAAATATTTATGAGGAGATCAAGGTGATGACACTGAATATTTTAGCATGGAGCTAACGAGGTGACGAAGGGTCTTCATGGAACACGTTCTATATGAAGGATTCAGTCGAGGTGAGATATCAGAGGAATAGGGATGTTTTCTCTGAATGAGACGACGGAAAGCTAAGGCTTATGAGCAGAGGGACTTCATGTTCGTACATGATAAATGAGACGCGGTCGGTGATCGCATGGTAATGGTACAACAACATAGAGGAAAGTGAAACTTAAGAAGGGTAAGTGCAGGATTGCACATAAGAGACTGGGAAGGAGATACCTAGGCTGGTAAATCCAAGACTAGCTTAATGTGAGCTCTAGTGGAGCATTCAAGTAAAGCAAATGGTTGGCTGTTGATATGCCCTAAATTATACATGTTTTGCATGCATAATAATCCCCATATTATGGTACTAACTGATTAAAATCCTTGCAAATTATACTTAATGCGTTAATATTACACAATTGCAGGTTATTCGATGTCCCAAGATAAACAGAGCAAAAAGAAGCTTAAAACATGAAGAAATCAAGCTTTTGGAGGACCAAACAAGAGCATTGACCCCCAAGAAGTCAAACCAGGTCAACACAAGTCAACCAACAGCTAAAAGACGAGACTGGGGTGCAGACAGAGGGATGCACAGCCGTGCATCCCTTTACACGGCCGTGCAAAGCCTGTCTGGCCTCCCCAGACTCTGGTACACTGTCCTTTGTACCCTATTTGATTCCCGAGGTGTTTGCACACCCGTGCAATCCAATGCACAGTCGTGCATTGCTCATTTGGTGGCCTATAAATAGATGGCTTGAGTTCTTCATTGATATATCCCTTACACACCCCAAGAACAAACCAGATAAAGCTTATTTCGTAGTTAGAGTGTAGTAGTAGTTAGTAGAGGGGCTCTTCCTCCTTGTTCCGCAATAGGGGAGCCTACGAAACTCAACGTTATGCTAGTTAGTATGGCCATTCGTGGCTAGACTCTTTGTATTCCTAGGGTGAAGATGAAGTTTGGTGCATGTTAATGTTAAACGTATTAATCCAAGTGATGTGTTTATGTCATTAATCATTCGTCCTTAAAACCACCATTTCGGTGGGCTTTTATTATTGTCTAAATCCGTCTTTATATTTGTGAGTGTTCTTGATTTTAAAGTGTAAGATCATAAAACCCTTTTAATCAAACTTCTTTTGAAACTTGTACGTCTTTATACAAGCAGAGATTGATAAGCCAAGGCTTGGTCAACACTATTAAGGTCGTACGTCTTTATACGAACTTCTTATGCGACCAAGAATTGGTGAACTCATGTTGGGAACGGTACGTCTTTATACTTGGTCCCATTGTTACACTGCCTCCCGGTGAGCAAAATATAATCACCTATTTAACTCTAATACAAAGCATTTTACATTAGATGTCTTAAACCAACCCGGATATGACCATTCGAAGGGTTGAGGGTAACTGTTGTCCTTAACGGGAGGCACTACTACTTTTTAAAGATTTTAATTTGCAAATCAAATGTCGTGACGACGAGGCTCTAGCGGTGACCCGGGTCACAAGTTTGTAGTTGTCACATCACTGGATTAGTCAACTTAACATTATCATGTACCAAGCGGATTCTAATCCCGAAGCAATACTCTCCGTGACCTGATCATCTCCGAGATATTTATTTTTCTGCTATTTACTATTCTATTCGTTACATTTCTGTTACACATATCACGCACGTTCTTACTTTTATGTTATTTACTTTATCGTCGTTTACTTTTCTGTCATTTACTATTCTGCTTTACAACCACACAAAACCCACTTATCAATTAATCCGGCTAAACGATAACAAAAGTTGAGTATTGGAACTTGACCGTGTCCATTGGTTCGATACTTGGTTCTTTTCTAGACTATATTACGATGCGATAGGTACACTTGCCTGTTGTGTGTGTTTTAAGTTAAAGTAATTATCATTTTATAAATTTAAAACCTGATCTCATACTGGGTCAATCACTACATGGGACGATCTTGCTCAGAAATTCCTGTCAAAATACTTCCCGCCAGCTAAAACTACTAAACTAAGAAATGATATCACCACTTTCACTCAGGATGATGGTGAATCACTATATGAGGCATGTGAACGCTTTAAGGATATGTTGAGAAAATGTCCTCATCCATGGGTTAGAGGTTTGGTTACAAGTGTCATCATTCTATAATGGGTTGCACAACCAAGCTCGTCAGACACTTGACGCTACTGCAAGTGGTATTTTTGGAAACAAGATGCCACAAGAAGCATACAACCTAATTGAGGAAATAACAATGAATAGCTATCAATGGTACAATCCAAGGTGTAACAGGGGAGCAAGGCAAGGAGTTCACTCTGTCGATACTGTCACTTCACTTTCTGCTCAAGTAGATGCCCTCACCACTCGACACAATCAACTTAGCAGGGGCAAATCAACCCGTGAAACTACTGAAGAAGTAAAAAAGCATCATTGTTGATGCTGAGCAGGTTGACTTTATCGGAACAAATCGCCCTCAGAACAACCCCTACAACAATACTTACAACCCTGGATGGAGGAACCATCCAAATTTCAGCTGGAGGGATAATAACAATTAGGGACAATCTGGCTTCGGACAAAAACAACAGTTTCAACAAAGACAATCCCAGAACTATCAGCCTCGTCAACAATTTCAAGGAGCTAAGAGGAAGCGGCAACTAAGTTGATCTCTACAACTGACGGTCAAGCACTTCTAGCGGACTCCCGTCACAAACAATATGAGGAACGGTTTAGTCTTCACGAAGTTGAGTTCAAGACACAAAAAGCAACTCTTCAAGCCATTGAAACGCAATTAGGGCAAATTAGAAAACTATTATCCGAAAGACAACCAGGATGTCTCCCGAGTAACACTGAAACCAATCCAAAAGCTAGCGTGAGTGCTATCACTCGTAGAAATAGCAAAGTATATCCAGAGCCACCAATGCCAGGAGAAAAAGTCCAATCACCAAGGAGAGAAATATTCACCGGAGTACCACTTCGTCCACATATCATAGAAACAACCATTCAGGGGTCACAATCAAATGTGATTCCTCCTCCTCCTCCGATGGATCTCCCTCCGAAAGCTCCAACAAAAAGAGCATTCCACTCTCACATACCATATCCAGGAAGGTTGGTAAAGTAGAAGACTGACGAGCAATATGAAAAATTCATTGAGCTTTTGAGTCAAATCCATGTCAATCTTCCTTTCCTAGATATCATATAACAAATGCCTTAGTATGGACGTTTCTTGAAGGATTTCCTTACAAATAAGAGAAACATGGAGGAAGCAGTAAAGAGGACTAACCATTGTGTCGCTCTCATTGAAAGGTGCCTTCCAAAGAAACTTTCAGATTGTGAAAAATTCTCTCTACCACTACCGATCACTTTTGGATTAGCTGATCTAGGAGCAAGCGTGAATGTTATGCCATATAACATGTTCCAAAGACTCCAAATTGGAAGCCCGCGACCTCTTAATGCAACTATCGAACTCACGGATGAATCAATTAAGTCACCAATAGGAGTCATTGAAAACTTACTAGTAAAAGTCGGCAAGTTTGTCTTCCCTGCCGATTTCATGGTACTAGAAATGGGACCCGATTATTCAGTACCCTTGATTTTAGGTCGCCCATTTTTAGCTACCGCCAGAGCCGTCATTGACATGAATGAAGGAATCTTAACACTTCATGTTGGAAAACAATCAGTAACCTACAACATCGGAGGAAATGAATGCTTGCCAAATGATCCCTTTGAAATTGCACAATTCATCGATACTAATCTGGACTACCAACTTAAGAAAGCTAAGGAATTCAACAAAAGAAAGAAACTTGATATTGGAAAGGACCTTGACAACACTAATTGGATCGATAAATACTTTGATAAGCTACAAAAGTTGAAGGACTTGAATGAAGGGACATGAGACACGGGAGAAGTTGATGGCCCCCACTTGAAGAAAGACTGATGCAACACGTATGGGTTTGGCTAAAGACCCTTAAATAAACGTAATGCTTTCGGAGGCAACCCGATGATCATGAATAAATTGAGAGGTTGGTGCATACGGCAAAATCATGGACCTCAGGTTTGACTTTTCAAATTTAAGTTTCTCATACTTCAGCCCCAGGTATGCCCTCTCGATACTAGGACTTTAGTAGCTTAATTACTACCTTTTATTTTCCTTATCTGATTTTATGTTTTCCCTTATGTGTCAGGTAGAATAGCATCACTATCTACTTCTTTGAGGAATCACACTCCATCTCTACAACCTGAGAAATCGGAAACCACATCAAATTTCTTTGAAATTCGATGAAGTCTTTGAAGCAACATGTTAACAAGCAGCTGATAGGCACTGCCTGAGAGTAGCAATAAGTTTCGGCCTTAGGTTATACACCGAAGTGACCGGGGGATACTAGTTTCTTTTCCCTTGAAACTTCATGCATAGTATTTCATTACATGCATTTATACATTGAGGGCAATGCACAATTTTAAGTGTGGGGTGGGGAATTAGAGATTCATGACTACTTGTATCCTCAAAGGAGTAAAACTTAACTTGTGATTTTCTACCCATTTGACTAAAACATTACAAAAATTTAACTTTTGAAAAACCCAAAAAATTTACAAAAATTTTAAACCTTAAATCTAAACCTCTTTGATTTCACACCTAATTAAATAAAACGAAGACATGGCAAGTAGAAACAAATGGATATTATGCATAACAAATCGCTAAAACCTATTCCATCCATTTCCATGTGAGAATAATCTGAGACTTTTCATGAGCATTATTATCGCATGCTCTTTCGTTTGGTATATTGAGTGTTTATTCGATCGAATTTTAGGCATAATTAGAACTTGTATGACTTATACATATCAAGATCATGAACTAGTGGAAGTATGAAAATGATTGAGGCACCTAGGACTTTATTACCCTTATATATTATCCTTAAACCCTAAAAATCCGAAAAATATTATCCGCCAAGATAGCCCTCTGAGCCTTAGCCTTTTTATTTCTACTACCCATATTTATCACCCAACCAGTTTTTCGTAAACAACAGTTATTGGCTGAATGTCTTCAAAATGGGAAATTTATCTTATGTCGTCATTTCAAGTTTATTATCATTAAGACAATTTTGGAAAGAAATTTGTTTTACTCAAAGGAATTGGAATATACAAGAAGGTGGATGTATTAGGAAGAAACAGCCGAACTATCTACAAGGAAATTATGGAAATATTATTTCTAGGAAATTGAGGAAAAAGAATTATTGAAGAATTTGTCTTGATACAAAAAAAAATAGAAAAATAAAAAAAGAAAAAGAGAAGTGGGTCTTTTACCGGCAAGACCTTAAAGAACTTGACATGCATTCCTTTGATTTCAATTTGTTTTTCTGCCTTCATTTCACAAAGCCTGAATTACCGCCCGAACTCCGAGAGAAAGTTTTAAAAGCAACCAATGATATAAGAAAACGGGGGCGTAAGCAAGAACAATTACCACCATTCTGCGGCTTGTCAAAAAGTGCCGCCAAGAGAAGAGCCAAAAGATACGGCAAATGTGTGAAGTGTGGCAATTGGAGCCACGATGGAAAGTGCTGCAAGAATCAAACTAATTCCCAAAGTGAGTATACGCACCTGATCTAAGTAGGAGCTGTTAGGCTACAAGCCGAAAGATCCATGCACAAAGGCAGTAATGTGTATTACACAGTAAGGAAAGAGTTGAGAATGATAAGAGATCTTGGTCTTGTCAATATGATCATAAACGAGCCCTCAGATTAGTTATACCCTCATGATCTGAGTACTGTAGAGAGTCCTGCTAGTATTTTCCATTTTAAGCCATAAGGCTGTAGCTGTGTGTTTCACGATAGCTGCAGCCCTTCAAACCCTTTAAAAATCCCTAAAAATCCAAAAAGATTTTTATTTTCACCCTTTATTTTCACTTTAGTCACATTACAACCCTTTAAGTCCTCTTGATTCATGCATACCACTTAGTTAATTGATGGAGACTTGATTTGCATACAAGCTTATGACCATTGCATAATTCGATTTGAACTAGAGTGTTCCACTTAACTTATATTATCCATACATATATAACCCTAAGTGTTGAGTGAACATTGTAAGGAGTGATAGGTTATGCATAATTAAAGTTCTAGTAGGCTTGTCATGGATTCCATCAACTTGAAACAGAAAAATACAAAAATAGAATAAGCAACTCAAGAGTTATCTCGGAGCTTCGACTTGTTTGGAGTTCCATTACCTTTGTAAAGTTTTTACTTATGGGTATGATCATGCATGAGTTTTCCTGAGGACAAGCAAAGTTTAAGTGTGGGGTATTATGATATGCCCTAAATTATACATGTTTTGCATGCATAATAATCCCCATATTATGGTACTAATTGATTAAAAGCCTTGCAAATGATACTTAATGTGTTAATATTTCACAATTGCAGGTTATTCGGTGTCCCAAGATAAACAGAGCAAAAACCAGCTTAAAACATGAAAAAATCAAGCTTTTGAAGGACCAAACCCGAGCATTGACCCCCAAGAAGTCAAACCAGGTCAACACAAGTTAACCAACAGTTAAATGACGAGCCTGGGGGTGCATCCCTTTGCACGATTGTGCAAAGCCTGTCTGGCCTCCCCAGACTCCGGTACACTTTCCTTTGTACCCTGTTTGATTCCCGAGGTGTTTTCACGCCCGTGCATTGCTCATTTTGAGGCCTATAAATAGATGGCTTGAGTTCTTCATTGATATATCCCTTACACACCCCAAGAACACACCAGAGAAAGCTTATTTCGTAGTTAGAGTGTAGTAGTAGTAGTGAGTAGAGGGGCTCTTCCTCCTTGTTCCGCAATAGGGGAGCCTACGAAACTCAGCGTTATGCTAGTTAGTATGGCCATTCGTGGCTAGACTCTTTGTATTGCTAGGGTGAAGATGAATTTTGGGGCATGTTAATGTTTAACGTATTAATCCAAGTGATGTGTTTATGTCTTTAATCATTCGTCCTTAAAACCACCATTTCGATGGGCTTTTATTATTGTCTAAATCCGTCTTTATATTTGTGAGTGTTCTTGATTTTAAAGTGTAAGATCGTAAAACCTTTTTAATCAAACTTCTTTTGAAACTTGTACGTCTTTATACAAGCAGAGATTGATAAGCCAAGGCTTGGTCAACACTATTAAGGTCGTACATCTTTATACGAACTTCTTATGCGACCAAGAATTGGTGAACTCATGTTGGGAATGGTACGTCTTTATACTTGGTCCCATTGTTACACCGCCTCCCAGTGAGCAAAATATAATCACCTATTTAACTCTAATACAAAGTATTTTACGTTCGATGTCTTAAACCAACCTGGAGATGACCATTCGAAGGGTTGAGGGTAACTGTTGTCCTTAACAGGAGGCACTACTACTTTTTAAAGATTTTAATTTGCAAATCAAATGTCGTGAGGACGAGGCTCTAGGGGTGACCCGGGTCACAAGTTTGTAGTAGTCACATCACTAGATTAGTCAACTTAACATTATCACGTACCAAGCGGATTCGAATCCCGAAGCAATACTCTCCGTGACCTAATCATCTCCGAGATATTTACTTTTCTGCTATTTACTATTCTGTTCGCTACATTTCTGTTACACACATCACGCACGTTCTTACTTTTATGTTATTTAGTTTATCGTCGTTTACTTTTCTGTCATTTACTATTCTGCTTTACAATCACACAAAACCCACTTATCAATTAATCCAGCTAAACGATAACAAAATTTGAGTATTGGAACTTGACCGTGTCCATTGGTTCGATACTTGGTTCTTTTCTAGACTATATTACGATGTGATATGTACACTTGCCTGTTGTGTGTGTTTTAAGTTAAAGTAATTATCATTGTATAAATTTAAAACCTGATCTCGTGAAATCATAATCTCTAAATATTATTATATAATATTTAGGTACATCAAACACAACACAACCGCTGTTGAAATAGACATTCCGATGGCAGGAGAACTTTTGAGAAACGTCGAGAGCCGATGAGAATGACCTTAGTGTTGGGTGTATGTACATACTTGAGGGGCGTACAGAACGAGTGATAATGAAGTAAAGAGATACTATGGTGGAGAAATTTGTGGGGACCAGTGTAGCTTTGCACAAGATCCTGGAGATCAACAGAGAGGGGCAGAAGTAATACCCTTATGGGTAGGGCAGTGGGCTTGAGTTTGAGAAATCATCGCAGGATGACGATCAAGGTTTGAGGCAAGAAGTATGATGAATGATTTTATTCATGAGAGGCAAGAAGCCTACTTAGAGAGATGGCCGTCGGAATGGCGAGATCACCCGGGTTATACGAGGGTCAAAGGTAAATGTGCCCGCGAGCTGAAGTGAAAATGTGACAAGTGAACGGACAATTGACAGTGGTGTGTTACGTAGTACTAGATATGATATTTACGATATTCTTAAGAACTGTAAGAGCGACGAGGCATTGTCAAAGACAATGATAATGAAGCCCTCGTGAAAGGTGTAGTAATCAAGGCAATCACAAAAGGAAACTTCTAGCAAGTGCCGGGATAACAAGAGTGGGAAATGCAGTCATTTGACTAATGGCTGGAAAGACGAGAGGTGAGAGAATATGTAGGGGATCGTACAGGTACCAAAGTTGAAAGCGAGCAATGGAAGAGACTTCCATTGAACACCAAGGATGGTGATCAAGTCTTAGAGTAGAGTGACATGAATGATGTGTGCGAAAGAGAACAGATAGCACCAATGGATTTTGGATGCACCAATTATACCTGAAGAATGGGTTGTGTTGGCTTACACCGACGCAAGATTCGATGACGAATCCTCTTTTAAGGGGGTAGACTTGTAACATCCCGGAAATCCAGAATCAAATGGTTAGGGTTAGGGGACAACCCGAATCCTTATTATGTGTCATGATTGGTATGGGTTTCCGCCTAAAACCCGATTTGAGAAATTAAGGGGACCCGGTTAGCCGATATTACAAAAGTTGAGTTGGTAACACGTCAATGGATTTAGAGGGGCCGAACGAAAGTTTAAAGTGGTTTAAAAGTCACTTAAAGGAAAACCCTAGGCCATTCGGCCTAGGGGGGTGTGTGACGGCAGGGAGGAAGACGAGAGCCGCTAGATGAACCTCACCGGAAGGATCGTTTGAAGGTTTATGTATCCATTGATACTCGACACTTCCTAATCCAACAGTTGGTGATATCTCATGAAACCATTTTTAGGGTGGATTATTCTTATTCCTGCCGTGAAGCAAGAGAGAAGAAGGAAGATGGTGTCACGTGTGACTAGGTAAGCCCTTTCAATTATTACCTATTCAGTCCTTAACTCAATCAATTGTTTCATCCCGAAAGTCGTATGTGTGTAGGACGTGATGTACGACAGAGCAGTAGAAACCGTAATGATGTGGGTTCGGTGCACGCGTGTTTAATTAGTGACTAGCCATGAATGTTACGGCCCACTTCTTCAGGTGTCATGCTTGTTTAAACGTGGGGTTAATCCATAGCCTTGGAGTTCAGCCGTTCACACTTGATCTAGGATATATATTATGCCTTGTAGAGATGTAGCCGTGAACCCTGTTCAGATAGGAGTGCCAATTGAAACTTGAGACTAGGAATGGACTAAGGATGTCTTCTAAGGCTGTTCCATGAAGATGAAGATGGAGACGTATGGTGGTGGTGTTTGGTGGTGACCGACAACGGTTTTCCCGGAGAGGTAAGGCGGCAGCAAACGGTGGTACACGGTGTTAGCCGCATAAAGCTGGACAAAGAAGACGATGTGGTGCGCTTGAGCATGCACGATGGCGAAGCACGGAGGCACGCGGGAGGCCGACACGGCGGTAACGGGTCATGGTGGTGGCTATGCGGGTGATACACGATGGTATGCAGTGGTGCATGGACGAGTTCGGGTGCGAGTACGAGACGAGATAGGATTTTCATGGTGGCGTGTGGGTGTTTAGGGTTTGCATGGCCATGATACGTGCATGCATGTGACCCGGTTTATGCATTTGAATTCTAAACGGGTCAAGAACGGTCCGACCCATATACTCGTGGAGCTAGGGTTTGGTGGTCCAAACGACGCGTGGTTATGACGAGGTGTGGAGTTTATGTTATTACGCGTTATTTGATGTGTGTAGGACGTACTCTGACCATGTGTTCATACGTTGACAGGTTGGGGTTCGTGCCGGGAGACCGCTCCAGAACTAGAGTTGGACCTTCATACCAGTGAGTTTCTAATCCCCTCTTTTAAAATGTTTTTAATGTTTTTGGGGCTATCGTACATACTTTCGAGATGTGTTTTATTACATTAAATGTGTATCATGATTTGGGGTCTGACCCGATGAGTTTACGAATATAAGCATTTAAATATAAGGCTAAGGGACTATGCATTGTCCTTAAGATGTGTAGGTTAAAGGTGGGTAAATGGTCGTGGATCGTATAGTGACCTAATAGGGATGAGTCGGATTGTATTTACAGGTCTTATGAGTACAACTAGGAAGTGTCACGGGTATGCATGTACGTGGTATTTACTTGGATAATGAGGCATAGTATTTGTACGTGTGTTGCTATAATAGTAGGGTATTGTGCTAAGGGCTAGTTGGAGTGAGTCGGGATATAAGCTAAACGCTTATGACTACGTGTAGGATATATGTATTGTTCTAATGCTATGTGTGAGGTGCAGATGTAGTTAACAAGTCATATACGTGTAGTGTGATATTACATGTTTATAATTGAGTTGTGTGTTTGTATGTCGTTGTCCTTGTGGCATGGCGGGTGATGTGTTTGCATCGTCATCTTTATGACACGGCAAACGGGATTTGTGAGGGACGAGGTCCTTCGGGAGGTCACCAAAGGTGACGATGTCCAATAGGAAGGTGATGAGCTCGGGGTGTGTCGAATGCCCTGACGAGGGTGTAGTGATGAGATATGTGTTTGTGTGCTTATATATTTGCGTTAAATTGCATACAAGCGGTGCATTATATTTATTGTGCATGAGATAATATTAATGTGGTGAGTAGAGTTAGATTGACCGTTGTGTCAGGATTGTGATGTGGTGCTTACAACTGTTATGTCAGTTGATTTGTAAGAGCCTTGGTCAAGGCTGAGTAAGTTGATGTCTAGGGATTTCTGGTGTTAACCAAGTGTCGAGTTAATACGAGTACTTGAGTATGAGTTATTAGTGTAGTAAGTTTGACCTATGTCGATGAGACTGCGGGATTATTATTATTATTATGGGATGAGTCTTGGGTAATGAACTACTATAGGATATCGTGTGATAACAGGGGTTATCTATTTGTTAATGAATTGTGGACCTATTTTATAAGGACCGTGGGTCCTGAGTAAAGTTCAAATAACTTTTGTGATGAGTTAGCTTTTAATTAAATTAAACAATTAGAACTCACTCAGCGTAGCTGACTATGTGTGTACGATAGATTGTTTTGCAGGTAAGCATTGCATTGACGTATCTTGGCTTGGGAGCGGTGCTACTCGGATTGGTATGCAAGCATTTGTGAGGTAACTTAATGACATTAAATAGTAATTAATGTTTTAAGAAAGACTTCCGCTGTAGTTTAATATATCTAAAATGAGTATTTTCAAGGGAATAACCCGTTATCGGGGTCTTACAACATACACGTGCAATCATTAACTCTGTACAAGCCAACGGTAGCATTGATAGTTCTTTTGTGTCTGACAAACCCACCTAGGTAGGGTGATTGTTACAGACAATACATTAGGGTAACCCGCGTGTTATGCCTCAGTCACAAGGTTTGATTGTGCATCTAGTTTAACTATAGATTCTCCATAAATGCCTTATTTGCCATGTTTCATATGAATTGTATAAAACTCTTGAAAACTATGTGAGGTGTCAAAACCTATGTATGCTCACCGACTATATTTTAGTTGACCTCGTTTTTATTATGTTTCAGGTACGAATAATTGAGTTATGATCAAGTTGCTTCACTTAAGATTGAGGACCTAGTATTTGAATTTAAATGAGTTTATTTATGTATTTCATTTCTTGTAATGTTGGATTTTGTTATTTGAATTATGAAATGAAATTTATGTTTTAATATATTACAACTTTAGTAAATCATGTGCTTATGAAAAGTCTCCATGTCCCACTCCAACATGTTCCCTCATTGGTTTGGGTGTGACAGATTGGTATCAGAGCCATGGTTATAGGGAATTAGGTTATTAGACACTCTTGATCTAGACTATAAACTCAGGACACCCATTTTATTCCATGCTCTATGATTATATGATATTTGCTACATGTTATGTGCTACATGCCTACTACTTTACATGTTAGTTTATTTGATGCCCTAATTGTTAGATTTCATGACTTACTAGGTTTCATCTAAATAATAAACTAAACAATAATACCCATACCCTTATCTTAAGCCTCAATCCTTCTTACCTTCTCCTATATCATCATCATCATAGCATGTGGAACGTCATACTCATAGACACAAGTCTATTTAATTTCCTTTTTACACCCCGTTAGGGTTTTAAACTTTGTTAATTAGTAGAGGACACGAGCAATCTGGAAGGGTGACACCTGTATTCTAGGTTTTCTGTCTAGGAAAGCATTTCATATAAATCCCAATCAACCAAGGGATCTGTATGCTTTTCTAGGAATTCCCGGGATGAGCGTTTACTTATAGGCTAAAGCAGATCTGCTCGAAAGTTATATAAGTTTAATTAACCTTGATATGGCATAGCATTAAAATGGTTATGTTACTATTTGAGTGCAATCCAAACTATGATTACCTATGTTTATTTATTCTCTTACTTTAATTCAAGAAATCCTCATGAATTCTCATCTTTCTCTTTATGTTGTTTAATCTATAGCATGCCTCCCCGTCGTGCCAACGAGACCAACAACAACAATGATTTTGCTGCCCTCCTTACCCAACTGGTGAACCAACTCACTCAGGCCAACAACAACAATAGTGGTAATGCTACTGGTGGTGATGGTGCCAACCCGCCCCAATGCACTTTCAAGCACTTTAACTCATGCAACCCCATCAAGTTCTATGGTACCGAAGGAGCTACGGGTCTCCTTCAATGGTTCTAAGGCATTGAAAACACCTTCCTCAACAGTGATTGCCCTGACAATATCCGGGTTCGTTATGCTACCAGCGTCTTTCAAAAACGGGCGCTCAGCTGGTGGAATGGTGAGAAACGGACTCAAGGTGTGGATGTGGCTTTAGCTTTGCCATGGGATGAAGTGAAGAGACTCATGACCGAGGATTTCTGTCCTCGTAATGAAATGAAGAAGTTAGAGGCTGAGTTTTGGGATCTTACCCAAGACAGTGGTGAGAACTTAGTCTACACAACTCGTTTCCATGAGTAGAGCCTTCTTGTGCCTCACATGGTCACACCACTGACCCGTTGCATTGAGAAATACATGGTAGTTTACCCATGAAGATCCAGGATACTGTTCTAGGAAGAAATCCTGCTACCCTTGAAGATGCTATCCGCCTGGCTGCCACGTTAACTGATAATCATGTGAATGCGGGCACGTTAACAAGGTAAGGTGCATAGAAAATCACTGACACAGAAACTCCCTCTGAACCCACCAAAGAAATCAAGCCCGAACCTTATCACAACAACAAGAAGCGAAAGGCTAAGAATTTTGCTATTGTCACTCCGGCTGCCCTAGTCAATCAAGTTGCACCTATGGCTCAAAATCTGATCAAGAAACAATATGTAGGCAACAACCCTTTGTGCAACACATGCAATTATCATCACTTCCCGAACATACCATGCCGTCTATGTGCTAGTTGTGGAAGGTATGGCCATGTAGCCAACACTTGCCGATCCAGGCCATCGGGTAATCAAGTCAACCAGGAAACAGAGCCAATCAGCAAGTAGTCAATCAAGTGGTTCCGGCTATTGCCAATGGGCGTGCTTGCTTTGAATGTGGTAACCCAAACCACTTCCGAAACCAATGCCCAAAGCTAGTCAATGCTAATCAAGGTGGAGCTCATGGGTGTGCTTTCAACATAAACACCAATGAAACTCAGGCCAACAATGATGTGGTCAACGGTACGTTCCTCGTTAATAATCAATATGCTTCCATACTAATTGATACCGGTGCTGATAGGAGTTTTGTGTCACTTGAATTTGAGCCCTTACTTGCTAAAACACGAACTAAATTAGAGAAAACATTTACCGTTGAGGTAGCGGATGGAAACCCCCATCATCATTGACTCCGTTATCCGTGAATGTTCCGTTGAACTTAATGAACACTCCTTTCCCGCCAACCTCATACCAATGCAATTGGAAAGCTTTGAAATCATCATAAGCATGGATTGGTTATCCGGTCATCATGCCGAGGTCGTTTGTTTTGAGAGGTGCATTCGAATCCCTCTCCCATCGGGCGATACATTAAAAGTCTTTGTGAAAAACCATGTGGTGGACTCAAACTCATGTCGTGCAATACGACCCAAAAGTACTTACAAAAGAAGTATGTGACTCTCACACCCCCAACTTCAACTAACGGAGTTTTACCGTTTGGAAGGTGACACACCAGGATCTCAGTCAACAGTTACATCAAACGACACTATATGGGACTTGAAATGTCATAACATAAAAGTTCAGAGTTAATGCGGAAGCGTAAACGTTAATATGAAATCAAAAGTAATTACATACAATAGGCGTCAATCAATGTAAATAAGTAAACTGTTTCAAATGTTTGAAATGGATGATATGACAGTAGGACTCCATGCATGTCCTAAGTGTGCAACCTGTGCCTTAGCGACCTGAGAAACATGTATGAAAAAGTGTTAACACAAAGTTGGTGAGTTCACAGGTTTCAAGTTTGCAATAAGAGTGTGTTTGCCAGATTATGTACATTCAATATGCATATCTATAGGTAGCTAGCCTATGTTCATGTCTTACTAAAGCGCTCGTAACCGAAGCTGACTGTTTGTTTATTTGCCTCATGCCAGGTCTATCAACACAGGCGGTGTGAGTAGGCTAACATTTCACCCGTTCGATATCCAATCGAGTTAGAGCGACTAACGCGGGTGGGATTTGTCAAACCCAGTAGTACTACTAAACATTACCTTGCTAAGATCCATATTAACGGTTCGATGTATGATGAGGACTTTCTGTGATAGTGTGTCACGCTTAGCCTTAATAGTAATAACATATGAATTACAATAATCTAAAATAGTTGTGTCATGTTTTCTCCCCCAACGGGAAAAACATGTAAAATAATGTTTGGCTGCGTACCTGTTTCTCCCCCACGGGGAAAACAAGTAAAATAAGTTTGTGTGTAAGCATGTTTCTCCCCCAATAGTAAAACAAGTAAAAATGGGCCGTGAAATTCACCTGCGTTGCGTAGTAGGTAGTATCACACAAGTATGAGATTTAGAACCTCAAGTGTCAGCCTGCACGGCTTATGTATGCCCTAGAATTATAAACACATAAGTTAGGGACATATGGGATTTGTGACGACGACACGGAAGATTAGAACGTCATAAAACATTCTAAGGATTCAACGAATAGACGAATGTGTCCACGGTAATAAGGATTTCTTAATTAATTAATTATTAAGATAAATACGTTTCGTGTCGAACGTTTCTAATAACGAATAATAATAATAAACAATTATATTCGTACGTTTGTGCCATTTAAAACGGTTAGAAAAATAATATAACTATATATATATATATATATTATTTGTAAGTTCGTATGACTAACAAAATAATCATTTGTATTGAAAAATAATAAATATATTATTTTTGATCGAGGATAAAACCGAGGGTAAATAATATAATTAATTATATTATTTATAAGCTTGAAACGTTTCATAGAGTTTATAAACGAAGTGAAAATAATATAAATATATATTATTTTTAATTGAGGTTACAAGGTCGAAAATAATATAAATATATTATTTTGTTTGGAGTCACGGATTGAAAATAATATAGAAATGTTATTTTCAAAAGTGGGGAAATATTATAAAATAGGTTATAAAATCAAACCCGAGCCTGCGGGTGGTTTTCGGGATTAAAACACATTAATATATAAATATAATAATATGGGGTATTGGTTTTATATTAAAATAATCATTAAAATTTAGTTTTAAAAGGAAATAGGGGTGGAGGGACTCTAACCCGGGTCTCCTCCCCCATACACCAACACCTTAACTAGTCCACCCGGTGGGTCAATCGCAACATGGACAAATTCGAAATGGTTTTAACACACAAAGGCACTGTGTTCTTCCCCCCTTTCGCGAATCGAATCCCAAATCCATTATCATATTCGACAATTTCGATCCCGATAGGTCTTAAAACCATAGGGGTTTTGTTAATCGATGAATGGCGAATCTGTTGGCAGGTTTAATTGCAAAACAACAACTTTTGAATCGATTAATTGTGGATTGAATGGCCGAAACCCTAGATTAAGAACATAGGATCGAATTGGTTAAATCTTGTAATAAAAGTTGTTGAACTCATGGGGCTTTCATTTAGTTAATGATTTCGAGTCTAACCGTATAGGTTATTGGCATTGAGATTGCACCTAAACTGTAGTTCGATTAAACCCGTATTCGTGATGAACCCTAGAATTGGTTCATCACCAATTCGATGTTGTAAGCCCTGATCATGATAGGGCTTTTGATCTATGAATTGAAACGAAGCTGAGGGAATGTTTGATTACCATAACGGACGTCGAATTGATGGAGATCGAGCAAATGAGTTTCCCGAGTTTGACGGGTTTGGTCGCCGGCGTCTTTGGCTGCTATTCTGACCAAAATAGAATGTGCAATTGCTTTTTAGAGGTGCGAATGAGGTGTTCATAGCGTTTGATTTCAGAATGGTGAATGGATTTGATCAATTTCCATGTTTTAGTTAATGGGTCGACGGTTTCGGCTTTAGATGATTTAAATTCGATTAATTCGTGATTATTGGTAATAAAAAACGTATGGAACCCATTCAATGATGCTCGACATCATCATTACCACGCATATCAGTTACGAATTTGGGCTGGCATAGATGATACGGGTTTGATTTTGGATCCAAGGATGTCGATTTTGACTTTCAAAAGTCAAAGGGATTGGGTTTGGGTTAATTACAGAACTAGCCCCTGTAGTTTCATGTGTTTGAGCTTGAATTATGACAGAGTTAGTCCTTGTGGTTTGAATCATGTTAGAACTTGGTTAGTTTGACTATCGAAAAGTCAACAGGAACATAATTCTTCGATTTTGACTTTATAACATCAATTAGAATGAGTTTGGACTAATTACACAACTAGTCCTTGTGGTTTTAGTTTGAATAAAGGTAGAATTAGTCCCTAGGGTTTGAGATAAGTTAAATAGGTTAGTATTTAACTTTATTTGCTAACGGGCTTAACCCTAAAGAGCCGGATATCACATCATCCCCTAGTTGAAAGAATTTTCATCCCAAAAATTAGAATAGTAACTTAAGAGTTTGATGTGGAGTGCTTGAACAGACGAGGATACTTGCGCATCATCTGATCCTCGCGTTCCCACGTGAATTCCGGTCCGCGTTTCGAGTTCCAACGGACTCTGACAGTAGGGATTTTACTGCGTTTTAACGTTTTGACTTCCATATCCCTAATTTCCAAAGGTTCTTTAATGAAACGTAACTGTTCATCAATGTGTAGTTCCTCAAAAGGAACCACGAGTGACTCGTCTACTAGACACTTCTTCAAGTTTGAGATGTGAAAGACGTTGTGTACACCCCTAAGTTGATACGCTACTGGCCCGATTCTCTTCACTATCTTGAAAGGTCCAACATAACGAGGATTTAGTTTAGCTTGTTTCCCAAAACGAATGGCACCTTTCCAAGGTGAGACTTTTAATACGACCATGTCGTCTACTTGAAACTCTAACGATTTACGACG
This sequence comes from Smallanthus sonchifolius, assembly GCA_023525975.1. Taxonomy (NCBI): domain Eukaryota; kingdom Viridiplantae; phylum Streptophyta; class Magnoliopsida; order Asterales; family Asteraceae; genus Smallanthus; species Smallanthus sonchifolius. Next base: position 41,105,825 of record CM042019.1, on the reverse strand, counting down.
CTTATCGGCATAGCTCTTTTGACGATCACGAGCTGTCGCCATACTATTTCTAGTTTGAACGATTCTCTTTTTGGTATTTCTAAAATGAGTTCAGGACCCGTAAGTTGACTATCCCCAACCTCGGCCCAACAAATAGGAGAACGGCATTTCTGTCCATATAATGCCTCGAATGGAACTGCTTTGATGCTAGTGTGATAACTGTTATTGTAGGAAAATTCCACCAGAGGCAGATGGGACTCCCAAGTGCTACCGAAATCAATCACACAAGCTCGTAGCATATCCTCCAGAGTTTGAATAGTATGCCCAGTCTGTTCATCTGTTAGAGGATGGTATGATGTACTCATATCTAGACGCGTGCCTAAAGCTTTATGTAAAGATTGCCAGAAACGTGAGGTGAATCATGCGTCACGATTCTAAATGATAGAAATTGGCACCCCGTGCCGAGAAACTACTTCTTTCAAATATATGCGAGTAAGCTTCTCCATTTTGTCAGTTTCTTTGGTTGCCAAGAAGTGAGCGGATTTTGCTAAACAATTGAAAATTACCTAGAAATGCTCGAACTTGTATGGGTCTAGATTCTTTTTGGCTTAGGGCATCGGCTAGTACGTTAGCCTTTCCCAAATGATACTTGATAGCATAGTCAAAGTCGTTCAAAAGTTCGATCCAACGGCGTTATCAGATGTTCAACTCCTTCTGTTCGTATACGTGCTGAAGACTCTTGTGATCGGTGTAAATGGTGCACTTGGTACCGTCCAAGTAGTGTCTCCAGATTTTCAAAGCAACCACTACCGCTCCTAATTCTAGGTCATGTGTAGTGTAGTTTTTCTCATAACTTTCAATTGATGGGAGACGTATGCGATAACCTTTTCGCGTTGCGTCAACACACGACCAAGACCTAGAATAGAGACATTGCAATACACTACGAAGTCATCCGTTCCTTCAAGAAGAGATAGGATAGGTGCACTACAGAGTTTCTGTTTCAACAGTTGGAATACAAATTCCTGAGTTTCGCTCCAGTTATAGGGTTTACCCTTTTTGAGTTAGAGTAGTGAGAGGTTGAGCAATCTTTTGAGATTCCAATGAATTGATGAATTGACGGTAGCAGCCAGCCAATTCCAGAAATTTTCGCACCTCTGTTGGAGTCATCGGTGCTGTCCGATTCTTGATGTCTTCCACTTTAAATAGATCGATATGTATTCCTTTCTCATTGACTACATGTCCAAGAAATTGAATCTTTGCGAATCCAGAAATCGCATTTAGAGGATTGGGTATATAATTGCTCTTGTTTCAGCAATTCAAGGATTAAGCGTAGGTGCTCCTCATGTTCTTCCTTATTCTTGGAATAGTTGAGGATGTCATCAATGGGAACAATGACGAACTGATAAAGTTGGGTTTACACACGCGGTTCATGAGGTCCATGAACACCGCAGGTGCGTTGGTTAATCCGAAAGGCATGACCATAAATTCATAATGGTCGTACCTAGTTCTGAAGGCAGTTTTAGAGATATCCTCATCTCGGACTCTCAATTGATGGTAACCAGATCTAAAATCTATCTTGGAATAGAAGCTTGATCCTTGGAGTTGATCAATTATATCATCTATGTGGGGTAGTGGATAACGATTCTTGGTCGTCACTTTGTTCAGCTCACGATAGTCGATGCACATGAGGAAAGTCCCGTCTTTCTCCTTGACAAATAGGACTGGAGCTCCCCATGGCGATGAGCTAGGTCGGATGAAACCTTTATCCAACAACTCTGGCAGTTGTGTAGATAACAGTTGTAACTCACTAGGTGCAAGTCTGTACGGTGCCGGAGCAATAGGCGCTGCCCCGGGTGCTACATCAATTTGAAATTTGAATTGACGATGAGGCGGAAGTCTAGGCAAGTCTTCGGGAAGATACTTCTGGTTAATCACGTACAATTGGGATGTCGTCAATTTTCTTCTCCTCAGATGGCTGCTCGACGACGAGAGCCAAATAGCAGTATGACCTTTTCTGTAACATTCATGATTTGCCGACCCTATTTTAATTTATTTTAATTAATAAAATAACAATACGACATTTAAAACCTTCAAGGACTAGTTGTGTAATTAGTTAAATCTAATTATAATTAAGTTTGAAAGTCAAAAATTGAAGAATTATGTTCCCGTTGACTTTTAATAAATTAAACTAACAAATCTTTAACCAACTTAACTCAACTCAAACCCGAGGGACCAGTTCCGCCAGATTCAAAACTTTTAAACATGAAACTGCAGGGATTAATCTGTAATTAACCCATTTTTGATTTAGTTTGACTTTGGAAAGTCAAACTATCGTTTTTGACTTGAATCAGAACCCCACTCCCGAAATCCGTTGCAAATTCGTAACCGTTTTACACGTTGGTGTCATTATCGATCATTATGGAGCAATTATCAGCGTCATCAGTACAAGATTAAACTCCATTTACAGCTAATTAAACCGTGACCGTCGACCTCATTCTTATTACTCACCAATTCACAACTATTGATCGTTTACACAGAAATCGACCACCTGCAAATCTCTAACGAATCCCCTTGAACCTATTACACCATCCAATTGCATCGAAGAAGGACGCAGAGTCGCCGGAAAACCGATCCCGTCACAGTCGGCATTCGTTTAGTCGATCGCGGTCAATTCGAACATCATTCTGGTAATTGAACCTATCATTAGCTTCGTTTTTATCTATAGATTAAAAGCCCTATGCTTATTAGGGCTTACATTATGGAATCAAACATGATCCGATTCTAGGGTTCTTGACAATTTCGGATTTAATCGAAACCTACCCCCGACTCTGTCTAAATCAAATTAATTCATACCAGTAGATTCAAAATCCATTTTTAATTGATAACCCTATTCCAATTCAGCCTCATATCATCAACTTAATCAAGACCCCGTAACTAGGGTTCGTTCATAAAACGATTTGGGGGTTTCGACCCTAGACTTAATCATAATCCAATTAAACCATACTGACAGATTCGCAAGACCCTAATTAGTAAAAGCCCCATGTTTTTATCGCATTCCATTATCAGAATCATTCAAAACAATTTTGGGTTCAAACTTAGGGTTTCGGCTTTGGATTCCCTAATTAAACGATCCCAAACCCGTTGTTTTTGCAATTAAAACCCACCTTAGACTCGTTTGATGACAGCGAACAAAACCTCTATGATCTTATATACAGTCGTTACCGGATTTGGTGGAATTGGGGCTGGGTTCGATCGATCTAGAGTAAAGGAGAAGAACTCACTGGCTTTCTGTGTTAACATCATTTCTGCCCGGTCTTGTGTGCGATACCCTAGCGGGCGGAGTTGGTTAGGTGAGTGTGCTGGTGTGGGAGAGACCCGGGTTCGAGTCTCTCCACACCTTTTTAAATTTTAAAACGTTTTTTACTATTATTTTAATATAAAAACAATACCCTATATTATTATATTAATATATTAATGTGTTCTAGCCTCGTGAAACCACCCGTAGGCTCGGGTTTGATTTGTAACCCTTCTTCACTTAAAAATACCAACTTTTAAAATAATATAGTTATATTATTTTCAAATCCCGACTTTGAATAAATAAAATATTTATATTATTTTCAACCCGTGACTCCAATTAAAAATAATATATATTTAGATATTTCTTCGCCTCGTTTACAAACTCGTGTAACGTTTTCAAACTTATAAATAATATAATTATTTATATTAGTTACCCACGTTTATATCCCCGAATAAAAATAGATATGTTTATTATTCATATAAGTTACAATTTCAACTCACTTAGTGTTAAATGGTATGTAACACTAGTTTTTATAAACTAATATATATTCACCCAAATTCAACGCATTTTCATGACTAAATAACTACATAAGGATAAACTTATTTATTTTGTTTATATCTATAACAATATAATTTCATGTTACGTTTTAAATAAATAAATCTAATTTATTTAGTTAGTTAACCCCAAACTCTAAATCATTATTTTAGGGACACTATATCCCGACTTTAATAGTTATAAAACAATTATCCAAGAATAAAACGCAAACACCTACGCAATCCTTTTACATAATCCGACACGAACTCATTACACAATTCCCTATACTCACATCCTTCGAAGCCCTAGAATTAGATTTAGATATTTTATTAATTCATCTTCATACGCAATACACTCTAGGTTAACGTTGTGCGTTACAAGGATCACTTTGCTACCTAGAGTCTCGTGTTAGCTACACATTTGATTCAGGTAAGTTTACATAGCCCCTTTTTACTGTTTTTGCTTTTGGGGTGAAACATGTTATCAACTTTATCTATTTAAACAATTCAATATCTATGTTCTTGTGCTTGATCTTTATGCTTTATATTTGAACTACTTGGTGACCATTGCATGTGTTTCATGCCAGTACATTCATTAACTTGCAGCCCAAGCCTAAGGTAGTACCTAACATGATCATTTATATGGGAAACTAAACCTATAACTTACCACAAGACCTTGGCGGGTTTTGTTGGGTATCAACTATAACTTGGAGTATCCGCTTGCTCCCTTTTTTTTTAAATGGCAATCAGTGGGATTGCGTATCTAGTTTTCTAATATCAGGCTTGAATTGTACGCTTGGAACCTTGTGTGTTCTCACATATATGCTTTAGACATGCTTTGAACATATTGAATTGTAATCTATACTAATTCTTTTGGGTGTCAAAACCTATGTATCTCACCAACTACTTGTAGTTGACAGTTACTTACATGTTTTAGGTGCACCTGTTTGAAGACCACTTGCTCACCTAGGACTTGGACCTAGTTTAATTTAATTTATGTTTTGAACGTTTCATTTTACTATGTAACGGATGCTTTTAATTTGAATAATAAATATTATCATATTTAATAGATGATCATGTGCTTATGAACAACCGCGTCAGCCACGGCGTTTAATCCGCCACCGGCCGGGGTGTGACAGATTGGTATCAGAGCCTTGGTTATAGGGAACTAGGTTATTAGACACTCTTGACCTAGACTATAACTTTAGGACACCCATACAATGTCATGCTACTACATGTTACATTAGTAATTCTTATGCATATATTTTTATATGCTATCATAAGTAATTACACTACATGATACAATATATAATGATTTATGTGTCACACTACTTGATAACTCTTGTGCTTACATCACTATCTACATGCTACGTGATTATTTCTTAGACGAATATTTTTACATGTTATATTATACATCCTATGATACAACACTTAATAGTCTATGTGACACATTACCCGCCAACTTTTTCTACTATTTATTTCTACCTATTAGATTTATTTAAAGTACTATCTTAAGTTTAACACACACACATACACACCAAATTATTCACACACCTTTGGACCCACATACATGATACCATCACCCTTTAGGAACAAAGACTTAAACTATTGGGTCTAATGCTTACTAATAATAAACTAAGAAGCCCATCTATCCCCCAAGAAGAAGAAGCCCGCTGAAATGCATAAACCTTACCTTTGGGCCTCAAAGCCCAGTCCACAACGATTCCCATCATAACCATGAACCCAACAATAGTATTATTAATACATAATGGCTGGAAGAGTGTGTAAGCCCATGAGGAATTCTGGCTAAGGAAAGATAGGGTACTTAAGTGTGTCTTAGTGACCCACCCCTCTTTCCTGGGAATTCTCCTCAGGGATACATTGCTTATAGGTCAAGTGTATTTCTAAAATACTATCGTGAAGGTTCGGTGTTATGACTAGTCAAACCCTAAAACCTATAAGTACTCCTATGTTCAACCCGCAATATTTCATTATCACTTACAACTTTTTCATTGTTTTCTGCTAGACATGGACTCCTACCCTCCTCCTTCCCCGGTATACCATCCCGGAATCTGATTGGGAAGAAGACACGGAGACACCTGTGTATCAGTCACCAACACCCCCAACTGCTAGGCCAAGGTTTGATGTAAGAGCGGACTGGATTAGGAACACCGGCCCGAGACTTCGAACACCTGGATCACCCGCACCCAGAAACCCGTATCAGACACCTCACCCCCACAATCAATTACCACCCCCACTAAGAGACCCATATCTAATGCCCGACCCGTACCTTCCTAACCCTTGGGTAAGGAATACCATGGCACCCACGGGTGTTATGGGGATTCCAACCAATGACTTCCATCAATATGTAAGAACTTCAGAATTTGAGAGGCAAAGGATAGAGCAGGGAGTGATACACGACTTGCAAAGACAAAGAATGGATAACTTAGCAAACCAATTAGGGTACCAAAAGGAGTTAATCTCCATCCTCGAAAAGGAAGTACAAGAACATCGCACGGAGACCGCCAGGGCTGAAGCCAGATCTGCTACTCGAGGGACCATAGCGGTGCTCATCTTGGCGATTATCTTCTTCCTAGTGGAAAGCTACCAGAGATGTTAGAAGAAGCTTCTACTGATTACCTCTAAATTTTCGATTTGAGAACCATTTCCTTATGTTTTGAGTAATGTTTAACATTTCAGCATTTCATCAATTCCATATATTTCAACTTTACAGTTATTGTTCATTGATTTGACCCGTGGAGCGTAAACTACACCCGCTATATTTCCATCAAAATTTCTCAAATATCACATTCTTCATTCAAATACGATTTAGTACACTATCAATAATCTCCTTCATAAACAAATCATACTATTATGTGACTCAAGCAAAACCCCGTTATCTTGTTTACACAAAACGTTTACCAAACTTTTAGATAGTATCAAAAATATAAATTTTCCACAAAAACTTTTCATCCGATAAGGAAAGTACAACCAATTTTATAAAAATATTATTTCAAATTGATAAATAATTATGATGTTTCTTCATTAAAGTAAATATATCTAAACTTTGGCTAAGTTATATGCGACTACTTGTTTAGCCAATGGTTCCACTTAAAAATATTCTCTTATTAATAATTGAAAGTTTAAATTAAAATATTTTTTTCCCCCATAAATTGCATATTCATTTAAAATATGCGATTCAATGATTTCACTACTTTATATATCTACATCAAGAACGAATTACCACTTTCTATGTTCAAGCAAAGACCCGTATTTGTAAACGCAATTCCCGAATGTTTTCAAAACCTCCTCGTTACTTTTCACTTTCAGGAGACAATCCATACCGCGTAGATGTTAACCCTCCCCACAAACCTCAATGAGACCTAAAGAACTAGAACCTAACTACCACATTCTACATGAACGCCAAACAACGCGCTTCTCCGCAACACTTGATCACCTACAAAACTCGTTAGTATATGTCACACATGAAATTCAATAAATTACGATCACATAATACATGAAACTAGTTTGTTTACAAATCACAAGTTACTGGATTGATCACATAACCCATGAAACCTGTTTATTTGCAATACACATACTACTTGCTTGAACACATAGTACATGAAACTTAGTTGTTTACAACATACATGGTACATGACAATTGATTGTTTTATATACAATACTTGATTGATTATATTGAACACAAAACTTATTTGGTTACAAAGTATATGATACTACATTACTTACATTACACATGAAAGATTATTGGTTTACAAAATACATGATACTAGGTTTAACACCATATGAAATCCCTTTCCTACAATACACAAGATACTATTTTGTTTACACTACACGTGAGAGCTTAGTGATTTACAAAATACAAATGCTAGATGTCCACACTACACAAAAGACCTGTATATTTACTATATACACGAAACAAAATTTGCTTACAATTAGTGCAATTGGTTGATTACATTCTACACAAGACATGGTCATACACCTTGTTCACCAAGGTTGAAGACCATAATACATTGAAACGACTCGGGGTTTGATGTATTCTTATTCAAACACGAGTAAACTAAGAAACTTTAAGCTATACTACTTTACTACCCTTTAGTTGCGAACTGACGTGATTAGGGACATAATTACTTGCTAGCGACCTTTATGTGAAAGCAATAGACGTGATTAGAGTGAAATTTGTGCCCCCTCCCCTTACCCACACACAACGGAAGGAGCTATACGGACCATGCGATGATTTGAGTAATTACGGGTGCACACGGAATTATAAAAATCAGCGCATGGAAAATATAGTGAAATTTTGTCGTGTGTTGTGACCTAAAACTTATCATGATATGTAACGACGGAACTGATGTGATGTGACAAGGGCATGGTGGATACGCCGATGGTACTTCCTATACATAAGTGTCTTAACATATTATCATGAGTAGCGTTGCTCGTGTCACGTGAGGTTTTGACCCAGAACCAATGCTTACGAAATCTCTTACCCACTAACAATTTTGAGCATATTAGACTATATCGTACACGAACTCTATATTTCAAAAGCCCATCAAACTCATTCCAAATAATACAACTTACATCTAGAATTCAAAATCTCTATTCGACAATCTCCCTCCTAAATCCATTTCAAATAAAATTCATTATCACCCTTCATATTCAACTTTAAGTATCAGGCCTAAGCCATAGCAACAGTTACACTTCCCCAAAAATCCAACAGTCAAAACTCACTGAGAACCCAAAACCCTCACCTTCTTCTTGATTTTGCAGCCTCCATTAGTTAAATTTCAGGACGAAATTCTCTTAACATGGGGAGACTGTAACATTCCTGATTTTCCGACCCTATTTTAATTTATTTCAATTAATAAAATAACAATACGACATTTAAAACCTTCAAGGACTAGTTGTGTATTTAGTCAAATCTAATTATAATTAAGTTTGAAAGTCAAAAATTGAAGAATTATGTTCCCGTTGACTTTTAATAAATTAAACTAACAAATCTTTAACCAACTTAACTCAACTCAAACCCGAGGGACCAGTTCCGGCAGATTCAAAACTTTTAAACATGAAACAGCAGGGATTAATCTGTAATTAACCCATTTTTGATTTAGTTTGACTTTGGAAAGTCAAACTACCGTTTTTGACTTGAATCAGAACCCCACTCCCGAAATCCGTTGCAATTCGTAACCGTTTTACACGTTGGTGTCATTATCGATCATTATGGAGCAATTATCAGCGTCATCAGTACAAGATTAAACTCCATTTACAGCTAATTAAACTGTGACCGTCGACCTCATTCTTATTACTCACCAATTCACAACTATTGATCGTTTACACAGAAATCGACCACCTACAAATCTCTAACGAATCCCCTTGAACCTGTTACACCATCCAATCACATCGAAGAAGGACGCAGAGTCGCCGAAAAACCGATCCCGTCACAGTCGGCATTCGTTTAGTCGATCGCGGTCAATTCGAACATCATTATGGTAATTGAACCTATCATTAGCTTCATTTTTATCTATAGATTAAAAGCCCTATGCTTATTAGGGCTTACATTATGGAATCAAACATGATCCGATTCTAGGGTTCTTGACAATTTCGGATTTAATCCAAACCTACCCCCGACTCTGTCTAAATCAAATTAATTCATACCAATAGATTCAAAATCCATTTTTAATTGATAACCCTATTCCAATTCAGCCTCATATCATCAACTTAATCAAGACCCCGTAACTAGGGTTCGTTCATAAAACGATTTGGGGGTTTCGACCCTAGACTTAATCATAATCCAATTAAACCATACTGACAGATTCGCAAGACCCTAATTAGTAAAAGCCCCATGTTTTTATCGCATTCCATTATCAGAATCATTCAAAACAATTTTGGGTTCAAACTTAGGGTTTCGACTTTTGAATCCGTAATTAAACGATCCCAAACCCGTTGTTTTTTGCAATTAAAACCCACCTCAGACTCATTTGATGACAGCGAACAAAACCCCTATGATCTTATATACAATCGTTACCGGATTTGGTGGAATTGGGGCTGGGTTCGATCGATCTAGAGTAAAGGAGAAGAACTCACTGGCTTTCTGTGTTAAAATCATTTCTGCCTGGTCTTGTGTGCGATACCCTAGCGGGCGGAGTTGGTTAGGTGAGTGTGCTGGTGCGGGAGAGACCCGAGTTCGAGTCTCTCCACACCCTTTTAAATTTTAAAACGTTTTTGACTATTATTTTAATATAAAAACAATACCCTATATTATTATATTAATATATTAATGTGTTCTAGCCTCGTGAAACCACCCGTAGGCTCGGGTTTGATTTGTAACCCTTCTTCACTTAAAAATACCAACTTTTAAAATAATATAGTTATATTATTTTCAAATCCCGACTTTGAATAAATAAAATATTTATATTATTTTCAACCCGTGACTCCAATTAAAAATAATATATATATTTATATATTTCTTCGCCTCGTTTACAAACTCGTGTAACGTTTTCAAACTTATAAATAATATAATTATTTATATTAGTTACCCACGTTTATATCCCCGAATAAAAATAGATATGTTTATTATTCATATAAGTTACAATTTTAACTCACTTAGTGTTAAATGGTATGTAACACTAGTTTTTATAAACTAATATATATTCACCCAAATTCAACGCATTTTCATGACTAAATAACTACATAAGGATAGACTTATTTATTTTTTTTATATCTAAAACAATATAATTTCATGTTACGTTTTAAATAAATAAATCTAATTTATTTAGTTAATTAACCCCAAACTCTAAATCATTATTTTAGGGACACTATATCCCGACTTTAATAGTTATAAAACAATTATCCAAGAATAAAACGCAAACACCTACGCAATCCTTTTACATAATCCGACATGAACTCATTACACAATTCCCTTTACTCACATCCTTCGAAGCCCTAGAATTAGATTTAGATATTTTATTAATTCATCTTCATACGCAATACACTCTAGGTTAACGTTGTGCGTTACAAGGATCACTTTGCTACCTAGAATCTCGTGTTAGCTACACATTTGATTCAGGGGAGTTTACATAGCCCCTTTTTACTGTTTTTGCTTTTGGGGTGAAACATGTTATCAACTTTATCTATTTAAACAATTCAATATCTATGTTCTTGTGCTTGATCTTTATGCTTTATATTTGAACTACTTGGTGACCATTGCATGTGTTTCATGCCAGCACATTCATTAACTTGCAGCCCAAGCCTAAGGTAGTACCTAACATGATCATTTATATGGGAAACTAAACCTATAACTTACCACAAGACCTTGGCGGGTTTTGTTGGGTATCAACTATAACTTGGAGTATCCGCTTGCTCCCTTTTTTTTTAAAATGGCAATCAGTGGGATTGCGTATCTAGTTTTCTAATATCAGGCTTGAATTGTACGCTTGGAACCTTGTGTGTTCTCACATATATGCTTTAGACATGCTTTGAACATATTGAATTGTAATCTATACTAATTCTTTTGGGTGTCAAAACCTATGTATCTCACCAACTACTTGTAGTTGACAGTTACTTACATGTTTCAGGTGCACCTGTTTGAGGATCACTTGCTCACCTAGGACTCGGACCTAGTTTAATTTAATTTATGTTTTGAACGTTTGATTTTCCTATGTAACGGATGCTTTTAATTTGAATAATAAATATTATCATATTTAATAGATGATCATGTGCTTATGAACAACCGCGTCAGCCCTGGCGTTTAATCCGCCGCCGGCCGGGGTGTGACATTTTCGAAGACACTTTTGTGCTTTTTATGTAGGATATGATGCTAACGAATGCACCACTCCTTTCGCCTTGGACAGAAAGGGTTTCTCCACTCAGGAGAGGAAAGCGAACAATTTGTCACAGCAAATGATTTCAGCTCGTTTTTTTTTTTTGATAACTAATCCATGCTGATGATTATGTTGAAGCTGTCAATTGTAACTGGCATAAGGTCAATGTTAAGCTTATGACTAGCCAATCCTAGTTTACTTCTCTAAGAATGTGAGTTGTTTCGATTATTTGACCGTCTACCATCTCTATAACGTACTTAGTTTCTAATAAAGTTGGAGTATGATCGCACCAAGATGAAATTTGTGAATTCATGCTGAGACTTCTAGTGAGACCCGTGCTTATAAGGTAAGCGTCGGTCAATCCAAAGGTCAAGGAAAGAGGTTCACATAGAGAAAAGAAAAAAATCTACTAAGATGCAGGTTCCAGTAACATAAGAGATAGGATGCCTGTTTAAGTAGTCACGTTCAACTGCTTGTTGGTTAGACTAAATCCTTTTTTTCTAATGTCATTAGAATAATTGGATCATTTTGTAAAGAAAGAAGTATGTTTACAGAGTTGAATATCCTAGGTATAAGTCAAACTAGACTGAGGATTAGCCACAAGATAAAGAAATATGGTCAGATGAAATAACACGTGCTAGCTTCGAAAGAATATCGCTTACATAGCTGGAGTCGATAGGTTTGTCATGAGTTTCTATTAGGGATCCAATCAAGATGGTTTCTGTGATCACGTTTATATGAGAGTCTTAATTTCACGAGGACTCTTACATGAGTGAGATAAAAATTTTCAGCCTGATAGTCACGTCTATCAACTGCTGAATAGGTTTAAAGATACCCACTAGTCGTTGAGTGGGTTACGAGAATTTCTACAGACAATGGAAACTTAAGTCTGTAAATCACTTATTAGGACCATTTATCCACACACTAGGTTTCACCAGGACTTACATGCATCTCAAATTACTATTACGTGTGCACCCGTAATGATAATTTGCTTTACATACTCACCCTGGTTCTCCCCGTCCTGTGCCATAATGTCCTTTAGTTTGTATTGCTGAGTACAGAGTGTTGTCAGATATGATAAGTCATCGAAAAGCTTAGTCATCAACCATAAGTTGATCAATTAATACTCATATCAGGATGAGTAGTCGAGAATGGTTTGATCCGAGTATTCACTCGAGTTGGAACATAATACGAGAGTCCAATCCAGCGGATTGTAGATGAGAACATGCACATGAAACAAACATGTACATGAAATGAAACTTCGAGAAATGAAACTAATTCAGGAATACAAGTTATAGGAAGCAGCAAAGTAGCCGTCCTTCCAACCGAGTCAGGATAGGGTCTGAGTATGCAATGAGCAATGCGTTCTCAACCTAGTGGTCAATCTTTCTTCAACAGAATATCGACCAAAGCGCGAGCCCATGGCTTGGGAAAGTGATGACATCTACATGTCAGTGGATTCTGCAATAATGCGTGCAACAGTCTGCCTTCACACGGCGTATTGTTGTTAGTAGGTACAGTAGGGACTCGCCTCCGACGATCCCCAACTCCCAAAGAGATATGTGCTAGTGCTGTGTGTAATCCACAACATGAACTTGAGAAGACCCACCATTCCCTGATTGTGTCCTCGATAGGCTCAAGCCAGTGTCCTCTTCGGCTCTGATGGTGTAACAAAGGTGCATGTGATGGTGGTGTGAGTGACTCCTCCAAAGGCTTCATCTTGCTGCCCACGGACGGGAGTGGATGTTGTTCAGATTACACCCCGAGTGTCGCCACCGGGAATGATGATATAGTGGGAATGACGTGTTCCTCATCAGAAGAGGGTGATATGGATGTTCTCATCATGCCTGCAATGCAATGTATGTATGGATACCATGTGTATCATGTATGAGTGTCTGTGTCGTGTAACTAATGCATGTGTGCGATTATAGTCTGGTATGCAATCCTAGTTCTCAATGGCTCTGATACCAATCTGTCACACCCCCAATTTCAACTAACGGAGTTTTACCGTTTGGAAGGTGACACACCAGGATCTCAGTCATCAGTTACATCAAACGACACTATATGGGACTTGGAATGTCATAACATAAAAGTTCAGAGTTAATGCGGAAGCGTAAATGTTAATATGAAATCAAAAGTAATTACATACAATAGGAGTCAATCAATGTAAATAAGTAAACTGTTTCAAATGTTTGAAATGGATGATATGACAGTAGGACTCCATGCATGTCCTAAGTGTGCAACCTGTGCCTTAGCGACCTGAGAAACATGTATGAAAAAGTGTTAACACAAAGTTGGTGAGTTCACAGGTTTCAAGTTTGCAATAAGAGTGTGTTTGCCAGATTATGTACATTCAATATGCATATCTATAGGTAGCTAGCCTATGTTCATGTCTTACTAAAGCGCTCATAACCGAAGCTGACTGTTTGTTTATTTGCCTCCTGCCAGGTCTATCAACACAGGCGGTGTGAGTAGGCTAACATTTCACCCGTTCGATATCCAATCGAGTTAGAGCGACTAACGCGGGTGGGATTTGTCAAACCCAGTAGTACTACTAAACATTACCTCGCTAAGATCCATATTAACGGTTCGATGTATGATGAGGACTTTCTGTGATAGTGTGTCACGCTTAGCCTCAATAGTAATAACATATGAATTACAATAATCTAAAATAGTTGTGTCATGTTTTCTCCCCCAACGGGAAAAACATGTAAAATAATGTTTGTCTGCGTACCTGTTTCTCCCCCACGGGGAAAACAAGTAAAATAAGTTTGTGTGTAAGCATGTTTCTCCCCCAATAGTAAAACAAGTAAAAATGGGCCGTGAAATTCACCTGCGTTGCGTAGTAGGTAGTATCACACAAGTATGAGATTTAGAACCTCAAGTGTCAGCCTGCACGGCTTATGTATGCCCTAGAATTATAAACACATAAGTTAGGGACATATGAGATTTGTGACGACGACACGGAAGATTAGAACGTCGTAAAACATTCTAAGGATTCAACGAATAGACGAATGTGTCCACGGTAATAAGGATTTCTTAATTAATTAATTATTAAGATAAATACGTTTCGTGTCGAACGTTTCTAATAACGAATAATAATAAACAATTATATTCGTACGTTTGTGCCATTTAAAACGGTTAGAAAAATAATATAACTATATATATATATATATTATTTGTAAGTTCGTATGACTAACAAAATAATCATTTGTATTGAAAAATAATAAATATATTATTTTTGATCGAGGATAAAACCGAGGGTAAATAATATAATTAATTATATTATTTATAAGCTTGAAACGTTTCATAGAGTTTATAAACGAAGTGAAAATAATATAAATATATATTATTTTTAATTGAGGTTACAAGGTCGAAAATAATATAAATATATTATTTTGTTTGGAGTCACGGATTGAAAATAATATAGAAATGTTATTTTCAAAAGTGGGGAAATATTATAAAATAGGTTATAAAATCAAACCCGAGCCTGCGGGTGGTTTTCGGGATTAAAACACATTAATATATAAATATAATAATATGGGGTATTGGTTTTATATTAAAATAATCATTAAAATTTAGTTTTAAAAAGAAATAGGGGTGGAGGGACTCGAACCCGGGTCTCCTCCCCCACACACCAACACCTTAACCAGTCCACCCGGTGGGTCAATCGCAACATGAACAAATTCGAAATGGTTTTAACACACAAAGGCACTGTGTTCTTCCCCCCTTTCGCGAATCGAATCCCAAATCCATCATCATATCCGACAATTTCGATCCCGATAGGTCTTAAAACCATTGGGGTTTTGTTAATCGATGAATGGCGAATCTGTTGGCAAGTTTAATTGCAAAACAACAACTTTTGAATCATTAATTGTGGATTGAATGGCCGAAACCCTAGATTAAGAACATAGGATCGAATTGGTTAAATCTTGTAATAAAAGTTGTTGAATTCATGGGGCTTTCATTTAGTGAACGATTTCGAGTCTAACCGTATAGGTTAATGGAATTGAGATTGCACCTAAACTGTAGTTCGATTAAACCCGTATTCGTGATGAACCCTAGAATTGGTTCATCACCAATTCGATGTTGTAAGCCCTGATCATGATAGGGCTTTTGATCTATGAATTGAAACGAAGCCGAGGGAATGTTTGATTACCATAACGGACACCGAATTGATGGAGATAGAGCAAATGGGTTTCCCGAGTTCGACGGGTTTGGTCGCCGACGTCTTTGGCTGCTATTCTGACCAAAATAGAATGTGCAATTGCTTTTGAGAGGTGCGAATGAGGTGTGCATAGCGTTTGATTTCAGAATGGTGAATGGATTTGATCGATTTCCATGTTTTAGTTAATGGGTCGATGGTTTCGGCTTTAGATGATTTAAATTCGATTAATTCGTGATTATTGGTAATCAAAAACGTATGGAACCCATTCAATAATGCTCGGCATCATCATTACCACGCATATCATCATTACCACGCATATCAAAAACGTATGGAACCCATTCAAGATGATACGGGTTTGATTTTGGATCCAAGGATGTCAATTTTGACAAAGTCAAAGGGATTGGGTTTGGGTTAATTACAG
This sequence comes from Smallanthus sonchifolius, assembly GCA_023525975.1. NCBI lineage: Eukaryota > Viridiplantae > Streptophyta > Magnoliopsida > Asterales > Asteraceae > Smallanthus > Smallanthus sonchifolius. The sequence continues at coordinate 41,089,591 of CM042019.1, read as the reverse complement.
AACTAGCCCCTGTAGTTTCATGTGTTTGAGCTTGAATTATGATAGAGTTAGTCCTTGTGGTTTGAATCGGGTTAGAACTTGGTTAGTTTGACTATCGAAAAGTCAACAGGAACATAATTCTTCGATTTTGACTTTATAACGTCAATTAGAATGAGTTTGGACTAATTACACAACTAGTCCTTGTGGTTTTAGTTTGAATAAAGGTAGAATTAGTCCCTAGGGTTTGAGATAAGTTAAATAGGTTAGTATTTAACTTGATTTGCTAATGGGCTTAACCCTAAAGAGTCGGATGTCACAGTGACGTTCTTAGCCCATGTTGTTCAAAAGAATGACAAAGAGAGGAGTATTCAAGACATCCCCATCATCCGGGATTTTCCCGAAGTGTTTCTCGAAGATCTATCCAGTCTTCCACCTGTTTGACAAGTGGAGTTTCACATCTATCTTGTACCTGTAGCCAAAGCTCCATACCGACTCGCACCTTCTTAAATGCAAGAGCTTGCAAGCCAACTCTAAGAACTTTCTGATAAAGGTTTCATCCGTCACAGTCATTCACCATGGGGTGCACCTGTCCTATTCGTGAAGAAGAAAGATGGCTCATTTTGTATGTGTATTGACTACCGTGAGCTCAACAAACTTACCATAAAGAATCGTTATCCGTTGCCTAGGATTGATGATCTTTTTGACCAACTCCAAGGTTCAACCTGCTTCTCAAAGATTGATCTTCGATCCGGTTATCACCAACTTTATGTGCAAGAGGATATTCCAAAGACTGCCTTAGTACAAGATACGGTCACTACGAATTTATGGTTATGCCTTTTGGGTTAACCAATGCACTCTCGGTTTTCATGGACCTCATGAACCGTGTATGCAAGCCTTATTTAGATAAATTCGTGATCGTTTTCATTGATGACATCTTGATCTACTACAAGACTAAAATAGATCATGAGCAACACCTTATGTTGGTTTTAGACCTTTTGAGGAAAGAACAACTATATGCCAAATTCTCTAAGTGTGAATTGTGGCTAAAAGAAGTTCAATTCTTGGGTCATATTGTCAACGAAAAGGGAATTCATGTTGATCCTGCTAAGACTGAAGTTGTTAAGAATTGGAGTGCCCCTAAGACCCCTACCGAAGTCCGTTCATTTCTTGGTCTAGCGGGTTATTACCGTCGGTTCATCTCACACTTCTCTAATATTGTTGTCCCTCTCACCGCCTTGACCCGCAAAGGTAAACCTTGTGAGTGGGGACTGAAGCAAGAGGAAGCCTTTCAAATCCTCAAGCATAAGTTATGCAATGCTCCTATTCTAACTCTCCCTGATGGGAATGATGATTTGGTTGTCTACTATGATGCCTTAAACCAAGGCCTCGGTTGTGTTCTCATGCAACGAGGCAAAGTGATCGCTTATGCATCAAGACAACTTAAGATTCATGAGAAGAACTATACGACGCATGGCCTTGAGTTGGGTGCGGTCGTCTTCGCATTGAAGATTTGGAGACATTATCTTTATGGAACGAAATGTGTGGTGTTCACCGACCACAAAAGTCTCCAACACATCTTCAATCAGAAAGAACTCAACATGAGGTAACGACGTTCGGTCGAACTCCTTAACGATTACGACTGCGAGATTCGTTACCATCCTGGCAAAGCGAATGTTGTGGCTGATGCTTTGAGTCGTAAGGATCACATCATGCTTGATTTTGTCAAAATTCAAACCAACATTCAGAATCATATTCTAGAAGCTCAACACGTCTCGGTCACCGAGGGAAACATGTACGACGAAATGTCATGTGGAGTTGAACTCCAATTGGAAACCAAACCCAATGGCTTGCTCTATTACTTAAATCGTATTTGGAGGTCTAGTGCCACAAATTCAAAGTATGGTTACTTCATCCAACCATACTACCATCCAGCAGATGAACATACTAGCCCACAAGCTAACCGATCAGGCGGTGACTCAAGGGACTTTACCCCCGAGAGGTTCGGTCTGTAAATCCACCAACAATCATAAGCGTAAGTTTGATAACTACTCCAACTCTCACTCCAGCTCCAAAGGACCCCAGCCCAACCAACCTCAGCAACAGCAGCAGCGTAGGTTTGAGCCTACTAAGAACTTCAACCAGACGACTCCTCCTAGTCAAAATCAGGGTGGTTACGCGGGGAAGTCTCCCAAGTGTAACAAGTGCAACTTTCATCACTTCGGGGTTTGTAACCGTTGTCATCGGTGTGGCAAAATAGGTCATGCTGCCAAAGATTGTTGGGGTGAGTTGCAAGCCAAGCAGCCTTTTCAATAGCCTGGGTCTACAAAGGGTTGTTTTGAGTGTGGGAAAGAGGGACATTTTTGAAAGAATTGTCCTCAGTTAAAGAAGCGAGGTAATGGAAACCACAACCCTAATCAGAATAACAACAATGGTGGCAACAACGGTAATAACGGAGGGAATGGTGCGAAGGGACGAGCCTTCGTGCTAGGATCTGGAGAAGCTCGTTATGATCATAATGTGGTCACTGGTAAGTTTCTCTTAAATAATTACTTTGCTTCTGTCCTTTTTGACGCCGGTGCTGATAGGAGTTTTATATCTAAGAAACTTAGTGATATGATAAAAGGAACTCCAACTCTGTTAGAAGCTAAATTTGTAATAGAGATAGCTGATGGTCTAATAATTGAAGCAACCCACATTCTTAAAGGTTGTAAGCTTGAATTAGCTAGTCATATACTTGATATTGATGTAATTGTCACGCTTGTTGGTTTTGATGTAATTGTCGGCATGGATTGGTTATCTAAAAACCAAGCTGAAATCATCTGTCATGAGAAAATTGTTCGCATTCCTCTCCCGAGTGGAGAAACCCTATCCGTTTTTTGGCGAAAAGGTTCGTGCAGTCATGGGCATCATATCCTTTATGAAAGCACAGAAATGCCTTCGAAAAGGGCATATTGCTATTTTTTCTCTCGTTGCTAAGCAGCCATCAGAAGAGAAGAAGATTGATGATATTCCCATCGTTCGTGAATTTCTGGAAGTATTTCCCGAGGATTTGCCTGGTCTGCCACCACACTGTCAAGTTGAATTTCAAATCGATCTAGCACCCGGAGCGGCACCGATCGCTCGGGTACCTTATAGACTAGCACCTAGTGAATTACAAGAGTTGTCCACTCAGTTACAAGAATTATTGGATAAAGGTTTCATCCGACCTAGCTCGTCGCCAAGGGGAGCTCTGGTCCTGTTTGTCAAGAAGAAGGACGGGACTTTCCGTATGTGTTTCGACTACCGTGAATTGAATAAAGTGACAATCAAGAACCGTTATCCTTTGTCTCGTATAGAGGATCTCTTTGATCAACTCTAAGGATCAAGTTTCTATTCCAAGATAGATCTTAGGTCCGTCTACCATCAATTGAGAGTCCGACATGGAGATATCTCTAAGACTGCTTTCAGGACAATGTACAGCCACTACGAGTTTATGGTCATGCCTTTCAGATTAACCAACGCACCTGCGGTATTCATGGACCTCATGAACCGTGTGTGTAAACCATACCTTGATCAGTTTATCATCGTTTTCATCGACGACATTCTCATTTATTCCAAGAACAAGGAGGAACATGAGGAACATCTACGCTTAATTCTGGAATTACTTAAGCAGGAGCAGCTATATGCTAAGTTTTCCAAGTGTGAATTCTGGATTCGAGAAGTTCAATTCTTAGGACATGTGGTTAACGAGAAAGGAATACATGTCGATCCATCAAAGATAGAAGCTATCAAGAATTGGGCAGCAACGACGACTCCGACTGAGGTGTGATAATTTCAGGGATTGGCTGGATCTTACCGTTAATTCATCGAGGGATTCTCTAAGATTACACAACCTCTCACTGCCTTAAATCAAAAGGGTAAAGCCTATAACTAGGGCGATAACCAAGAGTCAACATTCCAACATCTTAAGCAGAAACTTTGTAGTGCACCTATTCTAGCTCTTCCGGAGGGAACTGACGATTTTGTGGTGTATTGCGATGCATCCATTCAAGGTCTGGGTTGAGTATTAATGTAACGAGAATAGGTGATCGCATATGCTTCGCGTCAAATAAAGATTCACGAGAAAAACTACACCACTCATGATCTAGAGTTGGGAGCTGTAGTTTTCACACTTAAGATATGGAGACACTACTTGTACGGTACCAAGTGCACTATCTACACCGATCACAAGAGTCTTCATCACATCTTTGAGCAGAAAGAGCTGAACATGAGGTAGCGTCGTTGGGTCAAACTCTTGAATGATTATGACTGTGCAATCCGGTATCATCCGGGTAAGGCTAATGTTGTAGCAGATGCCCTAAGTAGAAAGGAAACCAAGCCCAAACGAGTTCGAGCACTACAGCTTACTATTCACCATGGATTACCTGACAAAATCCGTAATGCTCAACTTGAAGCTCTGAAAGAGGAAAACCTACCGCTGGAAGGTACACGCGGTATGGAAGCACAACTCGAGGTCAAATCGGACGGTATTCGCTACTTCGCTGAGCGAATATGGGTTCCAATATTCAGAAATTTAAGAGAACTGGTCATGGATGAAGCTCATAAATCTCGTTACTCAATTCATTCAGGTTCCGACAAGATGTATCATGACCTAAAGGTGCTGTATTGGTGGCCAAAGATGAAGGCCGATATAGCCACCTATGTGAGCAAGTGCCTGACTTGCGCAAAGGTCAAAGTTGAATATCAAAAGCCTTCTGGTCTTCTCCAACAACCAGAGATTCCCATGTGGAAATGGAAGCAGATATCCATAGACTTTATCACGAAATTGCCACGAACTCTTACCGGATGTGATACCATTTGGGTAATAGTCGACCGTTTAACAAAGTCCGCTCACTTCTTAGCAATCAAGGAAACCAAAAAAATGGATAAGCTTACTCGTATTTACTTAAAAGAAGTAGTCTCTTGGCACAGGGTGCCAATTTATATCATTTCAGATTAGGATGCATGATTCACCTCCCGTTTCTGGCAATCGTTACGTAAAGATTTAGGCATGCGTGTAGATATGAGCACAACATACCATCCTGAAACTGATGGCCAGACGGAGCGTACAATTCAAACTCTGGAGGACATGCTACGAGCTTGTGTGATTGATTTCGGTAACACTTGGGAATATCACCTACCATTGGTGGAGTTCTCCTACAACAACAGTTATCACACAAGCATCAAGGCAGCTCCATTTGAAGCATTATATGGATGGAAATGTCGTTCTCCTATTTGTTGGGCCGAGGTTGGGGATAGTCAACTTACAGGTCCTGAACTTGTACTTGAAACTTCTAAGAAAATCGTTCAAATTAGAAACTGTATGGCAGCAGCTCATGATCGTCAAAAGAGCTATGCCGATAAGCGTCGTAAACCGTTAGAATTTCAAGTAGGAGATATGGTCTTGTTAAAAGTCTCACCTTGGAAGGGTGTCATTCGTTTTGGGAAACGGGGCAAGCTGAATCCTCGTTATGTTGGACCATTCAAGATAGTGAAGATAATTGTTCCAGTAGCGTATCAACTGGACCTAGCTGAAGGACTTAGTGGTGTGCACAGCGTCTTTCACGTCTCAAACTTGAAGAAATGTCTGGCAGACGAGTCACTCGCGGTTCCTCTTGAGGAACTACTCATTGATGAACAGCTATGTTTCATCGAAGAACCAGTCGAAATCATGGATAGGGAGGTCAAAACGTTAAAACACAGTAAAATCCCTATTGTCAGAATTCGTTGGAAATCGAAACGCGAACCGGAATCCACGTGTGAGCGTGAGGATCAGATGATGCGCAAATATCCTAATCTATTCAAGCACTCCGCGTCAAATTCCTAAGGTACTATTTAATTTTCGGGACGAAAATTCTTTCAACTAGGGGATGATGTGACATCCGGGAATTTTTTTTTGTTTAATTTTCCGGACGAAAATTCTTTCAACTAAGGGATGATGTGACATCCGGAAAATTTTTTTATTTAATTTTTGGGACGAAAATTCTTTCAACTAGGGGATGATGTGACAATCCGACTTTTCAAGATTTAATCCGTTAGCAATCCAGTTAAATATTCCGTTAAACTCTAACCAAGTTAACTCAATTTCAAACTTCAGGGACTGTTTCTGTTGTTATTTAAACTAGAACTATAAGGACTAGTTGTGACATTAGCCCAAACTCTATTTTTGTTGACTCTAGAAGTCAAAATTCAAGTTTTGGATTCCTGTTGACTTTTAAAAAGTCAAAATTGCTACCCTTGATTCAAAATTCGAATCCCACTATCAGTTCTTGTTTGATATTGTAACTGAAAAACGTCCATGCCTTTAACAACAATCATCACGACTATTAACAGCCCCATCAATCGCGAATTAAGCTAATTAATGGCTAATGAAACCAATTCGGTCGAAACCGTCGACCCCTTCATCAAAATAGATAAATTCGCATATGATTTTTACAATTCGAGCTATCTCACACCTTAATCGCATACCTCTGGAACCTTTGCACATCTCAATTCGTCCGGAATCATAACAGAAGTCGCCGGAGATCAAACCCGTACAAGTCGGAACTGTTTTACTCGATCTCCATCAATTCGAATCGCATTCTGGTAATTTCTTATATCATTACTTTTGTTTTGGTGTCTAGATCGTAAGCCCTATCTTTATTATGGTTTGCAACATCGAATTAGACATGAACCCAATTCTAAGGTTCATGTAACTGTGGTTTAATCGAACCCCGATCCAAACCCCATTTCAATCCAATTAAATTATACTTGTAGTTTAACAATTCTCTGTTTAATGAAACCCTATGCCAATTCAGTCTATTAACATCGAATTGAACTAAATCCGTGATCTAGGGTTTATCTATAATCGGTTTTGGGGGTTTTGATCTTAATCATTGTCTCAATCTAATTAAACCATAGGGTTCGATTCGGAATTCACTGTTTAGTAATAGCCCCATGATTCCATCGAGTTCTAATATCTAATTTGGTCGATTTGATCCTTAGTTCATGACTAGGGTTTCGATTTCTTAAGCTTCAATTTATCGACCCGAATCCAATTAAATTTGCAATTAACTTTCACCATAGATTCGTTTATTCTCGATTTGCAAAGCCCCTGTGATAATTTGTTTGATCGCGACCGGATTCGAGGGTTTTGGGATTGGTTTCGATCGTGTGCCAATATGGGAAGAGAATTCACTGAAATTAATGATTAAAAGTATTTCTGATTGAGTTTTGTTGCGATTGCCCTAGCGGGTGGTCTGGTTAATGCTGTGTGCATATGTGGGAGAGACCCAGGTTCGAGTCCGGGCTCCCACATTTTATTTTTGAGGCACTTTTGATTATATTTAATTATTAAAAATCAAACACTATATTATTATAATATTATATTAATGTGTTTTAGCCCGGGAAACCACACGTATGCTCGGGTTTGAATTTATAACCTATTTTCATCATTATTTCCACTTTTAAAAAATAGTGTAATTATATTATTTTCAGGCCATAACCTCTTAAAAAAATAATATATTTATATTATTTTCAACCCGTGATTAATATTATAAAATAATATATAAGTTATATTATTTCGGCTCGTTTAAATTCCTCGTGTGACGTTTTAAAACTATAAATAATACAAATTGTTATATTATTTACCTACGTTTATATTCCCAATTAAGAATAGTATATTTATTATTTTTTCACGCAAATGATTATTTTGATAATCCTGCGAACCTAAAAAAATATATTAAATTATATTATTTTCCTAATTTTTGTAAACTACTCGGACGTACGAATTTATTTATTTGTTTAATTATTATTCGTTATTAACATACGACACATAAAGCTTCGATCGTAATTTTTTGTATTAAGAATCTTTATTTCCGTAGACACGTTCGTCTACTCTTAAATCCTTAGAATGCGTTAAGACGTTCTAACCTTCCGTGTCGTCGTCACAAATCCCAATGTGTCCATAATTGTTATGTTTATATTCTAGGGCATACGTGATCCGTTTAAAGCTAACACTTGTGGTTTCAATCTCATACTTGTGTGATACTACCTACTACGCAACGCATGTGAGTTTTCACGGCCCCTTTTACTGTTTTATCTTGGGGGAGAAAACATGTCGCAAACTATTTTTGGAATATTGTATTCATATGTTATCAATGTCAAAGCTGAGCGTAACACGCTATCACTGAAGTCCTAAACACACATCGTGCCGTTAATATGTATCTTAGCGAGGTAATGTTTAGTAGTACTACTAGGTGTTACAAATCCCACCCGCGTTAGTCGCGCTAACTCGATTGGAGATCGAACGAGTGAAATGTCAGCCTACTCACATCGCCGGGGTTGATAGACCTGGCAAGAGGCAAATAAACAAACAGTCAGCTTCGGTTGCGAGTGCTTAAGTTAAACATGAACATAGGTTAGCTACATATAGATACATAATGAATGATCAATAATCTGGTAAACGTTTATTTATATACTGAAACCTGTGAACTCACCAACCTCGTGTTGACATCTTTTCTTGCATGTTTTCTCAGGTCGCTAAGATAAGGCACAGGTGCACATATAGGACATGCATGGGATTCTCCTTTTTGATTAATGTCTTATTAAATTATTTGGACTATGTTTGGTTTGGACTTTTGGAATTTTTAGGCGCGTGCGTTTTGCGCATTTACTTTCTTTACGCTTCCGCAATAAAACTCTGATTAATATGATATTTTCTTTTGAGTCCCATGTTGAGTCGTTCGATGTAACTAATGATTGAGATCCTGGTTTGTCACTTCTCAAAACGGTAAAACTCCGTTAGTTGAAATTGGAGGTGTGACAAGTTGCGTCCTTAGATACATCAGTAATGCGAAAGGTATCGCAAATACGAACGAAGCGAGACATATGTCCTGGTGCATCCTCAAGTCCATTAAACTGAGTAGAGTGTATGATGGTGGTTATGACATGTGAAGGGATTTGCCAATGTTGGCATTAGGCACAACTAGGCAGGAGATCGAAGATCTAGCCCCAGTAACTCCATCGCTGGCTCTCTGGTGAACAGTACATCTAGGAGGTGGATTAGCGTCACCCATATCAGCAATAGGGATCGGAATGCGTACCTTAGTATCGACAAGATCACTCAAACGTTCACGGAACTTACGGTTGCGCCCGCTCAGGCTCTGAATAAGCAGTGAAATTGGGTGATCCTTGTGATCGAGTGTGTTGCATAAACTGGAATAGAAACAAAGGAAAAACATAATGAACTAAGAACAAAGAAAGACTCTAACTAAGATGCACACAAGTAGCAAGTAAGAAAGAGAAAGAAAATAAGATCTAAAAGAAAGAAATAAACTACTGAATTAACTAAACACAAAAGAGAAAATAAAACAAATAACCAATCAAGAACTAATCAAAGCTAATTCTTTGGACTATGTTTGGTTTGGACTTTTGGACTTTTTGGGCGCGTGTGTTTTGCGCATTTACTTTCTTTACGCTTCCGCATTAAAACTCTGATTAATATGATATTTTCTTTTGAGTCCCATGTAAAGTCGTTCGATGTAACTAATGACTGAGATCCTGGTTTGTCACTTCCCAAAACGGTAAAACTCCGTTAGTTGAAATTGGGGGTGTGATAGATTTATAAGAGCCATTGGTTATAGAGAACTAGGATTGTATACTAGACTATAACCTCACACATTAGTTACATGTCATAAACCTTGGATGTTTGGCACTTATATATTATATTACAGGATCATGTCGTCAACTCCACCACCATCACCTAAGACACCTACCGTATCGTCAACGGAGCCTAAAAGGCGTCAGACTAGTTCTAGTGACAACTCGGTGGAACAGGGTGAACCAAGTAATGCACGAGCAAGGAACACGACACTTAATTTGTCACACCCCCAAATTTCAACTAACGGAGTTTTACCGTTTGGGAAGTGACGAACCAGGATCTCAGACATTAGTTACTTTGAACGACTCTACATGGGACTCAAATGAAAATATCATATCAATCAGAGTTTCAATGCAGAAGCGTAAAGCAAAGTAAATGCGCAAAACACACGCGCCCAAACCAAAAGTCCAAACGTCCAACCAAACCAAGTACAATACAAAATAATCCAAAAAACATAAATACGCAACAATCAAAATAGATGAATCCCATGCATGCCCTAATGTGCACCTGTGCCTTTTCTTAACGACCTGAGAAAACATGTAAGAAAATATGTCAACACGAGGTTGGTGAGTTCACAGGTTTCAATATATAAATAAGCGTTTACCAGATTTATGATCATTCAATATGTATCTATAGGTAGCTAACATATGTTCATGTTTAACTCAAGCGCTCGCAACCGAAGCTGACTGTTTGTTTATTTGCCTCCTGCCAAGTTTATCAACACTAGCGATGTGAGTAGGCTAACATTTCACCCGTTCGATCTCCAATCGAGTTAGCGCGACTAACGCGGGTGGGATTTGTCAAACCCAGTAGTACTACTAAATATTACCTCGCTAAGATCCATATTAACGGTCCGATATAAGACGAGGACTTTTTGTGATAGCGTGTTACGCTTAGCTTTAACATCGATAACATACGAATTACAAAATCTCAAAATAGTTTAATCATGTTTTCTCTCCCAGGCTAAAACAGTAAAAAGGTGTCGTGAAAACTCACATGTGTTGCGTTGTAGGTAGTATCACACAAAGGATAAGTTGGAACCACGAGTGTAAGTCTCAAAAGACTTACGAATGCCCTAAAATTATAAACACATAAATTAGGGATAATAATGGGAATTGTGACGACGACACGGAAAATTAGAATGTCCTAATGCATTCTAAGGATTTAGGCATAAACGAACGTGTCGACGGAGCTTTTTATATATATAAATATATACATATCTTATTATAACGATTTTAGGGAATTTGCGTCACGCGCCGAAAGTTGATAACGGATAATAATTAAATAATTATTTTCATGTGTTTGAGTTGTTTACAAAGGTTAGGGAAATTATATAATTTATATATTATTTTATTAATACTGGTCACGGGTTGAAAATAATATAATTATATTATTTTATACGAGATTACGGTTTGAAAACTACATAAATACATTATTTTTTAAAAGTGGAAGAAATAATAAAATTTGTTACAAAATTCAAACCCGAGCCCACGGGTTGTTTCCCGGGCTAAAACACGTTTATATAATATTATAATAATATAGGGTTTGATTCTTATTAATTAAAGATTATCAGAAAATGTTCAAAAATTAATTGTGGGAGCCCGGTCTCGAACCCGGGTCTCTCCCACACACGCACAAGTCTCTAACCAGTCCCGCCCGCTAGGGTATCGCGTTAGATACCCGGATTGAATTGGTTTTATGATTCCCCAAATACACTCGCGATCGAAACTGTCCCAATACTCACGATTTCGACTTCGATTAAACATAGGAATATAGGGGTTTTGTTCATTGATCTACTGCGAGTCTGTGAGTGAAGTTAATTGCAAAATGGTTAAGTTTAAGATCGTTAAATTTAGGAAAAAAGGCTGAAACCCTAGATATGAATGCCAATTCGATTAGATCGATTCTGATGTTAGAAACTGCTGGATTCATGGGGTTTTTGATAAAAAGATGGTTGCGAATCCAACCATGAGGTTTAATTTGATCGAGATAGCCGTTAAGATCAAAACCCCCAAATTGATTCAAGAACAAACCCTAATTACTGGATCAAGATTAAATCGATGATAGAAGCCAGAGATTTCATAGGGCTTTCGATCTACAGAAGATTACGATTCTAACGGTATAATTTAATTGGATTTAAACATGGTTTATAGTTGAATTCGATAAATTGGTTTCATATGAATCCTAGATTACGGTTCACAACAATTTCTATAATAAAACGTTGAATTGACAGAGGGTTTTCAAAGAGGATGATATTGCGAATCAAACTGTATAGTTTAATTGAATTATGTCTGAGTCTAGACTAGGGTTCGATTAAACCGGTTTGTGATGAACCCTAGAGTCGTGATCTTGAACGAATTGGTAATGTAAGCCCTGATAATGATAGGGCTTTCATTCAGAGGGTAAAAACGAAGCTAAGGGTGCGATTAGTTACCAGAAACGTTGATGAATTTGTGGTGATCGACTAGAACGGACTCCAACTGCGGAAAGCTTGATCTCCGGCGCCTGTATCTACTCCTCCGGTAGAATTGAAGCGTGCAGAAGCAGCAGGGGGATTCGTCTAGTGTGTGCAGATGATTAGTTCGTGAATTGGTATGCGAATTAACATGAATTTTGTGAGTAAGAGGACGAACTCGACGGTTATGGTTTAATCATCCATTATTGAGTTTAATTCTACCACTAATGATAATTAAGGCTGTAATGTCGATCGTTAAAGACACCATCATGCAATTCAGTTACAAATTCGAACCGAAAAATAGTTATGGAGCTTGAATTGAGTCGTAGGTCGCGAATTTGACTTTCAAAAGTCAACTAAACTGACTTTGATTAAATTAAAGATTTAGTCCCTGAGGTTTCTGGTTTGAGATTTAGAATCATGGCAGGAATAACCCTTGTGGTTTGAATTGTGGATAGAACTTGGTTAGTTTGACTAGCACAAGTCAACAGTAGTATAATTTTGAATTTGAAAAGTCAACAGAATGGTTTAAGGCTATTACACAACTAGTCCTTGGAGTTTTAATTTGGATTGTTGACAGGATTAGTCCTTGAACTTATAGGTAGGGTTAACTAGGTTAGGATTTAACCGGGTTATGTTAACGGGGTTGCTAACAGAACTAACTGAAAAGTCCGGATTATCACATAATTGGAGTGCATATCCGAAAATGATCCAAAGGTGGATCGAGATGGGAAATGTTCCAACGCCCTACTTTGGTTCCACTTCCTCATCCACTACTTTACCTAGCTTGCCATGCACCATGGAACAAGCTTTTGTAGCATTTGTGTTTATCATAACTAAGGAGTTAAAGGAGATGAAGGATTCCACTGACTAGATAGCGGGCATTCTAGAGAGAGAGCCACAAGTGGAAGACAACAAGGTAGGAATTGAGTTTTTTACTGTTGAGCTAGCAGTGACGGACCAAGTCCGTAACCATTTGGTGGATCGGGTAACACATTTGGAGACGAGGGTGGACACCTCGGACCAGGATGTAGGAGGGATTCTGGAGTGGGTGACTTATCTGGAAGCCCAACTTCAAGTAGCAGACCATGCTGCTGAAGGACATCGGGAGAGAGTGACTCGCTTATGATCATAATGTGGTCACCGGTAAGTTTCTCTTAAATAATTACTTTGCTTCTGTCCTTTTTGACACTGGTGCTGATAGGAGTTTTATATCTAAGAAACTTAGTGATATGATAAAAGGAACTCCAACTCTGTTAGAAGCTTAGTATGTAATAGAGATAGCTGATGGTCAAATAATTAAAGCAACCCACATTCTTAAAGGTTGTAAGCTTGAATTAGCTAGACATATACTTGATATCGACCTTGTTCCGGTCACGCTTGGTAGTATTGATGTAATTGTCGGCATGGATTGGTTATCTAAAAACCAAGCTGAAATCATCTGTCATGAGAAAATTGTTCGCATTCCTCTCCCGAGTGGAGAAACCCTTTCCGTTCAGGGCGAAAAGGTTGGTGCAGTCATGGGCATCATATCCTTTATGAAAGCACATAAATGCCTTCGAAAAGGGCATACTGCTATTTTTTCTCTCGTTGCTAAGCAGCCATCAGAAGAAAAGAAGATTGATGATATTCCCATCGTTCGTGAATTTCTGGAAGTACTTCCCAAGGATTTTCCTTGTCTGCCACCACACCGTCAAGTTGAATTTCAAATCGATCTAGCACCCGGAGCGGCACCGATCGCTCGGGCACCTTATAGACTAGCACCTAGTGAATTACAAGAGTTGTCCACTCAGTTACAGGAATTGTTGGATAAAGGTTTCATCCGACCTAGCTCATCGCCATGGGGAGCACCGGTCCTGTTTGTCAAGAAGAAGGATGGGACTTTCCGTATGTGCATCGACTACCGTGAACTGAATAAAGTGACAATCAAGAACCGTTATCCTTTGCCTCGTAAAAACAATCTCTTTGATCAACTCCAAGGATCAAGTTTCTATTCCAAGATAGATCTTAGGTCCGGTTACCATCAATTGAGAGTCCGAGATGGAGATATCTCTGAGACTTCTTTTAGGACAATGTACGGCCACTACGATTTTATGGTCATGCCTTTCAGATTAAACAACGCACCTGTGGTATTCATGGACATCATGAACCGTGTGTGTAAACCATACCTTGATCAGTTTGTCATCGTTTTCATCGACGCCATTCTCATTTATTCCAAGAACAAGGAGGAACATGAGGAACATCTACGCTTAATTCTGGAATTACTTAAGCAGGAGCATCTATATGCTAAGTTTTCTAAGTGTGAATTCTGGATTCGAGAAGTTCAATTCTTAGGACATGTGGTTAACGAGAAAGGAATACATGTCAATCCATCAAAGATAGAAGCCATCAAGAATTGGGCAGCACCGACGACTCCGACTGAGGTGCGACAATTTCTGGGATTGGCTGGATATTACCGTCGATTCATCGAGGGATTCTCTAAGATTGCACAACCTCTCACTGCCTTAACTCAAAAGGGTAAAGCCTATAACTGGGGCGATAGCCAAGAGTCAACATTCCAACATCTTAAGCAGAAACTTCGCAGTGCACATATTCTAGCTCTTCCGAAGGGAACGGATGATTTTGTGGTGTATTGCGATGCATCCATTCAGGGTCTGGGTTGTGAATTAATGCAAAGAGAAAAGGTGATCGCATATGCTTCGCGTCAACTAAAGATTCACGAGAAAAACTACACCACTCATGATCTAGAGTTGGGAGCTGTAGTTTTCACACTTAAGATATGGAGACACTACTTGTACGGTACCAAGTGCACTATCTACACCGATCACAAGAGTCTTCAGCACATCTTCGAGCAGAAAGAGCTGAACATGAGGCGGCGTCGTTGGGTCGAACTCTTGAATGATTATGAATGTGCGATCCGGTATCATCCGGGTAAGGCTAACGTTGTAGCTGATGCCCTAAGTAGAAAGGAAACCAAGCCCAAACGAGTTCGAGCACTACAGCTTACTATTCACCCTGGATTACCTGAAAAAATCTGTAATGCTCAACTTGAAGCTCTGAAAGAGGAAAACCTACCGCTGGAAGGTACACGCGGTATGGAAGCACAACTCGAGGTCAAATCGGACGGTATTCGCTACTTCGCTGAGCGAATATGGGTTCCAATATTCAGAAATTTAAGGGAACTGGTCATGGATGAAGCTCATAAATCTCGTTACTATATTCATTCAGGTTCTGACAAGATGTATCATGACATAAAGGTGTTGTATTGGTGGCCAAAGATGAAGGCCGATACAGCCACCTATGTGAGCAAGTGCCTGACTTGCGCAAAGGTCAAAGTTGAATATCAAAAGCCTTCTGGTCTTCTCCAACAACCAGAGATTCCCATGTGGAAATGGAAGCAGATATCCATGGACTTTATCACGAAATTGCCACGAACTCCTACCGGATGTGATACCATTTGGGTAATAGTCGATCTTTTAACAAAGTCCGCTCACTTCTTAGCAATCAAGGAAACTGACAAAATGGATAAGCTTACTCGTATTTACTTAAAAGAAGTAGTCTCTCGGCACGGGGTGCCAATCTGTATCATTTCAGATCTTGATGCACGATTCACCTCTCGTTTCTGGCAATCGTTACATAAAGCTTTAGGCACGCGTCTAGATATGAGCATAGCATACCATCCTCAAACTGATGGCCAGACGGAGCGTACAATTCAAACTCTGGAGGACATGCTACGAGCTTGTGTGATTGATTTCGGTAACACTTGGGAATCTCACCTATCGTTGGTGGAGTTCTCCTACAACAACAGTTATCACACTAGCATCAAGGCAGCTCCATTTGAAGCATTATATGGATGGAAATGTCGTTCTCCTATTTGTTGGGCCGAGGTTGGGGATAGTCAACTTACAGGTCCTGAACTTGTACTTGAAACTTCTGAGAAAATCGTTCAAATTAGAAACTATATGGCAGCAGCTCATGATCGTCAAAAGAGCTATGCCGATAAGCGTCGTAAACCGTTAGAATTTCAAGTAGGAGATATGGTCTTGTTAAAAGTCTCACCTTGGAAGAGTGTCATTCGTTTTGGGAAACGGGGCAAGCTGAATCCTCGTTATGTTGGACCATTCAAGATAGTGAAGAGAATTGTTCCAGTAGCGTATCAACTGGACCTAGCTGAAGGACTTAGTGGTGTGCACAACGTCTTTCACGTCTCAAACTTGAAGAAATGTCTGGCAGACGAGTCACTCGCGGTTCCTCTTGAGGAACTACTCATTGATGAACAACTACGTTTCATCAAAGAACCAGTCGAAATCATGGATAGGGAGGTCAAAACGTTAAAACACAGTAAAATCCCTATTGTCAGAGTTCGTAGGAACTCGAAACGCGGACTGAAATTCACGTGGGAGCGCGAGGATCAGATGATGCGCAAATATCCTAATCTGTTCAAGCACTCCGCATTAAATTATTAAGGTACTATTTAATTTTCGGAACAAAAATTCTTTCAACTAGGGGATGATGTGACATCCGGAAAATTTTTTTTATTTAATTTTTCGGACGAAAAATCTTTCAACTAGGGGATGATGTGACATCCGGAAAATTTTTTTTATTTAATTTTCAGGACGAAAATTCTTTAAACTAGGGGATGATGTGACAATCCGACTTTTCAAGATTTAATCCTTTAGCAATCCAGTTAAATATTTCGTTAAATCCTAACCAAGTTAACTCAATTTCAAACTTCATGGACTGTTTCTGTCATTATTTAAAATAGAACTATAAGGACTAGTTGTGACATTAGCCCAACTCTATTTTTGTTGACTCTAGAAGTCAAAATTCAAGTTTTGGATTCCTGTTGACTTTTATAAAGTCAAAATCGCTACCCTTGATTCAAAATTCGAATCCCACTATCAGTTCTCGTTTGATATTGTAACTGAAAAACGTCCATGCCTTTAACAACAATCATCACGACCATTAACAGCCCCATCAATCGTGAATTAAGCAAATTAATGGCTAATGAAACCAATTCGGTCG
Organism: Smallanthus sonchifolius; assembly: GCA_023525975.1. Classification (NCBI taxonomy): domain Eukaryota; kingdom Viridiplantae; phylum Streptophyta; class Magnoliopsida; order Asterales; family Asteraceae; genus Smallanthus; species Smallanthus sonchifolius. The sequence goes on along the minus strand of CM042019.1, from coordinate 41,072,474 downwards.
AAACCGTCGACCCCTTCATCAAAATAGGTAAATTCGCGTATGATTTTTACAATTCGAGCTATCTCACACCTTAATCGCATACCTCTGGAACTTTTGCACGTCTCAATTCGACCGGAATCATAACAGAAGTCGTCGGAGATCAAACCTGTACAAGTCGGAACTGCTTTACTCGATCAACATCAATTCGAATCGCATTCTGGTAATTTATTACATCATTACTTTCGTTTTGGTGTCTAGATCGTAAGCCCTATCTTTATTATGGCTTGCAGCATCGAATTAGACATGAACCCAATTCTAGGGTTCATGCAACTGTGGTTTAATCGAATCCCGATCCAAACCCCATTTCAATCCAATTAAATTATACTAGTAGTTTCTCAATTCTCTGTTTAATGAAAACCCTATACCAATTCAGTCTATTAACATCGAATTGAACTAAATCCGTAATCTAGGGTTTATCTATAATCGGTTTTAGGGGTTTTGATCTTAATCATTGTCTCAATCTAATTAAACCATAGGGTTCGATTCGGAATTCACTGTTTAGTAATAGCTCCATGATTCCATCGAGTTCTAATATCTAATTTGGTCGATTTGATCCTTAGTTCATGACTATGGTTTCGATTTCTAAAGATTCAATTTATCGACCCGAATCCAATTAATTTTGCAATTAACTTTCACCATAGATTCGTTTATTCTCGATTTGCAAAACCCCTGTGATAATTTGTTTGATCACGACCGGATTCGATTTGCAAAGTTCCTCGTTGGATTCAGGGTCAGAGACGGGATCAGAGTGTGAATGTGACGACATGTTTGTGACTACAATATCCACATGACATGATGACTGGTTATGCAATGCTTATGCAATGAAAACGTTTTAATGAGTCATTCAAATTATAGACTAGGTTCCGTTTTAGACACCTAGTTCGCTATAATCAATGGCTCTGATACCAAGATCTGTCACACCCCGCCAAGGCGGAAACGCGAGGCACGACGTTCACTTGTTTTCAAAGCATATGATTATCGCAAACACATACACGTAATTGGATACATAATCGAGTCTAAAATATTTACATCATAAAATATTAACTTGAGTTTACAAAAGTTTAAGATTTCGCAAATATGACTCAAGACCATGAGTTATACAAGAGAAATCCTCCCAAAAGCCGTATCCACGTGCATGCATGTATCCTACATTGCTAACCTGATGGCCACGTTCAATTTCCTGAAAACATACTTAAAACTGTCAACACGAGGTTGGTGAGTTCACAAGTTATTATAAAGAGTTATCATAAACCCAATGTTTAAATCTGATCATTTTTCGATCAAAACTCCTTGTTAAACCTGATCACTTTAACCTGATCAGAACTCTTTTGTTTAAAACCTGATCACTTTAGCCTGATTAGAACTCTTTTGTGTAAAACCTGATCACTTTAACCTGATCAGAACTCTTTTCTTTTAAAACCTGATCACTTTAACCTGATCAGAACTCTTTTGTGTAAAACCTGAATAACAGCAGACTTGCCTATCCGTATCCTAATTACACAAGGATAACATACACGTTAAGACTACCCGTCTTAAACGCAAGTTGTTCACCGACTTAGCAGATCTGATTACTTTTGTTTATAAATATCTTTTTAGTTTTTCCAACCTTTGTTTTGTTATAAAAATAGTTCTGAGTTACTGCCCTATGGGGCTGATGAACAGGTATCGAAACTTTCTTAGTTTCGATTAAACAGAACAGATGTCAAAACTTCCTAGTTTCGACTGAGCAAAACAGGTATCGAAACTACCTAGTTTCGATTGGCAAGAATAGTATCGAAACTACCTAGTTTCGATTGGGCAATCGGTATCGAAACTACTTAGTTTCGATTGTAAATAGGTATCGAAACTCCTAGTTTCGATTGAGTAAATAAGTATCGAAACTCCTAGTTTCGATTGAACAGCTGGTATCGAAACTCCTAGTTTCGATTGACAGGTATCGAAACTCGAATAACAGGTTTCGAAACTATAGTTTCGATTACTGCACTTTGATTGACAGTATTCGTCCTGTATATTTTTATGTTCAAATATTGAATTTGACACACTTTTATTATTATCTTACTTTCGTTTGAACGATTTACATGTTCAGCTACGGTTTAAAAGAATAATGAAATGGATAATATTGAGTTTTTACCTCAAACAGGGAATGGATTCTGAGAGAAACAGAGAAGATAGTCTTGAATTCTTTTGTTAAGCTCTCTTCAAGAACACTTGAAATTCTCCTTATGACACCGAATTATGGTGGATTTCGCTTTGAAACTGAACTTCGACTTGAAGGAGAATTGGGAATTTGCCGTAAGAAAGTGAGAAAACTTAAAAGAGATTGTGAGATTTCAACTGAGGAGGTATGGTTTTTAATCTAAGATTGAGTGAAATACCAAGTGGGAGAATGGCTCCCCTGACTCTCGGCCGAGAAAGTCAAGGAAGTGGTTTGGGGTTAATGATAACCATATTTTAAGTATTAATTTATTAATGGTATTAGTATCAATTAGAGTTCCAAATGACAATTTAATTCGGTTTCGATTCTTCATGGTATTAAAATTTTTAACCATTTTATGGCTCGTTGAAGAAATTATTAAAATCTTGGTTCAACGTAAATTTTTGTGTAATATATATATATATTTTTTTTCTGGTTATCTTATTTAACCATTAACGTTCGTATTAAGTCGGGTTATACTGCTTACTTTTTCTAGTAATTCTTTAAGATTTACTAGACTTGGAATAAACTCCTTTGCTAGACTTCTTGACTTTACTTAGTCAAAATAAAATATCAGGAAATAATAATTATGAACGTGCGTTTATGAAATGTGGATATTGACCTGAAATGCTGGGTGTCACATTCTCCCCGTGTTACAGAGAATTTCGTCCCGAAATTCAGTTCTTGTCACTCTGACTTGGAGTTTTTGTAAACAAGGACGGGTACTTGGATTTCATTTTATCTTCCCGCTCCCATGTATACTCAGGGCCGCACTTTGAATTCCAACGTACCTTGACCAGCTTAACACGGCTGCGCCTTGTTCTCTGAACCTTCCAATCTGTGACTTCCATAGGTTCCTCAATGAAGTGCAACTTGTCGTCTATGTGAATCTCATCAGGCGGTATAACTAATGTGTCGTCTGATAAGCATTTCTTGAGATTTGACACATGAAACGTATCATGTATATTGCTTAGTTCTTGTGGCAACTTGAGCTTGTAAGCTACAGGGCCAACCCTAGCCAAAATTTCAAACGGTCTAACGTACCTAGGGTTAAGCTTGCCACGGTTGCCAAATCTTGCAAATCCTTTCCAAGGTGAGACCTTTAACATGACTTTGTCTCCCACTTGGAATTCTAAAGGTCTTCGTCCGTTATCCGCGTAACTCTTTTGTCTGTCACGGGCGGCTTTCAGACGATCCTTGATTTTGAAAATCTTGTCCGTGGTCTCTTGAATAACTTCAGGACCGGCTAAATGCTTGTCACCAACTTCTGCCCAACATAGTGGTGAACGACATTTTCGACCATACAAAGCCTCAAACGGAGCGGCTTTGATGCTGGTGTGGTAACTATTATTGTATGAAAACTCAGCTAGCGGTAAATGAGTATCCCAATTTCCACCGAAGTCAATTGCACACGCACGGAGCATATCTTCTAAGGTTTGAATGGTCCTTTCACTTTGACCATCTGTTTGTGGGTGATATGCCTTGCTCATATTAAGACGTGTGCCCATAGCTTCTTGTAATGATTTCCAGATTCTAGACACGAATCTGCTGTCTCTATCAGAGATAATAGAAATTGGCACTCCATGCCTAGCCACAATTTCCTTGATATAAAGCCTTGCAAGTTTCTCGGTTTTATCTGTCTCTTTCATGGGTAGAAAATGAGCTGATTTCGTCAAACGATCGACAATTACCCATATAGTGTCATACCCGCTCGACGTCTTGGGTAACTTTGTGATGAAATCCATTGAAATTTGTTCCCTTTTCCATTGAGGTATCTCGGGTTGTTGTAACAATCCCGACGGTTTCTGATGTTCTGCCTTTACTTTTAAACATGTCAGGCATTTACCGACATAAATAGCAATTTCTCCTTTCATGTTTGGCCACCAGTAGAGTTCTTTCAGATCCTTATACATTTTATCCGAACCTGGGTGAATGGAGTACATGGACTTGTGGGCTTCGTCCATAACCAACTCCCGTATGTTACCAAAACATGGCACCCAAATTCTATTCATGAAGTATAAAGTATCATCTGATTTTGGTTCTAACTGCTTTATCATTCCTCGTAAAGCTTCACTCTGAATGTTTTCTTCCTTAATTGCTTCTTGTTGTGCCATCCTGATTTGAGTCGTGAGACTCGTATAAATTGTCAATTCTAGGGCACGAACACGGAGTGTTTTAACTCGTTCTTTACGACTCAAGGCATCTGCTACGACGTTGGCCTTACCAGGGTGATACTTGATATCACAGTCGTAATCATTCAGTAGTTCTACCCAACGCCGTTGCCTCATGTTGAGATCTTTCTGATTAAAGATGTGCTGGAGACTCTTGTGATCTGTAAAAATAGTACATTTTGTACCGTATAAGTAATGTCTCCAAATCTTGAGTGCAAATACGACAGCACCCAATTCCAGATCATGAGTCGTATAATTTTTCTCTTGTACTTTTAGCTGTTTGGATGCATACGCTATGACTTTTTCTCTCTGCATCAATACACATCCCAGGCCTTGATGTGATGCGTCGCAGTACACGATGAAATTGTCAGTTCCTTCGGGAAGGGATAGGATTGGTGCACTGTAAAGTTTTTGCTTCAGTAATTGAAAAGCTGATTCTTGTTTATCAGTCCAATCAAACTTTTTGTCCTTCTGAGTTAACGTGGTCAAAGGCAAGGCTATCTTTGAAAAATTCTCGATAAATCGCCTGTAATATCCTGCCAAACCCAGAAATTGACGCACCTCAGTCGGAGTTCTTGGTGCTTCCCAGTTTTTGATAGCTTCAATCTTGGATGGATCCACATGGATACCATTCTTATTGATAACGTGTCCGAGAAAGTGAACCTCTCGGATCCAAAACTCACACTTAGAGAATTTAGCATAAAGCTTCTCATTCCTGAGTAGTTCCAAGATTAATTTCAAATGATGTTCATGTTCCTCCTTGGTTTGTGAATATATCAATATGTCATCGATAAACACAATCACGAATTTATCCAAGTACGGCTTGCACACACGGTTCATGAGATCCAAGAAGACGGCCGGTGCATTAGTCAAGCCAAATGGCATAACTAGGAACTCGTAGTGACCGTAACGAGTCCTAAAAGCCGTTTTTGGTATATCTTCTTCCTGAATTTTCAGTTGATGATACCCTGATCGTAGATCAATGTTAGAATAGAAACTGGAACCTTGAAGTTGATCAAACAAATCGTCTATTCGGGGAAGAGGATACCGGTTTTTGATTGTCAGCTTGTTTAATTCCCGATAATCAGTGCACATTCTAAAGGTTCCATCCTTTTTCTTTACAAATAGGATCGGAGCTCCCCATGGTGAGAAACTCGGTCTTATGAAACCTTTGTCAAGTAATTCTTGTAGTTGACTCGACAGTTCCTGCATCTCGGACGGGGCTAGACGATACGGCGATCGTGCAACTGGTGCGGCTCCTGGTACTAGGTCGATCCGGAACTCGACTTGTCTTGATGATGGTAATCCTGATAAGTCCTCGGGAAATATTTCCGAGTAATCTCTGACGATTGGTATGTCCTCAAGTCGACGTTCTTCGGGTTTCTTCTCGACAATGTGAGCCAGAAATGCACAATAACCCTTACGTAGATACTTATGAGCTTTCATGCAGTTTATCGTCTTCAACATCATTTTACACTTTTCGCCTTGAAATGAAAGAATTTCTCCGCTTGGTAGGGGAATACGTACAATCTTCTCGAAGCATACGATTTCGGAAAGATTCTTTGATAACCAATCCATGCCAATAACAATATCAAAACTCCCTAGTTTGACGAGTAGAAGGTCTATACTGAATGTATGGTTTGCTAAACATAAAGTACAACCCCTAATGATCTCTCCGGTTTCTATTAATTTCCCATTTGCTAATTCAATTGTATAACTTTGATCTAGTTTGCTGGCCTTAATACCGAGTAAGGATTTAAAATCATTCGACACAAAGCTCATATCCGCACCCGAATCAAAAAGTACAGAGGCATAGTGATTATTTATCGGGAACGTACCAGTGACGATGTTTGGGTCCTGGCGTGCGTCCCTTGCACCCATCACAAATGCCCTCCCTGGTGTCTGAGCGTTGTTCTGATTCTTCCACTTGGGACAATCCTTCTTGAAGTGCTTCAGGTCACCACATATGAAACATCCCGGTTTAATTTTCCCCATTCGGTTGTTAGTTCGACAAGCTTGTGTGGTATGACCAAACTTGTCACATTTTCCACACTAGATGCACACACCGGCATGATGGTTTCCACACTTCTTACATCTCGGTAGGCCCCTATCATACTCCTTTCTTTCCACTGTGTTGGCTGCAAAGGCCTTCACAGTTCCTTGTTTCTTAAACTCTTGTTTTCCAAATTTGTTACTTGAATTTCCCATCCATTTCCTTTTTTCCCCAGATCTACTTTCCTTGTTCTCCTTCCTCACGAACAATTCATTACGTACCGCATCATCCCTTAGCTTGAATGCTAATGTTGTAGCACTCTTGGCATCTATTGGATTAGATGATGTTACCATGCTACGAATTTGAGGCGCAAGGCCCCACAGATACCTCTCAATGTGCTTATGTTCTGGTGTAACCATATGCGGTACCAGAAGTGCCAATTCATTGAAGCGGTCGGTGTATCCTGCCACATCATCTCCTATCATCTGTAGGTTCCACATCTCAGTTTCAATCTTTTGCAATTCGTTCCGAGGACAGTATTCCTCAATCATCATGTTTTTCAAATCTTCCCAAGATAATTGGTACGCTGTCTCTCTCCTCAAAGTTTTCATTTGAGTATTCCACCAAGTTAAAGCTTTATCAGTGAGCGTACATGTAGAATACTTCACCATGCAGTCAGCTGTGCATTCACTTATATCAATCACCGACTCCATCTGTTCTATCCATCTCATTAGTCCTACTGCACCCTCGGTGCCATTAAAATTGCGGGGTTTGCAGGATAGGAAGGCCTTGTAGGTGCACTTCCTATTTGGAGCATCTGCAGGATCACAAGTCATAATGTCATTAATTCGGATCATGACTATGTGTTATGGCTTAATTATTTTTATTACCTCCGGAACCTCCTGCTGTACCGCTACCTCCTGCACCTCCTGCACCTCCTACGCCAGTACCACTGCCGTTTCCTCCGCCACTGTTTCGATTTGCTTCATACTGCTCTATGGCGGCGGCTACTCGCTGTGCTATGAGTTGTTCCATGTTTGGGGAAATCGTCTCGTTGTTGTCACCAGTAGTGTTACGGGGTGTCCCACGTTTAGGTGCCATGACGTTCTTTCTAACATATCAATTAAAAAGAAACAACATTATATAACAATAATGATGAATCATGACATAGGGATACAACAACATCAAACGTAAACAACCATTATCACAACATAAACCATTAGATACATAGTTAAAACATACATAGTACATTGTTCCCAAAAGACAAGGATACAAAAAGAGATGGGTTCACATGACCTCATCAGTACTAAAGTTTTAAACTACATAATGTACTATGGGCACAACCCGCCCATAATAGGTTTAAAAGAAGAAGTGGGAGTACAATCCAAACATCATGGCAAGTCCGCCATGACAAAGCTAGCTCTCGCCACAAATTCTGCAGCCAAAGTCCTTTCCTCCAGCGCCTCCACCACGTCTCAGACCGTGAGAGTGAACTGCCAGTCCATATCAGCTCTCAACTCGAGGTAATCAGTGGCAACCTGTATGTCTCGGGTGCTATCCTCCAGAGTCTGTACTCGAGATCCGAGCCTTTGACGTAGGCGCATGGCTGCATCCCCCTGTGCCCGAATATCATCTAGGAGATCATCAAGACGCTCTTCGTGCGTACGGACGCGTGCTACTAATGTAGGCACTGTGATCTCCATGGCTTCCCCAGTGTGGGGTAGGGGTGTTGGAGAGTTGGAAGACTCTCCGAGCTCAAAGGTAGATGGAATGCTCTCCATCTCCCTCCATCGTGCCAGAGCACGAGGCATCCAACGGATAGTTCCCACCGTAGGATGGTAACAGGGTCGTTTCCTAGATGGTTCCTCATCGGTCTCCAAGTCTTTCGGATTACGGGCTGCCAGGGTTCTTTTGCGTGGAAGTCGAACCTTCTTCCTAGCACTTTGCACCTTAACTGGTCCTCCGCTTTTCTTTTGGTAGACGATAGGCGGTTCTCCCAGGGCAACATTAGGTGGTGTCGAGCTGCGAACTTGTACTCGATTTTTGGGACGTGTGGCGGAAAGTTCCTCGTTGGATTCAGGGTCAGAGACGGGATCAGAGTGTGAATGTGACGACATGTTTGTGACTACAATATCCACATGACATGATGACTGGTTATGCAATGCTTATGCAATGAAAACGTTTTAGTGAGTAATTCAAATTATAGACTAGGTTCCGTTTTAGACACCTAGTTCGCTATAATCAATGGCTCTGATACCAAGATCTGTCACACCCCGCCAAGGCGGAAACGCGAGGCACGACGTTCACTTGTTTCCAAAGCATATGATTATCGCAAACACATACACGTAATTGGATACATAATCGAGTCTAAAATATTTACATCATAAAATATTAACTTGAGTTTACAAAAGTTTAAGATTTCGCAAATATGACTCAAGACCATGAGTTATACAAGAGAAATCCTCCCAAAAGCCGTATCCACGTGCATGCATGTATCCTACATTGCTAACCTGATGGCCACGTTCAATTTCCTGAAAACATACTTAAAACTGTCAACACGAGGTTGGTGAGTTCACAAGTTATTATAAAGAGTTATCATAAACCCAATGTTTAAATCTGATCATTTTCCGATCAAAACTCCTTGTTAAACCTGATCACTTTAACCTGATCAGAACTCTTTTTTTTTAAAACCTTATCACTTTAGCCTAATCAGAACTCTTTTGTGTAAAACCTGATCACTTTAACCTGATCAGAACTCTTTTCTTTTAAAACCTGATCACTTTAACCTGATCAGAACTCTTTTGTGTAAAACATGATCACTTTAGCCTGATCAGAACTTTTTTGTGTAAAACCTGATCAGAACTCTTTTCTTTTAAAACCTGATCACTTTAACCTGATCAGAACTCTTTTGTGTAAAACCTGATCACTTTAGCCTGATCAGAACTCTTTTGTTTAAATTACCAATGAATATGAATACTAATCCGATCTATTGACCCCATTTGTAAGCTTGCAAGGAATACAAAATAGTATGTAATGTACGAGACCGTAACCAAACCCCAACATTCTGTGCCTCCCCTCGCCTTTCTGCGAGTAAGACAATATACGGTCATTCGGCCATTTTGACCCCTGGTTAGCGCGACTAACCATGACCGGAGGCGTCACCCCAAATAGTACTATTCATATAATCCCGGGCTAAATCCATAGCTAATGGTTACTAATTTATTCAGAGGACTTTAAGCGCTTTACTTTTCCCTCAATACACACATATGGTCAGATCATTAGTTCAATTCATTTATACACAAAAGTCTTTTACAAGTATGTTTCCACCCCAAATCATTTCAAAACTTTAGAAAAAGGGGGATTAGTGAAACTCACCTCGACAGTATGAATGCTAGCAAATATTTGAATAACAGCAGACTTGCCTATCCGTATCCTAATTACACAAGGATAACATACACGTTAAGACTACCCGTCTTAAACGCAAGTTGTTCACCGACTTAGCAGATCTGATTACTTTTGTTTATAAATATCTTTTTAGTTTTTCCAACCTTTGTTTTGTTATAAAAATAGTTCTAAGTTACTGCCCTATGGGGCTGATGAACAGGTATCGAAACTTTCTTAGTTTCGATTAAACAGAACAAATGTCAAAACTTCCTAGTTTCGACTGAGCAAAACAGGTATCGAAACTACCTAGTTTCGATTGGCAAGAATAGTATCGAAACTACCTAGTTTCGATTGGGCAATCGGTATCGAAACTACTTAGTTTCGATTGTAAATAGGTATCGAAACTCCTAGTTTCGATTGAGTAAATAAGTATCAAAACTCCTAGTTTCGATTGACAGGTATCGAAACTCGAATAACAGGTATCGAAACTATAGTTTCGATTACTGCACTTTGATTGACAGTATTCGTCCTATATATTTTTATGTTCAAATATTGAACTTGACACACTTTTATTGTTATCTTACTTTCGTTTGAACGATTTGCATGTTCAGCTACGGTTTAAAAGAATAATGAAATGGATAATATTGAGTTTTTACCTCAAACAGGGAATGGATTCTGAGAGAAACAGAGAAGATAGTCTTGAATTCTTTTGTTAAGCTCTCTTCAAGAACACTTGAAATTCTCCTTATGACACCGAATTATGGTGGATTTCGCTTTGAAACTGAACTTCGACTTGAAGGAGAATTGGGAATTTGTCGTAAGAAAGTGAGAAAGCTTAAAAGAGATTGTGAGATTTTAACTGAGGAGGTATGGTTTTTAATCTGAGATTGAGTGAAATACCAAGTGGGAGAATGGCTCCCCTGACTCTCGGCCGAGAAAGTCAAGGAAGTGGTTTGGGGTTAATGATAACCATATTTTAAGTATTAATTTATTAATGGTATTAGTATCAATTAGAGTTCCAAATGGCAATTTAATTCGGTTTCGATTCTTCACGGTATTAAAATTTTTAACCATTTTATGGCTCGTTGAAGAAATTATTAAAATCTTGGTTCAACGTAAATTTTTGTGTAATATATATATATATATATTTTTTCTGGTTATCTTATTTAACCATTAACGTTCGTATTAAGTCGGGTTATACTGCTTACTTTTTCTAGTAATTCTTTAAGATTTACTAGACTTGGAATAAACTCCTTTGCTAGACTTCTTGACTTTACTTAGTCAAAATAAAATATCAGGAAATAATAATTATGAACGTGTGTTTATGAAATGTGGATATTGACCTAAAATGCTGGGTGTCACATAAGGAAACTTCCTCTCAGACAGTTCACACTCAGAATTCTAACACTGAAGACTAACCGATTATCTATCACCTTTCGGGTATCTAGATAAGAAGAACACTCAATCTAATAGGTTACTAATCAATGTTCCTGTGGTTGCTGACGTTTAGCAAACCACAAACAAATCACAAACACAAAGTAAGCAATCTAATACGCACCCATACATGAACGACATTCATAAAGACGCATATGGAACAACTAATTAACAACTAATCAGAATTAATCATGCATATTCATTAATAAATCAAGTTCAAATCTATTTCAATAGCATAATCCAACACAAGATCCAAAAACCGATAAAAATCTAAACTTTACTAAACAATCATTTTAAACCTAGGTAGTTTTAGAGTTTTAGCTAAGAATCATAATCAAAACCATAAAATCAGTAAGAAACATAGCAAACATGGTTTCAATCCAGTAATTAATCAAGCAAGAACGAATAATCGTAACCGAATGATTGATTCTAACCGGTTCGATCTCACTAGCTTCAAAACTCCAACCCAAAAGCTTTCTTCTTCACCAAAATCGCCCAAAATCTTCCTCTGACGGCTAGAAGTCGAACTCCCTGGAATAATGCCTATCTAATTGATTAAATCATCGATTTAGGGTTTTTTTCTCGGATTATAGGTCCATCGCATACCGCGAGACAAGCAGCACGGCCCTTTGAGTACCGCGAAGGCCAAAACAGTCGGGGCCCAAATCCGAGTATCTCGCGTACCGCGAAGTTTGTCCTCTTCCCCTTCACGTACCGCGAGGCTCTGAAATTCCAACTTTTTTTCTTTTTTCTCTTTGGCTTCTCTCTCGTGCTCGATATCTTCGTTATTTAGCTTCCTATTCCACACGAGTACCTGCAGACACAACATATACTAAGTACAAGCTAAAAACAAGTAAAAACGAATACAAACTAACTAAAACTGGTACAAAATACACCGATAAAAGGCATGTGTTTTGCAACACATCAACACATCAGCTTTATTTTCCACAAAATTATTAGACACACCAGATTTGGTTCCATGATTAATCCTTTGCTTAAACCCTGGAGGATAGCCTACAATTTCAAAACACCTCTCGACAGTGTGTCCCAACTTGTTACAGTGAGTACATTTTAAATTTGGATTTGGTTCTCTATTAAATTTTTTCTTGTTATCAAAAAACTGATTTGATTTTGATAAAAATCTAATAGGTTGAGATTGATTTATAAAAGAATTTGAATTTCTATGGGATTCCTCCCTATAAATAATAGAAAAAGCTTCTTTGACTGTAGGAAGAGGATCCCTTATTAGTAAATTGGTTCTAACCGGTTGATACATAGTGTCTAAACCCATAAGAAACTTCATTAGTTTAATAAGGCGGTTGAAATTATTGAATTTATCAGCAGCTTGACAGTTACAAGTAGGAAGTTGCAACATTTGATCAAGTTGCTTCCACATGAGATTGAGTTTATGATAATATTATGAAACAATACTACCATTTTATGTTAAGGAATTAATATTTTGATACATAATAAACATAACAGATCCAACAACTTTATCATATGTCTCTTTTAACTCATTCTAAACATCAGAAGCAAGACTATAATAGACTTGACCCATGTATAAATCATTTGACATAGAGTTTAGAATCCAAGTAATTACCATTGAATTACATCTATCCCATTGATTAGCTAGAACATTATTCTCAGTTCACCTAACACATGTACCATCAATACATCCAGTTTTATTTTTAACTTGTAGGGCTACTTTCATAGCATTAGACCAGATAGAATAATTTTCAGTTCCTTTTAGCTTTAGTTCACAATAGACAGATTACTAGAGCCACTAGCAATGTCAAGTAATAACCCAGGACAATCGATCAGAAACAACTCTCAAGAACTCAACAATACATTGCAGATTTCATCCTTGCGATGAAACCTTAGCATTAGGGAAAATACAGACGGAGAGAGCTTGTAAAGAGAAGCGGCTAAAAGAAAATATGAAAACCCTAATTTACCAAAGCTCCTCAAAACATATATAGGCTCCAGCAAAATAATGAAACCCTTTACCCGCTTGGCTGGATCTCCAAAAGCTTCCTTCCAGCCTAATAAGCCAATGACCTACATAACTTTAATCTTATGGATCTCTTAAATGCTTCCAGCCCAATAAGCCCAAATCTCAGCAAAATAAACTTTATTAGACACAAAAAGTAAATTTTGATTTGGCAGGAGAATTAACTATCTAATTTCAACACTTGACCTCTTCCTCGCTGATAAATTCAAGATAAGATATCATATTAGAAGATGTGTGTGGAAATTATGTCTTAAAGCATATTACACACTTTTGGATTATTATTAGATTTATGATCTCTCATTTCACAAAATGTTATGGTTACCCAGAACACAAAACGCTATTAGATTGGGATTGGTTCAAAATTGACCCATCATGAAAAAAAAAAATTACTATTCATTTACAAAGGTTTTTCAATTTAAAAGAGAAAAGAGACTAACAAATATATTTCAATTCAAATACTAAAAAAAGACAAAATGAGAACTTCAGATGCATATAATACAAACTATTAATGCATATGCTGACATAAATTGTTAGCAATTTTGTTTTTTTTTTAATTTTACATTTAGACACTTAATTTATAGCAAATTTACTTTTAAACTCCTGAATTTAAATAAAGTTTTTTTCCTTTAACAAATTTATATTACAGCCCCTGAATTTAATAAAGTTATCATTTACACATTAAACGTTTTTTTCCTCTATTTTTTTACCAACCGATTTACAAGAAGTGGAACACACACAATTATAACGGAGTTACGCTTGATAATGTATAAGTTATCTAGGCACTTGCGTACAACGTCGTTATGAATTGTTTTTTAATTCTTTACTTTTTTTGAACGGTTTTGCTTTCATTTACTAACTTTTCCTGTTAACTTTTTTAACGTCTTTGTTATAGTTTCTTTTTTTATATGAAGTTTCGAGTAAGTTTATTATTTCGTTTAAAGATAACTATTTTATAAGCTTTCGATGATTTTAATTTTTTCGCGGTTTAACACGTCGCAAGCGTCTGTCTTTTTGTTTAAACTTAGTTTCCGATACTTTATATTTCCGCCGTTTTTCGCGCCGCAACGTACGGGTTATAATACTTAATTTTTTTTCTCTTCTTTTATATTTTAGTTTTAGGTTTGTTTTTTATTAACGGTTTTTAAAATATCGTTTACGTTTTCGTTTAAATATTTTTCAAAATAGGCCCGGCCCGCCGCGGAGCGCGGGTGTGCCCACTAGTTAAATACATTTTACAAGAGAAAGAGTTTATATCTCATCAAAGTAGAAAGAAACGATTGAATCATAATGGTCATTAGGAATGGATTAAAAGATTATAAATCCTTACTGTAATAAATCAATACCGTTATCTGTCACGTGTCGCTTTGTGATGAAAGTCTAAACTTTTGTTTCCCGCCTCTCTCCTATTAAATAACTCTTTCTCCTATAAAATAATAATGATTTTAAATAATTAAATAGCTAAAATTTATTCTAATATTTTATTAAAATTTACTAAATAATAAAAAAATTTCAATTATATCTTATCTTAAAATATAATGTTATAATCATTAAGTATTCATTATTTATTTATAATTTATAAATCTTCATTATTTCTTAAATTATTCACAACATCGTCTCTATATTCATCTTCATCTCCATTATTCAAAGATTTATTCTATTTTACACCTCCATAAGGATCTATATCTACATCTTTAAATTTTAGAATTTAGTAAATAAAGATTTTCTAAATATAGATATCCATTTTCATCAATTTTTATATTTTTTGTGAGTGTCTAGAAAAAAGAAAAAAATAATAAAATAAGTATTTGTGAGTGAGATAGTGATAGAGATTCAGAATGAGAGGTGGGAGGTTAAACCAAATTTAAGGACAAATTTGAATTTTTTTTTAATATTTAGTTAAATTATAGAGATAGAGATAAAGATACTGCTGTAAATGATCTTATTTCACTAATAACTGATAACATCTAACATGCAAATCTTCATAAAAACTGTTGGTTTACAACAAGTTGGATTTATTCAAACCGTGTAATACATGAGTTTCTAACCTATTAACTAATAAGTACATATTCATAAAACTTTTAATAGATTTAATATAACAAATTTAAGTGATATAACCATAGAAATTAAAAAAAATTCTAATATTTTCTTTCTGTATAGGGGGAACCCCGCGCTCCACGACGGTAAAGTAAATCACGGTAAAGGTGACAAAACGGGAGCATTAAGGTTTGTAACGAAAAAGCCAAATTATGAAAAAATAACAAAAATATAAGGTTAATAAAAGGTGGGGAAAATCAAATAACAAAAAAAATAATTAAAAACACAAAAAAAAAAAAAAACTAAAAAAAATCCCACCCCAAGTTTGAACCCGGGTGGGTGGGAGAATATGAGGGAACTCCAAACACGCGACAAAGGTGGGGAAAATCAAATAAAAAAACATTTAAAACACAAAAAAAACTAAAAAAAATCTCATCCCCAAGGTTTGAACCCGAGTGGGTGGGAGAATATGAGGGAACTCCAAACACGTGACGACCACCAGGAAAAGGGTGCCTTTGGGTTTTATTCCCACGAAATATTTTTTACACACAAAACAATATGCGTAAACTAAAAAAAATTGATTAAAAGGCAGTTAATCGACATGTGCCACGTGGACCACCGCCCAAAAGTGTTGGGAAAACTCGTACCAGTTTAACTTTTAAAATAAAATATATATTTAAATATTTTAAATAAACAAATCAGATTTAGACAACGGAAGCAATTAGTACGATTAACGGTTCTAAACTAGGATCCCGCCAGTGATCCGATTACACACGTATAAACAATAAATTAAATCCAACCATAGCGGGTAAATAGCTATACCTTCGACGATTAACCGAAAGATCAACACTTTGGTACAACGAGCGTCTCGCGAGTGACTGCTCACAAAACCCGCAACACAACGGAGAAACCGTCACATGGTTCGCGCAAACGGGCAGCGTGCAGTGGTTCTCCGGTGAAGAGGAAGACGGACGGTGGTGGTGGCGTCTCCGGCCGGTAATCGAAATCGGGAGGGGGGGGTTTCGGTTTGGGATTTTCGTAAATAGGGGTGTAGGCAACCAAGTGTAATTAGGGTTAAGGGTTAAAGTTATATTTACAACCATTCTAATTACTAATTATACCCTCGGGGTATTACCACTATCCCTTGTAATTAACCATTAATTACATTTAATCCCTAAAGTTCACTAATTATAAATAATCAGTGAAACTTTAATTACATGATGTTTAACACTTAAACATTTAAACTCCTCTTCAATAATTATTTCTCTAAATAATTAATTAATGCATTCACCGATAAATAATTCTTTAATTATTTATATGCCGTTTGATAAAACCGTCTTTCTTGAACTATAATATTTACAATTAAATATTATCAATTTGCTTGTTGCCCAAAGTGTAACTTTTTGGATCGTGTCTCGATAGTAACATTGACTTAATTGACGATCGAACATCTTATATCCAACAATCTCCCACTTGGACGATTTATCAATTAATCGGTACAACGTAGACAGTGGTGGACGCCTAGCTGCATCTCATTGCCCCTAGCAAGGTATGACGTATTACAATCGTCAACTATTTCCTAGTGTTCAAGTAACTCTTACTTGACCAAGTACAACAGTCACGGTAAACTTATCTTTGTATCCTTTCTGTTTAGGTCATTTATTCAAGAAGGGACATGGATGCAAGTCATTTCTCATATGTAGTTCAACTATTCTTGTTCTCATTCCCAATTCAAAGTGGTCTAAACAAACTACTCTTAGTTTGAGCGTGGCCACACTAATTAACAAGGGCGCCAGAATGTCTAACTCCTGATCAAAGGAGAACAAAATTCCTTTGGTCACGTACAACTCCCACTTAACTTCATATTTATTCCCAATTATAACCTTATTACTGCCTTTCACATAACAGCGTTAGGTATGGTCAAAGAACAAACTTCAGTCAAAGTTAGTTCTAATATGTGCCTCGGGTCGAAGGATCGACAGATCTTACCATATTCAAAACTTCTCAAGACCTTGATCCATGAAGATAGTTTTGAAACGAGTTACGTCCAATAATCATTCTCTAATGACTATTTGTGAATATGCTCTATAACTACTTGGACTTTCATTCATAATGAACCAATCATCTGATTCACAATAGTATTACATTTAGATTGATTCCCATGAATCTGATCAACTACAGACATTTAGAATACAATATTCAAGGATTCTAAAACGTATAAAATATCGAACATAGGAACATCTATTTATAATGCATTTAACCATTAAATCAAAATAAAATACCAATGTAACTATATTGTTTGAAAGCACCAAATACTAAATTACAGATCAAACCCATTGTCTAGCAAATCTAAGATCTATCTTATCAGCATGCTCCTCATGTTTAGCTTGAGGCATAGGCTTAGTGAACAGGTCCGCTAGATTTTGATCCGTGTGAACTCTGTTTACCACGATGTCTCCCCGTTTCGGTATATCCCTGATATAATGAAATCTCCTAAGTATGTGCTTCGTGCTGTGGTGTGACCTTGGTTCCTTGGCTTGAGCAATGGCACCAGTGTTGTCACACAGTATCTCGATTGGTTTCTGAATGTAAGGCATTACCCCGAGATCAACAATGAACTTCTTCATCCAAGCAGCCTCCTTTGCAGCTTCTGAAGTGGCAATGTATTCTGATTCGGTGGTGGATTGAGAAACGACACTTTGCTTAATACTTTTCCAAGTGATAGAACCACCGTTCAGAACAAACACAAATCCCATATGTGATCGAGAATCATCTCGATTTGTCTGTAAGCTATCATCAGTGTAAAATCTTACAGCTAGTTCTTATTCCAGTCCTCTATATATGAAGAACATATCCTTAGTCCTTCTCAAGTAATTAAGGATGTTCTTCACAGCTGTCCAGTGACTCTCACCTGGATTCTGTTGATATCTACTAGTCATGCTTAATGTGTACGATACGTCCGGTCTAGTACATAGCATGTCATACATGATGGAACCAATAGCAGAAGCATATGGAACTCTTTCCATTTTCTTCTTTTCCTCGTCAGACTGGGGGCACTGTTTATTGTTCAGTATGGTTCCATGTGCCATGGGCAAAGATCCTCTCTTAGAGTCTTGCATTGAAAAGTGTCGAATGACCTTATCAACATATGTAATTTGACTTAAACCTATGAGCCGTTTTGATCTATCTTTATAGATCTTTATTCCCAGAATATAGGCGGCTTCGCCAAGATCTTTCATTATAAAACATTTACCTAGCCAAGACTTTACATCTTGTAGCATAGGAATATGGTTTCTAATGAGTAGTATGTCATCTACATATAGAATCAGAAAAGTGATATGGCTCCCACTTGCCTTCCTATAGACACGCGGTTCATCTTCGTTCTTAACAAAACCAAACTCTTTGACTTTCTGGTCAAAGCGAAGATTCCAGCTTCTTGATGCATGCTTTAATCCATAAATGGATTTATTTAACTTGCATACCTTATTAGGGTTCTCTGGATTTTCAAAACCTTCTGGTTGAACCATGTAGACATCTTCAGTAAGGTGTCTGTTTAGGAACGCGATTTTGACATCCATTTGCCATATTTCGTAGTCATAATACACTGCAATGGCAAGTAAGATCCTAATCGACTTAAGAATGGCTACTGGCGAGAAGGTTTCATCATAATCAATTCCTTGAGTCTGAGTAAAGCCTTTCGTTACCAACCTTGCTTTAAAGGTTTGCACGTTTCCATCCATGTCGAATTTCTTCTTGAAAATCCACTTGCTTCCTACGGGCCGACTCTCGGGAGGAAGATCAACTAAGTCCCATATATGGTTGTTATACATGGATTGGATTTCGGCATCCATGGCTTCAAGCCATTTCTTAGATTCAGAATCTAAGATTGCAGATTTATAACTAGTGGGCTCAGCTGTAACATCCCAAGAACCCATAAGTCAATGGTTTGGGTTAACGGGTAACTCCAATATCTAGGGATTAACATGGTTAGTAAGGGTTTTCACGTGAATCCGGATTTAACTGAAATAAGAAGACCCACTTAGCCGTTAAACGTACAATTCGGGATCAAAACGCATGAGATGGAAAAGCAAGGACCCGAAATGAAAATTGTGGTTATATATAATCTGCATTAGCGTAAACCCTAGGTCTTGTGACCCTAGGTGTGCGACGGCTGGGAGAACGACCGGAGAGAGAGGACCGACCGGAGAAGGAGGGAGGTTGACGGCGAGATAGTGCGGTGGTGATATACCGAGCATGTGACCTCCGGAATGTGTTAAGGTAATGTCGTTTTACGTTTTAACCTCGTTCTTAATTTTGTTTATTTGTGTATAGGGTTATCGGGGGGTGTAGCGGCCGGTGACGGATGTGGTGTTCATGACAGAGGCTACGAATGGTAGCGGGTAACGGTGACGGCTTGGTGGTGGCATGTGACTGTGATAACAGGAAGGAGAGGAAGGCATGGGGGACCCGATTGGCGTGGTGGTCGACGACCGAGAAATAAGAGAGAGAGGGGACGGGTGTGTAGGAGCGACCAAGGGGTGATGGCGGTGCTCGACGAGGAGGATGAGGGGAGGTGCAACCGGCCACAACAATCACGGTGGTCTGGTGGTGCTCGGTTACAGTGGTGCCAAGGGCGAGAATCATAGGTGACGTGCACGGTGATGAATCACTAGGGTTGGTGCTCGTCGGCCAAGGGAGAAAGGAAGAGGTGACGGCTGTCGATGGTTACTGTGGTGGTGCTCTATGACGGAAAACGACGGGGACGATGAGGGTGACGCTTCCGGCAAGGAGGAGGGGCTCGGGTAGAGTCTAATGGGGATGAAAGTGGAAGAGTTAGTCATTAGGTTTTTCACGGTGAAGAAGACGGAGACAGTTTGCACGGTGGTGCACGGTGGAGGAGACGAAAGACGTTAACGAGGCTGGTTAGGGTTTTACATAGCTTGGTTTACGTGCATGCATGGAAACCCGGCTCGTGTATACGCGCTCCGTGGGGCTGGGGCTTGTATGGTGACGTTTTGGTGATTAGGGTGTTTGCGTGGCACTCGAACATGCGTGCATGAAACCCGGTTCGAGCATTGAGTTTCTAAAATGGTCAAGGACGATCCGACACATGTATTCGTGGAACTAAGGGTTCGGTGAATCAGATGGATGCGTAGATGAGACGAGTGTCGGTGTTTTTGTTTATATTTGTGCGTGTTCAACGTACGATTCGAACGTGCTTTGATCTTGGATCATACGTTTGATAGGTTGGGGTTTTGAGCGAGAGGACGGGCTGTAGAGCAAGTATTTGGAGCTTCACAATCGGTGAGTTTCTAATCCCCTCTTTACCGTTTTTACTGTTTTAGGGCTATCGTACATACTTGCCTGTTCGATTTATTTAGTTAAACGTGTTACGAGTTTTGGGGCTAAACCTGAAGAGTTTATGAGCTACATATTCAATAATGAAGCTAAGGGTTTATGTGGTGTCCTTGGATGGGGTGGGTTAAGTGTCGGTATGACACTAGTGTGTCGTATGTTGACTGTAGGAGTGAGTCGGGGATTAGGTCTAGACGTTATGAGGGTACGTCTAGAGAATGTGTTTGTTTATACACGTAGGTGATCCGTGTAAGGGTAATAGTTGGTGGTACCTGTTCATGTAGTGTCAAGGTGTTTAAATTGTTGAATTGTATGTTTGCATTGTTGTCCATGTATATGGTCAACGATGATAGAAAGGAGTCGGTCCTTCAGGTGTTGTCACCATGTGGGTGGCTGG
Source organism: Smallanthus sonchifolius (assembly GCA_023525975.1). Taxonomy (NCBI): domain Eukaryota; kingdom Viridiplantae; phylum Streptophyta; class Magnoliopsida; order Asterales; family Asteraceae; genus Smallanthus; species Smallanthus sonchifolius. The sequence goes on along the minus strand of CM042019.1, from coordinate 41,051,462 downwards.
GTAGTAATCATGGATGACATGTGTGTCACTATGTTATGTGACGAGGCCCTGTGAGGGCAATATTGAAACCCAAAAGGGGGTTCTTGTAACATTCTTGATTTTCCTATAATTGTCACATGCAATAAACAATGTTTCAGTTTCAATTCTAGTGAAACACCTTGTGTTATCCATACAAACATTAAATCTCAAGACTTCATTTAAATACAATTTTTATTTTATTGTTACAAGTGCACACAAATACAATTTAAATTAATTCAGATTTAACATTTTGCAGTTCTACTCTACATATAAATATATAAATATATATTATAATTATTGGTTTTATAAAACATTTATCCTAAAAATCTCGTTTAGTTATTTATAAAATTTATAAGGCTTTTAAGTTTTATATACCTTTTATTTAAGAAACACTCCATATTTGAAAGTATATATAAATATTTGAGATTTAAACAAATGGATTGAACCCCTTTGAACAATTGAACTCCCAATTTGAACCCTCACTTTTGAAATTAAACCTTTTGACCCTATTCATCTTATTTTGACCTGTTTGCCTTTCAGAAAGTCAAACAGCCCAATTTCCTCTACAAATTGACACCTTAATCTATCAAATCAGTTGTTATGAACAGTCTATGGTTGCATAATCGAGTATCGACCACATCCCGGCCCAATTAACATTTCAATTCAATAAATTGGTCAGTTAATTTCGAATTTGAACAGTTTGACTACTCAGAGTCAAACCGAACCAAATCAAGCAGTTAAACGCGTTTTAGAACCCGCAAATCACGCACAAACAATCCTCATATGAATTCAGACCTTATACGTGACCAAATTCATCTTCATTCATCGAACTAACGCGTAGATCGTGGCCGACAGCTGTCACCTTCAAATCCTAATCGAATCATGTAACTAAGATGAAATTGAACGAATCAGAACACCTACACACCTTCGCATAACTCATTGCAAACTCTCTGAGCACTCAATCGATTCGTATTTCGTCTCTGGACTTCGATCAAGCCTCAAGAACAACGGTTCTGACTTTCTAGTCGATGGCACTTGATACCCAACCAAATCAGGTAAATTCGATATCATTAGTTTCGTTTTTACTTGGGGATCAAAAGCCCTCTGTCAATTTCATATGACAGAGGGCATCAAACTCAATTTCATACGGGAATCGAAGCTTGTTCATACGGTTCAAATTGGGGATTTTGTTTGATCTAAATAAAGTATTTAGTTTACTGAAATCCTTATTTAACCAGCGAAACCATCTGGTCTGACTGGCTAAGTCATTGCACCATCGGACCAGATGACGTGGGTTCGAAACCCACAAACCCTGCCTTTTTGCGCGTGCCATAAACCTAGATCCGGCTCCCTTCTAGTATCATGTTAAAATAATTTCAGACCGGTTCTGTATCGGGGATTGCGCACCTAGTCATGTGGTAAAACGATCAACACACAAGGACCACCCGGGTGGCCTGTTTATTTTTTTAAAAACCATTTTTAATGGTCCAAATATTTTATAAATATTATTTTATAAAACCCTATACCCTTTAGAACTCATTTGCACAAAAATAAACAAATTCTAAATGAAAATAATTATTTTTCAAAATAAAAAGCATTTAGAAATTATTTTAGATAAAATAGTAAATTTAAAAATAAAGTATTTAATTACTCATTTAATTTCAAAATTTGTCAAGATTTTTATAAACTTTACATATCCATTTTATACCCCATCAAAATTATACATATTTCCTTAAAATTACTAATTTAGATTTAAACATAATTAAACAAATTCTTTTATATATTAATAAATATATATTCTTAAATACCCACTCTTGAGACACATTATTTTAATAATAAATAAATAAAAAGAATTTATTTATTTAAATTTATTTATTCATTCTAATACAACCCTAAGTCATTTATTATTTTATTTAATTCTTATATACTTTGAATTTACGTTTTATATTAAACTTTTATTCAAATACAAACACCAACTTACACACATCCATTTCATGAAATTACACAAACACTTTTGTACAAATCCCCGCACTCAAATCCCGTTGAACCCTAGACATCGCCTTAGACCTTGAGCATATCATTGATTAGATTCATATAATTCACTTATAGGTTAACATCGTGATTAAACTTATCACTTGTTCTATCTATTGCTCGTGTTATCTACCAACAACTTATACAAGTGAGTTACATAGCCCCTCTTTTTACTTTTTACACATTTTGGGATGAATCATGATACATTGAAAACTGTTTACAATACATATTACAATTCTACATTTATAAACATATGTGCAATTTGTGCTTTGTGCTTGAATACTATGAGTTGAAACTACATATACATGGCATATGTAACATCCCAAAAATTTAGAATCTAATGGTTAGGGTTAGGGGACAACCCTAATCCTTATTATGTGTCATGATTGGTACGGGTTTCCGCCTAAAACCCGATTCGAGAAATTAAGGGGACTCGGTTAGCCGATATTACAAAAGTTGAGTTGGTAACGCGTCAACGGATTTAGAGGGCCCGAATAAAATTTTAAAGAGGTTTAAAAGCCACTTAAAGGAAAACCCTAGGCCATTCGGCCTAGGTGTGTGTGTGACGTCAGGGAGGAAGACGAGAGCTGCTAGATGAACCTCACCAGAAGGATCGTTTGAAGGTTTATGTATCCATTGATGCTCGACACTTCCTAATCCAACAGTTGGTGATATCTCATGAAACCATTTTTAGGGTGGATGATTCTTATTCCTGTCGTGATCCAAGAGAGAAGAGGGAAGACGGTTTTACGCGTGACTAGGTAAGCCCCTTTGATTATTACCTATTCAATCCTTAACTCAATCAATTATCTCATCCTGAAAGTCGTATGGATGTAGGACGTGATGTACGGCAGAGCAGTAGAAACCATAATGATGCGGGTTCGGTGTATGCGTGTTTAATTAGTGACTAGCCATGAATGTTACGGCCCACTTATTCAGGTGTCATGCTTGTTTAAACGTGGGGTTAATCCATAGCCTTGGATTTCAGCCGTTCACACTTGATCTAGGATACATATTATGGCTTGTAGGGATGTAGCCATGAACCCTGTTCAGATAGGAGTGCTAATTGGAACTTGAGACTAGGAATGGACTAATGATGTCTTCTAGGGCTGTTCCACGAAGATGAAGATGAAGATGGAGACGTATGGTGGTGGTGTTTGGTGGTGACCGATAACGGTTTTCCCGGAGAGGGAAGGCGGCAACAAACGGTGGTACACGGTGTTAGCTGCATAAAGCTGGGCAAAGAAGACGATGTGGTGCGCTTGATACTAGAGAATGGTTGATTAGATGGTGTGAGTAGACTTGTATATTCATGAGTTTTGAATTTGTATGTGTTTACGGTCTTAAGATAGTGTCACCTATGTGTTAATGTTTAGGTGATGTTTGAAGTGTAAGGGATGTGTTGCACCTTGTATAACTGTTCAGGACGAGGTCCTGTGGGAAATCGTAAATATACATCTTTGGTATGCATAAATGTTCAGGACGAGGTCCTGTGTGAAAATTGTAGTTACATACCTTATGTCTAGGTATGCTCGTTCAGGACCAGATCCTGTGGGGAAATAAAATTTTCTATATCTTGTGTGTATGAATGTTTAGGGTGACGTTCTATGTCTAGACTGAGTAGTGTGTTGTCTTGAAATATGGGTACGACCGGGTAAAACTCTATATGAGTATATGATGATGCGTGACAGGGGCTACCGTTGTAGTAATTAGAAGGTGGGGTTCAGGAGTTTGTGTGTCTAGGAATGACGAAGTCATATTTTATGCACGTAGCTTTACTAAGGTCTAGCTAGTTGTGTACGTGCACTTTGTGCGATTTAGAAGGTTGAGTTACTAGTACGTGTGTAGAACAATGTGTGTTCAGTAGTCATGTGTGTTGGTGCGTGTCCTTGTAGCACACGCTTAGTCGTGCATACTACGGGTGGTCAGTGTGCCCAAGTATAGTATTTCTATCTTGACGATTTTCTCGACGATGATACGTTAAGGTGATGCGAGGAGCTTTGACATCTTTCCAGGCGACCGGTGAGGTGCTCTTACGAGATGCCTATGCTTATATCTCGGGAATTCAGAGAACGAAGCCAATGGGTGGAGCTGTGAGAATTGATGATGAAAGCGTGTACATGAACACTTGACAAGAAATATTTATGAGGAGATCAAGGTGATGACACTGAATATTTTAGCATGGAGCTAACGAGGTGACGAAGGGTCTTCATGGAACACGTTCTACATGAAGGATTCAGTCGAGGTGAGATATCAGAGGAATAGGGATGTTTTCTCTGAATGAGACGACGGAAAGCTAAGGCTTATGAGCAGAGGGACTTCATGTTCGTACATGATAAATGAGACGCGGTCGGTGATCGCATGGTAATGGTACAACAACATAGAGGAAAGTGAAACTTAAGAAGGGTAAGTGCAGGATTGCACATAAGAGACTGGGAAGGAGATACCTAGGCTGGTAAATCCAAGACTAGCTTAATGTGAGCTCCAGTGGAGCATTCAAGTAAAGCAAATGGTTGGCTGTTGATATGCCCTAAATTATACATGTTTTGCATGCATAATAATCCCCATATTATGGTACTAACTGATTAAAATCCTTGCAAATTATACTTAATGCGTTAATATTACACAATTGCAGGTTATTCGATGTCCCAAGATAAACAGAGCAAAAAGAAGCTTAAAACATGAAGAAATCAAGCTTTTGGAGGACCAAACAAGAGCATTGACCCCCAAGAAGTCAAACCAGGTCAACACAAGTCAACCAACAGCTAAAAGACGAGACTGGGGTGCAGACAGAGGGATGCACAGCCGTGCATCCCTTTACACGGCCGTGCAAAGCCTGTCTGGCCTCCCCAGACTCTGGTACACTGTCCTTTGTACCCTATTTGATTCCCGAGGTGTTTGCACACCCGTGCAATCCAATGCACAGTCGTGCATTGCTCATTTGGTGGCCTATAAATAGATGGCTTGAGTTCTTCATTGATATATCCCTTACACACCCCAAGAACACACCAGAGAAAGCTTATTTCGTAGTTAGAGTGTAGTAGTAGTTAGTAGAGGGGCTCTTCCTCCTTGTTCCACAATAGGGGAGCCTACGAAACTCAACGTTATGCTAGTTAGTATGGCCATTCGTGGCTAGACTCTTTGTATTCCTAGGGTGAAGATGAAGTTTGGTGCATGTTAATGTTAAACGTATTAATCCAAGTGATGTGTTTATGTCATTAATCATTCGTCCTTAAAACCACCATTTCGGTGGGCTTTTATTATTGTCTAAATCCGTCTTTATATTTGTGAGTGTTCTTGATTTTAAAGTGTAAGATCATAAAACCCTTTTAATCAAACTTCTTTTGAAACTTGTACGTCTTTATACAAGCAGAGATTGATAAGCCAAGGCTTGGTAAACACTATTAAGGTCGTACGTCTTTATACGAACTTCTTATGCGACCAAGAATTGGTGAACTCATGTTGGGAACGGTACGTCTTTATACTTGGTCCCATTGTTACACTGCCTCCCGGTGAGCAAAATATAATCACCTATTTAACTCTAATACAAAGCATTTTACATTAGATGTCTTAAACCAACCCGGATATGACCATTCGAAGGGTTGAGGGTAACTGTTGTCCTTAACGGGAGGCACTACTACTTTTTAAAGATTTTAATTTGCAAATCAAATGTCGTGACGACGAGGCTCTAGCGGTGACCCGGGTCACAAGTTTGTAGTTGTCACATCACTGGATTAGTCAACTTAACATTATCATGTACCAAGCGGATTCTAATCCCGAAGCAATACTCTCCGTGACCTGATCATCTCCGAGATATTTATTTTTCTGCTATTTACTATTCTATTCGTTACATTTCTGTTACACATATCACGCACGTTCTTACTTTTATGTTATTTACTTTATCGTCGTTTACTTTTCTGTCATTTACTATTCTGCTTTACAACCACACAAAACCCACTTATCAATTAATCCGGCTAAACGATAACAAAAGTTGAGTATTGGAACTTGACCGTGTCCATTGGTTCGATACTTGGTTCTTTTCTAGACTATATTACGATGCGATAGGTACACTTGCCTGTTGTGTGTGTTTTAAGTTAAAGTAATTATCATTTTATAAATTTAAAACCTGATCTCATACTGGGTCAATCACTACATGGGACGATCTTGCTTAGAAATTCCTGTCAAAATACTTCCCGCCAGCTAAAACTACTAAACTAAGAAATGATATCACCACTTTCACTCAGGATGATGGTGAATCACTATATGAGGCATGTGAACGCTTTAAGGATATGTTGAGAAAATGTCCTCATCCATGGGTTAGAGGTTTGGTTACAAGTGTCATCATTCTATAATGGGTTGCACAACCAAGCTCGTCAGACACTTGACGCTACTGCAAGTGGTATTTTTGGAAACAAGATGCCACAAGAAGCATACAACCTAATTGAGGAAATAACAATGAATAGCTATCAATGGTACAATCCAAGGTGTAACAGGGGAGCAAGGCAAGGAGTTCACTCTGTCGATACTGTCACTTCACTTTCTGCTCAAGTAGATGCCCTCACCACTCGACACAATCAACTTAGCAGGGGCAAATCAACCCGTGAAACTACTGAAGAAGTAAAAAAGCATCATTGTTGATGCTGAGCAGGTTGACTTTATCGGAACAAATCGCCCTCAGAACAACCCCTACAACAATACTTACAACCCTGGATGGAGGAACCATCCAAATTTCAGCTGGAGGGATAATAACAATTAGGGACAATCTGGCTTCGGACAACAACAACAGTTTCAACAAAGACAATCCCAGAACTATCAGCCTCGTCAACAATTTCAAGGAGCTAAGAGGAAGCGGCAACTAAGTTGATCTCTACAACTGACGGTCAAGCACTTCTAGCGGACTCCCGTCACAAACAATATGAGGAACGGTTTAGTCTTCACGAAGTTGAGTTCAAGACACAAAAAGCAACTCTTCAAGCCATTGAAACGCAATTAGGGCAAATTAGAAAACTATTATCCGAAAGACAACCAGGATGTCTCCCGAGTAACACTGAAACCAATCCAAAAGCTAACGTGAGTGCTATCACTCGTAGAAATAGCAAAGTATATCCAGAGCCACCAATGCCAGGAGAAAAAGTCCAATCACCAAGGAGAGAAATATTCACCGGAGTACCACTTCGTCCACATATCATAGAAACAACCATTCAGGGGTCACAATCAAATGTGATTCCTCCTCCTCCTCCGATGGATCTCCCTCCGAAAGCTCCAACAAAAAGAGCATTCCACTCTCACATACCATATCCAGGAAGGTTGGTAAAGTAGAAGACTGACGAGCAATATGAAAAATTCATTGAGCTTTTGAGTCAAATCCATGTCAATCTTCCTTTCCTAGATATCATATAACAAATGCCTTAGTATGGACGTTTCTTGAAGGATTTCCTTACAAATAAGAGAAACATGGAGGAAGCAGTAAAGAGGACTAACCATTGTGTCGCTCTCATTGAAAGGTGCCTTCCAAAGAAACTTTCAGATTGTGAAAAATTCTCTCTACCACTACCGATCACTTTTGGATTAGCTGATCTAGGAGCAAGCGTGAATGTTATGCCATATAACATGTTCCAAAGACTCCAAATTGGAAGCCCGCGACCTCTTAATGCAACTATCGAACTCACGGATGAATCAATTAAGTCACCAATAGGAGTCATTGAAAACTTACTAGTAAAAGTCGGCAAGTTTGTCTTCCCTGCCGATTTCATGGTACTAGAAATGGGACCCGATTATTCAGTACCCTTGATTTTAGGTCGCCCATTTTTAGCTACCGCCAGAGCCGTCATTGACATGAATGAAGGAATCTTAACACTTCATGTTGGAAAACAATCAGTAACCTACAACATCGGAGGAAATGAATGCTTGCCAAATGATCCCTTTGAAATTGCACAATTCATCGATACTAATCTGGACTACCAACTTAAGAAAGCTAAGGAATTCAACAAAAGAAAGAAACTTGATATTGGAAAGGACCTTGACAACACTAATTGGATCGATAAATACTTTGATAAGCTACAAAAGTTGAAGGACTTGAATGAAGGGACATGAGACACGGGAGAAGTTGATGGCCCCCACTTGAAGAAAGACTGATGCAACACGTATGGGTTTGGCTAAAGACCCTTAAATAAACGTAATGCTTTCGGAGGCAACCCGATGATCATGAATAAATTGAGAGGTTGGTGCATACGGCAAAATCATGGACCTCAGGTTTGACTTTTCAAATTTAAGTTTCTCATACTTCAGCCCCAGGTATGCCCTCTCGATACTAGGACTTTAGTAGCTTAATTACTACCTTTTATTTTCCTTATCTGATTTTATGTTTTCCCTTATGTGTCAGGTAGAATAGCATCACTATCTACTTCTTTGAGGAATCACACTCCATCTCTACAACCTGAGAAATCGGAAACCACATCAAATTTCTTTGAAATTCGATGAAGTCTTTGAAGCAACATGTTAACAAGCAGCTGATAGGCACTGCCTGAGAGTAGCAATAAGTTTCGGCCTTAGGTTATACACCGAAGTGACCGGGGGATACTAGTTTCTTTTCCCTTGAAACTTCATGCATAGTATTTCATTACATGCATTTATACATTGAGGGCAATGCACAATTTTAAGTGTGGGGTGGGGAATTAGAGATTCATGACTACTTGTATCCTCAAAGGAGTAAAACTTAACTTGTGATTTTCTACCCATTTGACTAAAACATTACAAAAATTTAACTTTTGAAAAACCCAAAAAATTTACAAAAATTTTAAACCTTAAATCTAAACCTCTTTGATTTCACACCTAATTAAATAAAACGAAGACATGGCAAGTAGAAACAAATGGATATTATGCATAACAAATCGCTAAAACCTATTCCATCCATTTCCATGTGAGAATAATCTGAGACTTTTCATGAGCATTATTATCGCATGCTCTTTCGTTTGGTATATTGAGTGTTTATTCGATCGAATTTTAGGCATAATTAGAACTTGTATGACTTATACATATCAAGATCATGAACTAGTGGAAGTATGAAAATGATTGAGGCACCTAGGACTTTATTACCCTTATATATTATCCTTAAACCCTAAAAATCCGAAAAATATTATCCGCCAAGATAGCCCTCTGAGCCTTAGCCTTTTTATTTCTACTACCCATATTTATCACCCAACCAGTTTTTCGTAAACAACAGTTATTGGCTGAATGTCTTCAAAATGGGAAATTTATCTTATGTCGTCATTTCAAGTTTATTATCATTAAGACAATTTTGGAAAGAAATTTGTTTTACTCAAAGGAATTGGAATATACAAGAAGGTGGATGTATTAGGAAGAAACAGCCGAACTATCTACAAGGAAATTATGGAAATATTATTTCTAGGAAATTGAGGAAAAAGAATTATTGAAGAATTTGTCTTGATACAAAAAAAAATAGAAAAATAAAAAAAGAAAAAGAGAAGTGGGTCTTTTACCGGCAAGACCTTAAAGAACTTGACATGCATTCCTTTGATTTCAATTTGTTTTTCTGCCTTCATTTCACAAAGCCTGAATTACCGCCCGAACTCCGAGAGAAAGTTTTAAAAGCAACCAATGATATAAGAAAACGGGGGCGTAAGCAAGAACAATTACCACCATTCTGCGGCTTGTCAAAAAGTGCCGCCAAGAGAAGAGCCAAAAGATACGGCAAATGTGTGAAGTGTGGCAATTGGAGCCACGATGGAAAGTGCTGCAAGAATCAAACTAATTCCCAAAGTGAGTATACGCACCTGATCTAAGTAGGAGCTGTTAGGCTACAAGCCGAAAGATCCATGCACAAAGGCAGTAATGTGTATTACACAGTAAGGAAAGAGTTGAGAATGATAAGAGATCTTGGTCTTGTCAATATGATCATAAACGAGCCCTCAGATTAGTTATACCCTCATGATCTGAGTACTGTAGAGAGTCCTGCTAGTATTTTCCATTTTAAGCCATAAGGCTGTAGCTGTGTGTTTCACGATAGCTGCAGCCCTTCAAACCCTTTAAAAATCCCTAAAAATCCAAAAAGATTTTTATTTTCACCCTTTATTTTCACTTTAGTCACATTACAACCCTTTAAGTCCTCTTGATTCATGCATACCACTTAGTTAATTGATGGAGACTTGATTTGCATACAAGCTTATGACCATTGCATAATTCGATTTGAACTAGAGTGTTCCACTTAACTTACATTATCCATACATATATAACCCTAAGTGTTGAGTGAACATTGTAAGGAGTGATAGGTTATGCATAATTAAAGTTCTAGTAGGCTTGTCATGGATTCCATCAACTTGAAACAGAAAAATACAAAAATAGAATAAGCAACTCAAGAGTTATCTCGGAGCTTCGACTTGTTTGGAGTTCCATTACCTTTGTAAAGTTTTTACTTATGGGTATGATCATGCATGAGTTTTCCTGAGGACAATCAAAGTTTAAGTGTGGGGTATTATGATATGCCCTAAATTATACATGTTTTGCATGCATAATAATCCCCATATTATGGTACTAATTGATTAAAAGCCTTGCAAATGATACTTAATGTGTTAATATTTCACAATTGCAGGTTATTCGGTGTCCCAAGATAAACAGAGCAAAAACCAGCTTAAAACATGAAAAAATCAAGCTTTTGAAGGACCAAACCCGAGCATTGACCCCCAAGAAGTCAAACCAGGTCAACACAAGTTAACCAACAGTTAAATGACGAGCCTGGGGGTGCATCCCTTTGCACGATTGTGCAAAGCCTGTCTGGCCTCCCCAGACTCCGGTACACTTTCCTTTGTACCCTGTTTGATTCCCGAGGTGTTTTCACGCCCGTGCATTGCTCATTTTGAGGCCTATAAATAGATGGCTTGAGTTCTTCATTGATATATCCCTTACACACCCCAAGAACACACCAGAGAAAGCTTATTTCGTAGTTAGAGTGTAGTAGTAGTAGTGAGTAGAGGGGCTCTTCCTCCTTGTTCCGCAATAGGGGAGCCTACGAAACTCAGCGTTATGCTAGTTAGTATGGCCATTCGTGGCTAGACTCTTTGTATTGCTAGGGTGAAGATGAATTTTGGGGCATGTTAATGTTTAACGTATTAATCCAAGTGATGTGTTTATGTCTTTAATCATTCGTCCTTAAAACCACCATTTCGATGGGCTTTTATTATTGTCTAAATCCGTCTTTATATTTGTGAGTGTTCTTGATTTTAAAGTGTAAGATCGTAAAACCTTTTTAATCAAACTTCTTTTGAAACTTGTACGTCTTTATACAAGCAGAGATTGATAAGCCAAGGCTTGGTCAACACTATTAAGGTCGTACATCTTTATACGAACTTCTTATGCGACCAAGAATTGGTGAACTCATGTTGGGAACGGTACGTCTTTATACTTGGTCCCATTGTTACACCGCCTCCCAGTGAGCAAAATATAATCACCTATTTAACTCTAATACAAAGTATTTTACGTTCGATGTCTTAAACCAACCTGGAGATGACCATTCGAAGGGTTGAGGGTAACTGTTGTCCTTAACAGGAGGCACTACTACTTTTTAAAGATTTTAATTTGCAAATCAAATGTCGTGAGGACGAGGCTCTAGGGGTGACCCGGGTCACAAGTTTGTAGTAGTCACATCACTAGATTAGTCAACTTAACATTATCACGTACCAAGCGTATTCGAATCCCGAAGCAATACTCTCCGTGACCTAATCATCTCCGAGATATTTACTTTTCTGCTATTTACTATTCTGTTCGCTACATTTCTGTTACACACATCACGCACGTTCTTACTTTTATGTTATTTAGTTTATCGTCGTTTACTTTTCTGTCATTTACTATTCTGCTTTACAATCACACAAAACCCACTTATCAATTAATCCAGCTAAACGATAACAAAATTTGAGTATTGGAACTTGACCGTGTCCATTGGTTCGATACTTGGTTCTTTTCTATACTATATTACGATGTGATATGTACACTTGCCTGTTGTGTGTGTTTTAAGTTAAAGTAATTATCATTGTATAAATTTAAAACCTGATCTCGTGAAATCATAATCTCTAAATATTATTATATAATATTTAGGTACATCAAACACAACACAACCGCTGTTGAAATAGACATGCCGATGGCAGGAGAACTTTTGAGAAACGTCGAGAGCCGATGAGAATGACCTTAGTGTTGGGTGTATGTACATACTTGAGGGGCGTACAGAACGAGTGATAATGAAGTAAAGAGATACTATGGTGGAGAAATTTGTGGGGACCAGTGTAGCTTTGCACAAGATCCTGGAGATCAACAGAGAGGGGCAGAAGTAATACCCTTATGGGTAGGGCAGTGGGCTTGAGTTTGAGAAATCATCGCAGGATGACGATCAAGGTTTGAGGCAAGAAGTATGATGAATGATTTTATTCATGAGAGGCAAGAAGCCTACTTAGAGAGATGGCCGTCGGAATGGCGAGATCACCCGGGTTATACGAGGGTCAAAGGTAAATGTGCCCGCGAGCTGAAGTGAAAATGTGACAAGTGAACGGACAATTGACAGTGGTGTGTTACGTAGTACTAGATATGATATTTACGATATTCTTAAGAACTGTAAGAGCGACGAGGCATTGTCAAAGACAATGATAATGAAGCCCTCGTGAAAGGTGTAGTAATCAAGGCAATCACAAAAGGAAACTTCTAGCAAGTGCCGGGATAACAAGAGTGGGAAATGCAGTCATTTGACTAATGGCTGGAAAGACGAGAGGTGAGAGAATATGTAGGGGATCGTACAGGTACCAAAGTTGAAAGCGAGCAATGGAAGAGACTTCCATTGAACACCAAGGATGGTGATCAAGTCTTAGAGTAGAGTGACATGAATGATGTGTGCGAAAGAGAACAGATAGCACCAATGGATTTTGGATGCACCAATTATACCTGAAGGATGGGTTGTGTTGGCTTACACCGACGCAGGATTCGATGACGAATCCTCTTTTAAGGGGGTAGACTTGTAACATCCCGGAAATCCAGAATCAAATGGTTAGGGTTAGGGGACAACCCGAATCCTTATTATGTGTCATGATTGGTATGGGTTTCCGCCTAAAACCCGATTTGAGAAATTAAGGGGACCCGGTTAGCCGATATTACAAAAGTTGAGTTGGTAACACGTCAATGGATTTAGAGGGGCCGAACGAAAGTTTAAAGTGGTTTAAAAGTCACTTAAAGGAAAACCCTAGGCCATTCGGCCTAGGGGTGTGTGTGACGGCAGGGAGGAAGACGAGAGCCGCTAGATGAACCTCACCGGAAGGATCGTTTGAAGGTTTATGTATCCATTGATACTCGACACTTCCTAATCCAACAGTTGGTGATATCTCATGAAACCATTTTTAGGGTGGATTATTCTTATTCCTGCCGTGAAGCAAGAGAGAAGAAGGAAGATGGTGTCACGTGTGACTAGGTAAGCCCTTTCAATTATTACCTATTCAGTCCTTAACTCAATCAATTGTTTCATCCCGAAAGTCGTATGTGTGTAGGACGTGATGTACGACAGAGCAGTAGAAACCGTAATGATGTGGGTTCGGTGCACGCGTGTTTAATTAGTGACTAGCCATGAATGTTACGGCCCACTTCTTCAGGTGTCATGCTTGTTTAAACGTGGGGTTAATCCATAGCCTTGGAGTTCAGCCGTTCACACTTGATCTAGGATATATATTATGCCTTGTAGAGATGTAGCCGTGAACCCTGTTCAGATAGGAGTGCCAATTGAAACTTGAGACTAGGAATGGACTAAGGATGTCTTCTAAGGCTGTTCCATGAAGATGAAGATGGAGACGTATGGTGGTGGTGTTTGGTGGTGACCGACAACGGTTTTCCCGGAGAGGTAAGGCGGCAGCAAACGGTGGTACACGGTGTTAGCCGCATAAAGCTGGACAAAGAAGACGATGTGGTGCGCTTGAGCATGCACGATGGCGAAGCACGGAGGCACGCGGGAGGCCGACACGGCGGTAACGGGTCATGGTGGTGGCTATGCGGGTGATACACGATGGTATGCAGTGGTGCATGGACGAGTTCGGGTGCGAGTACGAGACGAGATAGGATTTTCATGGTGGCGTGTGGGTGTTTAGGGTTTGCATGGCCATGATACGTGCATGCATGTGACCCGGTTTATGCATTTGAATTCTAAACGGGTCAAGAACGGTCCGACCCATATACTCGTGGAGCTAGGGTTTGGTGGTCCAAACGACGCGTGGTTATGACGAGGTGTGGAGTTTATGTTATTACGCGTTATTTGATGTGTGTAGGACGTACTCTGACCATGTGTTCATACGTTGACAGGTTGGGGTTCGTGCCGGGAGACCGCTCCAGAACTAGAGTTGGACCTTCATACCAGTGAGTTTCTAATCCCCTCTTTTAAAATGTTTTTAATGTTTTTGGGGCTATCGTACATACTTTCGAGATGTGTTTTATTACATTAAATGTGTATCATGCTTTGGGGTCTGACCCGATGAGTTTACGAATATAAGCATTTAAATATAAGGCTAAGGGACTATGCATTGTCCTTAAGATGTGTAGGTTAAAGGTGGGTAAATGGTCGTGGATCGTATAGTGACCTAATAGGGATGAGTCGGATTGTATTTACAGGTCTTATGAGTACAACTAGGAAGTGTCACGGGTATGCATGTACGTGGTATTTACTTGGATAATGAGGCATAGTATTTGTACGTGTGTTGCTATAATAGTAGGGTATTGTGCTAAGGGCTAGTTGGAGTGAGTCGGGATATAAGCTAAACGCTTATGACTACGTGTAGGATATATGTATTGTTCTAATGCTATGTGTGAGGTGCAGATGTAGTTAACAAGTCATATACGTGTAGTGTGATATTACATGTTTATAATTGAGTTGTGTGTTTGTATGTCGTTGTCCTTGTGGCATGGCGGGTGATGTGTTTGCATCGTCATCTTTATGACACGGCAAACGGGATTTGTGAGGGACGAGGTCCTTCGGGAGGTCACCAAAGGTGACGATGTCCAATAGGAAGGTGATGAGCTCGGGGTGTGTCGAATGCCCTGACGAGGGTGTAGTGATGAGATATGTGTTTGTGTGCTTATATATTTGCGTTAAATTGCATACAAGCGGTGCATTATATTTATTGTGCATGAGATAATATTAATGTGGTGAGTAGAGTTAGATTGACCGTTGTGTCAGGATTGTGATGTGGTGCTTACAACTGTTATGTCAGTTGATTTGTAAGAGCCTTGGTCAAGGCTGAGTAAGTTGATGTCTAGGGATTTCTGGTGTTAACCAAGTGTCGAGTTAATACGAGTACTTGAGTATGAGTTATTAGTGTAGTAAGTTTGACCTATGTCGATGAGACTGCGGGATTATTATTATTATTATGGGATGAGTCTTGGGTAATGAACTACTATAGGATATCGTGTGATAACAGGGGTTATCTATTTGTTAATGAATTGTGGACCTATTTTATAAGGACCGTGGGTCCTGAGTAAAGTTCAAATAACTTTTGTGATGAGTTAGCTTTTAATTAAATTAAACAATTAGAACTCACTCAGCGTAGCTGACTATGTGTGTACGATAGATTGTTTTGCAGGTAAGCATTGCATTGACGTATCTTGGCTTGGGAGCGGTGCTACTCGGATTGGTATGCAAGCATTTGTGAGGTAACTTAATGACATTAAATAGTAATTAATGTTTTAAGAAAGACTTCCGCTGTAGTTTAATATATCTAAAATGAGTATTTTCAAGGGAATAACCCGTTATCGGGGTCTTACAACATACACGTGCAATCATTAACTCTGTACAAGCCAACGGTAGCATTGATAGTTCTTTTGTGTCTGACAAACCCACCTAGGTAGGGTGATTGTTACAGACAATACATTAGGGTAACCCGCGTGTTATGCCTCAGTCACAAGGTTTGATTGTGCATCTAGTTTAACTATAGATTCTCCATAAATGCCTTATTTGCCATGTTTCATATGAATTGTATAAAACTCTTGAAAACTATGTGAGGTGTCAAAACCTATGTATGCTCACCGACTATATTTTAGTTGACCTCGTTTTTATTATGTTTCAGGTACGAATAATTGAGTTATGATCAAGTTGCTTCACTTAAGATTGAGGACCTAGTATTTGAATTTAAATGAGTTTATTTATGTATTTCATTTCTTGTAATGTTGGATTTTGTTATTTGAATTATGAAATGAAATTTATGTTTTAATATATTACAACTTTAGTAAATCATGTGCTTATGAAAAGTCTCCATGTCCCACTCCAACATGTTCCCTCATTGGTTTGGGTGTGACAGATTGGTATCAGAGCCATGGTTATAGGGAATTAGGTTATTAGACACTCTTGATCTAGACTATAAACTCAGGACACCCATTTTATTCCATGCTCTATGATTATATGATATTTGCTACATGTTATGTGCTACATGCCTACTACTTTACATGTTAGTTTATTTGATGCCCTAATTGTTAGATTTCATGACTTACTAGGTTTCATCTAAATAATAAACTAAACAATAATACCCATACCCTTATCTTAAGCCTCAATCCTTCTTACCTTCTCCTATATCATCATCATCATAGCATGTGGAACGTCATACTCATAGACACAAGTCTATTTAATTTCCTTTTTACACCCCGTTAGGGTTTTAAACTTTGTTAATTAGTAGAGGACACGAGCAATCTGGAAGGGTGACACCTGTATTCTAGGTTTTCTGTCTAGGAAAGCATTTCATATAAATCCCAATCAACCAAGGGATCTGTATGCTTTTCTAGGAATTCCCGGGATGAGCGTTTACTTATAGGCTAAAGCAGATCTGCTCGAAAGTTATATAAGTTTAATTAACCTTGATATGGCATAGCATTAAAATGGTTATGTTACTATTTGAGTGCAATCCAAACTATGATTACCTATGTTTATTTATTCTCTTACTTTAATTCAAGAAATCCTCATGAATTCTCATCTTTCTCTTTATGTTGTTTAATCTATAGCATGCCTCCCCGTCGTGCCAACGAGACCAACAACAACAATGATTTTGCTGCCCTCCTTACCCAACTGGTGAACCAACTCACTCAGGCCAACAACAACAATAGTGGTAATGCTACTGGTGGTGATGGTGCCAACCCGCCCCAATGCACTTTCAAGCACTTTAACTCATGCAACCCCATCAAGTTCTATGGTACCGAAGGAGCTACGGGTCTCCTTCAATGGTTCTAAGGCATTGAAAACACCTTCCTCAACAGTGATTGCCCTGACAATATCCGGGTTCGTTATGCTACCAGCGTCTTTCAAAAACGGGCGCTCAGCTGGTGGAATGGTGAGAAACGGACTCAAGGTGTGGATGTGGCTTTAGCTTTGCCATGGGATGAAGTGAAGAGACTCATGACCGAGGATTTCTGTCCTCGTAATGAAATGAAGAAGTTAGAGGCTGAGTTTTGGGATCTTACCCAAGACAGTGGTGAGAACTTAGTCTACACAACTCGTTTCCATGAGTAGAGCCTTCTTGTGCCTCACATGGTCACACCACTGACCCGTTGCATTGAGAAATACATGGTAGTTTACCCATGAAGATCCAGGATACTGTTCTAGGAAGAAATCCTGCTACCCTTGAAGATGCTATCCGCCTGGCTGCCACGTTAACTGATAATCATGTGAATGCGGGCACGTTAACAAGGTAAGGTGCATAGAAAATCACTGACACAGAAACTCCCTCTGAACCCACCAAAGAAATCAAGCCCGAACCTTATCACAACAACAAGAAGCGAAAGGCTAAGAATTTTGCTATTGTCACTCCGGCTGCCCTAGTCAATCAAGTTGCACCTATGGCTCAAAATCTGATCAAGAAACAATATGTAGGCAACAACCCTTTGTGCAACACATGCAATTATCATCACTTCCCGAACATACCATGCCGTCTATGTGCTAGTTGTGGAAGGTATGGCCATGTAGCCAACACTTGCCGATCCAGGCCATCGGGTAATCAAGTCAACCAGGAAACAGAGCCAATCAGCAAGTAGTCAATCAAGTGGTTCCGGCTATTGCCAATGGGCGTGCTTGCTTTGAATGTGGTAACCCAAACCACTTCCGAAACCAATGCCCAAAGCTAGTCAATGCTAATCAAGGTGGAGCTCATGGGTGTGCTTTCAACATAAACACCAATGAAACTCAGGCCAACAATGATGTGGTCAACGGTACGTTCCTCGTTAATAATCAATATGCTTCCATACTAATTGATACCGGTGCTGATAGGAGTTTTGTGTCACTTGAATTTGAGCCCTTACTTGCTAAAACACGAACTAAATTAGAGAAAACATTTACCGTTGAGGTAGCGGATGGAAACCCCCATCATCATTGACTCCGTTATCCGTGAATGTTCCGTTGAACTTAATGAACACTCCTTTCCCGCCAACCTCATACCAATGCAATTGGAAAGCTTTGAAATCATCATAAGCATGGATTGGTTATCCGGTCATCATGCCGAGGTCGTTTGTTTTGAGAGGTGCATTCGAATCCCTCTCCCATCGGGCGATACATTAAAAGTCTTTGTGAAAAACCATGTGGTGGACTCAAACTCATGTCGTGCAATACGACCCAAAAGTACTTACAAAAGAAGTATGTGACTCTCACACCCCCAACTTCAACTAACGGAGTTTTACCGTTTGGAAGGTGACACACCAGGATCTCAGTCAACAGTTACATCAAACGACACTATATGGGACTTGAAATGTCATAACATAAAAGTTCAGAGTTAATGCGGAAGCGTAAACGTTAATATGAAATCAAAAGTAATTACATACAATAGGCGTCAATCAATGTAAATAAGTAAACTGTTTCAAATGTTTGAAATGGATGATATGACAGTAGGACTCCATGCATGTCCTAAGTGTGCAACCTGTGCCTTAGCGACCTGAGAAACATGTATGAAAAAGTGTTAACACAAAGTTGGTGAGTTCACAGGTTTCAAGTTTGCAATAAGAGTGTGTTTGCCAGATTATGTACATTCAATATGCATATCTATAGGTAGCTAGCCTATGTTCATGTCTTACTAAAGCGCTCGTAACCGAAGCTGACTGTTTGTTTATTTGCCTCATGCCAGGTCTATCAACACAGGCGGTGTGAGTAGGCTAACATTTCACCCGTTCGATATCCAATCGAGTTAGAGCGACTAACGCGGGTGGGATTTGTCAAACCCAGTAGTACTACTAAACATTACCTTGCTAAGATCCATATTAACGGTTCGATGTATGATGAGGACTTTCTGTGATAGTGTGTCACGCTTAGCCTTAATAGTAATAACATATGAATTACAATAATCTAAAATAGTTGTGTCATGTTTTCTCCCCCAACGGGAAAAACATGTAAAATAATGTTTGTCTGCGTACCTGTTTCTCCCCCACGGGGAAAACAAGTAAAATAAGTTTGTGTGTAAGCATGTTTCTCCCCCAATAGTAAAACAAGTAAAAATGGGCCGTGAAATTCACCTGCGTTGCGTAGTAGGTAGTATCACACAAGTATGAGATTTAGAACCTCAAGTGTCAGCCTGCACGGCTTATGTATGCCCTAGAATTATAAACACATAAGTTAGGGACATATGGGATTTGTGACGACGACACGGAAGATTAGAACGTCATAAAACATTCTAAGGATTCAACGAATAGACGAATGTGTCCACGGTAATAAGGATTTCTTAATTAATTAATTATTAAGATAAATACGTTTCGTGTCGAACGTTTCTAATAACGAATAATAATAATAAACAATTATATTCGTACGTTTGTGCCATTTAAAACGGTTAGAAAAATAATATAACTATATATATATATATATATTATTTGTAAGTTCGTATGACTAACAAAATAATCATTTGTATTGAAAAATAATAAATATATTATTTTTGATCGAGGATAAAACCGAGGGTAAATAATATAATTAATTATATTATTTATAAGCTTGAAACGTTTCATAGAGTTTATAAACGAAGTGAAAATAATATAAATATATATTATTTTTAATTGAGGTTACAAGGTCGAAAATAATATAAATATATTATTTTGTTTGGAGTCACGGATTGAAAATAATATAGAAATGTTATTTTCAAAAGTGGGGAAATATTATAAAATAGGTTATAAAATCAAACCCGAGCCTGCGGGTGGTTTTCGGGATTAAAACACATTAATATATAAATATAATAATATGGGGTATTGGTTTTATATTAAAATAATCATTAAAATTTAGTTTTAAAAGGAAATAGGGGTGGAGGGACTCTAACCCGGGTCTCCTCCCCCATACACCAACACCTTAACTAGTCCACCCGGTGGGTCAATCGCAACATGGACAAATTCGAAATGGTTTTAACACACAAAGGCACTGTGTTCTTCCCCCCTTTCGCGAATCGAATCCCAAATCCATTATCATATCCGACAATTTCGATCCCGATAGGTCTTAAAACCATAGGGGTTTTGTTAATCGATGAATGGCGAATCTGTTGGCAGGTTTAATTGCAAAACAACAACTTTTGAATCGATTAATTGTGGATTGAATGGCCGAAACCCTAGATTAAGAACATAGGATCGAATTGGTTAAATCTTGTAATAAAAGTTGTTGAACTCATGGGGCTTTCATTTAGTTAATGATTTCGAGTCTAACCGTATAGGTTATTGGCATTGAGATTGCACCTAAACTGTAGTTCGATTAAACCCGTATTCGTGATGAACCCTAGAATTGGTTCATCACCAATTCGATGTTGTAAGCCCTGATCATGATAGGGCTTTTGATCTATGAATTGAAACGAAGCTGAGGGAATGTTTGATTACCATAACGGACGTCGAATTGATGGAGATCGAGCAAATGAGTTTCCCGAGTTTGACGGGTTTGGTCGCCGGCGTCTTTGGCTGCTATTCTGACCAAAATAGAATGTGCAATTGCTTTTTAGAGGTGCGAATGAGGTGTTCATAGCGTTTGATTTCAGAATGGTGAATGGATTTGATCAATTTCCATGTTTTAGTTAATGGGTCGACGGTTTCGGCTTTAGATGATTTAAATTCGATTAATTCGTGATTATTGGTAATAAAAAACGTATGGAACCCATTCAATGATGCTCGACATCATCATTACCACGCATATCAGTTACGAATTTGGGCTGGCATAGATGATACGGGTTTGATTTTGGATCCAAGGATGTCGATTTTGACTTTCAAAAGTCAAAGGGATTGGGTTTGGGTTAATTACAGAACTAGCCCCTGTAGTTTCATGTGTTTGAGCTTGAATTATGACAGAGTTAGTCCTTGTGGTTTGAATCATGTTAGAACTTGGTTAGTTTGACTATCGAAAAGTCAACAGGAACATAATTCTTCGATTTTGACTTTATAACATCAATTAGAATGAGTTTGGACTAATTACACAACTAGTCCTTGTGGTTTTAGTTTGAATAAAGGTAGAATTAGTCCCTAGGGTTTGAGATAAGTTAAATAGGTTAGTATTTAACTTTATTTGCTAACGGACTTAACCCTAAAGAGCCGGATATCACATCATCCCCTAGTTGAAAGAATTTTCATCCCAAAAATTAGAATAGTAACTTAAGAGTTTGATGTGGAGTGCTTGAACAGACGAGGATACTTGCGCATCATCTGATCCTCGCGTTCCCACGTGAATTCCGGTCCGCGTTTCGAGTTCCAACGGACTCTGACAGTAGGGATTTTACTGCGTTTTAACGTTTTGACTTCCATATCCCTAATTTCCAAAGGTTCTTTAATGAAACGTAACTGTTCATCAATGTGTAGTTCCTCAAGAGGAACCACGAGTGACTCGTCTACTAGACACTTCTTCAAGTTTGAGATGTGAAAGACGTTGTGTACACCCCTAAGTTGATACGCTACTGGCCCGATTCTCTTCACTATCTTGAAAGGTCCAACATAACGAGGATTTAGTTTAGCTTGTTTCCCAAAACGAATGGCACCTTTCCAAGGTGAGACTTTTAATACGACCATGTCGTCTACTTGAAACTCTAACGATTTACGACGCTTATCGGCATAGCTCTTTTGACGATCACGAGCTGTCGCCATACTATTTCTAGTTTGAACGATTCTCTTTTTGGTATTTCTAAAATGAGTTCAGGACCCGTAAGTTGACTATCCCCAACCTCGGCCCAACAAATAGGAGAACGGCATTTCTGTCCATATAATGCCTCGAATGGAACTGCTTTGATGCTAGTGTGATAACTGTTATTGTAGGAAAATTCCACCAGAGGCAGATGGGACTCCCAAGTGCTACCGAAATCAATCACACAAGCTCGTAGCATATCCTCCAGAGTTTGAATAGTATGCCCAGTCTGTTCATCTGTTAGAGGATGGTATGCTGTACTCATATCTAGACGCGTGCCTAAAGCTTTATGTAAAGATTGCCAGAAACGTGAGGTGAATCATGCGTCACGATTCTAAATGATAGAAATTGGCACCCCGTGCCGAGAAACTACTTCTTTCAAATATATGCGAGTAAGCTTCTCCATTTTGTCAGTTTCTTTGGTTGCCAAGAAGTGAGCGGATTTTGCTAAACAATTGAAAATTACCTAGAAATGCTCGAACTTGTATGGGTCTAGATTCTTTTTGGCTTAGGGCATCGGCTAGTACGTTAGCCTTTCCCAAATGATACTTGATAGCATAGTCAAAGTCGTTCAAAAGTTCGATCCAACGGCGTTATCAGATGTTCAACTCCTTCTGTTCGTATACGTGCTGAAGACTCTTGTGATCGGTGTAAATGGTGCACTTGGTACCGTCCAAGTAGTGTCTCCAGATTTTCAAAGCAACCACTACCGCTCCTAATTCTAGGTCATGGGTAGTGTAGTTTTTCTCATAACTTTCAATTGATGGGAGACGTATGCGATAACCTTTTCGCGTTGCGTCAACACACGACCAAGACCTAGAATAGAGACATTGCAATACACTACGAAGTCATCCGTTCCTTCAAGAAGAGATAGGATAGGTGCACTACAGAGTTTCTGTTTCAACAGTTGGAATACAAATTCCTGAGTTTCGCTCCAGTTATAGGGTTTACCCTTTTTGAGTTAGAGTAGTGAGAGGTTGAGCAATCTTTTGAGATTCCAATGAATTGATGAATTGACGGTAGCAGCCAGCCAATTCCAGAAATTTTCGCACCTCTGTTGGAGTCATCGGTGCTGTCCGATTCTTGATGTCTTCCACTTTAAATAGATCGATATGTATTCCTTTCTCATTGACTACATGTCCAAGAAATTGAATCTTTGCGAATCCAGAAATCGCATTTAGAGGATTGGGTATATAATTGCTCTTGTTTCAGCAATTCAAGGATTAAGCGTAGGTGCTCCTCATGTTCTTCCTTATTCTTGGAATAGTTGAGGATGTCATCAATGGGAACAATGACGAACTGATAAAGTTGGGTTTACACACGCGGTTCATGAGGTCCATGAACACCGCAGGTGCGTTGGTTAATCCGAAAGGCATGACCATAAATTCATAATGGTCGTACCTAGTTCTGAAGGCAGTTTTAGAGATATCCTCATCTCGGACTCTCAATTGATGGTAACCAGATCTAAAATCTATCTTGGAATAGAAGCTTGATCCTTGGAGTTGATCAATTATATCATCTATGTGGGGTAGTGGATAACGATTCTTGGTCGTCACTTTGTTCATCTCACGATAGTCGATGCACATGAGGAAAGTCCCGTCTTTCTCCTTGACAAATAGGACTGGAGCTCCCCATGGCGATGAGCTAGGTCGGATGAAACCTTTATCCAACAACTCTGGCAGTTGTGTAGATAACAGTTGTAACTCACTAGGTGCAAGTCTGTACGGTGCCGGAGCAATAGGCGCTGCCCCGGGTGCTAGATCAATTTGAAATTTGAATTGACGATGAGGCGGAAGTCTAGGCAAGTCTTCGGGAAGATACTTCTGGTTAATCACGTACAATTGGGATGTCGTCAATTTTCTTCTCCTCAGATGGCTGCTCGACGACGAGAGCCAAATAGCAGTATGACCTTTTCTGTAACATTCATGATTTGCCGACCCTATTTTAATTTATTTTAATTAATAAAATAACAATACGACATTTAAAACCTTCAAGGACTAGTTGTGTAATTAGTTAAATCTAATTATAATTAAGTTTGAAAGTCAAAAATTGAAGAATTATGTTCCCGTTGACTTTTAATAAATTAAACTAACAAATCTTTAACCAACTTAACTCAACTCAAACCCGAGGGACCAGTTCCGCCAGATTCAAAACTTTTAAACATGAAACTGCAGGGATTAATCTGTAATTAACCCATTTTTGATTTAGTTTGACTTTGGAAAGTCAAACTATCGTTTTTGACTTGAATCAGAACCCCACTCCCGAAATCCGTTGCAAATTCGTAACCGTTTTACACGTTGGTGTCATTATCGATCATTATGGAGCAATTATCAGCGTCATCAGTACAAGATTAAACTCCATTTACAGCTAATTAAACCGTGACCGTCGACCTCATTCTTATTACTCACCAATTCACAACTATTGATCGTTTACACAGAAATCGACCACCTGCAAATCTCTAACGAATCCCCTTGAACCTATTACACCATCCAATTGCATCGAAGAAGGACGCAGAGTCGCCGGAAAACCGATCCCGTCACAGTCGGCATTCGTTTAGTCGATCGCGGTCAATTCGAACATCATTCTGGTAATTGAACCTATCATTAGCTTCGTTTTTATCTATAGATTAAAAGCCCTATGCTTATTAGGGCTTACATTATGGAATCAAACATGATCCGATTCTAGGGTTCTTGACAATTTCGGATTTAATCGAAACCTACCCCCGACTCTGTCTAAATCAAATTAATTCATACCAGTAGATTCAAAATCCATTTTTAATTGATAACCCTATTCCAATTCAGCCTCATATCATCAACTTAATCATGACCCCGTAACTAGGGTTCGTTCATAAAACGATTTGGGGGTTTCGACCCTAGACTTAATCATAATCCAATTAAACCATACTGACAGATTCGCAAGACCCTAATTAGTAAAAGCCCCATGTTTTTATCGCATTCCATTATCAGAATCATTCAAAACAATTTTGGGTTCAAACTTAGGGTTTCGGCTTTGGATTCCCTAATTAAACGATCCCAAACCCGTTGTTTTTGCAATTAAAACCCACCTTAGACTCGTTTGATGACAGCGAACAAAACCTCTATGATCTTATATACAGTCGTTACCGGATTTGGTGGAATTGGGGCTGGGTTCGATCGATCTAGAGTAAAGGAGAAGAACTCACTGGCTTTCTGTGTTAACATCATTTCTGCCCGGTCTTGTGTGCGATACCCTAGCGGGCGGAGTTGGTTAGGTGAGTGTGCTGGTGTGGGAGAGACCCGGGTTCGAGTCTCTCCACACCTTTTTAAATTTTAAAACGTTTTTTACTATTATTTTAATATAAAAACAATACCCTATATTATTATATTAATATATTAATGTGTTCTAGCCTCGTGAAACCACCCGTAGGCTCGGGTTTGATTTGTAACCCTTCTTCACTTAAAAATACCAACTTTTAAAATAATATAGTTATATTATTTTCAAATCCCGACTTTGAATAAATAAAATATTTATATTATTTTCAACCCGTGACTCCAATTAAAAATAATATATATTTAGATATTTCTTCGCCTCGTTTACAAACTCGTGTAACGTTTTCAAACTTATAAATAATATAATTATTTATATTAGTTACCCACGTTTATATCCCCGAATAAAAATAGATATGTTTATTATTCATATAAGTTACAATTTCAACTCACTTAGTGTTAAATGGTATGTAACACTAGTTTTTATAAACTAATATATATTCACCCAAATTCAACGCATTTTCATGACTAAATAACTACATAAGGATAAACTTATTTATTTTGTTTATATCTATAACAATATAATTTCATGTTACGTTTTAAATAAATAAATCTAATTTATTTAGTTAGTTAACCCCAAACTCTAAATCATTATTTTAGGGACACTATATCCCGACTTTAATAGTTATAAAACAATTATCCAAGAATAAAACGCAAACACCTACGCAATCCTTTTACATAATCCGACACGAACTCATTACACAATTCCCTATACTCACATCCTTCGAAGCCCTAGAATTAGATTTAGATATTTTATTAATTCATCTTCATACGCAATACACTCTAGGTTAACGTTGTGCGTTACAAGGATCACTTTGCTACCTAGAGTCTCGTGTTAGCTACACATTTGATTCAGGTAAGTTTACATAGCCCCTTTTTACTGTTTTTGCTTTTGGGGTGAAACATGTTATCAACTTTATCTATTTAAACAATTCAATATCTATGTTCTTGTGCTTGATCTTTATGCTTTATATTTGAACTACTTGGTGACCATTGCATGTGTTTCATGCCAGTACATTCATTAACTTGCAGCCCAAGCCTAAGGTAGTACCTAACATGATCATTTATATGGGAAACTAAACCTATAACTTACCACAAGACCTTGGCGGGTTTTGTTGGGTATCAACTATAACTTGGAGTATCCGCTTGCTCCCTTTTTTTTTAAATGGCAATCAGTGGGATTGCGTATCTAGTTTTCTAATATCAGGCTTGAATTGTACGCTTGGAACCTTGTGTGTTCTCACATATATGCTTTAGACATGCTTTGAACATATTGAATTGTAATCTATACTAATTCTTTTGGGTGTCAAAACCTATGTATCTCACCAACTACTTGTAGTTGACAGTTACTTACATGTTTTAGGTGCACCTGTTTGAAGACCACTTGCTCACCTAGGACTTGGACCTAGTTTAATTTAATTTATGTTTTGAACGTTTCATTTTACTATGTAACGGATGCTTTTAATTTGAATAATAAATATTATCATATTTAATAGATGATCATGTGCTTATGAACAACCGCGTCAGCCACGGCGTTTAATCCGCCACCGGCCGGGGTGTGACAGATTGGTATCAGAGCCTTGGTTATAGGGAACTAGGTTATTAGACACTCTTGACCTAGACTATAACTTTAGGACACCCATACAATGTCATGCTACTACATGTTACATTAGTAATTCTTATGCATATATTTTTATATGCTATCATAAGTAATTACACTACATGATACAATATATAATGATTTATGTGTCACACTACTTGATAACTCTTGTGCTTACATCACTATCTACATGCTACGTGATTATTTCTTAGACGAATATTTTTACATGTTATATTATACATCCTATGATACAACACTTAATAGTCTATGTGACACATTACCCGCCAACTTTTTCTACTATTTATTTCTACCTATTAGATTTATTTAAAGTACTATCTTAAGTTTAACACACACACATACACACCAAATTATTCACACACCTTTGGACCCACATACATGATACCATCACCCTTTAGGAACAAAGACTTAAACTATTGGGTCTAATGCTTACTAATAATAAACTAAGAAGCCCATCTATCCCCCAAGAAGAAGAAGCCCGCTGAAATGCATAAACCTTACCTTTGGGCCTCAAAGCCCAGTCCACAACGATTCCCATCATAACCATGAACCCAACAATAGTATTATTAATACATAATGGCTGGAAGAGTGTGTAAGCCCATGAGGAATTCTGGCTAAGGAAAGATAGGGTACTTAAGTGTGTCTTAGTGACCCACCCCTCTTTCCTGGGAATTCTCCTCAGGGATACATTGCTTATAGGTCAAGTGTATTTCTAAAATACTATCGTGAAGGTTCGGTGTTATGACTAGTCAAACCCTAAAACCTATAAGTACTCCTATGTTCAACCCGCAATATTTCATTATCACTTACAACTTTTTCATTGTTTTCTGCTAGACATGGACTCCTACCCTCCTCCTTCCCCGGTATACCATCCCGGAATCTGATTGGGAAGAAGACACGGAGACACCTGTGTATCAGTCACCAACACCCCCAACTGCTAGGCCAAGGTTTGATGTAAGAGCGGACTGGATTAGGAACACCGGCCCGAGACTTCGAACACCTGGATCACCCGCACCCAGAAACCCGTATCAGACACCTCACCCCCACAATCAATTACCACCCCCACTAAGAGACCCATATCTAATGCCCGACCCGTACCTTCCTAACCCTTGGGTAAGGAATACCATGGCACCCACGGGTGTTATGGGGATTCCAACCAATGACTTCCATCAATATGTAAGAACTTCAGAATTTGAGAGGCAAAGGATAGAGCAGGGAGTGATACACGACTTGCAAAGACAAAGAATGGATAACTTAGCAAACCAATTAGGGTACCAAAAGGAGTTAATCTCCATCCTCGAAAAGGAAGTACAAGAACATCGCACGGAGACCGCCAGGGCTGAAGCCAGATCTGCTACTCGAGGGACCATAGCGGTGCTCATCTTGGCGATTATCTTCTTCCTAGTGGAAAGCTACCAGAGATGTTAGAAGAAGCTTCTACTGATTACCTCTAAATTTTCGATTTGAGAACCATTTCCTTATGTTTTGAGTAATGTTTAACATTTCAGCATTTCATCAATTCCATATATTTCAACTTTACAGTTATTGTTCATTGATTTGACCCGTGGAGCGTAAACTACACCCGCTATATTTCCATCAAAATTTCTCAAATATCACATTCTTCATTCAAATACGATTTAGTACACTATCAATAATCTCCTTCATAAACAAATCATACTATTATGTGACTCAAGCAAAACCCCGTTATCTTGTTTACACAAAACGTTTACCAAACTTTTAGATAGTATCAAAAATATAAATTTTCCACAAAAACTTTTCATCCGATAAGGAAAGTACAACCAATTTTATAAAAATATTATTTCAAATTGATAAATAATTATGATGTTTCTTCATTAAAGTAAATATATCTAAACTTTGGCTAAGTTATATGCGACTACTTGTTTAGCCAATGGTTCCACTTAAAAATATTCTCTTATTAATAATTGAAAGTTTAAATTAAAATATTTTTTTCCCCCATAATTTGCATATTCATTTAAAATATGCGATTCAATGATTTCACTACTTTATATATCTACAATCAAGAACGAATTACCACTTTCTATGTTCAAGCAAAGA
The DNA here is from genome assembly GCA_023525975.1 of Smallanthus sonchifolius. Lineage (NCBI taxonomy): Eukaryota > Viridiplantae > Streptophyta > Magnoliopsida > Asterales > Asteraceae > Smallanthus > Smallanthus sonchifolius. Next base: position 41,022,286 of record CM042019.1, on the reverse strand, counting down.
CCCGTATTTGTAAACGCAATTCCCGAATGTTTTCAAAACCTCCTCGTTACTTTTCACTTGACGCTTCAGGAGACAATCCATACCGCGTAGATGTTAACCCTCCCCACAAACCTCAATGAGACCTAAAGAACTAGAACCTAACTACCACATTCTACATGAACGCCAAACAACGCGCTTCTCCGCAACACTTGATCACCTACAAAACTCGTTAGTATATGTCACACATGAAATTCAATAAATTACGATCACATAATACATGAAACTAGTTTGTTTACAAATCACAAGTTACTGGATTGATCACATAACCCATGAAACCTGTTTATTTGCAATACACATACTACTTGCTTGAACACATAGTACATGAAACTTAGTTGTTTACAACATACATGGTACATGACAATTGATTGTTTTATATACAATACTTGATTGATTATATTGAACACAAAACTTATTTGGTTACAAAGTATATGATACTACATTACTTACATTACACATGAAAGATTATTGGTTTACAAAATACATGATACTAGGTTTAACACCATATGAAATCCCTTTCCTACAATACACAAGATACTATTTTGTTTACACTACACGTGAGAGCTTAGTGATTTACAAAATACAAATGCTAGATGTCCACACTACACAAAAGACCTGTATATTTACTATATACACGAAACAAAATTTGCTTACAATTAGTGCAATTGGTTGATTACATTCTACACAAGACATGGTCATACACCTTGTTCACCAAGGTTGAAGACCATAATACATTGAAACGACTCGGGGTTTGATGTATTCTTATTCAAACACGAGTAAACTAAGAAACTTTAAGCTATACTACTTTACTACCCTTTAGTTGCGAACTGACGTGATTAGGGACATAATTACTTGCTAGCGACCTTTATGTGAAAGCAATAGACGTGATTAGAGTGAAATTTGTGCCCCCTCCCCTTACCCACACACAACGGAAGGAGCTATACGGACCATGCGATGATTTGAGTAATTACGGGTGCACACGGAATTATAAAAATCAGCGCATGGAAAATATAGTGAAATTTTGTCGTGTGTTGTGACCTAAAACTTATCATGATATGTAACGACGGAACTGATGTGATGTGACAAGGGCATGGTGGATACGCCGATGGTACTTCCTATACATAAGTGTCTTAACATATTATCATGAGTAGCGTTGCTCGTGTCACGTGAGGTTTTGACCCAGAACCAATGCTTACGAAATCTCTTACCCACTAACAATTTTGAGCATATTAGACTATATCGTACACGAACTCTATATTTCAAAAGCCCATCAAACTCATTCCAAATAATACAACTTACATCTAGAATTCAAAATCTCTATTCGACAATCTCCCTCCTAAATCCATTTCAAATAAAATTCATTATCACCCTTCATATTCAACTTTAAGTATCAGGCCTAAGCCATAGCAACAGTTACACTTCCCCAAAAATCCAACAGTCAAAACTCACTGAGAACCCAAAACCCTCACCTTCTTCTTGATTTTGCAGCCTCCATTAGTTAAATTTCGGGACGAAATTCTCTTAACATGGGGAGACTGTAACATTCCTGATTTTCCGACCCTATTTTAATTTATTTCAATTAATAAAATAACAATACGACATTTAAAACCTTCAAGGACTAGTTGTGTATTTAGTCAAATCTAATTATAATTAAGTTTGAAAGTCAAAAATTGAAGAATTATGTTCCCGTTGACTTTTAATAAATTAAACTAACAAATCTTTAACCAACTTAACTCAACTCAAACCCGAGGGACCAGTTCCGCCAGATTCAAAACTTTTAAACATGAAACAGCAGGGATTAATCTGTAATTAACCCATTTTTGATTTAGTTTGACTTTGGAAAGTCAAACTACCGTTTTTGACTTGAATCAGAACCCCACTCCCGAAATCCGTTGCAATTCGTAACCGTTTTACACGTTGGTGTCATTATCGATCATTATGGAGCAATTATCAGCGTCATCAGTACAAGATTAAACTCCATTTACAGCTAATTAAACTGTGACCGTCGACCTCATTCTTATTACTCACCAATTCACAACTATTGATCGTTTACACAGAAATCGACCACCTACAAATCTCTAACGAATCCCCTTGAACCTGTTACACCATCCAATCACATCGAAGAAGGACGCAGAGTCGCCGAAAAACCGATCCCGTCACAGTCGGCATTCGTTTAGTCGATCGCGGTCAATTCGAACATCATTATGGTAATTGAACCTATCATTAGCTTCATTTTTATCTATAGATTAAAAGCCCTATGCTTATTAGGGCTTACATTATGGAATCAAACATGATCCGATTCTAGGGTTCTTGACAATTTCGGATTTAATCCAAACCTACCCCCGACTCTGTCTAAATCAAATTAATTCATACCAATAGATTCAAAATCCATTTTTAATTGATAACCCTATTCCAATTCAGCCTCATATCATCAACTTAATCAAGACCCCGTAACTAGGGTTCGTTCATAAAACGATTTGGGGGTTTCGACCCTAGACTTAATCATAATCCAATTAAACCATACTGACAGATTCGCAAGACCCTAATTAGTAAAAGCCCCATGTTTTTATCGCATTCCATTATCAGAATCATTCAAAACAATTTTGGGTTCAAACTTAGGGTTTCGACTTTTGAATCCGTAATTAAACGATCCCAAACCCGTTGTTTTTTGCAATTAAAACCCACCTCAGACTCATTTGATGACAGCGAACAAAACCCCTATGATCTTATATACAATCGTTACCGGATTTGGTGGAATTGGGGCTGGGTTCGATCGATCTAGAGTAAAGGAGAAGAACTCACTGGCTTTCTGTGTTAAAATCATTTCTGCCTGGTCTTGTGTGCGATACCCTAGCGGGCGGAGTTGGTTAGGTGAGTGTGCTGGTGCGGGAGAGACCCGAGTTCGAGTCTCTCCACACCCTTTTAAATTTTAAAACGTTTTTGACTATTATTTTAATATAAAAACAATACCCTATATTATTATATTAATATATTAATGTGTTCTAGCCTCGTGAAACCACCCGTAGGCTCGGGTTTGATTTGTAACCCTTCTTCACTTAAAAATACCAACTTTTAAAATAATATAGTTATATTATTTTCAAATCCCGACTTTGAATAAATAAAATATTTATATTATTTTCAACCCGTGACTCCAATTAAAAATAATATATATATTTATATATTTCTTCGTCTCGTTTACAAACTCGTGTAACGTTTTCAAACTTATAAATAATATAATTATTTATATTAGTTACCCACGTTTATATCCCCGAATAAAAATAGATATGTTTATTATTCATATAAGTTACAATTTTAACTCACTTAGTGTTAAATGGTATGTAACACTAGTTTTTATAAACTAATATATATTCACCCAAATTCAACGCATTTTCATGACTAAATAACTACATAAGGATAGACTTATTTATTTTTTTTATATCTAAAACAATATAATTTCATGTTACGTTTTAAATAAATAAATCTAATTTATTTAGTTAATTAACCCCAAACTCTAAATCATTATTTTAGGGACACTATATCCCGACTTTAATAGTTATAAAACAATTATCCAAGAATAAAACGCAAACACCTACGCAATCCTTTTACATAATCCGACATGAACTCATTACACAATTCCCTTTACTCACATCCTTCGAAGCCCTAGAATTAGATTTAGATATTTTATTAATTCATCTTCATACGCAATACACTCTAGGTTAACGTTGTGCGTTACAAGGATCACTTTGCTACCTAGAATCTCGTGTTAGCTACACATTTGATTCAGGGGAGTTTACATAGCCCCTTTTTACTGTTTTTGCTTTTGGGGTGAAACATGTTATCAACTTTATCTATTTAAACAATTCAATATCTATGTTCTTGTGCTTGATCTTTATGCTTTATATTTGAACTACTTGGTGACCATTGCATGTGTTTCATGCCAGCACATTCATTAACTTGCAGCCCAAGCCTAAGGTAGTACCTAACATGATCATTTATATGGGAAACTAAACCTATAACTTACCACAAGACCTTGGCGGGTTTTGTTGGGTATCAACTATAACTTGGAGTATCCGCTTGCTCCCTTTTTTTTTAAAATGGCAATCAGTGGGATTGCGTATCTAGTTTTCTAATATCAGGCTTGAATTGTACGCTTGGAACCTTGTGTGTTCTCACATATATGCTTTAGACATGCTTTGAACATATTGAATTGTAATCTATACTAATTCTTTTGGGTGTCAAAACCTATGTATCTCACCAACTACTTGTAGTTGACAGTTACTTACATGTTTTAGGTGCACCTGTTTGAGGATCACTTGCTCACCTAGGACTCGGACCTAGTTTAATTTAATTTATGTTTTGAACGTTTGATTTTCCTATGTAACGGATGCTTTTAATTTGAATAATAAATATTATCATATTTAATAGATGATCATGTGCTTATGAACAACCGCGTCAGCCCTGGCGTTTAATCCGCCGCCAGCCGGGGTGTGACATTTTCGAAGACACTTTTGTGCTTTTTATGTAGGATATGATGCTAACGAATGCACCACTCCTTTCGCCTTGGACAGAAAGGGTTTCTCCACTCAGGAGAGGAAAGCGAACAATTTGTCACAGCAAATGATTTCAGCTCGTTTTTTTTTTTTGATAACTAATCCATGCTGATGATTATGTTGAAGCTGTCAATTGTAACTGGCATAAGGTCAATGTTAAGCTTATGACTAGCCAATCCTAGTTTACTTCTCTAAGAATGTGAGTTGTTTCGATTATTTGACCGTCTACCATCTCTATAACGTACTTAGTTTCTAATAAAGTTGGAGTATGATCGCACCAAGATGAAATTTGTGAATTCATGCTGAGACTTCTAGTGAGACCCGTGCTTATAAGGTAAGCGTCGGTCAATCCAAAGGTCAAGGAAAGAGGTTCACATAGAGAAAAGAAAAAAATCTACTAAGATGCAGGTTCCAGTAACATAAGAGATAGGATGCCTGTTTAAGTAGTCACGTTCAACTGCTTGTTGGTTAGACTAAATCCTTTTTTTCTAATGTCATTAGAATAATTGGATCATTTTGTAAAGAAAGAAGTATGTTTACAGAGTTGAATATCCTAGGTATAAGTCAAACTAGACTGAGGATTAGCCACAAGATAAAGAAATATGGTCAGATGAAATAACACGTGCTAGCTTCGAAAGAATATCGCTTACATAGCTGGAGTCGATAGGTTTGTCATGAGTTTCTATTAGGGATCCAATCAAGATGGTTTCTGTGATCACGTTTATATGAGAGTCTTAATTTCACGAGGACTCTTACATGAGTGAGATAAAAATTTTCAGCCTGATAGTCACGTCTATCAACTGCTGAATAGGTTTAAAGATACCCACTAGTCGTTGAGTGGGTTACGAGAATTTCTACAGACAATGGAAACTTAAGTCTGTAAATCACTTATTAGGACCATTTATCCACACACTAGGTTTCACCAGGACTTACATGCATCTCAAATTACTATTACGTGTGCACCCGTAATGATAATTTGCTTTACATACTCACCCTGGTTCTCCCCGTCCTGTGCCATAATGTCCTTTAGTTTGTATTGCTGAGTACAGAGTGTTGTCAGATATGATAAGTCATCGAAAAGCTTAGTCATCAACCATAAGTTGATCAATTAATACTCATATCAGGATGAGTAGTCGAGAATGGTTTGATCCGAGTATTCACTCGAGTTGGAACATAATACGAGAGTCCAATCCAGCGGATTGTAGATGAGAACATGCACATGAAACAAACATGTACATGAAATGAAACTTCGAGAAATGAAACTAATTCAGGAATACAAGTTATAGGAAGCAGCAAAGTAGCCGTCCTTCCAACCGAGTCAGGATAGGGTCTGAGTATGCAATGAGCAATGCGTTCTCAACCTAGTGGTCAATCTTTCTTCAACAGAATATCGACCAAAGCGCGAGCCCATGGCTTGGGAAAGTGATGACATCTACATGTCAGTGGATTCTGCAATAATGCGTGCAACAGTCTGCCTTCACACGGCGTATTGTTGTTAGTAGGTACAGTAGGGACTCGCCTCCGACGATCCCCAACTCCCAAAGAGATATGTGCTAGTGCTGTGTGTAATCCACAACATGAACTTGAGAAGACCCACCATTCCCTGATTGTGTCCTCGATAGGCTCAAGCCAGTGTCCTCTTCGGCTCTGATGGTGTAACAAAGGTGCATGTGATGGTGGTGTGAGTGACTCCTCCAAAGGCTTCATCTTGCTGCCCACGGACGGGAGTGGATGTTGTTCAGATTACACCCCGAGTGTCGCCACCGGGAATGATGATATAGTGGGAATGACGTGTTCCTCATCAGAAGAGGGTGATATGGATGTTCTCATCATGCCTGCAATGCAATGTATGTATGGATACCATGTGTATCATGTATGAGTGTCTGTGTCGTGTAACTAATGCATGTGTGCGATTATAGTCTGGTATGCAATCCTAGTTCTCAATGGCTCTGATACCAATCTGTCACACCCCCAATTTCAACTAACGGAGTTTTACCGTTTGGAAGGTGACACACCAGGATCTCAGTCATCAGTTACATCAAACGACACTATATGGGACTTGGAATGTCATAACATAAAAGTTCAGAGTTAATGCGGAAGCGTAAACGTTAATATGAAATCAAAAGTAATTACATACAATAGGAGTCAATCAATGTAAATAAGTAAACTGTTTCAAATGTTTGAAATGGATGATATGACAGTAGGACTCCATGCATGTCCTAAGTGTGCAACCTGTGCCTTAGCGACCTGAGAAACATGTATGAAAAAGTGTTAACACAAAGTTGGTGAGTTCACAGGTTTCAAGTTTGCAATAAGAGTGTGTTTGCCAGATTATGTACATTCAATATGCATATCTATAGGTAGCTAGCCTATGTTCATGTCTTACTAAAGCGCTCATAACCGAAGCTGACTGTTTGTTTATTTGCCTCCTGCCAGGTCTATCAACACAGGCGGTGTGAGTAGGCTAACATTTCACCCGTTCGATATCCAATCGAGTTAGAGCGACTAACGCGGGTGGGATTTGTCAAACCCAGTAGTACTACTAAACATTACCTCGCTAAGATCCATATTAACGGTTCGATGTATGATGAGGACTTTCTGTGATAGTGTGTCACGCTTAGCCTCAATAGTAATAACATATGAATTACAATAATCTAAAATAGTTGTGTCATGTTTTCTCCCCCAACGGGAAAAACATGTAAAATAATGTTTGTCTGCGTACCTGTTTCTCCCCCACGGGGAAAACAAGTAAAATAAGTTTGTGTGTAAGCATGTTTCTCCCCCAATAGTAAAACAAGTAAAAATGGGCCGTGAAATTCACCTGCGTTGCGTAGTAGGTAGTATCACACAAGTATGAGATTTAGAACCTCAAGTGTCAGCCTGCACGGCTTATGTATGCCCTAGAATTATAAACACATAAGTTAGGGACATATGAGATTTGTGACGACGACACGGAAGATTAGAACGTCGTAAAACATTCTAAGGATTCAACGAATAGACGAATGTGTCCACGGTAATAAGGATTTCTTAATTAATTAATTATTAAGATAAATACGTTTCGTGTCGAACGTTTCTAATAACGAATAATAATAAACAATTATATTCGTACGTTTGTGCCATTTAAAACGGTTAGAAAAATAATATAACTATATATATATATATATTATTTGTAAGTTCGTATGACTAACAAAATAATCATTTGTATTGAAAAATAATAAATATATTATTTTTGATCGAGGATAAAACCGAGGGTAAATAATATAATTAATTATATTATTTATAAGCTTGAAACGTTTCATAGAGTTTATAAACGAAGTGAAAATAATATAAATATATATTATTTTTAATTGAGGTTACAAGGTCGAAAATAATATAAATATATTATTTTGTTTGGAGTCACGGATTGAAAATAATATAGAAATATTATTTTCAAAAGTGGGGAAATATTATAAAATAGGTTATAAAATCAAACCCGAGCCTGCGGGTGGTTTTCGGGATTAAAACACATTAATATATAAATATAATAATATGGGGTATTGGTTTTATATTAAAATAATCATTAAAATTTAGTTTTAAAAAGAAATAGGGGTGGAGGGACTCGAACCCGGGTCTCCTCCCCCACACACCAACACCTTAACCAGTCCACCCGGTGGGTCAATCGCAACATGAACAAATTCGAAATGGTTTTAACACACAAAGGCACTGTGTTCTTCCCCCCTTTCGCGAATCGAATCCCAAATCCATCATCATATCCGACAATTTCGATCCCGATAGGTCTTAAAACCATTGGGGTTTTGTTACTCGATGAATGGCGAATCTGTTGGCAAGTTTAATTGCAAAACAACAACTTTTGAATCATTAATTGTGGATTGAATGGCCGAAACCCTAGATTAAGAACATAGGATCGAATTGGTTAAATCTTGTAATAAAAGTTGTTGAATTCATGGGGCTTTCATTTAGTGAACGATTTCGAGTCTAACCGTATAGGTTAATGGAATTGAGATTGCACCTAAACTGTAGTTCGATTAAACCCGTATTCGTGATGAACCCTAGAATTGGTTCATCACCAATTCGATGTTGTAAGCCCAGATCATGATAGGGCTTTTGATCTATGAATTGAAACGAAGCCGAGGGAATGTTTGATTACCATAACGGACACCGAATTGATGGAGATAGAGCAAATGGGTTTCCCGAGTTCGACGGGTTTGGTCGCCGACGTCTTTGGCTGCTATTCTGACCAAAATAGAATGTGCAATTGCTTTTGAGAGGTGCGAATGAGGTGTGCATAGCGTTTGATTTCAGAATGGTGAATGGATTTGATCGATTTCCATGTTTTAGTTAATGGGTCGATGGTTTCGGCTTTAGATGATTTAAATTCGATTAATTCGTGATTATTGGTAATCAAAAACGTATGGAACCCATTCAATAATGCTCGGCATCATCATTACCACGCATATCAGTTACGAATTTGGGCTGGCATAGATGATACGGGTTTGATTTTGGATCCAAGGATGTCAATTTTGACAAAGTCAAAGGGATTGGGTTTGGGTTAATTACAGAACTAGCCCCTGTAGTTTCATGTGTTTGAGCTTGAATTATGATAGAGTTAGTCCTTGTGGTTTGAATCGGGTTAGAACTTGGTTAGTTTGACTATCGAAAAGTCAACAGGAACATAATTCTTCGATTTTGACTTTATAACGTCAATTAGAATGAGTTTGGACTAATTACACAACTAGTCCTTGTGGTTTTAGTTTGAATAAAGGTAGAATTAGTCCCTAGGGTTTGAGATAAGTTAAATAGGTTAGTATTTAACTTGATTTGCTAATGGGCTTAACCCTAAAGAGTCGGATGTCACAGTGACGTTCTTAGCCCATGTTGTTCAAAAGAATGACAAAGAGAGGAGTATTCAAGACATCCCCATCATCCGGGATTTTCCCGAAGTGTTTCTCGAAGATCTATCCAGTCTTCCACCTGTTTGACAAGTGGAGTTTCACATCTATCTTGTACCTGTAGCCAAAGCTCCATACCGACTCGCACCTTCTTAAATGCAAGAGCTTGCAAGCCAACTCTAAGAACTTTCTGATAAAGGTTTCATCCGTCACAGTCATTCACCATGGGGTGCACCTGTCCTATTCGTGAAGAAGAAAGATGGCTCATTTTGTATGTGTATTGACTACCGTGAGCTCAACAAACTTACCATAAAGAATCGTTATCCGTTGCCTAGGATTGATGATCTTTTTGACCAACTCCAAGGTTCAACCTGCTTCTCAAAGATTGATCTTCGATCCGGTTATCACCAACTTTATGTGCAAGAGGATATTCCAAAGACTGCCTTAGTACAAGATACGGTCACTACAAATTTATGGTTATGCCTTTTGGGTTAACCAATGCACTCTCGGTTTTCATGGACCTCATGAACCGTGTATGCAAGCCTTATTTAGATAAATTCGTGATCGTTTTCATTGATGACATCTTGATCTACTACAAGACTAAAATAGATCATGAGCAACACCTTATGTTGGTTTTAGACCTTTTGAGGAAAGAACAACTATATGCCAAATTCTCTAAGTGTGAATTGTGGCTAAAAGAAGTTCAATTCTTGGGTCATATTGTCAACGAAAAGGGAATTCATGTTGATCCTGCTAAGACTGAAGTTGTTAAGAATTGGAGTGCCCCTAAGACCCCTACCGAAGTCCGTTCATTTCTTGGTCTAGCGGGTTATTATCGTCGGTTCATCTCACACTTCTCTAATATTGTTGTCCCTCTCACCGCCTTGACCCGCAAAGGTAAACCTTGTGAGTGGGGACTGAAGCAAGAGGAAGCCTTTCAAATCCTCAAGCATAAGTTATGCAATGCTCCTATTCTAACTCTCCCTGATGGGAATGATGATTTGGTTGTCTACTATGATGCCTTAAACCAAGGCCTCGGTTGTGTTCTCATGCAACGAGGCAAAGTGATCGCTTATGCATCAAGACAACTTAAGATTCATGAGAAGAACTATACGACGCATGGCCTTGAGTTGGGTGCGGTCGTCTTCGCATTGAAGATTTGGAGACATTATCTTTATGGAACGAAATGTGTGGTGTTCACCGACCACAAAAGTCTCCAACACATCTTCAATCAGAAAGAACTCAACATGAGGTAACGACGTTCGGTCGAACTCCTTAACGATTACGACTGCGAGATTCGTTACCATCCTGGCAAAGCGAATGTTGTGGCTGATGCTTTGAGTCGTAAGGATCACGTCATGCTTGATTTTGTCAAAATTCAAACCAACATTCAGAATCATATTCTAGAAGCTCAACACGTCTCGGTCACCGAGGGAAACATGTACGACGAAATGTCATGTGGAGTTGAACTCCAATTGGAAACCAAACCCAATGGCTTGCTCTATTACTTAAATCGTATTTGGGTTCCCGATCATGATGATCTCCGTACATTCCTCATGAACGAGGCACACAAGACTTGTTATTCTATTCATCCTGGTCCGGATAAAATGTACAAAGATCTTCATCAACAATATTGGTGGCCCGATATAAAGAAATACATTGCACTTTATGTTGTAAAGTGTCTAACTTGTTCTAAGGTCAAAGCTGAACATCAACGTCCTTCCAGTTTACTTGAACAACCGGAGATTCTAGTGTAGAAATGGGAGAATCTAGCCATGGATTTCATTACCAAACTCCCTCACACTTCAAGTGGTTATGATAGCATTTGGGTGATCATTGACCGTCTCACCAAATCAGCTCACTTCTTGCCCATCCGTGAAGACTATCGGGTTGAGAAATTGGCCCGAATCTACATTGACGAAATTATGAGTCTTCACAGTGTTCCACTAAACATAATCTCCGATAAAGATGCTCGTTTCACCTCCCGTTTTTGGCAATCTCTCCAAACTCCTCTTGGTACGTGATTGGATTTGAGCACGGCTTACCATCCCCAAACTGATGGTCAACCCGAATGAAAAATCCAAACCCTCGAGGACATGCTTAGGGCTTGTGTTATTGATTTTGGTGGCAATTGGGATTCACATCTATCCCTCATTTAGTTCTCTTACAACAATAGCTACCACACAAGTATCAACATGGCCCCTTTTGAAGCTATTTATGGTCGTAAGTGTCGTTCCCCTATCTTTTGGAATGAGATTGGTGAATCATATATCAACGGTCCCTAGTTAATCAAAGAAACATCTGACAAGATCATTCAAATCCGTGACAACATTCGAGTAGCGAGGAGTCGGAAAAAGAGCTATGCCGACAAACGACGAAAACCCTTGGAATTCCAAGTCGGTGACCTTTTACTTATAAATGTGTCTCCTTGGAAAGGTGTGATCCGTTTTGGTAAGAAAGGCAAGCTAGCACCTCGCTATGTGGGTGCATTCAAGATCCTTGAAAGGATTGGGAAAGTGGCTTACAAACTCGAGTTACCTCCATCACTTGGTAATGTGCATCCTACATTTCATGTATCCAACCTTAAGAAATGCCTTGCGGATGAGAATCTTCATATACCTCTTGACGATGTGCGCATTGATGACACGATGCACTTTGTTGATAAACTTGTGGAGATTATGGATCGTGAGATAAAGCAACTCAAGAGAAGCCGTATTCCCATTGTCAAAGTTAGTTGGGAATCTAAACATGGTCCTGAGTTCACTTGAGAATGTGAGGATCAAATGAAGCTCAAATATCCACATCTCTTTGCTGATTCAGTAGCCTCAACTAGTTGAATTTCGGGACGAAATTCACTCAACATGGGGATACTATAACATTCTTGATTTTCCTGTAATTGTCTCATGCAATAAACAATGTTTCAGTTTCAATTCTAGTGAAACACCTTGTGTTATCCATACAAACATTAAATCTCAAGACTTCATTTAAATACAATTTTTATTTTATTGTTACAAGTGCACACAAATACAATTTAAATTAATTCAAATTTAAAGATTTAACATTTTGCAATTCTACTCTACATATATATATATATAAATATATATTATAAGTATTGGTTTTATAAAATATTTATCCTAAAAATCTCATTTAGTTATTTATAAAATTTATAAGGTTTTTAGTTTTATATACCTTTTATTTAAGAAACACTCCATATTTGAAAGTATATATAAATATTTGAGATTTAAACAAATAGATTGAACCCTATTGAACAATTGAACTCCCAAATTGAACCCCCACTTTTGAAATTAAACCTTTTGACCCCAATCATCTTATTTTGACCTGTTTGTCTTTCAGAAAGACAAACAGCCCAATTTCCTCTACAAATTGACACCTTAATCTATCAAATCAGTTGTTATGGACAGTCCATGGTTGCATGATCGAGTATCGAACACATCCCGGCCCAATTAACATTTCAATTCAATAAATTGGTCCATTAATTTTGAATTTGATCAGTTTGACTACTCAGAGTCAAACCGAACCAAATCATTGCCAAATCAAGCGATTAAACACGTTTTAGAACCCGCAAATCAGGCACAAACAATCCTCCTATGAATTCAAACCTTATACGTGACCAAATTCATCCTCATTCATCGAATTAACGCGTAGATCGTGGCCGACAGATGTCACCTTCAAGTCCTAATCGAATCATGTAATTAAGATGAAATTGAACAAATCAAAAACACCCACACACCTTCGTATAACTCATTACAAATCGATATGCATTTCATCTCTGGACTTCGATCAAGCCTCAAGAACAGCGGTTCCAACTTTCTAGCCGACGGCACTTGATACCCAACCAAATCAGGTAAATTTGATATCATTAGTTTCGTTTTTTACTTGGGGATCAAAAGCCCTCTGTCAATTTCATATGACAGAGGGCATCAAACTCAATTTCATACGGGAATCGAAGCTTGTTTCGTTTTTTACTTGGGGATCAAAAGCCCTCTGTCAATTTCATATGACAGAGGGCATCAAACTCAATTTCATACGGGAATCGAAGCTTGTTCATACGGTTCGAATTGGGGATTTTGTTTGATCTAATTAAAGTATTTAGTTTATTGAAGTCCTTATTTAACCAGCGAAACCATCTGGTCCGACTGGCTAAGTCATTGCACCATCGGACCAGATGGCGTGGGTTCGAAATCCACAAGCCATGGCCTTTTTGCGCGTGCCATAAACCTAGACCCGACTCCCTTCTAGTATCATGTTAAAATAATTTCAGACCGGTTTTGTATCAGGGATTCCGCCCCTGGTCCAGTGGTAAAACGATCAACACACACAGGGACCACCCGGGTTCAAGCCGTGTGGCCTGTTTATTTTTTTAAAAACCATTTTTAATGCTCCAATTATTTTATAAAACCTTAAACCCTTTAGAACTGATTTGCACAAAAATAAACAAATTCAAAATGAAAACAATTATTTTTACAATTTAAATTGTTTTAAAATTTTATTTCCAAAATAAAAATCATTTAGAAATTATTTTAGATAAAATAGTAAATTTAAAAATAAAGTATTTAATTACTCATTTAATTTGTAAATTTTGTCAAGATTTTTATAAACTTTACCTATCCATTTTATACCCCAACAAAATTATACATATTTCCTTAAAATTACTAATTTAGATTTAAACAAATTCTTATATATATATATATATATATATATACATATATATTAATAAATATATATTCTTAAATACCCACTTTTGAGACACATTATTTTAATAATAAATAAATAAAAAGAATTTATTTATATTTTTTTATCCATTCTAATACAACCCTAAGTCATTTATTATTTTATTTAATTCTTATATACTTTGAATTTACGTTTTATATTAAACTTTTATTCAAATACAAACACCAACTTACACACATCCATTTCGTGAAATTACACAAACACTTTTGTACAAATCCCCGCACTCAAATCCCGTTGAACCCTAGACATCGCCTTATACCTTGTGCATATCATTGATTAGATTCATATAATTCACTAATAGGTTAACATCGTGATTAAACTTATCACTTGTTCTATCTATTGATCGTGTTATCTACCAACAACTTATACAAGTGAGTTACATAACCCCTCTTTTTACTTTTTACACATTTTGGGGTGAATCATGATACAGTGAAAACTATTTACAATACATATTACAATTCTACATTTCTTAACATATGTGCAATTTGTGCTTTGTGCTTGAATACTATGAGTTGAAACTACATATAGATGACATACACGTGCAATCATTAACTCTGTACAAGCCAATGGTAGCATTGATAGATCTATTGTGTATGACAAACCCACCCAGGTAGGGTGATTGTTACCGACAATACATTAGGGTAACCTGCGTGTTATGCCTTAGTCACAAGGTTTGATTGGGCACCTAGTTTAACTATAGATTCTCCATAAATGCCTTATTTACCATGTGTCATATCAATTGTATAAAACTCTTGAAAACTATGTGAGGTGTCAAAACCTATGTATGCTCACCAACTATATTTTAGTTGACCTTGTTTTGATCATGTTTCAGGTACGAATAATTGAGTTATGATCAAGTTGCTTCATTTAAGTTTGAGGACCTAGTATTTGAACTTAAATGAGTTTATTTATGTATTTCAATTCTTGTAATGTTGGATTTTTTTTATTTGAATTATGAAGTGAAATTTGATTTTTAATATATTACAACTTTAGTAAATCATGTGCTTATGAACAGTCTCCATGTCCCACTCTAACAAGTTCTGTCGTTGGTTGGGGTGTGACAGTTCTTGGAGGTGATATTAATATCTCGACGGGGATAACCCTGACGAGGGTATCTGTGACGAAACCGGTGAAATCCTTCGAAACTAATGGTTATGTGCATTTATGTTTGATTTAATTGCATGCAAATGTTGATTGATATTTATTGTTTTGTGATGTTATTGCTTCGGCGTTAAGCATTTGATTGACTGTGGTGTTGGAACGATGTCGAGTTTACGACTGATATGTAGTAGCCCTTGTGAAAGTTATTGTTAGGTCTAGTCCGGTCTATGTCTAGGGGTTGGTTGAGTTAGCAGAATTTTTGTGTTGGCCTGTATGGTAGATTACCAGTTGGTTGATTAGTAAGCTTGGTCCATGTTGGTGAGACTTACGGGGTCATGGCTTGTGGGTTAAGTCTTGGGTTACTGGACCCTTGTGGGAAACGGTAGGTAATATGGGTAACAAATACGTTAATAAAGAATAAACCATTTTATAAGGACTTGAATGTCCTGAGTTGGAACATTTAATATTGTGACGAGAAGATTTCTGTTTAAACTAAACTATTAGAACTCACTCAGTATAGCTGACTTTGTATGTACGTTAGATTGTTTTGCAGGTGAGTTTACGTGGCAAGGTATCATGGCTTGGGAGCGGTGCTACTCGGATTGGTGTGCATGCATTCGTAAGGTAAGGTTAAGAACTATAACGAGCTAAAATAGATAAGAACTAGTTTTATTAAGACTTCCGTTGATTGTTTTGAAATTAAATAAGTGTTTCATAAAAGAATACCCAGAGACGAGAACCAACTGTAGGGTGCCCAGTTTGGTGCTTTACAAGTTGGTATCCGTGTCGTGGTTTAAGAGAAAACCGGTGTTTTATTAAATACCTTAACTTAAATCGAAAATGGGACAAGGGTAAATGAATGCCACCACGAGTAACCACGAACCAAGAGGTATGTCTTTTGATTGGAACATTAATTGTTAGAGTCTCACTTGTATAGTGTTACACAACGTGAGGTTGTTTGGTGTGTTTTTTGGTGTGAATATGTGGTTTAGGGATTCCGTGCGCAACTATGTTTTGTAAGCTTCATGACGTGAAATTGTGATATATATTAGTACGTGGTAGTTATTGCATGGTATTTGTGTGGATTTTGTGGGATATATGTGCACCAATTGTGTGGAAGGTAGAAAGCTAGTGTGAGTATTATTGGGAACGTTTAGAATTCAAGTAGCAGCGTTGACAATCGATCACATTTGATCACCATGATTCGACGGTCTATTGTTACTCTTATATTCTGAATTTGTTGCCTATAATAATCATATAAATTTTCTTTCTTGAGTAGGGTTAGAAGGCTAAGACGAATCATACGAGATCGGGCAGACGTGAAACTCTTGCTAGGAGGTATGTAGAACGACAAGTCAAGCCGACGTCGGCCGGAGATAGAACTGCCAGTGAGATAGGAGTAGTGTTGGCGCTTCCCGCGCAGAGTGTGACATGCAACGTGGTGCTATGTTTGGAAAGACTAGATGGAAAAGGAGGGTGGTGTCAACAGTACGTAATTTCCCTCCACGATGTGGACCAGCATGGTTGAGAGATCAACCCCTTGCGACAGTTTAGAGAGCTTTGTTCCAGGAGGACTCGGTGGATGACTTGGGAAATGACGAGGAGGAACCAGAAGAGACTCGTGTGGGGGATACGTCAGATGCACCTTGATGTGGTCTAGAGGACATCGTACGATATTGTTATATTAGATGATTAGCTCCTGTGACGGTTATTACGAGAGGTTTTGGGTAGTTTCGACGTAGACATTCACTAGACGTTGACGTTATGAGATTCTTATCTTGCGTTTTGTTATCTATTGGTGATATAGATGGTGAGTTTTACCGCCTGCGGATTGTGATGTGATTGATGCTAGTTGTGTTTACAATTGTGTTTGCGATCGTTGATTATGTGCGGTAATGTGTGACTATATGATTACCTTTTGAATGACGTGAGTTCGTATTAAATGTAATATTTGTTAGGATGCTAGGGCAGGGTTGATTAGATTGTGTGAGTAGACTTGAATAGAAATGAGTTTTGAATTTTTCTGTGTCTACGATCTTAAAATAGTGTCACCTATGTGCTAATGTTTAGGTGATTTTTGAAGTGCAATGGATGTATTGCACTTTGTGTGAATGTTCAGGACGGGGTCCTGTGGGAGGAGATTGTCATACATCTTTAGTATGTATGGGTGATCAGGACGGTGTCATGCGTTAGTGATAATTATACATATTATGTACGTATGAAAGGTTAGGACGATATCCGGTGTGCGACATCTATGTTGTAACCCGTAGGATGGATTTAGTGTGTCTAGGCTGAGTAGTGTGTTTTCTGAACCGTGGATACGACCCAGGTGGGGTACGACCGTGTAGACTCTATACAAGTGTGTAACTACGTGTGGCAAGAGCCACCGTTGAGATGAGTAATTGTTAGGGTTCAGAAGTTTTGTGTAATTACGAATGGTGACTCCAAAGACTTCAGCACGAAGTGACGACGTGGCGTGAAGATCTTCATGGATGCATTCCATATGAAGGAATTTGGTGAGCAAATGATAAAGGAAGAGTGGTAATGTTCTCTTAGGACAAGAGGACGGATAGCCGAGGCATATGCTAGGATGAATGAGACGCGGTCGGGAATCGCGTGGTAATGATGGAGCAACGACGAGGAAAGTGAAATGAAGGAGGGACAAGTGCAGGTTTGCGTATAAGTTCCTAGAAAGGGATGTCTACGCTGGTAAACATATGGCTAATTTAAGGGCATGCTCCTGTGGAGCATCGGGCGAGAGAATGTTTTGTTTTCAAAATGGGCGTGAACGTGGTACATGAACTTTTGGAGATCATCGAAAGGCGGTGGTCATAGCACTAGTGATAAGTGACGTATGTTTACCTATAAAGCGCGATGAACGCAAGGTAACGAAGCAAAGAGATACTTCGGTAGGGGAACGTTTTCATTGATTGAGATTAGAGGAGATTTGCACAAGCTCCTGGAGATCGTCCGAGGAGGACAGATGTAATACCATTATGAGTATAGCAGTGGTGCCTGATATTTGAGAAATCATCACACGATGGAGATTAGATTATGAGACGAGAATGATGACGTATGATCATATTCTGAAAGGCGAGGAATCCTTACTTGGGGAGGTGACCGTATGATTACGATGTCATAAGGACTATACAATAATCGGAGGCAAATATGCCTATGGGTGAACAATGGACGGTGTTGTGTGGTTTGATTAATGGCTGGGCATACGAGAATGAAGGAATGCGTAGGTGAAACCTATGAGTCCCAAAGTTGAAAGCGGGCAACGGAGAAGACTCTTTTGAACACCAAGGGTGGTAATCGTGTTGAAAAGTAATGACAACGATGATGTATACGAAAGTGAATGAATGGCACCAAAGGATTTTGGATGCAACAGTTGGAACTGGATGATAGGTTGTGTTGGATTTTACCGACACAGGATTCGAGGACGAATCCCTTTTTAAGGGGGTAGATTTGTAGCATCCCGAGAACCCATAAGTCAATGGTTCAGGTTAACGGGTAACTAGAATCTCTAGGGATTAACATGGTTAGTAAGGGTTTTCACGTAAAGCCGGATTTAACTAAAATAAGAAGACTCACTTAGCCGTTTTACGTACAATTCAGGATCGAAACGCATGAGATGGAAATGCAGGGACCCGAAACAAAATTTGTGGTTATATATAAACCACATTAGCGCAAACCCTAGGGCCATATGTGACCCTAGGTGTGCGACGGCTGGGAAAACGACGGGAGATAGAGGACCGGCCGGAGAAGGAGGGAGGTTGACGGCGAGACGGTGCGGCAGTGATATCTCGAGCGCGTGACCTCCGAAACGTGTTAAGGTAATACCATTTTATGTTTTAACCGTGTTCTTAATTTTTTTTATTTGCGTAAGGGGTTATGGGGGGTGTAGAGGCCAATGACGGATGTGGTGTTAATGACAGAGGCTACGAATGGTAGCGGGTAACGGCGACGGCTTGTTGGTGGCATGTGACGGTGACAGCAGGAAGGAGAGGAAGGCATGGGGGACCCGATTGGCATGGCGGTCGACGAGCGAGAAATAAGAGAGAGAGGAGACGGGTCTGTAGGAGAGACAAAGGGGTGATGACGGTGCTCGACGAAGAGGATGAGGGGGAGGTGCAACAGGCCACAACGATCACGGTGGTCCGGTGGTTCTCGGTGATGGTGGTGGCAAGGACGGGAATCATAGGTGACGTGCACGGTGATGACCCACTAAGGTTAGTGCTCGTCGACCAAGGGAGAAAGGAAGAGGTGACGGCTACTGTGGTGGTGCTCAACGGCGACAAACGGCGAGGACGATGAGGATGGCGCTTCCGGAAAAGAAAAGGGGCTCGGGTGGAGTCCAATGGGGATGAAAGTGGAAGAGTTAGCTGTTAGGGTTTTCACGGTGAAGAAGACGAAGACGACATGCACGTGGTGCACGATAGACGTTAACGAGGCTGGTTAGGGTTTTACCCGACTAGGGTTTTGCATGGTGTGGTTTACATCCATGCATGGAAACCCGACTCGTGTCACGCGTTCCGTGGGGCTAGGGCTTGTATGGTGACGTTTTGGTGATTAGGGTGTTTGCATGGCACTGGAACATGCATGCATGAAACCCGGTTAGAGCAGTGAGTTTCTAAATGGGTCAAGGACGATCCGGCAAGTGTATTCGTTGAACTAAGGGTCCGGTGAATCGGATGGACGCTCAGATGAGACGATTGTTGGTGTTTTTGTTTATATTTATGTGTGTTCAACGTACTGTTCGAACGTACTCTGATCTTGGATCATACGTTTGAAAGGTTGGGGTTTCAAGCAAGAGGAAGGGTTGTAGAGCAAGGACTTGGAGCTTCGCAATTGGTGAGTTTCTAATCCTCTTTACTATTTTTACTGTTTTGGGGTTATCGTACATACTTGCCTGTTCGATTTATTTAATTAAACATGTAAGGAGTTTTGGGGCTAAACCTGAAGAGTTTATGAGCTACATATTCAATAACTAGGCTAAGGGTTTATGTGGTGTCCTTGGATGGGGTGGGTTAAGTGTCGGTATGACACTAGTATGTCGTATGTTGACTGTAGGAATGAATCGTGGATTAGGTCTAGACGTTATGAGGGTACGTCTAGAGAATGTGTCTGTTTATAGACGTAGGTGATCCGTGTAACGATAATGGGTGGTGGTACATGTTCATGTAGTGTCATGGTGTTTAAATTGTTTAATTCTATGTTTGCATTGTTGTCCGTGTATACGGTCAAAGATGATAGGAAGGAGTCGGTCCTTCAGGTGTTGTCACCATGTGGGTGGCTGGGTAGTCATCATAAATGACGAGTGTGTCACTATGTTATGTGACGAGGCCCTAGGAGGGCAATACTGAAACCTAAAAGGGGGTTCACGGAGGTGATATTAATATCCCGACCGGGTCAACCCTGACGAAGGTAGCTGTGACGAAACCGGTGAAATCCTTCGAAGGTAATGGTTGTGTGCATTTATGTTTGATTTAATTGCATGCAAATGTTGATTGATATTTATTGTGTTGTGATTTTATTGCTTCGGTGTTAAGCATTTGATTGGCTGTGGTGTTGGAACGACGTCGTGTTTACGACTGATGTGTGTGTAGCCCTTGTGAGAGTTATTGTTAGGGCTAGTCCAGTCTATGTCTAGGGGTTGGTTGAGTCAACAGGATTTTTGTGTTGACGTGTATGGTAGAATACTAGTTGGTTGAGTAGTAAGCTTGATCCATGTCGGTGAGAATTACGGGGTCATGGCTTGTGGGTTGAGTCTTGGGTTACTGGACACTCGTGAGAAATGGTAGGTAATACAGGTAACTAATACGTTAGTAGAGAATAAACCATTTATGCGGACCGGTCGGGTTCATGACGGTCCCTAGTACTTCTATGAATGGTTTGTTTCACAGTCGAATCTTGAACATTTCCATATTTAGTCTCAACAGTCACATGTTGATTGGAAGATACAGATTGGGGTGGGGTTACTTGTGATTCTCGGATCTCATCCAGGTCCACATGGTTTTCTCCAATCCCTCACGCAAGAAGCTCCTTTTCCAAGAAGATAGCTCTGCCTTTAATGAAAACCCGGTTTTCAGTAGGATTGTAAAAGTAGTAACCAATGGTTTTAGGGTATCCGACGAAAACGACTTTATCACCTCGGGGATTCAGTTTATCCGTAGATTCACTAGTAACATAAGCGTTACATCCCCAGACCCTAAGGTAGGACACTTTGGGTTTCTCCCTAAGCCATATCTCATAAGGCGTTTTGTCCACCTTCTTTGTATGAGCTAGATTTATGATTCTTATGGCAGTTTCGAGAGAAAAACTCAAGAGGGAGTGTGGGAGGTTTGTACGACACATCATTGATCGAACCATATATAATAAAGTTCGATTTCTCCTTTCAGATACACCATTAAGTTGTGGTGTTCCAGGCAGAGTCAGTTGAAAAATGATCCCACAATTCTTAAGATGTCCGTCAAAGTCTTGACTAAGATATTCACCACCCCGATCAGATCGAAGCATCTTAATTGTTTTACCGAGCTGATTTTGTACCTCATTTTGGTATTGTTAAACGTTTCATGTTTATGCTTCATAAGATAAACATAACCAAATCTACTGAAGTCATCAGTAAATGTAACGAAGTATCTCTCTCCATTTTAAGACATTGTTCTTAATAGAGCACATACATCGGTAGGCATGAGTCCTAACAGATCCTTAGCCCTTTGACCGATACCGGTGAAAGGGACTTTGGTTAACTTGCCACTTAAACAGGATACACAATCATCAAAAGACTCTTGACCAGTGGAATTCAAAATTTCGGCGGTCTGGAGTTTCTTTATGCGATTCTTGTTTATGTGTCCAAGTCTACAATGCCATAGATACGTATCATTTAAATCTAATTTCTTACGTTTAGAGGAGATGTTAAATAGAACGTTATTATCATGGACCTCTATCTCATAGATTCCATTGTGAGTTTGCAGAAAAATAAAACTAGTCATTTAAATATGCATAAATGTAATCACCATCAAAAGCATAATAAAATCATTGTTCTCGCAAAGCGGAGACCGAAACAATATTCCTTGTCAAACTAGGAATGAAATAAACATTGTTCAAAACAAGTTCAAGACCAGAAGGAAGTAAAAGAACATATTCTCCTACATCCTTCACCATGACCTTTGCCCATTTCCCACATGGAGCTCCAAGTCGCCATGCTTCAGCTTCCTAACCTTCTTTAGTCCCTGCAAATCATTACAAATGTGAAAACCACATCCAGTGTCAAACACCCAAGATTTTCTAGACAGAGAGAAGATCTCAATAACGAATATAACCGAAGAGCCTGCTTCTGAAGCTTTGGTCTTCTTAGCAAGGTATGATGGACATGTAATATTCCAATGCCCAATTTCTCCACAATAATGACAAACGTCATGACAAACGTCATCACTTCGGAAAATAGCTCTCTTCCTGCCACGCTTTTCTTGGTTTAGAGATCAGAGTGTTCATGTATTCCATAGTCATCTTGGCAGCCTTAAGCGACCCTCACAGTTCAGAAGGTCCCTCTAACTACATCTTCCTTGTGGTGACTTACGAACTCTTCGCATTCAACCGGCAAAGACATCAAGATGAAGTATATTGCCATATCTTGGTTGATGGGGGAACCAAGATCTTTCAGGCTGTCAATGTCTCTCATCATTTTAGAAAAATGTGAGATTCTCCATGTTCCTTTTTCCATACAACTTGACAAGGACTTAAGCACTTTAAAATGCTCACCGCGATTTTGATGAAACTTTTTCTTCAATTCACAAGCCATATCATATGCAGGATAATATTCTAGCTCACGACGAACTTCGTCACACATTGTTGATAGCATCACAAATGAAACTTCATTTGAATCCTCAACATGTCGTCTCCAAAGCACTTTGGAGCCGCTAGTGGGTGGAATCGAGGGAAATGAAATTTCAAGAACATATGATCTCCCTTCCTCGTTATGAACACTTCTCGAGATACGATACCACTCAGAGAAGTTTCCTCCTTCGAGCATGTTCTGATAAAGCATAAACTTTAGAGCGAAAGCGGAGTCGGAATGGATTTCGTTAGACATCTACAAAATTCAAAAATAAAGTTTTAGTATTTTCATGCATAACGTCCTAATTAACTTTATGACCCAATTGCAAGAATATATAATTAGGAGTGAGATCCCGGTTCACGTAAACGACTTACGTGATACGTTTCCCTAAACTACGCCCACTTAAACGACTTAAAGTGATATTTTTCCTTCAATTGAAACCGATGAGCCGGCCTAAGTAACTCAGGAATCGCGGCTGTACCTTCAACCAAAACCGTAGGGCCGGATGCAAGGTAATTCACTAACACAGGGGGTTAAGATAGATAAGTTGAAGTGTCACAATTTAGGGTGGCGCATAAATATCGATTTTAATATGGGATTTGCTTTAATGTTTAAATTACCGTTTAAGGGTCAAAAACATTTTGGACGATGAGTAGCATGATTCAAGTCGTGTAATTTTCGTAAATCAATTTACTATTTTAGTTCGTGAAACACCTTTCAACACTCGACACGATCCAATTTTATATAACTTATTTAGTCTAAATTGGTCGTTAATCGTAAACTATATTTTTAACTAATCAACTCTTTAATTATTATAATGGTTTTAAATAAAACAATTATAAGTAAGATTTAAAGGACAACGTTGCTGAACATTGACGGCTCCATTCATTGACTGATGCGTGATTTCTTTTGTTTTTTTTTACATTTTCAGTTTCAATCTTATGCTATATATAATATACACTTTTAGCCCGTTTTATTTTCTATTAATTTCGTTTTCCTTTAATAACTTTCGTTCGTTAACTTTTTACAAAATACGGAGGGCGCGACTGTTTTTTGTTTTTTTTCAATGTTCCGATATAATCTTTTTTTTAAATGAAGTTGTATTAAAAATTGAGTTTTTTTATTGTTGCCTATAGCGAGTGTCGTTACCATTGTGATACCGTGACGAACCGAACCTATTCTGAGCGAACAACATCATTGACGATATTTGTATTATCGTAACCCGTATCGGCATTAACTTTTATGGTTTTCGACGACCCAAACCGGTAAATTTTTTTTTCTTTTTTTATTAGCTAGTTTTATTTTTCTCTTTTATTAACATTATTTTTACCGTTGTGCCTACGTTTCGTTTAAATTTTATTAACGATGTGCCCGACACCGTTTTCTATGATAACTATCGTTCATTAAGTTTTTTTAAATAACAGAATGTGCCGTTTTCATAAAAAAAAAATTTGTCAACGTTCTAGACTGTGTTCTATTCAAATTCGAGTGTTTTTTTATATCGTACGCTATAACGAGTCTTTGATTCGATGTAAGTTTTATCCACGCAAATGAGTCAAACCAACCCGCCGCGAAGCACGGGGGGTAAAAACTAGTTAAATTTAAAACATGTTTTACTTTTAAATAAAAACACTTTTATTTAAAAACATTTCCGAGAAGTCTTTTAAACAATTTAAATATCTCGTCGTTTTAAGATTGTGTAAAAGTTTTATAAAAATATTTGTGGTTTAATTATTATCCTAAATAATGTCACAGCCACAAAAATAAATAAAATATAAACCGAGCAACTAGTAAATATTGTTTGGTTTTGTTCGGACCATCAAACGAAAACCGGACTGGTCTAAGGGATAACAAAAATAAATAAATAATTTTGCTATCTCCCACTTAGTCCAAGATCTCCATCTTTAATCTCGTTTGCGTCCACCTTGGTCTTCAAGTCTTCGTCTCGTTAGGTTTACAATTTATTTACAAGTACAATAAAAATAAATAAAATAAATTAACCTAACTAGTACAACGGGTTCCAAATAACCCATAAAAATTACAAAGATAAACCAACCAAAACAAACAACACAACCACGGGTCACTAGAGCTCGATTTATCAAACACAACCACGGGTAACTAGAGCTCGATTTATCAAACACAACCAAACCAAACGAAAAAGGCACGATCTTTTTGTTAAACAAAAGTTTTGACAAATAAAACATAAGATCGAAAAATAAATAATGTCATATCTAAACACTTGTAAAGGTGGCTCTGATACCACTGTTGGGAATCCTCGTACCAGTTTTAACTTTTAAAACAAAAAATATATTTAAACCTTTTTAATATATAAATCTGATTTAGACAGCGCGAGCAATTAGTACTACTAACGGTTCTAAACCGGGATCCCGCCAGTGATCCGATTACACGCGTATAAACAATAAATTAAATCCAACCATAGCGGGTAAATAATTATAGCTTCGACGATTAACCGAAAGATCAACACTTTGGTACAACGGGCGTCTCGCTAGTGACAATTCACAAAACCCGCAACACAACGAAAAAACCGTCTCAGAGTTCGCGCAAACGGGCGGCAACGCCGGCAACGACAGCGGTGGCTTTGACGACGACGTGCGGTGGTTCTCTGGTGAAGACGACGGCGGACGGTGGTGGTGGCGTCTCCGGCCGGCGATCGAAACCGAGAGGGGGCGGTTCGGTTTGGGATTTTCGCAAATAGGGGTGGAGGCAACCAAGTGTAATTAGGGTTAAGGGTTAAGGTTATATTTATAACCATTCTAATTACTAATTACACCCCTAGGATATTAACACTTAATCCCTTGTAATTAACCATTAATTACATTTAATCCTTAAAGTTCACTAATTATAAATAATCAGTGAAACTTTAGTTACCTGATGTTTAACACTTAAACATTTAAACTCCTCCGCAAATAATTATTTCTCTAAATAATTAATTAACGCATTCACCGATAAATAATTCTCTAAATATTTATTTGCCGTTTGATAAAACCGTCTTTCGTGAACTATAATATTTAAAATTAAATATTATCAATTTGCTCGTTTGCCCAAAGTACAACTCTTTGGATCGTATCTCGATAGTAACGTTGACTTGTTGCCTGTTTGCCTTCAAAAAGGATTGTGGCGCAGCTTGTTGTCCGTTTGCCTTCTATTTCAATGTAATTTTTAATGTTTCTATCATAATTTGGAGATTGATTTTTACTTTTTTTTTATTTTTTTGTATTTCTTTATTCTTTAAGTGAAAAATGATTAAAAAAAAAAGAAAAAAAAAGAAAAAAGAAGAAAGTTATTTTGCGAAGTTAACGTTTAAGACTAACGAACATTCATTCTAGAGACGAAATGTGTCATCCAAATAATGGGGACAAAATCTCTAATTTTTCAAACCTAGGAACGAAAAGTGATATATCTATAGAAACTAAAAAGATAAACAATTTATGATATTTTATTTTTGTATGTAAATTCTTTAACTTATAAAAACTTTATTAAAAGGATCTTTAGACTTTACTATTATCAATTTTTTATTATTTTTTTTAAACGACAACTATTATTAATAGAGTAAACACCACTATAACAACATAAGAAAGAAAACAAACAAGGAATACAAATAAAACACATGAACTAGAACAAAGCCACAAAGGCATACTATTATCAATTTTTGAACCAATAATTGGTTTTTGAACCAATAATTGGTCTCACATCAGTATTGGGCCGGTAACTATTCAAGATTTAAAAAATCAGGTTACGCGTCAAAAGCATATGCATCAGAAACTGAAACTTGTACAGTAAACTTGAAATTGAATGAAAGCCATAACAAATCCAAAACTCATGTGCATACATGTAAAATTCCAAAATTTTCGTGCTAATCAGTAGTTGAGAAGTGAAGAAATTTGATTAGGAAACTATTTTAGGTGATTTTGGAAGAAATTTGATTCGGAATAGTATACGGTTGATTCGGATAAAACGTATTCGATTTCCAAAGTGGTTCGGTGTGATACGAAAGATATTTTAATCAAATCGATTTTTGATATCGGCTTCATTTCGGGTATATAAACTTGCTGACGAGCGACTCGAAATGGTTTTTTGGTTTCGGTGGTTCAGACTTCGTTTCGGTTAACACGGATTGGATTTTGGACGACACGAACATGACAACGGTTAATTCAAGAAAGAATTTGATAAATTCGGTTATTTTCAGTTGATTTGGATACCTTATTTTGGTTGATTTGAAGCTAATTAAAACTTGTCAGTTGATATTCATGGCATATTTATGTGAAAAAGCATTGAAAAAACAAGAATTGTTGAAGAAAAGATTTAGTCTGTTTGCACGGACAAATGGAGAATTTTTGACTGATCAATACCACATATACTTGATATTAATCAATGAACTTCAAGATGTTGGAATCAAACTTGAAAAATCAGATACATTTGTTAGAGCAAAACCATCAGGTTGGTTTCCGTATACTTTAAGCATCAAAAGAAAAGAAGATTTCAGAACTCTATTTTTGAAGAATTTATATGAGATGTTTAAAATAGATGAGAAAGAAGTGGATAAGAACATGGTAGTGATCAAAGGAAGATATAGGTACGATTCCACTGGGAAATGTGTACAGGAAACTGATTAATCAGTAGGAGCAGAAGATTCTAAAACGAATACACATGAAGATCCGTTACTACAATTAACTGAAAAACATTTGTCCTCTTTTATGCTTTGAAAAGCTTGCCAGATACAGAAGACATAATAATTGATGAAGCTAACCAAGTAAACCGACTCAACGAAGAATTAAAACAGCATGAAAGGTTGTACAAACAAAAACTTGAGGTTGATCTCAAAGAGATTTCAGATTAAGAGGTCGAATTGGAGAATTAGAGCGTATAAACGATGACTTGATGGAAAAGTTAACTGCATCCATAACTGAATTGGTACATGTAACACCCCAAAATCCCAACAATAAGTTAGGACGAGTTTCGGTTAAGAAATCCGATACTAGAACGTAACCGGACACGAAATTAAATGACGGTTCTACCGGAAATAGCGCAAAACTTCAAATAAGTATATCTCAGGCTTGGAAAGGAGTTACGGAAACCATAAAATATGAAAACTGGGTTTCTCAGCAAGGAAAAAGTGAAAACCATATAAAGTAGGACGGTAGAGGACTGCTACCTCATGCTTAACGTTCCGCAACATGCGTATGAAGCCTAAATTGAGAATCTGACACGTGTATGTTGACTGATAACCATGGAGGTGGTGGTGGACCACTACCAAAACCCTTAGCGGTCCGTTAAGGGGCCATAATCAGCCAATAAATAGAAATTTGAGGATTTCATTTGAGATATAAATCCTACTTCTTCGGGAACACTCTATTTTGATAATCTCGAGCTTGAAACACCCCAAAATCCCAACAATAAGTTAGGATGAGTTTCGGTTAAGAAACCCGACACTAGAATGTAACCGGACGCGAAATTAAATGATGGTTCAACCGGAAATAGCCCAAACTTCAAATAAGTATATCTCGGGCTTATAAAGGACTTACGGAAACCATAAAATATGAAAACTGGGTTTCTCAGCAAGGAAAAAGTGAAAACCATACAAAGTACGTCGGTAGATATGACAACCGTCAATTTATCAAGTCTTGACCATGTAATATATCTAGTTCATTTATGATTTTATGTGCACTATTTGAAGCTAGTTAATCCAAAATGAATTACTATGAATAATGCATTTCAATATGATGTGAATTCAAGATCATACAATAGGACACCATGGTCATTGATGACGAGGCAACGTATATATAATATCGACTAACTGTTATACAAAGGATACGAACCTATAATATAAGAAATACAACATGAACTTCATGTTAAATCATGACAACACGAATAAATATTTTTGACGCACACATTAACGAATTCGACTTATTACGTCATCATTTTTATAAACCAAGCTAACATTCATTCATATAAATATATATACATACATATTTGAGGTAGTTCTTAATTTGAAACACCCTACTTTATTATTTTTAGACCATTTGATGCATTTACGACGAAACGCATGATTATTTTTGTAAAAATAAATGTACATGTATATTTTTGCATCCTTAATCACTTAAACATTTACTAACAACTCATACAACCTTTATAAAAGTCATTTGATATGGGTATTCTTTTATGAGACTCCATGTTTTATAAAAACTTGACTAGTCATCCATACACTAAAAATGATGCATCACATGCACCATGATCATGCACAAAGATCTTATACCTTCCAAATTTGTCTCCTTCCCCCTTTTCCCTTGAATTCGCCTGAAACCCACCACCATCACCACATTTCCATTTTAATTTCAATCACATGTTCATACTATACCTCACAAACTCTCACGCAAAGACTTGTATGATTAGGGGGTTAGGTGTGGACGTTCCATACTATAAATACATTAGCTAGCACAAGAAAAAACTTGCACCTCTCTCTCTCTCTCTCTCTCTCTCTTCGGCCGTAACATCCCCACACACATACTTTGTGTTTTGAAGATCTAGTGCTAGGATCATCAAAGAAGCTCCATTTGGTAAGTTCATTTGAGTCTTTCACACACAAACACAAGCATTTCATATATCCATAACATTCTAGTATGATAATCTTTTAACTACATGCACATAGATTAACATAAACAATGCATATATATACTTATACTATCACATAAAATAACACTTTGGATGTGTAACATCCAATAAAACGACAGTTATAATAACGGAATAAACAAACGAGGCATGACGGGTCGGGTCGGATGGGTCAACGGGCTATAAATAGCTTATGCCACCCCTTTTCTCTCATTTGCAACTTTTAGAGAGAGAAACCGTAGAGAGAGAAAGTTGGCGGATCAACCCGAGACTTCAGCAAAGTGTTACTCCATAACTCATGAGAAGAACCTCCGGATCAGAAACTCGATTCAGGTAACAATCCAACCTAAATCTGAGTTTTAGTTCGTTTTTGGGTTTTTCGGGTTTTGGGTGAAAAGGTAAGGTTTGAACGGATGAAACTGAAAGATAATCATGGATTTGAGTTCCTTAATGGAAAACGAACGTTTTGAATGCAAACAGGTTCGGGATCTTGACATGATCAGACCCGAATGCGAAAGTTAGGGTTTTTCGCGAAGAACAGGTCGTGCGCACTTGCTAAGTGCGCACGGAGCAGGTCCTGCGCACTTGCTAAGTGCGCCTGCGCACTTGCTAAGTGCGCAGGAGGAGGGACCTGCGCATTTGATAAGTGCGCAGGAGGAGGGACATGCGCACTTGATAAGTGCGCACGCAGTAGGGTCTGCGCACTTGCTAAGTGCGCAGGCAGCAGGGTCTGCGCACTTGCCAAGTGCGCAGACATCAGAACTGGTTAAGTGAAGTCAGTATGTTAGAATGGTTAAACCGTTAGAGTCGGGATTGGTCTGATGTGTATTTAACTAATCAATTCAGATCGGAAGTGACGTTGTTGGACCTTCGTTTAGGACAACCCATATTAGCGTATCAGGTGAGTTCTAGAGCCCTCTCTTAAATGTTTTGTTAAATGTTTTGGGCTGGTGTGCATACTTACGAAATGATGTTTTAACGAAACGATGTTTACGAAAGGAAAGGTTATGAAGTGTTTTTGCCAAAAAGGTTTACGAATGTTTATGAACGGTCTAAATGAGGAAATGTTTAATGAAAAGGGAAAGAGGTAATGGTTTAAAGAAGTCATTACAAATCTAATCTGTCGAATGAATGGAATTGACGAATGAAGTCTGGGAATGTGATTCCTAGCCTTGTGGTAGATTATGGACAGCGAGCCATAGTTACCATAAGAACAACAGGGCAGTGTCTTGGTGGCCTGTAGATGGTTTTGATGTTGTACAACTGGTAAGGGAGTAACGACGGTAAGGGAGTAACGACGGTTACTCGGGTGATGACGATCATCCTAAGTGAATAAGGTAAGGGAAATCAATGACGGCGATACGTAACGGTTGATTCCCAAAGGAAAGATGCGTGTTGGGCAATGACGGCGATACGTAACGGTTGACCCCACGTAGTGAATGGTTGGGCAATGACGGCGATACGTAACGGTTGACCCCACGTAGTGTATGGTTGTGGCAATGACGGCGATACGTAGCGGTTGCCCACAACACCAAAGGTTCCTTCGGGGACACTGTGACGCGTAAAGTAAGATACAGAATTAGATAACGATAATGTATGACTTAAATGAATGTTAAAAGTTTTAACGAACGATCCGTTCAACGGTGTTTATGATAATGATGTTGATGATGATATGGGTACGAAACCTTTTTTAAAGATGTTAGATTATTACATGCTTTTGTGAAAGGTTTTACTAAATGAATGAATGATATGTTTTTGGCAAATGTTGATGTTAAAGTTTTTATGAAATGCTAGAACTCACCAGCGTAGCTGACTTTTTAGTGTGCACATTCAGGTTAAGGCAGGTTATAAGGATGGACGGTGATGCTTGGCTAGCGAGAGGAGTTACCCGGCTGACTACGAAGACTGGCATCCCGTTATGTTTTAGTTATGATGTATTTATGTTTTAAACAATGTTTACGCTTCCGCATGTATGAACAATGATGACGTTATGTTTAAATGAAATTTTCCGCTGCGTTATTTGATATTCATGTTTAAGAACTGTTTGTGAATGAGTAAATTCAACAAGTGGGGCCTCCTGGGTTTGGGGCCTCCTGGGTTTGGGGCCTTACAGGATGATGGTGTTTTTTATAACCCTTCATGTCATTCATGTGTTATGTTGAGGATTGGTGTTCGTGAAGTTATATGTTCATGTGTGACTTACCTGGCGCGTTCAAGGTAGTTTCCTATGATACAAGAAAACATATGAACCGTTATTATCAACATATGAACGTGTAAAGTGTTATCAAGTATATATATATATATAAGGAACAATCATTCTATGTAGATTCATTCATACAAAGTTCATTATCTTCATACAAAATATATATATGTAAATATAAGTGTACTAATCTTTATAAAAACATGCATCATCTTGGCCAAAACCCAAGAACAAGTTTGTAAAACCCGGTAATATATTATTAACGTTCGAAACTAAGAATACTTATTTTAGAATTACACATACTAAAATGTATATAATCATAGACTTATACGTCAAAGCTTTCATTAAGTGAATTGTAAGTGACCCTTGATATATAAAGTATAAGTTCCAAGAATTTAAACGAGACACTTAAATGTGCAAACTAGAACCGGTTTATATATATATATATATATATATATATATATATATATATGTATGTATGTATGTATCATACAAAAATAAAGGATTCATGCATATTCATCCACACTCATGTACCATTATTTTCATACAAGTAAACTAAATATACATTATGCATTCACATTAGAATGATTTTCGAAAATAGAACGTCTTAAAAAATATTTTAAACAAGTTACGACGGTAATCGTCATAATATTTATTTTTTGTCGAGGAAGCTTTATTGTTGACAATTATGGATTTTATACAAGGTCTAAACTATATATGATTTTATATACATTAAAATGAATGTATAAACGTGATGTTTTACACCTTATAACTTAACCATCTTTGTACAATCATCGTGAAAAATAAAGTAAATATTTAACGTTTTGTTCAAAGAAATCATATTTGGTAATATAGCTTATGTAATATTATCTAAAATAAGT
This sequence comes from Smallanthus sonchifolius, assembly GCA_023525975.1. NCBI lineage: Eukaryota > Viridiplantae > Streptophyta > Magnoliopsida > Asterales > Asteraceae > Smallanthus > Smallanthus sonchifolius. The sequence continues at coordinate 40,989,410 of CM042019.1, read as the reverse complement.
ATTTATTTTTGATACAAAGAGTTCTCTAACTAGTACTTTATCACTTCAAACCAGATATAAAAATATACGATATTAATATATTTATAGAATCGTTAACCGATATAAAACCCGAAAAATGAGTCTTTAACGTGCATGCATCCATCACCAATGTTTCATGCATAGAGTTAAGTCCTATGAACTCAAGTAGTACTTATTTACTTGTAGCATTCGAGTAAGACGTTTCGGTTTCATTCATAAACTATTATCACTATTCAAGACTCGAGGTGAGTATTCGTAGCCCCGTTTTCGTTTTACATATTTGGGGGAAATACATGCTTGAAATACATTGTTTTATATTCTATGATTCAAGAACCCGTTTACCTTATACTTTGCATGAGACACACGGTGTACATTACATGTGACAAGATTATCACATTAAGGCCCTATGAATACATAGCCAATTAACTCATGTATTTCGAGCCAATAGATAATATAGATATTACTATCGGAGTCTGACAAACTCTCGTTCATGGATTGGTCGCGCCTTTCTATTAACTACATTTTTAAATGAATGCTTATTTCCACCAATTGTGATAAGTCATTAGCATCGGGGCAATACAAGCGTCAATAGGTTTGGTTATGGACCCATGTAGATTGCATCATTTACTTGATTGCACTTGTATAGTAAACGAATCATTTACAAATATTTAATCGAGTCGCAAACCTACGAACTCATCAACCATTTTGGTTGACACTTTTTAGCATGTTTTTTGGGGAAGAAATAGACGGAATTATGAACGCATGCTGGAATAAGAGTAGACTAGAATATCTACGCATATAGTCTACATGTTAGGACTATAATATGAGAAACTTCGAAATTTGTACTCATTTAATTATTTGAACATCTTTATATTTGAACGTTTTGTAAGTTAAACTTTCATTAGAAAGCTATGTGTTCATGATATCCAGTTTTCGTTACATTCTCGTGTTTCCGCTTTAGCGGGGGTGTGACAGTAGAGGACCGCTACCCCATGCTTAACGGTCCGCTACGTGAGAAGGAAGCCTAAATTGAGAATCTAACACGGGTATGCTCATTGATCACCATGGAGATGGTGGAGGACCGCTACCAAAACCCTTAGCGGTCGTTTAAGGGCCAGAATCAGCCTATAAATAGAAATTTGAGGATTTCATTTAAGATATAAATCCTACTTATTCGGAAACGCTCTATTTTGAGAATCTCGAGCTTGAAGTACCCCTTTGGATGTTACAAGCAAGTCATTGTAGGAGCAAGGGATGAGGAAACTATACATCAACGTGCCGTAGATAGTCTTTGGTAAGTCTTCTCCCTTAGTTAGGATCGGGTAGCCCCGAGGATTGGCACGTGCATAAAAAGAATGCCCGGGAAGTGCCAACTAGTAAAGGCTATACTTGGAGGGTGGCATAGGCATGGAGAAATGCCCGAATAATGCCAAACTAAGATAAGTATTAGGACAGGGATGACGAGGTATCACTGAGGGGGGGTTATACTATATAGTATATAAACTAAGTAGTATTATATTTCCATATGAACGTGTGGTTACTAGAGCTAGTGTTGGTTCTGCTCGATTGTAGATTATAAACGTTAAAGTTGCTAAAGGTGAGTTCTATGATGGCCACTTTTAAATGTTTTAAATGTTTTGGGCAAAAATATGCATGCTATGAAAGATTTTATATGAATGCTACATGGCCCTTGATTTAAATGCTTTGGGCTAGTATTCATGTTGTTGCAAGAGGTTATGCTAAGGAAAGGGTCTAAAACCTAAAACTCATGTAACAGAGTATTCACGAAGTATAAAAGAGGTTGTGGATACGTCGTTGGTACACTCTATATATAAACTTCTTTGATTTATCAGGGAGAAACCTTTATAAGGGTTTAGGGTAAGGACTGGTTTTGAATAATGATTTCAAAGGAAAGAAGATGTTTTTGACATGATTTGCAAAAACAAAGAGTTTAGAAAGAAAATGTTTTTGGCATATAAAACATTTTTTAGATCTTATCATGGTTTACCATGGTAACTGGTAAGAGTAGAAAGAGGCCTTGGTTGGAAGTACCTTGACTTAAAAGATGTCTCGACACGTGTTGTCTTGACATATGTGACATCTGCAAAATTCCAGAATCTAAAACCTGGTTGTTGGGCTAACCTAACTAGGCCCAATAAGGTGCAGTTGAAATCCAAGCCCGTTATAGGTCTAATTTACACAATCCGAACATCATACTAGTCACTCGATTTCTATTTAACAACTTGTTACGCAATTCTACGAACTTAAGAAATGATAAAAGCATATACGCGACTCAGTAATTTTAATGTTTAACGCATCAGACATCTGTTTATTTCTGGATATTCAGTAAGACGATTGAATAAGATAACAAATTATTAATAGTAAGTATTAATATTCATGTGGAAGATTATTCGGATAAATACACGCATAGTACGTGTATATGAACGTTAAACCGCGTTAGATCCTCGTAAAACTAACAATAACGGTACGATTGTTACCGATACGTATTCGATATGAAAAATATAATAAATAGTATTTTAATATCATTAATAAAATGATATTCTATACACTCGGAGCGAGAAACGTTTAAAAAGAACGAATGCGTGAAAACGCGGTACCAACGCGTACCGGCTCATACATCAACTAAAACTTAAATCTCACGGCTTAAAATACGTAAATAATATTATTAATGACGTTTCAAAGTTCTAAGCATTTTAAAATAAAAATCGAGGAATTGATTAACGCAAGAACATGACGGAGACGGGTTCGTTACGCGAACTAAACTCGTTAAAACCACGCCTATAAGTATTAGAACGCCCCTCATTTTCCTCATTTATCCAAAAACTCCAACACACACAAAAGGCGAAAATGGGAGAGGGGGAGAGCAGGTGGCTGGACTCCGATGGACCTGCGATGGCAAACGGCGAAGCATGGTGGCGTCGGTGAGTGGCGGTAAGTGCACCACCTAACCCGCTAGATCTCGTCGCCCTGATTCCAATGGTGATGGTGGTTCCCTCTAATTCATGGCGGTGGAGGTGGAAACGACCTCAGAAGACGGCGACGGCTAGGGTTCCGTAGTGTGACGGCGACGACTGTTGTGCAGAATGGTGAGGGTCTTTGTAGGTCCCCGGGGTCTACGAATCATATATACGAACTGAAAAATCTACGCAATAAGTGCGGAATCCAAATCACGTAGACATGAACGATCGACTAATAACAAACAAGATCTAAATTAAAAGCTTCGTATTACTATAATGCTTGATTACAAAAGTTCTCTCCAAATTTCTCTTCTCAAGTGTTCTTATCTCAGATGTTCTAATGAACAAGACCTTGTAATCCCTATTTATAGTAAACACAATCCTTCTAGAGTACCTAGCTAAATGCTCTAGAACAAACCTTCAGGAGCACTTGCTAAGTGCTCTAGAACAAACTTAGACACTTAGACAAAGACTAATACAACTCGATCAGATACAATAACACAAACATTCTTCAAGCTGGTTGTTACAAAACAAGCTCCAACAGACTCCCCCTTGACAACAGCTTCAGAAGATGTTTGTCACTTGTTTCCAAATAAGCTCTAACAAACTCCCCCTTGACAACAGCTTCAGAAGGTGTTTACTAATCTGCTCACATGATGAAGTCTCTTTTGTACCTGTAGTCCATGTCCATCTACACTCAAACTTCAACAAGACATAAGAAAGAGAATTCTTTGTCTACATTCAACCACTCTCAAACACTTAAAAAATGTTAAGCATTAAGATCAACTCACAATTTTTCAAACATATACCCAAGTCAGAAAAATAATGTACTTTCCATGGAAGCGAGAAATAAAATCATTTTGAGTTTTTGAAATTTTATATCAAAACACACCTAAAATATTTTTGGAATTTAAAAAAAATGTAAAAAGTAAAGACAATATTTTTGAATTTTTCAAAATTAACAAATATAAAATCTTTTTGGTATTTCTCTTTACAAACAGAATCACATATTTTTGGTCGAACACTACGAGTAAGAAGCTCATATCAGTATCTTGATTAATCACACACACATCCAGATATAAAATCCCTAGCAAATCTTAGGGTGACCTATGGTATTCTGTGTACCTATATTGTTCTCAACTCATCAAACATGCAACATGTGCAATACTATATGATATCTCAGCAATGAAATTCTTAGAATTAACACTTCAATATTTCATAAACTATCAATTATTTTGAAATTTTTAATCAGATGCGATCTCAATGATATCACAACTTTCTTTTTCACATTCTTTCTTGCTCAAGTATTCAGACACCATGAAATGATACGCGATAAACTTCAAAGTAAACAGGATCAGATCATGACTTGCTAACTTATTCGTACCGAATTTGCAATACACTACATGTCAATTCAAGTTGTCAGCATTATAAGATTTGAAACCAAAAGCGTTTTTATCCCACGTTCTTGTGATTTAGTACCATTTATATGAAAACAACGTGTACCCCACAAGTATGCCAATAGAAAGTAAATTGCACTATCTTCAAGACATATGAGACTTATGCAAAGATAAAATCAATCACCATGATGAAATTATCTCAATTAGTACAGGAAAAAGCAGCAGATCCCGAAGGATATAAAGAATCAAAATGATTCAGAATCGAATGATTCATATTGCTTGGTTTGGATGAAGTATCATGATTCATATCAACAGAAAGATTGTACCGATATAATTCTTCAACATAAGAATGATCAAGAAAATCGATTAATTCAATGAAACAGGGTAGCGTGATCCAACTGTTATCTGGATGTATTCAATGGAATCAAGATAATTGATCCAATGGCTAGAATATGTTCTAAAAAATGTCGTCAAAAACATATCTTAGTCCAACTTCACATTGCATGTTTTTCGGGGCATGGGCAGTGAAGTGAATCGAAAAATTGTGCTAATCAATATAATCTGATATTGGTCTCATGAAATACTTGAAGCCTCATATTCTATATCTGATAATTATTTTTTAACACACACACCCGGCATACTAAGGGTTCAAATCACATTTGTGACATAAAACATTATGTTTTCACACTACTAATGGTCTAAAAACGCTTCTCGCCTACTGACAATCCAAATTACATGCATATATCCAAATTAATAAATTATAGAGTCAATGTCAAGCAGTCATGAAGCTATCTTTTCCTGTTTGTGCAAACTAAGAAGTTTAGATCAAATCATATAAGCACAAACTTCAAACAAAAATACAGAAACCAGGTAGTCATTCTATGGTCATATGTGTACGATCACCTACTGATGTACTATCATTTCTTCTCTAACTTCAAGCAATGTTGATTTTATCTTTTCCAATTTGTTTGGGTTTCCAGAAAGCAAGTAAACTAAAGAAAATAAAGCATAAACTAATTAAAAAAATAAACATAAAAATAAAAGCTTCCATAAAAACCTTTTTGAAAATATTTTTACTTGGGTACTGATCATTTTCACCAAATACTCAAAACGGGTTCAAAGATATCATCAAAAGTTACTATCAATATCAATATATCAACACAATCAAACCTTTATCACCTGAGTAGGCTCCCCCTGTCTAGATGACTCCCCTTGAACATTAGAACTAGGTTCAACATCAAGAGCTTGATGCTCACACACCTACTTCATTTGTCTCAAGATTCTTTGTCATCATAGACTCATCAACTGTGTGACAAACGAAACAAGTAACTCCTTCAATTTCTCCCCTGAGCATCAAGTCGTTGAATCATAATCAACAACTCATTGAGTGCAGAGTCTATGCCATGTCACTATGTGCCATGAAACAACCACTATCAACACAGCTAATCAATGTCAATAAAGAAAAGTTAGCAGCCAATAGTCCTCTTTGGTTATCCCTACACATCAAACAATAAACATTAGTTTGAAATGGAAAACCAAGCCATAGTGGTGTTGGGTCGTCCATCTTTATCAACGTAAACCGCTTCTCTAAGTTCACAATCAAATCTCTCATCAATCTTTGGAGATTGCTCCGATGAATTAGAAACAATAACTTTAGATTTCCAAACACTCTTCTGTTCATTCAGTTCTTTCTTCTTAAAATGTAAAGTGTTTGAACATTCTGGTTCATTTGAAACATGTTTAGATTGTGAAACCTCTTGTTGTTCTAAAATTTTTCTCAATCTTCTGTTTCTTCTTCTCTTTTGAGGTTTAGATAACTTCACCTCGGATTTTGAATCAAGAGATTGTGTACCAACAGATCTTGTCACAAACGGTCTAGTCTTCGATGTCTCATAAGACTTTGTACCCGCAACCTTTGAAGGACAATTCACACAAATGTGTCCCACAACACCACAATGAAAACATGCTCTCCTCTCAATAAACTTCCTTCTGTAAGGAGCTTTAGGAGTCATACCTCTTGAACCACTAGAACTAGATGCTTCATTTTGATTCACAGCTTTTGGTGGCTGAATTTGTGACTTTGGTTTAATCATTGGTTTTGTCTTTGGTTCAACAAATGGTCGAGCCAACGTTGGATCTACCAATCTCTTTCCAGCATTCTTATTTGGGCAATTCTTCACAATATGACCAACAACACCGCAGTGAAAACATGCACCTTTCCTTGTAAACCCGAACATGTCGTTCCTTTTGAACACCACTTGAACTTGATGATTTACACTGAGAGACAGTGTTAGACGATTGAACAACCTTGGGTTTATCAGAATTAACTTTGTTTTTAATAAAATCAAGATTTGATGTTTTCTCAATAGTATTAATCTCTTCAACAACCAACCCACCATTCACAAAAGGTTTTAAAGGTTTAGATTTTGGTTTTGGTTGTTTAATATCCTCATCAGGTTCTGTCAAAATGCACCTATCTCTGGTGACTTTCTTGACAACAACAGGTTCATCAACCTTACACTCTTTCACTTTTCCTTCAGCTTGTTCTAGATCAAAAATTTCATCATCACTAGAGTCATCATAAACCATGTCTTCTCCTGTAACCGGATTAACTTTAAGGATGGTTTTAGGCACTAGATCGTCTTCAGTCACTTCTTCAATACTTCGAGCTGTGTAGTTTCCATTGAATGGAGGACAGAAACCAATCCCCCCCCCCTATAATTTTATCATCCTGCTGTGAGCAATAACCAACTCCACCAACTACTTTATCACCACTAGCTTTATCATTATAATATTCCAACAGAAAACTAGAATTCTTATAACCCTCAAGCTTTCTTATCAATTTGGTGACTTAACTCTGTGACTAGGAGAGTTCATTTATCTTTTTCTCATATTCAGAATATGCCACATCAATATGAAAAGCTTGCTCATTTACTTTTGATTGTAAAACTTTGATATCATCTTTCAATGATTCAATTCTTGCATTTAAAAGCTTCTCGTTATATTTTAAAGTTTGATTTGTTAAGTAGCTTGCCTTCAAGTCACTGATGAGGTTAGTATTGTCATCACACAATCTCGGAATTTTTAAATCAGAATCAACACATTTAGAACATGAAAGAGAAACAACCTCATTTACCTGTTTAATAACAGCCATAAATCCACTGGTTTCAGCAAATATCTCAGCTACTTTCTCTGTCACCTTCCCTGCAGCCACATTGTCATTCATCAACTCTTCAGTAGACATTTTTGCCTCAACATTCTGAACTATAGACTCTTCATTTTCAGCCACGCTCCGAGAATCACTTGAACTATCACTTGACTATGTAAGAAATGTCACTTTCAGAATCACTCTGCCTCTCTAATTCTTCTTTAATCAAGGCCACGAACGCTTAAGTAGTAACTTCTTCCTTGAGGGAACCATGACACTCTCTTCACACTTCTTTTTCAATGCTTCCTATAGATCTTTTGAAATTGTAAAATTCTTGAAGTTACTGGAAAATTATTTTGGTAAAGCCATTTGTAGAGTCGCAAACGTCTTCGTCTCTCGATAATACATCTTTTCTCTTTCAGTGAGAACTAAAACTGATTTAGGAATGTTATTTTGACCCATTAAAGAATATGTAGGATGTTTATATCCTTCCAAGATGGGTATCCAAAAATCAGTATCGGACAAAGAAACATACTCCATAAACTGAGCTTTCCAAGTAGAGTAATCCGTAAGAGATACGAGTCTAGGAGGCGACGAAGACCCTAACATATTGTTGAACGTCAACATGATTATAAAGTTTGACGGAATCAAAATCTTCAACAATTCAACCAACTTAGATCACGTCCAAACCAATGTAAAATGAAACCGAAACAATCTCGAACTTTTCCGTCCAACTAGAAATCACGCTCTAGTTTCAACAAAAAATATTTGTTTCAACCGGTGACGTCGTTATCACCCCGGAAATCACCGTCGTTTTCCCGATCCAATCCATGTCACATCCAAGATACTTGATATCACTTTCGTTTCCCCGAACATACACGTTAGAGTCCCGAAAACTAGGCCACAAAACACCGAAAAATGATTCGCAAATAATAGCTAAATGAAAAACAAAATGAAGCTACTGTTGTTCAAGTGCAATTGAGATTACATCAGGCGTATTTTAACTTTTGATCACGCGCACTTAATCACAAACGAATTCTAGTTCAGTAGTACTCGGTCATGTGCATTTAACTTTCTTCAAGCGAATTTGTAATCTGAGTTCTAGCGCACTTGTGATTTCTTCAAGCGCAATTGAGATTCAATTCAGGCGAGCTTGATTAATTTGAGCAAGCGTATTTAATTTTTGCAAATAGCGTATTTGAGCAATCAGATAAGTAGCGGAGATGTACTCAATCTTAGGAGAAGATAATTTTGATCAGAATTTAGAACCAGGAGCATATAACAATCTGATTTCAGGCGCATATGACTTTTCGATTGGCGTACTTGTTTAAACCTTAAGGCGCACATAATTTTTGCAAATGGCGTACTTATCAAACTGTGCAGATGGTCAAACCAGAAATTTCCAAAGCCTCTAATCTTGATGAAATCGAATGATTTTCCCAATAGGATTGATCTAGACACAAAACTAAACAACCCTAAACAGTCAATTTACCAATTCAAACACTCAATGATGTTTAATTTTTGAACATTCAGTCCAAACCTTCGCCATGAACTATGAACACTTCTAACAAAAAAAATCCATCAATTTTCACCAAATTCTATTTAGAAAACTTGTAATCATTGCTATTACTAGTCTCAAATCGTTCAAAATCAATCCATAAACACTCAAAATCAAGAGCACGAGGCTCTGATACCAATTGTAGGTCCCCGAGATCTACGGATCACGTATACGAACTGATGAATCTACGCAATAAGTGCGGAATCCAAATCACGTAGACATGAACGATCAACTAGTAACACGCAAGATCTAAATTAAACGCTTTGTATTACTATAATGCTTGATTACAAAAGTTCTCTCCAAATTTCTCTTCTCAAGTGTTCTTATCTCAGATGTTCTAATGAACAATACCTTGTAATCCATATTTACAGTAAACACAATCCTTCTAAAGTACTTAGCTAACTACTCTAGAACAAACCTTCAGGAGCACTTGCTAAGTGCTCTAGAACAAACTTAGACAAAAACTAATACAACTCGATCGGATACAATAACATAAACATTCTTCAAGTTGGTTGTCACAAAACAAGCTCCAACAATCTTGGTGCCCTAGTCGGTGTCGGAGAATGGGGGAGGAGACGTTGTGATAGCGGGTATGACTTTTCCGACAAAGCGGGCTCGTTTCTCTTTCCAACCCGATTTTCCGGCTCCCTCACGGCGACGGCGAGGGTGTAAACCCACGTTTTTTCGGCCATCCCCGTTTGTCCGATGGTCGTACCAACTCCGACAACCTTGGTGACGGCGGAATGAGCGGTTACAAGACCTAATCAGTCCAGATCCGGCGAGATCGATTTTCTGGCGAAGATCTCCATTCAAACCAACCCCATTTTCCGGCGATACAAGGTAAAATCCCGAACCCAAGCCTATTTCTTGTTAATAAACGTAACTAATACTAGATCCGTTAATATTGTCACCAATCTAGAGAATTTGGCAATTTTTGGGCGTTTGAATTGTTGAAAATGGTGATAACCCGACGGTGGTGGTTAGATCGGGGTCGTTAGGTTTGTTTTAAGCACTTTCGAGTCGTGGTCAAACCCGGTCAACGAAAGTCAACTGGTCAAATCTGGTCAACTGTGGTAGACGGGTTTGTATATGCGAATCGAACGCATAAAAAGGTATATACTGCGCGTTAAAATGGCTATATTTGTTTACGCGAGAATAAACGTACGAACGGTTAGATCACGTTGAGCTTAAAGGATTCTTTAACGGTAAAAATAATAATGAAATAAATATTAACCTAACAGTTAATATTAACGAACCGTAAATACGTATCTTTGACAAAATAGTTCGTTCCGACTAAAACATATAATTTCTCTTAAACGAGGAAATAGGTTCGTAAATGCGTAATCGGTCAAGCGAGAATCTCGAATACGATCAACGGACTATATGTACAATTATAAAATATTACTCGTGAACGTATAAATATTTATATTACATTTATAACATAAAAATCATTGATGGTTATAATTTAATACGAATATACGAGATTTAAGAATATTTAAATAACAAATATATTTTCTATAAAATTTATACAGTAAGTGCTTCATTTAGATCTATATGAACGTATACAAGGACACGTATGATACTTGTGGTATGAAACGGTTTATACAAAAATAACACGATTGGAATGATTTTAAACTTGAAGTATTTTGTATAAACGTACGTATATATAGGTCTTTGTTATAAAAGTGAACAAAAGGTAGTTTTTCCTTTTTTTAGGACCTAAAGCGGGCCGAGACTTCTGTTGATGGAAGGGGATAGACGAAGTGACCTCTCTGTCTCTCCCCCGCGATGTGAATGAAGTGAGTAATTCGTTGGATACATATATATATATATATATATAGGGGAGGGATCAAGAAAAAACCACAAAGTAAGACGAAAACCGAGAAAAGCACTAAAACAATGTGTAATACTATGGATTACGTATACGTAACCGTAATTTTTTTGAATTTTTTTGTTTTCTGTTTACGTATACGTAACACTATGGATTACGTATACGTAAGCCAATATTTAAATAATTTTTTAGTAAAAATTTATAATATTACATTGATACTCTTATAAAAAAGTAAAAATAAAATAAAATAAAAAATAAATATTATTTTATTGGTTAAAATTGTTTTTTTTAGTGGTTTTCTCGGTTTTCGCATAACTATTGGTTTTCTCTGTAACCCACCCTTATATATATATATATATATATATATATATATATATATATATATATAATTGATATGACACTAATTGGTATTTAAACGAATGTTTAGACAGAATAAACGAGGTTTGATACAACTATATTTTTATAGATATAAATGTACCATATAAACAAATAGATATTCTTATATAAATAACTATAAATACATATTTGTATAGAAATATTAACATGTTATATGAGAATCAAACGATTATTATATAACACGATGTTTGGATTCAAAAATAAATATATGTACGTTCGCACGGTCAAATATATATGTGTTTATATATCGTAAGACCTTTGGATTTATGACACGAACGTGTAGAAATTTAAACGAATACATTTTGAATAAATATGAAAACTTGGATTCATCATAGTAAAACATAAAGTTGTATATATTCTGTTAAATGACGAGCGAACATGAATAATTATTACTAACTATATGTGCACATAGCTATATACGATCGTCTACTCGACAAACTAATATTTTTGTATATAACTATTGAAACATATTCGAGTCTAGAAACCCGACTCGAATTAAGCAACTAATATTACCGAATGTTAAACTGAACTCGTATATTGAATCGGTAATACCGTTAAGAATCAATAGGGCTCAACCGCACACGTGATAACTCGCGCGCGAGTTTAGATTTCCTTTATAACATTACGGTTAGTTCATAAAGCTCTTTAAGTACTTACAGGGGTTGTATGACTCGAGTAGGACATAGACCCACTACTATCGTATTTCGTAGATCTTGGCCCCCGTAGTTACATGAGGGATATCATCGTTCCTAACACATTTCCAGGTGAGTTCATTGTCCCCTTTTTTTACTTTTAAATGTTTTAGAAACATCGGGGGAGAAACATAATTGCATAACACGTTTGAAAACATGAAACATCATCGTTTGATACATTTGGGAACAACGTTACTTGATACATTTGAGAAAACATGAAACATATTTGCTTTATACGTTAGAAACAAGGAATCATGACTGACCATTTATGTTTACATGAGGCAATCGTGGAGGAGCTCGTAAAGTCCCCTATGTGAACAATTTATTAACCATTAACTCGTATAGTCAGGATATTGTGAATAATACTATTGGGATTGACACTCCCAGTCATGATTAGTCGCGCTAACGAGGGTCCGTATGGCCCAATGGCTGCACCTTATCTTAACTCGTGAACCCGTAGGGAATGGGTGAGGGGCGAAACACTTGTGTTTGGTTTGGTTAAAACTCATGTAAAAAAAAACTTCATGTGCCTAGCTAGCTATGATGGGTCAACTTGATAGGTCAAACCTGATAAGATTACTTGGTTTCATTTAACATATACTTGAAATCGTTTTTGTGCACATGCATGTACTTGATACTTGAAAATGTTTTTGTGCACAAGAAAAAATGAATACTTGAAACTTGGATACTTGAAACTTGAGATCATTTTCATGCAAATTGGTTTTGCTAATCGTTTATATATAAATGGTTTTGCCATTCATTCATGTGCAAATGTTTTAGTCAATGTTTTTAAGAAAAATTGTTTCATATTATGGCCGTGTACGTGTTTTAAATGTTTTCGAGGAAAAGCGTTTCATATTATGGCCACATGCACTTCATCAATGTTTTCAAGGAAACCCGTGTAACATCCCAAAAAAATAAAACGACAGTTAAAATAACGGAATAAACGAACGAGGCATGTCAGGTCGGGCCAGATGGGCCGGCGGGCTGGAAGGGGAGCCTTCCCTATAAATAGCCAAGGTCACCACCTATTTATCTCATTTGCAACTTCTAGAGAGAGAAACCGTAGAGAGAGAAAGTTGGCGGATCGACCCGAGATTTGAGAAGTGTGTTGCTCCAGAACTCGTGAGAAGAACCTCCGGATCAGAAACTTGATTCAGGTAACGATTTGGTCTAAATCTGAGTTTTTGTTCGTTTTTGGGTTTTTCGGGGTTTGGATGAAAATGCAACGTTTTTACGGTTGAAATTGGAAGGAAAACATATATTTAGATTCCTTAATGAAAAGCAAACGTTTTGAAGTAAACAAGTTCGGGATCTTGACATGATCAGACCCGAAGGCGAAAGTTAGGGTTTTTACGAGGAAGCAGTTCGTGCGTACTTATCAAGTACGCATGAAGCTGATCCTGCGTACTTACCAAGTACGCAAGAAGAGGATCCCGCGTACTTATCAAGTACGCATGAAGAGGGTCATGCGTACTTATCAATTACGCATGAATGAAGAAGGTACTGCGTATTTATCAAGTACGCATGAAGCAAAGTCTGCGCACTTATTAAGTACGCAAGAACAAGTCCCTGCGCACTTGCTAAGTGCGCAGGCATCAGGCTGGTTAAGTAAAGTTAGTATGTTTAGAATGGTTAAACCGTTAGAGTCGGTATTGGTCTGATGTGTATTTAACTAATCAATTCAGATCGGAAGTGACGTTGTTGGACCTTGTTTAGGACAATCCAAATTAGCTGATCAGGTGAGTTCTAGAAGCCCTTCTTTAAATGTTTTAATTAAATATTTTTGGGCTGGTGTGCATACATACGGAATGATGTTTTGAAATGAGGTTTACGAAACGAGGTTTACGAAATGATGTTATGATGTTATGTTACGATGTTAAGATGATGTTAAGTTATTGCATGTTTTACGTACGCTTTTGTTAAACAAATGTATGTTATGTTTTCGGCAAAATGTTTACGTTAAGGTTTTATGTAAAGCTAGAACTCAACAGCGTAGCTGACTTTTTAGTATGCACATTCAGGTTAAGGCAGGTATGGATGATGGACGGTGATGCTTGGCAAGCGAGAAGAGTTACCCGGTTGATCATGAAGATTGGCATCCCGTTATGATTAGCTTATGTTATGTTTATGTAATAGACTATGTTACGCTTCCGCATGTTGAACAATGTAATGGTTATGTTTAATGAAGTATTTTCCGCGGCGTTATTTGATATTCAGGTTTAAGAACTGTGTGTGAATGAGTAAATCCAACAAGTGAGGCCTCCCGGGTTTGGGGCCTTACAAGTTGGTATCAGAGCAATTGTGAGAGATTCGGACACTCCCAGTGTCTGAACTTAAACTGTGAACGGGACCGAAAGCGGATGGCAGTACGGGTAACTCGTGCCACAGCATCAGCTATGAAGGTAATATATATTTATATATACAGTATGTCTTAGAGAGGGTTAGGTAAGGACTTGTGTTCTGATGGAATCACAAAGGTGGTCAAATAGAAATCGAAAGGTAGTGTAATGGTTAATTGTAGATGGCCAGTGTATATTAACATCTTAAAGTGCTTGTTGAAATTTATTTGTTAACTAGTGTGATGACATTGGATTCCTTGTCTTACAGAACGAAATGGCGGGACGAAAGAATGAAAGGCGTGGTGGGGGCCGTACCGGTGGACGTAACGGTGGTACAGTGAAGAAGGAAGTGTTCACACTGAACCGGCGGTCAGTGTGCATGGAACTGAGCAGACACTGGTTGAAGAACAACCTTTCACTTTTGAACCAGAAGTGAGAGCAGTTATAGCTCGAGAGTTCACAGAGTTGATGAAGACTTCTCTACCAGGTCTGTTGGTAGAAGCATTGAAGAAGGTTAATGGGGAGGGTGGGTCTAGTGCGGCAATTGGTGCCCAGAACAACGAGACCGACAATGCACCGCCTGCACACGGATGCGACTACAAGTCATTTAAAGCATGTGACCCACCGGTCCTCACTGGAAAGAAAGACGCGGTGGCTACGTTTGATTGGGTGATCCGTATGGAAGCTGCCATTCGTCTGAGCGAATGTTGAACGGATCAAGTTGTAAAATTTGCTGCTAACTCCTTGAGAGAGGAAGCATCCCATTGGTGGGAAGGTGTACGTCAAGCAAAAGGGAGCGAGGTTGCGGATGCGATGATGTGGGCTGACTTGAAAACTTTGGTGATCAAGAATTTCTGCCCAAGGAACGAGATTGAGAAGGTAGAGAGAGAATTTCTGGGTTTGAAGGCCGGGAGCATGACGCACCGGCAGTACACCACACGGTTCAATGAACTGACACGTCTAGTGCCACATCTTGTCACGACTAAGGAAAGAAATATTGTATGCTACATTCAAGGGCTGCCGGACCAGGTCCGCACCTATGTTAAAGCAAACGCCCCTACTTCCTACGATTCGGTAGTAGAACTGAGCGGAGTGGTATTTGATGATCTAGCGCTAAATGTCGTTGCCATTGAAGAGCCCAAGAGGAAGCTGAGTTTTCCTGCTAAGCGATCGGGTGGGAAGTTGTTTGGGGCTCGGGACAAACAGGCCAGGGTAGGCGAGACAGCAGTCTGTGAAAATGTGGGGTAAGACATACGGGTGAATGTCGGCTAGGGACAAATCTGTGCTACAAATGTGAAAAAATCGGGCCCTATAATATAAACTCAATAATCATATATAAAAAAATATAATACGGGCATATATATATAGATTTTTTTTATTTCTTGGTTTTAGGTTTAGATTTATAAACTGTAACACCTTAGGCAAATCCCATATCGTTCTGTTCTGTTCTGTCAACGGGAGAGATGCTGGGTTCATAAAAAATGCCCCGCCTCAAATACCATAATGTGTTTTGGGGCTTATTGTAGTGGATGAGAGGAGAACTCCACAGTTAAGCGTGCTTGGGTGGAAGTAATCCAGGGATGGGTGACCCCGGGAAGTTTTCACCCGGGCAACCAAAAACAAATTTGTGAGCTCTTAGAGGGAAAATCGGACAATATTGTTGGTATGAGGGGCCGGATGTTACAAATGGTATCATAGCCACTCCTGTTCTGTTCTGTTTACGATAGTGGGGCAAACCTCATCGAATGGGGGTGTTTGTAACACCTTAGGCAAATCTCAAATCATTCTGTTCTGTTATGTCCACGGGAGAGATGCTGGGTTCATAAGGAATGCTAAGATGGTATATATATATATATGGGAAGGTTACACTAAAAAGTGATTTTTCGCTAAGAAACACTAAGAAATGGGTCAAACGAACTCGGATTGAGCTCATTCCAGCGGCGTTCGAACCGTCTCATCAAACCCTAACCGTCCCCAAAAACCTAAACCCGCACCCCCCAAAAACCTAAACCCCCCATCCAACCCCACCCCGAAAAGACTAAAACCACCACCCCACCCCCCAAAAACCTAAAACCCCCCCACCCACCCCCCCCAAAAAAAAAACCGAAACCAACCCCCACCCACTCCCAAAAACCTAAACCCCCCACCCCTCAAAAAAACCTAAACCCTAAAATATAAAACCTAAAAGCTAAACCCTAAGACTAAAACCTTAAAATTCAACCCTAAAATCTTAAACTTAAAAACTAAAACCTAAAAGCTAAGATGGTAGAGTTCGACGAGACGGTTCCAACGTCGCTGAAACGAGCTCAATCGGAGTTTGTTTGATATAATTTCTTAAGGTTTTTGTCATTTATTAGGTTTTTTAGCGAAAAACCACTTTTTATTTGAACTACATTTAAAAAAAACACATATATATATAATATAAAAAAATTAAAAACTTCAGGCCCTAGGAAAGATCAGACCCGGGACCGTTGTCCTCCTCGCCCTCCCTCTGGGCCGGCCCTGCCGCACGTGTGCGCGCCTTTTTTTTCTCTCTCTCACATGTATGTGTAAATGAGTTCAATAGAGAGTCGCATCTTTTATGATAAGTTTTCTTATATAATATTGGAAAATTAAATGAAAATGGCATAAATGTAAGGAGTTTTGTTTTCTTTATTCTCTCTTAAATTTGTTATATAATAATTTCCGTATATAACTAATTTTCCCCAGATGCTCACATGTGTATGTAAATTTAAATACTTACAAAAGGCAAACTCTAAACCTTATTTGCATATCTTACAACTCTTTAACGCCTTGCTCCCATCATCGTTACGTCAGCAGCATCTTTCTCTTTTTTGGATTTTTTTCCCGTTGTTTGTTGCAGCTCATGCTATTATGACTTTTGAGAGTTCTTTTATTTAATTTAATTAGATTACTTACAAATGTCAAATTGTTAAAGAGTTTGTGATGTACTGGTTGAGATAAGGTCTGAAGTTTTAAGGGACCCGGGTTCGATCCCTGCCACCAACATTAATTTGCTTGACATCACAAATGAGGCCTAGCTTTTAGAGCATCAGGTATACTCCGTGAAACACACCGTGATCCAACGTGTTAGAATGAATCACGTCGTGATAAAGATTGAACACCGCCCCTGGAATTTTTTTTTTCACGTCGTGACTGAGGGACGTGATATTTCTCACAACGTGCTTCAATGGAAACTAGCCGTTGTTTAAATGGAAACTAGCTGTTGAGAAATAAATAAATAAACAAAAACATTTAATTATCACACGGGTATACCACTTGCAAAAAGATGGGTGGTGTGATAATGAAAATAGTGACGTGGCGTGCACTTTATTATCACACCATACCATAATCACACGGGTATACCCCTTCCTCTTAGGCTGATGCACTAAGGTTTTATCCACGCCGATCCATGGTTCGAGCCTCGGATCTCCCTCAAGCCCGGAAGGGGCCGTATTGTGTGGGGTTTTTTCTTGAAAGCTCTCCAACTCTGACGACAAGTGGGCCCGGTTAAGACAACATATTGATCGGAGTTGGACGAGCCTCTTACATGTAACAGGGGTGTGACGTCATAACATTCAATGTTCGCCTTTCAAAAAAACTTAACAAATGCCAAATAGCACACCTTTTATGCGTTGTTTACAAGTGTTCAATGCACTTATGACGTCATCATCATGTCATCATCAACTCTGTGTTTCTCTCTCGGGAGCATCAACTTTTTTTTTGATGTTCATGTAATAAATAAAATAATTTATACTTTCTAATATTTTAGCTCTTACCCTCATATCATGAAGATCATTGCAAATATCTTATGTTTTTATTTTCTAAATATCATTGCAAATATCGTTGCAAAACATTGTTTTCACTCTTTTTCATATTGAGGACTTCTTACATAATGGACAAGCATTTAATGCATATTTACTTTTGTCATATCTATGCTACATTTAAAAATGAAAAGGACACGTGTGCTGATTGCTTTCATTTCATCAATTTCTATTTGTTTTTATAATATTTTTTTTGAAAGGCGAACGTTAGAAACTACTTTAAAGTAGAACGTTTACGAACAGTAAAAATGATGCGTGCCTTTTGCTTATTGGACCTCCTGAACTGACTTCGTTTTAATGCGGCTGTGTGTCCCTCTCTTCTTCGGTTGTTGTGCATACGTGTTTCTTCCACAGTTCCACCTCTGTTCTTCTCTCTTCGTTTCTTCAGTTTCGATTGCTCTCTCCCTCCATCACCGCACGGCACCAGTGTTCTCCTACTGCTTTTAGATCGACGCCTTTAAACGAAACCCTTCAACGATAACTTCGCAATCGACGCTCCGTTTCAACTGCTCTAAATCTTCAGAGGTATGTTCATTTCTTTGTTCACCGGCTTTTTCGTTTTGTATTCTCCTTCTGTGTGTTTTAACTTTTAAAGGGTTTGCAGTCTTGTGGGTTAAGATCAAGCAGCGACACCACAAGATGAATTAACATCGTACGACATCAATGTTGCAAATCCGGTCAAGATCTACGGCGTACCACAAGATAAAGCGGGGGGCCATTCTTCATCCCAATTAGATCACTTTCTTCATAATTTAAAGCAGCTATCATAGTAAATGGGTTTGAGCATAAGAGTTGCTACCTATTTCAACCAATATGTGCCATGGTACGTCATACTCCGCCATCACCATTGATGAACTCGTCGAGCTTCCGGCGTGGAAACCCACAGCCGCGGCCGTAAGAACAACAAAATACCCTATACAGAACAAGAAGAATGATAATAACTTAAATCACCCAAAACCCATTATATTCCACAAATTGAAATTAGGTTTTTGAGAGTAGCAATTTTAGATCTTCCCTTCCTGGATATCATACAACAAATGCCTAAGTATGGACGTTTCTTGAAAGATTTCCTTACAAACAAAAGAAACATGGAGGGAGCAGTAAAAAGGACTAATCATTGTGTCGCTCTCATTGAAAGATGCCTTCCAAAGAAACTTTCAGATCCTGAAAAGTTCTCTCTACCTTGTTCTATCGGACCATTACCAATAACCTTTGCGCTCGCTGACCTAAGAGCAAGTGTGAAAGTAATGCCTTATGTCATGTTTAAAAGGTTAAATATTGGGAATCCACGACCTGTCAATGCAACTATCGAACTCGCAGATGGATCAGTCAAATCACCCATAGGAGTCATTGAGAACTTACTAGTAAAAGTCGAAAAGTTTATCTTCCCTGCCGATTTCATGGTTTTAGAAATGGGACCTGACTATTCCGTACCTCTGATTTTGGGTCGCCCATTTTTAGCCACTGCTCGAGCCGTTATCGATATGAATGAAGGAATCTTGACACTTCGTGTCGGAAAACAATCAGTGACCTACAACATAGGGGGAAATGAATGCCTATCTAATGATCCATTTGAAATTGCCCAATTCATCGATACTAATCTGGATTACCAACTGAAGAAAGCTAAGGAATTCAACAAAGGAAAGAAACTGAATCTTGGGAAGGATTTTGAAAACACTGACTGGATCGATCAGTACTTTGACAAGCTACCAAAACTGAAGGACTTGAATGAAGGAACAAGAGATACGGTGGAAGTCGATGGCTCCCACCCAAAGAAAGACTGATGAAACACATACGGGTCGGGCTAAATACCCTTAAATAAATGTAGCGCTTTTGAGAGGCAACCCGATGATCATGAATAAATTGAGAGATTGGTGCATACGGCAGGATCATGGATCTCAGGTTTGACTTTTCAAATTTAAGTTTCTCATACTTCAGCCCCAGGTATGCCCTCTCGATACTAGGACCTTAGTAGCTTAACTACTACCTTTTATTTTCCTTGTCTGTTTTTAGGTTTTTCCTTATGTGTCAGGTAGAATATGTAACATTTATGATTTTTTTTATCATGTTTGAAATCCAATTCTAGTGCAATGGTCATCTTATGCGTACAAATAATTAAACCCTAAGTTCATAACAAATAAATAAATTTTTGGTTTCACTCGTATACATTATTAAAACTCCATATATATATGTATGTATATAGATGTATGTATATTTATACATACATATATATATATATATATATCACACAAGTACTTACACATATATAAGCACTCAATTGACAATTTGAACCCTAACCCATTTAAACCCTTTGAATTGAACCCTTTGACCCAATTTTGATCACATCCACGAAGGTTGACTTATCAAAGTCAAACTGTTCCACAATCATGCATTTTAAAATCGGAATTCGTCCAACCCGGATTGTTATGTGCTTTCCAGAGATGCTAAGTCAATTTCCGGACCTATCCAGACCCAATAAACATACCAATCCATCACTATTTGCGACTTAAATCGAAATTTAAACTCATTTGACTATCCTGAGTCAAACGAGGCTAAATCCGGTTGCAATCAAGAAATTAAGCGCGTTTGAATCCCACAAATCACGCGGAGACGACCCCCTAATGTATTCAACCCTATTTCGCGACTCAATTCATTCATATTCAAACCAATGTCGCGTAAACGGATCCCGACAACTTGCACTTGCCTTTTTAAATCGAATCGGGTAATTAAGTGAAATTACTCAAATTAATATACCCACGCACCATCGTACAACACTATTCAAACGCTTAGAAGCCGAAATCATAATCCATTTCAAGCCTAGACGCTCCTCGAGTACCAAGATCAAACGGTTTCTGAAGCTCTGTCGTGCACACTCGATCCTTCATCATTTCAGGTACGAGTTAGATCATTAGACTCGTAAACCATTGAGTATCGAAATCCCTCTGCCAATTCTAGATGGCAGAGGGAATCGAATTCGATTTTGGAATTAGGGTTCGTCACCGGTTTAAATCGCAAGTCTGAAACTAATTTTTAAACTAAGGTGTGTATAAACCTTTTTAGATTTCATGGTTAACCAGCGAGACCACCTGGTCTGAATGGTTTAGTCACTGCACCATCAGACCAGGTGGCCAAGGTTCGAAACCCCCTCCCAAGTCTTAAACCGGTCGGCTCCTTTTTGCGCATGTCCGTTAACTGGACTTGGACACACATTCATATTTAAATAAACGTCGCCCCATTTAGACCAGCGAACCACCCGACTCAACTGGTTAAGACACTGCACCATTGAACCGGGTGGCGTGGGTTCGAAACCCACGACCCACGGCCTACGACCGGCCTGTTTTGCCTTTTTGCGCCCACTATTACCGGCCTGGAATCATGGGTTTAGACCCATCCGAGATCAAAACTGTAACGAAAATGACCTCTGGTCCAGCGGTTCAGTCGCTAGACCCACACGCCCAAGGCCCGGGTTCGAGTCCTACGGCCTGTTTATATTTTTAAATCGATTTTAATGCATCAAAAATTTTATAAAAAATATTTTTATCATCCTTATAATATTTGTAACAGAATAAAACCAGATTTGTAAATTTTCAGTATAAATTCAGTTTTATTACAAATTTCGTTGTTCAAATTGTATATTAAATAATTAAAACAAAAAAAAAATTAGATATTTAAATAATTAAATAAATGTAACTCCCAAATAAAATATTTGTTTTTATAAAGTTTATAAAATTTTAACTTTATTTAAATCAAATACTTATTTTTAATGATAAATAAATAAATAAGTTTATTTATTATAAACTACAAAAAAAAGGGGTTAAAGGTATATTTATAAATAAATATCATTTTCACATCATTATAAATAGATATCATTTTCACATCTTTATTAATAAATATCATTTTCACATCTTTATAAATAAATATTATTTTTACACATTTTTATAAATAAATAAATAAAACAAAATTATTTATTTAATTTATGTTTAAGATAATCCACACACTATTTTCATAACTAAATAACTAAACATCAATTATTTAAATTATTTAGTTATTCAAACCTAAACCCCAATTAAAATATTTTAAAACTATTCATTTCAAATCTTCCATTTTATACAAAACCAATTCAAGAACAAACCACAGTTTCCTACACTCCTGTACATACTACCACTCTTTGTACACACACCCAATTAAATCCGAGACTTGGACCTAGACTATTGTACATATTATTAATTTGATATATATTACACACTAGGTTAACGTGGTGAGTTACAAAAATCATTTTGCTACCTAGTCTCGCGTGCTAACTGCATCCTCGATCCATGTCAGTATTACATAGCCCCTTTTCTCTTTTACACTTTTTGGGGTGATTCATGAATTTTAAACAAACAATAGCTTACATTTACACAAACTACACAAATACAAATCCTATTTACATTCATGTGTGCAAATTTAAGCTTTATGTTTGAGTGCTAGGTGTGTTAACTTTTGTGTGCAAATTTTGTGCAATCATTAACTAATTAAGCCGACGGTTAACAATGATAGATCTATTGAGTCTGACAAACCCACCCAGATTGGGGTGATTGTTACCGACAACATAATTTGCATGCTAGTTACAAAGGTTTGATTGTACTTTAGTTACACAATAGCTGCTCCCCATAAATGCCTTATTTATCATGACTTGTGAGGATTTGTTTATTCATGTTTACACACTATCTATGTACAAACCTATGTATGCTCACCAACTTTTTAGTTGACCTTATTTTTTTTCATGTTTCAGGTACTAATGTGTGAATTGATCAAGATATGCTAAACATAGGCCTTGGGACTTAGTTAATTTGAATAAAGAATTATATGTATTTCAATTATGTTCTTTCTTGGATTTGGTTGTGTTTGGATTATTTGAAATGAAATTGATGTTTAATATATTACAATTTAGTCAACCTTGTGCTCATGAACAGTCTACATGTCCCGCCCCGACGTTTTCGCCGTCGGTTGGGGTGTGACAGATTGGTATCAGAGCCTTGGTTATAGGGAACTAGGTTATTAGACACCCTTGACCTAGACTATAACTTTAGGACACCCACTTATACCATGCTTTATGATTATGTGTTATGTGCTACATGCTATGTGTTACATGCTTATTATATTAATATTTATTTCATTATGGTACCTTATTTGTTAGAGTTCATGACTTACTAGACTATACCTAAATAATAAATTAAATAAAACAATATCCCTTCCCTTACCCTAAACCTCATAACCTTCTTGCCTACTTCTTTATCATTATCATCATAGCATTTGGAATCTTCATGGAGTTAAATCTAAAAAAAAAATTCTTTATTTCCTCGTTAAGGCTTTTAAACTTTGTTAATTATTTGAGGACACGTGCAATCTGGAAGGGTGACACCTGTATTCTGGGTTTTCTGTCTAGGAAAGCATTTCGCATAAATCCCAATCAACCGAGGGACCCGTATGCTTTCCTGGGAATTCCCGGGATGAGTGTTTACTTATAGGCTAAAGCATGTCTCCTTGAAAAATTATATGAGTTTAATTAACCTTAATGTGTCACGGTATTCAAGTGATTATATCACTATTTGAGTACAATCTAAACTATGATTTGCTATTCTATTTGTATCTTATCTTTTAAATTCAATCAAACTTCATAAGTTCTTACACCTCTTCTTGTGTTGTGCAAATCTGTAGAATGCCTCCCCGTCGTACTACCGTGGTCAACAACAACACTGATATTGCTGCTATCCTTGCACAACTTGTAACCCATCTCACTCAAGTTAATGGTGCCACAAACGGTAACCATGGAACTAATGGTGGTGGCGGTGCCAACCCACCGCAATGTACCTTCAAGCACTTCAATTCATGTAACCCTCTCAAGTTCTATGGTACCGAAGGGGCTACAAGACTCCTTCAATGGTTTGAAAGTATTGAGGGCACTTTCCTCAATAGTGACTGCCCCGATGACCTTCGTGTCCGTCATGCCACAAGTGTCTTCCAAAAACGGGCACTCACGTGATGGAATGGGGAAAAGAGAACCCGAGGTGTAGAGGCAACCATGGCCTTACCATGGGATGAGGTTAAGAGACTAGTGACCGAAGAGTTCTGTCCTCTGAATGAAGTGGGGAAGCTAGAAGCTGAGTTTTGGGATCTTACCCAAGACAGTGGTGAAAGTCTGGCTTATACAACCCGGTTTCATGAACTGAGTCTCCTTGTGCCCCACATGGTCACACCCTTATCCCGTTGCATTGAAAAGTACATCGGTGGACTACCTAGGAAGATTCAAGATACTGTCTTAGGGAGAAATCCCGCCACACTCGAAGATGCTATCCTATTATCTGCTACTTTGACCGACAACCATGTGAAGGCAGGTACTTTGACTAGAAAAGGCACCAAGAAGGCTCCCGACACCACAACCCCTCCCGTACACATCAAGGAAGCCAAAACTGAACCCTACCACAATAATAGAAAAAGAAAGGCTAGAAATTTTGCTGTGGTCACTCCTGCTATGCCTGTTAACCAAGTTGCTCCCATGGCTCAAGCACCAGTCAAGAAGCCATATGTGGGGACCTACCCGCTCTGTGCCACATGCAATTATCACCATCCCCAAACCATTCCCTGTCGCCTTTGCACTCACTGTGGAAAGTATGGCCATACGGTCAATGTTTGTAGAGCCAAAGCACTTGCAGGCCAAGTCAACCCACCAAACCGAACCAATCAACAAGTGACTAATCAAGGTGTCCCCACCATAGAAAATGGGCGTGCTTGTTATGAATGTGGCAACCCAAACAACTTCCATGACCAGTGCCCGAAGTTTATCAATGCTAGACAAGGCGGAGCTCGTGGGCGTGCTTTCAACATCAACGCCAATGAAGCTCAAGCCAACAATGATGTGGTCAACGGTACGTTCCTTGTTAATAGTCAATATGCCTCTATTTTATTTGATACCGGTGCAGATAAAAGTTTTGTGTCACTTAACTTTGAACCCTTACTTGCAAAAACACGGTCCAAATTAGAGAAAACCTTCACTGTCGAAGTAGCAAATGGTGACTCCCTTACAATAGACTCCGTTATCCACGACTGTTCTCTAGAACTTAATGATCATACATTTCCAATCAACCTCGTGCCAATGCCGCTAGGAAGTTTTGATATCATCATAGGCATGGATTGGCTGTCAAATCACCATACCGAAGTCATCTGTTTTGAGAAGTGCATCTGAATACCACTTCCGTCGGGAGAAACGTTGAGAGTCTTTGGTGAGAAACCCTGCAAAGGACTCAGATTAATGTCATGCACTACTGCTCAAAAGTACTTACGAAAGAAGTATGTGGCCTTCTAAGCTCATATTGTTCAAAAGGATGTCAAAGAGAAGAATATTCAAGACATTCCCATCATCCGGGACTTTCCCGAAGTATTCCCCGAAGACTTATCCGGTCTTCCACCCGTTCGGCAAGTAGAATTTCGCATTAACCTTGTACCCGGAGCTAACCCAGTGGCTAGAGCTCCATACCGTCTTGCACCTTCTGAAATGCAAGAACTTGCAAGCCAACTCCAAGAACTCTCCGACAAGGGCTTCATCCGTCCAAGTCATTCACCGTGGGGTGCACCCGTCTTATTCGTCAAGAAGAAGGATGGATCATTCCGCATGTGTATTGACTACCGCGAACTCAACAAGCTTACCATCAAGAACCGTTATACATTGCCTAGAATTGATGACCTCTTTGATCAACTTCAAGGCGCTACTTGTTTCTCGAAGATTGATCTTCGATTTGGTTATCACCAACTCCGTGTACAAGAAGAAGATATTCCAAAGATTGCCTTCCGAACAAGGTATGGTAACTACGAGTTCATGGTCATGCCTTTTGGGCTAACCAATGCACCCGCGGTTTTCATGGACCTCGTGAATCGTGTGTGCAAACCATACCTCGAAAAATTCGTAATCGTCTTCATTGATGACATCTTAATCTACTCCAAGACTAAATTCGATCATGAACAACACCTTAGATTGGTTTTGGACCTCTTGAGAAAAGAGCAACTATATGCCAAGTTCTCCAAATGTGAATTTTGGCTAAAGGAGGTTCAATTCCTGGGTCATATCGTCAACGAAAAAGGAATTCATGTGGACTCTGCTAAGATCGAAGCTGTTAAGAATTGGAATGCCCCTAAGACCCCCACCGAAGTTCGTTCATTTCTTGGTCTTGCGGGATATTATCGTCGTTTCATTTCAAATTTCTCTAAGATTGTTGTTCCACTCACCGCTTTGACCCACAAGGGTAAACCTTATGAATGGGGACCAAAGCAAGAAGAAGCCTTCCACACTCTCAAGCAAAAGTTGTGCGATGCTCCTATTTTGACTCTCCCAGACGGGAATGATGATCTAGTTGTCTACTGTGATGCTTCCAACCAAGGTCTCGGTTGTGTCCTCATGCAATGAGGTAAGGTAATCGCTTATGCATCAAGGCAACTTAAGATTCACGAGAAGAATTATACAACGCATGACCTTGAATTGGGTGCGGTTGTATTCGCATTGAAGATTTGGAGACATTACCTCTATGGCACTAAATGTGTGGTGTTCACCGACCACAAAAGTCTCCAACACATCTTCAACCAAAAAGAACTCAATATGAGGCAACGAAGTTGGGTTGAACTCCTTAACGACTATGACTGCGAGATTCGTTACCATCCCGGTAAGGCGAATGTTGTAGCCGACGCTTTGAGTCGAAAGGACCATGTCATGCTTCAATGTGTCCGAATTCGAACCGACATTCAAAATCGTATCTTAGAAGTTCAACACGTCTCAGTCACCGAGGGTAACATGTACGAGGAAATGTCGTGTGGTGTTGAACTTCTGCTTGAATCAAGACCCAATGGCTTACTGTATTACTTGAACCGTATTTGGGTCCCCGATCGCGATGATCTCTGTATATTTCTCATGAACGAGGCCTACAAGACTCGTTATTCTATCCATCCTGGTGCGGATAAAATGTACCAAGACCTTCGCCAACAATATTGGTGGCCCGGTATGAAGAAAGACATTGCTCTCTATGTTGCCAAATGTCTAACTTGCTCCAAAGTCAAAGCCGAACATCAACGTCCTTCCGGGTTACTTGAACAGCCAGAAATTCCCGCGTGGAAATGGGAGAACTTAGCTATGGATTTCATTACCAAACTCCCTCGCACCTCAAGTGGTTATGATAGCATCTGGGTGATCCTTATCCGTCTCACCAAATCTGCTTATTTCTTACCCATCCGTGAAGACTATCGGGTTAGGAAATTGGCCCAAATTTACATTGACGAAATCGTGAGCCGTCACGGTGTTCCATTAAACAAAATCTCCGATAGAGATGCTCGATTCACCTCCCGGTTCTGGCAATCCCTCCAAACTGCTCTTGGTACACGATTGGATTTAAGCACGGCTTACCATCCCCAAACTGATGGTCAGACCGAGCGTACAATCCAAACTCTTGAGGACATGCTTAGAGCTTGTGTAATTGATTTTGGTGGCAATTGGGTTTCACATCTATCCCTAATCGAGTTCTCTTACAACAATAGCTACCACACAAGTATCCATATGGCTCCATTTGAAACTCTTTATGGTCGTAAGTGCCGTTCTCCTATCTGTTGGAACGAGATTGGTGAAGCACAAATCACCGTTCCCGAGCTAATAAAAGAAACATCCGATAAGATCATTCAAATCCGTGACAACATTCGAGTAGCGAGGAGTCGGCAAAAGAGTTATGCTGACAAACGACGAAAACCCTTGGAATTCCAAGTCGGTGATCTTGTCCTTCTAAAGGTGTCTCCATGGAAAGGCGTGATCCGTTTTGGAAAGAAAGGCAAGCTAGCACCTCGCTATGTGGGTCCATTCAAGATCTTTGAAAGGATTGGGAAAGTGGCTTACAAACTCGAGTTACCTCCATCACTGAGCAATGTGCATCATACCTTTCATGTGTCTAACCTAAAGAATTGCCTTGCTGATGAGAATCTCCATATACCTCTTGACGATGTGCGCATTGACGAAACGATGCACTTCGTTGAGAGACCTGTAGAGATCATGGGTCGCGAGATCAAACAGCTCAAGCGAAGCCGTATTTCTATTATCAAAGTTCGTTGGGAATCAAAACGTGGTCCTGAGTTCACTTGGGAACGTGAGGACCAAATAAAGCTCAAGTACCCCCACCTATTCGACGATTCAGTCGCCTCAACTAGTTAAATTTCGGGACGAAATTCCCTCAACATGGGGATACTGTAACATTTATGATTTTTTTTATCATGTTTGAAATCCAATTCTAGTGCAATGGTCATCTTATGCGTACAAATAATTAAACCCTAAGTTCACAACAAATAAATAAATTTTTGGTTTCACTTGTATACATTATTAAAAATCCATATATATATATGTATGTATATAGATGTATGTATATTTATACATATATACATATATATATATATATATATATATATATATATATATATATATATATATATCACACAAGTACTTACACATATATAAGAACTCAATTGACAATTTGAACCCTAACCCATTTAAACCCTTTGAATTGAACCCTTTGACCCAATTTTGACCACATCCACGAACGTTGACTTATCAAAGTCAAACTGTTCCACAATCATGCATTTTAAAATCGGAATTCGTCCAACCCGGATTGTTATGTGCTTTCCAGAGATGCTAAGTTAATTGTCGGACCTATCCAGACCCAATAAACATACCAATCCATCACTATTCGCGGCTTAATTCGAAATTTAAACTCATTTGACTATCCTGAGTCAAACGAGGCTAAATCCGGTTGCAATCAAGAAATTAAGCGCGTTTGAATCCCACAAATCACTCGCAGACGACCCCCTAATGTATTCAACCCTATTTCGCGACTCAATTCATTCATATTCAAACCAATGTCGCGTAAACGGATCCCGACAGCTTGCACTTGCCTTTTTAAATCGAATCGGGTAATTAAGTGAAATTAATCAAATTAATATACCCACGCACCATCGTACGACACTATTCAAACGCTTAGAAGCTGAAATCATAATCCATTTCAAGCCTAGAAGCTCCTCGAGTACCAAGATCAAACGGTTTCTGAAGCTCTGTCGTGCACACTCGATCTTTCATCATTTCAGGTACGAGTTAGATCATTAGACTTGTAAACCACTGAGTATCGAAAGCCCTCTGCCAATTCTCGATGGCAGAGGGAATCTAATTCGATTTTGGAATTAAGGTTCGTCACCGGTTTAAATCGAAAGTCTGAACTAATTTTTAAACTAAGGTGTGTATAAACCTTCTTAGATTTCATGGTTAACCAGCGAGACCACCTGGTCTGAATGGTTTAGTCACTGCACCATCAGACCAGGTGGCCAGGGTTCGAAACCCCCTCCCAAGTCTTTAACCGGTCGGCTCCTCTTTGCGCATGTCCGTTAACCGGACTTGGACTCACATTCATATTTAAATAAACGTCGCCCCATTTAGACCAGCAAACCACCCGGCCCAATTGGTTAAGACACTGCACCATTGAACCGGGTGGCGTGGGTTAGAAACCCATGACCCACGGCCTACGACCGGCCTGCTTTGCCTTTTTGCGCCCACTAGTACCGGCCTGGAATCATGGGTTTAGATCCATCCGAGATCAAAACTGTAACGAAAATGCCCTCTGGTCAGCGGTTCAGTCGCTAGACCCACACGACCAAGGCCCTTGTTCGAGTCCCTGCGGCCTGTTTATATTTTTAAATCGATTTTAATGCTTCAAAAATTTTATAAAAAATATTTTTATCAACCTTACAATATTTGTAACAGAATAAAACCAGATTTGTAAATTTTCAGTATAAATTCAGTTTTATTACAAATTTCTTTGTTCAAATTGTATATTAAATAATTAAAACAAAAAAAAATTAGATATTTAAATAATTAAATAAAATTAACTCCCAAATAAAATATTTATTTTTATAAAGTTTATAAAATTGAACTTTATTTAAATCAAATACTTATTTTTAATGATAAATAAATAAATAAGTTTATTTATTATAAACTACAAAAAAAAGGGGTTAAAGTTATATTTATAAATAAATATCATTTTCACATCATTATAAATAGATATCATTTTCACATCTTTATTAATAAATATCATTTTCACATCTTTATAAATAAATATTATTTTTACACATTTTTATAAAAAAAAAAAAAAAAAAAAATATTTATTTAATTTATGTTTAAGATAATCCACACACTATTTTCATAACTAAATAACTAAACATCAATTATTTAAATTATTTAGTTATTCAAACACAAACCCCAATTAAAATATTTTAAAACTATTCATTTCAAATCTTTCATTTTATACAAAACCAATTCAAGAACAAACCACAGTTTCCTACACTCCTGTACATACTACCACTCTTTGTACACACACCCAATTAAATCTGAGACTTAGACCTAGACTATCGTACACATTATTAATTTGATATATATTACACACTAGGTTAACGTGGTGAGTTACAAGAATCATTTTGCTACCTAGTCTCGCGTGCTAACTGCACCCTCGATCCATGTGAGTATTACATAGCCCCTTTTCTCTTTTACACTTTTTGGGGTGATTCATGAATTTTAAACAAACAATAGCTTACATTTACACAAACTACACAAATACAAATCCTACTTACATTCATGTGTGCATATTTGAGCTTTATGTTTGAGTGCTAGGTGTGTTAACTTTTGTGTGCAAATTTTGTGCAATCATTAACTAATTAAGCCGACGGTTAACAATGATAGATCTATTGAGTCTGACAAACCCACCCAGTTTGGGGTGATTGTTACAGACAACACAATTTGCATGCTAGTTACAAAGGTTTGATTGTACTTTAGTTACACAATAGCTGCTCCCCATAAATGCCTTATTTATCATGACTTGTAAGGATTTGTTTATTCATGTTTACACACTATCTATGTACAAACCTATGTATGCTCACCAACTTTTTAGTTGACCTTATTTTTATTCATGTTTCAGGTACTAATGTGTGAATTGATCAAGATATGCTAAACATAGGCCTTGGGACTTAGTTAATTTGAATAAAGAATTATATGTGTTTCAATTATGTTCTTTTCTTGGATTTGGTTGTGTTTGGATTATTTGAAATGAAATTGATGTGTAATATATTACAATTTAGTCAACCTTGTGCTCATGAACAGTCTACATGTCCCGCCCCGACGTTTCCGCCGTCGGTTGGGGTGTGACAGAATAGCATCACCAGATAGTCTCTCTACTTCTTTGAGGAATCACACTCCATCTCTACAACCTGAGGAATCGGAAACCACATCAAATTTCTGTGAAATTCGATGAAGTTTTTGAAGTAAAGTGTTGACAGCACCAATAAGTTTTGGCCTTAGGTTATACACCGAATTGATCGGGGGAGTACCAGTTTCTTTTCCCTTAAAAATTCATGCATTTAAATTACTGCATAGCATTTCATTACATGCATTTGTACAATGCGGGCAATGCACAGTTTTAAGTGTGGGGTGGGGAATTAAGAGATTCAGGTCTACTTGTAACCTCAAAGCAGTAAAATTTCAACTTGTGATTTTCTAACCATTTGACTAAAATATTACAAAAACCTACCTTTTGCAAAACCTGGAAAATTTTCAAAATTTTAAACTTTAAAACCTCTTTGAGTTCGCACCTAATAAAGTAAAAGGAATACATGGCAAGTAGAAACAAATGAATATTATGCATAGCGATTCGTTAAACCCTATTCCATCCGTTTCCATGTGAGGAAAATCAAGCCTATTACACAACATCAAATTCTTGTCGCAGTATATAATTATTCGCATGCTCTTTCTTTGGGCGTTACTGAGTGTTTTTCGATTTAATTTTATGCATAATTAGAATTTATGTGACTTATACATATCAAGACCATGAACTAGTAGAAGTTTGAAAGTGATTGAGACACCTATGACTTTATTACCCTTATCCTTAAATACAAAAATCCCAAAAATATAATCCGCTTAGATAGCCTTTTGAGCCTTAGACTTTTCTTTTATACTACCTACAATTATCACCCAACCAGCTTTTCGTAAACACCGGTTATTGGCTAACTGTCTTCAAAATGGAAAAATTATCCTATGACGTTATTTCAAGTTTAGTACCATTGAGGCAACTTCGGAAAGAATCTATTTTACTCAAAGGAATTGGAATATACAAGAAGGTGGATGTATTAGGAAGAAACAGTTGAACTATTTGCAAGGAATTTATGTAAATATTATTTCAAGTAAATTGAGGAAAGAGAGTTATTGAAGAATTTGTCTTGATTTACAAAAAAAAGAAAAAAAAAAGAAAAGAAGTTGGTCTTTTACCGGTTAGACCTTAAAGAGCTGGATATGCATTCTTTTGATTTCAATTTGCTTTTCTGCCTTCATTTCGCAAAGCATGAATTACCGCCTGAACTCCGAGAGAAAGTTTTCAAAGCAACTAGTGACGTAAGAAAACGGTGGCGCAAGCAAGAACAACTACCACCATTCTGCGGCCTGTCAAAAAGTGCCGCCAAAAGAAAAGCCAAAAGATACGAAAAATGTGTGAAGTGTGGCAACTGGAGCCACAATGGAAAATGTAGCAAGAATCAAACTCATTCCCAAAGTGAGTACATACATCTGATCAAAGTTGGAGCGGTTAGGCTACCAGCCGAAAGTTCCATACGGAGAGGCAACAATGTGTACTACGCAGTAAGGAAAGAGTTGGCACTAATGAGAGATCTTGTTCTTGGCAATCTGACCATAAACGAGCCCTCGGAATAGTTATACCCTCATGATCCGAGTACTGTAAAGGGACCTGTTAGTATTTTCCATTTTAAGCCATGAAGCCGTAGCTGTGTGTTTCACGATAGCTGTAGCCCTTCAAACCTTTTAAATCCCTAAAAACCCAAAAAGATTTTCATCTTCACCCCTTTATTTTTATTTTAGCCACATTACAACCCTTTTAAAGTACTCTTGATTCATACATACTACTTAGTTAATTGGTGGAGACTTGATTTGCATACAAGCTTATGATCACTGCATAATTCGATTAGAACTTGAGTGTTCCACTTAAGTTACATTATCCATACATATATAACCCTAGAGTTGAGTGAACATTGTGAGGACTGAAAGTTTATGCATAATTGAAGTTCTAGTAGGCTTGTCATGGATAGCATCATAAAAAAAATACAAAAATAGAATAAGCAACTCAAGAGTTATCCCGGAATTTCCAACTAGTTGGAGTTCCATTTCCCTTGTAAAGTTTTTAGTTATGGGTATGATCATGCATGAGTTTGCTTGAGTACAAGCAAAGTCTAAGTGTGGTGTATTATGATATGTACTAAATTATACATGTTTTGCATGCATAATAATCCTCATATTATGGTACTAATTGATTAATAACCTTACAATTAATACTTAAAACGTTAATATTTCACAATTGCAGGTTATTCGGTGCTCCAAGATAAACAAACCAAAAACCAGCTTAAAACATGAAGAAATCAAGCTTTTGGAGGACCAAACCCGAGCATTGACCCCCAAGAAGTCGAACCAGGTCAATCAGCAGCTAAAAGACGAGCCTGGGGAGCAGGCAGAGGGTTGCACGGCCGTGCAACCCATTGCACGGTCGTGCAATGCCCTTCTGCCCTCCCCAGACTCCGGTACACTGTCCTTTGTACCCTGTTTGATTCCTGAGGTGTTTGCACGCCTGTGCAATCCAATGCACGGCCGTGCATTGCTCATTTTAAGGCCTATAAATAGGTGGCTTGAGTTCTTCATTGAACCATCCCTTACACGGCCCAAGAACACACCTGAGAAAGCTTATTTCGTAGTTAGAGGGTAGTAGTAGTGAGTAGGGGGCTCTTCCTCCTTGTTCCGCAATAGGGGAGGCTACGAAACTCAGGGTTATGGTAGTTAGTATGGCCATTCGTGGCTGGACTCTTTGTATTGTTAGGGTGAAGATGAAGTTTGGTGCATGTTAATGTTTAACGTATTAATCCAAGTGATATGTTTATGTCTTTAACTATTCGTCTTTAAAACCACCATTTTGGTGGGCTTTTATTATTGTCTAAATCCGTCTTTATATTTGTGAGTGTTCTTGATTTTTAAAGTGTAAAACCTTTTTAATCAAACTTCTCTTAAAGCTTGTACGTCTTTATACAAGTAGAGATTGATAAGCCAAGGCTTGGTTAACACTATTAAGATCGTACGTCTTTATACGAACTTATTATGCGACCAAGAATTTGTGAACTCATGTTGGGAACGGTACGTCTTTATACTTGGTCCCATTGTTGCACCTCCTCCCGGTGAGCAAAATATAATCACCTATTTAACTCTAATACAAAGCATTTTACGTTCGATGTCTTAAACCAACCCGGAGATGACCATTCGAAGGGTTGAGGGTAATTGTTTTCCTTAATGGGAGGCACTACCACTTGTTAAAGCTTTTAAATTTGCAAATCAAATGTCGTGAGGACGAGGCTCTAGCGGTGACCCAGGTCACACATTTGTAGTAGTCATATCACTGGATTAGTCAACTTAACATTATCACGCACCAAGCGGATTCGAAACCCAAAGCAATACTATTCGTAACCTGATCATTTACGATCTATTTACTTTCCTGTTATTTACTATTCTGTTCGTTACATTTCTGTTACACACTTCACGCACGTTTTTACTTTTCTGCTATGTACTTTATCGCCATTTACTTTTCTGTCATTTACTTTCCTGTTCCACAAGCACACAAAACTCACTCACTAATTAAACCGGCTAAATGTTAACAAAAGTTGAGTATTGGAATTCGACCGTGTCCGTTGGTTCGATACTTGGTTCTTACCTAAACTGTATTATGCTGCGATAGGTACACTTGCCTATTGTGTGTGTTTTAAGTTAAAGTAATTATCATTTTATAAATTTAAAACCTGATCTCGTGAAACCATCATAAAAATATATTTATTATGTTTTTACATATTAAAACATTACGCATCACGTATCAAACCAATTTTTCAGAATAACAAGGGTGCACGAGCGGCTGCTCTCGAGCATGAGTGCAATAACCTCACGCTCAAAGCCATGCCGTCTCTTGACGCATATTGGAAAAAATTCAAAGACCTTGGAGACCAACTAAAGGATGTTGAGAGTCCGGTAAACAAGAAACGGCTTGTTTTGCAAGTCGTTCACGGTTTACCTATTAAATATGACATTGTGGGGTTCTACATTCATCAAAGTGTACCTACGTGGGAACATCGTGTAGCATGATACAACACGAGAGTCATCGACAATCGACTCAAGAAACACTATCCTCACCATCTGCTATGGCTTCTATCTCCCATGGCAGTCGTCATGATCAGTCAAAGCCAGGAAACAAGCGTCGAAATGGACCTCGACCAAATTCCAATCGCAGGCCTTACTGTCCTGGTCAAAACAATTCAAGCCAAAAGTTTAGCGGCCCATTTCAACAGAACACTTACCCAGCCTAGTGGCCTACCATGGGAAGCTGCCGATCTTACTGGCCCGACTGGTGGACACCACTCCTATGCACGTACCCAACTAATCCAGGTTGGTGAAACACCCCAAATCGGGTAGTCTCATAGTTGGCACAAAACATTAAAAACATAGTTTTTAACCTTGAATCACTCGTAACATAAACATAAACATTGTAGCGAAAGTCTTAAACGTTACAATTATCCATACAAATTAAAACATTCAAATCGTTCATAATTCATAAATCAGGAATGTCAGTCTTTGCAGATAACAACCCTTTGTTCCATGTCGATCAAAGCCCTCGTGGCTCCATTCATAACTTTTCATCATTTACCTGAGGTGCATGCTAAAAGTCAGATATACTGAGTGAGTTCTATTTTACTTTATTAATTAAATGTTTCGTCATTTTCATTCAAAGCAGCTTAAATATACAAATAGTAAAAACTTGTCTTTCAAAACGTTTTCTTTCATTCAAACATTCTAATTCCCAAAATGGGAATCCATTCATTCTTCAATTCATTTAGAAACATTCATGCTAGCTTTCTTTTCAAAACATTCACATTCAATAAACATTCATGCTAGCATTTTCATTCATTCATTCATTTTTCATTCATTCTTTCTTTCATTCTTTCTTATCATTGAGTGAACAAGCACTTGAATGATATCATTGCGTCTTTACCTTCCCAAGTCTCGAAGGCTTGATACGTTGTGCTTGCATGAATGCAAGACTCCTCTGCTTGCTTGTGTACAAGACTCCTCTTGTTGCTTATCACAAAGACAAGACTCCTTTGTTTCCTTGTCCGAAGACAAGTGTCCATTGTTGCTTGCACAAGACTTTTCTTTCATTCTTTCGCCCCGGTGTAACATGCACATTTAGTCGTTCACATATAATTTACATTCTACCACACAATAAAATACTTTAACACATTTATAAACAACTGCACACATTATAACCTAAGTTAATAACACATAATTGTCATAAACGTTTGGTAAAAACTTCATTCTTTCTTTTTATTCAAGAGCATGTACTTCAGCCCAAAACGTAAAGGGAAATGGCCAATAGAAACTCGCTAGTTTTGATCTTACTACTCAGTTCCTTAACTGTTCAGGCTAGGCGGGATGCTAGAAATCTATAGTATATCAGTGAGTGAAAACTATCAACAAATGTCTAGTGTCGCCAAGGCTAGTGCCGCTGATAACTAGTATCGTTTGAACACTAGTGTCATTGGACAGTGTCGCCTAGTGATAGTGTCGCCAAGGGTAGCGTCGTCAGATCAGTGTCCCCAGAACTTTCGTTCTGGACTTAGTGTCATTCATTGATGTCGTCTTATAGTGTCACCAGATCGTATTGGCGACACTCCTTAGTGTCGTGTACATGCATGGCGGTACAGTTAGTGTCACCAAAATGGAATGACATGTGTACCAATCATTAGCGAACCTAGGGAGACGTGTATCGACGTCCCCGATTAGTGTCGCCAGATGAAGATGGCGACCCTAAATAGTGTCGCCCCAAGAACACAAAACCCTAATTGATGATTTTTGATCCAAAATCGTAACTTTTTACGTCCAAGTCTTTTATCTAGGTTCCATGAACTTTTGTTTGAAAAAAAGATCGAGCCTTTAATCATGTTTGGTTAATTGTGATTTGATAGGTCGAGCCCTAGTGATCCGTGGTTGTGTTTGTCATTTTATTTCAGTTTCATATTCCTTTTATTTTTACAGGTTATTTGGAACCCTTGTAATAGTTAGATTTCATTTTTTATTTATTGTAAATTGTAATTGTAATCGAACGAGACGAAGAATTGAAGACCGAAGACGGAGACAACCGGGACGAAAAGATAGAGATCTTGAACTAAGTGGGAGCCGACAAGATAATTGTTATTTTGGTTTGTCCATTTAGACCGGTTCGTTATCGTTTGATGGCTCAAACGAAACCAAACAAATTACCTACTAGGCGCTCGATTTATTCATATTGTGGTTGTGGTTGTGACCATTATTTAGGATAATAATTAAACCGCTAAACATAACAAAAATGGTTTTTGACACAGTAATAAAACAATGAGAAATATTAAAATGTTTAAAGAATTTCTCAGAAAGGTAAGTTAAAGAGAAGTGTTTTTATTTAAAAGTAAAACGAGCTTTAAATTTAATATTTTATTTAAAACCTTTTTAAATTAATTAAAGAGTTGATTAGTTTAAAATATAGTTCGCGATTAACGACCAATTTAGATTAACTAAGTTATTTAAAATTGGATCGTGTCGAGTGTTGAAAGGCGTTTCACGAACTAAAATAGTAAAATTTGGTTTACTAAAAATGCACGACTTGGATCATGCTGCTCGTTGCCCAAAATGTTTTTGACCCTTACTCGGTAATTTAAAACATTCAAGCAAATCTCAAACAAAAATCGATAGTTCTGCGGCACCCTAAATTATGACACTTCAACTGATCAATCCGAACCCCAGTGTTAGCGAATTACCCTGCATCCGGCCCTACGGTTTTGGTTGAAGGTACAGTCGCGATTCCTGAGTTACTTAGGTCGGCTCTACGGTTACGATTGAATAAAAAATATAACTTATGTCGTTTAAGTAGGCGTATTTGAGGGAAACATATACCAGCTTGATAACACTCGTCATGCCCCTCAAACCGAGAATTGTGTAGTTGATACAATTGGTAATCGTTACCTATCTACCTAGCCGTGCCAGTGGAGAGTGCTTAGCTATTTATTTAGCTATGGTGAACCGGGATCTCACTCCTAATTATAGATTTTTGCAATTGGGTCATAAATTTAATTAGGACGTTATGCATGAAAATACTAAAATTTTTATTTTTAATTTTATAGATGTCTAACTAATCTAATCCCATCTCCTCATTCTCCATAAAATTCAATCCTTGAGAAGGTCAAACTTGAAAACTTCAACTTCATGGATTGGTATCGAAACCTAAAAATTGTTATCAGGGCTGAGAACAAAATGTATGTTCCCAATCCTAGAAGAACCTACTACTGCTACGGGCGTTGCTCATAAGACCTGGGATAAGCATGTGGATGATTCCATCAAGGTCTCTTGCTTAATGTTGGCATCCATGATACGAGAACTTCAGAAGAATTTGGTTGATATGCCAGCCTATGACATGATTAGGCAGCTGCAGGAAATGTTCCAGCAGCAACCCCATCATGAACGCTTTGAAGTGATGAGATCACTGATAAGCTGTCGTATGCAAGAAGTTTCTTCGGTCAATACTCATGTGTCGAAGATGAAGGGATATATTGATCACTTAGCACTTCTTGACTCTCCCTTGAGCAATGAGCTGGCCCGGGATATTATCCTCAACTCACTGCCCAAATCATATGACCAGTTCACATTGAACTATAATATGAATGCTTGGGACCAGACCATCCCGGGGTTGCATATAATGCTCAAAACTGTCGAGACGAACATACCGACTTCTGCTAAGTCTGGTCCAGTGTTGATGATCAAGAAGGGTCGAGTTAAGAAATCTGATGTCAAGGGGAAAGGCAAGAAAAGCTTCAAGGGCAAAGGCAAGGTTGTTGCCATGAAACCTCTGAAGGATGTCAAATGCTTTCATTGTGATAAAGCTGGACACTGGAAGAGAAACTGCCCCAAGTATATGGCTGAATTGAAGTAGAAAAAGACTTCTGGAGGACAGTCCTCAGGTATGTTCGTTATTGAGATCTTCTCCCTGTCTAGCAAATCTTAGGTATTTGACACTGGATGTGGTTTTCACATTTGTAATGATTTGCAAGGACTAAAGAAGGTTAGGAAGCTGAAGCATGGCGACTTGGAGCTCCATGTGGGAAATAGGCAAAAGGTCGCAATGAAGGCCGTAGGAGAATATGTTCTTTTACTTTCTTCTAGTATAGAACTTGTTTTGAACAATGTTTATTTCATTCCTAGTTTAACTACGAATATTGTTTCGGTCTCCGCTTTACGAGAACAAGGATTTAATTATGCTTTTGATGGTGATTATATTTCTGCATATTTAAATGATTTGTTTTATTTTTCTGCAAAGCCTCACAATGTAATCTATGAGATAGAGGTCCATGATAATAATGATCTATACAACATCTCTTCCAAACGTATGAAGTTACATTTCAATGATATGTATCTATGGCATTGTCGACTTGGACACATAAACAAGAATCACATAAAGAAACTCCAGACTGCAGGAATTTTGAATTCCATTGGTCAAGAGTCTTTTGATGATTGTGAATCTTGTTTAAGTAGCAAGTTAACCAAAGCCCTTTTCACGGGTATCGGTCAAAGGGCTAAGGATCTATTAGTACTTGTACATACTGATATATGTGGTCCGTTCATAACAATGTTTGTGGAGAGAGATACTTCGTTACATTTACTGATGACTTCAGTAGATATGGTTATGTTTATCTTATGAAGCATAAACATGAAAAGCTTGAAATGTTCAAACAATACCAAAACGAGGTACAAAATCAGCTGGGTTAAACAATTAAGATGCTTCGATCCGATCGAGCTGGCAAATATCTTAGTCAAGAGTTTGACGAACATCTTAAGAAATGTGGGATCATTTCTCAACTCACTCCACCTAGAACACCACAGTTTAATGGTGTGTCTGAAAGGAGAAATCGAATATTTTTAGATATGGTTCGATCAATGATATGTCGTACAAACCTCCCACACTCCTTCTGGAGTTTTGCTCTCGAAACTGCCACAAGAATTATCAACCTAGCTCCTACAAAGAAGGTGGATAAAACGCCTTATGAGATATGACATGGGGAGAAACCCAAAGTGTCTTACCTTAGGGTTTGGGGATGTAACACTTATGTTACCAATGAATCTAAGGATAAACTGAATCCCCGTGGTTATAAAGTCATTTTCGTCGGATACCCTAAAACCATTGGTTACTACTTCTGCAATCCTGCTGAAAACCGGGTTTTCATTAAATGAAGAGCTACCTTTTTGGAGAAGGAACTTCTTGCGCGAGGGATTGGAGAAAATCATGTGAACATGGATGAGATCCGAGAACCACAACTAACCAAACCTCAAACTGAAATTGCCAATCAACATGAGACTGTTGAAACTGAATCTGAAAATGTTCAAGATTCAACTGTGACACAAACCATCCGCAGAAGTATTAGGGATCGTCATGAACCCGACCGGTATACCGGACTTCACGAGATGATGACATCATGATAGTTTATCAGGCTGACCCCAGTAGTTACAAGTCTGTAATCTTAGATTCTGAATCTAAGAAATGGCTTGAAGCCACTGACGCCGAAATCCAATCCATGTATGACAACCATGTATGGGACTTGGTTGATCTTACTCCCAAGAGTTGGACTATAGGAAGCAAGTGGATTTTCAAATAGAAAATCGACATGGATGGAAACGTGCAAAGCTTCAAAGCAAGGCTAGTAGTAAAAGGTTTTACTCAGACTCAAGGAATTGATTATGATGAAACCTTCTCTCTAGTAGCCATGCTTAAATCGATTAGGATCTTACTTGCCATTGCTGTTTATTATGACTACGAAATATGGCAAATGGATGTCAAAACCGCATTCCTAAAGGGACACCTTACCGAAGATGTCTATATGGTTCAACCGAGAGGTTTTGAAGATCCAAAAAATCCTAATAAGATATGCAAGTTAAACAAATCCATTTATGGATTGAAACAGGTGTCTAGAAGCTGGAATCTTCGCTTTGAACAGAAAATCAAAGAGTTTGGTTTTGTTAAGAACGAAGACGAACCGTGTGTCTACAGGAAGGTAAGTGGGAGCTATATTACTTTTCTGATTCTGTATGTAAATGACATACTACTCATTAGAAACCATATTCATATGCTACAAGACGTAAAGTCTTGGCTAGGTAAATGTTTGTAATGAAAGATCTTTTGCGAAGCCGACTATATTCTGGGAATAAAGATCTATAGAGATAGATCAAAGTGGCTTATAGGTTTAAGTCAAAGTACATACGTTGATTAGGTCACTCGAATGCAAGATTGTAAGGGAGGTTCATTGCCCATGGTACATGGAACCATACTGAACAATATGGTTAAATCGGTTAAATCGTCGAAGGTATAACCCGAAACACCCTATGGTTGCGTTTATTTATTTAATTGTCTATATGAGTCATATAATCGGATCATTGTCGGATAAAGCTTGAAACTTTATTAATCGTGCACTAAAAGCGCTTCCACTACGCAAATCGTTTTGTAAATTAATATGATTTTAAAAGTTAAAACCGGTACACGGTTTCCCAACACCTATATCCTCTCACTTATCTAGTATTATCACCTACCGTTTTGGCTTCCACTTTTCATGACTTTTGGCATGACCGTTTGGGGCACCCGGGATTACCATTTTGAATTTTCTTTGTTCTAATAAATTATTCCATGTAATAAACGTGCTTGAACAGTAGTTTGCAATTCTTGTCAACTGTCTAAGCACCAGCGTTTACCATTTTCTATTTCTAATTCAAGTACTATTTAACACTTTGATATCGTACATTGTGATTTGTGGACGTCCCCTCCCACGAGCAAAACTTGTTACAAGTATTACATGGTGCCCGTTGATGATGTCAAATAGTACACGTGGGTTTTCCCTCTTAAGTTCAAATATGAAAGATTAACCAAATTTACCCAATTTCACAATTTCATCAAAATCCAATTTCAAACACTTATAAAATCTTTCCATTGTGACT
This sequence comes from Smallanthus sonchifolius, assembly GCA_023525975.1. Taxonomy (NCBI): domain Eukaryota; kingdom Viridiplantae; phylum Streptophyta; class Magnoliopsida; order Asterales; family Asteraceae; genus Smallanthus; species Smallanthus sonchifolius. Next base: position 40,947,033 of record CM042019.1, on the reverse strand, counting down.
GGGTTTGATAACCATAGTTTCAAATCATTTGCCAATACAAACGGTCTTCAATTTCGGTTTTCTTGTCCGCACAACTCACAAAAAATGGTAAATCGAAAAGAATGATTCGAAGACTCAATGAAATTATGCTTACCCTACTTACAAATGCCTTTCTACCACCCACCTTTTGGGTTGAGGCCTTTCACACTGCATGTTACCTCCACAACATCCTACCAACCAAATTACTTACATTTCAAACACCGACATCTGCCAATACCTTTGCCCACCATCTTATGACCACCTTCAAGTGTTTGGATGTGCTTGCTACCCAAATACCTCCTCCACACGTCATCATAAATTGGCACTTCGGTCGGCACTTTGTGTCTTCCTAGGATACCCCGCTGATTTCTGTGGTTATAGATGCCTTGACGTTTCCACTCTTAAGGTCATTCTATTTTGACACGTTACGTTTGATGAGTCGTCTTTCCCGTTCTCCAAAAAACTCAACTCCCACTCCTCACAACTATGCCTTTCTCGACACGGATCCATCGCCCCTAGTCTTCCAACCTCCCATCAACGACCCTACCCCTCCACCTAACCACCAAACCGGCCTTACAAAGCTATCCACACTAATACCTAACCCCCACCATATACAGCCTGATCCGAACATCAATACTTCCCCAATAGCCCCTGCAACTACTTCACTGTCACCCTTTGACCAAACAACTGTACCATCGCCCATCACCCAACCCACACCAACGAAGGCAACCTCATCGCCGCCACCAGCCCCATCACCACCTCCCTCCCACCCCATGACTACCCGTTCTAAAGTTGGTACTGTTAAAACCCGACTACCCCTGAACCTACATGTCCAAACTGATCCAAACATCTCACCTATCCCCCAAATCCCACCTAAAAGCCCTCACCAATCCAAATTGGCACGCCTACATGACCGACGAGTTTCGAGCTTTGATGGATAATAAAACATGGGTTCTTGTACCACGGCCTTCGGATACGAATATCATTCATTGTATGTAGCTTTTCCGCCACAATCTCAATGCCACATGTACTCTTCAATGCTACAAAACTCGATTAGTTGTTAACGGTAGAAGCCAACAGGTTGGCATTGAGTTTTACAAGACTTTCAGTCCCGTGGTAAAGCCTACCACCATCAGAACGGTTATCAGTTTAGCAGTCCCATACGGTTGGCCGATCCACCAACTCGACGTTAAAAGCACGTTTCTACATGGAGATTTAAATGAGGCCGTATATATGTTTCAACCATCAGGGTTCACTGATACACGTTTTCCTAATCATGTTTGCAAGTTAACAAATTTGTTATATGGTTTGTAACAAGAACCTAGAGCGTGGTATGAGCGTTTCACTAATTGCATAACACAGTGCGGTTTTCATAGCACGGTGAGTGATACTTCCCTCTTTGTTTTCAAAAAAGGGTGCTGGAATGGCCTACTTATTGTTATATGTTGACGATATCATATTAACCGCCTATGATGATAACCTTCTCAGCCATGTCATTCGACTACTTTCTGAGGAATTTTCCATGACGGATCTTGGGCATTTACATAATTTCCTTGGCATTGATGCTACAAGAAAGGAGGGTGGCTTATTTCTCTCTCAAAGCACATATGCTACCAAAATGAGTGATTGCAAGCCATCTTCCACTCCAGTAGATACATCATCCAAACTTAGTGCAACGAGTATCACGTTATTACCAGATGGCACTCTTTATCGATAGTTGGCCGGGGCCCTTCAGTACCACACTTTTATGCGTGCGGTGCAACAAATTTTCCTTTTCATGCATGCTCCTCACGCCCGCATCTTCACTTCTTGAAACGGGTTCTCTAGTATCGTAAAGGTATGCTCGATCACGGGCTACACATTCCCCCCTCCAAATCTGTTGGTCTTATCACTTACTCTGATGTAGATTGGGAGGGTGTATTAGACGTCATATATTGTTATATTTATCATGTATCTTTTATTATTGTAAAGTATTTTTAGTTACCTTAGTTATAGGAAATTAATTCCGGATTTGTAGCTTGGTGTCCTTATGCATATCATTTTCTATCAATGAGCATGGCGATTGAATCCTCAGTACTTTTTATCACTCACGGTAAACGACACCAGATGGATGGAGACAGATGAGAGGCCCTCGGGCGTCGCATTGTGCGTCTCCATTCGATTCCCCTAATCTTAAACTAAATATGTAAATTCTAATTTGTTAATCGGGAATGAGAAGATAAGGAATAAAACAATTAAGACGATTGTCACGGAGTTATTCTCTTGAGTCTCGTGCGGCACTTAGACTTGTTCTAAGTCCAGCCTTTGATGCTTTATCAAAGTTGTTATGCAACGGAAGACTTGAAATAAAGGAAACGAAGATTGCAAATTACAAGAAACCGCCTTTGTATTGATTGAACACAAAGTTAAAATGATATGAAGTTACAAGTACTTGGGTGTCTACAAATGATCCATCTAAAGTCTATTTATACTAGCAAGAAGCTGATCTAGATACTTCTTGATCTAGACTATTCTAATCATCAATTATACAAGCTCATTTCTAGAAATTTCCTTGATAATATCCAGCCCCTTTCAAGAGTGTTCATGGCTGGTCTATAAGTCTCCATGGCTGAATTTTGTGGTTGGTTCTAAGACCTTCTTGGTAGTCCTTTGATCAGCGTTTTCTAGGCCATTCCAAGGGTTTGAAGGCTGTTCTAGAATCATCTGTACCGCCTTTAACAATGCAGAATTTTGTAGGTTGTTCCGGAGAATTCCGGGCAGCCCTTGATGCCTCCAAACGTGTCCAGAAACTTCCAGAATACGAGAGTTGCGACTTGAATTTAGACGGATTGTGACACGATGCCAATTTAAAAAAAAAGTTTTACTTAAACTAGAATGGTTTTTGTTTAAATTGTTACTAAATTTTGATGAAACTATTTTTCCAGTATACTTGAACATATGCATGTAAATTTATTTCATGTCAAATTTATTTTTGTTGTCATGTACATATGTACCTGTCAAATATTTGTTTTAGATACCAGCAAATAAATATTATTTTCTTGCGAAACGTTTTTTCCTTTTAAGTATTAACATCTACATGTGTATATAAAGTTACTTATGCTGCCAAAACCCATTTTTCAACATGAATATGTTCATACTAAGTCATCTTTTAAGAAACCTTTTCTTATGTTAAAACCATTTTTGTCAACAGGTGCATATAGAAGCATTTATCATACCAAACCATTTGTTACATACATACATAAATACATACACATATATAGACACACATCTATGTTTATATTGAAACCATGGAACAAGAAAAGATGTCACATGTTATGGCCTTATTCCCATTTTGTTATATGGATTTGCATCCCTTCAACCAATTTTTTAAACGACTCTTTAACCAATTGATTCTATGTTTTAGTCATCGTCTCTTTATTTGAAGTCACTTGGGGTAAAAACGTCATTTTGTTTAGTTTCTTTCGAAAAGGAGAAAACACTTAATATATATATATATATATATATATAATATAGAGAGAATATATAAGATGAAAATGTTGAAAACTCTCTAAAAACGAGTTTTTACAAGGTTTTTTTTTTAAAAAACTTCTATATGTAATTTAAAAAAATTTTAGAAAAAAATAAAAAAAACTGCTGACACGTTTTTTTAAAAATTTTTTTTATAAATTTTGCCCAGTTGTTGCATATATGTAACATGTCGTGTTACTTAAGTAACACGATGTTTTTACACTGGGTGACGGGATTTTTTGTCCATTTAAAAAAAAACCGCTCGACGTTTTTTTTTGTCGAAAATGTTATAAAAAGTTTCTTAGAAGGATTTAAAAAAAAAAAAAAATTTAAAAACACATTTTTTTAGAGAGTTTTCAACGTTTTCACAACTTATGTGAGTTTTCATTATATCCTTCCCATATATATATATAGGAGGAGTATCAAATAAAAAATAGTTTTTCGCTAAAAAATCTAATAAATGACAAAAATATTAAGAAACGATATTAAACGAACTCCGATTGAGCTGATTTCATTAGCGTTGGAACCGTCTCGTCGAACTCTACCATCTTACCTTTTAGGGTTTAGCTTTTAAGGTTTAGATTTTACGTTTGAATTTTAGGGTTTTAGCCTTATGGTTTAGCTTTTAAGGTTTAGATTTTATGGTTTAGGTTTTTTTTTAGGTGGGGGTGGGGGGGTTTAGGTTTTTGGGGGTGGGTTTAGGTTTTAGAAGGGGGGTGGGGTGGGGGGTTTAGGTTTTTGGGGCGGTGGAGGTGGTGGTTTTAGGCTTTTCGGGGTAGGGTTGGAGGGGGGTTTATGTTTTTAGGGGTGCGGGTGGAGGGGGTTTTAGGTTTTTGGGTCCGGGTTAGGGTTTGATGAGACGGTTCCAACGCCGCTGGAATGAGCTCAATCGGAGTTCGTTTGACCCACTTCTTAGTATTTATTAGCGAAAAACCACTTTTTAGTGGAACAGTCCCCTATATATATATATTTTGTATCATATATAGGTTTTCCATATTCAGATTCATCATCTGATTCTATATTCATAAAATTATATTGTGGTTCGTGTGGTGGTTCTTCATAACAACTACTTTCTTCATATTTATTTTCCTCTTGTTTGAAATTTGTAAATCTTAAGCTTTGTATTTCATCAATTCTTTCATATATATGACTCTTTTTTGAAACTAATGTTGAGCTTTCTTTTTCTGTTAAATCATTTATTTGCCTTTCTAATCCTCCTAATTATATATATATATATATATATATATATATATATATATATATATATATATATATATATACACATAGACACACACATAGGGTTGTCATGATAAAACTCATTTTAATAAAAAATCAAAAAACTTCTCATTATTGACACTTTTGTAATTATACTATATATATTTTCAAAACATAACCCTCTCATACACCCCAAAAATCTCCCCCCCCCAACCCACCCACCCAAAAACCTCCCCTCCCCCCCCCCCCACGCACCCACCCAAAAACCTAAACCCCCACACCTTAAAGATAACCTAAAAGGTAAACCAAAAAACTTAATCTTAAAAGCTAAACTAAACCATAAAGCTTAACCGACTATTTTTCGAGTTTTTTTATGAAACGAGGCAACCAAGAGAAACATCTTGGTTTTTTTTAATTTTTAGTTTTTTTAGTTTTTTTTTTTTTTTTTCTTTTTGAGGGGTTTTTTTTTGCTTTACAAAAAACGTGTCATTAATTATGAAAATGACATTGATGATGAGTTTCTTGGTTCTCTCATTAAAATATTTTATCATATGGGCAAATTGTTCTATTTATTCACGCTTGTCAGATTATGATTCCAAAATACTTATATTCACCAGTTTATAGTGATAAAATATTTTCAAACGTTTTTACAGGTAACCAAGGGTGAATTGATTTTGATTAGCCTATGATGACTAGGAAAAATGATGTCATGAAAAAGGGAACGTCCACCCTAGACAACAGTTGAAAGAAATGGCTCATGTAAAACCTTGGTTTTGTAAATTAAACGTTTGTGTACTACATCAGGGTTTATCCCTGTTATAATAAAATGAAACGAGAGATTCCCTGTCTTTGAAAAGATCTTGTGCTTTGAAAATATTACGCTGTGTTTATAAATCTCTGATAAGATAAAATAAGAAGCGGGTATCAACCATGGGTCGCTCGCCCGGGGTGTCCTAAACCCGGGGTGTGACACAAACCCTACAAGCAACAAACCCCCTCCCTTTCATCCCAGGCCGCCGGCCACCGCAACCAATCACCCTTCCGGCAACCTCCATCGTCGCACCCCCTTTGTCCCCCATCACTGCTTTCAATCGAATCCCCCACCACCATTAATACTCTTTCCCCAATTTCCTCGCTAACAATATTGCTTCTGTTTCAATATTCAGCATATCTTTAACTTAACCTTCAATGGATAGAAAAGAAAGAGGACCAACCTCTCAGATCCATTCTGGTTCCCGTCATTGCTCATCGGTAATCGGCGTTTTAAGTTTTAATGCTGCAAAACTAAGAAGCCTGCCGCCGTCTTCAAAGCTAACCCGTCGCCGGTATAAGCCCGTCGATGTCGACAATCCTAAGCAACGATGGTGCTCTGTTAATTGCGATTCTTCTATTTTTATTATAAAATTACCACCGTATATGGCGAAAGATGAAATTGGTGTAGAATTACCTCTCTATATGTGGGGTTCTTATATGATTCAAGGATGTTTAGGATTCTTGAAGGGTGTCAGAGATGTTTGATTCCATCCCCAAATTTGAAGGTGATTCTTTTGCATAAAGTTATAATAACCAAATTTTGATTATTTTAAGAACAATTAATGAAATAAGGGTAAATTAAGGATGCTTGATTGTGGTGGTACCAAACTTTATTTTGGGGGTTTTTATTCCATCACACCTTGGTTTAATTGAAAATTTGGCTTTGTCTGAGGTTCAGATGGCGAGGAAGGTGCGATGATGCTGACGTTGGTTGTGGTGGTACCCAAGCCGGAGCTGGGTTAGGTCAGGGAGACGACGAGGGGAAAATGGAGGTGGGTGGGTTTATATTTTTTCTTTTAATAATGAAGGGTATCCTATTATTTTAAAAAATTTAAGGGTAAAAAGACTAAAATACTCGCATGTGCAGTACATATGAGGTGAGTTAACTGAAAAAATTAACGTCCGCTTGATTAAAGGAAAAAAAACGAGGAAAATTTTCAAATAAATGACAATAAGTGAAAGTCAAAACTTTAAAGGACCCATTCCATAATTTGGGTAAACATAAAGGACAAAAAATGTAATTTAGTCTTTTATTATTTAATTCAGGTCCTTCCGTCTTATAGACTGGGCACCTCTACCAAGTCCTTCCGTCCATAGACTGGACACCTTTCCATTCCATTCATAAGACCCATTCGTCTCGTAGACTTGGCACCTTTTTCATTTACAGGGTCCTTCCGTCACGTAGGCTCGACAACCTTTTTTAACCCCTAGGTTATTCCATTACAAGGCCCTTCCGCCCCATAGGCTTGGCAACTTTGTTTCCCCCTTTAGGATCTTGAATATCATTAACTCATAACCTTACAATTTATCAAACATTTTATTTCTATCATGCATCATGCATGTCTATGTTTGATTTAATCCCAACCAGTCCTCACCTTAAAGCTTCGTTACAGTTATGCATTAAAGAGGTTTATATATTGGAAGTATCAGCGGCGTATCCACCACCCCTCTAACACTTCGTGAGTATTCCGTTATTGCATTTTAAGACTTAGACTCGTTCCATCACACAATCATATTTAACACGTATAACATGATTATATATCATGCATTCACATATTCTCATTCAGCACACATTGCATATTTGAATATTATGCATAGCATGACCTCTTGTCATGCTTTCATCCTGCACTTATTCCTTATAAAGTTTTCTCCATCTTACGTTAAAGAAGTTTATATATAGGAAGTACTAGCGGCGTATCCACCACCCCTTTAACGTCCCATGAATACTCCTTTACTTAGAATCAAGCTTTCCCATAAAGGTTTTTCCATAGTATGTTAAAGAGGTTTATATATAGGGTGCACTAGTGGCATACCCACCACCCCTTTAACACATCATAGATATTCCTTTATTTAGAATTAAGCCCTCCATTATATATTCTCAATTATTTAGCAGGCATTGGTGCCCTGCAAATTATTATTAGTCTATACCTCTAAACCTTTTTAATGGTTTTGCCACAAAGTATCAAAGAGGTTTATATATAGGAAGTACCAGCGGCGTATCCACCACCCCTTTGATATCTCATGGTTACTCCATTATTCCAGTTTAGTGTCTAGACTAAATCCACATCACCCCGTACCTTAGTTCCACAGATAACACATAACACATAATCACATAATCAATAATGATTTTATCTAAGGTACGGTCCAGTGTACTTACTTTATCCTCGGGTAGTTTTCTAAGTTCGTTTCTTGCTAAAAACGTCTCTCTGATCCTCGCTCATAACTTTAACGTTCCACACTCCTCACCTTCGCGCTCGTAACCGTTGTGCTTGCTCCTCGATCTACGTGTTGTGTATGTGTGTGTAATAATGGTATTGGTGTTTTTGTTGTATCAAAAGTTAACGGCCAATGCATCTATTTATAGGGCTGATAAGCCACCTGTAGCGGACAGTTAAGCTGGGCAGTAGCAGTCCGCTACCCCCCACTAGCCAACTGTATAGCGTACACCCCACGTAGCGGACCGTTATGGACCTTGTAGCAGTCCGCCATAGGTCTAAGTCCGCAGACACGCATGCTGACGCGTGTCATTCTCTCATCATTGCCTTTTTCAACACATAGCGGGCCCCAAGAGGCTTGGTAGTGGTTCGCTACCATCCGATTTTCAGAATTCTTTTATTTTTTAACCCCTTAATTTTGAGAAATTACAATTTGGCCCCTGAACTTTATATTTCCTTAAAAAAATTTGGGGTGTTACAACTTTCCCCCCCTCCCCTTAAATTAGGTTTCGTCCTCGAAACATGTTAATCCTGGAATAGGTGAGGATAGTTTTCTCATTTCATCTTCGTTCTCCCAAGTCATCTCAGATCCTTTTCTGTGCCTCGATTGCACTAACACTTGTTTGATCGTTTTGTGACGTAACTGCTTTTCCTTAGTGTCTCTAAAATATTGGCAGGTTCTTCCACATATGTCAGCTTATCATCAACCTCTATCTCTTCCAAGGGTATATGTGCAGTTTCATCTGTGAAACACTACCATAAATAAGATACATGTAACATGTTGTGTATCTTATTTAATTCTTCAGGTAGTTCTAGTTGATAAGCCACCTTTCCGACTCGTTTAATGATCCTAAAAGGACTAATGAATCATGGACTTAGCTTGCCACGTTATTGAATCGAATTAGAACTTTCCAAGGAGATAATTTTAACAGGATGTAATCTCTTTCTTGGAATTCTATTGGTATACGTCTTTTGTCCGTGTATGATTTCTGTCTATCCTGTACAACTTTCAAACGAGTTTTAATTAGGTCAAGCTTTTCAGCTATAGCCTGCACAATGTCTTTGCTTCCTAACTCATTTTGACCAACTTTTCCTCAACCTACAGGAGTTCTACATCTTCTACCATATAGCATCTCATATGGCGGCATACCAATATTGGAATGGTAGCAGTTATTGTACGAGAATTCTGCTAATGGTAGATGATTATCCCAACTTCTACCGAAATTGATTATAATTGCTAATGGTACATATCCTCAAGAGTTTGTATTTTCCTCTCACTTTGACCGTCAGTTTGAGGATGATATGCCGTGCTGATCAATAATTTAGTTCCCATTTCTTCATGGAAATTCTTCCAGAAACGTGAAGTGAAACAGGAATCTCGATCGGAGACAATTGAGACTGGCACTCCATGTTTTGAAACAATCTATTTAATGAAGATATCAACTAACTTTTCTGAAGAGTATGTCTCACGTATTGCTAATAAATGAGCACTCTTAGTTAGCCGATCTACAACCACCCAAATGGTATCATAACCTCTAGCTGTTTTGGTAGCTTGGTTATGAAGTCCATAGTGAGATGTTCACACTTCCATTCTAGGATTTATAATGGTTGGAATCTCCTATATGGCTTTTGATGTTCTGCTTTAACTTGCAGACAAGTTAAGCACTTTGCTACATATTTCATGACATCGAACTTCATACCGGGCCACCAATAATCTTTACGCAGATCTTGCTACATTTTCGTAGTACCCGGATGAATAGAATATCGTGATTAATGAGATTCATCAAGAACCTTAATCTAAACGCACTTTGTGGTATCCACATACGACCAAATCGAGTCTTGACTTTGTATTCATTCGCTTCTAGAAATTTCTCCTAACCTGCCATTCTCTCTTTCTTAATATTTTCATTTTTCAATGCTTCGATTTGTGCGTTTCAAAGTTGGCTCATAAAATCAGGAGTTATTACTAACTTATATGCTTTTACCTGAATAGGATGACGCTCTTCCTTATGGCTTAGAGCATCGACTACTACGTTAGCCTTTCCGGGATGGTATAAAATTTCATAGTCATAATCCTTGACCAGTTCCAACCACCGTCGTTGCCTCATATTTAAATCCTTCTGCTCAAAGAAATACTTGAGACTTTTGTGGTCTGTGTATATCATACACTTTTTCCCATACAAGTAATGCCTTCATATCTTTAGCGCAAACAACACGACAGCTAACTCCAAATCATGGGTTGGATAGTTTGCTTCGTGTGTCTTTAGTTGTCGAGAGGCATAGGCTATTACCTTTCCTCTTTGCATTAAAACACATCCTAACCCAAGTTTTGAGGCATCAAAATATACCACAAAAACTTCCACTCCTTCTGGCAATGTCAGAACCGGAGCTTGTGTTAATTTTTCTTTTAATGTCTGGAGTGCCTTCTCCTGTTCTACATTCCATTCATACCTTGAACTCTTTCGAGTTAGTTTAGTCAATGAGGTGGCTAACTTGGAGAAGTACCGGATGAATATTCTATAATAGCCATCTAACCCAAGAAACTTCTAACTTCTGATGGATTCTTAGGTGGAGACCATTTTATTACATCCTCTACCTTTGCTGGGTCCACTGAGATGCCTTCTGCATTTACAACACAGGCCAGAAATTGAACTTCTCTTAGCCAGAATGCATATTTTGAGAATTTTGCGTATAATTTCTCCTTCTGTAACGTACTAAGTACTTCACGAAGATGTTGTGCGTGTTCTTCTTCATTCCTTGAATATATCAAGATATCATCAATGAAGACAATAACAAATTTATCTAACATTGGCTGGCATATTCTATTCATGAGATCCATGAAAACTACAGGAGCATTTGTCACTCCAAAAGGCATCACCACAAATTCACAGTGTCCATAACGAGTTCTGAATGACGTCTTAGGCACATCTTCTTCTCGCACATTGACTTAGTGATAACCGGATCTCAGGTTGATTTTGGAAAACCAACTTGATCCTTGCAACTGATCGAACAAATCATCAATTCTAGGTAAGGGATACCTATTCTTGATAGTCAACTTGTTCAATTCACGACAGTCTATACACATCCTCATACTACCGTCTTTCTTTTTCACGAATAGAATTGGTGCACCCCAAGGGGATACACCTGGACATTTGAATCCCTTGTCCAATAATTCTTGTTGTTGTGACATCAATTCCTTCATTTCAGTTGGTGCTAACTGGTATCGAGCCTTAACCACTCGCTTAGCTTCAGGAATTAAATCGATTTTGAATTCGATATCTTTTTCTCAGGTGGACCACCTGGAAGATCGTGTAGGAATACTTTTGGGAATTCATTCACCACTGGAACTTGACCTAGTTCCTTCCCTTTCATCTTCACATCAGCTACGTAAGCTAAGAAGGCTTGGTAACCTTGTCTCACGTAGCTATTTATTTTTGCCATTGTACATAATGTAATCTGGTTTCGTTGTTCGCCAATAACATTAACTTCCTTTCCTGTAAACGTCATAAATTGTACGATCTTTTGATTGCATATAATCGTCACAGCATGTGAAGATAACCAGTCCATTGCATTGATCACGTCAAATTCTTGCATCGGCATTGGAATTAAGTCGACGAGATATTTGATGTGTTAACTTCGCTCATTTAATGATCAATTCTTGGTTATATTCAATGTTTAGACACTTATTTGCTTCATTTCCCGTTTTGTAGGTTTTTGTGAAGCTTGGTGAATAAACAAGAAGATTCCAGGATAAACAAGTGAAGTTTTAGGGTTTCTGTGATGGAGGCACGGTCGTGCCAAGCTCCCAAAACCCTAGGCACGGTCGCGCCCACATCTGGCACGAACGCGCCAAGCCAATTTCCAAGGCATAATCGTGCCTTGGCCGCCCACAGTCGCGTGTCATCTCATGAGTCTGAACAGCCGTACGTCCTCGATCAGTGGTACCCAATGGAAGCTACGGATCGGTCAAACCTCTGTCACACGGTCGTGCCAAGACCTAGACAAGACCGCGTCCTTGTGCTAGGCACGGTCGTGCCTTCTCTCCTGGCACGGTCGTGCCTCCCCTTTTCTATTTAAACAGAACTTAATTCTCATTCAGACATTCAGCAACCCAGGGGAAAAACCTACTGTTCCATCTCGAGTTTTCTTTGTTCCAGCCATATTTCAAGATTCTTGGAGAGGATACAACATCAAGAGGATCACCATACATCAACAACAACATCTAGGCTTGGAGGAGTGGTTTGATTCTTGTTTTCATATCATGTTTCTCACTATTTTTCCCTGCTTATTTGTAATTTTAATGCTCATGATGAGCTAAAACTCCTGTTCACTTTGGTTTAGATAAAGTTTAGATACATTTGACAACATTCATAGATTATTGGCAATTATTGTGTTAATGTTATGACAACCGTATGATTATTCTTTGATGAAATTATGTATTCAAGTATTTTGAGTTGTTTACAAGACGTGTATTTGTGTATGTCATATTATGTTGGAAAACTTGTGATTTATGCTCATATTCATGGATTGGTGTATGTATTTATACTAGTTTATGGCATTTGACTAGGAATGGTGAATGACGTCTTGTTTATGAATCATTATATTTGTATGTATAACCTTATGCTTATGTTTGGAAAGACAAAGTATTTGTTATGATGTGTCATATTTAGTATTATGTTTATCTAGGAATTGTTGACACATCATCCTAATTTATATAACCTTTATATGAACATTGTATGTTGAAGAAATGCATATTGTTGTCTAAATTAATCAACTTGAGGTGGATAGTGTGTTGTTCATATTATCTTTCCAACTAGTTGTTGGATTAGTGTACCTTAATCGGAAGCTAGTTCAATCTTTATAAACATTGACATGATTATTAAACACGTAAGCCTCATTGTATGACTTTAGGTGGTTGGTTTGTGTAATTCATGCTAGCTTTCCGAATAGTCATTTGATTAGATATCTTTGAAAAGAATTTAGTCAATTTATGTATCATGTATTTGCCATGTTTCTATGAGTGTATTGAATGTATTCTAAATGGATTCGACACCAAAGTGATATTTTCTCCTTGATTGTTTGATTTGTGACTTTAGTTTAGTTTTATATTCTTACATATTAGTTTAATTAAAAATCAACTTAAACATCTTTTACCCATACTTAATTGAATCTTAGTCCCGGTTTATTATCGCATCCCACCGTGTCCACGGATTGATATCCGATTCTTACCTTTACTATATTGCTATCCGACGGGTACACTGCACGGGGTGTGTGATTAGTATTTGGTGAAAACCCTTTTTATAACTAATTGTGTAAAATACTTATAAAAAAATATATATATAGTTTACACGCATCAAGTTTTTGGCGCCGTTGCCGGGGATACGGTTTTGCGAGAACGATTGGAATTAAATTTTAGTCATTCAGTATATATATTTTTGTCAATATCGTGTTTTCTTGTTGTTATTTGCAATTTTGTGTGTATAGATATTTTTCGCATTTTACTTGTTATTTTTAGCTTCATTTGTATATATATATATCTTGGTTTTTATCCCATTTTTTTATTTTATTTTTATTATTGTTTTATTTTATTTTATTTTTGTTTTGTATTTGTTTTTGTCTAACTTGTGTTTTCTTTGTCCTAGGTTCGCGTATTTAAATCTAACTTGTCGTGCAGATCGTGTATGTTCTCAACTCCCGTCGAGGAGGTTCCTGAGCCGTCTTCCGAGCCGGAGCGTGATCTTCATCGGAGATTGCGAGCCCGTTCCCGATTTGTGGCCCAGTTACTCGAATTTGACGAGGTTGTTGTTGACGAGGTAGAGGAGATGGCGAACGAGGATGCGGGTCGGACGCTTTCGGATTTTGGCAAACCGACACTTGAGGGTTTGGAGTCGAGCATCAATAGGCCGACAGTTGGAGCACATTAGTTCGAGATCAAATCCAGCATTATACAGATGGTGCAGAACATGTGTCAGTTCGATGGCAAGGATCACGAGGATCCTAATACTCATTTGGCCGGTTTCTTAGAGATTTGCGCCACTTTCAAAAATTGTGACGCTACCGACGATGCTATTCGTCTCCGGTTGTTCCCGTTTTCCTTACGGCATCGAGCCAAGGCTTGGTTACTGTCACTTCCCCCTAGGTCCATTAGTACTTGGGACCAGATGGCTGCTAAATTCTTAGAAAAGTACTTCTCTCCGGAGAAAACATCAAAGTTGAGGGCTAGGATTCTTTCTTTCCAGTAGGACGACGGGGAGACGATCTATGAGGCGTGGGAGAGATTCAAGGAACTGATGAGGAAGGTTCCCCACCATGGATTGTTGAAGTGGCAGCAGTGTGAGACCTTTTACAATGGTCTGGAGATGACCGGGAAGCAGATGATTGATGCATACGCGGGTGGAGACATTGGAACGAAGACACCCCAGGAGGCGTATGACTTGCTAGATAAGGTGGCAGCAAAGAGCTACACTCAGCATACTTCTCGAGCGAGAACTCAGAGGCAGGGTGTCCATCAAGTGGATGGAATTACCTCTTTAGCTGCCCAGGTGGAAGCACTTTCCACCAAGATTGATCAGATGCACGTCCACAAGGCCCAGTCCTTGTGTGAGTTTTGTGGTGGGGCGCATCCCACGAGTGCTTGTCAGGTTGGGGATCAGGGGGCCCACGAGCAGGTTGATTTCATGTCCAACCAGAATCGTCCCTAGAATAATCCCTATAGCAACACATATAATCCGGGGTGGAGGAATCACCCGAATTTCAGTTGGAAGTCTGGCAACAATAGCCAGTAACCACCCGGATTCACTCAGCGCCCCCCATTCCAGCATCAGTCCCACCAGTCTCAGGGACAGAGTTCCTAGTTTTGACCTCAGTAGGGCCATTTTCAAGGCCAAGGTTCTAGCAGCGGTCCACCACCCGCACCTGAGGGTAAATCCAGTTTGGAGGACATGGTTGCACGGCTACTTGCAAACTCAGAGAGTCAGAATCAGTTGGTAGAGAAGCAGAACCAGTACATGGAGGAGCGTTTCCACACGCATGAGACTGAGTTGAGGAATCAGAAAGCTTCGATCCAGACCATAGAGAATCAGGTCGGGCAGATCGCGAAGCTTCTTTCTGAGAGACCGCCAGGTGGCCTGCCTAGCAACACTGAGCCCAATCCCAATGCTCATGTGAAGGCCATCACTTTGAGGAGCGGTAGAGACACAGGACCGGATCCACAGGTTCCTATGGATGAGTCATCTGAGGAGGAGGTTGTGATTGAGATTCCTGATGAGACACCGCCGAGGGGTAAACCGGCGAGCACATCGCGCCCTCGCGAGCCTGTGAGAGATTACACTCCCGCCGTTCCATACCCAGGCAGATTGAAGAAGCAGAAGATGGAGGAGCAGTATGGTAAGTTTCTAGGGTTGTTTAAGCAGTTGCATATCAACTTACCATTTGTGGAGGCTCTAGCTCAGATACCTAAGTATGCGAGATTTTTGAAGGATATCCTCACGAATAAGAGGAAATTGGAGGAGTTGTCTCAGGTGACGCTGAATGAGGAGTGTTCGGCGGTGATTCAGAACAAGCTACAGGAGAAGAGACGAGATCCGGGGAGTTTTACCACCCCTTGCTTGATAGGTAGCTTGTCGGTCAGCAACGCCTTAGCTGACCTTGGTGCTAGCATTAACCTCATGCCATATGCGGTCTTTGCTAAGCTTGAGTTGGGAGAACCTACACCGACACGCGTGAGTATCCAGCTGGCCGATCGCTCGGTCAAGTATCCGCGAGGGATAGTGGAGAATATGTTGGTTAAGGTTGATCGTTTTGTGTTTCCTGTAGACTTTGTGATTCTGGACATGGATGAGGACAAGAATGTCCCTATTATCCTAGGTCGACCGTTCCTGGCCACTGCCAAGGCCCTGATTGATGTGTATTCGGGGAGGCTTACATTGAGGGTGGATGAAAAGGAAGTGACCTTTGTGTAGGGAGATCCATGCAGCATACCCAGAATCAGGATAATTCACTTTACTTTGTTGAGGCTATTTATTCTTGTGTGAGTGATCATCTCCAGGACACAGCTGAGGAGGAGTCCCTGGACACCCAGATTGTAGGAGGGGAGACATTTGATCCAGTTGGTGAGGATCAGTTTGATGAGCAGTTGCATAGCCAGGAGAGCTATGAGTTTCCCCAGTGTTCAGCGGTTTTTGCGATGGTTGATAGAGAGTCTGAGCCGATTGAGCGGCCTTCTATTGAGGACCCACCACCTGTTGAGCTTAAGGAGCTCTCGAGCCATTTGGAGTATGCCTTTTTAGATGGTGAGTCTCGATTACCCGTCATTATCGCCTCTGATTTGACGAGTGATGAGAAGGAGAGGCTATTGGAGGTGCTGAAGCAGCACAAGCAGGCTATTGCATGGAGGATTATGGACATTAAGGGAATTAATCCCTCTTTCTGTACCCATAAGATCCTTATGGAGGATGACTACAAGCCTGCAGTGCAGCACCAGAGGAGGTTGAACCCAAACATGCAGGAGGTAGTGAAGAAGGAGGTGATTAAGTTACTGGATGCAGGTTTGATTTATCCCATCTCCGATTCACCTTGTGTTAGCCCGGTTCAGGTTGTCCCTAAGAAGGGAGGCATGACTGTCATCACCAACGAGAGGAATGAGCTGATTCCTACTCGTACAGTCACCGGTTGGAGAGTTTGCATCGATTACCGCAAACTCAATGATGCTACTCGGAAAGATCATTTTCCCCTCCCGTTCATTGATCAGATGTTGGATAGATTAGCGGGAAAGATTTCTCTTGTTTCCTGGATGGCTTCTCTGGCTACTTCAAGATCCCGATTGCTCTTGATGACCAGGAGAAGACGACATTCACATGTCCCTATGGCACATTTGCTTATCGGCGGATGCCCTTTGGATTGTGTAATGCTCCGGCCACTTTCCAGCGTTGCATGGTGGCCATTTTCCATGATATGATTGAGGACTCCGTGGAGGTTTTCATGGATGACTTTTCTGTGTTTGGGAGTTCCTTTGATCATTGCCTCGAGAATCTGGAGAGGATGTTGGCTAGGTGTAAAGAGGCCAATCTGGTGTTGAACTGGGAGAAATGCCACTTCATGGTGAAGGAGGGCATTGTTCTTGGGCACAAGGTTTCACGCATGGGGATTGAGGTTGATAGAGCTAAGATTGATACCATATCTAAGCTGCCCCCGCCGACTTCTGTGAAATCTATTCGGAGCTTCCTTGGTCACGCGGGCTTTTACAGGCGTTTTATCAAAGATTTTTCTAAGATTGCCCGACCGATGACCCAGCTTGTTGAAAAGGAAGCCGAGTTCGTGTTCTCTGACGAGTGCCTCAGTGCATTCGATTTGTTAAAGGAGAAGTTGGTGAATGCCCCTATCATGGTGGCTCCTGATTGGAAGTTGCCATTTGAGATCATGTGTGACGCGAGTGACTTCGCTGTTGGGGCGGTCTTAGGATAGAGGAGAGAGAAGCAGTTTCACCTGATTTATTATGCGAGCAAGACGCTCAATGACGCACAGGAGCATTACACCACGACAGAGAAGGAGCTCCTAGCCGTTGTCTTCGCTTTTGATAAATTCCGGTCTTATCCCGTTCTATTAAAGACCATTGTATTCACCGATCTTGCAGCCCTTCGGCACCTATTCAGCAAACAGGATGCCAAACCCCGGCTAATCCGGTGGGTTTTGCTGCTTCAGGAGTTTGACATTGAGATCCGCAATAAGAAGGGCGCGGAGAATGTCGCAGCGGACCACTTGTCCCGTCTTGAGTGCTCAGCTTCATCTGAACTGGTGGGGTCATCCATAAATGACAATTTTCCCCACGAGTTTCTCATGCACATACAGACACAGGATGAGGAGTGTCCATGGTTTGCTGATTTTGCAAACTTTCTTGCTAGTGGGATTGTGATTAAGGGCTTAACGCATCAGCAGAAGCGAAAGTTCTTTGCGGATGTGAAGCACTATCTTTGGGAGGATCCCTATTTGTTACGATTCGGGGCTGATCAGATCATGCGTAGGTGTGTCTTTGGAGATGAGGCACGTCAGGTGCTTAGACACTGCCACGTAGGCCCGACAGGTGGACATCATGGAGCTACCTTGACCGCGAAGAAGGTCTTTGACGCCGGTTTCTTCTGGCCTACCATCTTCTTGGATGCTCATGAGATGATCCGAGCTTGTGATGCTTGCCAGAGGGCGAGCAACATTTCGTCGAGGAATGAGATGCCCCAGAACAGCATCCAGATTTGTGAGATTTTTGATGTCTGGGGTATTGACTTTATGGGACCTTTCCCAGCTTCTCGTGGCAACCTGTATATCCTAGTCGTTGTTGACTATGTTTCTAAGTGGGCCGAGGCTCAAGCCTTGCCTACTAATGATGCTAGGGTGGTTGTTCAATTTCTGAAGAAGCTTTTCTCTCACTTTGGTGCCCCCAAAGCCCTTATCAGTGACCGTGGGACCCGCTTCTGCAACGCCCAGTTGGAGAAGGTTCTATCACGATATGGTGTAAACCATAGATTCTCTACAGCCTACCATCCACAGACCAGTGGACAGGTAGAGGTCACAAACCGGGGCATAAAGCGGAATCTAGAGATGACGGTTGGTCAGAACCGTAAGGATTGGTCGGATAGGTTAGATGATGCACTTTGGGCCTTCCTGACTGCCTATAAGACGCCTATTGGTACCACACCATTTAGGTTGATCTATGGGAAGGCATGCCATCTTCCGGTGGAGTTGGAGCATAAGGCCTATTGGGCATTGAAGGCGGTGAATCTTGACTTGGTGAGCGCGGGAGACAACCGGTTCACTCATATTCATGAGCTTGATGAGTTGAGGAATCAAGCCTATGCAAACTCCACGATCTACAAGGAGCGCACTAAGAGTTTACATGACCGACACTTGAAGGACGAGAAGGAATTCCGAGTGGGTGGTCGTGTTTTGCTTTACAACTCCAGGTTGCGATTATTTCCCGGGAAGTTGAGGTCCCGATGGACGGGTCCCTACACGGTTAGGGAGGTGTTTCCTTATGGGACTGTCGAGATTGAGCACGAAGATGGGCGGATCTTCAAGGTCAACGGTCATCGTCTTAAACCATACATTGACGGACCGGTTGACCCGGCATTGGAGGTAGTTGACCTCCACCCCAAGGACAAATGAATTCGGGGACTTGAGTCTAGCTAACGACTCGTTAATAAACTTAGCCTGTTCCGGTATCATCTGTGGTAACAATTTTTAGATCTTGTTTCTATGTTTTTTTTTTCTTTATTTTTTAGGATTTTACCATTTATTTTTGAGTTTAGGTGATCAGAACGTGTTTTGGATCAAGCGGACTTTAGTTAGTGATTAAGATGTCTCAGGTATGTTTTCTGAATTTTTAGACATTTTAGTTTGGAAGAATCGCAGTCGGGTTGGGTTCAAGCAGTAATAAACTCAGGTTTTTCTGTCTGTTGGGTTAGAGACACGTTCGTGCCTAAGCATTTGGCGCGGTCGTGCCTCTAACCCTAGGCGCGGTCGTGCCTAAGCACCTGGCGCGGTCGTGCCTAAGCACCTGGCGCGGTCGTGCCTAAGAGGTTGGGGCAGTTCAAATTGGTTTCAAAACAGACTTTTCATTTTTCATTTCCAACCACCGAACCCCCCCCCCCCACGTGCGATTCCCCCAAACTTCCGCCGTGTCACTTCCTTCTCCGCAATCTAAGGTACGTCTCCGACCCCTCTTTTCTTTTGCATTTGTATTTAGCCCTAGGATTTCACTCTAGAAATCAAAATTTGATAGTTTAGGTTGTGTAATTTTTGTCCTTTTATTTATGATAGTTAGTTAGTTTGGGTAACACATGTCCCTCGGGATTCTATACCACAAAAACCCTCTTATAAAACGTGATTGAAATGGCAGAATTTGAATTCTGGAAACCCTAAAATGGGTTGAGCACGGTCGCGCTCCAGACCAGGCGCGGTCGTGCTCGGGTTTTCAATCCCAGGTGGACTTGGTTTGGTCAGGCGCGGCTGTGCCTCTTGAATTTGGCCTTAGCACGGTCGTGTTTCGCACCTGGCGCGGTCGTGTTGACTTGAAATTATGCCCGTGGTCGGCCACAGCGCGACCGTGGGCTTGGATTTTGGCCTTGGCATGGTTGTGCCCCTTCCCAGGCGCTACCGTGCCCCTTCATAATTAGGTCAGAAACTTCATAACTTCAGTTTAGCGTCTTCATAACTGTTTTGATTTTAATTTTGTTGTCGTGCAGATGGCAGGCAACAGGGACCACCCATACCTTGAGTTCGACTTGAACGAGCATGAGTACGAGGCTCGTCTGGATGTTTTGTGGCCATGCAGAGGCAGGAATTTAGCCGCTCGTCGTTTAGAGTCTGCCGCCATAGACGCCATCGGTTAGCGGGACCGGTGGAACGACCTCGTCACCGCCCCGTGGCGCCGCTTGTTTAGACTTCACGCGATCCAATATGTCAAGCTTGTGATGGAGTTTTTCTCCACTTATGACTTCGATTATCCTTGCGCAGACTTAGAGTAGCCGGAGACGATTAGGTTTAGGCTAGGAGGGGAGTGGCGAGTGATGTCAGTTGCTTGGTTTGGGAGATTATTGGGCCTGTATACGAGGCAGGAGCTTCATACTGAGATATTCACCGATGGTATCACCGAGTTCCCAACAGAGGAGGACAAGGACCAGTTCTGGCACGAGTTTGGATTCGGGATGTATGATCCGAGTTTGACCAAGGCTTCGAGCCTTTGGGATCCCTTGCACAGTGTTCTCCATCGTTGCATTGTTTATTCTATTTCTGGGAGAGGTCAGGGGGAGACAGTAGTGAACCTTAGGGAGTTGTTTTACCTATTTGGCCTTGTACGCCCGCGCACCTGCAATCTTGCGCATTCTTTCGTGGGGTACTTGGTAAACAGCTCAGGGCGTGACGTCAGCGTGATCTGTGGAGGTCACTTCGTGACCAAGCTGGCTAGGCACTTCCAGCTATTGACCAATGATTTGATAGGGGACCTGACCCCTGTGGCAGAGACCGTCGTGATGAGCGTGCAGACACTGCAAAACATGCACGTAGCTCGTCGCGGCGCACGAGGTATCAGGTTTGTAGATAGATGGGGACGGACGTGGGATCCAGACCGTCCGGGTCCCGATCCAGATCTTGTGCAGGCCGAGGCCGAGGCCGTCGCCGCCGCCCATCAGGCACACGCTGCTCAGTAGGAGCAGGAGCAGGGGCACGAGCATCATGAGCCCGACCAGCAGCCTCCTCCGCCTCCGCCGCCACCGCCGCATGCGGTTGTTATTCCACAGGACCTGTTCTTGCGTTATTGGACCTGGCAGTATGAGGTCCAGTGCGCCGCTGCTGCTGATGGCGGGGCACCATACGTGGTTCCCCTTCCATTCTTTATGCAGTCGGGGCAGCCACCACCATTTCCACCGCATCATCAGTCACCACCACCATCACCACCAGCAGTAGAAGGCGAGGGAGGCGGGGCCTCCGACTTCGACCTTGAGGGCGTGCAGTGGGAGTAGTACCTCCCATTGCATTTTGGTATCATTTTTGTGAGTTGTACTTTACTGTCTGTTGTGCAAACTCTTGTATCACGCTTCGGCGTTTATGTTGTTCTTTTGTTGTACTTTTGTTTCCATGTACTGTTATATCTATTTGTATTTACATTTCTGATGATATTTTGGCTTGATGTTACTGATCTGTGTTTGATGTTGTTAGTCTTGATTAGATCTTGGAATTGTGGAACTTTGTGGAACGTCATTTTTGTGGGTAGGCTTTTTGCATGTGCCATGATCGACACGAGGGAAGTTTCAGTTCTCCCTTCATGCTTCATTACATTGCATTCCATTTTGGTTTGCATGTTTTTGGTATACATTGAGGGCAATGTATATTTCTAAGTGTGGGGTTGGGTGTTTATTCTTTGCTTTACATTATTTTTGTTCTACATTGAGGGCAACGTAGAATTCTAAGTGTAGGGTGGGAATTTATTCGTACGATGTTTGTCCTTTTGAGCATTTTATCACTTCAATTTTTTGCAAAATCTTCCTTCATAATTTTTATTGACACTAAATCAGTTTTATAAAATTGAGAAACACAAAAATATAATAAAAGTTAACCGTTTAGCATTCACAATTTTTAGTAAATAATAGAGGTTTGATTTTTCGATAGCAATTGAAATAGAAATTCAATCGAGTCAAACCCAATTTTTTGTGATAACCATGAGTTTTAGTGGGCTGAACGAATGAATTGCATGTAACATTTTGCTTACACCCATTCCTTTCCGTTTTCGTGAGTTTATTTTTGAGCCTTGATAGCTTTAGACATTGTTTTCTCTCGTTTTTGCGGATTTGAGTGTGCCGGATGTTTCATGCTTATTAGAACTTGCTTTTAGTATACATTTCGAAATCATGAACATAAAAATGATTGAGGCATTAGGATAAACAACTTTGTTATCCTTTTATTTTTATTTTCCCTCACCCGAACACATCCACTAGTTAGCCACGTTGAGCCTATCCTGTTCTTTTCTTTAATTACCCACATTACACCGCCATTAAACCTTCATTAGCCTTTTCATTTATTTTTCGCCCGTGTTAGAAATCCGGTCGGCTAATGTTAATTTTATAGCTTTTATTTTGTTGTAATTTTTAAATTCTTAAGAAGTTTTTAGCTAAGGAAAGATGCATATTGACTTAGTTCCCTTTACAAAAAAAAAAAATTTCAACAAAATTAAGTGAATTATAGCCGATTAGAGCAATTTTGTGAGCAAAGATGGAAATAATTCGGTTGTTAGTTCTTATCTATACGGAAGAATTAGCTAGTTTATTTTTCTTATTAGATGTTATTTTAGTTTTTGAGTTAGCATAGCCGCCGGGTTTTTTAGCCATTTAGCCACTTTCAAATTGCACTTCCTTACCCTTAGCCATTACCAAATTACAACCCATTTAAAGCCCTCTTGATTTGTGCTTTGTTTCATGTTAGTTGGTAGTGATTTGAACTTTCAGCAAGCTTATAATTTATGCATGATTCATTGTGTTGGCATTTGAGTGTTCTATACATACTCCATTACTTGTATGATCATATATATTCCCGAGTGTGTGTGAACATTGTGAGAAGCAAAAAGTTGCATGATAATGATTTCATAGGCATATTCATTTGCTCATTCGGTTATCACGTCATTGGGCTCATTGGGTTTCATTTAGTTAATTTTGCATTTCTTGAAAATCTTTTCAAACCTTTATAAGTTTATTAATGCTTACGGTTTTCCCTATTTGATCCATAGTGTCATTGGAAGTTTTGTTTCATTTTGATTTCTTGCTTGAGGACAAGCAATGTTCAAGTGTGGGGTTGTTTGATGTGTTAGTATTTACACATCTTTTTGGCACAAAACTTCGCTCATTTAATGATCAATTCTTGGTTATATTCAATGTTTAGACACTTATTTGCTTCATTTCCTGTTTTGTAGGTTTTTGTGAAGCTTGGTGAATAAACAAGAAGATTCCAGGATAAACAAGTGAAGTTTTAGGGTTTCTGTGATGGAGGCACGGTCGTGCCACTATTTGGCACGGTCATGCCAAGCTCCCAAAACCCTAGGCACGGTCGCACCCACATCTGGCACGACCGCGCCAAGCCAATTTCCAAGGCACAACCGTGCCTTGGCCGCCCACGGTCGCGTGTCATCTCGTGAGTCTGAACAGCCGTACGTCCTCGATCAGTGGTACCCAATGGAAGCTACGGATCGGTCAAACCTCTGTCACACGGTCGTGCCAAGACCTAGACACGACCGCGTCCTTGTGCTAGGCACGGTCGTGCCTTCTTTCCTGGCATGGTCGTGCCTCCCCTTTTCTATTTAAACAGAACTTAATTCTCATTCAGACATTCAGCAACCCATGGGAAAAACCTACTGTTCCAGCTCGAGTTTTCTTTGTTCCAGCCATATTTCAAGATTCTTGGAGAGGATACAACATCAAGAGGATCACCATACATCAACAACAACATCTAGGCTTGGAGGAGTGGTTTGATTCTTGTTTTCATATCATGTTTCTCACTATTTTTCCCTGCTTATTTGTAATTTTGATGAAGTTTAGATACATTTAACAACATTAATGGATTATTGGCAATTATTGTGTTAATGTTATGACAACCGTATGATTATTCTTTGATGAAATTATGTATTCAAGTATTTTGAGTTGTTTACAAGACGTGTATTTGCGTATGTCATATTATGTTGGAAAACTTGTGATTTATGCTCATATTCATGGATTGGTGTATGTATTTATACTAGTTTATGGCATTTGACTAGGAATGGTGAATGAAGTCTTGTTTATGAATCATTATATTTGTATGTATAACCTTATGCTTATGTTTGGAAAGACAAAGTATTTGTTATGATGTGTCATATTTAGTATTATGTTTATCTAGGAATAGTTGACACATCCTCCTAATTTATATAACCTTTATATGAGCATTGTATGTTGAAGAAATGCATATTGTTGTCTAAATTAATCAACTTTAGGTGGATAGTGTGTTGTTCATATTATCTTTCCAACTAGTTGTTGGATTAGTGTACCTTAATTGGAAGCTAGTTCAATCTTTATAAACATTGACCTGATTATTAAACATGTAAGCCTCATTGTATGACTTTAGGTGGTTGGTTTGTGTAATTCATGCTAGCTTTCCGAATAGTCATTTGATTAGATATCTTTGACAAGAATTTAGTCAATTTATGTATCGTGTATTTGCCATGTTTCTATGAGTGTATTGAATGTATTCTAAATGGATTCGACACCAAAGTGATATTTTCTCCTTGATTGTTTGATTTGTGACTTTAGTTTAGTTTTATATTCTTACATATTAGTTTAATTAAAAATCAACTTAAACATCTTTTACCCATACTTGATTGAATCTTAGTCCCGGTTTATTATCGCATCCCACCGTGTCCACAGATTGATATTCGGTTCTTACCTTTACTATATTGCTATCCAACGAGTACACTGTCCAGTGTGTGTGATTAGTATTTGGTGAAAACCCTTTTTAAAACTAATTGTGTAAAATACTTATAAAAAATATATATATATATATATATAGTTTACATGCATCAATATTCTTCTCTTTCTATCAGTAGTCGGCAATCTCAGCATATTTCGGTCACTACGCAGTTTCTATCACTTGCGATTTCCACCTCTAATGCCTTAGCCAACTTACTTCAAGCGGTGTTTCTAGAGTTCACATATTTTAATGAAATAAATGATCGACTAGCTCCCGTATCGAATAAAAACACAAGCAGGTAGGGAATTCAAGAGGAAGGTAACTGATACGACATCAGGGATATCTTTAGCTTCCTCGGTCGTGATCTAAAAAGCCCTACCTCTTGGATTCGGAGCTTCGATCCGTTTGATTTCATTATTCGCCACACTCGACCCTTCACCAGTCTTCTTTGTTTGAGATCGTAGCTCAAGACATTCCTTGCTAAAGTGTCCTGGCTTGTAACAATTATAACATAGTTTAACTGGACTTATGCACTAGTGCGTCGGATGTCCAGTCTTTCCATACTTCCTACAATTGAGAGGCCTGAACCGGCACTCTCCAGGATGTCTCCTCCAATAAAATCTGTAATCCCTCAACTCTTTTCTTTAAGAGGGACTGCTTCCTGGTTTTCTGAATTTGAATTTCTGAAGATGCATAGGAGATGGATAATTCTCCCTCTCCCTCTTTCCATGTCCCTCTTTCTGTCTCCTGAGCTCTGTCTCTCGTTCCCGAGCCCAGTTTATCATTTCCTCCAAGTTCGCACACTTGGACGGATGAATAAATTCTCTAATTTATGTTTTCAGAATAAGATGGTATCGTGTCATCCACATCTCAGGAGTTGTCAAAAGAGTAGGACAGGATCTGGATTTGTCAAACAAAATGCCTGTAATCTCGTCCATAGATTCATTTGTCTGACGGAGTTGAAGGAATTCCTCAGTAATTCTGTCAATTGTCGCTCGTGGGTAATAATGCTTTAGGAAGATATCCTTAAACTCTTCTCATCTCATATCTTTGATCTTATCCCTACTTTTCTCTCTCTTTACCACTCCCCACCAATCATCTGCTATATCTTTCAATTGGTTGGTGGCGAAGGTTACTTCGTCCTCCTTACTACAATGATTGGTATCGAAGGTTGTTTCCATTGCAGCTATCCATCTTTGACTCTCCAAGGGATTAAGGGCTCCCTTGAACTCCATCGGTTTGCGCGTTATAAAGTCCTTATACGTGCATCGAATCGATTTAGAATTTCCATCTTCTTTGTTATGGGTTTTCTCTATATCCCTAAGGTTTTCAAACCAGCTTTCTAGTAAACTTTGTAGTTCTGCTTGAATAATTGGGAGGTTTGCATCGAAAGCCTTTCCTACCTCTAACGTAATTTGTCTCAAGATATTCTCCGAAACTTGTTCTACTTCGTGGCTCCCTTCGTCACGTATTTTATTGTTCTGATGTTCAGCCATCATTTGCTGATACATGAATTTTGTTTAATTTCTCACTCGTTTACCCTAATCATAGTCTAGGGTTTTATACTACATACCTTGTATTATTTTAACCGTATTCAAGTATTCTAGGGTTTCACATAAGGCTCATTCATGCATTTCCATGCATGCACATTTATTCATGCATATTCACATTCCTGACTTACTATCTGTTGACATAAGTTATCATATGATGTTTGCGATATCATGATGGTCCCATGCATTAGCTCTCATACTGGCCAGGTATGAGGTAATATATGTTACCTATCGTGATACTCCCAGTTATCATATGGAGCTTATATCATACAAAATTCAGCCCACGTATACTCACACTTTTATGTTTAGCACTGGAATTTAAACATACATGCTTCCTTGGACGGCCTCATATTGAATCCCTATTTATATCACGAGCACTTATGGTTTGAGTTTAAGTATCCTTCCTATACTCAAATCTCTCAAAGATGTCTCCGATACCAACTTGAAACATCCTACTTATTTCTTATTAATTTATCAGAGTTTAATATAGCGAAAAACAGTCTCAGATTGTTCAAAACCTTGCCACTAAGGTGACACAGGTATATTTTATTATAAATAATGTTTTTACATAAAATATTACATTTACATCATACTACGTAGGGATTCTTCTACTCTGACTGGCCACGCCCTCAGGAAGTTCTATTCCGTGTGCCTTTCCATGTAGTGTTTAGAAAACGTTTTTACGTTAGCTTACGCTAAGTAAGTACATTGCGTTGTTTATTTTATTATTTAATTCAGGTCCTTCCGTCTTATAGACTGGGCACCCCTACCGGGTCCTTCCGTCCATAGACTGGGCACATTTCCATTCATAAGGCCCATTCGTCCCATAGACTTGGCACCTTTTCATTTACAGGGTCCTTCCGTCTCCAGACTCGGCAACCCTTTTAACCCTGTAGGTTCCATTACAAGGCCCTTCTGTAACACCTCAAAAATTCCTTAGAAAATAAAGGACTAAACTTGCCAATTTTCAAAATTAAGGGGGTGAATATGTAAATAAACAAAGTTCAGGGACTAAAAATGAATAATTTAGAAAAGTAGGCAGATGTCGGACCGACATCTCAGGGATAGCGGTCCGCTATGTAGGGAACAAGGAATCACTCAGGAGGTCACACGTGTCGGGTGACTAATTGCTAGAGTCTGACACGTGGAAGATTGATATCGGACCGATATGGGATCTGTTGCGGTCCGCTAGCAGCAATTCATCCATTTCGGACCGACATGAGAAGCATAACGGTCCGTTATGTAGGCCCAAAGGCAATGAGGCGACTAAGAGCCATAGCGGACCGACATCCCTTCAGATAACGGTCCGCTATGGGTGCCCATTTACCCCTATAAATAGTTGAACGATCTCAACTCTTTTACACACACAAACACACCTTCAAATCACACACACACTCTGAAACATTGATCCTGAGCCCCGGTTCACGAGCGAGAGTTCGGTTTCTGTCCATTCGACTTCAAATTGCCATAAATAGTACTGAGGTAAGGTTTCGACCTCCTATTAAGCTTTGGTTATACACCATTAAGTTAGGTTTGTATAAATGAGTAATGTACTTACTTATCTAGGAGCTCCGCCCGAGGTGTTTGCCACATTACTGATTAATAAGCCAAAATACTGCCGAGGTGAGTTCTTAAACTGTGATGCATGAACTCTTTCATGCCCTTGTCCGGCATGATTGATTTATGAAACATTTTGAGTATCTTGAAACGATTGTACCGATTGTTTATATATAACGTATTCTAAGCGCTTTTTGTATTTCACTTGCCCGTGGAACGACATGTTGGACAGGACCCGTGGAACGGTATTTGGTTATATATACTGATGATTGTTCATAGTTATCTACGAATTTGGTTGTTGAAACCCATGGATGTGTTCAAGATACTTTGGCGGGTCATTTTAATAAACTATTTTAGTTTATGAATTCAGCAGTTTTATGCTGACCCATGTTTTATCAAATGTTTTTGAACGCATCGCAGGTAGTCATTAGATAGGGCATTCCAGGACTAGAATGAAATGATAAACGATCCAGATGATGGGTATGCCAAGAACTATAAGTCCCGAATGTTATGCTCCTTCTTAGGAACGAATTATGTAACTTTTATTAAACAAGATGTAAACAATGTTTTGATGTTAATAGAAGTTATGGTTTAAATCTTCCGCTATGTGTTTTTGATATCAACGTCATAGTAACTAGAAGGCGACCTTCTGACCGGTATGTAGTTATCTGACAAAAGGACTATTCTGTCTAGGAAAGGACGGTGTATAAATCTCTCATAGACCCGTCGTTCTTTCATGGGAACATCTCTGTTGGAGGTATTACTCTGGTTAGATAACCGTCTTGTGTTACAGGTGTGACAAGTTGGTATCAGAGCCTCAGTTTAAGGGGTTTAGATACTATAGAAATAGTGTCTAGACTTAAACTAGGACTTTGAGATTAGTCTGGAATGCCTCAGGATAAGTTAGGTGTATACATTCAGTACGACCTATAACGGGAAATACCTAGAAATCTGATAATTAAAGGAATTTTGGCCAAGTGTTATTAATTTCTAAATTTCTGGATTATGACCGGTTATACGAATTCTAAATGTTATACATCTGTATGTAGGTACAAATGGCAGGACGTGGTAGAGGACAAGGCAGAGGTAGGGGTAGGATGCCCAGCATTAGGTCCCGTACCCGCGACACGACAAACACGAACACTAATCCAAACGAGAACGAAAATACGAATACTGAACCCGAACAACTTGTGGAAGAAGTTGTTATGACAGAAGCCCAGTTTCAAGGGGCGGTGGCATCTGAGGTCACCAGAGTACTTCATACCACTCTACCCATAATTCTTAATAATGCCCTTAGGAGAAAGGAAAATCATAACAATTTGGGCAAACGGAACGAAGGTACAGGCGGTGTCATTTCCTGAACAAAATATACCCTTCATACTACCCCGATAGGAAACAATTTAGGAACCACCCGAACTCATGAAACCGTTGGGATGAAAAACCAAAGTACTGGGATACACGGCCAATGATGCAACTATAAAAACTTCAGTGACTATCATCCCAAGCCCTTCAATGGAAAGAAGGATGCCATTGTAGCTTTGCAATGGATCACGTCTATGGAAGCAGTAATCAAGATGAGTGAATGTAGGGCAGACCAAGCTGTGAAATTCGCTGCACATTCTTTTGAAGAAGAGACCCTTTACTGGTGGGAATCAGTAAAGTAGAAAAAGGGAGAAGCTGTAACTGATAGAATGACTTAGGAAGATCTCAAATCTTTGATTGTTAGGAGACACTGTCCACAAAATGCTGTGGACAAGATTGAAGCTGAACTTTTGTGGTTCGAGGCAGGAACCATGACTCATCAGGAATACATGGCCAAGTTTAATGAGATCGCCAAACTCGTGCCACATTTGGTTACTCCTGAATCACGAAGTGTC
Organism: Smallanthus sonchifolius; assembly: GCA_023525975.1. Taxonomy (NCBI): domain Eukaryota; kingdom Viridiplantae; phylum Streptophyta; class Magnoliopsida; order Asterales; family Asteraceae; genus Smallanthus; species Smallanthus sonchifolius. Next base: position 40,917,090 of record CM042019.1, on the reverse strand, counting down.
AAATGTTACATTCAGGGTCTTCCTCCTAAGGTTCGTACCTTAGTAAAATCCATCGCACCCGAGACAATAGATTTGGCTGTTGAAAAGAGTGCGGTAATGTTTGATGAAGTGGCAGCTCATGAGCCACCAAAATTTGATCACAAAAGGAAGTCCAATGAAGTTGTTTATAAGTTCAAACCGAGAAATAGTAAATTTCACAGAAAAGGAGGATTTAATCCCAACCCTGATAGAGCCAATCAGGGAATGAAATGTCAGACTTGTCAGAAGTTTGGTCATTTTGCAACCCAATGCCCGAATGTTAAATGCTTTAACTGTGGAGAGATAGGGCATTATAAGACTTCCTATCCTAAACCACTTAAGCCCAGAATGAGTGGTCATAATAAGGGAGCAGGATGAGTGTTCGTCCTAGGAAGTGGAAGTGAAACGAAATATAAAGCCAAAGAAGTGGCAGGTACTTTCTTAGTTAATAATATTTACGCCAAGATTTTATTTGATACAGGGGCAAATAGAAGTTTTGTTTCATATACATTCACCCCATATTTAGGCGTAAAACCGATTCCTCTGATTCACGCCTATGTCGTTGAGACTGCAAGTGGTGAACAGATTAGGATAACTGAATCGTACTCTGATTGTGTCCTCAGTTTTGGTGACGATAAAGTATTAGTTACACTAATACAGATGAACTTGAACGAGGAGGTTATCCTAGGAATGGATTGGTTAAACCAATACTAGGCCCAGATTAATTGTGACCAGAGAACGGTCAAGATTAAGAAGCCAGATGAAACTAGTTTGATGATTTGGGGTGATAATGATAACAATAAGATTGAAATAATTTCTATAGCAAAAGCTAAGAAAGAATTAATTAAGGGAGACGGTATATTCATACTACATGCTTTAAACATCAAACCCAAAGGACAGATTGCGGATATTTTCGTAGTCTGTGATCACCCGGATGTATTTCCGGAAGAATTACCCGGTCTTCCACCTGATCGTCAAATCGAATTCCGAATCGAACTTATTCCTGGAGCTAAGCTAGTTGCAAAATCCCCTTATCGTCTAGCTTCTTCCGAATTAAAAGAACTGATGAAACAAATTCAAGAACTCTTAGACAAAGGGTTCATTCGTCCGAGTATTTCACCTTGGGGAGCACCAGTACTATTCGTGAAGAAGAAAGATGGAAGCATGAGAATGTGCGTTGACTATCGGGAATTGAACAAACAGACTATGAAAAACAGACATCCATTGCCTAGAATAGATGATCTGTTCGATCAGCTACAAGGAGCAAAGTATTTCTCAAAAATTGATCTTAGATCAGGATATCATCAGTTGAAGGTACAAGAAGAGAATGTACCTAAAACTGCTTTCTGAACCTGATATGGTCACTACGAATTCCTGGTCATGTCATTTGGTCTAACGAACGCCCTCGCAGCATTTATGGACTTAATGAACCGAGTTTGTAAACCATTCCTTAATAATTTTATCATCGTCTTCATCGATGATATTCTTATCTATTCCAAAAGCGATGAAGAACATGTTGTGCATCTTAGAATTATTTTGGAAACCCTGAGAAAAGAAAGATTGTATGCTAAGTTTTCAAAATGTGAATTTTGGAAACAAGAAATACAATTTCTTGGACACGTTGTGAGAACATGGAATACAAGTACATCAAATTAAGATAGAAGTGTTATGAAGTGGGAAGCCCCAAAGACTCCGAGAGAGATCAGAAGCTTTCTTGGACTAGCCGGTTACTACAGAAGGTTCATTCAAGACTTCTCTAAACTCGCTACACCCTTGACTGCTTTGACTCAGAAAGCATCAAAGTTTGAATAGGGTGCGAAACAAAAAGAAGCATTCAACATTCTCAAAGATAAGCTTAGTCATGCACCGATCTTAGCACTACCCGAAGGGAATGATGATTTTGTCATCTACTGTGACGCTTCCCGAACTAGTATGGGTTGTGTATTGATGCAGCGAGACAAGGTTATTGCCTACACATCATGCCAACTTAAAATTCACGAAAAGAACTATACCACACATGATTTAGAACTTGGTGCCATAGTGTTTGCTCTAAAGATCTGGAGACACTATCTATATGGTACCAAATGTGTGATATATTCATACCATAAAAGACTCCAACATATTTTTAATCAGAAGGATTTAAATATGAGACAAAGGAGGTGGATGGAACTCATTAATGACTATGATTGTGAAATCAAATACCATCCCGGGAAGGCAAATGTAGTGGCAGATGCTTTAAGTCGGAAGGAACGAAGCCAACCGATTAAAGTAAAAGCACTACGATTACACCTAAAGTTAAACTTAATAGAACAAATCAAGAGGCACTAGAAGAAGGAAGATTAAGAAAGAACGCATGGTTGGAAAACAGAAATTGCTTGTTAAAGGAAACAATGGAATCATGAGATTTGATCAAAGAATCTGGATTCCAAAGTTTAGGGAGATTCAAGAGAAGGTATTAGGTGAACCACATAAATCAAGATATTCCATGCATCTTGGTGCAAACAAGATGTACAAAAATTTGAAGACACATTTTTTGTGGCCAAACATGAAAAGAGCAATAGCTCAGTACATAAGAAAATGCTTAACTTGTCTTCAAGTTAAGATTGAGCATCAGAAACCAGCAGGTCAATTACAAAAATTGGAGATACCTGTCTGGAAATGGGATCGCATAACAATGGATTTTGTTACCAAACTACCCAGAACTCAAAAGGGGCATAATGCAATATGGGTCGTGGTCGATACACTGACCAAGTCAACCCATTTCATACCCATCAATGAAACATACTCTATGGATAAGTTTGCTAGAATCTATATCAATGAAATTGTGAGCCACCATGGCATACACTGTCTATTATCTCTTATAGAGATAGTTGGTTCACATCTAGATTTTGGACGAGTTTTCAGAGAGAATTAGGAACTCGACTTACCATGAGTACTGGATATCATCCTCAAACTGACGGAGAGAGTGAACGTATAATTTAAACCCTGGATGATATGTTGAGAGCCTGTGTTATAGATTTCAGAGGTAATTGGGATAATCACCTACCATTAATTTAATTCCCCTACAACATTCTTAGGTTTGAGAGCCTTTTTGGTCCTACAAACGTCATGTCAATGGGAAGAAGTCATATTTTCTGGTGATAACTGATGACTACACCAGATTCTCCTGGGTATACTTCTTGAGAACAAAAGATGAAATTGCTGAAATTATTAAATCCTACATTCTTAGGGTTGAGAATCAAAGCAATCAGAAAGTCAAAATCATAGGGTGTGATGAAGGTACACAATTTAAGAACCAGACCTTGAATTGTTTTTGTGAGAGAAAAAGTATTGAAAGACAATACAGTGCTCCAAGAACTCCTTAACAAAATAGGGTTGCTGAAAGGAGAATTAGAACTCTCATTGAGTCTGCAAGATCAATGCTGGCTGACTCAAAAATGCCACTCACATTCTGGGCAGAGGTAGTTAGCACAGCTTGCTATGTACAAAATAGAGTTCTCATTTTCAATCCTCTCAACAAAACACCTTATGAGCTATGGTTCAATAGAGTTCCCTACACTAGCTTCCTAAAACCCTTTGGATGTCCATGTACTATTCTTATCACAAATGATGTTCTTCCAAAATTTGGTTCCAAATCTGATGAAGGATATTTTGTGGGCTATTCCTCTCAATCCAAGGCTTACAGAGTATTCAATTCCAAAACAAGAATAGTTGAAGAATCAGCAAATGTGGAATGTAGGGAACACATTCCATGTGAAAAGGGTAAAGGACAAGACTGGCTTTTTGATATTGACTCCTTTTCACAAGTATTCGAGCCTCTCATCTTCTCAAATATGGAATCTACCTCTTCCAAAAAACAAGCATCTACATCATTTGATGACTACATATTAGGCTTCAATGTTCCATCTATAAGAATCAAAAGACCCCCATTTATCCTCCATCTGTTGTTGATGCTATTAAAGCCAGTGAAGCCAGAACAAGCAACTCAAATATCACTAGCAACAATCTTTCTGACAATGAAGATCAAGATGAAAGTATTGCATCTGATGCTGCTGATGCTGCTGACAACTCACCTGCAGATGTTGTTGCTGTTGAAGACATTTCTGCAAACAACCCTATCGAAAATCATCATCTTCCTGATTAAAATCAAAGCAATCTTGACCATGGAATACAATTGGATGTTGTTCCCGCACAAAGAATCAACAAACAACATCCCCTAGAAAATGTCATTGGTCAAGTTCAACAAGGAGTTCAAACTAGAAGCAAGACTCATGAAGCTAATATCTGTCTATACTCCTGTTTTCTGTCTCAAGTTGAACCAAAGAAGATAGATGAAGCTTTGCAACATAGCAATTGGATTGAAGCAATGCAAGAAGAGTTGCCGCAATTCAAAAGACAAGAGGTGTGGACCCTAGTTGATCTTCCACCTGGCTTGACTGCTATAGGCACAAGGTGGGTCTTCAGGAACAAGCAAGATGAAAGAGGGATTGTAATTAAGAACAAAGCCAGACTTGTGGCTCAGGGATACACTCGGGAAGAAGGAATTGGCTATGATGAAGTATTTGCTCCTGTTGCCAGACTGGAGGCCATTAGAATCTTCCTATCATATGCTGCATCCAAAAGCTTTACTGTTTATCAGATGGATGTCAAGAGTGCTTTTCTATATAGGAAGATTGGTGAGGAAGTATATGTCAAACAACCTCCAGGCTTTTTCAAATCCCTTAGATTCAAACAAATTTTTCAAACTAGACAAGGCTCTATATGGACTACACCAAGCCCCAAGAGCCTGGTATGAGAATTTGACAGGCTATCTACTCAGCAACAATTTCAGAAGAGGTGCCATTGATCAGACATTGTTTATCAAAGATGAAGGGGGAGAAATTATATTGGTGCAAATCTATGTAGATGACATCATCTTTGGATCAACAAAGAAGAAATTATGCAAAGACTTTGAGATTCTAATGCACTCAAAGTTTGAAATGAGTTCAGTGGGTGAACTAAATATCTTTTTAGGTCTCCAAGTCAAACAATTTCCAAATGGAATCTTTATCAGCTAATCCAAACATGTCAAAAGTATCTTGGAAAGATTCAAACTGGCTGACTGTTCTGCTGCAAGAACTCTAATTCAAGTGCATTATCAATTGTTTCCTGAAAAAAATGGCCAAGACACTGATCAACATCAATACAGGGCAATGATTGGATCTCTCATGTATCTAACTGCTTCAAGATCAGATATTATGTTTGCAGTATGCCTGTGTGCAAGATTTCAAGCAGCTCTAAAAACCTCACATCTCCAAGCTGTCAAGAGAATCTTTAGATACCTGAAGGGAGCTCCAAGACTTGGGCTATTGTATTCTAAGAATGAAAAATTCAATCTATATGCATAGACTGACAGTGACTATGGAGGATGCAACTTGGACAAAAAGTCCACATCAGGAGGATGCCAATTTCTGAGAGGAAGATTGATTTCCTAGCAATGCAAGAAGCAAACATGTGTGTCAACATCTATAGCAGAAGCATAATACATTGTAGCTTACAGTTGTTGTGCACAAGTCATCAGGATACAAAATCAAATGCTGGACTATGGAATGACTTTCATGGTAACTCCCATTCTCATTGACAACAAGAGTGCTATATCAATTACAAATTTTCATGTGCAGCACTCCATGAAAAAACACATTGACATCATGTATCATTTTATTAGAGATCAAGCTGAGAAAAGAAGAATTATTTTAACCAAAGTTCATACCAATGAGTAGTATGCTGACTTATTCACAAAAGCCTTTGATGAAGCTAGATTCAGATATCTAGTTGAATCCATTGGCATGATGAACTCTGATTAAAATCTTTCTCTAAAATCTTTAAAAATAAACGTGTCTGTATCTTTCTTGTTGTAAATAAAGTCTTCTAAAAATAAATAAATAAATGATCAGCAGCAAACAATTTTGCTGCTGATAGGTTTAGTCATCAGCGGCAAACAATTTGCCGCTGACTGCCTTAAGTTATCAACAGGAACAAGTTTGCTATCGATAGCTTCCAGTCAATCAGGAGCAACATCTTTGCTACAGACCATTACATCCATCAACAACAACCAAGTTTGCTGTTGATAGACTTAACCTTGGGCAGCAACCAAGTTTGCTGTGGATGGGTAAAAATGGTTCAAATTAACTTTTACCCGCTGTAAAAAGTCACTGTCAGTATTTATCATGACCGCTACAGTGTGTTACAGCTGTAACATAGTAAAAACTAAAGCGTCACTGTAGATGACTGCTACAGTGTGCTACGCTTCATCCTTTTGTACGATACAAGTGACCGTTACCCAAACTTTTGCCGTTATAACAAAATCAAATTCCCACCTTCACCTCTTCACATTCAATTTTAACCTAACCCTCCATCTGTCCCAAGCATTCAAAGCTTCCCCACACTTAACCAACTTTTAAAAGCTTCATCCTTCCCTCCAAACCTCACCAAAAAGGCAAACGTTGATATCAATAACCCTGATGACAAGTTCTCTACTTACCATAATTTAACGGCATATCTTGTTAAGGGTAAGAAATCAGAAGGGTTCGATAATATGATCGACTTTCTATGTCGATCAAAAATATACTTTGCTCTGACTGTTAACCCCACAATCTACATACCCCATATGGAAGATTTCTGGAACTCTGCCGTCTTCTCTACCGAACAGGGGACTCCCCAAATCAAATCAAAGGTAGACGACAAGGAAATCACTATTATAGAAGCTACACTCAGAAAACATCTCAAGCTTCAGGACGAGGGTGTCGCCAACTCATACACCAAGAATGAGTACATGAGGACCTTTATATCCATAGGGTACACTGGAAATCAAGATTAATACACCATTGAGAAGGCGCTGATGGGTCCCCATGGAAGTTTTTGTGCCACACTCTTCTACAATGTATCTCACAGAAGAGAAATGGATGGAATAAATTGAACTCTGGTCTTGCCTCTACTATTCATGGTATGATAACTGGGGAGGGTTTCAACTTTTCTCACTTGATTTTTGAAGGTTTGAGATACAACCTTCAGGAAAGGGCAAAACAAGCTTTTTATATGTACCCCAGATTCTTGCATGAAGTTTTTAACCATTAATTAGAAGATCTTTCAAAACCTGCAAGAGTCTACATGATTGGGGGACATAAAAATAATATTTTTAAAAGTATGAGAACTACTTCAGTAAAGTTCTCAGGTGTTAATGTTCCATTGTTATCTACAATGATAAACATACAAAGTACCCAGGGTGACAGTTCAGCAGTCCCAGCTGATACTGATCCCACACCCTCCACTGCACAACCTGAACATACAACAAATGTTTCCCTTGATCGAACCCCTGCGCAACCTCCTGAGGCTGCACATGTACAACAAATACTCACCCCCACTCCTCAAGCCCAACTGGAACAAAGGGCCCTAGTTGTGGCAAGTTATAAAAAGAAAAAAAGAAGAGCAAGAAGAATCCTTCTATTCTTGTCTCAGCGGCCCAATCCCAACCCCAAAGCCCTCATCCAGAGTCACAACACTCTGATGAGAATACCATAAGAGATAGCCTCCTGATTAGGGAAACTTCCTTGGAAGAATCTCTATTAGGATCAGGATCACATCCTCGATCCATAGAACAACCCTCTGAGCCCTTTCATTCTCTTTCTTCTCTGAACTTAAGTACAGAGGCACCTAGTCAATATGATATACCTTCTACAATTGCCACTATATCGAAGGTATTGATTGACTTGGGTGCCAATGTACCCAGCCCAAGTTCAACACCCAAGAAGGTTCACTTTGGGAGTTCTGAAAGAGTGAATGTGGAAGGGGCTATCACTACTTCTGGTCCATCAACTGACCAGGAAGACAGTGATAACATCACTAAGTCCCCAACCACGGCAACTCTTAGTGAAAATGTTTCTCTTGAAACATTTTTCACTGAGAGGAATCCCAGGTGCCAAGAAAACCAAGGTGGTGGGGATGTAGAGGCTAGTCCTAAGGCCCCATCTAGTTCCAAGGATTCCACATCTATGGATGAGGACAGGTTGAAACTTCAACATCTGGAATTGACGGCTAGGGTTGCTATGCTGGAGGCTGAAGTGTCTAAATTAAGGCACTAAGCTTCTATGCATGAGTCCCACATATGTACCCACCCTGCTTCTTCCTCCCTTGTATTAGTGGGCACTCAAACTGATTCAACTTTGCTTACTGATGCAACCAAAAGGGGGAGGAAATTCTTCAAAATGATGATGATAGCTTGGAAGAATGGTTCAAAGAACAAGAGGAATTTCAACGAACACTCTTCAAGACCTCTTTTATTCAAGTTCAAGAGATTGAATGGGAAGACTCGAGAGATGAAGAGGAAGAGGTCCTAGAAGTTCATGAATGGAGAATAGTTACCAGGAATGTAGAGGATGCATTTCCTGAGGAGAGGAAGATAGAAAGGGAAGAAGAAGAAGCATTCCCAGAAATCCAAATGTTTGAAGCTGCTGCTAACATATCCAGGAGAATCATAGCCCCAGAATTCCCACTAACTGCACACAACTTGGAATTTAACTCTATTCTAGCATGGGGTTATGATGACATCCTTAAAAGATTCTGGATTGGATGGGAATTTGTTGGAGTCAAAGAGCTTATATTGGATAACCTAAATCTGTTTGAAATCCTGTCTCTGCACCTGACTAAAAGTGTCAACACTTCTAAGAACCTATCTTCCAGGCTTGCCATTGAAAGATTTCATGATATATATGAAGACAATATGCCTCGGTTTGAGAAGATCCTTGAAGAAGCAAAAAAGGTGGCTTATCCAAGACTTGAGGATGTAGAAGCAGAGTCCTCAAGAGCGGCAGAACAAAGACATGGAAGACAAAGTCAACAAATGGAGCTGATAAGAAGCAAGGTCTTAACTGAAGAACAAGTCCTATGTTTAAGAAAATTCATGTACAATGAGGTGGTTAGAGGCCTGGAAGTTCATAGATGGTCGAGCACTGAGCCTTCAGGGTTTTAATTCTTTCTGTGTGATGGATCAACATTCATAATCAACAATATCCAAGAGAACCTACTACTCAATCCAGACTTCCTTTGTAAGGTATTTCAACTCAGATCACACATCTGCAACGTCAACTCCAAGAAAAGTCAAGAAATGATCCAAATTGTCCAATCCTTTCTTGAGAAGGAAGGATGGATTGCAATAGATGAATCTGATTCAGACTTGTCCCTTCCCTCTTCTCCAACTGTCATCCTAAACATGGAAAAAGAATTTGCAAGAAAAGAGAAACAGAAGATTATCACAGAATGGAATGAAGTAACTGGGGAAGAATGGGAAGAAAGTGGAGATGAAGAAATTGTCCCCCTTTGTCCTTTCCTCAAATTGCCAATGAAGTTGAGGCTGAGGTCTCAATAGCAACTACCACCTCTGCTATTGTGATCTATGAAGCTGAAGCAGAGGCATCCAATAAAGACAAAGGGAAAGGAATTATGACAGAAGAACAAGAAAAGAAAATAGAGGAAGAAAAGAAGGAAGTGGAAAGGAGAAGAAGAAGAGATGGCTGAGCTCAAGAAAGCTCAAGAAAGAAAAGCTACCATGCTCTTCAGAGAACAACAGATCCAGTTGCAGGCAAGGCAACTGGATAGAACAAAAGTTCAAGTTCCTGCAGCTTCACAAATAACATAAGATGAAGCCTTGGCTCGACAGCTGCAGGAACAATTCAATAAAGAAGATGAAGAAAGAGAGAGAAAGAGAGCAGAGGAAGCCAAGTTCAGAATTACTGATTCTTAACTTGCTAAAAAGATGAGGGAGGAATGGATGGCAGTTCTGATTTCTCAAGGTGCGGATACAGACTAACTTGAGAAATTATCCAATAAAGAAATCTACAGAGCCTTCATGGGTCAATCTGGTGAACTGGCCAACAAGAAGAGGGCTGAAGAAGAAGAAAATTCCGGATGAAATCTAGGAAAACCATTGCCTTAAATGTTAGAACCTATGAAGAAAGGAAGGTCATGATGGACTTCCTAAAGGCAAGAGGTGAGAGTGGAAAGTTGCTGGGTCCCATGAAATTTATGAGCCTACAAGCCCTCTACATTAAGGTGAAAAAGGAAGAAGAAGAGAGGCTAAAGAAGAGAGAATCTAAAAGAAGGGTAGACTCCTACACTGAAGAAAGAAAACCAAAGAAACTCAAGTCTACTCCCTCATCCCTCCTCCTTCTATCCAAAATCTTCCCTCTCACCCTCCTAGATCACTCTCCTCCCCTCCCAAAGAGTCCAAATTCTCCCACCCAGCTCCCTCTCATCAAAAGCCTCCCAAAAAGAAAACTAAACCTCCTACCATATCTGAAGAATCAAGAGAAATTGTGACATGGTTTTATAGTGAACCAGATCAGTGGTTTGAACTGTTCAGGGGAAAGGCAGAAATGAAGAGATCAACATACAAGTCTGTGGATGAAGTGATGCAACTTTCAGACTTTGATTTAAGGAGAATGATGGAGCTGGGTGAATCTCATGAGCCTGACAATGAAAGTGGGAGACATCTGTTGCTAGTGATCAAATATCACGTCAACCCCAGCAAAGATGTTGTCATTGATGCTAAACCTTTCCAATCCCACTTTCCAATTATTAAATGGTCCTATAATGCTATCTAGGATGAATATACATTGATAGATGTCAGAGGACAAAAGTTAAGATGTTCAAGCAAGGCTATCTTCAGCATGCCAAGCAAAGACATAAAATCTCTATTTGAAATTCTTCTTGACAATCCAAGCAAGGATCCTAGAGGGTATGAGATTGCAAGGATTCTCCTGAACATGCAAAAGATTTAGGAACAAAGACAGTAAGAGAAGTTTTGGTAGCATCAGTCTAGGGGGAGTTTGTAAAGATAAAGACTGTTGGCTACAAAGTTCTCTAAGTATAGATGTTGCGGACTCTACAGTTTTGCTGACTTACAAGTTGCTGTTGATAAGGCATATGCCGCAGATAGTTAAGTTCTACTACTGATGAACAAATATGCTGCAGATAGCCTTATCTGCTGAAGTCCAAAGTTGCTGCTGATAGGCTTCTCAGCAGCATCAAACATTGATGCTGCTGATAGGCAAATCATTAGCAGCTTTGACTTTGCTACTGACACCTTTTGCTGCAACTCTGATACATCTATCAGCAGAAGGAATGTTATTGGTGCAGATGATTAAAGACAAAGCTACTACTTCTGAAGTTTCCTGCAAAGATTCCTAAGAACACTTTTGACATGATTCATACTGTTTGCTGCAGTTTGTCTTTTAGTTGTCTACCAATTGTAGTGTAACTTGTAACTGTCAATGATCAACGGCTGGTGTTTGATCTGATCCTTAGAATCAAGGGTCTGTCTTAATTCTAAGTTCCTTTATATGTATTGTATCTTCTTATTGCACAAGTGTGCTTCCTTAGGGTTTTTCTGTAACTTGTAAACTTTGAAGATTAATACAATCTGCATTTATCAGTATCATCATTGTTTCATGTTTACATTGCATAGTTGTGATTGTTTTCGCCAATCTCAACTGAACAGAACCATCTTGTAAAACACTGATCCTACAGATCAGAAGCTTTCTTGGACTAGCCGATTACTACAGAAGGTTCATTCAATACTTCTCCAAGATCACCACACCTTTGACTGCTTTGACTCAGATAGCAGCAAAGTTTGAATAGGGTGCGAAACAAAAAGAAGCATTCAACATTCTCAAAGATAAGCTTAGTCATGCACCGATCTTAGCACTACCCGAAGGGAATGATGATTTTGTCATCTACTGTGACGCTTCCCGAACTAGTCTGGGTTGTGTGTTGATGCAGCGAGACAAGGTTATTGCCTACGCATCACGCCAAGTTAAAATTCATTAAAAGAACTATACCACACATGATTTAGAACTTGGTGCCATATTGTTTGCTCTTAAGATCTGGAGACACTATCTATATGGTACCAAATGTGTGATATATTCATACCATAAAAGCCTCCAACATATTTTTAATCAGAAGGATTTAAATATGAGACAAAGGAGGTGGATGGAACTCGTCAATGACTATGATTGTGAAATCAAATACCATCCCGGGAAGGCAAATGTAGTGGCAGATGCTTTAAGTCGGAAGGAATGAAGCCAACCGATTAAAGTAAAAGCACTACGATTAGACCTAAAGTTAAACTTAATAGAACATATCAAAGAAATCCAACCAAAGGCATTAGAAGAAGGGAAGATTAAGAAAGAACGTATGGTTAGGAAACAAAAATTGCTTGTTAAAGGAAACGATGGAATCATGAGATTCGATCAAAGAATCTGGATTCCAAAGTTTGGGGAGATTCAAGAGAAGGTATTAGATGAAGCACATACATCATGATATTCCACGCATCCTGGTGCAAACAAGATGTACAAAAATTTGAAGACACATTTTTGGTGGCCAAACATGAAAATATCAATAGCTCAGTACATAGGAAAATGCTTAACTTATCTTCAAGTTAAGATTGAGCACCAGAAACCAACAGGTCAATTAAAAAAATTGGAGATACCTGTCTGGAAATGGGATCGCATAACAATGGATTTTGTTAGCAAACTACCCAGAACTCAAAAAGGGCATAATGCAATATGGGTCGTGGTCAATACACTGACCAAGTCAGCCCATTTAATACCCATCAATGAAACATACTCTATGGATAAGTTGTCTAGAATCTATATCAATGAAATTATGAGCCACCATGGCATACAATTGTCTATTATCTCTGATAAAGACAGTCGGTTCACATCTAGATTCTGGACGATTTTTCAGAGAGAATTAGGAACTCGACTTACCATGAGTACTGCATATCATCCCCAAACTGACGGACAGAGTGAACGTACAATTTAAACCCTGGAAGATATGTTAAGAGCCTGTGTTATAGATTTTGGAGGTAATTGGATAATCACCTACCGTTAATTGAATTCTCCTACAACAGCAGTTACCATTCAAGTATCAAAGCTGCACCGTTTGAAGCAATGTATGTAATAAAGTGCAGAACTCCAGTCTGTTGAACTGAAATAGGAGATGGTTAATTATCTGGACCTGAGGTTATAAAGGAAACAACAGATAAGATAGTCCAGATTAAACAACGACTGAAAGCTGCTCAGGATCGTCAGAATAGTTATGTTGACAGACGACGACGACCGTTAGAATTCCAAGTCGGGGATTATGTGATGTTAAAAGTTTCACCTTGGAAATGTGTGGTTAGGTTCAGGAAACGAAGAAAATTAGGAGCAAGATATATCGGACCTTACAAGATCATTCAAAGGATTCGAGCAGTAGCTTACAAGTTAGATCTACCTGAAGCGCTACAAGGAATTCATAATACATTTCATGTATCCTATTTACGCAAGTGCTTAGCTGATCCAGCTCAAGCTATTGCACTAGATGATGTGCACGTAGACAACAAACTTCACTTTACTGAACAACCGATCAAAATTCTAGATACTAAGGAATGGAAATTGAGAAAGAAAGTTATACCAATGGTATTAGTCCAATGGCAAGGTCGGATTGGAGCCGACAAGACTTGTGAATTAGAGAAACAGATGAGAGTCAAATATCCTCATCTATTCACATCTTAATTTTGAGGACGAAATTTCTTAAAGGAGGGGAGAATTGTAACACCTCAAAAATTCCCTAGAAAATAAAGAACTAAACTTGCCAATTTTCAAAGTTAAGGGGGTGAATATGTAAATAAACAAAGTTCAGGGACTAAAAATGAAAAATTTAGAAACGTAGGCAGATCTCAGACAGACATCTCAGGGATAGCGGTCCGCTATGTAGGGAACAAGGAATCACTCAGGAGGTGACACGTGTCGGGTGACTAATCGCTGGAATCTGACACGTGGAAGATTGATATCGGACCGATATGGGATCTGTTGTGGTCCACTAGCCGCAATTCATCTATTTCGGACCTACATGAGAAATATAATGGTCCGTTATGTAGTCTCAAAGGCAATGAGGCGGCTAAGAGCCATAGCGGACCGACATCCCCTTAGATAACGGTCCGCTATGGGTGCCCATTTACCCCTATAAATAGTTGAATGATTTCAAATCTTTTACACACACAAACACACCTTCACATCACACACACACTCTGAAACCTTGATCCCGAGACCCGGTTCGCGTGTGAGAGTCCGGTTTCTGACCATTCGACTTCAAATTGCCATAGATAGTGCTGAGGTAAGGTTCCGACCTCCTCTTAAGCTTTGGTTATACACCACTAAGTTAGGTTTGTATAAATGGGTAATATACTTACTTATCTAGGAGCTCTACCCGAGGTGTTTGCCACTTTACTGATTAATAAGTTGAAATACTACCGAGGTGAGTTCTTAAACTGTGATGCATGAACTCTTTCATGACCTTGTCCAGCATGATTGATTTATGAAACATTTTAAGTATCTTGAAACGATTGTACTGATTGTTTATATATAACGTATTCTAAGCGCTTATTGTATTTCACTTGCCCGTGGAACGACATGTTGGACAGGACCCGTGGAACGGTATTTGGTTATATATATACTGATGATTGTTCATAGTTATCTACGAATTTGGTTGTTGAAACCCATGGATGTGTTCAAGATACTTTGGCGGGTCATTTTAATAAACTATTTTAGTTTATGAATTCAGCAGTTTTATGCTGACCCATGTTTTATCAAATGTTTTTGAACGCATCACAGGTAGTCATTAGATAGGGCATTCCAGGACTAGAATGAAATGATAAACGATCCAGATGATGGGTATGCCAGGAACTATAAGTCCCGATTGTTATGTTTCTTGTTAGGAACGAATGATGTAACTTTTGTTAAACAGGATGTAAACAATGTTTTGATGTTAATAGAAGTTATGGTTTAAATCTTCTGCTGTGTGTTTTTGATATCAACGTCATAGTAACTAGAAGGCGACCTTCTGACCGGTATGTAGTTATCTGGCAAACGCAATGTTTCGTCTAGGAAAGGACGGTATATAAATCTCTCCTAGACCCGTCGTTCTTTCCTCGGAACATCTCTGTTGGAGGTACTACTCTAGTTAGATAACTGCCCTGTGTTACGGGTGTGACACCTTCCGCCCCATAGGCTTGGCAACCTCATAGCCTCCCAATTTATCAAGCATTTTATTTCTATCATGCATCATGCATGTCTATACTTGATTTAATCCCAACCAGTCCTCACCTTAAAACTTCGTAATGGTTTCCCCACAATGCATTGAAGAGGTTTATATATTGGAAGTACCAGCGGTGTATCCACCACCCCTTTAACAATTCGGGAGTACTCCTTTATTCCATTTTAAGACTTAGACTCGTTCCATCACACAATCATATTTAACACATATAACATGATTATCCATCATGCATTCACATATTCTCATTTAGCACACATTGCATATTTGCATATTATGCGTAGCATGACCTCTTTTCATGCTTTCATCTTGCTCTAATTTCTTATAAAGGTTTATCCATGTTACGTTAAAGTGGTTTATTTATAGGAAGTATCAGCGACGTATCCACCACCCGTTTAACATCCCATGAATATTCCATTACTTAAAATCAAGCTTTCCCATTTATCCTTATTTATTTAATAGCATGATTTCCTCATGCTTTTATCCCGTTCTTGCTCTAATCCATAATATGTTAAAGAGGTCTATATATAGGGTGTACCAGCGGCGTACCAACCACCCTTTAACACATCATAGATATTCCTTTATTTTGAATTAAGCCCTCCATTATTTATTCTCGTATATTTTGCAGGCATTCGTGCCCTGCTAGTTATTCTTAGTCTATACCTCTAAACCTTTTTAATGGTTTCGCCAGAAAGTATCCACCACCCCTTTGATATCTCATGGTTACTCCATTATTCCAGTTTATTGTCTAGACTAAATCCCCATTACCCCGTACCTTAGTTCCACGCATAACACATAACACACAATTCAATAATAAATTTACCTAAGGTACGGGTCCAGGGTACTTACATTATCCTCGGGTAGTTTTCTAAGTTTGTTTCTCGCTAAAAACGTCTCTCTGATCCTCGCTCGTAACTTTAACGCTCTGCACTCGTCACCGCCGCGCTCGTAACCGTCATGCTTACTCCTCGATTTATGTGTTATGTGTGTGTGTAATGATG
Source organism: Smallanthus sonchifolius (assembly GCA_023525975.1). Taxonomy (NCBI): domain Eukaryota; kingdom Viridiplantae; phylum Streptophyta; class Magnoliopsida; order Asterales; family Asteraceae; genus Smallanthus; species Smallanthus sonchifolius. Next base: position 40,900,945 of record CM042019.1, on the reverse strand, counting down.
GTGTTGGTGTTTTTTTTTGTTTCAAAAGTGAACGACCAATGCATCTATTTATAGGGCTGATAAGCCACTCGTAGCGGACCGTTAAGCTGGGCAGTAGCGGTCCGCTACCGCCCACTAGCCAGCTGTCTGGCGTACTCCCCACGTAGCAGATCGTTTGCAGCTGGTGTAGCGGTCAGCTACCCAGATTGCGGCATGGCAGACCGTTATGGACCTTATAGCGGTCCGCCATATGGCTGAGTCAGTAGACACGCATGCTGACGCGTGCAATTCTCTGTTATTTCCTTTTTCATCACGTAGTGGACCGCCATAGGCTTGGTAGCGGTCCGCTACCATCCTATTTTTAGAATTCTTTTATTTTTCAACCCCTCAACTTTGGGAAATTACACTTTGGCCCCTGAACTTTATATTTCCTTAAAAAATTAGCGTGTTATACGTATGCGTAATAAACATCAAACAAATCAACATGCGTGATTACATATGAGTAATAAACCTCTGTAACATCCTGAAAATTACGATAAAGTATAAACGACGGTTACGGGTAAAAGAAATAAAGAAAGAATAAAAGAAGAAAGGGCTTAATCGAGTTTGGGCTTTGGGCCGGGTTTGGGTAGCGCAAAGAAGGGAAGGGGTAACACCCTAGCCACCTTCTTCACTCCCCACACTTCATCTTCTTCACTATAATCTAGAGAGAGAAAGTAGAGAGAGAAAGCTTGAAGATCACCTTTGCAGGCTCCCATCTTCCACCTCTGATTATTGATGGACATTTCTAGAGACTGGAGAAGAAGGAATCAAACTATAACAGGTAACAACTCGACCTCATATCCGATTTCTGTATTGAATAAGTGGGTTAGCGTTTGTATGGGTTTTTCAGTCAAAGATGGGATTTTTACGATGGAATTGGACTAGAAAGCATGTATTTAGCTTCATGGAAGCTAGATACAAGTTTTGGACGTAAAAAGATTAGAACTTGGATAAAAAATGGAGTATTTGATCAAGAACAGATGAATTGTCTGAAATCTCTATGAATGGTCTGAAAACTCAGTCACGTCCGAAAAGTATTTTGGAACACCACAGATTTCAGACATAACTTTTCGATCGAAAAGTATCTCGGACAGAACATTTCGGTCGAAAAATATTTTGGACAGAAAAGGATTTCGGACAGATGTTTTCGAACAAAACAGTTCTCGGAAAAACGTTTTCGAACGAAAAAGCCATTAATAGAAAATAGTTCTAACACTAGAATTTTCGGTCGAAACAGATTTCGACCGAATACGTTTTCGGACATAGGAGTTTTTGGATGAGATATATATAGGTTATAACCTTGTTTCATTCATTACTCTTGAAACAGATATATTAGCATCCTACCTAGCTTGAAGTTTCAGTGCTAAGTGAGATAGACACAGTAGAAGTCAGGTGAGTTCTTATTGCCTTTTTTCCTAAATGGTTTTGGGCTGGCATGCATACTGTTAAAGAGATAGTTTTCAAAGTTAAAGAATATTTTATAAGAATTATATATTTTTATAAAATGAAAGATAAACAGTTAAAGATTATAGTATTATCTTTTAAACGATATTTTGAAAGATAACAATGAGTTAAAGTAAAGAAAGATAAAGGGGTTGTACTTCGATACAGCTCGACAGTGATAGTGACAGTGATAGTGACAGTGACAGTGACAGTGACCATGTTATATGCTTATGTGTTAACGTGTGCTATTTGTTTATTTGATAGTTATGTGATTATATTTCTACTTTGTGTAATAGTGTAATTGCATTGCATAGTAGAAAGTCATGCAGACAAGCTAAAGTAGAAGTCTCACCCTGAGGTGTGAGCAATGCTAAAGGAGTCTTATACTTCAGTGTAAGCAATGCTAAAGGAGTCTTACACTTCGGTGTAAGCGAGAAAGTCCTACCGAGAGATGTGGGCAATGCTAAAGGAGTCTTGCACTGACGTGCAAGAAAGAAAGGAAGTCCCACCCTGAGGTGTGGGCATGGCTAAAGTAAAAGTCTTACCCTGAGGTGTAAGCAAGAAAGGGATCTGGTTTTCGGACCATGATCAATATGCGATAGTTAAAGTATGATGAAGTCACTTGTCCGGTACAAGTGAAACGAAAGACAGACAGAGTACAGAGTACAGGAGGACATCCTAACGGTTTTCCTCAAAGCTAAAGTTTTAACAATAGACAAAACGTAACAGTTTTATAATTGTAACGCTGTAAAGTTTTAAAGTAAAAGTTGAAGTGTTTTCAAAGAAAGTGAAAGTAAAGCTTATTTTATTTTTATAAAGCTAAGCTACCTAAAATAAATTTTTACAGTTTAAAGTAAAGATAAAACTCACCAGCGTTAGCTGACTTCTAGTATGCATGACTGATGTGTTGCAAAGCACACCTCTTATATCTATGTGTTTCGTGTCGTTTTTGTATAGTTTTCGAGTCATATTGAGTCGTTTATAGTTAGTATTGATTTGTGCCATGGTTTGTAGGTAATCGGGTGAGTTTGGAGCTTAAACGATCAAGATTAGAGAAGGCACGAGCGAACGAGGGAAACGGAAAAAGACAAAAGCTTTCTATCAAGGTGGTGCCTCGCGGTACGCAAGCCAGGAAGGCACTTTTCCTCGCGATACGCGAGGGGTGGGTTTTCAGTCACGACTATCTTGTCTCTCGCGGTACGCGAGAGACTGGACCCATGGGCCTCGCGGTATGCGGTGGATCCCAATTACGTAAATTTTTGCCTATTTTCTTGGAATAAAATCTTAAGTCCAATTAAAAGTCGATTCCAGAGGCAAAGTTGAGAGATTTTTAGTGATTCAAAGTGGGAGAAAGCTTCTAGGATCAATTGGAAGTGGTGATTGAAGTTGGAGATCATAGATCGGGTCGTTCTCGTCTTTCGGTTCTTGTTATCTTTCTTTGCTATACTTTTCCAGATTTGAAACCATGAGTTCTTTGTTTGATTCTTTTGTTTTGATGTTATTAGACGTGATGATTGGCTAGATTTTCATAGCTACCTAGGTTTTGATGATTATGTTTTGTTAATTGGTTTGATTTCGGGTTTCGGTTTCTTTTTGATGGATTAACAATAAAGTAAAGAACTTGGTTTTGTTTGATTGGATGTAATTGCGTATTTAATCTTAATTTATGATCTATTGATTGTTCCATATGCTGCTTTGTGAATGTCTTTCATGTATGGTTGCGTATTAGGTCACTAGCTGTGTGTATGTGGTTGGTTTATGGTTTACTGATTGTATCCATAGGAACATTGATTGAGAGTTTGTTAAGGTTAAGTATTCTGCCTACTTCAATAGCTGAAAGGTGTGAAGTTGTCGGGTAATCTTTGGTGTTAGGGTTTTAGGGTAACTGCTCTGAAAGGAGGTTTTCTTAGTGTCATTGTTATTCTGTGTCTTGTTAAGTGAATTCAAGTTACTCCTTGCACTAAAAGGTGTATTGAGAAAATGAGACTGAGAGGTAATCTGTCTAGCGAGTACTTTAGTGTTGTTGGAGATAGCTGAGAGGTGATCCAACTAACTGGTGAGTTTCACACGTCCCTTAGGTTTCCTTTTAGGTCACACCCGAAGAATGATCCGGGATCCACTAGGTTGTCTAAGTGTGTCATATTCTAAGAGCCCGGTTCCATAATAGTTTCCGTATCTGAGAGATTTCCAAGGTACATGCATAGGATTCAAGGTCTAGGTAGTGCTTTTCCCATTTGTGAGTTGTCTAAAGTCTCTTGCTTTCTGTTTGGGGTCGTTAGTTAGAGAGTTCCATTAAGTTACAACACAAATACCCCAATATAATTCAGTTTTGTTAGTTGACTCAGAGTCTAGATAGAGTTGTTGCTAGTGTCTCGTGGGTTCGATATCCGGACTTTATTTGACTTTGCTGCATTGGTCGGTACACTTGCCGGTTGTGTGGTCTAGTATTAGGTTGAGTCTAGATTTATAAATTTAAAGCTAGAGTTTCTAGGTTATGTTTTATAGTTAGTTTTTATAGACCATTCCAAGAACATCAAGTTTTTTGCGCCGTTGTCAGGGACACTTAGGCGATAGCCGTTGCCAGAGTCTGTTAGGACATGTTTTGTAACTGTTGACAAAATTCTGTGTAAGTTCATAGAGAGGCGAACTTAACAAGTTCGCCTAAGCATCTTTAGGAGCGAACTTGTTAAGTTCGCCTAGCCTATTAGAGGCGAACTTAATAAGTTCGCCTAAGTATCTTTGAAGCGAACTTGTTAAGTTCGCCTAAGGCAGAGCGTGTGTCTATAAATAAGAGTTTACAGTTTCAGAGTAAAACAAAAAGAGAGTAGCAGAGGGACTTTGAACGAGTGTAATTCTGAGAATCTGTAAACTCTGTGTTCGGTGAATACAAAGAGAAAGCTTTATTTACATGTGTTTTCATGTCGATTGTTATACAAAGCGTTAATACGGTAGGAATCCGCACACCGCTTTAACGATACGTCCTGTCACGAGATCGATCTAAGATGTGTAATGAGAACCTACAAGTGGTATCAGAGCTTTTGCTTGTGATTTGTGGTTGATTTTTGTTGATTAGAGACGGTTTTTGTGTATAATTTGACAAGAAATTGGTCATTTTTAAAGATTTTGTATCCATGGAGTTATCAAGTTCTTGAAACTGATTTTACTGCTGAATTCGTGAATTTGAGGTTGATGTTGATGAAATTAATCCGATAGAAGTGTTCGAATTAATAAAATATGATATCCTACGGTTCAATTTCTTCAATTTCCTTATAATCTGTGAGAAATGATGATTTTTTGTGGTGTTTGTTCGTGTTTGGGTTAAAGTTCTTGCTGAGTTTGTTTCAGCTGTTTTAAGCGAACTTGCTGATTCAGTTGTAGGCGAACTTAGGGAGGCGAACTTAATAAGTTCTCTCGGTTAAGATCAGGCGAACTTAACAAGTTTGCTTGGGGTCAAGTTCGCTCATAGTTCAGGCGAACTTATTAAGTTCGCTCAGGCAGTATCAGGCGAACTTATCTAGTTCGCTAGTGTTCTTAAAAAAAAAGGTGAGTATTTTGGCGGGAAATTTCTTCTTGTCCAAATTTTTTAGGGAAAGCTTATATGGTTGGTTTGTATCATTTTTGAAATTTTGAATTTTTGAAATTTTTAAAAAAAAGTATTTTGGCGGGAAATTTTTTCCGGATATTTTCGCAAAAATTTCAAAATGTTGATTTCGTGTGATGATAATGATATTGAAACTATGCCACCGAGGCTTTTGTGCATATCAGATTACCGTACCTGGAAAGTCCGGTTCGAACAGTTCATAACAGAAACTGATGAAAAGTTTTGGAGACCAATAACAGAAGGATATGTGCATCCTACTTTTGACTTTCTGGAATTTTGTGATGTTCCTAAATCAGTGATAGCTCTTACTAAAGAAGAAAAGCAGAAGTTTGATCGAGAGACGAAAACGTGTGAAACGTTAACGATGTCTTTACCAAAAGAAATAATTCATAGTCTCGGGAAGTGTCCAACTTCAAGAGATCTATGGGAAGCTTTGAAGAAAAAGGGTGAAGCTACTACTCAAGCGTTTGTAGTCTTGATCAAAGAAGTATTGGAGAAGCAGAGTGATTCTCAAAGTGATTCTTCTGCAGAGTTAAGTGATAGTAAGAGTATTCGTTCTGGTGAAAGTACTCAATCTACTGAGAATGATGTGATGACTGAAGAAAGCTTTCAGACAGTTGAAGATGATCCGAGTGACTTAGAAACTGATGCAGAGCCTGTCATTGTTGTTCAAAAGAATGAAGCTGATGATGACGTGTTCATGGCTCCTGGTGCATCTTCTTCAGAAGTAAAAGGTGAGGTAGTTTCTAACTCTGAAACTTTTTGTTCTAACTGTATTTCAGTGAAGGATAAAATGATGAGGGTTATGGATGACAACATAAACCTTATTTGTGGTATGAAACCGATGCACACGGTAAATCAGAAATTAAAAGATAATGAGAATGTGTGTATTGAGATAATAGAATCACTGAAGAGGGATATAAGTTCTCTGACTTTGAAGATCAAAGAGCAGGCATATCACCTGGATATGTCCTTTGCAGAAATTGAGAAAAGAAATAATGATCTTGCTGGGAAAGATAAGGAACTAGTTGAATCTAAAGCAGAGGTGATTAGATTGCATAGAAAGTTAAAAAGCTTTGGAAATTCATCATTCTTATTAGGACATTATCATGATAATACTAAAGAGGGGAAGGGAACTAATGGTATTGGTTATGTTCCTCCACCATTCAATGGAAATTATTCTGTTACACATGAGATTATAAATGATGAGGATTTAGATCCTAAGAGTGTGTTGAAAGTGAATCAAGTCACAGGTGAAGATATGGTGTATTCTGATGAGAGTGATGATGAATATTTTGATGAAGCTAAGGTAGAGGGGATACCGAAAGAGGTTAAGAAAGAAGACTCAAAGGTTGATTCTAATTCATCTGGAAATTATACATTTGGAAGTTCTTCAAATTCAAGGAGAGTTCCATATATTAGAGATTATAAAGACAGGCGTACATGCTTTCATTGTAATGAGATGGGACACATTGTGGTGAACTGTCCTTACAAAAATAAAGGAAAGAAGCATGTAGTTCCTGAGAAGATGAAGCCTGAATCAAAACCTGTTGAGAAAAAGTTTGTTCCGTCTCAAACTCCAAAAGAAGTTCATGTAGGCGAATCTTCTTCAAGTGCATCTTATTGTGTGAAGATTCCTTATATGAGAGATTATCATGAGACGAGATCTTGCTTTTACTGTGGTCTTGTGGGTCATATTCGGATTACTTGTCCTCACAACGCCAAAGGTAACCGACATGTTACTCCAGAAAAGGTAAGAACTCATGGTAAGCCTTATGTTAACCCAAATGTGGTTAAACCTCATGATATACCAAAGGGTAATTCAAAATCTGAGGTTAGGCTTTCTAGACCTCAAAGACGGAGGAGAAACAGAAGATTGAGAAAACTTTTAGAACAACAAGAGTTTTCACAATCAAATCAATTTTCAAATGAAAGAAAATGTTCAAACACTTCACATTTTAAGCAAAAAGAACTTAATGAACAGAAGTATGTTTGGAAATCTAAAGTTTCTGTTTCTGACTCGTTGGAGCATTCACCGAAAATCGATGAGAGATTCGATTGTGAATGGAGTGAGGTTTATTATTTTGATACATATGGACGACCATGAATACCATGGCTTGGGTCCCAATTTCAAATTAATGTTTTTTGTTAGTTGTGCAGAATTTACCAAGAGAGACTATTAATTCCATTTTGGTTGTTGATAGTGGTGGTTCTAAGCACATGACAGGGAATGACATCTGCAAGAGTAAAGAGTTGTTGATAACTGAGAAATCTATTTGATTCAACGACTTGATGCTCAAGGGGGAGAATATGTCACACACAATGTTTTGGAAAGAGTTTTACAAAGTCCAAAGGATAACCTGAAACTTAGGATGACGATGGTGAGCATAAAGTCGTTAATGCAACCATTTGACTAGTTGAGGGGGAGTCTACAGGACAGGGGGAGTACAGAACTGTGTTGGTGACAAAGGCAAAGACATTCAATTACAGGATTACATCGATTTGAGTTTTTAATTGACTGGATTGCTTAATCCTGAGTAACCAAGTAAATTGTTTTTCATAAAATGTTTTCATGGAAGGTTTATTTTCGTGTTTGTTTTACTTTCTTTGAAAAAGCCAAACAAATTGAAAAAGATAAAATTGACATTACTTGAAGTTAAAGAAGAGATGATCGTACATCAGTAGATGTTCTTTCACATATGACCTTAGATTAACTGGTTGGTGCTTTATGTTAACATATCTGAATTATATGTTTTGATCTGAACTTCAGAGACTACACAAATAGGAAATGATAATGTTGTGTATACATATAATTTGAATTGTCAATAGACTAAAAGCGTCACTGAACCATTAGTAGTGTGAAAACATAATTACATATGTTACAACTGTGATTTTAACCCATTTTATGCATGGGTGTGTGTGTGTTAAAAGATTACTATCAGATAAAGAATATTAGCTTTTAATAAAGATTGTCCTATGAGATCAGTTTCGGGTTATGTACTTAGCACTATTCATTCGATTTGCTTCTGTGCCATGTCCCGAAAAGCATGCAATTTGAAGTATAATCAAGATATGTACTTGACAACATCTGTCAAATATATACTAGCCCTTGGATCATATTGATAAATCATCTTTACTGATTCAATTGAATTCATAATCCAGATAATAGTTGGATTCGCACCTGAATCTTATGATTCCACATATATAAGCCAAAACATTGAATCATTCGATTCTGAATCTCATTGATTCCTATACAATCCAATTTGGATTCTGCTATTCATGTGCTAAGTGATGTCTCCTCATTCTGGAAATTCGGATAATCTTTAGTAAAATCTCATATGTCTTGAAGATAGTGCATTTACTTTCTGTTGGCATACTAGTGGGGTACACGTTGTATTTCATACTTAAATGGTACCTTAACTCACAAGAAAGTGGGAATGAGATGCTTTAGTTTCGAATCTTATAATATTGACAATTTGAATTTGTGTGTCATAGCCTGGTCCTATTTTCTTTAAATGTTTATCGCGTATCATAACATGCAATATGAAAGTCTTGAAAAGATAGAGTGTGATAATGTTGAAAGATATTGGTTTGATTGTTCAAGGCTTGAACGAATGACATAGGATACCATTTGATATTATATAGATTTTATATCCAAGATGTGTGATTGATATCTCATATATACTGATATGATCTTCTTACTCGTGATGTTCGACCAAAAAGATGTGATTTTGTATTTTACATTTCAGTTTATATAGAGAAAAACCAAAAAGATTTTGTCTTTCTTATGTTTGAAAAACCAAAAAGATTTTGTTTTTCTTATGTTTGAAAAAAAAAATTATTTTTCCAGCTTCCATGGAAATCTTATTTTTCCAGCTTCCATGGAAAACCAAAAACTGAATATTGCAGACAGAAGTTGACAAGGGGTCCTTCTCCCGAGTTTTCTTCTAGAAATAAAGAGAGAATGTTCAGATGAACAAGACGAAGACTACAGTGTGTTTGATGATATATGAAGACGGATGACAATCTTCTAAAGCTGTTGTCAAGGGGGAGTCTGTTGGAGCATATTCTGGTGACAACGAGCTTGAAGATTTTATGTCTTAGAGTCTTTTACTTGTAATTGATAGAATTGTTAGCAACAGTTAAAGGAAAGTCTGTTAGGACATGTGTTTGTAACTGTTGATAAAATTCTGTGTAAGTTCATAGAGAGTTCGCCTAAGCATCTTTAGGAGCGAACTTGTTAAGTTCGCCTAGCCTATTAGTGGCGAACTTAATAAGTTCGCCTAAGTATCTTTGAAGCGAACTTGTTAAGTTCGCCTATGGCAGAGCGTGTGTCTATAAATAGGAGTTTACAGTTTCAGAGTAAAATAAAAAGGGAGCAGCAGAGGGACTTTGAACGAGTGTAATTCTGAGAATCTGTAAACTATGTGTTCGGTGAATACAAAGAGAGAGTTTTATTTACATGATGTGTTTACATGTCGATTGTTATACAAAGCGTTAATACGGTAGGATTCCGCACTCCGAGTTAACGATACGTCCTGTCACGAGATCGATCTAAGATGTGTAATGAGGACCTACCCTACCCCACCCTACCCCGAAAAACCTAAATCCTAACAAAAAAAACCCTAAAAAGCCAAAAAAGTCGTCTAGAAACACCACCACCCCTCAAAAGCCTAAACCCCCAACCCAACCCTCCCCCCCCCCCCCCCAAAAAAAAAAAAAAAAAAACCTAACCCCCACCCTACCCTCCAAAAGCCTAAATCCTAAAAACTAAACCTTAAGGCAAAAACTAAACCTTAAAATCTAAACCCTATAAGCTAAGATCGTAGAGTTCGATGATACGGTTCCAACACCACCGAAATGAGTAAAATCGGAGTTCGTATGAGCCGATTATGAGCGTTTTAAAAGACCTTTTTACACTTTTTACAGTTTCTAGACTTTGTATAGGGATCACTTTGTTGCGGATCCCTATGCAAAGTCTAAAAACTTTACAAAATATAGAAAGGAATCTCAGCCACAAGATTATTGTGATTTGTAGCTTAGATTGACTCAATGGCATAAGGGTAAATGATATCAAATTCGAATTCACTTGAAGGGGTACAATGGGAAGATCCAACAAAAAACTGCACATGTTGTCACATTCTATTTCCCCCATTTTTTTAAACGTCCATAACTTTTTTTATGTTATTATTTTTTTTAAAAATTGCACCATAAAATCGAACGTTTTTTTATCTTTCCAACGAGTATGGTATTGCTATATTAAAAAAATGACATGAACCGAATGTTCCATGAAAGTGGGTATGTTTATGATGTTTTTGAACAGTGCGATTTTATGGTGTTTTTGGACTGGGCAATTTTATGGTGTTTTTTGAATTGGGTAACTTTATAGTGTTTTTGAACTTTGCAATTTAACTAGTCAATTTTATGGTGTGTTTTTTGAGGGTTTGTATATTACGTTTTTTCAACCGTTTGTAAAAAATTAGGCGTTTTTATGATGTTTTTTCGAGTGTCTGTAAAAAAAACAATCAAGCGTTTGTATTTGAAGTTTTTATGGTGTTTTTCCGAGCGTTTGTAATAAATATGGGTTTGTATAACGTGTTTATGGTGTGCGTTTGTATTTGACATTTTATGGTGTTTTTTCAAGTGTTTGTAAAAAAATGCAAAAAAATAAAACAATCGAGTGTTTATATTTAAGGTTTTTATGGTGTTTTTTTGAGCGTTTGTAAAAAAATGGGTTTGTATGACGTGTTTACAGTGTTTTTACGGTGTGTTTTTGGTGTGTTTTTGGTGCGTTTTTATTTGACATTTTATGACGTTTTTCAAGCGTTTGTAAAAAACAAAAAACAAAAAACAATCGAGCGCTTGTATTTGAAGTTTTATTGAGTTTTTCCGAACGTTTGTAAAAAAAATGGGTTTTTATGACGTGTTTATGGTTTTTTTAATTCATGACGTTTTTTATGATTTTTCCAAGCGTCATAACCAAACCAAACCAAACGTACCCAGTATAATCCCACACATAGCTAACGCTATTAGTAGGGTCTGGGGAGGGTGTGATGAGGGCAAACCTTACCCCTATCCCAAGGGATAGAGATGCTGCTCCCGTTTAGACCCCCGGCTCCATGGGAAAGAAAAAGATAAAAATATAAATAAAATTAATGAGTAATAAAGTAAAATAAATCTAACAGTAATCTAACAATTAGCAGTGTATGACTAGAGTATATTAGTCACAAGAAACACAACACACCTAAATTAAACTATTAATGAGCGTCATATAAACCATAAACTATAAATTAAATGGTGTTTTTATAATGTTTTTTCATGACGCTTTTTCGAGTGTGTTTTATGATGTTTCGAGCGAAACCATAAATCATTTTATGTGTTTTTTCATAACGTTTTTTGGAGCGTTTTTATGATGTTTTCGAGCATCAAAAACATCATAAACCATAAATTAAATTTTTTTTATGATTTTTTTAGTTAATGACGTTTTTTTATGGAGTTTGTATGACGATTTTTATGATGTTTTTATACAGTTTGTACAACCTAGTTCAAAAACACCATTAATTAAAAAACCTATTTAACACATAATTTTTTTTAAAATTTTTTATTTAACAATATTGTACTCATATTAAAGATAAAAAAATACTTGTTATTATGGTGTAAAATTTTTAAAAAAATAATATCGTATAAAAAAGTTATGAACGTTTACAAATGATGTGTGAATATGCATTTGACTTGCATGTACATATTTCTTGTCATGTGATTAGTATTTGCATGCTCTTTTTAAGTTTATGCCCTTTTTTTCTTAGAATCTTTCTTCGACACATTGCACTATATGATGGCTTACTACACTTTGTAAGGTTTTAGCCTTTGTAGAATATCTTTCCCATATATATATATATATATATATATATATATATATAGTAGGAAACCCGCGCGATGCGATAGCGGCGACAACTTACAACGCGGTACTCATATTCTGTTAGTTTATCAATCATCTCGTTTTCTATTATTTTAAGAGATGGTTATTTTTAATGTTTAGTGATTAGACTTGATAAAAATGTTACATTTTGGTCCTTTTTATGTAAAAAATTAACAACTTGGTCACATGTTCCACATTAGTTATTGGTATGATTCTATCGACAATGACGAAAACAAAATATTTTACAAAGTTTAACAACTAAATTGCTATGACTCGGTAAAATTCCCCACACGTTGCTACGGGTTTTCGGTTGGTATCGATTCGTTTAATTACGGTAGGGATACGGTACCGACACTCGATATAACAACCAAAAGAGAAACCCCAAAATATAAAGTCTGATATGCCCAAAATTATGGCGGTACAAGTTTTACATCAATCAAAAACAATAAAAATGAATATGAGTAAAGGTTTATTAAAATATTAAATAAAATGTCTAGATATTTAAAACTCGTTAAACTGATTGTTGATCAATACATTCATTTCAAATATTTGCCGCGACTCAAGGAAGCTTACAGTGCAGTGAACAAATTACAGAAAAAGTCAACCATAAACTTTGACTAACTTATTGACCTTTAAAGTGTGATATCATCTCTTTTTATTAAAGTGAGTGGGAGCCGTCTTCAGTAGCACAATCCAACCATATGCAGAGGCATTGCAGCAAAAAAAATTTGAACTACAAAGTGAGAAGTGTTGCCACAAGCAACATAATGTGCCAACTACAAGCTCAAATAAAAGGATTTATCAATTACCCGTTTAGCGGGTTAAATAAAATTGATTTCTAATTAAAGATTCAGATTCCCTATAATAAACGGGTCAGGGTCGGGGGAGTCGCGGTAAATTAAATAATTTTATGAAATGAGAACTAGTTTAGCGAGTCAAAAGTCAAAGGGTATTCAAAATTATAAAGCTTGAGAATGAAAAAAAAGCTAGAAATCTGATAACTTGGAATTGAAGCTTTAGTATGAGTGTGTCAGCATCAATAAATCCAATTGAGATCAATTTACCATAACAAATTGATTCATGCTCCATATCTATATCATGATTAGTTTAAGTAACTAAACCCCCATTAACCAACTAATAAAACATAAAAACCCAAATTCTTTTATTAAGTAATAGAATGTTGATAGCATGCTAAAGTTAACATTTAAAGATAATATGTGAATTTATCAAGTAACAAAATATATTTACCTTGCCAATACTAATTGTTGGATAGGGTTATTAGTTCCAGACCGGTTGGGCTCCATCTAATAGTGTATATTTCCTGTACATTAAAATAAAAAGATCAAGGATAATATAAAATAATAAGCGCATGTGAAAAAGTATTATACATATATATATATATATATATATATGGAAGGTTCAAATGATCACCAATTTTTTATGTGATAACCGTGATAACTAATATCAAACAATCACATAATTTATAAATTATTTTTTTTAATGAGAGAACTAACTTTAATAAGACAACTAGAGAACCACTAAATATATATATATATATATATATAAAATTGAAACTTAAATTATATAAATCTATAAACATGTCTATCTTTTACATACGTTATTATTTTTTTTTTTAAATCACACCATTAAATCAATAATTTCTTTATCTTTCATTTGGGTATAAATAACGTTATAAAAAAATAATAGTTAGCTCGTTTTTTTTTTATTTTCAATACTGCATATGTGTAGTATCACCTCAAAAACCTAAATCCCCCACTCCACCCCCACCCAAAAAACGAACCCCACCCCCACCCAAAAACCTAACCCCACCCCACCCCCACCCAAAAACCTAAACCCCCACACCCACCCCCAAAAACCTAAACCCCCCACCCACCCCCACCCAAAAACCTAAACCTAAACGCACCCACCCCTACCCTCAAAAACCTAACCCTAAAAACTAAACCCAAAAACCTAACCCTAAAAGCTAAAATAAAGCCAAAAACTAAACCCTAAAGCTAAACCGGGCATTTTTTGCGTTTTTTTTAACGAGGACGACGTGGGAAACATGGTCTCCGAACCACTTTTTTAGTTTTTGATTTATATTTTGAGTTATGATTTTTTTTTTAACGAGGACGACGTGAGGAGTTCTCTAGTTCTCTCACTAAGGAGGAGTTTTTTCATGAACTTCTCCCTATATATATATATATATATATATATATAGGAGACGTATCAAATGAAAACCCTTCCTAACTGTGAAAACCCTTAAACTCTATTCTGGCCACACATTTAATTATGTATATTTTAACTTATGGCTGAGATTTAATTTAGATTTTTTTTTTCTTTTTAAAATTCTTAAAATACCCTAAAAGAGTAAATATGTCAATAGATATTATTTGATTTAATAATAATCACTATCTTTATGTTTTTCTCTCTCTATATATATTCACATCAGTGTGTAAATTTAGTTTACACAAATACACAAAATATCCTATATACACAAATCATAAAAAATAATTCACATTCAAATATCTTTACAAACAAGAAATAAAAATTATACATAATTCCACTTTCTAAAAGAATATTCAATACACATGTGTAAAATCAAATACACAAAGGTAAAAACTCTTTACACATGTAAATTCAGTTTACACTTATGTAAAAGAATCAAATACACATGTGTAAAATCTAAATACACATGTGTAAAATCGAAATGCACGTGTGTAAAATCAAAATACACATGTGTAAAAAATCAAAACCAATTATAAAATCAAGCTACCCGGTATAGCAGATCTGTATATCCATTCAATTCCCCCATCAACAATTGTAAGAATAGGATCACAGCAGCGAAAGAAAGCACCCATTATTAGCATTTTCCCTAACTTTGGGTGCGGTGGAAGCACTGCCATATATTCACCTTCATTTAAAAAAAAATGAGACAAATTTGAAAATTTGTATCTGAAGTAATACATCTACTTTCACATCATAATGATAAAATACAAACTAACCAAGATGTGTAAGATTTTCATTTTCATTCTCATGAATTTCATATCATAAAACCATAATCATAAATAAAAAATTAAACATTAAGCTTTTACAAAGAAACCTAAGAAACTGAAATTTGTATTAGAATATCAACTCCAATCAAAAAATCAGATGGATACGAAAGCACATTAAAGAAGCTAAACCGAAATTTGTACATTTGTGTAAAATCATTTTACACTTGTGTAAATTCATTTTATATTTGTGTAAAATCAATTTACACTGATGTAAATTCAGATATGTGAAATGGATAAGTTAAATCAGATCTACCAATAAAAATCCATCTTTTTTAGTAAAAAAAACTCACAAATATTAGCTCATTGGTTTTCATCAAACAGCTTCTGGGGCAAAAAACTAACTCAAAACCCATTTTTGTTACAGAAAACTCTTGAAAAAAATAAATAAAAAGTTGAAGGATGGACCTGACAATAAAAATTCTAAGCATTTACTTCCAGAATAGTTTTAAACTTTAAACCTACAAACTAGAACAAAGTTCATAACAGTTACCTTTTTTTTTGAGATTTCAAGAAGAGCATCTCACCACCATCTCTAGCATCGGAGCTACCACCCCCTCATTGTATATGCAATTATACAAACAATTAAAATAGATCAAGAAAAAGTTCTAAAATAATTAAATTCACAGCAGATGTTTGCAATTTTGGGGTTTTTTCTTATTTACCACTCTAAAGCTTAATTGCATATGAAGTCAATAGATCAGATGGACCGTTTGAGATTATCCAGAGATCATGAAAAAGATAGGATCTAGATCGGATCTATTTAATATAATTGACCTAAAAAAGATCCCAAATTTAATATAATTGACCTTGAAAAAGATCCCAAATTTTAAAATATAGATCATGAAAAAGATCTGATCTATTTAATATAATTGACCTCAAAAACTTCATATGCAATTATACTTCATATGCAATTATGCAATCAATTATTAGTAAGTAAGATCTGAAAACCCTAAAAGACAAATGGAAATAAAAATGCAGAGATTAGAACATGAACCAGCATACGTCTTTTTCTTGCTTCAGCAGCAGCAGCAGTTCCAAGATCTGATGATTTTACCTTCGGATCCCTGATGATTTTCGATTTGATTTTCTTGGATCTCTTGTTGGGCTAAGATCTGAGTGATGCCATTACTGTAGTCTTAAATCAGGAGCTTGAACAGCCTTCTCTCAAACCCTCATATTGAAGCTGGACTTGAATTGATTTTTGGGGAAAGAGAGATTTTAGGAAAGGGGATTCATCATAGATTTACGGGTTGGAGGAAAAAATTAGGGTTGTTTATGTTTGTAAAAGAGAGAGAGAAAGAAATGGTTATATATCGTAAGAGAGAGAGAGTGATCAAAAGACATAAAAGCCCTCTTTGATTAAAAAAAAGCATAAATAAAATAAATAGAATGTCTGGCTATAAATTACTTTATGGGTTTTCACAACAACTCAGGGTTTTCATTTGATGCGTCCCCTATATTATATATATATATATGGAAGGTTCTTTGGGGAACCATAAAAAATTAGGAACCGGGGAACACCCTCACAAAAAACCTAAACCCTCCACCCCTAAAAAAACCTAACCCCTCCCCCCACCCCCTTAAAAACCTAAACCTTCCCCCTCCCTACACCCGAAAAACATAAACCCTCTCCCCCCACCCCACCCCCAACCACTACAAACCTAAACCCTAAAGCTAAAAAATGGGAACCGGCTCAAACGAACTCCGACTAAACTCATTCTAGCGACGTTGGAACAGGCTCGTCATACCCTAAACTAGAAACCCTAAATACTAGATCTAAACCCACCCTAAAGCTCAACTTTAAAATCTAAACTATAAACCCTGAAAGCTAAAAGCTAAAACCCCACCCCCCACCCCCCAAACCTAACCCCACCCCCACCAAAACATAAACCTTCCCCTACAAAAACCTAAACCCTCCCCCACCCCCAATGTCACACCCCGCCCCGGGCACCCTCGGGCGTCCTGGGCGCGACACTGATTGGTTTCTGATTTGATTTCAAAGTTGGTGTATTCGCAGCGGAAAACGTCTTTAAAAGGATCGTTGTTTCATGAATTCAACCTCGAGGGTTGGTTTATAAATACAAGAATCTTGTCGTGTAAACAAAGATCTTTACTTAAATATTAGGGTCTAATAACCCAACTTCTTTGATTACAATGAAATCTGAAATGAATAAACCTATTGACAGCAGTAATGTAATATCCCAAATAAATAGGAATCTAATAATAGAAACAAGATCGTGATCCATAACGCTCGAACAATCAATGGAACATGAAAGGCAAAGAAGGGGCTTGTCTATGGGCCCGAAAAATGAGGGAATCATATTATCTCAGCAGCTCCAACCTCTCCTTCATTCTCCACAACTTGCGCCACCTTCTAGAGAGAGAGAGAGGTTTCGGCTAGAGAGAGATGGCAAGAGGATCAGATCAACAGCTCGAGACCTATCCACCATCACCGTAGCAGTGCAACGCAGTAGAAAACGGGCCCAAACAGGTAACAACTTAGCTCAAATC
This sequence comes from Smallanthus sonchifolius, assembly GCA_023525975.1. Classification (NCBI taxonomy): domain Eukaryota; kingdom Viridiplantae; phylum Streptophyta; class Magnoliopsida; order Asterales; family Asteraceae; genus Smallanthus; species Smallanthus sonchifolius. The sequence goes on along the minus strand of CM042019.1, from coordinate 40,883,394 downwards.
TAAGTTTTGATCATGGGTTGGGGTTTTGGGTTAACTTGGGTTTAACCTTAAAAGATTACATTTTTACACATATAATAAGAATATAAATATAGATATAGCTTCACAATAAATAAATCAAAGGTTTGAACGTAAAAAGTTTGGGTCTTGGCGACCTAGAATCAACATGTAGATCTAGGGTTTCTTGGTGGGGAAGAAGGTGGCGCAGGCGAACCTATCAAGTTCGCCTGAAACCTTTCTAGCAAAACTAACAGATTCGCTTGAAGAAAATCTGGCGAAACTACTAAGTTCGCTCATGAACTACTTGGCGAATCTACTAAGTTCGCTTAGGAACTATCATGGAGAATCTATCAGATTCGCCTAATGCTACACTACCGAAACTAACATGTTCGCTTAAAGCCAACCTGGCGAATCTACTAAGTTCGCCTAATGATAACCTAGCAAAACTACCTAAGTTCGCCTAACCCTAAGAATAGAAACGTTTAGTGTCATTTAGGTTCATCATCTTATCTTGTATGACTTGATTATACAGGTTGTGTGTGACCCTAGTGACGCTCTTTAAACCGGCTAGTATACTTCAGAAACCGCTTATCAGGTGAGTTCTATGTGCCCCTTATATGTTAAGTGCAAATTTTTTCCAATATTTTGGGCTGAAGTGTATACATGTTTTGAATGAATGTTATGAATGCCATATATAGCCTTGTGTGTTATATAACAATACATGATGAATGTGAGAATTATAAGTATATTTATAAGAAATGAAATGAAAGTATGACATAACGTATAACAATGAGATCTTGTTTTATATCCGTGTATATATTGCTTGCTATGTATGAATGAACGATTTGGACGGAAATGATGATAACGGCTACTACAGTAGACGTACGACAACTCGACTATTATGCAGCCAGAATTAAAAGTCTAGAAAGGTAGACTAAAACTAAGGCTACTACGGTAGAATCAGTGGCTAAATCGAAGTACGGTTGTGTATATAATTCGGGTGGGAAACGGATACCTTAGGGCAGACGGGCGAATAGACGAACTACGATGGTAGGACGGTTAAGACGGACGGCCGAAGGTTTGACGGACGGTTAATGCAGACGGATGGTTTCTAGTGCCGGACGGTTAATGAAATGGGCTACGATGGTAGTTCGAGGGCGTTTGTCTTTGTGACTTACGCAATCAGAATGACGGGTTGATCACCCATATGTGTATGACTAGTGAATGTTCACACAGAAATAAGCATGTATGTATTTATATACGTAGCCAATTATGAATGATATATGAATGAAGTAAAGTAAAGAAGTACAAATATACATATCTATACTTTATAATAAATAAAGGTTTTTTCATGTCACGTGTCGTCACCATATTCATTCCCATAATTTTTTTCACGCATCTCTCTCTTATTAAATACACCTCTATATTTTAATAATAATATATTTTTAAAGAAAATACTAATTATACTAATAAAATATATTTATTTTAATTTATCCCTTATTGCAAGAAACTTTGAAATCTAATTATGTAACTTTTATTTTTAATCAAATAGTAAATGAAAGTCAAATTACATTAAATAGTAATTAACGTATTTTCGAAACCCAATTATATATTAATTTTTACATACATTGAATTTTGTTTTCTATCCTTATTATCCGTAATACATTTTTACACCTGTAAATTATATACATATAGATTTAAGAATTTTATGTATTGATATTTTTCACACCGTGTGTACACGGGTTCTAAGCTAGTGTATATATATCTATCATGTTAATGACTACTTGTTTTAAACTAGAACTCACCAGCGTTAGCTGACTTTTAGTATCCACTTCTGGTAGCAAAAAAAAAAAGAGATGTGCGAAGGCGTGATGGTTACCCTGCACAAGACTAACATCCCATTATATTTAAATATGTGTTACGACAATGTTTCTTTATGTTAAGACTTACCTTGTAATAATTTACAAGGGTCCGACTCGACCATCGTTGGTAATATAACTTTTCGTTAAAGTAGTTATATTTATTAAAATCTTCTTTATGTTAAGATTTCCGCTGTTATGTAATTGAATGATGTATGCTTCCGCTACTTTATGAATTCTTTAATTTAAGTCCAGCCCTCTAATGACTATGTTTATGAGTAAATCCAACAAGTGAGGTCTCCAAGGAAAGAGGCCTTACAAGTTGGTATCAGAGCAATAGTTTGAAAGATTCAGACATCCCTAAATGTTTGGACTCAAGCTGATAATGGGACCAACGCACGGATGTCGGTATGGGTAGCCAACGCCAATGCCAGCACAATAAGTAAATAGTAAAGTTAATGCATGTAGATAGGATAGATGCCTTAACTTAGAAAACCTAGATGTCAATGTCACCACTGATGTGAAGAGTTTTGTACCCGAAAAGCAAAGCAAATTATTAATCACAAACCGGTCACCGTAGTTAAGAATTTACCGTGCTTGTACTATTCTAAACTATGATATGAAGGAATTACATTGATGTATTCCCTTTACCTATCAGGAATTTAGCAATTATGGCTGGTAGAGGAGGAACGGGATGCCGAGGCGGTCGTACTGGCCGAGTCGGTAGGCCACCATTGAACCGAAGGCGTAATGATGAGGAAAGTGTGCACGTGGAGTGTGAAGAAAGTGTGCACGTAGAACATATGGAGAGTGTGCATGAAACTAACGTGACAGCACCCGGAGATGGCAATGAAGGATCATTACGACTGGAACCCGAGGTTAGGGATGCTATTGTCCGTGAAGTGGTCCTAACTCTGAAAGTGTAACATCCCGAGTTTTAGAGCACGAGAGAATTCACGAGGAATTAAAACCTAAACAAAAAGAAAGGAAGCGGGCTTGGGCCGGGGTGTATGGGCCGAAAGGGGAAGCGTTTGGGCCCTTATAGGCCTCAAGAACAACCCCAAAAGCCTCATTTCCATCCTCATTTCCGTTTTCTAGAGAGAGAGGAGGGAGAGAGTCTAGAGAGAGAAAGTCCTGGTTTTTGGATTAGAGCCTCAAGGATCGTTAACAAGAGTCTCGTGGGTGTTTAGCAACGAAAAGGAAGTGATTACAGGTAACCGATTCTCCTAGATCTGAGTTTTAGTTCGTTTTTGGGTTTTTCGGGTTTTGGGTGAAAAGGTTATGTTTAATCGGATGAAACTGAAGGATAAGCATAGATTTGAGCTCCTTAATGGAAAACGAACGTTTTGAATGCAAACAGGTTCGGGATCTTGAAGTGATCAGACCCGAATGCGAAAGTTAGGGTTTTTCGCCAAGAATAGGTCGTGCGCACTTGCTAAGTGCGCACAGACCAGGTCATGCGCACTTGCTAAGTGCGCAGGAAGAGGAGCCTGCGCACTTGCTAAGTGCGCAGGAAGCAGAGTCTGCGCACTTGCTAAGTGCGCAGGCATCAGGACTGATTAAGTAAAGTCAGTATGTTAGAGTGGTTAAACCGTTTAGCGTCGAGTTAAGTCTGATAAGTGTCAAATTGTTATGATTGTTCAGATTATGTGAGATCCAGTAGACCGTTGCAGCTTAGATACCAGGTGAGTTCTAATCCCCTTTTTGCCTTCTTTAGGGGTGGTGTGCATACTTAGTGTAAAGCGTTTATTATATTTTATATATTATAAACTGAAGTGAAAAGCTATGTTTAGTGTAAAGTTTAAAAGAGGCAAAAGTACATTTTAGTAAAGTATGATTATATTATTGGCAAGCGTTTATTATATTTTTCATATACATAAACAAAGACATAATATAAGTGCTAGTATGTTTTCAGTAAAGCAAGATATATTATTTGACATAATATATGTGTTAAGATATATTTCAGTAAAAGCAAAGATATATCATTTGGCAAACGTTTACTATATTTTTATATACATAAACAAAGGCATGATATGAGTGTTAAGATATATTTCAGTAAAAGCAAAGATATATCATTTGGCAAGCGTTTACTATATTTTTATATACATAAACAAAGGCATGATATGAGTGTTAAGATATATTTCAGTAAAAGCAAAGGTATTTATGGCAAGCGTTTACTATATTTTTATATACATAAACAAAGGCATAATACACGTTAAGTTATGAACAAGATGTACAGAAAGTTTTATGAACAGTAAAGTGAACAGTTCCTTCGGGAATATGTACCAGCAATAAAGGTCCTTGGGACAGATGTTACTTGTACAAGATGTCAGATATGGGTTCTACCCATTAGTAAGAACCTTTGGGTTCGTTGACGGTTGTACAACTGGGATGAGTGACGGCGGTTGCTCGGGAGGTCCACGCAACCTCCCCTTAGCGTTAAGCGGTATTGTCGGTTCATGGACGTTAGCCATGGGGGCATTGACCAGGTACACGTCGGTTCATGGACGTTAGCCATGGGGGCGGTACAGTAGTGACAAGGAATTGACGGATAAGCGGTATTATCGGTTCTTGGACGTTAGCCATGGGGGCATTGACCAGGTACTCGTCGGTTCATGGACGTTAGCCATGGGGGCGGTACAGTAGTGACAAGGAATTGACGGATAAGCGGTATTGTCGGTTCATGGACGTTAGCCATGGGGGCATTGACCAGGTACTCGTCGGTTCATGGTCGTTGACCATGGGGGCGGTACAGTAGTGACAAAGGAAATTGACGGTTAAGCGGTAGTGTCGGTTCATGGTGTAAGCCATGGGGGCATTGACCAGGTACTTGTCGGTTCATGGATGTAAGCCATGAGGGCAGTACAGTAAAGAAGAATTGACGGTTTATTATACGTTTTTAAACTGTTTGAAAAGTAAAGTATGTTAAGTTTAGCCTTAATGGCAGTATATATGTTTGAAAAGTAAAGTGTGTTAAGTTTAGCCTTAATGGCAGTATATATGTTTGAAAAGTAAAGTGTGTTAAGTTTAGCCTTAATGGCAGCATATATGTTTTAGTAAATCTCTTGTATAATTGATTTAAAGTAAACGTTAGAACTCACTCAGCGTTGCTGATTTTTAGTATGCACATCAGTTAAGTGTAGGTGGCAGTAGATGGAAGTGGATGCTTGGCTTGGCAAGAAGAGTTACCCGAAGACCAGCAGTTGGCATCCTGTTTATGTTTCTTTTGATTATGTTTATTAAGACAAGTTTCAGTTGTATTTAACAAGTTATGTTTAGACATGTTATGTTTCCGCTGCGTATGTTGAATTTTAAATCGTTTCCGCTGTGTTAATGAATGTCTTATGTTTAAAGTGCTATGTGTTGATGAGTAAATCCAATACGTGAGGCCTCCCGGGTTCGGGGCCTTACAAGTTGGTATCAGAGCCATAGTTTGAGAGATTTGGACATCCCCGATGTCCAGACTTAAACTGAGAATGGGACAAGTAGCGGATGCCAGTAACGGGTAACTCAAGCCAAAGCACCAGAAGTGTATAGTAAGTAAAGTTTCTTTCCTAGTTTTAGAGTGTCAAGATAAGAATAGAGGCTTTAGTGGAATCATGAAAGCGAATAAATGGAAAACGAGAAGTGATGTAATGGTTAATTGCAGATGGCCAGTGTATATTAACATCTTACCTTACTTATTGTGTTCTACATATTCCCTAGGATGATGAAATTAAATCTTTTGTTCTCTATCTTTCAGTTAGAAATGGCTAGACGTGGAGGAACTAGAGGGGGTGGAGGAGGAAGACGTGGTGGGCGTACAGGCCGCCACGGTGGAGCTAGCACAAACCAAGTGATTGAGGGGAGTGTTCACACTACCCATACTGAGACAGAGATTAGTCAGCACAATGCTGAACATGTGGAAGGAGATGACCCACCGTTTGAGTTTGAACCAGCCGTGCAAGCGGCTATTGGACGTGAGTTTACCCGACTGCTGAAGGATACCTTACCGGCCATACTGGACGAAGCCTTGAGGAAGGCCAAGGAGAGCCCTAACACAACTGAAGAGCCTGTGGTGCTTCCAGCTATGGGAGGACCAGTTCTGGTAGAGAATGTTGCACCGCCTACTCGCGGGTGCGATTACAAGGCATTTCGTGGTTGTGATCCACCTGAGCTAACTGGGGAGAAAGAAGCAGCAGATACTTTAGATTGGATCAATGGCATGGAATCCACCATCAGCCTCAGTGACTGTCGACCGGATCAAGCGGTCAGGTTCGCAGCTAAGTCACTAAAGGGAGAAGCAGCACACTGGTGGGAGACTGTGAAACAAGCGAAGGGTGACCAAGCGGTCGAGCTAATGAGGTGGAATGATCTGAAGGCGTTAGTAATTTCGAAGTTCTGCCCTAAGAATGAAGTCCACAAGGTGGAGAGAGAGTTCCTGACTTTGCAAGCCGGACTCATGACTCACAGACAATATACTTCCAAGTACAACGAACTGGCACGCCTGGTGCCTCATCTTGTAACCACAGAAGAGAGGAGGATTCATTATTATATTCAAGGGTTGCCTCCAAAGATACATACATTTGTAAATGCCAACACACCGAGTACCTTTGAGTCGGTGGTTGTTCTGAGCGGAGTTGTCTACGATGACATTGCCTCTGAAGTCATTTCTGAAGCGCCTATGAAACAAGAGGCTAAGCGGACTGGGGAGGACCTTCAGGGTCCTAATGATAAGAGGTCAAGGTTAGAAGCGAAGGGTTTGTGTGGAAAATGTGGAAAAAGGCACGGAGGAGAGTGCAGAGCTGGGCAGGTGGGATGTTTCAGGTGTGGCAGGTTTGGACACCAGTCACGGGACTGCCCGGAAAGGCCAAGATACCACAATTGTGGGGAACAGGGACACAGGAGCCGAGATTGCAGGAAACCCAAGAAAGCGGAAGCGGGAGGATCCGGAAAGGGTAAGGCCGCAGAGAAGGAACCTTACATCAACAAGGCCACAGCAAGGGTTTACCAGATGACTCAGTAAGGTGCGTTGCAAGCTCTTATTTGTTATATGGCAAGTTTATGTTATTACTTCCTTACTAAATTAGTTAGCCCCATTAGTCTAGATGCCTTAGAATTTGAGATAGCCCAAGGTCAAGCTCCCAGTGGTAGTTGATCACAATGGCCTTCATGACCAAGCTGCCTTGCATAGCTACGGTTCATACCACCTGTTCTGTGATTTGCTATCAGTGTAGCTTATGGAAGGTTTCGAGGACGAAACCTATTGTAAGGAGGGTAGACTTGTAACATCCCGAGTTTTAGAGCACGAGAGAATTCACAAGGAATTAAAACCTAAACAAAAAGAAAGGAAGCGGGCTTGGGCCGGGGTGTATGGGCCGAAAGGGGAAGGGTTTGGGCCCTTATAGGCCTTAAGAACAACCCCAAAAGCCTCATTTCCATCCTCATTTCCGTTTTCTAGAGAGAGAGGGAGAGAGTCTAGAGAGAGAAAGTCCCGGTTTTTGGATTAGAGCCTCAAGGATCATTAGCAAGAGTCTCGTGGGTGTTTAGCAACGAAAAGGAAGTGATTACAGGTAACCGATTCTCCTAGATCTGAGTTTTAGTTCGTTTTTGGGTTTTTCAGGTTTTGGGTGAAAAGGTTATGTTTAATCGGATGAAACTGAAGGATAAGCATAGATTTGAGCTCCTTAATGGAAAACAAACGTTTTGAATGCAAACAGGTTCGGGATCTTGAAATGATCAGACCCGAATGCGAAAGTTAGGGTTTTTCGCCAAGAACAGATCGTGCGCACTTGCTAAGTGCGCACAGAGCAGGTCCTGCGCACTTGCTAAGTGCGCAGGAAGCAGAGTCTGCGCACTTGCTAAGTGCGCAGGCATCAGGACTGATTAAGTAAAGTCAGTATGTTAGAGTGGTTAAACCGTTTAGCGTCGAGTTAAGTCTGATAAGTGTCAAATTGTTATGATTGTTCAGATTATGTGAGATCCAGTAGACCGTTGCAGCTTAGATACCAGGTGAGTTCTAATCCCCTTTTTGCCTTCTTTAGGGGTGGTGTGCATACTTAGTGTAAAGCGTTTATTATATTTTATATATTATAAACTGAAGTGAAAAGCTATGTTTAGTGTAAAGTTTAAAAGAGGCAAAAGTATATTTTAGTAAAGTATGATTATATTATTGGCAAGCGTTTATTATATTTTTCATATACATAAACAAAGACATAATATAAGTGCTAGTATGTTTTCAGTAAAGCAAGATATATTATTTGACATAATATATGTGTTAAGATATATTTCAGTAAAAGCAAAGATATATCATTTGGCAAGCGTTTACTATATTTTTATATACATAAACAAAGGCATGATATGAGTGTTAAGATATATTTCAGTAAAAGCAAAGATATATCATTTGGCAAGCGTTTACTATATTTTTATATACATAAACAAAGGCATGATATGAGTGTTAAGATATATTTCAGTAAAAGAAAAGGTATTTATGGCAAGCGTTTACTATATTTTTATATACATAAACAAAGGCATAATACACGTTAAGTTATGAACAAGATGTACAGAAAGTTTTATGAACAGTAAAGTGAACAGTTTCCTTCGGGAATATGTACCAGCTATAAAGGTCCTTGGGACAGATGTTACTTGTACAAGATATCAGATATGGGTTCTACCCATTAGTAAGAACCTTTGGGTTCGTTAACGGTTGTACAACTGGGATGAGTGACGGCGGTTGCTCGGGAGGTCCACGCAACCTCCCCTTAGCGTTAAGCGGTATTGTCGGTTCATGGACGTTAGCCATGAGGGCATTGACCAGGTACACGTCGGTTCATGGACGTTAGCCATGGGGGCGGTACAGTAGTGACAAGGAATTGACGGATAAGCGGTATTGTCGGTTCATGGACGTTAGCCATGGGGGCATTGACCAGGTACTCGTCGGTTCATGGACGTTAGCCATGGGGGCGGTACAGTAGTGACAAGGAATTGACGGATAAGCGGTATTGTCGGTTCATGGACGTTAGCCATGGGGGCATTGACCAGGTACTCGTCGGTTCATGGTCGTTGACCATGGGGGCGGTACAGTAGTGACAAAGGAAATTGACGGTTAAGTGGTAGTGTCGGTTCATGGTGTAAGCCATGGGGACATTGACCAGGTACTTGTCGGTTCATGGATGTAAGCCATGAGGGCAGTATAGTAAAGAAGAATTGACGGTTTATTATACGTTTTTTAAACTGTTTGAAAAGTAAAGTGTGTTAAGTTTAGCCTTAATGGCAGTATATATGTTTGAAAAGTAAAGTGTGTTAAGTTTAGCCTTAATGGCAGTATATATGTTTGAAAAGTAAAGTGTGTTAAGTTTAGCCTTAATGGCAGCATATATGTTTTAGTAAATCTCTTGTATAATTGATTTAAAGTAAACGTTAGAACTCACTCAGCGTTGCTGATTTTTAGTATGCACATCAGTTAAGTGTAGGTGGCAGTAGATGGAAGTGGATGCTTGGCTTGGCAAGAAGAGTTACCCGAAGACCAGCAGTTGGCATCCTGTTTATGTTTCTTTTGATTATGTTGATTAAGACAAGTTTCAGTTGTATTTAACAAGTTATGTTTAGACATGTTATGTTTCCGCTGCGTATGTTGAAGTTTAAATCGTTTCCGTTGTGTTAATGAATGTCTTATGTTTAAAGTGCTATGTGTTGATGAGTAAATCCAATACGTGAGGCCTCCCGGGTTCGGGGCCTTACAGAAAGATATACTACCTGACTTACTGTCTAAGGCATTAAAGAAAAGCAAAGAAGAAAAAGAAGGAAACCCTGAAGAGAAGGTCTATGACAGTGACAGATGAAGTGGAGGTGGGACTAACACTCGAGGATGTACCTATAAGTGGTTTCAGGACGGTGACCCGCCTAAGTTTGATGGAAACAAGGATTCAATAGCTACATTTGAATGGATTGAAAGGATGAATGGCGTAATCAACATAAGTGAGTGTCGACCCGGCCAAGCTGTTAAGTTCGTTGCTCATTCCCTCACCAACGAGGCACTGATTGGTGGATAAACATCCACAGGTATAAGTCGCCAAACGCTCTAAGGAGGATGACATGGGAGGACCTAAAGAAACTGATAATCCAAAAGTTCTGCCCCTAGAACGAGATCAAAATGGTGGAGAATGAGTTCTTGAACTTCAAGGCTAGCAACATGACTCATTGCCAGTACACTTTAAGGTACAATGAGCTAGCTCAGCTCGTACCTCATCTGGTGGAAAATGAGGAGAGACTGATAAAGTATTATGTCAAGGGCCTGCCCCAAAGGGTCCGCGTTAATGTAAAAGCTAATCTACCCTCAACATTCGAGTCGGTAGTAAATCTGTCTTGAATCGTGTAGGACAATTATGCTAACGAGGACCCGACGCCAGAGGCACCGAAGAGGAAATGGGAGAACCCGTCTAAAGGGACTGGAAAGGGAAATTTTACAGCTGAGGCTAAGAAGCCGAGGACAGATGAATATGAAACTTGCACGAAATGCGGGAAACAACACCGCAGTGAGTGTCAGTTGGCTCAACCATGTATTTTAAATGTGGGAAGCCTGGGCATTATTTCAAGGATTTTCTAAGAGACGTCAAGTGACAAGGTTGTGGTGGATTCGGACATTTGAGAAAGAACTGCAGGAAAACCGGACAGTCTGGTTTGGGGAAAGAAAAGGAACAGGAGCAACCAAAGGCTAGGGCTCGGGCCTATGCCTTAACAAAGGAAGAAGCCAGGAGAAACCATGACATCATGTCAGGTACGTTCTTAGTTAATGATGAAAATGCTACTATTTTATTTGATTCTGGTGCTAGAAAAAGCTTTTTATCCACTACATTTAGCTACAAACTAGACTACACGATCACCAACCTCAAAATGGCCTTTAGTGTAGAAACCGTTGTTGGTAGAAACGCAGTAGTCATTCAAATGACTAACGATTGCACGATAGAGATAGAGGGCCATAAGTTTCCTTCTAGATTATACCTTCTAACCTTAGGAGGATTTGACATAGTATTGGGCATGGATTGGCTAGCTGCCAACGAAGCACAAATCGTATGTAAACAAAAGATGAGACATCTAAAATCTACTGACAGCAATCCGATTATGGTTTATGGGGATTGGAATTGCACGATGCCGAACGTTATCTCAATGATTAAGGCCAAAAGTTACATGAGGCGCAGTTGTGAAGCTTATCTGGCGTATGTCATTGACGATAGAAAGAAAACAAAAGAACTCAAGGATGTACCCGCGGTGTGCAACTTCCCTGAAGTGTTCCTAGAGGACCTACCTGGCTTGCCACCTGATCAGGAAATGGAATTTCAAATTGACCTACTGCCAGGAGCTTAGCCCGTTGCCAAAGCACCCTACCGATTGGCTCCATCAGAAATGAAAGAATTAATGTCCCAATTAGAGGAACTAACAGAAAAAGATTTATCAGACCGAGCATCTCACCATGGGGCGCTCCGGTATTATTTGTAAAGAAGAAAGACGGCAGCATGTGCATGTGCATCGACTACCATGAGCTGAATAAACTACCAGTCAATAACAAATACCCACTACCCAGGATATACGATCTTTTTGATCAACTACAAGGCGCGAGCTGGTTCTTATGAATTCCTCGTGATGTCCTGAAAACCGCATTTCGCATGCATTATGGACATCAATTGAAAGTAAGAGAGGAAGATGTACCAAAAACTGCATTTCGCACGCATTATGGACATTATGAATTTCTCGTGATGTCCTTCAAACTAACCAACGCTTCTGCAATGTTGGATCGGTCAGTGATAGTTTTCATATATGACATTCTCATCTAATCAAAGAACGAGGGTGATCACCATTGTCACCTTATAGAAGTATTAGAAGTTCTGAAACAAGAGAAGATGTATGCAAAATTTTCCAAATGCGCGTTCTGGCTCAGGGAAGTCCAATTCCTAGGTCATTTTATAAACCCAGACGACATTATGGTAGACCCTGCAAAGATCGTGATAGTGAAAGAATGGAATATCCCAAAGACGCCGACAGAGATGCGAAGTTTTCTGGGATTGGCAGGTTACTATCAGAGATTCATTCAGGATTTCTCTAGAATAGCCTCGCCACTGACAAAGTTAACACGTAAGGAGGTAAAGTATGAATGGGGGTCCAACCCAAAATAACGCGTTTGAAGAACTAAGGACACGATTAACCCAAGCTCCAGTTTTGACCTTACCTGAGTGAAACGAAGATTTGGTAGTCTACTTTGATGCTTCGGGTTAGGGATTGGGATGTGTACTTATGCAACGAGGAAAAGTAATTGCTTATGCCTCGCGATAGTTAAAGGCTCACGAGGTTAACTACCCGACTCACCATCTGGAGTTGGCGGAAGTAGTTTTCGCATTAAAGATTTGGAGACACTACTTGTACGGAGTCAAATGCATCATTTAATCTAATCACAAAAGCCTGAAGTATTTCTTCGAGCAAAATGAATTGAACATGAGACAAAGAAGGTGGTTGGAACTACTAAAGGATTACGACTGCGAAATATTATACCATCCAGGCAAGGCAAACGTAGTAGCTGACGCCTTAAGCAGAAAGGAAGATTCGACAACTATCCGGATTAGAGCATGTCAATTGATTATAACAGCGGACCTGATGAATGAAATAGGAAAGGAACAAGATGAAGCACTATTAGAAAGGAATGTGAAACAAGAAAGAATAGTAGGACAACATGTAATTCTGGAGACTAATGCGTACGGTGTACGAACTCGGTTTGGCCGAATGTGGATACCCAAGATTGGTGAACTTAGAGCCAAAATCCTTGATGAGTCCCATAAGTCTCGCTACTCTATCCACCCTGGCACGAACAAAATGTACCAAGACTTAAAGAACGAATACTATGGCCGGGCATGAAGAACGATGTGACGGAATATGTGAGCAAGTGCCTGACTTGTTCACTAGTTAAGGTCGAGCACTAGAAACCATGTGGTAAAATGCAACCCTTTCCAATACCGGAATGGAAATGGGATGAGATCATGATGGAATTCATTACCAAGCTACCGCGAACAGGTAAAGGCAATGATACCATTTGGGTGATCGTCGACCGCTTAACACAAAGTGCTCACTTCTTACCAATACGTGAGGCTTTTTCTTCTAAGAAGCTGGCAGAGTTATTCATCAACGAAATTATAAGCAGACACGATATGCCATTATCTATCGTGTCCGACAAGGACACTCTATTCACATCAAGATTTTGGAAAAGATTCAATGAAGCAATGGGTACTAGGCTAAACATTAGTACCGCTTACCACCCTAAAACCGACGGTCAATCTAAAAGGACCATTCAGAAATTGAATGACATGCCCCGGGCCAGTATCATTGATTTCGGTGGAAGCTGGGATAACCACCTGCCATTGGTAGAATTTTCATATAATAACAGCTATCACTCACCCATCGGCATACCGCCATTTGAGATGTTGTATGAAAGAAGATGTAGAACCTCGGTTTGTTGGGGGGAAATTTTACAAGTCTTGAAGTGGTCAAAGCTACTTCCGAGAAATTTGAGCAGATCAAAGCTCGTACGAAAGCCTCTAAAGACAGACAGAAATCATATGTGGATAAGAGGAGAAGAGACTTAGAATTTCAAGTAGGGGACATGGTACTGTTAAAAGTTTCACCCTGGAAAGGAATCATTCGGTCCAGGTAAAGAGGCAAACTCAGTCCAAGGTTTTTCTGACCTTTCAAAATCTTAGCAAGAGTTGCTCAATTTGCTTATAGACTAGACCTACCCGATGAAATTAGTGGAATTCTGTCACACCCCAACCGACGGCGGAATACGTCGGGGCGGACGTGTAGACTGTTCATAGTCTCATGATCAACTAAAGTTTCATATGTAAATTACATCAAGATTTCATTACAATAATTCAATCAACAACCAAAATCAAATACATCAACATGTTCAATTTGTGTGTTCACTAAGTCCAAATCCTATATGTAGTATCTTGCAAATGATTTCAAATGTAGGCACCTGAAACATGATGAAAACAAGGCCAACTAAAAATAGTTGGTGAGCATACATAGGTTTTGACACCACAAGTAATATCAAGAGTTTGTGTACATTTCATATGATGCATGGTTTAATAAGGCAATTATGGAGAATCAATATCGTTTAAACTGGGGCGCACAATCAAACCTTATGACTGATAGGCATAACATAAATGTTATCCTTAAGTGTTTTTGGCAACAATCACCCTAACCGGGTGGGTTGGTCAGACACAATAGATCTATCATTGTATACCGTGGGCTTGTACAGAGTTAATGATTGCACTTGCACTATACACAAAAAGTATGTAAATGTTGTTTGCACAAATAGTGTTCAAGCATAAGGCATAAATTGCACACATGATCATAATGTTTGAACTGTAATAGTTGCAAATAGTTTAAATGTAATCATGTTTCACCCCAAAGATATAAAAGTGAAAAAGAGTCTATGTAAACTCACATTGGATTTGTAGCTTGAAATCACAAGTACGAGTAGTTGCACAAGTTGTTTAGCTAACCACAAGGTTAACCTGTGTTTGAATAATATATATGTATCAATGATATGCTCGAGTGACTAATGAATTGGGCTTCGTTGAATGTGTGCGTATTCGTTTGTTGTAAATACTATGTTTATTAATAAAGAATGTTATGTTTAAAGAATTGAATACAAGTTTAAATAAATGAATGAGTGTTTTAAATAATATTTAATTTGAATAGTTAGATAATTAGGTTAATAAATTAGAATGTTTTAATTAATTAAATAGTTAGATCAACTCTTTATTAAAATAAATAATAAAGAAAATATAAGTGGTAAAATAGTCGGGTAAGAAAAGTAATTCGTAGGGCTCCAAATAAATATTTATACGAAATTATTAGTTTTTAATTTTTCCTAAAACGAGTAAATAATCGATTATAATTGTCAGGTTAAAGATTTGGTTCATAAAATATACCCGAGCCTTGGGTGGTTTATAAATAATTTTTATAAGATAGATTGGATTAAAAATGGGTTTTAAAAGTGTTTTAAAAATAAAAACGGGCCACGGGACTCGAACCCGGGTCTCCTTGGTGAGAGTCAAGCAACCTAACCACTGGACCAATGGTCTGGTAATGGTTTTAACAAATGGGGCAGTGCATCTGTGTCTCACGCGTGTAATAAGGGCAACTGAGGTGCGGGGCTGGACTCGAACCCGCGACCTCATCTCTATGTAACAAGTGCTCTAACAGGTTAAACCTGGGCATTTGCCTTGTTGAAGGATGATATCATTTTGATTTTAACATAAAGACTCCAAGAGCCTTCTTCCCCATAACCAACCGTTCAAAAACCCTAATCCCGAAATTGGCATCAATTAAGAGCAGGCTCGTAGACCAAACGTTAGGGCTCTCGATCAAATGATCAAAACGAGTAGGAAGGGGTCTACTTACCTGAGATGGTTGCGAGCTGAGTAAGATCGGTAAGAGCCGCGAGTCTCGAGTTCTTCGGTGCTTGATCGAATTCCAGAGACGATTTGGGATGGGTTTGAGTGTTTAGGGAGTACGGGAGGGATGTTGCGATGGTGCTAGTCTGGTTTTACAGCTTGGTTTCAACCGGAGCTTACGATTTGATTTTGAAAACGGCCAACGATTACGGGTTTGATTTATGAGTTAATACAATTGATTTCTCTTTAATTGGATCATCATTTGAGCTGGAACACGTTCTTGTAACGTACACGCATGATTGCAGGCCGTTAAACATGTTTAAATTCGCGAATTGAAACTGAAATCATGCTATGTTTGACTGAGAAAAGTCAAACTCGACAGGTGTGGTCCAATGGTTTGATTTGTATGAATTAAATTCCTCTAAAGCATTCTGATAGGGTCGTATAACACTCCTGAAGAATCAACTATGAAATATTACTTGTGCATCGACGATTTGGTAATTGGATTTTGATCTTGTTGACTATTTCTGAGTCAAAATGCAGTGTTGTTGACTCCCGCGAGTCAAAATGACGTAGGGGAAGGGTTCAAATCCGTAGAAAGGTCCAATTTGGAATGCAAAGGTTCAAGTTGAGGTCTTACTTACATAGGGGGGTTCAATTGCACTAAAGGGGTTTCAAATAAATGTGTCTATCTCTCTCTTGTTGTAAATAAAGTTTTCTGAAAAATAAATGATCAGCAGCAAACATTTTTGCTGCTGATAGGTTTAGTCATCGGCAGCAAAGTATTTGCCGCTGACTGTCTTAAGTTATCAGCAGGAACATGTTTGCTGCCGATAGCTTTAAGGCAATCAGCAGCAATATCTTTGCTACACACCATTACATCCATCAGCAGTAACCAAGTTTTGCAGCTGATAGACTTAACCTTCTGCAGCAACCAAGTTTGCTGTGGATGGGTAAAAATGGTTCAAAATAACTTTTACCCTCTGTAAAAAGTGACTGTCAGTCTTTACCATGACTACTACAGTGTGTTACAGCTGTAACACAGTAAAAGGTAAAGTGTCACTGTAGATGACTGCTACAGTGTGCCACGCTTCATCTTTTTGTACGGTACAAGTAACCGTTGCCCAAACTTCTGCCGTTATAACAAAATCAAATTCCCTCCTTCACCTCTTCACATTCAATTTTGACCTAACCCTCTATCTCTCCCAAGCATTCAAAGCTTCTCCACACTTAACCAACTTTTAAAAACTTCATCCTTCCCGCCAAAACCTCAATGGCAATCGTTGACATCAATAACCCTGATGACAAGTTCTCAACTTACCACAACTTAACGGCATATCTTTTTAAGGGTAAGAAATCAGAAGGGTTCAACGATATGATCAACTTTCTTTGTCGGCCAAAAATACACTTTGCTCTGACAGTCAACCCCACAATCTACATACCCCATATGGAAGATTTCTGGAATTCTGCCGTCTTCTCTATCGAACAGGAGACTCGCCAAATCAAAGCCAAGGTAGACGGCAAAGACATCACCATTACAGAAGCTACACTTAGAAAACATCTCAAGCTTAAGGACGAGGGTGCAGCCAACTCATACACCAAAACAAAGTACATGAGGACCTTTGTATCCATAGGGTACACTGGAAATCAAGATGAATACACAATCGAGAAGGCACTGATGGGTCCTCCATGGAAGTTCCTGTGCCACACTCTTTTACAATGTATATCTCCAAAGAAGAGTGGATGGAATCAACTGAACTCTTCTCTTGCCTCTACTGTTCATGGTATGGTAACTGGGCAAGGATTTTACTTTTCTCATTTGATTTTCGAAGGTTTGAGATATAACCTTAAGGAATGGGCAAGACAATCCTTCTTTATGTACCCTAGATTCTTGCAGGAAGTTTTTAACCATGAGTTAAAAGATCTTTTAAAACCTACAAGAATCTACATAATATTGGGACATAAAAATAATATTTTTCAAAGCATGAGAACTGTTTCAACAAAGTTCTCAGGGTTCAATGTTCCATTGTTATCTACAATGATGAACATACAAAGTACCAAGGGTGACAGTTCAGTAGTCCCAGCTGATACTGATCCCACACCCTCCACCTCACAGCATGAACACACAACTGTTGCCCTTGATCGAACCCCTGTGCAACCTACTGAGGGTGCACAGGTACAACAAATACTTTCCCCTGTTCTTCAAACCCAACTGGAACAAAGGGCCCCAGTTGAGGTGAGCTAAACCAGGAAAAGAAAGAAGAGCAAGAAAAGTCCTTCTATTCTTGGCCCAGAGGCCCAATCCCAACCCAAAAGCCCTCATCGAGAGTCACAACACTAAGATGAGAATACCATAAGGGATAGCCACATGATTAGGGAAACTTCCTCGGAAGGATCCCTATTAGGATCAGGACCACATCCCAGGTCCAAAGAAATCCCCACTGAGCCCATACATTTTTCTTCTCTGAACTTAAGTACAGAGGCTCCTTGTCAAGATGATGTACCTTCTCAAAATGCCACTATCAAGGAGGTACTGATTGACTTGGCTACTAATGTACCCAGCCCAAGTTCATCACCCAAGAAGGTCCACTCTAGGAGTCATGAAAGAGTGGATATGGAAGGGGCTGTCACTACTTCTGGTCCATCAATTGACCAGGATGACAGTGACAACATAATTAAGACCCTAACCATGGCAACTCAAGGTGAGAATGTTTCTCTTGAAACATCCTTCACTGAGAGGAATCCCAGGCGCCAAGAAAACCAGGGTGATGGGGATGCAGAGGCTAGGCCTAAGGCCCCATCTAGTTCCAAGGATTCCCCAACTGTGGATGAGGACAGACTGAAACTTCATAACTTGGAATTGACGTCCAAGGTGGCTATGCTAGAGGCTGAAGTGTCCAAATTAAGACACCAAGTCTCTATGCGTGAAGCCCATCAATGCCCAACTGTGACTTTTCCTTCACTTGTATCAGTGGGAACTCAAACAGATCTCTCTATATACACTGATGCAACCAAAAAGGGGGAGATAGTTACTACTGAAAAAGGCACTGATAGTCTAGAGGATTGGATAAAAGAGCAGATTGCCTTTCAAAGAACACTATTTCAGCCTGCCTTTGTTCAAGTCCGTGATTTGATGCCTCCCAGAGATGAAGAGGAAGAGATCTATGAGGAATGGAAGTTATTGACCAGGGCTGTAGATGAAGTATTCCCTGAGGAAATGGAAATTGAAGTTGAAGATGAAGATGAATAAATTCCTCTCTTAACCACTATACTTCCAGCTACTGTTGCTATCTTAAGATAAGCTATATCCCCTCATTCCCCACTAACTACAAACAATCTGGAGTTTGATACAATCCTAGCATGGGGATATGGTGGACTAATGGAAAGATTTTGGATTGGATGGGGGTTTGCTGGAGTTCTAGAACTTAATTGGGATAACCTGAGTGCCTTTGACATATTAGCCCAGTATACAGAAAAATGCATCAATACTTCAAAGAAACTCTCTGCCCAACTTGCAATTGATCGATTCTATGATCTCATGGAAGACAACATGCACTGGTTTGAATGGTTTCTTAAAGAAGCTAAGAAGGTAGCTTATCCCAGACTTAAGAATGAAGTGGCAGAGCCCTCAAGAGCGGCAGAAGAAAGACATGAAAGGCAAAGCCAACAAATGGAGTTGATAAGAAGCAAGATCTTAACTAAAGAACAAGTCCTATGTTTAAGAAGATTCATGTACAATGAGGTGGTTAGAGGTCTGGAAGTTCATGGATGGTCGAGCATTGGGCCTTCAGGGTTTCAATTCTTTCTGTGTAATGGATCTACATTCATAATCAACAATATCCATGAGATCCTACTGCTCAATCCAGACTTCCTTTGTAAGGTATTTGAACTCAGATCACACATCTGAAATGTCAACTCCAAGAAAAGTCAAGAAATGATCACCATTGTCAAATCCTTTCTTGAGAAGGAGGGATGGATTGCAATGGATGAATCTGTTTCAGACTCGTCCCTTCCCTCCTCTCCAACTGTCATCCTAAACACTGAAGAGGAATCTTCAAGAGAAGAGAAACAAAATATTATGACATAATGGAAGGCAGTAACTAGAAAAGAGTGGGAATTAAGTGAAGATGAAGAAACTGCGCCCCCCCCCCCCCCCCTTGTCCTCTTCTCAAACTGCCAATGAAGCTGAAGCTGAGGCATCCAAAGACAAAGGGAAAGGGATCATGACAGAGGAAGAAGAAAAGAGGATAGAGGAAGAAAAGAAGGAAGTGGAAAGAAGAAGAAGAAGAGAAAGAGAATAGGAGGAGATGGCTGAGCTTAAAAAGGCTCAAGAAAGAAAAGTGGCCATGCTCCTCAGAGAACAACAAATCCAGTTGCATGCTAGGAAGAGTTCAAGTTCCTGCAGCTTCACAAATAAAAGAAGATGAAGCCTTAGCTCTTTAGCTGCAGGAACAGTTAAATAAAGAAGATGAAGAGAGGGAGAGGAAGAGAAAAGAAGAAGCCAAGTTCAGAATTACTGATTCTGAACTTGCTAAAGAGATGAGGGGGAGTGGATCAGTTATGATTTCTCAAGGTGAGGATGCTGACTACCTTTAGAAATTATCCAATAAAGAAATCTATAGGGCCTTCAAGGGTCAATCTGGTGAACTTGCAAAGAAGAAGAGGGCTGAAGAGAAAGAAAAAGCCCGGATGAAATCTAGGAAAGTCATTGCCTTCAATGTTAGAAACCATGAAGAAAGGAAGGTCATGATTGACTTCCTAAAGGCTAGAGGAGAAAGTGGAAAGAGGCTGGGTCCCATGAGCTTCATTAACCTACAAGCCCTCTACTTAAAAGTGAAAAAGGAAGAAGAAAAGAGACTAAAGAAGATAGGTTCTAAAAGAAGGGTAGATACTCATCAAGAAGAAAGAAAACCAAAGAATCCCAAACCTACTCACTCATCCTCTCCTCTATCTGTCCAACAACCTTCCACTTTCCCTCCTAGATCACTCTCCTCCCCTCCCAAAGAGTCCAAGTCATCTCACCCAGCTCCCTCTCATCAACAGCCTCCCAAAAAGAAAACCAAACCTCCTACCACATCTGAAGAATCAAGAGAAATTGTACAATGGTTCTACAGTGATTCAGATCAGTGGTTTAAAGTGTTCAGGGGAAGGGCAGAGACGAAGAGATTAGTTTACAAATCTGTTGATGAGGTGATGCAGCTTCCAGACTCTGATCTTCAAAGAATGTAGGAACTGGGTGAAGCTCATAAGCCTGATAATGAAAGTGGGAGACATCTGTTGCTAGTGATCAAAAATCACTTCAACCCTAGCAAAGATGTTGTCATTGATGCAAAACCTCTCCAATCCCACTTTCCAATTATCAAATGGTCCTACAATGCTATCAAAGATGAATACACATTGATGGATGTCACAGGAAAAAAGATGAGATGTTCAAGCAAGACCATCTTCAGCATGCCAAGCAAAGACATATGTTTCTCTATCTGAAATTCCTCTTGACAATCCAAGCAAGGACCCAAGAGGCTATGAGACTGCAAGAATTGTTGCACACATGTAAAAGCTTTAGCAACAAAGGCAGTAGGAGAATCATGGTAGCATCAGTCTAGGGGGAGTTTGTAGAGGTAAAGACTGGTGGAAATAAAATTCTCTAAGTATAGATATTGCAGACTCCACAATTTTGCTGCTGAATTACAATGTTACTGCTGTTAAAGCAATTGCTGTGGATAGCTATGTTCTCCTACTGATAAAAATTTATGTTACGGATTGCCTTATCTGCTGAAGTCTAAAGTTGCTGCTGATAGGTTTCTCATCAGCATCAAACATTGATGCTGCTGATAGGTAAATCATCAGCAGCTTTGACTTTACTACTGACACCTTTTGCTGCAACACTGACACACCTATCAGCAGAAGGAAAGTTATTGGTGCAGATGACAAAAGACAATGCTCCTATTCTGATCTTTCCTGCAATGATTACCGAGAAGACCTTAGTTTTGCTGTTGTCTTTTCATTGTAGAAGTCTTTTCACTGCAGTTGTCTTTTAACTACTTTTCTTTTAGTTGTCTACCAATAGTAGTGTAACTTGTAACTGTCAAAGATCAACGGCTTGTGTTTGATCTGATCCTTAAAATCAAGGGCCTGTCTTGATTCTAAGTTCCTTTATATGTATTGTTTCTTTTCATTTTACAAGTGTGTTTCCTTCGAGTTTCTCTATAAACTTGTAAACATTAAAGATTAATACACTTTGCATTTATCAGTATTATTTTTGTTTTCTTGTTTACATTGCATAGTTGTGATTATTTCCACCAATCTCAACTGA
Organism: Smallanthus sonchifolius; assembly: GCA_023525975.1. Lineage (NCBI taxonomy): Eukaryota > Viridiplantae > Streptophyta > Magnoliopsida > Asterales > Asteraceae > Smallanthus > Smallanthus sonchifolius. The sequence continues at coordinate 40,861,801 of CM042019.1, read as the reverse complement.
ACAGAACCATCTTGTAAAACACCGATCCTACAAGTGGTATCAGAGCTTTGGCTCTCAGATTAAACAAACTAACACTTGTTTAATCACTATCTGGTTCTATTAACTCTTTGCTGCTAAACCATATATCCAAACTATGGCTCAGAATACTGGATTTGATGATGTTGGAAGCCTTCACAGACCACCAAGACTGGTGTCTGGAGAGGATTATGACATGTGGAAGAAAAGAATGGAAAGTTTCTTCCGCTACCTAGAATATGGAATGTGGAGATCCATAATTAATGGTCCGTATATACCTATGGTGGCTTCTGCTGACTCTGGAGGTCCATCTGTTCCTAAAGAAGCCTCCAAATATTCTGAAGAATACATCAAGAAGATGGAGGTAGACTTTAAAGCTCTGGGAGCTATATAGATGTGCTTACCAAATGAAGTTTTTCGTAACTTCGGAGAATACAAAACCGCCAAAGTGCTATGGGAAGCTCTTGAAAAGATGTTTGCTGGTTCTGAAGAAGTGAAAGAAAATAGAAGAGACATTCTAAAGCAACAGTACGAAAACTTTGTCTACAATGATGGTGAGTCTCTTACCATTCTATACAACAGGTACACCTATCTTGTGGGAGAGCTGTAGTGCTCTAAAGTCAAGCTAGAGAATGAAGACATTTTCAAAAAGTTTATTAGATCTCTTCCAAGTTGTTGGATACTCTACACAGTGTCAATCAGAAGAACTGAAAACCTGAAGTCTCTCAAAATGACTGAGATGTTTGGAATGCTAAAGACATATGAGCTGTAAATGATTCAAGCCAAAGAAAGAAGATCAGGTCATTCATCCTCATCCTCATTAACCACCACTTCCTCTACACTTTACTCTGACCACTCACTTCCAAGTTCAAGTAACTACTATCCTCCCATTTTTACCCATCCGCAAACTCCCAACTCACAAACTAGCAACTCACCTTTTCTTCTTGAAGCCCCACCTCAAAATAACTCTGCTGCATTTGTCTCTGAAAACCCAAGCAATATGCCATTTATCAAAGAAGATCTGGAGTATTTCCATCCAGATGACTTAGAAGAAATGGACATTCAACACTCTTATGCTATGTTATCTCTTAGAGCTAAAAGGTTCTACTCTAGAACTAGAAGACCCATTCCAAGCAACAACTCTAACACTAGAGTTGGGTTAGACAAAAGCAAGCTAAGATGTTACAATTGTAACCAGCTTGGTCACTTCGCTAGAGAATGCAAGGCACCAAAGGCAAACCCAGATGCTACGCAACTAATACAAGCTCATCAAGGCCAAGCAAATCAAGGCAACACCCCAGCTGCTCAAACTGCAGCACGTGCAAATCAACATGTTAGAACAGCTGATTTTTGACTGGAGCTTTAAATATGAAGATCTTCCTGCCAACAACCAAACTCTCATGGCAGACACAACAGAGATACCACCTCAGGTATATGAACACCTTTGTTCTCAAAATTGCAATGATAAGGTTCTAGGATATAGAAAGCATAACCAAAATCTTATAGATCAAATTTAAGAGTTTTATCAAATGAAATCTGAATTCAAAAAGGTTGAAAACAGTTACAAAGAAAAAATTAACTGTCTAAAGAAAGAGATTTCATCATTAAAACATGAACAAACAAATCTTGAAACTCGGATTAATGATCTATTGGTTAAGTTAAAAGCTACAAGAGCTAAGTTGGCAGACCAAAAGGTTCATGTTGACAAATATGAGTTTGCATCCAAAAAGCTGCAAAGAATTTTGGATGCTCAAATCCATGAGAAGGTAACTGTTGGTCTTGGGTTTCAATCTGAAAAACCCTACAACTCCGTCCCTCCACCTGCTGATTATGTAACCATCCATAAACCAAACTTCAATCTCACAAACCTTGACCATGCAAACCGAAACCTTGATCCTACCAAGGAAGAATCATTTGTGCAAGACTGCAACACCTCATCTGAATATGAGTCCACATGCTCAGAATCCACTCAAAAAAGTGAAGCTCCATTACTCCCTACCAATGAAGTAATTCTCAAAACCACCAAAGCTGGTAAAGTAATCCAAACCAATGGTCCAAGTCCCTTTTCCCTCTATACCAGTACCTCAACTCACCAAACAGATCAAAATTAGCTATCCTCTTCAAGGAAGAAAGTTAAATATTAAAAATGGGCAATCCTCAATCTCTACAAATCATCAAGCAAACCAACCAAGGAAGGTGTTTGACATATGTCATACATCTGGAGAGAGAACTCCATATGTTTAGAAAACATTGGAGGAAGCCGCCTTTGAGCATAACAAAACTCATCCCTAGAATTTCAAAGACTTGTTCAAAAAAAAGGACTATGTGTACTTTCAAAGGGATAAAATTGCTAAATCATGCTTTGTCTGTGGAAAATACAATCATACCGCCAGCACATGCTTCTATTACCTTCAGCAGCAACGAAATCTCAAACAACAAGTTTTTTAGAAGACCAACAAGAACAAGAAGGTAAGAAGCTATGAAGCCAAAGCAACTACCTTCATAATATCTCTCTCTCCACCAAGGAAGCAGACCCCAAAAGCTCAACAATCTTGCATCATATGTGGTGAATTAGACCACTTTGCTGCATATTGTAAATTCAATCCATTCAATCAGATCTTTCAATCAGTTTCAACTACAGTCAAGATTCTACCTAACCAGAAGCAAGTCTATAGAAGAACTCCAACAGAAAAACCCACTTTCAACAGGAAAGTAAAGAGGGAGAAGCTGATGTTTGCTGAACAGTCAGCAGCAATCAAAATTGCTACTGATCACATGAAGCCGAAAAAAATGAAAAACAAACCAAAGCCTTCAGCAGCAATCAAATCAGTTGCTGGTCAGTTAAAGCCTTCAGCAGCAATCAAGTTTGCTGCTGATCAGCCAAAGCCTTCAGTAGTAAAGACTGCTGGTGATCAGTTTAAACCATCAGTTGCCAAAGCCACATCAGTTGCTGACAGAGTAAAAAGATCTGGAAAACCTACTTAATAAATGAATGAGTGTTTTAAATAATATTTAATTTGAATAGTTAGATAATTAGGTTAATAAATTAAAATGTTTCAATTAATTAAATAGTTAGATCAACTCTTTATTAAAATAGATAATAAAGAAAATATAAGGGGTAAAATAGTCGGGTAAGAAAAGTAATTCATAGGGCTCCAAATAAATATTTATACGAAATTATTAGTTTTTATTTTTTTCTAAAACGAGTAAATAATTGATTATAATTGTCAGATTAAAGATTTGGTTCATAAAATATACCCGAGCCTTGGGTGGTTTATAAAATAATATTTATAAGAGAGATTGGATTAAAAATGGGTTTTAAAAGTGTTTTAAAAATAAAAACCGGCCACAGGACTCGAACCCGGGTCTCCTTGGTGAGAGTCAAGCAACCAAACCACTGGGCTAATGGTATTAGGGCTGAATAATTGGTTTTAACAAATGGGGCAGTGCATCCGTGTCTCACGCATGTAAAAAGGGAAAATGAGGTGCCGGGCTGGACTCGAACCCGCGACCTCATCCCTAAGTGACAAGTGATCTAACAGGTTGAACATGGGCGTTTGCCTTGTTAATGGATGATATCATTTTGATTTTAACATAAAGGCTCCAAGAGCCTTCTTCCCCATAACCAACCGTTCAAAAACCCTAATCCTAAAATTGGCATCAACTAAGAGCAGGCCCGTATACCAAACGTTAGGGCTTTCGATCAAATGATCAAAACGAGTAGGAATGGGGTCTACTTACCTGAGATGGTTGCGAGCTGAGTGAGATCGGTAAGAGCCGCGAGTCTTGAGTTCTTCGGTGCTTGATCTAATTCTAGAGACGATTTGGGATGGGTTTGAGTGTTTAGGGAGTGCGGGAGGGATGTTGCGATGGTGCTTGTCTGGTTTTACAGCTTGGTTTCAACTGGAACTTACGATTTGATTTTGAAAACGTCCAATGGTTATGGGTTTGATTTAGAGTTAATACAATTGATTTCTCTTTAATTAGATCATCATTTGAGCTGGAACACGTTCGTGTAACGTACACGCTTGATTGCAGGCTGTTAAACATGTTTAAATTCGCGAATTGAAACTAAAACCGGGCTATGTTTGACTGAGAAAAGTCAAACTCGACAGGTGTGGTCCAATGGTTTGATTTATACGAATTAAATTCCTCTAAAGCGTTATGTTAGGGTCGTATAACCTCCCGAAGAATCTACTATGAAATATTACTTGTGCATCGATGATTTGGTAATTGGATTTGGATCTTGTTGACTATTTCTGAGTCAAAATGCAATGTTGTTGACTCCCGCGAGTCAAAATGACGTGGGGGGTTCAAATCCGTAGAAAGGTTCAATTTGGAATGCATAGGTTCAAGTTGAGGTCTTACTTACATAGTGGGGTTCAATTGCACTAAGGAGGGTTCAAATGCGTTTAGATTTATAAAGTTTATAGAAACTGTTTAATTTAATTAAAATGATGAATTTGAATCAATTGCTTAAAAATTAATATATGTTTTATATGATTTCTTTAAAAAAAAATACTTTTTCAAATATATAAATATAATTGCAATCCATGCATTTACAAATGATTATATGTATATATATTTATATACCTGTTTAATACATGTATAAATGGGTAGAAATTACATGATCAAAAGTCCCTATGTTACATATTTGATATAATTGGTTTAAAAAATGTATATATATATATATATATATATATGTATGTGTGTGTGTGTGTGTGTTTATTATGAATCAAAAGAAAGAACCATGAAATTGTATGGATGAAAGTTTTAAATTGTTACTTGTTAAAATAATAATTAGTGTGGCATATTTTTTCCAGCAGGTACGGGTTTGGAATAGTGTGTCATTATCATATAAAATAAATTAAAATAGTATCAGAAAATCATGGATGTTATAGTATCCCCTAGTTGAGGGAATTTCGTCTCGAAATTGAACTAATGGGGGCTACAGAATTAGGAAGGAGATGAGGGCACTTAAGCTTTATTTGATCCTTACGTTTTCGAGTAAACCCTGAGTCACGTTTGGATTCGCAATGAACTTTGAATATTGGTTTGAGGGGTACGATCGTTAACAAGATGTAGGTCTGTTACTCAAGTCAGGCGTGAACGGTGACCGTGGATTTAGTTTGAAGAGAGTTAAGGAGAAAATTGTCTAAGAATAATTTGGACTCCAAAGGTGGGATGCACCACTCGAAACGGGAATGATGAGAATTTTGATGATTAAAACTTGTTTAGGGTGTAGTCTAATATGTTCAGAAAATGTCATTGGACAGGAGGTCTCTCAACATTGGTCAAGGTCTAAATAATATAAAACTTCACGTGACATGAACAACGTTACTCCTGACAATATGAAAGGAACGCTTATATATAGGAAGTACCAGCGACGTATCCACATGCCCCTATCATATCGCATCAGTTTCGTTACTATATGTCACGATAGGTTTTATGTCAACACACACGACAAAATTCACTATGTTTTCCATGCGCTAACTTTTAAAATTACGTGTGCACCCGTAATTACTCAATTCATCGCATGGTCCGTATACATCATCCCGTTGTGTGCGGGTCATGAGGGGACACAAAATCACTTAGTTCATATCTATGTTTTCACGTATGAGTTGCTAATAAATAACTGTGCCCCTATATAGTATGGTCAATCAGAAAACTAAAGAGTAATAATATGGCCTAACTTAGAGTTCCATAGCTTCCTCGTGTTTGAAAAAGAATACGTCAAACCCTGAGTAGCTTTAAAGTTTTTCAGCTTCCTCGTGTTTGAACAAGAATACGTCAAACCCCGAGTAGCTTAAAAGTTTGTAGTTTTCAACCTTCATGGATAAAGTGAATTATCATGCCTTGTGATCCATCAATTGCAACAATTGTACCCAAATCTAGTTCCGTGTAAAATGTAAACATCCAAGTTTCATGTTTAATCTAGTATCATATACATTGTAAACAAATAAGTTTCACGTATAATGTGAACAACTTAATATCACGTATATTGTAAGCCAATAAGTTTCTGTATAATGTGAACAATTTAGTATCATGTATATTGCAAACAAATAAGTTTCACCTATAATGGGAAAACCTTAGTATCATATATATTGTAAACAAATAAGTTTCATGTATAATGTGATCAATTTAGTATTATGTATATTGTATTCAACCAAGTATCATGTAGCATGTGAATAATCTAGTATTGTGTATCATGTGCTAAATCTAGTATTATATATATTGTAAAAAAACAAGTTTCATGTATCATGTGATAAATCCAGTGTTATGTATCATGTGAATGCTCCTATGTAAGTTATTGAATCTCATGAGTAATGTAAACTATAGAATTTTGTAGGTGGCCTAGTGTTGCGGACAAGCTTGTTGCTTGACGTTCATGTATAATGTGGGTAGTTGGGTTTTAAATTCTCAATCTTCTTGAGGTTTATATGGATGGTTAATGCCTACGCGAAAGGATTCATCTCCTTAAAGTGCCTAGTATGTTCATATATTTCCGAAGGTGCAAGATAACGAGAAGGTTTTGTATGTGTTGAGAGTGATGTGCTTACGAAGATCTGATTTTGTGCTTTTTGTTTGTAAATAGACAAGTATTTGTAACTTATTATTGTTTGTAATTTAATAAAATAGTGAAAATTAAAAGTTGAATAACTAGATAAACAGATGAATAAATAAAACCGTTTTAATTTTATTTATTATAAAGAGAATGTTTCAAAGAAAAATAATGGCTAAATCATTTAATAATTGAGCCAAGATTTAATAATAATTAATTTAATGAAGTAAAAGTCATAATTAATTATTAGTTAAGATAATGTTTTTTTTATAAAACAGGTTGTATTAAGTTTCCTTACAAGGTGAAAAAGTTTATAGAAAATTTATATTCCAGATAATATTCATAAACTAAGGGTTTGATAAATGTTTTGCTCGAACGAGATAATGGTGTTAATAAAATAGTTAGTTTACAAAGAAAGGTTTAGGTATGTGTACTAAGTTGCAATAAATAAAATGATGTTGTTTAGATTGTACTCATTTGGTATCATAACCAAATGGATACTTTGACATATCAAAGTGATTCAAATTCTTATACTTTCAAGAATACATGCTTTAGCCTATAGGTGAACACTCACTTTAGGAATTCCCAGGAAAGCATACGGATCCTTCGGTTGATTTGGATTTATATGCAATGCTTTCCTAGACAGAAGACCCAGAGTACAGGCATTCACCCTTCCGGATTGCACATGTTCTTTACTAATTTTCAGAACTCAAAACTTTGACGAGATTTTAAAATTTTTAATAGGCTTTAGGCCTAAGAGTTTAAATTTTGTTCACAAATGATGATGGTGACATAATTCTCAATATGTAAGAGTGAATGTGTATAAAAGGCTTAAATATGAATAAGTGTGTGGTAAGACTTATAATAGCATTTAATGAGATCAAATAGGTAGCATGTAATCAAACAGTGTGGTAACAAAGTATTACATATATAGCAATTTTATAAGCATGTGAGTTATCTAGTAGTGTAGCACATAAAATATCATGTATTGTATCATGCGATGTGATAACTAGGATAACATGTAAAATAATCACACATGGGTGCCCTAAGGTTATAGACTAGGTCATTGATTTCTAATAACCTAGTTCCCTATAACCATGGCTCTGATACCAATCTGTCACACCTCAACCGACGACGGAATACGTCGGGGCGGACGTGTAGACTGTTCATAAGCTCATGATCAACTAAAGTTTCATATATAAATTACATCAAGATTTCATTACAATAGTTCAATCAACAACCAAAATCAAATACATTGGCATGTTCAATTTATGTGTGCACTAAGTCCAAATCCTATATGTAGTATTTTGCAAATGATTTCAAATGTAGGCACCTGAAACATGATGAAAACAAGGTCAACTAAAAATAGTTTGTGAGCATACATAGGTTTTGACACCACAAGTAATATCAAGAGTTTGTGTACAATTCATATGATACATGGTTTAATAAGGCAATTATGGAGAATCACTATAGTTTAAATTGGGGAGACAATCATACCTTGTGACTGATAGGCATAACATAAATGTTATCCTTAAGTGTTTTCGGCAACAATCACCCTAACCGGGTGGGTTGGTCAGACACAATAGATCTATCATTGTATACCGTCGGCTTGTACAGAGTTAATTATTGCACTTGCACTATGTAAATGTTGTTTGCACAAATAGTGTTCAAGCATAAGGCACAAATTGCACACATGATCATAATGTTTGAATTGTAATAGTTGCAAATAGTTTGAATGCAATCATGTTTCATCCCAAAGATATAAAAGTGAAAAATGGCCTATGTAAACTCACATTGGATTTGTAGTCTGAAATCACAAGTACGAGTAGTTGTACAAGTTGTTTAGCTAACCACAAGGTTAACCTATGTTTGAATAATATATATGTATCAATGATATGCTCGAGTGACTAATGAATTGGGCTTGGTTGAATGTGTGCGTATCCGTTTGTTGTAAATAATATGTTTGTTAATAAAGAATATATTTTTTTTTTGATAAGATCATTCATGTGTTGATTTTTTTTTTTGATAAAGAATATTATGTTTAAAAAATTGAATACAAGTTTAAATAAATGAATGGGTGTTTTAAATAATGAATAGTTAGATAAATAGGTTAATAAATTAAAATGTTTCAATTAGTTAAATAGTTAGATCAACTCTTTATTAAAATAAATAATAAAGAAAATATAAGTGGTAAAATAGTCGGATAAGAAAAGTGTTAAAGATTTGGTTCATAAAATATACCCGAGCCTTGGGTGGTTTATAAAATAATTTTTATAAGAGAGATTGGATTAAAAATGGGTTTTAAAAATAAAAACGGGCCACGGGACTCGAACCCGGGTCTCCTTGGTGAGAGTCAAGCAACCTAACCGCTGGACCAATGGTCTGGTAATCGTATTAGCGCTGAATAAAAGGTTTTAACAAATGGAGCAGTGCATCCGTGTCTCACGCGTGTAAAAAGGGGAATTGAGGTGCGGGCTGGATTCGATCACGGGACCTCATCCCTATGTGACAAGTGCTATAACCGGTTGGACCTGGGCGTTTGCGTTTTTAAAGGATTATATCATTATGATTTTAACATAAAGGCTCTAAGAGCATTCTTCCCCATAACCAACCGTTCAAAAACCCTAATCCCAAAATTGGCATCAATTAAGAGCATACTCGTAGACCAAACGTTAGGGCTATCGATCAAATGATGAAAACGAGTAGGAAGGGGGTCTACGTACCTGAGACGGTTGCGAGCTGAGTGAGATCGGTAAGAGCCGCGAGTCTCGAGTTCTTCGGTGCTTGATCGAATTCTAAAGACGATTTGGGATGGGTTTGAGTGTTTAGGGAGTACGGGAGGGATGTTGCGATGGTGCTAGTCTGGTTTTACAGCTTGGTTTCAACTGGAACTTACGATTTGATTTTGAAAATAGCCAACGGTTACGGGTTTGATTTACGAGTTAATACAATTGATTTCTATTTAATTGGATCATCATTTGAGCTGGAACACATTCGTGTAACGTACACGCATGATTGCAGGCCGTTAAACATGTTTAAATTCGCGAATTGAAACTGGAATCGCGCTATGTTTGACTCAGAAAAGTCAAACTAGACAGATGTGGTCCAGTGGTTTGATTTGTACGAATTAAATTCCTCTAATGCATTCTGTTAGGGTCGTATAACACTCCCGAAGAATCAACTATGAAATATTATTTGTGCATCGACGATTTGGTAATTAGATTTGGATCTTGTTGACTATTTCTGAGTCAAAATGCAGTGTTGTTGACTTCCGCGAGTCAAAATGACGTAGGGGGAGGGTTCAAATCCGTAGAAAGGTCCAATTTGGAATGCAAAGGTTCAAGTTGAGGTCTTACTTACATAGGGGGGTTCAATTGCACTAAAGGGGGTTCAAATGCGTTTAGATTTATAAAGTTTATAGAAACTATTTAATTTAAATAAAATGATTGATTTGAATCAATTGCTTAAAAATTAATATATGTTTTATGTGATTTCTTTAAAAAAAAAATACTTTTTCAAATATATAAATATAATTGCAATACACGCATTTATAAATGATTATATGTATATATATTTATATACCTGTTTAATACATGTATAAATGGGTAGAAATTACATGATCAAAAGTCCCTATGTTACATATTTGATATAATTGGTTTAAAAAATGTGTATATATATATATATATATATATATATATATATATATATATATATATATGTGTGTGTGTGTGTGTGTATGTGTGTGTTTATTGTGAATCAAAAGAAAGAAACATGAAATTGTATGGATGAAACTTTTAAATTGTTACGTGTTAAAATAATAATTAGTGTGGCATATTTTGCCGGGCAGGTACGGGTTTGGAATAGTGTGTCATTATCGTATAAAATAAATTAAAATAGTATTAGAAAATCATGAATATTTCAAATTCACCCTACATTACACGTGTCGCACTTATGCAAGTGTCTAGCTGATGACACGGCTCACATACCCTATGACGAGAACGAAGTAGATAACAGTTTGAACTATGTTAAAGAACCAATAGCCATTCTTGACGGAGCCAAGAAATGTCTACGCAATAAGACAATTCCTTTATTCAAAGTGCAATGGAAACATAGAAAAGGTTCAGAAGCGACTTGGAAAGAGAGGACGAAATGAAAGAGACATACACTAAATTTTTTAACGTATAGCAGGTTTCGAGGACGAAACCTCTATAAGGAGGGTAGACTTGTAACATCCCAAATAAATAGGAATATAATAATAGAAACTATATCGAGATCCATAACGCGGGAACAATCAATGGAATATGAAAGGCAAAGAAGGGGCTTGGCCATGGGCCCGAAAACATGAGGGAATCATCTTATCTCAGCAGCTCCAACCTCTCCCTCATTCTCCACAACTTACGCCACCTTCTAGAGAGAGAGAGATGTTTTGGCTAGAGAGAGAAGGCAAGAGGATCGGCTCAACAGCTCGAGACCCATCCACCATCACCGTAGTAGTGCAACGCAGCAGAAAACGGGCCCAAACAGGTAAGAACGTAGATCGAATTTGAGTTTTGATCATGGGTTGGGGTTTCGGATTAATATGGGTTTAACCTAAAAAGATCAATTTTTACGCATATAATAAGACTATAAATATAGATCTAGCTTCACAATCAATAAATCAAAGGTTTGAACGTAAAAAGTTTGGGTCTTGGCGACCTGGAATCAACATGCAGATCTAGGGTTTCTTGGTGGGGAAGAAGGTCGCGCAGGCGAACCTATCAAGTTCGCCTGAAACCGTTGTAGCAAAACTAACAGATTCGCTTGAGGAAAATCTGGCGAAACTACTAAGTTCGCTCATGAACCACTTGGCGAATCTTCTAAGTTCGCTTAGAAACTATCCTTGCGAAACTATCAGATTCGCCTAATGCTACACTACCGAAACTAACATGTTCGCTTAAAGCCAACCTGGCGAATTTACTAAGTTCGCCTAATGATAACCTAGCAAAACTACCTAAGTTCGCCTAACCCTAATCATAGAAATGTTTAGTGTCGTTTAGGTTCATCATCTTATCTTGTATGACTTGATTATACATATTGTGTGTGACCCTAGTGACGCTCTTTAAACCATCTAGTATACTTCAGAAACCGCTTATCAGGTGAGTTCTATGTGCCCCCTATATGTTATGTGCAAATGTTTTCCTACGTTTTGGGGCTGAAGTGTATACATGTTTTGAATGAATGTTATGAATGCCATATATAGCCTTATGTGTTATATAACAATACATGATGAATACGAGAATGACAAGTATATTTATAATAAATGAAATGAAAGTATAACATAACGTATAACAATGAAATCTTGCTTTATATCCATGTATATATTGCTTGCTATGTAGGAAAGAACGTTATGGACGGAAACGATGATAACGGCAACTAAGGTAGACGGACGACCACTCGAGTATTATGCAGCCATAATTAAAAGTCTAGGAAGGTAGACTAAAACTAAGGCTACTACGGTAGAATCAGTCGCTAAATCGATATACGGATGTGTATATAGTTCGAGTGGGAAACGGATGGCTTAGGGCAGACTCGCGAATAGACGGACTACGACGGTAGGACGGTTAAGACGGACAACCGAAGGTTTGCCAGGCGGTTAATACAAACAGATGGTTTCTAGTGCCGGACGGTTAATGAAATGGGCTACGAGGGTAGTTCGAGGGCGTTTGTCTTTGTGACTTACACAATCAGAATGACGGGTTGATCACCCATATGTGTATGACCACTGAATGTTCACCCAGAAATAAGCATGTATGTATTTATATACGTACCCAATTATGAATTATATATGAATGCAGTAAAGTAAAGAAGTAAAAATATACATATGTATATATATATATCGTGTTAATGACTGCTTGTTTTAAACTAGAACTCACCAGTGTTAGCTGACTTTTAGTATGCTCTTTAGGTAGAAAGAATAAGGGACGTGCGAAGGCGTGATGGTTACCCTACACAAGACTGACATCCCATTTTATTTAAATATGTGTGTCACACCCCCCAAATTTTACTAACGGAGTTTTACCGTTTGGTGCGTGACAAACCAGGATCTCAGTCATTAGTTACATCAAACGACACTATATGGGACATAAACGTAATATCATAAAAGTTCAGAGTTAATGCGAAAGCGTAGACGTTAGAATGAAATCAAAAGTAATTACACGCAACAAGCGTCAATTAATGTAAATAGGTAAAACTGTTTAAAGTGCTTGAAATGAATGATATGACAGTAGGACTCCATGCATGTCCTAAGTGTGCAACCTGTGCCAAAGCGACCTGAGAAACATGTAAGAAAAAGTGTCAACACGAGGTTGGTGAGTTCACAGGTTTGTATGTAAATAAACTGTTTGAGTATTGCTGGATCCACATACATAAGTCACACCTATTGCTACCTAGGCAATGTACAAGTTACTCTAAGCGTTCACAACCGAAGCTGACTGTTTATGTTTGAGATGCCTTCTGCCATTTCTAACATCAACAACGGCAAATGTTTAGGACAATTTACACCCGTTAGACCTCCAATCAAGTTAGCGCGACTAACCGGGGTGGGGTTTGTCAAACCCAGTAGTACTACTCAAATTTCCTCGCTATACCCCATATATTAACGGTCCGAGTGTGTAAGGACTTTGCATGTTATGTTTGCACTTAGGTACACAAGTGATGAAATACTGTGTGATCCATGTCCGTGTGTATGTCTCTCCCTGGCTGGGAGACAAGTAACGGATGCCTGTTCGTATGCATGTTTCTCCCCAACGGGAAATCAAGTAAGATGATGCTTGTTTGTACGCATGTTTTTCCCAACGGGAAAACAAGTAAAATGCTATTCATTTGTATGCATGTTTCTCCTCAACGGGAACACAAGTAAAAATAATGTTTGTGTGTATGCATGTTTCTCCCCAACGGGAAAACAAGTAAGAATAATGTTTATGTGTATGCATGTTTCTCCCCCAATAGGAAAACAAGTAAAAAGGGGCCGTGAAAACTCACCTGAGTTTGAGTAGCGGTTGGATTACACAAGTGAAAGGCTGGAACCACAAATGTAAGCCTCATACGGCTTACGTATGCCCTAGAATTATAAACACATAAAATTAGGGTCATATGGAATTTCGTGACGACGACACAGAAGTTTGAACGTCCTAAAATATTCATAGGACTAACGGGTAAACGAACGCGTCCACGGGAATAAGGATTTCTTTAATAAGAAAAATAAGAATAACTAAGCTTCGCGTCGAACGTTACGAATAATATATATATATATATATATATATACATATATATATATATATATATACATATATATATATACATATATATATATATATATATATATTTATATATATATTCGTGTTTTGGTGTCGTTCAGAATGGTGTAAGAATACAATATATATATATCATATATTATTTTTAAGTTCGTAGAGTTAATAAAATAAACGTTTGCGTGGAAAAGTAATAAATATATTATTTTTAATCGAGTATGAAACGTGGGTAAATAATATAATATAATTATATCATTTATTAGTTGAAAATATTTCAATAAGTTCATAAACGTGGTGCAAATAATATATTATTTATATTCGGAGTCACGGGTTGAAAATAATAATAATATATTATTTCATTCAAGGTTATTAAACGAGAGTAAATAATATAAATAAATATATTATTTGTAGGTTTGAGATATTTCAAAAGTGTTTGTTCACGTGGTAAAAATAATATGAAAATGTATATTATTTTTAATTGAGATTACAGGGTCGAAAATAATATAAATATATTATTTTACTAGGAGTGGTGGTTTGAAAAATAATATAAATATATTATTTTAAAAGTGGGTATTTTTAATGAATATGGTTTACAAACCAAACCGAGCCTACGGGTGGTTTACGGGCTCAAAACATATTAATATAATAATATATTAATATTGGGATAATTATTATATTGAAAATAGTAATTAAAATGTGGTTTAAAAAGAATTGGGGGTGGAGGGATTCGAACCCGGGTCCCCTCCCCACCAACACGCCGTACTAACCAACCCACCCGCTAGGGCAATCGCGTTAGAACCCGGATAGGAATGGTTGTAACATGAATGCTCTCGGTGTTCTTCCCTCTTTGCGATCCGAATCAAGAACCAGTCTCAATTCCAACGAATTAGACCACGATTGTCCCAAATGGAATAGGGTTTTTGATAAACGGGGTTTTGTGAATCAGTGTGTGCGTTTAATTGCAAAAACATTAGTTATAGGATCGTTAATTTCACAAATTAAAAGCCGAAAACTCTAGACAAGAACATGAATTCGTTTTAAACGATTCTGATATTAAAAGTTGTAGAAATCATGGGGCTTTCAAAGGATAGGTGATTGCGAGTCTGCCCATGTATTTTAATTGAATTTAAATTGCGTTTAGAGTGGTGCTCGACTAAACCGAATTCGTATGAACCCTAGGTACCTGTTCGTGTTTAATTTGGTATTGTATGTCTAAATTAGGTTAGGGCTTTCAATACAGAGGTGAAAACGAATCTAGGGGTGTGTTCAATTACCTAAATCGATGTCGTGTTGATGGAGTTCGACTAAACCACAGGTGCGGCTCCAAAAGTTTGACCTCCAGCGTCTCCGGCTACTACTCCGACCGAAATAAGTTGTGCACAAGCTTCAGTGAGGTTCATTTATCGTGTGTAAAGGGTTTGATTGTGAAATGATTCATGATTTGATCGAGTTCGATAGGCATAATGGGTTGTCGACAATTACGATTTTGATTAGGCATAAAGAGGATTAATTCGAGATCAATGCTGGTGTTAATTGATTCAATAATGGTCGAATTCATCATTACTACGTAAATCAGTTACAATGTCAAACGAATTTCTGTTACGGATTGCGAATTGCGTCAAGAACCATGGGGTTTGACTTTACAAAAGTCAACAGAGCACAAATGTATATGATTTTGACTTTAAAAGTCAACCGATCTGGTTTAGGGTAATTACAACTTTGGTCCTTGTAATTTTAGGTGTGTTTGAGTTTGGATATCGACAGAAATAGTCCTTGAGGTTTGTAATTGAGTTAACTGCACTAACTGAGTTCGAGAGAGATAGCGAAGTTTGTTAACGGAGTTAACTTCAAATAGCCGGATGTCACATCATCCCCTAGTTGAAAGAATTTTCGCCCCGAAAATTAAAATAATAAAAAAAATTTCTCGGGTGTCACATCATCCCTTAGTTGAAAGGATTTTCGTCCCGAAAATTAAATGGTACCTAAAGTGTTTGACGTGGAGTGCTTGAACAGATGGGGATACTTACGCATCATCTGGTCCTCACGCTCACATGTGAGTTCCGGTCCTCGTTTCGAGTTCCAACGAACTCTAACAATAGGGATTTTACTGTGTTTGGGCGTTTTGACTTTCCCTATCCACGATTTCTACCAGTTCTTCAACGAAGCATAATTGTTCATCGATTTGTAGTTCCTCAAGAGGAACCGCGAGTGTCTCGTCTGCTAGACATTTCTTCAAGTTTGAGACATGAAAGACATTATGTACATCACTCAATCCTTCAGGTAGGTCCAGTTGGTACGCTACTGGGCCAATTCTCTCCATTATCTTGAACGGTCCAACATACCGAGGTTTTAGTTTGCCTCGTTTCCCGAAGCGAATCACACCTTTCCAACGTGAGACTTTCAATAGAACCATATCGCCTACTTGAAATTCTAATGGCTTACGAAGCTTATCGGCATAGCTCCTTTGTCGATCACGAGCTGCCGTCATACGGTTTCGATTTTGAACGACCTTTTCAGAGGTTTCGAATACAAGTTCGGGACCTGTAAGTTGGCTATCCCCAACTTCAGCCCAACAGATAGGAGATCAGCATTTCCGTAAGTATAATGACTCGAATGGTGTTGTCTTGATGCTAGTGTGATAACTGTTATTGTAGGAGAACTGCACCAGAGGCAGGTGAGACTCCCAAGTGTTACCAAAATCAATCACACAAGCTCGTAGCATGTCCTCTAAGGTTTGAATGGTACGTTCCGTTTGGCCATCAGTTTGAGGATGGTACGCCGTACTCATATCTAGACGCTTACCTAAAGTTTTTTTGTAACGATTACTATAAATGTGATGTGAACCGAGCGTCACGATCCGAAATGTTAGAAATTGGCACTCCGTGCCGAGAGACTACTTCCTTTAAGTAAATACAAGTAAGTTTCTCCATTTTGTCGGTCTCTTTAATTGCTAGGAAGTGATCTGATTTTGTCAAGCGATCTACGATCACCCAGATGGTGTCGCATCCGCTAGGAGTTCGGGGTAATTCGGTTATGAAGACCATAGAGATTTGTTCCCATTCCACATTGGGATCTCTGGCTGTTGAAGCAGACCCGAAGGCTTTTGGTAGTCCACTTTGACTTTTGAGCAAGTCAGGCACTTGCTTACATAGTTAGCTATATCAGTTTTCATCTTCGACCACCAATATAGCATCTTAAGGTCATGGTACTTCTTGTCGGAACCTGGATGAATAGGGTATCGGGATTTGTGTGCTTCATCCATGACCTGGATGAATAGTTCATTGGCTACCACATTAGCCTTGCCAAGGTGATATCTAACTGCAAAATCATAGTCGTTCAAGAGTTCGATCCAACGGTGTTGTCGGATGTTCAACTCCTTCTGTTCGAATATGTGCTGAAGACCCATGTGATCAGTGTAAATGGTGCACTTGGTACCGTCTAAGTAATGTCTCCAGATTTTCAAAGCAAACATTATAGCTCCCAATTCTAGGTCATGGGTAGTGTAGTTTTTCTCAAAAAATTCAATTGACGGGAAGCATATGTGTAGGATCGTGAAATTACAAGATGGTTCTGTTCTTAGTTGAGATTGGCGGAAACAATAACAACTACACAAGTACAATCGAGTAAACAGAGTGAATACTAATAAGATCACTGTTGTATTAAACTTTGTGAATAAACGATTACAAATGAAAACTCAGTGAAGAAGCACCCTTACAATGAAGTGTTTACAGATTTTTTATACTCACTTAGAATCGAGACAGCCCCTTGATTCTAAGGATCAGATCTAACACAGACCGTTGATCTGTTGTATCTAGCTAACTATTACAAGTTTTGTCTATATCTAGTTAACTTTATTGAAGCGCCTTCTTTATGCATTATTGCTTGCATGTCTGGAGAAGAGCATTGTCGTCCGTCATTGGTTGCACCACTGAGGTTCCTTCTGCTTTGAGGGTGTCAGTCGCTTTTGCAGAAAGTTGTCAGTGACGCTTGGCATGGATAGTCAGATGCAATGATTTGTCTTCAAGGAACACAGCTATCAGCAGCAAGAATGAGAATGATGCTGCTGATACGCTTATCAGCAGCAACAAGTGTTGAATGCTGCTGATAAGCCTATCAGCAACAACATGTGTTGAATGCTGCTGATAAGCCTATCAGCAGCAACATGTGTTGAATGATGCTGATAAGCCTATCAGCAGCAACATGTGTTTAATGTTGCTGATAAGCCTATCAGCAGCATTTGTACTTAGAATAATTTAGTAGCAACCAGTCTTTGGTTCTACAAACTCCCCCTAGACTGATGCAACCAAAATTCTTCTAATCACTTTGCTGCTGAAGCTTTTGCATGTGGCTGACTATCCTTTCAATCTCATTGCCTCTTGGATCCTTGCTGGGATTGTTCAGTGGAAGTGCAGACATAGTCTTGATGTCTTTATGTGGCATTTTGTAGATTGTTTTGCTTGAACATATCATCTTCTGCTTCCTTACATCAATTAAAGTGAACTAATCCAAATCAGCATTATAGGACCAACTTACAAATGGAGAGTGGGACTTGAGTGGTTTGATATCAATGATCACATCTTTTCTAAGGTTGAAGTAGTGTTTGATGGCTAGCACAAGAAGTTTCCCACCCTCATTTGCAGGCTCATGAGCTTCACCCAGCTCCAAAATTCTGTCAAGATCTGAATCTGGCAATTGCAGAACTTCATCAACAGATCTGTAGATAGATCTCCTTCTTTCAGTTCTCCCCCTGAAGATCTCAAACCTTTGATCCTGTGGATTATAGACCCAATCAACTATGTCTCTTGAGTCTTCTGGTTTAGGTGTGGGTTTGGATTTCTTTAAGGGAGGTTGTTGATGAGTGGGAGCTGGGTGGGATGGTTTGGACTTTTTGGGTGGAGGAGTAGAAGGTTTGGGGAGGAGAGTGGAAGGTTGTTGGACTGAGGAAGAGCTAGGTGAGGGAGAAGGCTTGGGTTTCTTTGCTTTTGATTCTTCTTCTTCCTGAATAGGTACCCTTTTCTTGGAGCCCTTCTTCCCCAATCTCTCTTCCTTATCCTTCTTGACTTTGAAGTAGAGGGCTTGCAGGTTCATGAAGTTCATGGGACCTAGCCTTTGTCCACTCTCTCCTCTAGCCTTAAGGAAGTCAATCATGACCTTCCTTTCTTCATGGGTCCGTTTATTAAAGGCAATGGTCTTCTTGGACTTTTGTTTGGCTTTTTCTTCTTCTTCAGCCTGTTTCTTCTTTGCCAATTGACCTTGCTGACCCATGAAGGCTCTGTAGACTTCTTTATTTGATAGTTTCTCAAGGTAGTCTGCATCCTCACCTTGAGAAACTAGAGCCTTTACCCACTCCTCCCTCATTTCTTTTGCTAGTTCAGAATCGGTTATTCTGAACTTAGCTTCTTCTTTCTTCTTCTTCTCCAATTCTTCCTCTTCTCTGTTAAATTATTCCTGCAGTTGAAAAGCAAGAGCTGCATCTTCTTCAATCTGGTCAACTGTAGGAATCTTTCTTTTCAGTTCATCCAGCTGTCTAGCATACAGCTGGATGGTTTGTTCTCTGAGGAGAATGGCGGTTTTTCTTTCTTGAGCCTTTTTAATGTCAGCCATCTCCTCTTCTTCTCTTCTTCTTCTCTTCTCTTCCCTCTCTCTTTTCTCCTTTAGCAATCTCTCTTCATCTTCATCTGTCATAATTCCCTTTCCCTTTTTTATATTGGATGCCTCTGCTTCGGCTTCACTGACCACAACAGCAGATGATGGTGCTGCTATTGGGATCTCAGCCTCAGCTTCATTGGCACATTGAGAGGTGAACAAGGGAAAGTCATTGGCTTCATCCGATTTGCACTCAGGACCTGTGAATTCTTTCAGCATTTCTTTGATAGTTGATCTTGACTCATATGCTGCAGCAAAGATGTCTACTCGAGGGGAAGCTGAGTCAGTATCAGTGTCAGAGTTTGACACATATACTTCCTCAGTAATTCTTCCTTCTTGTTCAAGATGGGCTCTGACAGTAGCTATCATTGCCTGGCTTTCAAGGGAGTTGACATTGCAGATATTTGCCCTGAGTTGAAAGATCTTGTAGAGAAAGTCTGTAGGAAGTGACAGGATGTTCCTGGTGTTGATGGTGAGAGAGGAGTCGTTGCTCAGTAAGAAGGTGTGGTCAAGAGACTTAGTGCTTCTCCATCCCAGCACATCTAAGTCTTTGACAATGAAGGAGTACATAAATGTTCTTAAGCAGCAAACTTCTTCTTTAGTGAGAAGACTGCTCCTTATAATTTCAAGTCTTCTAGGAGTCAGTCTTCTTTCTGCTGCTGCCAAAAATTCAGGATAAGCTACCCATTTTGCTGTTTGTATGAGTCTTTCGAAGTTGGGTAGATTATCCTCCATCAAGTCATAGAACCTTCCAATGGCAAGTTCTGCTGAGAGATCTAATGAAGTGTTGATGCAGTTAGTTAAATATAGTTGTTGGACTTGGAGGGCATTGAGAGAGTTCTAGTTTAGCTCTTCTACTCCACTAAACTCCCATCCAATCCAAAATCTCTCAGCTGATCCATCATACCCCCAAGCTAGAATGGAGTTAAATTCTAGCTTTTGTGAAGTTTGAAAGAGTTGGGGGGTAATGGATTGACTTATGATGGCTGCTGCTACAGGGAGGATGCTGAAAGCTGTATATTTTTGTTCTTTGTCTTCAGCTTCATTCAGCACCTCATCAATAGCCCTGACAACTAACTTCTAGTCTTCAGTTGTTTCTTCTTCTTCGTTATCTGAAGCTGGCAAGTCATGGACCTGTACAAAAGCTGGCTTGAAAAGTGTACTTTGAAAAACAGCCTGCTCTTGAATCCAGTCGTCAAGACTGTCTTTGTCCTCCTCCATTGGGACCATCTCCCCCTTTTTGGTTGCATCAATGGACAAATAAGCATCAGTTTGGGTGCCCACTGATACAAGAGAGGGTGAATGTACAGTTGGGCATTGATGGGCTTCATGCATAGAGACTTGGTGTCTTAGTTTGGACACTTCAGCCTCTAGCATAGCCACCCTGGCCGTCAATTCCAGGTTATGAAGTTTCAGTCTATCCTCATCCACAGTTGTGGAATCCTTGGATCCAGATGGGGCCTTAGGCCTAGCCTCTTCATCCCCATCACCCATGGTTTCTTGACGCCTGGGATTCCTCTCAGTGAAGGGAGTTTCCAAGGAAGCATCCTCACTGTGAGTTGCCGTGGTGGAGGTCTTAGCAATGTTGTCACTGTCCTCCTGGACATTTGATGGAACAACAGTAGTGACAGCCTCTTCCACATCCACTCTTTCATAACTCCTAGAGTGGACCTTCAGAGTAGAAGAACTTGGGTTGGGTGTGTTGGAAGCAAGATCAATCAGTACCTCCGAGATAGTGGTAGTTGGAGAAGGTACATCATCTTGATCAGGTTCCTCAGCACTTAAGTTCAGAAGAGAGAGAAAGGGCTCAGGGGGCTGTTCTACAGATCCAGGAAGTGATCCTGATCCTAATAGAGAGACATCCGAAGAGGCCTCCCTAATAATATGGCTTTCCCTTGTGATATTCTCACCAGAATGTTGGGATTCTGAGTGAGGGCTGTTAGGTTGGGTTTGGGCCTTGGAGGCAAGAGAAGAAGGAGTTCTCTTACCCCTTTTTCTAGTATAAGTTGTTGCAACCGGGGCCCTGTGTTCCGGTTGAACGATAACATCCAAAAGAGGTGTAAGTAATTTTTGTGCCTGTGCATCGTTAGTAGTATGCACAGGGGTTCGAATGGTAGAAGCAGATTATTGTTCAGGATGTGAGGTGGAGGGTGTGGGATCAGTATCAGCTGGGATTGCTGAACTGTCACCCGGGGTTCTTTACATGTTCAGCATTGTAGATAACAATGGAACATTGAACCCAGAGAACTTTTTGGAAACAGTCCTCATGCTTTGAAAAATGTTATTTTTATGACCCAACATGATGTAGATTCTTACAGGTTTTGAAAGTTCTTTTAGTTCTTGATTGAAAACTTCCTGCAAGAATCTTGGGTACATAAAAAATTGCTGCTTTGCACCCTCTTGAAGGTTATATCTCAAACCCTGAAAGATGAGGTGTGCAAAGTTGAAGCCTTGGTTAGTGACCATACCATGGAAGGCGGAGGCAATTGCAGAGCTCACCTGATGCCATCCACTCCTCTTCTGAGATATGCATTGGAGAAGAGTGTGGCAGAGATACTTCCATGGAGGTCCCATCAGCGCCTTCTCGATCGTATACTCGGTCTGATTTCCAGTGTATCCAATGGAGACAAAGGTCCTCATATATTCGTCCTTCGAGTATGAGATCGCTGCTCCCTCATCTTGAAGCTTAAGATGTTTTCTGAGTGTGGCTTCCAAGATGGTGATATCCTTGCCGTCTACTTTGGCTTTGATTTGGGGAATCCTCTGTTCGGTAGAGTAGACGGCGGTACTCCAGAAATCCTCCATATGAGGGATATATATGGTAGGGTTAGTGGTGAGGGCAATGTAGATCTTTGATCGACATAAGAAATCGATCATATCGTCAAATCCTTTGGATTTCTTTCCTTTGGTGAGGTATGCTGTTAGGTTATGGTATGGGGAAAAATTGTCATCTGGGTTGTTGATATCTGCCATAGCCGTTTGATTTTGGAGGGATGGTTTGAGTATGGTGGAGACTTGAGAATATGGAGAGCTTTGAATGTGGTGGGGACTTAGGGTTGAATTGAATGTGAAGAGGTGGTAAAGAAAATTTGATTTGTTCTTATAACGGCAGAGGAGAGAAAAAGCAAAATGACTTGTACAGTACAACCTTATTTACTTTTTATTGTTACAGCTGTAATACACCGAGGCAGTCATGATAAAGACTGACGTTAATATCTTTTACAGCGGGTAAAAGTTAATTTGGACTTAAATTCATCCATCAGCAGCAAACTTGGTTGCCGTGATGAATAAGCCTGTCCGCTGCAACTTTGGTTGCTGCGGAAGGTTAAGTTTGTCAGCAGCAGACTTAATTGTTGCTGATAAATGCAATGATCTGCAGCAAGGATGTTGCTGCTGACAGCCTTAAAGCTATCTGCAGGAAACTTGTTCCTTCTGATAAGTTAAAGCAGTCAGGGGCAAATTCTTTGCTGCTGAAAATTAGACCTGTCAGCAGCCAAAAGGATGCTGCTGAGTTATAACTTTTATTTACAACATAAGACCGACATATTTACACCAAAGGATAGACGCACTCAACTGAACCGATGATGATGCTTGGTGGTTTCTTTACCTTCCATTGTTGAGTTGGTGGTTTTCCAGCTCTCTTTGTCTTTTTAGCAGCAGATGTTGTATCTAAGGATTTTGGCCTATCAGCAGCAGATTTTGTTGCTGCTGATGGTTTTACTTGAGCAGCTGCAGACTTTGTTGCTGCTGAAGGCTTTCCTTTTGGTTGCTTGGGCTTTACTCGATCAGCAGCAGTTATTTTGGCTGCTGATGGCTTAGAAACAGATGTATGCTTATCCTTCTTCACCTTGCCGATAGGCTTTTGTATAACTGGGGTTGGAAGAAGAATCTGATTGAAAGGATTAGACTTACAATTTGCAGCAAAGTGGTCTGATTCTCCACAGATGATGCAAGATTGTTGAGGTTTTGACAACTGTTCCCTTGGTGGAGAAAGAGATTTTCTGAATTGAGTTGTCTTAGCTTCAAATCTTCTTACCTGTTTGTTCTTCTTTGTCTTCTCAAAAGCATGTTGCTTGAGGTTTCTTTGTTGTTGAAGGTAGTAGAAGCAGGTGCTGGCAGTGTGGTTATATTTTCCATAGACAAAACATGATTTTGCCAGTTTATCCCTTGAAAGATACACATAATCCTTTCTTTTGAAAAGGTCTTTGAAATTCCAAGGGTGAGCTTTGTTGTGCTCAAAAGTAGCTTCTTCCAATGTTTTTTGAACAAACGGAACCCTTTCTCCAGGCGCATGACATATGTCAAACACCTTCCTTGGCTGGACTAAAGATGAGGACTGGCCCTTTTCAGTATTTAGCTTCCTACCTTATGGAGGATAGCTAATTTTGATTTGTTTGAATGGTGTAGGAACTGGTACTGAAATGGCTGGTACTGGTGCTGAATAGATAATGGGGACTTCATCTTTACTCAGAATAACTTTAGGAGCAGGAGCAGATGAAGTAGTGGATTCTTGTACCAAATATGAAGCTTCACTTGTTTCAGTGGAGTCTGAGCAGGTTGAATCAGACTCTGATGAGGTAGTGCATTCTTGTACCAAAGGTTTATCCTTAGAAGGATCAAGATTTCTGTTGGCCATATCAAGATTTGCAAGATTGAAGCTTGGTTCATGGATGGCAACGTAGTCAGCAGGAGGTGCAATGGCTTGATATTGTTCAGTATGATACCCCAGACCAGTCTTTACCTTTTCATGAATTTGAGCATCTAAAAGTCTTTGCAGCTTTTTGGATGCAAATTCATATTTGTCGACATGAACTTTTTGTTCTGCCAATTCTGCTCTGGTAGCTTTTAATCTGGCCAGTAGATCATCAATCTGAGTTTCAAGATTGGTTTGTTCATGTTTTAATGATGAAATCTCTTTCTTTAGGTAGTTAATTTTATCTTTGTAACTGTCTTCGACCTTTTTGAATTCAGATTTCATTTGATGAAACTCTTCATTTTGATCTATGAGGTTTTGATTATGCTTTCTGTAGCCTAAAACCTTATCAATACAGGCTTGGGAACATAGATGTTCATATACCTGAGGCGGTATCTCGGTTGTGTCTGCCATAAGAGCTTGGTTGTTAGCAGGCAAATCTTCATACTGGAAGCTCCAGTCAAAGTCAGATGTTCCAACAGCTGCACAAGCTGCAGTTTGAGCTGGAGGAGTAGCTTGTTGCTGTTTTCTAGGTTGGCTAGGTTGGCTTTGTCTTGTTCGATCCTCAGCAGGGATTGCCCTAGGTGCCTTGCATTCTCTAGCAAAATGACCCAGTTGGTTACAGTTGTAACATCTTACTTTACTTTTATCTAAGCCAACTCTGGTGTTGGAGCTGTTGCTTGGAATGGGTCTTTCGGTTCTAGAGTAGAACCTTTTTGCTCTTATAGAGAGCATGGCATAGGAGTGCTGTATATCCATTTCTTCTAGATCATCTGGATGGAAGCACTCAAGATCCTCCTTGATAAAGTACATGTTGCTTGAGTTTTCAGAAACAAAAGCAGCGGAGGTTGAGGCTTGAGAAGGAGCTTCAAGAAGAAATGGTGATGTGTTTGTTTTAGAGGTAGGAGTTTGAGGATGTGTGACTATGGGAGGATAGTAGTTGCTAGTACTAGGACCTGAGTACTCAGAGTGAAAAACAGAAGAGGTGGTGGTGGATGTTGAAGCTGTTTGGTAGCTTGAGCTTCGTTCTTTTGCCTGAATCATCTCTAGCTCATAAGTCTTCAGCATTCCGAAGAGCTCAGTCATTTGGAGAGTCTTCAGATTCTCAGTTATTCTAATGGACACCGTGTAGAGTGTCCAGCAGCTAGGTAAAGACCTGATGAACTTTTTGAGAATATCCTCATTCTCCAGTTTCACCTTTGAGCACTGCAGCTCACCTACAAGATAAGTAAATCTGTTATATAAAACAGTTAGGGACTCACCTTCCTTCCATACGAAGTTTTCGTACTGCTACTTTAGGATGTCCCTTCTGTTTTCTTTGACTTCTTCTGAGCTAGCAAACATCTTCTCAAAAGCCTCCCAGAGCTCTTTGGCGGTTTTGTGACTTCTGAAGTTATGAAAAACTTCATTTGGAAGGCATATTTGGATAGCTCCTAGTGCCTTGAAATCCACCTCCATCTTTTTTATATCCTCTTCTGAGTATTTAGAGGGATCCTTTGGAACTGATGGTCCTCCAGAGTCAGTAGATGCCACCATGGGAATGTAGGGTCCATCCCTGATGGATTTCCACATTTCGTACTCCTGATAGCAGAAAAAACTTTCCATGCGATTTTTCCACATGTCGTAGTCTTCTCCAGACACCAATCTTGGTGGTCGGTTAATGCTACCGATGTCTTCAAAACCATTGCTTTGTGCCATTTTTGTTTCGTGATTTTGGGTGACTTGATTAAAGAGAAAGTTTAGAATAGAACCAGAAATGATTAAACAAGTGTGAGTTTGTTTAATCTGAGCCAAAGCTCTGATACCACTTTTAGGACCGTGAAATTACAAGATGGTTATGTTCTTAGTTGAGATTGGCGGAAACAATAACAACTACACAAGTATAATCGAGTAAACAGAGTGAATACTAATAAGATCACTGTTGTATTAAGCTTTGTGAATAAACGATTACAAATGAAAACTCAGTGAAGAAGCACCCTTACAATGAAGTGTTTACAGATTATTTATACTCACTTAGAATCAAGACAGCCCCTTGATTCTAAGGATCAGATCTAACACATACCATTGATCTGTTGTATCTAGCTAACTATTACAAGTTTTGTCTATATCTAGTTAACTTTATTGAAGCGTCTTCTTTATGCATTATTGCTTGCATGTCTGGAGAAGAGCATTGTCGTCCGTCATTGGTTGCACCACTGAGGTTCCTTCTGCTTTGAGTGTGTCAGTCGCTTTTACAGAAAGTTTTCAGTGACGCTTGGCATAGATAGTCAGCTGCAACGATTTGTCTTCAAGGAACACAGCTATCAACAACAAGAATGAGAATGATACTGTTGATACGCTTATCAGCAGCAACAAGTGTTGAATGCTGCTGATAAGCCTATCAGCAGCAACATGTGTTGAATGCTGCTGATAAGCCTATCAGCAGCAACATGTGTTGAATGCTGCTGATAAGCCTATCAGCAGCATTTATACTTAGAATAATTTAGTAGCAATCAGTATTTGGTTCTACAATATGCGATAACCTTTTCACGTTGCATCAACACACAACCAAGGCCTTGCATAGAGGCATCACAATACACTACGAAGTCATCCGTCCCTTCAGGAAGAGATAGGATACGTGCACTACAGAGTTTCTGCTTCAACTATTGGAATGCGGATTCCTGAGTTTCGCTCCAGTTATAGGGTTTACCCTTTTTGAGTTAGAGTAGTGAGAGGTTGAGCAATCTTTTGAGATTCCCTCGATGAATTGACGGTAGCAGTCAGCCAATCCTAGAAATTGCCGCACCTCTGTTGGAGTCATCGGTGTTGTCCGATTCTTGATGGCTTCTACTTTAGATGGATCGAAATGTATTCCTTCCTCGTTGACTAAATGTCCTATAAGTTGAATCTTCGCGAATCCGGAATTCACACATAGAGAATTTGGCATACAATTGCTCTTGTTTCAGTAATTCAAGGATTAAGCGTAGGTGCTCCTCATGTCCTTCCTTGTTCTTAGAATAGATGAGGATGTCATTAACGAAACGATGACGAAATGATCAAGGTAGGTTTACACACACGGTTCATGAGATCTATGAACACTGCGGGTGCGATGGTCAGTCCGAAAGGCATGACCATAAACTCATAGTGACCGTACCTAGTTCTGAAGACAGTCTTAGAGATATCCTCATCTCAGACTTTCAGTTGATGGTAATCGGATCTAAGATCTAGCTTGGGATAAAAGCTTGATCCTTGGAGTTGATCAAACAGATCATCACTGCGGGGTAGAGGATAACGAATCTTGATCGTCACTTTGTTCATCTCACAATAGTCGATGCACCTGCGGAAGTCCCGTTATTCTTTTTTACAATTAAGACTGTATCTCCCCATGGCGACGAGCTAGGTCGGATGGAACCTTTATCCAACAACTCTTGCAGTTAAGTGGATAGCTCTTACAATTCACTGGGTGCAAGTCTGTAAGGTGCCCGAGCAATCGGCGCTGCTCCGGGTGCTAGGTCGATTTGAAATACCACTTGGCGATGCGGTGGCAGACCAGGCAAGTCTTCAAGAAATACTTCCTGATAGTCACGTACGATTGGGATGTCGTCAATCTTCTTCTCCTCAGATAGCTGCTCGGCGACGAGAGCCAAAATGGCAGTATGGCATTTTTGAAGATACTTTTGTGCTTTCATGAAGGATATGATGCTAACGACTGCACCAATTCTTTCGCCTTGGACAAAAGGGTTTCTCCACTCGGGGAAGGAATGTGAACGATTTTCTCATAACAAGAAATTTTGGATTGGTTCTAAGATAACTAGTCCATACAGATGATCACGTCAAAGTTGCACAGTGTGACTGGCATAATGTCAATGTTAAACTTATGACTAACCAATCCTAGTTTACATCCCCTAAGAATGGGAGTTGCTTTGGTTATTTGACCACCCACTATGTTCTATAGTATACATAGTATCTAATAGGGTTGGAGTACGACGCACTAATATGAAATTTGTCAAGTCATGCTGGGACTTCTAACGAGACCCGTGCTTATAATGTAAGCGTCGGTTAATGCAAAGGCTAAGGGAAGAGGTGCACACGTAGAAATTTTTTTTAATGAGATACAGATTCCGGTAACATAAGGGATAGGAGGTTTGTTTAAGTAGTCACGTTCAGCCGATGGTTGGTTGGATTAAATCCCCGTTTTCTAATGTCCTCGGAACCACGGGATCATTTTGCGAAGAAAGAAGTCTATTTACAGAGTTGAATATCCTGGATTGTAAGAAATAACGTGTTAGCTTAGAAAGGATTGCTCAAATTCAACTTACATAGTTGGAGTCGATGGGTTTGCCATGGGATTCTAACAGAGTTTCAATCAAGTTGGTTTCTGTGATCACGTTTGGATGAGAGTCTTAATTTCACTAAGACTCTTACATGAGTGAGATAAAATGACGGATCTTATTGATGATAGTTCAGTGCGTCCATAAACATCTTCAATCTGATAGTCACGTCTATCAACTATTTAATAGGTTTAACAACACCAATTAGTCGTGGAGTGGGTTACGAGAGCTTCTATTGACAGTGGGAATATGAGTCTATAGATCACAGATTAGGACCATTTATCCACACACTAGGTTTCACCAGGACTTACATGCACCTCAAATTACTATTACGTGTGCACCCGTAATGATAATTTGCTTTACATGTTCACCCTAGTTTCTCCCTGTCCTGTGTCAAAATGTCCGTCAAATGTTATTGTCGAGTACGGAGTGTTGTTAGATATGATAGGTCATCGAAAGGCTTAGTTATCAACCATAAATTGATCAACTAGAACTCATATCAGCATGAGTAGTCGTGATTTGTTTGATCAGAGTATTCACTCGAGTTAGAACATAGTACGAGAGTTCAATCCGGTGGATTGTAGATGGGAACATGCACATGAAATGCGACTTTGAGAAGTGAAACTAGTTCATGGTTACGTGGTACTGGAAGAGGCAAAGTAGTCGTCCTTCCAACTGAGTCAGGAGAGGGTTTGATTATGCAGTGAGCAATACGTTCTCAACTTGTGGTCAATCTATCTTCAACAGAATATCGACCAAAGACGCGAGCCCATGGCTCGGGAAAGTGATGACATCTATGTGTCAATGGATTCTGCAACAATGCGTGCAACGGTCTGCCTAATTCGGCGTATTGTTGCTGGCGGGTACAGTAGGGACTCGCCTCCGACGATCCTAACTCCCAAAGAGATATGCGTTAGTGCTGAGTGTCGTCCATAACATGGACCTGAGAAAGTCCACCATACCCAACAGGTGAAGGTGATGTAACTGACTCCTCTGAAGACTCCGTCTCGCTGCCCTCGGACGGGAGTGGATGATGTTCTGGTGATTCCCCGAGTGTTGCTACTAGGAATGATGATGCAATGCAAATGAGGTGTTCCTCGTCAGCAGAGGGAGATATGGGTGATATGCCATGTGTATCATGTATGAGTGTCTGTGTCGTACAACTAATGTGTGTGGTTATAGTCTAGTATGCAATCCTAGTTCTCTATAACCAATGGCTCTGATACCAATCTGTCACACCCCCAAATTTTACTAACGGAGTTTTACCGTTTGGTGCGTGACAAACCAGGATCTCAGTCATTAGTTACATCAAACGACACTATAAGGGACATAAATGTAATATCATAAAAGTTCAGAGTTAATGCGGAAGCGTAGACGTTAGAATGAAATCAAAGGTAATTACACGCAACAAGCGTCAATTAATGTAAATAAGTAAAACTGTTTAAAGTGTTTGAAATGAATGATATGACAGTAGGACTCCATGCATGTCCTAAGTGTGCAACCTGTGCCAAAGCGACCTGAGAAACATGTAAGAAAAAGTGTCAACACGAGGTTTGTGAGTTCACAGATTTGTATGTAAATAAACTGTTTGAGTATTGCTGGATCCACATACGTAAGTCACACCTATTCCTAGCTAGGCAATGTACAAGTTACTCTAAGTGTTCGCAACCGAAGCTGACTGTTTATGTTTGAGATGCCTTCTGCCATTGCTAACATCAACAACGGCAAATGTTTAGGACAATTTACACCCGTTAGACCTCCAATCAAGTTAGCGTGACTAACCCGGGTGGGGTTTGTCAAACCCAGTAGTACTACTCAAATTTCCTCGCTATACCCCATATATTAACGGTCCGAGTGCGTAAAGACTTTGCGTGTTATGTTTGCACTTAGGTACACAAGTGATGAAATACTATGTAATCCATGTCCGTGTGTATGTCTTTCCCTGGCTGGGAGACAAGTAACGGATGCCTGTTCGTATGTATGTTTCTCCCCAATGGGAAATCAAGTAAGATGATGCTTGTTTGTACGCATGTTTTTCCCAACGGGAAAACAAGTAAAATGCTATTCATTTGTATGCATGTTTCTCCCCAACGGGAACACAAGTAAAAATAATGTTTGTGTGTATGCATGTTTCTCCCCAACGGGAAAACAAGTAAGAATAATGTTTATGTGTATGCATGTTTCTCCCCCCAATAGGAAAACAAGTAAAAAGGGGCCGTGAAAACTCACCTGAGTTTGAGTAGCGGTTGGATTACACAAGTGAAAGGCTGGAACCACAAATGTAAGCCTCAGACGGCTTACGTATGCCCTAGAATTATAAACACATAAAATTAGGGTCATATGGAATTTCGTGACGACGACACATAAGTTTGAACGTCCTAAAATATTCATAGGACTAACGAGTAAACGAACGCGTCCACGGGAATAAGGATTTCTTTAATAAGAAAAATAAGAATAACTAAGCTTCGCGTCGAACGTTACGAATAATATATATATTTATATATATATTCGTGTTTTGGTGTCGTTAAGAATGGTGTAAGAAAACAGTATATATATCATATATTATTTTTAAGTTCGTAGAGTTAATAAAATAAACGTTTGCGTGGAAAAGTAATAAATATATTATTTTTAATTGAGTATGAAACGTGGATAAATAATATAATATAAATTTATCATTTATTAGTTGAAAATATTTTAATAAGTTCATAAACGTGGTGCAAATAATATATTATTTATATTCGGAGTCACGGGTTGGAAATAATAATAATAATATATTATTTCATTCAAGGTTATTAAACGAGAGTAAATAATATACATAAATATATTATATATAGGTTTGAGATATTTCAAAAGTGTTTGTTCACGTGGTAAAAATAATATGAAAATGTATATTATTTTTAATTGAGATTACGGGGTCGAAAATAATATAAATATATTATTTTACTAGGAGTGGTGGTTTGAAAAATAATATAAATATATTATTTTAAAAGTGGGTATTTTTAATGAATATGGTTTACAAACCAAACCCGAGCCTACGGGTGATTTACGGGCTCAAAAGATATTAATATAATAATATATTAATATTGGGATAATTTTTATATTGAAAATAGTAATTAAAATGTGGTTTAAAAAGAATTGGGGGTGGAGGGATTCGAACCCGGGTCCCCTTCCCACCAACACGTCGTACTAACCAACCCACCCGCTAGGGCAATCGCGTTAGAACCCGGACAGGAATGGTTGTAACATGAATGCTCTCGGTGTTCTTCCCTCTTTGCGATCCGAATCAAGAACTAGTCTCAATTCCAACGAATTAGACCACGATTGTCCCAAATGGAATAGGGGTTTTGATAAACGGGGTTTTGTGAATCAGTATGTGCGTTTAATTGCAAAAACATTAGTTATAGGATTGTTAATTTCACAAATTAAAAGCCGAAAACCCTAGACAAGAACATGAATTCGATTTAAACGATTCTAATATTAAAAGTTGTACAAATCGTGGGGCTTTCAAAGGATAGGTGATTGCGAGTCTGCCCATGTATTTTAATTGAATTTAAATTGCGTTTAGAGTGGTGCTTGACTAAACCGAATTCGTATGAACCCTAGGTACCTGTTCGTGTTTAATTCGGTATTGTAGGTCTAAATTAGGTTAGGGCTTTCAATACAGAGGTGAAAACGAATCTAGGGGTGTGTTTAATTACCTAAATCGATGTCGGGTTGATGGAGTTCGACTAAACCACAGGTGCGGCTCCAAAATTTTGACCTCCGGCGTCTCCGGTTACTACTCTGACCGAAATAAGTTGTGCACAAGCTTCAGTGAGGTTCGTTTATCGTGTGTAAAGGGTTTGAGTGTGAAATGATTCATGATTTGATCGAGTTCGATAGGCATAATGGGTTGTCGACAGTTACGGTTTTGATTAGGCATAAAGAGGATTATTTCGAGATCAATGCTTGTGTTAATTGGTTCAATAATTGTGGAATTCATCATTACTACGTAAATCAGTTACAATGTCAAACGAATTTCTGTTACGGATTGCGAATTGGGTCAAGAACCATGGGGTTTGACTTTACAAAAGTCAACAGAGCACAAATGTATATGATTTTGACTTTTAAAGTCAACCGATCTGGTTTAGGGTAATTACAACTTTGGTCCTTGTAATTTTAGGTGTGTTTGAGTTTAGATATCGACAGAAATAGTCCTTGAGGTTTGTAATTGAGTTAACTGCACTAACTGAGTTCGAGAGAGATAGCGAAGTTTGTTAACGGAGTTAACTTCAAATAGTCGGATGTCACAATGTGTTATGACAATGTTTCTTTATGCTAAGACTTCCGCTGTTATGTAATTGAATGATGTATGCTTCGGCTACTTTATGAATGCTTTAATTTAAGTTCAGCCCTCCAATGATTATGTTTATGAGTACATCCAACAAGTGAGGTCTCCGGGGAAAGAGGCCTTACAAGTCAGTTATTTCTAGTCCACAAGGAAGGTAAAAAACTTAGGGATCATAATCCTCAAGGCACCTAGCCTTATATTCTTTCTTGAGGTCCTTTCATGTGCTTAGGCATCAATCCACCATGGCACTAATCTGTAATATATTTTCTGGTTGTTCCCGGGTTTATATCCGTAGCCAGACCCTACTAACAACAAAACACACAACTATCTTCGGGACTATATCCGTAGCCAGTAACGACATATAATGTTTATTTATTTCTTTCCTGAAAACGTTTGAAAATGAAACGTCGGCGATAAGCTGGTGAATACTGTTATGACACGAAAATCCTTTATCATTAGGAAAAATATTTGTTAAATAATTAATCATAACTTCATAGGAAGGTAGTAAACACATTACTACGTCCTTTTTGGTGCATATACACCGGTCACATACTCGAGGGCTGCGGGACCACTAGATCCACGTCTTACACAATCACTCGACTTAATATGTGCCAGCCCTGCCCGGCCGTATATTCCCGTTGCAAGTATAAACATTTGATCTACCTTTACGTATACATATGGGAAAATCACAACTACCCCTAGGGTTATATCCGTAGCCAACCCCACAAGGCGATATGCATTAAGTATTTATCGCGTGTTTTGCCATTTTCGTAAACGTAAAAGGTATGATCATTTATTGAAATCGTTTAAAACTGTATTCAGCTTCCTTTTGAAGTTCGGTAGAACATAGGTATATGGTTGCTAGATTAGCGAGACTTAGAGCCTAAGTGCGGTTTATAAATGAAAGTCAGTCGAATATATATATATTTATATTTATATTTATATTTATATTGGGTGAGGTTCAAATAATAACCAATATTTATGTGATAACTATGAAAACCACTCTCAAACATAGTGTTACGTATATGTAACAATTACCATTTTGTTAGTATTACATATACGTAAACACTATGTGTCACGTATACATAACATTATTTGGTACATATATGTAAGACTCATTATTTCCATATTTGTAACATCCCGAAAATAATAAACGACAATAAATGGAAACGGGTTAAACACGAGACAAACGGAATAAGCGAGTGTGGAATGGGCCGGCTATGGGCTTGCGCGCGTATGGGCTCAAGGGTAGTCTCTCCCTATAAATACCATAGCCCATCTCTCATTTTACAAGTTCTAGAAAGAGAAACCGAAGAGAGAGAAAGTAGACGGATCGGCCCGAGATTCCAGCAAAGTGTTACTCCATAGCTCGTGAGCAAAACCTCCTAATCAGAAGCTCGATACAGGTAACGATTTGATCTAGATCTGATTTTTAGTTCGTTTTGTGGTTTTCGAGTTTTGAATGAAAAGGTAACGTTTTTACGCATAAAACTTGAAAATGGACATATATCTAGCATCTAGAAGGAAAAACGAACGTTTTGAATGTAAAAAGTCGGGATCTTGACGTGATGATGTTTTGTTTAATAAAACGTACGAATCCTTTAACTAATATGAGGTAAAGGTTTTACGAAAGTCACGAATGAACGAATCTGCCACGAGTTCCTACGGGAGCTAGGATATGTATGTATGTATTGGCCTTACCCTTACGGGGGGCCTTTGTGGCTGGCTAACGGTTGTACAACTAGGTGGATAAAGGGGTGACGACGGTCACCATGGGGTTACCGGGATCCCGATGGAAGGTACTATTCCTTGCGGGGAAATAGTGCCTATGTTATGTTCTGTCTTCCTAGACGTAACGAGCCTTAGGAGACATATATTTGGTCCACCTAGAGATAACGAGTCTTAGGAGACCTCGTGACGGATGACTTAGAGGTAACGAGACTTAAGTTCATTCATTGGTATGCGACATATGGAATTGACAGATTCGATTCATGTTGACTTATGTTATGATGCTATGTTACGATGTTATGATGAGGTTAAGTTATTGCATGTTTTACGTACGCTTTTATTAAATAAATGTATGTTATGTTTTTTGGCAAAATGTTATGTTAAGGTTTTATGTAATGCTAGAACTCACCAGCGTAGCTGACTTTTAGTATGCACATTCAGGTTAATGACAGGTATGGACGATCAACGGTGATGCTTGGCTGGCGATGAAGAGTTACCCGGTCGATCTACGAAGTCTGGCATCCTGTTATGTTTTTTTTATGTTATGTTTTATGTTTAAGACAATGTTACGGTTCCGTATGTTGAACAACGTTATGTTATGTTTGAAATTAAATTTTTCGCTGCGTTATTTGATATTCAATTTTAAGAACTGTTTGTGAATGAGTAAATCCAACAAGTGAGGCTTCTCGGGTTTGGGGCCTTACAAGTTGGTATCAGAGCAATAGTTTGTGAGATTCGCACACTCCTAGTGTTTGAACTTAAACTGTGAATGGGACCGAATGCGGATGCCAGTACGGGTAACTTGAGCCACAGCATCATGTATGAAGATAGTATATATTTACATATATAGTATGCCTTAGAAAGTGTTAGGTAATGACTTGTGTTCTGATGGAATCACAAAGGTGGTCAAATAGAAATCAAAAGGTATTGAATCGGTTAATTTCAAATGGCTAGTGTATATTAACATCTTACAGTACTTGTTGAATTCTATTTGTTAACTAGCGTGATGACATTGGATTCCTTGTCTTATACATCGAAATTGCGGGACGAAAGAGTGGAAGGTGTGGTGGGGGCCATACCGGCGGTCGTACCGGTAGGCGTGATAGGACTCCTGCTCGTCAGGAGTACAGTGAAGAGGGAAGTGTTCACACGGAACCGGAAAACAGTGTGCACAAAACTGAACAGACTCCCGTGGAAGAACTACATATCACTTTCGAACCGGAAGTGAAAGCGGCCCTGGCACGCGAGTTTACTGAGCTGATGAAGGCTACCCTGCCAGCTCTGCTGGCAGAAGCATTGAAGAAGGCTAACGAGACGGGCGGGTCTAACACGGCGGTTGGTACCCCGAACACGGAGGCAGTTAACGCACCGCATGCTCGCGGTTGCGACTATAAGTCCTTCAAGGCATGTGATCCGCCGGTTCTCACTGGAAAGAAAGACGCGGTGGCTACGTTTGATTGGGTGATTCGTATGGAGGCTGCCATTCTTCTAAGCGAATGCCAAGCGAGTCAGGTTGTGAAGTTTGTTGCTAACTCCTTGAGGGAGGAAGCATCCCAATGGTGGGAAGGTGTACGTCAGGCTAAAGGGGACGAGGTTGTTGACTCGATGATGTGGAATGACTTGAAAACTCTGGTAATCAAGAATTTCTGCCCGAGGAACGAGATTGAGAAGGTAGAGTGGGAATTTCTTGGTTTGAAGGTTGGGAGCATGACGCACCGGTAGTACACAACCCGATTCAATGAACTGGCACGTCTGGTGTCACATCTTGTCATGACTGAGGAAAGAAAGATTGCCTGCTACATTCAGGGACTGTCGGATAAGGTCCGCACCTACGTTAAGGCAAACGCTCCTATCACCTACGATTCGGTCGTAGAACTGAGTGGCGTGGTATTTGATGATTTGGCACTGAATGTTGTCACTACTGATGAGCCGAAGAAGAAACCAAGTGTTCCGGCCAAACGATCTAGCGGAAGACTGTTTGGAGCTCGAGAGAAACAGGCTAGAGTGAGTGAGGCCGCGGTATGTGGGAAGTGTGGCAGTAGGCATCTTGGTGAATCCAGGCTAGGGAAAAACATGTGCTACAAATGTGGCAAGACAGGGACTACTCACGTGAATGCATGCAAGGCATTAAATGTTATAATTGTGGCGAAGACGGCCACATGAGCCGGGAATGCACTAAACCAAGAATGGGTGAAACGGAAAAGGGAAAGCCCCTAAGAAGAAAGAAGAGAGGCCCCGAGCAAAGACTCGAGCCTATGCGCTGACGCAGGAACAAGCCAGGGCAGACCCCGAGGTGGCGCCAGGTACGTTTATCCTTGACAACACTTTTGTATCTGTGTTATTTGATTCGGCTGCCAGTAAGAGTTTTATATCTATGACTTTTTGTAACGAGTGAAGTACACTGTCAGTAAGCTAGAAAGGGCCTTTAGCGTAGAAACCGCTGAGGGTAGGACTACGAGAGTAACTGATGGAGTTGGCAATTCCACGATAAAAATAGAAGGCCATAGATTCCCCGTCAGGTTGTTTGTTATGGTTTTGGGTGGGATGTCGTGTTGGGTATAAATTGGTTAACTGCCAACGAAGCACAAATCATATGTAAACGAAAGATTATCCGACTCAAGGCTCCAAATGGTAGCGAAATTGAGGTTTATGGAGATCGTGACGCCCCAATGCCTAACGTCATCTCAATGATTAAGGCAGGAGATTACCTGAGGCGCGGATGCGAGGCTTATCTGGTGTACGTGATTGACAAGTGTAAGGAAGTGAAGGAATTAGATGATGTACCCGTGGTACGTGAGTACCCGGAGGTGTTTCCAGAGGACTTGCCTGGGATACCACCAGACATAGAAATTGAGTTCCGAATCGACTTAGTACCAGATGCCCAGCCGGTGGCTAAGGCTCCATATCAACTAGCACCAGTGGAGATGAAAGAGCTAATGGCACAACGAGTTACTTGAGAAAGGATTTATCCAACCGAGCATCTCACCGTGGGGTGCTCCGATGTTATTTGTGAAGAAGAAAGACGGTTCAATGAGGATGTGTATTGACTATCGCGAGTTGAACAAACGTACGGTGAAGAATAAGTACCTATTACAGAGGATCGGCAACTTGTTTGATCAATTACAAGGCGCAAGTTGGTTCTCAAAAATTGACCTTCGATCCGGGTATCATCAGTTAAAGGTGAGGGAAGAAGACATACCGAAAACCGCGTTTCGCACGCGTTATGGACATTTCGAGTTCCGCATAATGTCTTTTTGATTGACGAACGCCCCCGCAACGTTCATGGATTTGATGAATAGAGTTTGTCGACCAATGCTGGATCGATCGGGAATCGTGTTCATCGATGATATCCTCATCTACTCTAAGAATGAGGGTGATCACGCGTGTCACTTGAAGGAGGTATTGGAAGCTCTAAAGAAGGAAAAGTTGTATGCTAAGTTCTCCAAATGCACGTTCTGGCTTAGGGAAGTCCAATTACTAGGTCACGTCATTAACCCGAACAACATTATGGTTGACCCAGCAAAGATAATGACGGTTAGGGAATGGAAAATTCCTAAGACGCCAACTGAAATCTGCAGTTTCTTGGGATTGGCGGGCTACTATCTGAGATTCATCCAGGATTTCTTGAAAATAGCTTTGCCGTTGACTAAGTTGACTCGAAAGGAGGTAAAGTACGAATGGGGTTTGACCTAGGAAGAGGTGTTTAAGGAATTGAAGGAGAAGCTAACCCAAGTTCTAGTTTTGGCCCTTCCCGAGGGTAATGAGGACTTGGTGGTATACTCTGACGCTTCGGGTCAGGGATTGGGGTGAGTGCTGATGCAACGCGGGAGAGTGATCGCGTATGCATCATGACAGTTAATGGTTCACGAAGTCAATTATCCAACTCACGATTTAGAACTTGCTACTGTCGTATTCGCATTGAAAATCTGGAGGCACTACCTTTACGGGGTGAAGTTTACTATTTACTCCGACCACAAAAGTTTGAAGTACTTCTTCAAACAAAGGGAACTTAATATGAGGCAGAGACGATGGTTGGAACTATTGAAAGACTATGACTGTGAAATCATATACCATCCTAGGAAGGCAAACGTGGTGGTTGGTGCTCTAAGCCGAAAGGATGTGCCTGCTCCTATTAGAGTGAAAGTTTGCTAGTTGTTGGTAACATCAGATGTGATGAGAGAAATTGAAAGAGCTCTAAGCCATAACGATGTTTACGAAATTATGTTTACGAGATGATGTTTATGAAATGTTTTGCCAAATGAAGTTTACGAAAGGTTTACAAAATGTGATGATGTTTTGTTTAATAAAACGTATGAATGCTTTAACTAATATGAGGTAAAGGTTTTACGAAAGTCACGAATGAATGAATCTGCCACGAGTTCCTACGGAAGCTAGGGTATGTATGTATGTATTGGCCTTACTCTTACGGGGGGCCTTTGTGGCTGGCTAACGGTTGTACAACTGGGTGGATAAAGGGGTGACGACGGTCACCATGGGATTACCGGGATCCCGATGGAAGGTACTATTCCTTATGGGGAAATAGTGCCTATGTTATGTTCTGTCTTCCTAGAGGTAACGAGCCTTAGGAGACATATGTTTGGTCCACTTAGAGGTAACGAGCCTTAGGAGACATGGTGACGGATCACTTAGAGGTAACGAGCCTTAAGTTCATTCATTGGTATGCGACGTATGGAATTGACGGTTACGAGAAGGCGCAGATTCGATTCATGTTGACTTATGTTATGATGCTATGTTACGATGTTATGATGAGGTTAAGTTATTACATGTTTTACGTACGCTTTTGTTAAATAAATGTATGTTATGTTTTTGGCAAAATGTTATGTTAAGGTTTTATGTAATGCTAGAACTCACTAGCATAGCTGACTTTTAGTATGCACATTCAGGTTAAGGACAGGTATGGACGATGGACGGTGATGCTTGGCTCACGATAAAGAGTTACCCGGTTGATCTACGAAGTCTGACATCCCGTTATGTTTTATTTATGTTATGTTTTATGTTTAAGACAATGTTACGCTTCCGTATGTTGAACAACGTTATGTTATGCTTGAAATGAAATTTTTCGCTGCGTTATTTGATATTCAAGCTTAAGAACTGTTTGTGAATGAGTAAATCCAATAAGTGAGGCCTCTCGGGTTTGGTGCCTTACAATATTTATGTTCAAGTTATATGTTCACGTTACTTAAATACTCTTTTAACAATTAAAAGAAAAATTAATTTATAAATTATGTGATTGTTTGATAGTGATTATTACGATTATCACATAAAAAGTTGATTATCATTTGAACCGTTCCTATTTATATATATATATATATACACACACACTCTTCAAATTTAATATTATTTTCCTCAATAGAAAAAAGTATTTTCTATAACAAAAAATTACCAATTTTAATAAAATTTTCCATGTAATAGTCATTACAATACTTATAAAACCCATACATCAAATCAAATATGCATCAAGTACACCTCTCCATCTCCTTTCTTCTCTCTCCATTTTATAAATAAGCTCAAATCAACCCTTTAATTTAAGGGATAATCATCAAAATGACTATTTAACTAATGAGATTTAATAATATAGTCATTATTTTTTAATTTTACTAAAATATCTGACTAATCAGGCGTGACCATGTGTCAAAAAAGCAAAATTTTATGGGAATATTTCGCTACCAGTGAAATATTATGACAATATTTCGTCAAAAAGTCAAAATTTCGTTGATAAATTTTCAATATTTCGCTAAAAAAACAAAAACGAAATTTCGCCATGACGAAAAATTATGGCAAAATTTCGCCATTTTTTTAAATTGTAATGTAATTTTTTTTTGAATTTTTAATATAATAACTATTTTTAAATTTTATTTACCAAACGATAATTAATTAAATTTATATTTAATTAAATTAAATATTATTTTCAAACAAATATTTATATCACTCTATCTTTCATTTTACTCATTCATTCCTCACCCATAAATTTATCATCAAACTTCATCCAATTTATCATCAAAATTCTCTCACACTCATAAATTTATCATCAAACTTTATCCAATTATTATTTTACCATTAAACTTCTCTCATAAACCTCACCAAATTACAAATGTTTTGTAATATTATTTTATGTACCGGTGGAAAATGAGAGTTTGTTAACGGTGTTGAGGAGTACGCTCCTCTACAAAAAAAATGGTTGCGTCGTGTTTTCTGTCTATCTACTAATATTAGTTACGTTGCATTGAAAAATCTTATTTCTGAAAGATGTGGGTTTAAAAATGACATACGTTTTTCTTATAAAATGTCTACTTTGATATATTAGATGATAATGATATTTTATATTTTGTAAATGTTGTTTTGAATGACCCAAATCAAATGTTTTATTTGTACGTTACTAAAGAATCTGGTGTTGGTGATAGTTCAGCTATGCCGTCATTAAATAAATATGAACATGAGTTTAATGAAACAAAATTTGATTATAAAGTTCTAGTGTCTTCATCCGATTCTAATGTTTTCATCCGATTCTAATGTTCCACTTGAACTTTTTTGGTCGATAACCGAGTCACTGACTCATCCTACAACAACAAAATAAAATTCTAGAATTACCACTTTGTACGTTACTGAATAATCTTATATTGGTAGTAGTTCAACTGCTTTTAATGGAATGTCAGCTTTCATGTTCTTTGAACAAGGGAATTCCATTATTGAAGTTATTGACCAAAATTTCGCTACGAATGTCAGTTTTTTTTTTCTTTGGCAAATAATAATTGTGTTAAAATTATTTAATGGTTTTTTTTTTCCAATTTGAACTAAAAACATCTCGCAAATTACGAAATTTCAAGAATATGTGCTTTCTATATTTACCTAAAGAATATAAAATATGATTAATGTTAAGGTAAAAGTAAAAAAGAATATATAAATAAAGAGAAAGGTTTAAATCAAAAGGATGTTTTACAAATGATATCAAAGATTTTAAACGTTATTAAGGAAATCAATGGTTGAGATGAAGTGGGAACCTAAAGAATTTCACTACTTTTTAGAAAATTTCGCTACTTTTAACAAAATTTCGCCATTTTTGTTGAAAATTTCATTGACCACCTTTGCTGAAACCTTTTTGGAGTTTTTCGCTATTCAGTATTTTTTTCGCCAATATCAGATATAGTAAAAAAAAAGTTCGGATTTTTTTAGCAGCGAATATTGAGGTGGGGTCCGCGAAATATTATGGCAATATTTCGCCAAAATGGATATTTTGGTAAAGATTTTAGTCAATGGCTATATTGTTAAATCTCATTAGTCAAATGACTATATTGGTGATTTTCCCTAAATTTAATGCGTCTTATGTACGAAAACATCTCTTAAACAAAAAGAGGATTTGATTTCGTACAATTATTCAAATAAAAGTCCAAAAACGCCTATCTTTTGTTAATGAATCAAATTAAGTTGAAATTATAAATATATGCATAATTATAATGTATAATAAAAATGTCATATTATTAATCATGATTATATTATCACATATGTATAATTTTCATGGTTTTAAATGAGTTAAAGTTTAATTTATTTTTTTATTTCTTTTAAAAAGGCGTAAAAGTTTTGTTTTCTCATATAAAGTTTCAAATACGTTTATTTATTTCACACATGATAACTTTTTTAGTGGTTTCATTTTTCTATATGTATCTTTAATATTATCAGCGCTCTATTAAATGCTTTGGTTTTTTTATGTATTACGTGTTTTAACGTGCCGCTACATGTGAGTTAACACGCTGCAACGCTCGTGGCTCTTTAAAGATTTTGATTTATTCAACGGTTTAGTTTTGTTTTATTATTATAAAGTTTCGAATTAACTTCAATTTATTTAACGGATTAACTTTCTTCTTTTTTATAAAATTGAAAGCCGTTTAACGTCCGTTGTTTAACATGTCATGGCGCGCGTCAGCCGCAACACTCCGAGGTAACTTACTAGTTACTTTTTATTAGGTATCCTCAAATTATATTATCATTTTTCATAAATAGATTACATAAACGATCTATTTTTGAATCACATAACTCGAGAAATAAAAGTAAAAAATATAAATTAAAACCCCTGTCACATGACTCCTTCCCTACACTTTACAAGTTTTGATGGAGCCATGAATGTCATATCATAGTTGGCACACTCCCTCAAAACCAGGTAATTCATCAACAAAATGCCAAAAAGAAAAGGTTGTCTTAATCCCTTTATAAAACTTCCATCACTTCTATTATAAAGCAAGGTTTTGGTTAAAAGTATATTGTGTTATTATATATTTTTATATAATCTAAACAATAATATAACAAAATAGCCGATAAAAACATAAAAAGTTGATTATTTATGTAAAAAATAATGTTTCCTTTGATAAATAGTTTAATAATCTTTTTTAAATAAACATCAAGTACTTGAATTCTTATGGATATAACACATGATTCTATGACAAAAGATCCTCGACAAATTATAATCATTGGCAAAATATAAATATTTTTGTTTTTCTATCCCAAATCTTTTCCTTTAGATTTACCAATTGATCGTATTGTTCACAGAATCTCCTACTTTCATGCCATGTAGTTTGTCATTTATCACAATATTTTATAAAGTGTTAATTACATAAAGGGTCGGTGGTAGGTTGATATTATGGATTGGGTCCTCAAGTTTGAAAAATTACAGGCGCGACCCAAAAGGATGTCAAATGGTAACATAATAGGTCCTCTGCTTGGTTGTCCGTTAACTTTTCTATAAAATTTTTAAAAAATGAGCAAAATGCCATTATGTTAAAATAACAAAATGTAAATATGTTGAGACCCACCTCTTTCTTCCTCTCATCTTCATCATCCCAAACCCTACTAACCAAATCTCCCGACCCATTTTGTTTTATCAAACGAACAAATGAGGCAGCACACAAAATCTAATAGGTTCAGATAAGGCGCCACACAAATTGGTTCAGATCTGAAAAAATGAGCGGTCGGAGAGGGAGGGGGAGCCGACAATTTAGATTCGGTCTCACCTAGGTATTACCAATTTCATCTCAATTTTATTTGGTGGAAACAAGGAAGCTAATCAATTGATACATAGGAATTGGACTTTGCATACACTATGGGAATTGATTCTCGATTTTCAATACTACAACCAGCTGTCGGGAAAAAGTGGTCAGTTTAGTTGAATCAGATCTATGAATCAGAATAGTGGCTGTAGAGATGAAATCGAGGAAGAAGGGGATGAGATTCAATATGTTTGGGTTTTTTATGTTTATTTTTTTTTCTAATTTATTAACTTTAAAAAAAAATAAAGGTGGTTAAGTTAAATATTGATCTTTTCTTTTTTCCTTTTCATTTAAAGATGGGCAAAATGGTCATTCTACACTCACTTAACAAAATATTTCAACGTTCATCCATGGTAGAGGGCCTTTATTGTTATCCGCTGCCATTATTTGGGCCGGGTCTGTAATTTTTTAAAAGTAGAGACCTAATCCATAATATACACATACTACGGGGACCTTCTGTGTAATTAATTTTTTATAAATAAAAAGGTAGAGTTGGTATACAAATGAGGTCACTAAAATTTGTAAATGTTTCAACACACCATGAAACTCTGCAAACGTCAAAAAGCCCACACCTTTTGAAGTGTTGTCACTTTTACAAAATTCTAGGTATATCTAACTTTCAGATTAACAAATTCTTCATAAGTATTTTCAAAAAGAAAAAAAATATATATTTATTTTTGGATTTACTTAAATCAAAGCTGGTATTTACTATTTGAGTTAATTACAGAAATAGGTCTTATGGTTTAGACAAAATAACAAGATCAGGTACTAACT
Source organism: Smallanthus sonchifolius (assembly GCA_023525975.1). Classification (NCBI taxonomy): domain Eukaryota; kingdom Viridiplantae; phylum Streptophyta; class Magnoliopsida; order Asterales; family Asteraceae; genus Smallanthus; species Smallanthus sonchifolius. The sequence goes on along the minus strand of CM042019.1, from coordinate 40,817,398 downwards.
TTGAAAAGTAACAAGTTTGAGGCTTGTAATTTCAATTTTATAACGAGTTTGAGTACTAACACTAACAGACGTTAATTTATTTTGTTAAATTTATATTAAATGACTAAAATACTCTTATATAAGCACACCTATTTATGTAATCAACTCAATTTTAATTAGAGGGACCATTTCTGTATTTTACATAAAATAAAATGGCCACAATTTCCTTTTATAAAATGCCTTTCATTTTGCCCCACCACCACCACCGTCACCCCTAATCTTCCACCACCACCACCACCATCCCATTGGATCTGAAATCGTCCACCTCAGCTCCCAATCGACCCCCTATATTCCAGTTCCAACCGTCGGCGATCTCACCGGGAGTGAAATTGTCCCTCTCTTCTCCGGTCATCCCTTCAAATAGTTGGTTAGGTTTTCAGATCTAGGTTTTCAGTAGCTCAATTTATCTCTTTCGTCCACCTCGTTTTCAACCACCTCCGGTGACACCACCGTTGAGGTGGAATTTCTGTAAGAACTCATCGGGCAAACAAGTGCGCCTTCTTCGATGTGAAGCTCAAGGAGTGCGTGGTGGAGTCATCGGCGTTTGCACCGCCTACTTCCTTTCCAAAAAAGGCGCCGCCGTAACCTAATCGAGCAATCATCCATCGCATGCGCAACATTAGGTAAAGTCGGCGGCTTCCTAGCCCTTGATTAGGTTTTGACAGTTGCAATGGATATGATCAAAATCAATGGTGGGTGTTCGATAGTGTTCTCATTGGTGGTGGATTGTCAGGGATGGGAGGAAGCAGATGAGGATCAAAATCAGTTGTGGTTGTCGATGGGAGGAGGGTTGCCAACAAAGTGGATGAAGATTTGGCACGTGGGGTTATTTTTTGTTAGAGTTTAACGGGAAAATGGAAACCATAGAACATATTACATAAATACCCTCATGTTTTTTGCACGTGAGGAGGTTTTTTGTTAGAATTTAATGGCAGTTAGTGCTAGGACCCATGCTTGTTATAAAAACAAAAGTTAATACCCATATTTGTTACTTTTTAAAGTTAGAACCTGATCTTGTTATTTTGTCCAAACCATAGGACCCATTTGTGTAATTAACTGTAACTATTTAGTTCAAACTTTCAACTGGTTTTTATTGAGAACTGAATAGTAGAATAATAAATTTAATATTATGGTTAATTTTAAATTTTAGTATCTATACTTTTCATTTAAAAATACTAACATATTATTTTCGCTCTATTCTACAAATAGTTTTTACAATAATTGTTTCTTCTTCTTTCTCTTCCACACAGATAAAGTAATCCAACACTGAATGAAATTAAATTGATTGAAGCACCATTAGGTAAGGTTCAATTAAATTGATTATAAATGCTCATAACGTTCATCCATGATCCATTTGAAGCAATTTTTTGAAACATATAGGGTTTTGTTTAACGTGGTGGGGAAAATCTATATGGTTTGACCTGGGCCTTGACACACCTTGAGATGGGATTAGGCTAAGCTGTGGTTTTTTGAGTGTAAGACCCATAGATTGAATGATGGTTAAGTAATGTGATGATACAACACAATCGGGGGCTTGATTAGTTGATGGTTGGGTTTAATCAGACAGAAATACCGATGATTGCAGTTAGCGTGTGAGTATATTAGAATAAATGAAATAATGATAAAATGAAAGCTAGTTTTCCAGTTGTGATTCCATTGCAGCTCGAGGACGAAAAAAGGTAAGTGTGGGTATGTTTGATGTGTTGCAAAACACACCCGTTTATCCTTTCGTTTTTGTTCGTTTTAGCTATTTAGTTAGCCGTTTTCATTCGTTTTTGTTTCGTACTTAGTCTGGGATGTGTTTACAGGTGTTCGTGTGCAAAAGGAGCAGAAATCAATGTTTAATCTTGGATGAAACGGGCACATGGGAAAAGAAATGAAAAAGAAAACAAATTCTAGAAAAATATTTTTTGGGGTGTCGCCAAGATCTAGGAGCAGATCTTCGCGTGTCGCCAAGACCAGTAATTTAGGAAATTGAGGAAGCCGACTAATTTGTCCTTGGCACCACGCGAGGAAGTCTATTTAAGTCTTCGCGACACGCCAAGACCTAGAAATACGGAAAAAACACTAAATTGAGTATTTAAAGAATTTTTATGCCATTCCATGAGGGGATCAATTTCCAGCCGTCACATAAGGGTTATAGGGCGATTTTAGGAGCAGAGAGTTCATTGGGAGCAAGAGATTGAAGCTTCGGAGCACGTATTGGATAGATTGCAATTATTCGGTTTATGTTCTTCATCTTCTCTAGTTTGATCAGTTTATTTGACATTATGTTTACGATCTTTATGACTGATTTACTGTTTTTAGACATGATTGTTGGCTAAACATCCATAGCTACCTAGGTTTGATGAAGATTTGTTGAATTCTTGGATTTCTATCGGTTTTTGGTTATTGTTGATGGATTAATGTTATTGTAACGAATCTTATTACACTTGGTTTGATGTGTATGCATGCTTAGTTCAGATTTGTCATCGATTAATGTTCCGCTTGTGTTTTGTTGAATGTCTTTCAGTTATAAATGCATGATTAGGTCGCTTACTGTATGTTTATGACTGTTTATGGTTTACTAGACGTAGTAATCCATAGGAGCATTAGTTTGTGATTTGTTAGAGCTGAGTGTTCTTTCTATCTCGATAGCTGAGAGGTGAGAGATAGTCGGTTTGTCTTCGGTATTAGGTATCTAGGTGTAAAGGCTTTGAGAGGAGGTTTCCCTAGGTTTCTTGGTATCTTTGCTATTCCTTGTCTTATCGATTGTTCTTAGATTACCCCTTGCATCCTCAGATGTATTGAGATAGTGAGACTGAAAGGTAATATGTCTTTAGGGTACTTTAGTGTTGTTGGAGAAACTGAAAGGTGATCCAACTAACTGGTGAGTGTTAAACACACTCCTTACGGTTTCCTTCTAGTTCCACCAGGAGAATGATCAGGGATCCACTAGGTTACTTTAAGATCCCAGTTCTATCATAGTTTCCATAACCGAGAGAAATCCGAGATTCACAAATAGGATTCTAAACCTGGGTAGTGCTTCCCTAATTCTTGAGTTCGTCTAAGTATTCTGAGTGATAGCCGGTTGTCTTTAGTTCTTCTTAGTTTACTTTTGATTTTAATTATTTTAGACCTTTTTCATAGAATTTCCCCCCAAACCAAATCATTTAGTTAGTTGAGTCAGAGTCTAGTTAAGTGTCGCTAGTGTCTCGTGGTTTCGATATCCGGACTTCCATTAGGCTTTACTGCACTCGATAGGTACACTTGCCTGTCATTGTGGTCTAGTATTTAGGAGAGTCTAGAGTTTAACTAGAGTGTCTAGGTTAGGTTAAATTAGGTAAATTTTATAGACCATATCCAGCACATCAGAGGTGGACAGCTCTTTGGTCCAGATATTGCCCTAATAACTGTTGGAGTGCTAACGAGCTCCCGCAAACGTTAGTCTCGTCCTCTAGTCATTATTCGAACTAAGATTATCCAGTTGACTTGGCTCCCAACTAGAGCCACCAAGCCGTATGACTCTTTGAAAAGTTGAAATACGCAACCACCTCTAAGACACTCAATGAAGAATTAAAATCAACTAATTTGTGTTCTTAGTAAAAAGTGGAAGGGCTACAAACCTCGACCCCTCAGTCTAAATGAATAGCTAGAATAATGATCCGTCCTAACCACCACCGCCCGGAATTAAATTAACCTTGTTTATAAAATTACTTTAAATAAATATTACTTTCTTCTTAAGTTTCGAACACCACGGCTGTGGTTAAGACCAATCCTAGCCCAAAACAGAAAAAGAAGAAGAAGAGAAATATCGACACAAAATACAAGGTCCGGTTAAGACTCAATATATCTTGTTGAATACCCAAACCTCTAATCAATCCAATGTTTTAGATCTACATTAACCGGGCCAGTAGCACCAAAGCTTTTTATAAATACGTGTACATTTTTGAATGAATGTTAACCAAGATGTCTTGCTTAAGACACCCACAAGATTTAACACTTTAAATGACCGAAAACTAAATACTCATGTCTTTTTAAAGCAAATTAAAAGCAAGATAATATAAGAAACATAAACACATCACTTTACTAAATCAAAATATTAAATTAAACCAAGATTCATCAAAACCCAAGTGATACAAGAGACTTAGCTAAGAATGGCCATATAAATTACTACACTAACACTTGGTGATATAATCATGGAATGATCCAAGGATCAAACCATAGCCAAAGTGAAGTAAGTATAAAATGCATCTTGATCCTTGAATATAATTGATTAGCATACTACAAAAGCTAGAAAATAAAAATAAACAGAAAATGGAGCTAGAACAGTGGCCTTCCGCCCCTAGGAGAGCCCTAAGACACCTCTGATCTTGCACACTAACAAATGAGGCTTGATGGGCTATTTATACGCCGAAAAGGTGAAAAGGCACGTCCGTGCCTCCATACGCACGATCGTGTCTTGTCCTTTGTACGTATACAACAAATATTCAGCTTTCCTGAGCCTGTCAGGAAAAAGGCACAGCCGAATATTCAAAAGCACGGTCGTGCCTTTTTAAGCACGACTGTGTGTTTTCTGATTTTCACAAATTGTTGACTTTTTCTTTGACCTTTCCTTCCTTTTTGCACGGGAGGTTAAATAATCTGTAAAAATCAAAAGGGAAGTAGTTAAGTATGTTTTCTAATGTAACTGCCTCTAAATCAACTAGATATGAGGATGATTATGCGTGTAAATCATGTATAATTTGATGCATATCACAAACCTAGTCAGAATGGTTACAGATTACACTCCGCGCACCTAATTTATCCTTAAAAGTGGACATGGTTGTAAACCAGCAAGTTTAGGGTCGAAGATGATCAAGGAGAAGGAGCCATTTTTTGTGATCTTTTATCAATTTTTATTCGAGATAGATAGGACAATCCTACACATATTGACTATCAACAAACCAATGTTTGTAAGGTTTTGTTTGGACCATTTTTCTTGGGGAAAAAGATACCAAAATGGACATTTTGTCCACGGAAATTAAAAAGGCGCCGGCTAAGCCGACTAAATTCAAAGGCTTAGCCGGCGAAAACTAAAGACTTAGTACCGGCTAAATGTCCGTTTTGGTATTTTTTTAGAGAACTATGTCTATTTTGGTATTTTTTAGATAACTATGTCCATTTTGGTATTTTTCCCTTTTTCTTGTGGTTCAATGCTTTTCGTATTACTATTTGGATTCCAAAACTCAAAAGCTCCAGGTATGGACGGCTATTTACACAATAAGGTTAAACAGGTGGTGTTCGTATCAACTTACGAAAACTCATGTCGTGTTCGGGTTCGAGTCAAATTCTCGGTTTCAACCCGCAAAAACTCAAACACAACCCATTTAACACCCATAAATTAGAAAGTCAAATTTATTTTCTATATATTACAAATACCCTTTTTTATGTTAAGGGTATCCGATATGGTCTGTGAGGGGGACCTGTGAGCCACTCACGCTCACGGAAACACCGCTCCCCCTCATGAGAGTGGGTTTTGCGAGTGCACTCACGGACGTGAAACTTATGCTATCCTCTCTACCAATTCATTTCTCACTCACATGGAACACCACTCCCTTTATATGTGAGTGATATTGAGTGTGAGAACTTAGGTGGCACTACTTTTCACTCACACTCACGTGAGTATACCCGTTGCTCTAAGTATACCCGTTGCTCTAAGGGTCTAAATGAGTTGACGTACTCGAGTTTGATTATTTAAAAGCTCTAACTAAAGTTGAGCCTAAATTAGCTCTATTTAAGCTCCAATATAACTTGAAGCTCATATAATAAACTATTTTGAGCTCTTATCTCATACAATGAGCTTGATGAGGAATATAATATATTATAATAAAATAATTATTATCGTATAATATATGTGTATAAATATTTTACATAATAAATATTATTATATACAAGTATAGTCACATGTATACATAGAAAATAATTATATATACATATAAAAAAGTAAAATATATATATATACATACATGTATTTATATACGCTGAGTTTTCGCCGGTAAATTACATACAAGTCGAGCTTAAACTTTACACGTAAGGCTCCAAAGGATCTCAAGAACTTGATCGTTGTAAGCTAAATGAGTTACCCAAACTCCGATCTCTCAAATTAAATAATTTAAGCTCAAATCATCCTCGACATGATTCACATCCTTAATTCATGTTATTATATACATATACATTTATTTATTTTTTTAAAATTTACTACAAGTCTTGAATTCACCCTTCAATACAATAACTAAGCCACACACTTTTGTCACTTGTAAATACAACACATGCCATCTTGAATGTAAACTTTGGTCAAAATGTATATATAGCAAGGTAAATTATAAAATCAATCTAACTAAATTGTGATTCAGTTGGTTTGGCTTGATTCTTTATATAATTTGAACTATTAGATTTTATATATTAAAACAATTAAATTTTAGATTTTAAAAAGCAGAAACTAAATGGTTTCACTAAACCAAACTATCTAAATAAACACACCTAAACAACCATTAACCAACCACATTCTCTGGGTCTTAATAAATAGCACTAAACTGAAGTACAAACTAAAATAAAACTAAAACAAATAGAGTCTAGAATTTATACAGTCCGGCTTACGATTTAAAGAAAACAAAGTTTACCAGTTTGACAGACGGTTGTCGTGTAAACCAAAACGATAGAGTTTCACTTTTGGAATATACAGTTACTATCTTAAAATAATCGGTTCAACACCCAAGCCGACTTTATTTAGAAGGTTTGACCGATCAAACTCACCCGACCAGTTTGGTTCATAGTTACCCAAAATCATTTTTTTTATGTTATAACTACTAAACTTTTCTTTGTGACTTTTTGACTGTCATACACTTGAATAGGGAAGTTTTTGTTGTTTAATAGCTTATTTGAAAGCTCAGGCAAACCTGAATTGCCTTATTGTATATTATGCCTCAAGATGAGTAAATATTTGAACCAAAATAGCACTCTAGGTCACAAAGTGTTGAGAGGGAAAATGAACCAAATTCCAATACAAACATAAAAGTGTGGAGCACATTTTGTCATCTTCAATAAAGCAAGTCACATAAAGACAAAAAAATCATTCATTTCCACAAACCAAAACACAAGTAAAAAGCGGAAAAAGAACATGCTTTGAAAGCTTCATCAACAATGCTGCTCATTCATATTCAAACCAGTGTACAACTCTCTCTGTATGATGTACAAGTCACTTCTTGACCTAAACTAATATGGAAACTTACTAGCATTTGAATTCCTTGAAGGTAAACTTACATTAACAGATGAATTATTAATCATATGGGTACTTGATGAATCTTGAAATTTATGATGATCTTTCTTTGACCAAAGCCAAATCTTGGAAACAGAAAAGCTTTCACCTTTGCTTCTACTACTAATTTTCTTTCCATCATTACCCCCATCAACAGGGCTAATCCCCTTATCTTTCTCAATCCCCAAATCTTTTCTTCCAAAATTACCCCTATTGGGGCAAAATATCACTTGCAAATTTGACTTCCCCACCACATACTCATAAGATCCCATTGAAAAACACCTTCTTGCATCAAGATTATTGTTGCTAGTCTCACCCACTTCTTTTTCTTCTCTTTTATCACCACTTGTGGCTCTAAACTTGCCAAGTCTAACTGGAAACACCCTCTTTTCAATCCCCCCTCCAGCTTGCTTGAAATTACCAGAAACACCCTCACCTTCAATTGAATCATCAAACTGGAAGTCAAAAACTGGATTTTGTGATTCAGGGTTGAAAAGGGTTCCTCTGCACAAAGGACAAGTTGAATTTGACAGCAACCAAGTGTCTATACAATGGATGTGAAAAGCATGACTGCATAAAGGCAGCAGCCTCAGCTTATCATGTTCTGAGAATTCACAAAGGCAAACTGCACAATCAAAAGGCTCTTGTAAGCCCATTAATTCTTTGTAAAGGAACACTGGGAGGGCATCTATGAAAGCTTGATCTAAGCCAGAATCATGTTGATTGAAGAGCTGTTGCAATTGCCTCTCATAAGCCACAGCATCAGTCTCACTAGTTTCTTGAAATCTTGAAGATTGTTGGTGGGAATTTGATGATCTTTTCTTCTTCATGAGATATCTTACAAGAAAATGAAGTAAAATACATATGAATAGCACAACTCCCAACACAATTACAATGTTTCTTGCAAAAATTAAAGTTTGGTTAGGTTTCTGGTAACTAGAGGAGGAAGAGGGAGGACCAACAGGAGGGGGAAAAGAAGAAAGATTTTGTTTGATTAAGGGTTTGATTTTGATCCGGCGCATGTTAGCAGATATGAAATGCTACAAAAATCATCAACTTCAGAAGGGTTTTCTTGGAGGTAATTTATGTGTGTGTTTCAAGGGTTTGATTTTTTATCCGGCGCATGTTAGCAGATATGAAATGCTACAAAAATCATCAACTTCAGAAGGGTTTTCTTGGAGATAACTTATGTGTGTGTTTCAATGGTGTGAAACTGTGAACTGTCAAGAAATGATTTTTAATTGGTTCGCGTGTTGTTGGATCAATACCCTGTTCAAGAAATCAATAAACAAGCAATTCAAATACTAATTAGTTGAAATTACAAGAAACCCAGTTGAATTATTAAAAGATAAAATGCAATCAAACCCAGATCTTGAATTTAAAACCAAATTTTGGGACTTGTAGATATCAAACTCAAATTCAAGATTTTGAAGTTACCCACATCACTGATCACAATACCCTTTTAGAACAACTAACAGTTTCTTCATGAGTAGATTAAATGAGACATGCTGTGCTTCTACAGTTGTGTGTGCTTCAAGAAATCTTGAAAAAAAAAAGAGTGGTTTTGAGGGTTTTGAGTGAGAAATTGAAAGGGGTTTTTAGATTTTTCCCTTCTATATTGGGTGAGGGTGAGCGTGCGCGTGTTTGTGTGATGCATACCTGGAAACTTCCAAAAAGAAATCGTTTAGGCCCATGGCCATAGGTGGCAACAGGAAGGTAGGATCGGCAGGGATTGTTTTGTAATTTGACAATGATTGAGATTGGGAAAGATGCAAGAAAGTCTACTTTTTATAGAAAAGGTGTCTTAGGTGGGTAGAGGTGAGGGATAAAAAGTTGGAACAATAACTAGTTTTTAATTAGAAATAAAATCAGCTTTTTTGAAATCGGGTTGGAACCGAACTGTATGATTGAAATCGGTTTTAGAACTCATCCGTTGAAACCGTTTAAAACCAAACAGAACAGGTTATAAACCGGTTTCAAAGCAAACCGATCATTTTCCCCATGTACACCGGTTTCAAACTGAAACGGTTTGAGCCAAAACCCGATGTTAACCAGGTTTGACTGAACGGAAATCGGTTTGGGCCTAGAAAACGATTTGTGCACCTCTATAGGTGGGGGTCTTTAAAAACGTATCGACTTAGGTTTTGGTCTTCTTAAATTTTGACGATTTAACGGTTCGGTTCCGTTTAAAACTTGGAATCGATCGTGTGAACCGACCGTCTGTATAACTTTATTATATACACATATTTATTTTTGAAATATGTAACTATGTATATGTATAATAATGAATTGTCTTGATTATTTTAAAAGTTTTAATACAAACTAATGATTTGAAAAAAAAATCGGTTAAAATTAACAAGATCGAAAACGTCAAACCAAACCGACCGATCTAGTCGACCCACCCAACCCGTCTAGTTTGGTTTGTCGCTTCATGAAGCTGTAGTTAACCGTTCGTCATAGGATTTAAAGATTAGAGCCAATGGGCGAAAAATCAGTGTTTGGGCTTTTGAGTAAATTATTCCAATTGTTGTTTGTGTAGCAAAAGGCTTTTATCCAAATATTAGGCCCAAAAGATGATAGGAAATTAGAAATGGGGTGGCCAATAGTTTATGGGTTTTAAGGCCCATGAAAATGAGCTAACACTCACCCCAATTTTTTTTTGAACAGCAACACATACATAGATATTCTAGGTTAATTGGTTTTTCCTAAGCCAACACCTATAACATCCAGATCAGCCCACCCCAGGAGGAACCACCAACTAGGTAAACCCCCTAACCTGGCCATAGATCCTTTTTTTTTGCCGTGAGCAGGATTTGAAACCAAGACACTCACCCAAATGCTTCTTCTTTTTCCTTGTATGCAAATTGCAAGCGAATTATATTTATCCATTTAATTCTCAAAACAAATTTAATAAATTTAGAGAATCAATTTTCGTAATCGTTTGAACATGTATTCAATAAAAAAGTATTTATCGTATTATATGATGGTACAAGTTGCAAATAAATACAAATATTTATATTGCTGTATCTCCCTATAAGTTACACGTTTTCATGATCGTATCTTGGATTTCGTCTTTGATTATAAGAAATTATGGGTTTAGTTTCAACTGTTTATAACTAGCAATTTGTGCCCGCGCTCTGCGGCGGGGTCGCAGGCTTGAACCCAAATATAAGCGCTAACTAAAAAAATTTGGATTAAAAAATAAAAAAAATGCAAAAAACCAATCCCCATCGTTTGAACCCAGGTGGATGAGGAATAGGGAGTGTGACCTTGCCGCTAGGTCAAGAGGGGTTTTATGTTTAAGACACTCCATTTAATTCCTTATACAAAAAAATCATGGGTAATACTAAATCAAAACATTAAATCGTACGAAAAAAACTAAAAAAATGTATTAAAAAATAACATAAAAAAATATATGCCAACCCCAGGTGGATAGGGTAAGAAGGGAATACATGCGCACGCTACTACCAACTGGGCTAGGCCCCTTTAGTGTAATTCTTCCAAAACATAATTTTAAAAGATAAAGTAAATTTCGGATAAGTAAAAAATATAGACACCAAACAACACTCGTCAAGTGACGTAACCGACCAATAGGCTGCAAGTACTATTCACGTCACTTTCAAATGTATGATTGCTTGCTATAGCGTACGATCCAATAAAATACTCAATTTTGAATACCACTCCGTTTAAAAAAAAGGAACGTTCATCAAAAGAAACTAAAAACAGCTGCGCATTTCGTTTTTTTAAGTTAACGAACGAAAGTTATTACATAAAAATGAAATTACTACAAAATCAAACGGGTTAAACGCGTATATTCTGTGTAGTGTAAGGGTTGGAAACGATAATTAAAAAAAATCCAGTAAAATACTTGATTTTGAATACCACTTAAAAAAAACAAACAGGATCGTTTATCAAAAGAAACTAAAAACAAGCGCGCATTCTGGATTTTTTTAAGTTAACGAATGAAAGTTATTACATAAAAACGAAATTATTACAAAATCAAACGGGTTAAATGTGTATATTTTCTTGAACAATTATTTGGGCCGTGCGTTTATTTTTAGTATGTAGGCCTGAATTGAATTTGAAAGCTTACTGGGCCGTTTGTTAAAGAATAAATCAGATATCTTTAAAAGAAAACTTTTTTAAAGATGACCACGTATCAGCCGCCTACAAAAGGACCAATGAAAAAAAAGTCACTATTCACATTAGTTTCGATTGTAGAGTACTAGAAATTGTACTCCGCACTCTGCGGCGGGAATCAAAGCTTAAACGATTGAGATGCTGACATTAACATGGCTAAGCATAAAAAGAAACGTTGTTAAATAAATTTTGGTCTACGCTCCGCGGCGGGAGGCGGACTTTAAACGGTTGATGCGGTCACCATTAATGTGGTTAAGCACAAAAATAAATGTATGAATTACGGCGAGTCGGTTGTGGAGGTCGAAACATAGATAAAAGACAGTTAAATAACGGTACAAATGTATTTCAGTCGGTCTCGGTCTCATTTTTCACGGTTGTCAGTCGATATAACACACGATATCTAAAAGATACTCTATTCTGAATACGACTCCGTTTTTAAAAAGGTTTACACCTGGACGTCAACAAAAAAATAGATTATTTATACTAAGAAGGTAACCTCAAAACTTAAGGGTGTCAATTGTCAAAATTAAAGTTTACAAAGTAAAGGGAGTTATAACCGAGTGTATTGATAATTTGCTATTCTGAAGATCTCAGGTACGATTTTAATTAAAAAAAATGATAAGAACATATCTGTGAAAGGCAAAGAAATAAAGTAAAGGCTCATCACGATCCCCGAGAATGAAATTGAAAGAAAAAAAATAATCTATACATACTAATAAATAAAGGTTTTTGGGTTCCCATGTTCATCCTTAATAATTTTTCCCATCTCTCTTCTATTTAATGATACAAGTTTCTATAAAAAAAATTATAATTTTTGTTTTCCACCTCTCTCTCTCATGTTAAATAATAATGATTTTTATAACTATTTTTATAAAATATTTTTTAATTATAAAAATAGTTTTGTGCATAAAACATTTTTATAGTTTAAACATATTTTAATTCTTTTTATAAAACACTTTTAAAAAATAACTATATAACGTTTCTAAAATTTTTATTAAAAAATTATGTAATATGTCAAAAATATGTAATATTAGATATTTATTACTAAGTATATATAACACTGCATTTATTCACCTTGTATAATATACAGGTTTCTAACCTATATTATAATAAATTAATAATTATACTTGCTATGTGTCGACTTCTGATGAAATCCTGATTTTTCTTTTTCGTCTTTCTCTTCTATTAAATAATAATGATGTTAAATAATTAAACATCTAACGTATATTCTAATATTTATTAAAAATTACTAAATTATAAGAAAAATTAAATTATTTTTTATTTCACATATAACTAATAACATAAAAATACAAATCTTTTCAGAAAATATTATTTTATAACATATTGTATTTATTCAATCACAACCTATGTTCGTAAAACATGGATTTTAACCTAATAAAACTAATAAACAGGAAATGAGATAAGATGGTGTTTCTGCCAATGAAACAGCAGTAGCCGGCCCAAACCACAAATAAGATGCTGTTACTGTTCACCATTGAGTGCAAGCCACTTTGAAATTGAAATGTAGAGTAGTTAATATACCACGTGCTAATAAGTTGGTGGTGAAGTGGTAAAGGAGAGATATGATATTCTTTGTGATCCAGGTTTAATCCCTACACTCCTTATTAGTTTTTGCGACATGCAAATGAGGCCTAGCTCTTAGGCTGATGCATCTGAGTTTTACCCACGCCGATCCAGGGTTCGAGCCTCGGCTCTCCCTCAAGCCCGAAAGAGGCCGTATTGGGTGAGATTTTTCCTTGGATGCTGTCCAACTCTGACGCCAAATAGGCCCGGTTAAGACAACATATTGACCGGAGTTGGACGAGACTCTCCCATGTGACGGGGGGTGCGACGTCACAACATTCAATGTTCGCCGTTCAAAAAAAGTTAATATAGCACGTTCCAAACACTACCTAACATTAAGATAATTATTAAGTCGATGGGTGAAATAACCATTTTGTAAAAAGAAACTAGAATAGAAAAAATAGAAAAAAAACCGCACCATCCATAAAAAATTAACCACTTCCACTTTTACTCTCAGTCATTGTTAGGGTGGACGGGGTAGAACCTCTAAGTACTCCAAACATTAACCAATCTAAATATGGCATATCATTTTTACTATAAACTACCCTAAACACATGAGATGGAATTAGGGGTGAGCAAATAACCCTGAATTAACCGACTTAACCGAACCGAATTAACTGAACCGAATAAATAACCGATGGTTAGGTTAGCCCGTAACCGATTAACCGAAATTTGCGGTTCGGTTTCGGTTTTGGTGTTTAACATAACCGAATTAACTAAACCGAACCGATTATACACACACACAGCCAGACATACACATACACATACACGCATATAACTATTTAAATTTTAAGACACGCGATACACTTCATACATAATTGTTTGCGTTAAAATCCTATTAATTTTATAAAACATATACGATTTAGCCAATTTAGTCATAATATGCATTTGTGTTTGATTTTTAGTCAAATTCTTAACAAAAGTTTAAATTTTTTAGCTCATGTCGAAAGTTTTGGTTTAGCGGTTAACCGAACCGAATGACTACAAATAACCGATTAACTGAAACCGATCTGTTTTCAAAATCCATTAACCGAAAATTTTGGTTTTGGTTCGGTAGGGGCTGAAAACCAAACCGAACCGAACCGAGCACACGCCTAGGTGGAACCCCTAACTACCCTAACATTTTTTTAAATAAAATTTAAAACCATAAATAAAATTAAAATTAAAGATAAAATTAAAATTAATTAAAATAAATAAAACATACAAATAAAACGTAAAAATTAAAAATATAAATTAACTAAAAAAATAAAATAACTAAAATCTAAATCATTGGTTCCACTGTGTCATCGATGTTTCTACATTTTTTTTAAAAAATAATAGTTAGCAAATCAAAATGAAAATTATAAAATAATAACTTATAATTAAATTAAAATAAAGTTTACCGCTCGGATGTATAGTCCCTTGGTTAAGACAACTTCCTCATAATCCGTCCAAACCTTACGAGGCGCCCGATTTGCGGATTTTCCTTTACTTCGAACCGCGTCTTCTTCGTCAACTTCTTCTTCCACCTCATAATCTTGTTCTTCCTCATCTTCATTACACTTATCTTGTTTCACCTCATATTTGATTTGTGGAACGGGTTGGGTTACGAAAGGGTAGATTTTGGTAGAATGGAAACGGGTTGGGTCATTCGGGTTGTGGAAGCACAAAATGACTCGGTGCAACTTAGACGAGCATAGACAATCGGGTTAGAGGATTTTGGTAGAATTGAGGATATTGAAACGATTGTGGTGGAGTTGGTTCAGTTGGACCCGAACGTACTTTTGGTCTATAGGTTTTGCATGTGGAAGATGGTGATCGATCTTCTTATGACTTCGTTTAAACTATTTGACATTTTATAAAAAAATGAGTATAGTTACTTTGATCCTGAATCACACAGGTAAGCTGACCGGTCTTCTTATGACTTCGTCTTCTTATCTTCTTGACGTCACACAGAACATCTCTTGATCGCTCGCACAGAACGGATCCTTTCTTCTTCTCTTTGATCGCTCATACATAACCGATCAGGTTTTTCTTCTCTTGACCTTCTCACACAGATCACGATCAAACTGCTTCTTCTTTTGATCGTCTCACACAGATCACGGTCAGGTCTTCTTTGTTTCTTCTTTCTGATCGCTCACAGAGATCCAATCGGTTATGGTCTTCTCTTCTTCTTCTTCTTCTTCGATTGTGGTTGTTTATCCCAGGTATGAGCTTTTGCATGCTCTGATACCAATTATTTGAGTAATCAGTTCAGAAACAAGCAAACAAACAACGATTTATGTGGGTAAACTTAACCCCACGTCACTTTTCTCTTTTATTGAATAAAAACCACACATAAACACTAACTCTTATCTCCTATTTATACTAAAAACATCACAACCTATGACTTCTAATTCGACTCTAACCGGCACACTAGATTGTTGGGGTTTTGTGCTAGGATTTTGATGTGAATGTTTTAGTGTGTATAGAAAATATATAACAATATATTTAGAGATGGTTTCACGATACCAGGTTTAATTTATAAAATGATGAATACTCAAACTAAACACAGACACAATAGACAAGTGTACCTATCGCAGCATAATATAGTTTAGGTAAGAACCAAGTATCGAACCAATGGACATGGTCGAGTTCCAACACTCAACGTTTGTTATCGTTTAGTTGGTTTAATTAGTGAGTGGGTTTTGTGTGCTTGTGAAGCAGAAAAGTAAAAGACAGAAAAGTAAATGACGGTAAAGTAAATAACAGAAAAGTAAAAATGTGCGTGAAGTGTGTAACAGAAATGTAAATAGCAGAATAGTAAATAGCAGGAAAGTAAATATCTCGAGGATAATCAGGTCATGACAAGTATTGCTTTGGGCTTCGAATCCGCTTAATATATGATAATGTTATGTTGACTAATCCGATGGTATGACTAATACAAATGTGTGAACGGTACACCGATAGAGCCTCATTCTCACAACATTTGGTTCACAAATTATGTTTTTTAGAATAAAATGGTAGGACTCCAATCTAGGGACATCGTTACCCTCAACTCTTTGAATGCTATCTCCGAGTTGGTTTAAGAAATCGAACTTAAACACCTTTATTATTAATTAAAAGATTGATTAGACTTTGCTCACAGGGATGCGGTGAAACAATGGGACCATGTAAAAGACGTACTATTCCCAACGTGAGTTCACCAATTCTTGGTTTCATAACAAGTTCGTATAAAGACGTACGATCTTATTAATATTAACCAAGTCTTGTCTTATCAGTATGTATAAAGACGTACAAGTTTCAAGAGAAGTTAGATTAAAAAGGTTTTACGGTCTTACACTTATAAAATCAAGAACACTCACAAGTGTAAAGACAAAATCAAGTAATAATAAAAATCCATCATGAAAATATTTTAAGAACGAATGACTAAAGAACATAAACATACCATTAGATTAATACGTTAAACATTAAAATACACCAAACTTCATCTTCACCCTAGCAACACAAAAGGTTTAGCCACGAATGGCTACACTAACTAGCATAACGCTGAGTTTCGTAGGCTCCCATATTGCGGACAAAGCGGAAGAGCCCCTCTACTCTCTACTCTAAGCTACAGAAACGAACTATTCTCTCTATCTTTAGGTATCGTAAGGTGTGTGGAATGAAGAACCCAAGCCATCTATTTATAGGTCTCAAAATGAGAAATGCACGGCCATGCATTGGTTTGCATGGGCGTGCAAACACCTCGGGAATCAAACATGGTACAAATGGCAGTGTACTAGGGCCTTGAGGAGCAAGTTAGGGTTTGCACGACCGTGCAATGGGATACACGGCCGTGCAAGGCCCCACCTGCTCCCTGTTTCATCTTTTAGCTGCTTGTTGACCTTGGTTGACTTCTTAGGGGTTAAAGCTTCGGGTTTGCTCCTTCTAAAAGCTTGATTTCTTGATGTTTTGAGTGGTTTTTTGCTTTGTTTATCTTGGAACGCCGATTATCCTGCAATTGTGAAATATAAACGTTTTAAGTATCAATTGTAAGGCTTTTGTTCAAATAGTATCATAATATGAGAATTATTATGCATGCAAAACATGTATAATTTAGGTCATATCATAACACCCCATACTTAAAATTTTCTTGTCCTCAAGCAAATTCATGCATGATCAGACCTATAACTAAAATTTTAAGATAAGAAAGGAAGCTCCAAGTAAGTGGACACTTCGGAAGACTCATGAGTCGCTTAATCTATTTTTGTGTTTTTCTATTTTTAGGATGATGGAATCCATGACGAGCCTACTAGAACTTTAATTATGCATAAACTTTCACTCCTCACAATGTTCACTCAACTCTCGGGTTATGTATATGGATAATGTAAGTCAAGCAGAACACTCAAGTTCGAATTGAATTATGCAATGATCATAAGCTTGTATGCAAATCAAGTCTCCACCAACTAACTAAGTAAAATGCATGAATCAGAGGACTTAAAAGGGTAGTAATGTGGCTAAAAGAAAATAAAGGGTAAAATGAAAATATTTTTGGGATTTTTGGGAATTAAAAAGGGTTTTTAAAAGGGCTGCAACTAGCGTGGAACACACGGCTAAGGCTTTTTGACTTAAGATGGAAAATACTAGTAGGTCCCTCTACAGTACTCAGATAACAAGGGTATAACTAATCTGAGGGCTCGTTTATGGTCAGATTGCCAAGAGCGATACTTCTTATCATGTTCAACTCTTCCCTCATTGCGTAGTATACATTACTGCCTTTCTGTATGGTTCTTTCGACGTGTAGCCTAATAGCATCTACTTTGATCAGATGCGTATACTCATGTTGGGAGTAAGTCTGATTCTTGTTGTATTTTCCATCGTGACTCCAGTTTTTACATTTCACAATTTTTCCATATATTTTGGCTCTTCTTTTGGCGGCGCTTTTTGACAAGCCGCAGAATGATGGTAGTTGCTCTTGATTGTGCTACCATTTTCTTACATCACTTGTTGCTTTAAAAACTTTTTCTCGGAGTTCGAGCGGTAAATCGGGCTTTGCGAAATGAATACAAGAAAGCAAATTTAAATCGAAAGAATGCAAGTCCAGCTCCTTTAGGTCTACCCGGTAAAAGGCCAATTTCTCTTTTTCTTTTTCTTTTTCTCTCTCTTTTTTTTTTAAATTCATCAAGACTGAATTGTTAATAAGTCCTTTTCCTCAATTTCCTCAAAATATTTTCCATATCTTCCTTGTAGATCGTTCGACTGTTTCTTCCTAATATATCCACTTCTTTTTGTGTATTTCAGTTCCTTGAGTAAATCAGATCCTTTCCAAATTTTCTTAATGGTTGCAAACTTGAAAAAACGAAACAAGATAAACTAATGATTCTCCATTTTGAAGACAGTCAGCCAATAACCGATGTTTACGAAAAGCTGGTATGGGGAAAAATGGGTAATGGGTGATAGAAAAGAAAATGCTAAGGTTCAAAGGGCTAACTAGGTGGATATTTTTAGTATGTGGGATGAGTAAATAATAAAGTAAAGGGTGATAAAGTCCTAGGTGCCCCAATCATTTCCATATAATTACTAGTTCATGATCTTGATATGTATAAGTCATACATGTTCTAATTATGTATAAAATTCGATCGAAAAACACTCAGTATACCAAACGAAAGAGCATGCGAATATTTATGATAGTAATGCTCGTGAAAGGCTCATATTATTCTCTCATAGAAACATATGGGATAGGGTTTAGTGATTCGTTATGCATAATATCCATTTGTTTCTACTTGCCATGTTTCCATTTATTCCTTTTAGTTTATTTAAGCGCGAACTCAAAGAGGTTTAGATTTTTAGGGTTTTTAAGAAAATAAGTTTCCGGTTAAAGTAATGTTTTAGTCAAATGGGTAGAAAATCACGAGTTTAGTTTTACTGCTTTGAGGAAACAAGTTTGTCCTGAATCTCAAATTCCCACCCAAACTTCAAACTATACATTGCCCTCAATGTACGAATGCATGTAATGAAGTGCTATGCAGGAAGTTAAATGCATGAAGTTTTAAGGGAAAAGAAATTGGTACTCCCCCGGTCAATTCGGTGTATAACCTATGGCCAATGCTTGCGACTGTCGTCACTGTTACGCCAAAAACTTCTATCAAATCTCTCACAAATTTGATGTGGTTTTCCAGCGCCCATGCTTGTAGAGGTGGAGTGGAACTCTTCAAAGAAATAGAGAAACTACTTGGTGATGCTATGCTACTTGACACACAAGAAAAAACATAAAAACAGAAACGGAAATAAAATGTAGTAGTTAAGCTACTAAGGTCCTAGTATCGAGAAGGCATACCTGAAGGCTGAAGTATGAGAAACTTAAACTTGGAAAACCAAACCCGAGGTCCAAGTGTTCTGCTGTATGCACCAACTTCTCAATTTATTCATGATCATCGGGTTGCCTCCCGGAAGCGCCATGTTTATTTAAGGGTTGTTGGCCGGACCCGTACGTGCTGCATCAGTTGCTTTCATCTAGCGAAACCTCCTCCACTATTTGATCAATTGGTCCTTCGAAATATTGTTTCACTCGATGACCATTGACTTTGAAGGTTGTCTCGTTTGTTTGTTCAAGTTCCAGTGGTCCATAAGGGAATATTTTCCTAATTGTGTATGGTCCCGTCCATTTAGATCGTAATTTTCTTTAGAAATAGTTGTAGCCTTGAGTTGTATAGTAAGACTTTTTCTCCTTCTTGGAATTCTCCCTTCCGTAGCTTCTTATTGTGAATCCTTTTTGCCCTGTCCTTGTAGATTATTGCTTGATTTCTAAGTTTTTCTAATTCATGAACTTGTAGGAGGCGATGCTCCCCTGCACTAGATATGTCTAGATTTATAGTCTTAAGTGCCCAATATGCTTTGTGCTCTATTTCTATGGAGAGATGACATGCTTTTCCATATACCATTCGCTATCCAATGGGTGTTTTATAGGCTGTGTGTAGAGCCCATAGTGCATCCTCTAGCTTATCAGACCAATCTTTCCGATTAGGGCTTACTACTTTTTCCAGGATGCGTTTGATTGCTCTGTTTGTAACTTCTACTTGTCCATTTGCTTGGGGTGGTATGGTGTGGATAGTTTGTGAGTGTAACCGTATCATTTAAGTGTCTTTTCCAATTAAAAGTTGCTGAAGTGTGTCCCCCTGTCGCTAATCAAAGCTTTTGGTGTACCAAATCGGGTGAATAACCTTTTTAGAAATTTGATGACGACCCTTGCGTCATTTGTTGGTAACACTTGTGCCTCAACCTATTTTGATACATAATCTACTGCTACGAGGATATATTGGTTTCTGCGAGATGGAGGAAATGGCCCAACAAAGTCGATACTCCATACGTCGAATATCTCACAAACTTGTACACTTTTTTGGGGCATTTCATCTCGTTTTGAGACGTTTCCTGTTCTTTGACACGAGTCGCATGTTTTTACTAGCTTATGTGCGTCCTTGAAGATGATCGGCCAAAAGAATCCTGCCTCAAAGACCTTTCTGGAAGTGTAATTAGCTCCATGGTGTCCTCCTGTTGACATTGTCGCAGAATGTCACGAGCTTCTTTCTCGTGCACACATCGCCTCACTATCTGGTCTGTACAGACACGGAATAGATATTGATCTTCCCAGAAGTAGTGTTTGATATCTGTGAAGAATTTCTTTCTCTCTTGAAACGTCATTCCTTTCACTAGCACTCCACTTGCTAGAAAATTTGCGATGTCTACAAACCACGGCTATTCATCTATGTCTTGTATGCGTAGTATTTACTCATGAGGAAAACTATCATTTATAGCAAGTCCTTGTGTCCTTTGAGTATTCTCAAGACGGGATAAATGGCCTGCTGCAAAATTCTCTGCTCCTTTCTTATCTTTTATCTCGATGTCGAATTCTTGTAACAGGAGAATCCATCTGATTAAACTAGGTTTAGCATCCTGTTTGTTGAAAAGGTGTGTTAGACCGGCATAATCAGTGTAGACAATGGTGTTTGATAAACTAGGTAAGAACGAAATTTGTTGAAGGCAAAAACTACAGTAAGTAACTTTTTTCAGTAGTGGTGTAATTTTCTTGAGCGTCGTTTAGGGTTTTACTTGCGTAGTAAATTGGATGGAAATGTTTGTCCTTTCGCTGACCTAGAACTACTCCCACAGCGTAGTCACTTGCATCATACATGAGTTCGAATGGTTTTGTCAAGTAAGGCGCCATCATGATAGGCACATCAATGAGTTTTCTCTTCAGGAAATCAACTACTTTTAAGCAGTCATCGGAGAATAAGAAGGGACGATCTTTCTCCAACAACTCTGTTAGCGGTCTTGCTATTGACGAGAAGTCTTTTATGAATCTTCTGTAGAACCCTGCGTGACCAAGGAAACTTCTAATTCCTTTGACTGAATTTGGTGGTGGGAGCATAGTATAGTTTCCACTTTGTCCTTATGAGCTTCAATACCGCTTTTTTTGAAATTTTGTGTTCTAATACTATTCCTTCATGAACCATGACATGACATTTTTCCCAATTTAGTGCTAGGTTTAACTCTTCACACCTTGCTAACATTTTTTTTAAAATTTTGCAGGCAATGATCAAAGGAATTTCCAAAGACTGAAAATCATCCATGAAGACTTCCATGGATTCCTCAATCATATCATGGAATATGGCGACCATGCATCGTTGGAATGTAGCAGGCGCATTGCAAAGCCTAAATGACATACACATATAGGCAAAGGTGCCATATGGGCAGGTAAACGTGGTTTTCTCTTGGTCTTCAGGAGTGATGGGGATTTAAAAGTATCCTGAGAATCCATCGAGGAAGCAATAGAACATGTTTCCTGATAATCGCTCCAACATCTGATCTATGAAGGGTAGCGGAAAATGATCTTTTTTGGGTGGCTTCATTTAAGTTACAATAATCAATACATACCCGCCATCCCGGCGGGTCGGTATTAATTCATTCTTCTCATTTGTGATTACCGTCATGCCTCCCTTTTTTGGTACAACTTGAACGGGACTGACCCATGTAGAGTTTGAAATAGGGTAGATTACTCCTACGTCCAGTAGTTTAATAACTTCATTTTTCACCACTTTGTGTATTTTAGGGTTCAACTGTCTTTGGTGTTGTACACTCGGTTTGTATTTGTCCTCCATGAGTATATTATGAGTGCAGAACGAGGGGTTATCCCTTGAAGGTCCATTACTTTCCATGCCATAATCTTCTTATGTCTTTTAAGTACTTCTAGTAGTTTATCTTTTTCTACATCCTTTAAATTGGCTGAGATGATGACCGGAAGCTTAGACTCTTCATCTAAGAATGCGTATCTAAGAAAAGCGGGGTCGTCGTGACTACTTAGCCTTTGCATAGCTCTCTTTAGGTCAAATGTGATTCTTTCTTGATGAATACTTAGTGCTAGTCTCCCTCCCTAAACTTCAATAAGAGTGAGGGCAGTATTGAGAAATGGTCTTCCTAATATAAGAGGGATGCTTGTTCCTCCTTTAACACCAACCACCACAAAATCTATGGGGAAAACAAACTCGTTAATTTTTATCAGCATCTTCAGCTATTCCCCTTGGATAACGAACTGTTCTATTGGTTAGACATAGTTCTAGTTTCGTAGGTTGGAGTTTCTTGAGGTTCATTTTATCAAAGATAGCTCTGGCAGAATGTTTTCACTGATATGTAGATCAGCGATAGCATTTCCTTGGACCGACTTGCTGATAAGACATGAAATTATGAATTGGTCAGGAGGTTCTTTTCTTTTGATGATAGCCGAGTATTCCTCGTTTAGAGAAATCTGAGTTTGCTCCTCCATCTTTTCTCTGTTTGTCAGCATGTCCTTGAGAAACTTTAAGTGAGCTGGCATCTTGTAGAGGAATAACTCGTAAGGTAGATTTAGTTGAATTTGGTGAAGCAGAGATTGAAACCTTTTGTATTGTCTTTCCAATCTTGGCGGTCCTAACATTTCCTCAATGTCTCTTTGTGGTATTTCAGCAATAGTGACACTGTCCCTGCTGGTGTCATCGGTGCTTCGTATGGGTATCATGGTTACTACCTCGAGATTCTGTTCCCATGATGCTTAAACGTTTTCAATGCTCTGTGGATAATCCAAGATTTCTGAGGGATCTTCATGTGGTTTCGTGGCATAGAGTTTAATAATTTGGCATTTTATTTCTTCTAAATTGCGAAACAGCTTGTCTGACTTCCAAGGATCTAGGTCTGAGAAGGAGTAATCAGATTTTAACGACGATGGTGGTTGTGGAAGCGGGTTTTCAAATGGTGAAGGGTGAAGGTACACGTCATGATCCATGGGCCGCCATACGGAAAGGTAACACTCCTCGGTGTAGTGTGACCCCCACACAACTCACACCATAAATCTGTGTAGTATCCTTCTGATGCGTGTAAACTATATATATATTTTTATAAGTATTTTTCACACAATATGAGTTTTAAAAAGGGTTTTCACCAAAGACTAATCACACACACATCGGGCAGTGTACCCGTCGGATAGCAATATAGTAAAGGTACGAACCGGATATCAATCCGTGGACACGGTGGAATGCAGTAATTAACCGGAACTAAGATTTAATCAAGTAAGGGTAAAAGATGTTTTGAAGAGTTTGTTTTATTTAACTATGATGCAAATATATAAACTAAGCTAAAATCACAAATCAAACAATCAAGGAGAAAATATCACTTCGGTGTCGAATCCATCTAAAATACATTCAATACACTCATAGAAACATGGCAAATACACGATACATTAATTGACTAAATTCTCGTCAAAGATATCTAATCAAATGACCATTCGGAAAGCTAGCATGAATTACACAAACCAACCACCTAAAGTCATACAATGAGGCTCACATGTTCAATAATCATGTCAATGTTTATAAAGATTGAACTAGCTTCCGATTAAGGTACACTAATCCAACAACTAGTTGGAAAGATAATATGAACAACACACTATCCTAGATAAACATAATACTAAATATGACAACAATATTCATTTCTTCAACATACAATGTTCATATAAAGGTTATATAAATTAGGAGGATGTGTCAACAATTCCTAGATAAACATAATACTAAATATGACACATCATAACAAACACTTTGTCTTTCCAAACATAAGCATACGGTTACACATACAAATATAATGATTCATATACAAGACTTCATTCACCATTCCTAGTCAAATGCCATAAACTAGTATAAATACATACATCAATCCATGAATATAAGCATAAACCACAAGTTTTCCAACATAAAATGGCATACACAAATACAAGTCTTGTAAACAACTCAAAATACTTGAATACATAATTTCATCAAAGAATAATCATACGGTTGTCATAACATTAACACAATAATTGCCAATAATCCATGAATGTTGTCAAATGTATCTAAACTTCATCTAAACCAAAGTGAACAAGAGTTTTAGCTCATCATGAGCACCAAAATTACAAATAAGCAGGGAAAAATAGTGAGAAACATGATATGAAAACACGAATCAAACCACTCCTCCAAGCCTAGATGTTGTTGTTGATGTATGGTGATCCTCTTGATGTTGTATCCTCTCCAAGAAGCTTGAAATATGGCTGGAACAAAGAAAACTCGAGCTGGAACAGTGGGTTTTTCTCCTGGTTTGCCGAATGTCTGAATGAGAATTAAGTTCTGTTTAAATAGAAAAGGGGAGGCACGACCGTGCCAGGAGAGAGGGCACGACCATGCCAGGTACAAAGGTGCGGTCGTGCCTAGGTCTTGGCACGACCGTGTGACAGAGGTTTGATCGATCCGTAGCTTCCATTGGGTACCACTGATCGAGGACGTACGGCTGTTCAGACTCACGAGGTGACACGCTACCGTGGGAGGCCAAGGCACGGTTGTGCCTTGGATTTTGGCTTGGCGCGGTCGTGCAAGATGTGGGCGCGACCGTGCCTAGGGTTTGCGAGCTTGGCACGACCGTGCCTCTATCATAGAAACCCTAAAACTTCACTTTTTATCCTAGAATTTTCTTGTTTGTTCACCAAGCTTCACAAAAACCTACAAAACAGGAAATGAAGCAAATAAGTGTCTAAACCTTGAATATAACCAAGAATTGATCATTAAATGAGCGAAGTTTTGTGCCAAAAAGATGTGTAAATACTAACACATCAAACAACCCCACACTTGAACATTTCTTGTCCTCAAGCAAGAAATCAAAATGAAACAAAACTTCCAATGACACTATGGATCAAATCGAAAAACCATAAGCATTAATAAACTTTTAAAGGTTTGAAAAGATTTTCAAGAAATGTAAAATTAACTAAATGAAACCCAATGAGCCCAATGACGTGACAACCGAATGAGCAATTGAATATGCCTAGGAAATCATTAGCATGCAACTTTATGCTTCTCACAATGTTCACACACACTCGGGGATATATATGATCATACAAGTAATGGAGTATGTATAGAACACTCAAATGCCAAGACAATGAATCATGCATAAATCATAAGCTTGCTAAAAGATCAAATCTCTACCACTAACATGAAACAAAGCACAAATCAAGAGGGCTTTAAATGGGTTGTAGTTTGGCAATGGCTAAGGGTAAGGAAGTGGAATTTAAAAGTGGCTAAATGGCTAAAAACTTGGCGACTATGCTAACTCAAAAACTAAACCAACTTCTAATAAGAAAAATAAACTAGCTAATGCTTCCGTATAGATAAGAGCTAACAACCGAATTATTTCCATCTTTGCTCACAAAATTGCTCTAATCGGCTATAATTCACCAAATTTTGGTGAATTTTTTTTTGAAGGGAACTAAGTCAATATGCATCTTTCTTTAGCTAAAAACTTCTCAAGAATTTGAAAATTACAACAAGATAAAAGCTATAAAATTAACATTAGCCGACCGGATTTCTAACGCGGGCGAAAAATAAATAAAAAGGCTAATGAAGGTTTGAATGTGGTGTAATGTGGGTGATAAAAGAAAACGACAGGATAGGCTCAACGTGGCTAACTAGTGGATGTGTTCGGGTGAGGGAAAATAAAAATAAAAGGCTCACAAAGGAGGGTTTATCCTAATGCCTCAATCATTTTTATGCAATATTTATGTTCATGATTTCGAAATGTATACTAAAAGCAAGTTCTAATAAGCATGAAACATCCGGCACACTCAATTCCGCAAAAACGAGAGCAAACAATGTCTAAAGCTATCAAGGCTCAAAAATAAACTCACGGAAACGGAAAGGAATGGGTGTAAGCAAAAGGTTACATGCAATTCATTTGTTTAGCCCACTAAAACTCATGGTTGTCACAAAAAATTGGGTTTGACTCGATGGAATTTCTATCTCAATTGCTTTCGAAAAATCAAACATCTATTATTATTGTGAATGCTAAACGGTTAACTTTTATTATATTTTTGTGTTTTTCAATTTTATAAAACTGATTTAGTGTAAATAAAAATTATGAAGGAAGATTTTGCAAAAACAATGAAGTGATAAAATGCTCAAAAGGACAAACATCGCGTGAATAAATTCCCACCCTACACTTAGAATTCTACATTGCCCTCAATGTAGAACAAAAATAATGTAAAGCAAAGAATAAACACCCAACCCCACACTTAGAAATATACATTGCCCTCAATGTATACAAAAACATGCAAAGCAAAATGGAATGCAATGCAATGCAATGAAGCGTGAAGGGAGAACTGAAACTTCCCTCATGTCGATCATGGCACACGCAAAAAGCCTACCCACAAAAATGACGTTCCACGAAGTTCCACAATTCCAAGATCTAATCAAGACTAACAACATCAAACACAGATCAGTAACATCAAGCCAAAATATCAACAGAAATGTAAAGACAAATATATATAACAGTACATGGAAATAAAAGTACAACAAAAGAACAACATAAAATGCCGAAGTGTGATACAAGAGTTTGTACAACATACAAGAAAGTACAACTCACAAAAATGATACCAAAATGCAATGGGAGGTACTACTCCCACTGCACGCCCTCAAGGTCGATGCCAGTGGCCCCGCCTCCCTCGCCTCCTGTTGCTGGTGGTGATGGTGGTGGTGACTGATGATGCGGTGGAGATGGTGGTGGCTGATGATGCGATGGAGATGGTGGTGGCTGATGATGCGGTAGAGATGGTGGTGGCTGATCGGGCTGCTGCTCTGGCTGCATAAAGAATGGAAGGGGAACCACGTATGGTGCCCTGCCAGCAGCAGCAGCAGCGGCGCACTGGACCTCATACTGCCAGGTCCAGTAACGCATGAACAGGTCATGTGGAATGACAATCGCAGGCGGTGGTGGCGGCAGAGGCGGAGGAGGCGGCTGGTCGGGCTGCTGATGCTCGTGCCCCTGCTCCTGCTGAGCAGCGTGTGCCTGATGGGCGGCGGTGACGGCCTCGGCCTGCACAAGATCTGGATCAGGACCCGGACGGTCTGGATCCCACGTCCGTCCCCATCTATCTACCAATCTGATCCCTCCTGCGCCACGACGAGCGACGTGCATGTTCCTCAGTGTATGCACGGTCATCACGACGGTCTCAGCCACAGGGGTTAGGTCCCATATCAATTCGTCGGTCAGCAACTGAAAGTGCCTCGCTAGCTTGGTCACGAAGTGACCTCCACAAATGGCGCTGGTAACATCGCGCCCAGATCTGTTCACCAAGTACCCCGCGATAGAATGCGCAAGATTGCAGGTGCGCGGGCGTACAAGGCAAAATAAATAGAATAGTTCTTGCAAGTTCACGGCCGTCTCTCCCTGTCCTCTCCCAGAAATCGAATAGACAATATAGTGATGAAGAACATGGTGCAAGGGATCCTGAAGGCTCGAAGCCTTGGTCAAACTCGGATCGTACATCCCTAATCCAAACTCATGCCAGAACTGATCTTTATCCTCCTCTGTCAGGAATTCGGTGATACCATCGGTGAATATCTCAGTATGAAGCTCCTGCCTCGTATACAGGCCCAATAATCTCCCGAACCTGGCAACTGACATCACTCGCCACTCCCCTCCTAGCCTAAACCTAGTCGTCTCCGGCTGCTCTAAGTCCGCGCAAGGATAATCAAACTCATAAGTGGAGAAAAACTCCATCACAAGCTCGACATACTAAATCGTGTGAAGTCTAAACAAGCGGCGCCACGGGGCGGTGACGAGATCGTTCCACCTGTCCCGCTGACCGATGGCGTCTATAGCGGCCGGCTCTAAACGACGAGCGGCTAAAATCCGGCCTCTGCGTGGCCATAAAACGTCCAGACGAGCCTTGTACTCATGCTCTTTCAAGTCAAACTCAAGGTATGGGTGGTCCCTGTTGCCTGCCATCTGAAATCGAAGAAATGGATATCAACAATGCGGAAGAGAAGAAAATCGCACGTAGGGGATGTCTCGTTTAGGGGAAAATGAAAAAAAAACAACATCTGCCGTTTAACATTGATTTAACCCGCCCCAAATTACTAAGGCACGACCGCGCCAAGTGCATAGGGACGACCGCGCCTATAGTTAGGCACGACCGTGTCTCATGCCCAGCAGACACATAAACCTGAATTTTTTTATGAGGAGTATTCCAAACCTGACTGCGATTCTTCCTAATCAAAATTTCTAAAAATTCAGAAGACATACATGTGACATTCCAAACATTATCCCAAATCTGCTCGATCCAAAACACGTCCCGATATAAACTCAAAAATAAATGGTAAAATCCTAAAAAATAAAGAAAATAAAAATAAGAAGATAAACATAGAAACAAAATCTAAGAATTGTTACCAAAGATGATACCGGAACAGGCTAAGTTCATTAACGAGTCGTTAGCTAGACTCAAGTCCCCGAATTCATTTGTCCTTGGGGTGGAGGTCAACCACCTCCAATGCCAGGTCAATCGGTCCGTCAATGTATGGCTTAAGACGATGACCGTTGACCTTGAAGATCCTCCCATCTTCGTGCTCAATCCTGACGGTCCCATAAGGAAACACCTCCTTAACCGTGTAGGGACCCGTCCATCGGGACTTCAACTTCCCGGGAAACAATCGCATCCTAGAGTTGTAAAGCAAAACACGACCACCCACTCGGAATTCCTTCTTGTCCTTCAAGCGTCGGTCATGTAAACTCTTAGTGCGCTCCTTGTAGATCGTGGAGTTTGCATAGGCTCGATTCCTAAACTCATCAAGCTCATGAATCTGAGTGAACCGGTTCTCTCCCGCGCTCACCAAGTCAAGATTCACCGCCTTCAACGCCCAATAAGCCTTGTGCTCCAACTCCACCGGAAGATGGCACGCCTTCCCATAGATCAACCTAAATGGTGTGGTACCAATAGGCGTCTTATAGGCAGTCTGGAAGGCCCAAAGTGCATCATCTAACCTGTCCGACCAATCCTTACGGTTCTGACCAACCGTCTTCTCAAGAATCCGCTTTATGCCCCGGTTCGTGACCTCTACCTGTCCACTGGTCTGTGGATGGTAGGCTTTGGAGAATCTATGGTTTACACCATATCGTGATAGAGCTTTCTCCAACTGGGAGTTGCAGAAGTGGGTCCCACGGTCACTAATAAGGGCCTTGGGGGCACCAAAGCTAGAGAACAGCTTCTTCAGAAATTGAACAACCACCCCAGCATCATTAGTAGGCAAGGCTTGAGCCTCGACCCACTTAGAAACATAGTCAACAGCGACTAGGATATACCGGTTGCCACGAGAAGCTGGGAAAGGTCCCATAAAGTCAAAACCCCAGACATCAAAAATCTCACAAATCTGGATGCTGTTCTGGGGCATCTCATTCCTAGACGAAATGTTGCTCGCCCTCTGGCAAGCGTCACAAGCTCGGATCATTTCATGAGCATCCCGGAAGATGGTAGGCCAGAAGAAACCGGCGTCAAAGACCTTCTTCGTGGTCAAGGTAGCTCCATGATGTCCACCTGTCAGGCCCTCGTGGCAGTGTCTAAGCACCTGACGTGCCTCATCTCCAAATACACACCTGCGCACGATCTGATCAGCCCCGACTCGAAACAAATAGGGATCCTCCCAAAGATAGTGCTTCACATCCGCAAAGAACTTTCGCTTCTGCTGATGCGTTAAGCCCTTAATCACAATCCCACTAGCAAGAAAGTTTGCAAAATCAGCAAACCATGGACACTCCTCATCCTGTGTCTGGATGTGCATGAGGAACTCGTGGGGGAAATTGTCATTTATGGATGACCCCACAAGTTCAGATGAAGCTGAGCACTCAAGACGGGACAAGTGGTCCGCTGCGACATTCTCCGTGAATTTCTTATCGTGGATCTCAATGTCGAACTCCTGAAGTAGCAAAACCCACCGGATTAGCCGGGGTTTGGCATCCTGTTTGATGAACAGGTGCCGAAGGGCTGCATGATCGGTGAATACAATGGTCTTTGATAGGACGAGATAAGGACAAAATTTATCGAAAGCGAAGACAACGGCTAGGAGCTCCTTCTCTGTCGTGGTGTAATGCTCCTGTACGTCATTGAGCGTCTTGCTCGCATAATAAATCGGGTGAAACTGCTTCTCTCTCCTTTGTCCTAAGACCGCCCCAACAGCGAAGTCACTCGCGTCACACATGATCTCAAATGGCAGCTTCCAATCAGGAGCCACCATGATAGGGCCATTCACCAACTTCTCCTTCAACAGATCGAAAGCACTGAGGCACTCGTCGGAGAACACGAACTGGGCTTCCTTCTCAAGAAGCTGGGTCACCGGTCGGGCAATCTTAGAAAAATCTTTGATAAAACGCCTGTAAAAGCCCGCGTGACCAAGGAAGCTCCGAATAGATTTCACAGAAGTCGGCGGGGGTAGCTTAGATATGGTGTCAATCTTAGCTCTATCAACCTCAATCCCCGCGCATGAAACCTTGTGCCCAAGCACAATGCCCTCCTTCACCATGAAGTGGCATTTCTCCCAGTTCAACACTAGATTGGCCTCTTTGCACCTAGCCAACATCCTCTCCAGATTCTCTAGGTAATGATCAAAGGAACTCCCAAACACAAAATAGTCATCCATGAAAACCTCCATGGAGTCCTCAATCATATCATGGAAAATGGCCACCATGCAACGCTGGAAAGTGGCCGGAGCATTACCCAATCCAAAGGGCATCCGTCGATAAGCAAATGTGTCATAGGGACATGTGAATGTCGTCTTCTCCTGGTCCTCAGGAGAAATCGGGATCTGGAAGTAGCCAGAGAAGCCATCCAGGAAACAATAGAATATCTTTCCCGCTAATCTCTCCAACATTTGATCAATGAACGGGAGGGGAAAATGGTCTTTCCGAGTAGCATCATTGAGTTTGCGGTAATCGATGCAAACTCTCCAACCAGTGACTGTACGAGTAGGAATCAGCTCATTCCTCTCGTTGGTGATGACAGTCATGCCTCCCTTCTTAGGGACAACCTGAACCGGGCTAACCCAAGGTGAATCGGAGATGGGATAAATCAAACCAGCATCCAGTAACTTAATCACCTCCTTCTTCACTACCTCCTGCATGTTCGGGTTCAACCTCTTCTGGTGCTGCACAGCGGGCTTATAGTCATCCTCCATAAGGATCTTATGGGTACAGAAAGAGGGATTAATTCCCTTAATGTCCATAATCCTCCATGCAATAGCCTGCTTGTGCTGCTTCAGCACCTCCAGTAGCCTCTCCTTCTCATCACTCGTCAAGTCAGAGGTGATAAGGACAGGTAATCGAGACTCACCATCTAAAAAGGCATACTCCAAATGGCTCGGGAGCTCCTTAAGCTCAACAGGTGGTGGGTCCTCAATAGAAGGCCGCTCAATCGGCTCAGACTCTCTATCAACCATCGTAAAAACCGCTGAACACTGGGGAAACTCATAGCTCTCCTGGCTATGCAACTGCTCATCAAACTGATTCTCACCAACTGGATCAAATGTCTCCCCTCCTACAATTTGGGTGTCCAGGGACTCCTCCTCAGCTGTGTTCTGGAGATGATCACTCACACAAGAATAAATAGCCTCAACAAAGTAAAGTGAATCATCTTGATTCTGGGTATGCTGCATGGATCTCCCCACATCAAAGGTCACTTCCTCTTCATCCACCCTCAATGTAAGCCTCCCCGAATACACATCAATCAGGGCCTTGGCAGTGGCCAGGAACGGTCGACCTAGGATAATAGGGACATTCTTGTCCTCATCCATGTCCAGAATCACAAAGTCTATAGGAAACACAAAACGATCAACCTTAACCAACATATTCTCCACTATCCCTCGCGGATACTTGACCGAGCGATCGGCCAGCTGGATACTCATGCATGTCGGTGTAGGTTCTCCCAACTCAAGCTTAGCAAAGACCGCAATGGCATGAGGTTAATGCTAGCACCAAGGTCAGCTAAGGCGTTGCTAACCGACAAGCTACCTATCAAGCAGGGGATGGTAAAACTCCCCAGATCTCGTCTCTTCTCCGGTAGCTTGTTCTGAATCACCGCCGAACACTCCTCATTCAGCGTTACCTGAGACAACTCCTCCAATTTCCTCTTATTCGTGAGGATATCCTTCAAGAATATCACATACTTAGGCATCTGAGCTAGAGCCTCCACAAATGGTAAGTTGATATGCAACTGCTTAAACAACCCTAGAAACTTACCATACTGCTCCTCCATCTTCTGCTTCTGCAATCATCCTGCGTATGGAACGACGTGAGTGTAATCTCTCACAGGCTCACGAGGGCGCGATGTGCTCGCCGGTTTACCCCTCGGTGGTGTCTCATCAAGAATCTCAATCACAACCTCCTCCTCAGATGACTCATGCACAGGAACCTGTGGATCCGATCCTGTGTCTCTACCGCTCCTCAAAGTGATGGCCTTCACATGAGCATTGGGATTGGGCTCAGTGTTGCTAGGCAGGCCACCTGGCGGTCTCTCAGAAAGAAGCTTCGCGATCTGCCCGACCTGCTTCTCTATGGTCTGGATCGAAGCTTTCTGATTCTTCAACTCAGTCTCATGCGTGTGGAAACGCTCCTCCATGTACCGGTTCTGCTTCTCTGCCAACTGATTCTGACTCTCTGAGTTGGCAAGTAGCCGTGCAACCAGGTCCTCCAAACTGGATTTACCCTCAGGTGCGGGTGGTGGACCGCTGCTAGAACCTTGGCCTTGAAACTGGCCCTGCTGAGGTCGAAACTAGGAACTCTGTCCCTGAGACTGGTGGGACTGATGCTGGAATGGGGGGCGCTGAGTGAATCCGGGTGGTTGCTGGCTATTGTTGCCAGACTTCCAACTGAAATTCGGGTGATTCCTCCACCCCGGATTGTATGTGTTGCTGTAGGGATTATTCTGGGGACGATTTTGGTTGGACATGAAATCAACCTCCTCATGGGCCCCCTGATCCCCAACCTGACAAGCACTCGTGGGATGCGCCCCACCACAAAACTCACACAAGGACTGGGCCTTGTGGATGTGCATCTGATCAATCTTGGTGGAAAGTGCTTCCACCTAGGCAGCTAAAGAGGTAATTCCATCCACGTGATGGACACCCTGCCTCTGGGTTCTCGCTCGGGAAGTATGCTGAGTGTAGCTCTTTGATGCCACCTTCTCTAGCAAGTCATACGCCTCCTGGGGTGTCTTCGTTCCAATGTCTCCACCCGCGTATGCATCAATCAGCTGCTTCCCGGTCATCTCCAGACCATCGTAAAAGGTCTCACACTGCTGCCACTTCAACAATCCATGGGGGGGGGGGACCTTCCTCATCAGTTCCTTGAATCTCTCCCACGCCTCATAGATCGTCTCCCCGTCGTCCTGCTGGAAAGAAAGAATCCTGGCCCTTAACTTTGATGTTTTCTCCGGAGGGAAGTACTTTTATAAGAATTTAGCAGCCATCTGGTCCCAAGTACTAATGGACCTAGGGGGAAGTGATAGTAACCAAGCCTTGGATCGATCCCGTAAGGAAAACGGGAACAACCGGAGCCGAATAGCATCGTCGGTAGCGTCACGAATTTTGAAAGTGGCGCAAATCTCTAAGAAACCGGCCAAATGAGTATTAGGATCCTCGTGATCCTTGCCATCGAACTGACACATGTTCTGCACCATCTGTATAATGCTGGATTTGATCTCGAACTGATGTGCTCCAACCGTCGGCCTATTGATGCTCGACTCCAAACCATCAAGTGTTGGTTTGCCAAAATCCGAAAGCGTCCGACCCGCATCCTCGTTCGCCATCTCCTCTACCTCGTCAACAACAACCTCGTCAAACTCGAGTAACCGGGCCACAAATCGGGAACGGGCTCGCAATCTCCGATGAAGATCACGCTCCGGCTCGGAAGACGGCTCAGGAACCTCCTCGACGGGAGTTGAGAACATACAAGATCTGCACGACAAGTTAGATTTAAATACGCGAACCTAGGACAAAGAAAACACAAGTTAGACAAAAACAAAAATAAAATAAAATAAAAAATGAAAATGAAAATAAAAAAATAAAATGGGATAAAAACCAAGATGTATATATATATAAATGAAGCTAAAAATAACAAGTAAAATGCAAAAAATATCTATACACACAAAATTGTAAAATAACAACAAGGAAACACAATATTCACAAAAAATATATATATATATATACTAAATGACTAAAAATTAATTCCAATCGTTCTCGCAAAACCGTGTCCCCGGCAACGGCGCCAAAAAATTGATGCGTGTAAACTATATATATATATTTTTATAAGTATTTTTCACACAATATGAGTTTTAAAAAGGGTTTTCACCAAAGACTAATCACACACACATCGGGCAGTGTACCCGTCGGATAGCAATATAGTAAAGGTAAGAACCGGATATCAATCCGTGGACACGGTGGAATGCAGTAATTAACCAGAACTAAGATTTAATCAAGTAAGGGTAAAATATGTTTTGAAGAGTTTGTTTTAATTAACTATCATGCAAATATATAAACTAAGCTAAAATCACAAATCAAACAATCAAGGAGAAAATATCACTTCGGTGTCGAATCCATCTAGAATACATTCAATACACTAATAGAAACATGGCAAATACACAATACATAAATTGACTAAATTCTCGTCAAAGATATCTAATCAAATGACCATTCGGAAAGCTAGCATGAATTACACAAACCAATCACCTAAAGTCATACAATGAGGCTCACGTGTTCAATAATCATGTCAATGTTTATAAAGATTGAACTAGCTTCTGATTAAGGTACACTAATCCAACAACTAGTTGGAAAGATAATATGAACAACACACTATCCACCTCAAGTTGATTAAATTAGACAACAATATTCATTTCTTCAACATACAATGTTCATATAAAGGTTATATAAATTAGGAGGATGTGTCAACAATTCCTAGATAAACATAATACTAAATATCACACATCGTAACAAACATTTTGTCTTTCCAAACATAAGAATAAGGTTACACATACAAATATAATGATTCATATACAAGACTTCATTCACCATTCCTAGTCAAATGCCATAAACTAGTATAAATACATACATCAATCCATGAATATAAGCATAAACCACAAGTTTTCCAACATAAAATGGCATACACAAATACAAGTCTTGTAAACAACTCAAAATATTTGAATACATAATTTCATCAAAGAATAATCATACAGTTGTCGTAACATTAAAACAATAATTGCCAATAATCCGTGAATGTTGTCAAATGTATCTAAACTTCATCTAAACCAAAGTGAACAAGAGTTTTAGCTCATCATGAGCACCAAAATTACAAATAAGCAGGGAAAAATAGTGAGAAACATGATATGAAAACAAGAATCAAACCACTCCTCCAAGCCTAGATGTTGTTGTTGATGTATGGTGATCCTCTTGATGTTGTATCCTCTCCAAGAAGCTTGAAATATGGCTGGAACAAAGAAAACTCGAGCTGGAACAGTGGGTTTTTCTCCTGCTTTGCCGAATGTCTGAATGAAATTAAGTTCTGTTTAAATAGAAAAGGGGAGGCACGACCGTGCCAGGAGAGAGGGCACGATCGTGCCAGGTACAAAGGCGCGGTCGTGCCTAGGTCTTGGCACGACCGTGTGACAGAGGTTTGACCGATCCGTAGCTTCCATTGGGTACCACTGATCGAAGACGTATGGCTGTTCAGACTCACGAGGTGACATGCGATCGTGGGAGGCCAAGGCACGGTTGTGCCTTGGATTTTGGCTTGGCGCGATCGTGCAAGATGTGGGTGCGACCGTGCCTAGGGTTTGCGAGCTTGGCACGACCGTGCCAAATAGGGGCACGACCATGCCAAATAGGGGCACGACCGTGCCTCCATCACAGAAACCCTAAAAACTTCACTTTTTATCCAATAATTTTCTTGTTTGTTCACCAAGCTTCACAAAAACCTACAAAACAGGAAATAAAGCAAATAAGTGTCCAAACCTTGTATATAAGCAAGAATTGATCAATAAATGAGCGAAGTTTTGTGCCAAAAAGATGTGTAAATACTAACACATCACCTTCGGATTCAAAAAATTTTTCGTTGGTAAAATCGTTACTATGTGAATCCATCAGAATAATTTGCAAAATGTAAAGTTAAAAGGCTAATCCGTTAACTCGAATCTTTCTTGAAATCACCGTGTCCCCGGCAACGGCGCCAAAAACTTGATGCGAATGTTTTAGTGTGTATAGAAAATATATAACAATATATTTAGAGATGGTTTCGCGATATCAGGTTTTAAATTTATAAAATGATAAATACTCAAATTAAACACACACACACAATAGGCAAGTGTACCTATCGCAGCGTAATATAGTTTAGGTAAGAACCAAGTATCGAACCAACGGACACGGTCGAGTTCCAATACTCAACGTTTGTTATCGTTTAGCCGGTTTAATTAGTGAGTGAGTTTTGTGTGCTTGTGAAGTAGAAAAGTAAATGACATAAAAGTAAATGACGGTAAAATAAATAACAAAAAAGTAAAAACGTGCGTGAAGTGTGAAACAGAAATGTAAATAGCAGAATAGTAAATAACATGAAAGTAAATATCTCGTGGATAATAATGTCACGACAAGTATTGCTTTGGGCTTTAAATCCGCTTGGTATATGATAATGTTATGTTGACTAATCCGATGGTATGACTAATACAAATGTGTGAATAGTACACCGCTAGAGTCTCATTCTCACAACATTTGGTTCACGAATTATGTTCTTTAGAATAAAATGGTAGGACTCCCAGCTAGGGACATCGTTACCCTTAACTCTTTGAATGCTATCTCCGAGTTGGTTTAAGACATTGAACTTAAACACCTTTATTATTAGTTAAAAGAGTGATTAGACTTTGTTCACCGGGAGGTGGTGAAACAAATGAACCATGTATAAAGACGTACCGTTCCGAACGTGATTTCCCCGATTCTTGGTTTCATAATAAGTTCGTATAAAGACGTACGATCTTATTAATATTAACCAAGTATTGGCTTATCAAAATCAGCTTGTATAAAGACATACAAGTTTCAAGAGAAGTTTGATTAAAAATGTTTTACGGTCTTACACGTTTAAAATCAATAACACTCACAACTGTAAAGACAAAATAAAGTAATAATAAACATCCATCATGAAGATGTTTTAAGAACGAATGACTAAAGAACATAAACAGACCATTAGATTAATACGTTAGACATTAACATACACAAAACTTCATCTTCACCCTAGCAATAAAAAGGGTTTAGCCACGAATGGCCATACTAAAGAGCATAACGCTGAGTTTTGTAGGCTCCCATATTGCGGACAATGCGGAAGAGCCCCTCTACTCTCTACTCTAAACTACAGAAATGAACTATTCTCTCTATCTTTAGGTATCGTAAGTTGGGTGGAATGAAGAACCCAAACCATCTATTTATAGGCCTCAAAATAGGGGTGTTCATTATTCAAATCGTATTCGAATAACCCGAAATTCGATTCGAACCGAATTCGAATAAAAATTTCGATTTCGAATTTTGGCTTATTCGAATCGAACAATTATTCGATTCGAATAAATAAGTCGAATTCGAATCGAATTTGAATTCTAAAATCCCCAATTCGATTCGATTCGAATAACCCGAATTTATATATATTATATAATTTATAATTTTTAAATATATAATATACTCTTATTTAGGTTTGGTTTGGGGTTCTAACTTCATTACTTGTGGGTTTTTTTAAAACTTTTGTATGAGCTTCAAAGTTCAAATCCACAAAACATTTACCTAGTTATCGATTTTTTATTTTTTTTTTCAAAAAAAAAAATAATTATTCGGTTTATTCGAATTCGATTCGATTCGAATAAGCTTATTCGAATCGGTTTAAGTGATTCTTATTCGAATTCGAATCCAGAATTTTTTTTTCAAATTCAAATAATTCGATTCGAATAAACCGAATAACCCGATTCAATTCGTTTGAACACCCCTACTTCAAAATGAGCAATGCACGGCCGTGCATTTGTTTGCACGGGCGTGCAAACTCCTCGAGAATCAAACAGGGTACAAATGAAAGTGTACTAGGGTCTTGGGGAGCAAGTTAGGGTTTGCACGACCGTGCAAGGCCCTGCCTGCTCCCTGTTTCGTCTTTTAGCTACTTGTTGACTATTATTGACCTTGGTTGACTTCTTGGAGGTTAAAGCTTCGGGTTTGCTCCTTCCAAAAGCTTGATTTCTTGATGTTTTTGAGTGATTTTTGCTTTGTTTATCTTGAAACACCGATTATCCTGCAATTATGAAATATAAACGTTTTAAGTATCAATTTCAAGGGTTTTGTTCTAATAGTACCATAATATGGAGGATTATTATGCATGAAAAACATGTATAATTTAGGGCATATCAGGTTTCAAAACTCTTTTAAAATGCGCAACGGAAAAACAAGCACGGATTGATCTAGGCCAAACCCTAGATCGCCCCACTATGAGTCCAGATGCAAACCACATATTCAATAAACAACCATAGGGGGTTCAAGGTTATACATTTCGCTAGTAGGAGATAACAACCAAGATGTAACACCACCTGACAACAACTCGGTCACTAGATCCGGCTACACGAACTAAACCCGTGACTTCTAATCCATTCGTGCAAGCCCGAATCTCTATCTGTCTTATCTCTAATGCTCCCGTACACCAAACGAAAGCCTATTCATTTAGTCCAATCACTCGGTGTCACCACTTACGAAAACAATGATAAAGGTCACCTAACGATACCGGTGGTACACGACGGTTCCTAGCGATTTACGGAGAGAACCTAGCAACCGGGTCTCCCGGTGATGGCTCAAGAACGACACAAGGCCAAGAGGGTGAACGGCGACGCTCCGACGGTAGAGCCGGATGAGGCATGCGTGCAACGGAGGTGGCTGAAGCGACGAAGCCCTTGTGGCTGAGGGCGGCGGTCGGCGGCTCTGGCAAAGGTTGCGGCGGCTAGGAGAAGGAGGGAGGGATAGGGTTTTTAATATTTTGCAATTAGATGATTTTTTAATCCCTTCCCTACACATTATATTTATAGATATTAGAAAACTTAATCCCCAATTTAGGGTTTCTAAATTTCTACTAATTCGCTTTTAATTCTTGTGATTATCATATAATTACTAATAACCAAACACTTTGGTTAGTTATATAAAAGGTCCATATAAATATACTCAACTAACTTTTACAATTAATTATATATATATATATATATATATATATCCAATATATACATAACTTAATTATTCTATAACTCCAAATTATAGAAACAGTCAATTAGGTCGTTTGTAATTCCAAATTACAATCTCCCATTCTCCATTGATTATCCCTGATAATCTAGATAATTATTTTATAAATAATCATCTTGCCTCGTATCTTGTTCGTGTAATGTTCATTTAACTCTTTAAACAACCTTTAATATATATATATATATATATAGGCTATGATTATAATGCAAACCCTAGTGAGTTGAAGAAACCTACTAAACCTCATCCATACCATTCATCTATAGTAATTAAAGGTGAAGATTAAATCTTGCAACTTAGTACCTTCAAAATAATTATTTAATGTTATTAAAGTAGCAAAAGGGCAAATGAGGAATTTTATATCCTAATTAGTAATCTGATTGTAACTAGCATGTCAATCAAAGAAAAAAACAATTAGATTATTTTAAAAAAAAAACCAACCCTTACCGTTTACAATTACAACTTCCAAGAAACACACAAAAACTCAAAATCAGGAAACCTCCAATTGAAGAGGGCTTGGGGAAGAAACGGAAGTTAGTAAAATTTGGTTTATTTTTTTGACGATCGACAAAAGAAAACAACCAAACGCAGACGACGGTGAATATCTTGATTTCGGAAGAGAAAAAAGAAGAAAAGGTTGTCATTATTAGTAATGAAACGAAGCAGCAGTAAGAAACGGAAGAAATCCTAAGGGTATGTCCTTAAATAAGATTTTATGTATTGTAATGAGTATATTTTTTGGATTGTTTATGGAAATTACTTTTGGAAAGAAATAATTAACAACAATAAGGGGAAACATAAATGTTGAACAAATAATTAAGTTAGGGGGTGATTCGTTTCTTTAATCCTGTTTTAAAAATTGGTTTTTGCATTGGGTGTGTTTATAGATGGATAGAATGAGGGTTTTTTAAGAAAATTATACATCATTTCATGTGAATTTTGGTATTGATCAAATTTCTTGAGGAAAAAACACTATTGATATTATATGTTTGTATCTTTTAATATAAATAAATTCATAAAAAGCGCTTTTAAAAAGGGGAAATCGTTGAGAAGGTTGAGAAAACAAAGCAAGGGAAATAGGGAGTTGGACAAATATGTACAGACGAGTAATATGACAGTGGATGAAAAAAAATGAATTTAGTAAGTTTTATGAAGTTTTATATTTTAATTGATTGTCGGTAGTCGATATTATATACATGAATATCCCTGTTTAATGTGATTTATTCTTTAAATAGATGTTAGTGACTCGGATGATGATCATACACCACTTAGTTTACTACTGACTAAAAAAGGTAATTATTTATATTTGTTAAATAGATAGAAGTTTATATTTAAGTAAGATTAATTAAATAATAGTAGATGATAATTTCTAAACAGCTAAACAAGAATGATTTTGGCGGCAGTTCAAGTGTTAAAGAGAAATATGAAGCAGACATATCAACAGAAGTTGGGAAAGGTAAAAAATCTGTATATATTTATAATAAAAAATTTTATATCATATAGTAGCTTTTGATTAATAAAAATGTGATTTGAAAATGTTTAGTTGTGGAAAAACAGGTAAAGTAATAGAAATTTGTGATAGTTCAGAAGTTAGAGAGGTGTTTCCTAAATTACCAGCAATGAGGGG
Source organism: Smallanthus sonchifolius (assembly GCA_023525975.1). Lineage (NCBI taxonomy): Eukaryota > Viridiplantae > Streptophyta > Magnoliopsida > Asterales > Asteraceae > Smallanthus > Smallanthus sonchifolius. The sequence continues at coordinate 40,776,144 of CM042019.1, read as the reverse complement.
GAAAGGTATTTTAGTATAAAATATATTGATTTAATTAAATTTTACATATGTAATAAATAAAAATTTTAACATTTGGTTTGTTGATTTAATATGTATACTAGCCTTAGATCCGAAATTCAAGGAAATAGAAGATGAGGAAAAAGGAATGGAGACTGATATTGGTGGCGAAGGTTAGTAAGATTAATATGTAACAATAAAGTCTCTATATGAAATGAATACGTTGATAATAAAATCTTATTGTAAATGTTTAGATAATTATGAGTAGGGAAAGTATAGAATAGAAACTCAATTGAGTTGAAGAAACCGACTAAACCCTAGAAAAATTTAGATAATTTTTTTTTAATTTGGGATTAATTATTTTTATAAAAATAAGCCTTAACTCAAAAAAAAATATAAAAATGCTGAATTAAAAAAGAAATAAAAAAGATGTAAAAATTCACAAAAATCAACGTATTTTGCTTACGTATGAAATACGTCAGCAATTACATATGTAATAAACGTTAGACCTTTGAGTTTACATATGTAATACACGTCAGGTTTTAAAAAATAAAAAATTTAAAACAAACACCTTGGCGCTTTTTTATAATTTTTTCACCAAAAGTGATAAAATTGAACGTATAATACATCCCAAAAATAAAAGATTTTTTACATATGTAAAACAGGGTTTCGTAGGTTTTTTTTTATCTCAAGTGGGTTTTTATTATAACCATCCACATTATGAGTAATGTTATGATATGAATCAATCAGGAAAAAAAGATTTGAAAAAATCAAGAGCTGAAGCAAGTGGAGTGAGTAGGTATAAATACAAAGTAAGGCGTAGTGGAAGGCTAACTAGCAAGGCGTTGAGTAGGTTTACAAACACAGCAGATGAAACTTATATATTTGGAAACAAATGAATTGGTAAAGGTTAGAGAGCCAAAGAAAAAAAGAAATACGATTGAACAAACAAGAAATGAGAAGGGGAAAAAAGGACAACAATAGTGACTGAAAAGAAAGAGAGATTAGGAAAGGAAAAGGTGGAACAGCTGAAAAAAGTGAGGAAAAAAGGAAAAGAATTGATAGTGAATGGACAGAAAGTTCAGAAGAAAGTACAGAGAAAAAAAAGAAAATGAAAAAGGAGAATGAGGTAGGTGATAATGTAAGAAAAAAAGGAAAGGACGTGAGTGGCCGGGATTAATTACTAGGTCTTCGCCCGCCCAGTTTTTTAAGTGTATAGGAATATTGAGAGGGAATTAAATACAAGCTGTGAAAAGCATGGAGTTTGGAAGATTGTTGAAACTGAAAATAGATGGTATATCTGCAAAAATCGGTCACTTCATAGTGGATAGTTTCTGCCCTAAAAAATGCAGATCAATGTTCAGAAACATAAAATCAAGATAGACTGTGCAGCCATCCATCAACTGCTTGGTGTTTCTTGCGGAGAGGTTACAATTGAATCAATGACAAAGTTAAAAATAAGTGATGAGAGTGTGAAATCATGGAGAAATAGATACCCTGGAAATTTTGTGGCATCAACAGAACTTGTAAGTAACATTGAAAATGCCGAGGATGAGGACTGTTTCAATTTCAGGTTGGACTTCCTAATGTGTTTTTTGGCTGTTATGGTGGAATGCCATGGACAAGGGAGATGTAAGGAAAAACTTTTAGAAAAGAAATGATCGAAGTGTGCCATTTTCAGGTCCTTCGGCTATACTCACGGTATGACTAAACATATATTTAAAGATAACACATGTAATTTTTTTTATAACTTAATCTTTTTTAATAAATGCAGCTGCTGTATGTTGATAGTGTTGAATGCAAAGGGATAAAAATGGATAGGAAAATGAATCCCATCAGTTTCTGGAACATGAGTAGGTTGAAAGAGAGACAAAAGTGGGAAATTGAAAATGGTGGTTTTGGGAAAGGGAAGTATAAACGGTTTACCAAACTAATTGAGGATGAGGATGAGGATGAGCGGAATAGTGGTTACTCTGTGGTGGTAAGTTATTTAGTGAATTTACATGTTATGTATAAATTATAAGTATTTTTTTATTAATTAAAACTGTATATCTGATTTTATTTTATAACATTAATAGGATGAGATTGAAGGGTTGGAGAAGTTGCTTAATGTTTACATAAGCAAAAAAAGCTAATTGATAATAAATTGGGAAGATTGTTGGAAAAACATCCAGAGCGAGAAGAAGTATTGGTGATTAAGGCAAAATATGATTCTTTAATGGAAACTAAGGAAGGAAAATCCGAAGTACAAACCAAAGCAGCGGACATAATGACAAACGATCAGATTCAATAAGTTTTGGAAGATTTAGCAAATAACAGTGGTACAAATGATGAAAACAGAGATCTTGAAAATGATAACTCTGGAGGTGATGACAAGACTGACACAGAACAAGAAGATGGTAATAAATGTGGTTACAACTCTGTAAATTACTGATGCTTAAAGCTCTGTAAAAATTATTAACATATGTTTGAACTTATGTTACATAACCGGGAGGTGGAAATGATAGCAGTGCACGCGAAAATCAGGACGATGAAGAAGAAACCGGAGGTATTAACATATGTAAGATTAAAAACTATAAATTACTAAAAGTAATAAATTATAAAAGTCTGTTTAACATATGTTTGTTTATATGTTACAGATACACATGTGAATGCAGATATCTAGAATGTGGAAGAAAAAAGTGAAAATAATAAATATTAATAAGGGGGTAAAAGTATAATGATAAGTAATACTTCCATAAAAAAAATAACATATGTTTGTAATTATGTTACGTATGTTAAAGATTCAGAAGATAATGCTTGGATGATAAATGATGATGAAAAAGGTGTGGAAGAATTGTATGAATCTGATACAATTAGCTTGGGACATGGAGAGCTAGGGGAAGCTCACACTTGCCAAGATACAGGTTTGACACAAAGTCACATATATTTATAATTTTAAGTGAAAGATTTAACACTAACATTTTTAAAAATATACATATACTTCATGAGGAGAATTGAGAGAAGATAAGGGATTGAATACAATAAACGACATCATATATGAAGCAAACTGTAAATTTATTTGTACCAATGGTTTATATAACTGATATAAGTATGTTAAACAAAAAAAGTTAATTAACTTTATTTAAAAACAGGGGTGGAATCTTTGGAAAAAACAACCGGTGAAGGGGAAAAACAGGATGTAGTGGAAGCACCGGAAGAAAAAAAAGACATAACAACATTAAAAGAAGATGACAGTGTGAAAGATAAGTTGTTTATATGAAAATATATTAATTTTTTTTCATATGTAAATAAGTATGAACTAATAGAAAACAATTTCCTTAGCATTGGCTTATAAAATGGTTGCTTTCTTCTTTTCTTAATGCTCATGGAAAACAACCTACTCTCATTTTTTTTATCAGATAAAGTGGCAACTACAACTGAATATGTCTATGATGGCCCGAATTTTAGCATTGGCTTGACCCAATTAGAGAGCACTCAGGAATACTTGGACACAGGTAAGTTGCTGAAATTTTTATATATTATTGAAAAAAATATGTAGAAGATTTGTAACACCCAGATTTTTCAAACCAATTTAAGCTTTTAAAACAACGCAGAGTTTAGGTCCCAGACAAAATATAACGTATCCACACGTTTAAGTTTTACAACATAAGTTTAGACTTTCTAAAATACGCAAAAGAAGTAAAGTTAGTCACACGTATCCACAAGTGTTAAACAACCCAACATGTTTGTAAAAGTCTACCACGAGAAGTTTAATCAAAACAAACATCTAAAACAACTTTGAGAATCTGATGTCCAACTTTGGCGAGACCCGAGATCATTCCGGAGCTTTCCCTACATTCAAAAACACCACAAATAACCATTAGTAATGATACAACAAGTCTCAAGACCCCCCCAAAATGTCCTAGAAAGAAAACACAAAATTCAGCCAATGGGCGTCCCACTTGGGGCGTCCCAGAAGCAAATAGAAGACTTGGGGCGTCCCAGGGACCAGCCTTGCATAAGCCAACCCCAAATTTGCAGTTTTGGCATTTTCGACCCTCCCGACTCGACCCTCAGTCGTTTTAAACCACCAACAACATTTTGTAAATGTTTTAAACTCCTCATACGAGAACCACAACTCGTTTTTACCCCTTATCCAATCCGAATCATTCGTTATTATTTGAAGTCTTTGACTATAAGCTTACCACCCGAGTTTACCACACTCGTTAAGTTGTGTCATTGAGTAATTGACTCCAAGACCGACATTTAGACAAGTATTGACATCATACAAGTCCTATTATTATACTAATTCACCAATATTCCACAATGGTTTGACTTATATTATATTAAATCAATTTACAACATTTCACCATTATTCCACAATAGTTTGACTTATACACCACATAAGTTAATTTACAACAATTTCACCATTATTCCACAATGGTTTGACTTGTATACCACATAAGTTAATTTACACCAATTTCACCATTATTCCACAATGGTTTGACTTATATACCACATAAGTCAATTTACAACATTTCACCATTATTCCACAATGGTTTGACTTATATACCACATAAGTCGATTTACACCAATTTCACCATTATTCCACAATGGTTTGACTTATATACCACATAAGTCAATTTACACCAATTTACCATTATTCCATAATGGTTTGACTTATATACCACATAGGTCAATTTACACAAATTTACCACATCTAGTTTGACTAGACACCACATAAGTCAGTTACACCAAATTACCATATTCTACTTTTTAGTTTAACTATATACCACATAGTTAACTACACCAATTTAACATATTCTATATTTTAGTTTGACTATATACCACATAGTCAACTACACCAATTTCAAACTACATTATGCATACAAGTTTGACTTTTACCACACAAGTCAATTTTACACCAATACACCATATACCACGTTATAGTTTAACTCTTTACCACCCGAGTCATATATACCAATACACCACATACCACATTATGATTTGACTCTTTACCACCTAAGTCAAATACACCAATACACCACGTTTAGTTTGACTATATTCCACATAGTTCTACTACACCACTTTTATCAAGTGTCATTCATTAGTTTGACTAATTTCGTCATTATGTCAACTACAACAATCCTACCACATTCAGACTTTAGTTTGACCATATACCACATAGTTAAAATCAACACACAATATGTAAATAGAATTAAACCACATAATCTACTTATCTACTACTAAGTAAGTGCAAAGCACTTACCTTTGCCAAAGATGATCCCGCTTGATCCTCCAAGCTAGCTTCCTTACTATTTGATCACTTAAACATCCACATGTTTTAGTAATCTAATTTACCCCAAAACATACATCAATTGGAGTTTAACTCCCACCCAAGATCTTATGATCTTCACTAATAACTAACTTGGTTTAATTAGCTTCATTAAAGCTTTCAACCTTTCTAGATAACAACCAACCCATTTTGACCCGTTTAAGGTTTTATCCAAATTCACTCAATTCTCCAAAGTTCTTGATTCATCAAATAGATTGAGGGTTTTTACTAAAATTTGTGTTTAATAACACCACAAACACTTATCAACCACCAATTCATCATTTAACTTCATCAAATTGAAAACCGCTAATTTTCACCTCAAGAACCCTAATTTTGTAATAATCAAATTAGATGTTATTAACCCCTAATCAACATTAGACAAGCTAGATAACAAGTTATTCCAAGTTATCTTTCATCAAATCCACCCAATTCAGCCCCAATTCCATTTTTCTCCAAAAAAATTCAAGAACACTAACAATGGTGGAATTAGGAATTGAAACAGAACTTACTTGATGATTGGAAGGAGAGGTGCTCACCAAATCTTTTAATCGAAGCATGCAAATCTTTAGATTTCATTCTTGATCAAGACCCATCTCTCTCTCCTTATTTCCTCTAAATTTCAAAAGACACACACATATGTGTGTGTCTGCGTTTTTTTTATCTCCACCAAACAAGCAAAATGCCTTATTTACACATTCAGTCCTTCATCTCTCAATTTTGACCCCTTATACCCCAAGTTTGGTCAAAACCAATTATTTGCAACTAAAACCTCTAAGTTTCCTTTATTTCACAACCCCATAAAATTTGATTTCCATATTATTTTATAAACCTGAAACTTGGTTCGTTACAAATCACACCCCTTAATTTTGGGTTTCATCCCCGAAACCCGATCCCCCAAAAGATTAGGCTATAACTTGGGTATCTATCCTCAGATTCCCGAGTAGTTTTCCGCCCTTTATCTAATGATCCCGCTGAACTAACACTTGGTTAATCCGCTTTTACCACAAGCATTTCATCTTTCTATCTAAGATAGTCACCGATTCCTCTAGATGAACATTCAACATCCACCTCAACACCGCTATGAGAAGCAACATCCACTTCTCTCGCCACGCATTTTCGTGGATAAATCACGAGGAATGTAACATGGAGTCTACACGATCCCCCGAGTAATTCCTAACGACATACCACTTAACAAACTAAAGTGAAGTTTGATCGGTTCAACAAAACGGGGACTTGGCCCCCCCACGATTCCGAACCCAATACACCTCCTTCATAAAAGAAACTTTTATATCGCCAAAGTTCCCATAGGAAATTCAATGCACCTCTTCCCTAAATCCACATAGGTTTTTCTATCTACCTTGAGCGGATTTTTCAATCTCACTCAATATATAAGATTTTTCAAGCTAAGCCTTGAATCACACCATGATTCTTAGTTTTACGACAACCAAAATCACCCAACCAAACGGTATTCGACACCGTCACCATTTAGTAATTCATTCAATCGAAAATGAACACTAAAATGGTAGATAAGATGACACCATTGTTCAACTAATGGTAATTAGTCATCTGGTTTCCTCCAAATCGAAGAAGAAACTAACACCTCACTCCGACTCAATAGGTACAGATGTACCATGTCACATCACACACTTCTTGAACCAAAGTTCTCCGACCACTCGGAAGAGTAGGTTCACTTTTGGTATTCGGCCTTACCCATAGGCGAGTGAGACACTTATAACCACACACTACATTGTGCCTCTTTTCATCCGCAGCCACCAAAAGTTAAACTCCAAAATAACCATACAATAACCCACAAGATTTTAAGTTTCGGGCATCACCCATGAAGTACAAGGACTTCAATATCACCGATGAAGTTCAAGGAGTTCAATTCAAACTTCTAACGCTCGTCCGCGTATAGATTCATCACTTCCGTCTCCAAATTCTCCCATTTTAAGTTCAAAGACTTGATTTTCAATCACCGGTTGTGAAGTTTTAAGACTTCAAACGCCACTATGAAGTTCTAGGACTCCAACACCATAAACCCCTTGATTACTTCAATCATTGTCGGGTCAGCATATAAGCCTTAAGAATTCACTGCCACATCCTATAATGGATTTACACCAAAGCCAAAATGGCACACCAAGACATTTCAAAGAAAGGCCTCTCCTTTTAGGGAATTTTTGGAAGCTCACGAAGATAATGAGCATGAACGACTTTGCTTCGAAGATAAAAATGACTATCATCGAATAAACGACCACCGTATTAGCATACATGGGCCTACACACCCTTCGCATTGATCCACATAAACCGTGTCACTTCTAAGAAGCCAGAAAGTTACATCCGCAATCCCATAGTATTCATAACGGAAATGATACCATTCATGGGAAATCACCCTCCTCTATATTCATTTGTTGAAACCTGGACTTTTAGTCACTAGTTCAAACCCGACAGTTAACATATGTATACATTCTTCCATTCTTCTTTTCCTCAAGAGAACGGTTATACCCCAAGAAGAGACATTCGGGTATAGAACCCTCATGAACTTCTTCACAGCTGGAACATCAAGTATTCCATTGCCCTGGTTGGTGTCAATGGCATAAGCCATGCGTGCACCAATTCATGCGCCACGTGTTTCACTGTATCCACGTGAGAACGAGTCGACACATCACCCTTTAGTCATATACGACATTGGTATGGTTACTAAGTAGCCACATAACTTCCACTACAATCGTAGGACTCCAATCCATGTGATTGTTTCACCCACATCCTTCAATTAATAATTCACACATTTGTCAACATTATGAAATCCGCAGTGTTGATCACCTCCGAATCCACTGATTCACATATAATCTAATCCAACAACTATGCCAAAAGACTTCAGCCCCATCTTTGGTAGTTAGAAAAGTTTGGCTCGACGACCTCAAAATTTCTATTTTCTCCCTTTTTTTCATTCATGTGCTTTAACTCAGGACATTCACTTCGAATGTGTCCCGATTTGTAACCACCATAGCACACATGATTAAGACTCGAACACTATGGCATATTGTGTCCCATCATTCCACCAATGAAACTTCCACACATATGGCAACAACAAATATTTCCTTCCCAAAGGGATTTCTAGCTTGGCTAGAATATTTGGCTTTCGTGAGGTCACCACAAACTCCTGCTCACACCCCACTAGTTTCCTGAGTTTGATCTCCTTGCATCACATAATAATAATCAAGTCCACCCGAGTTGTACACCATGAAGGAGAAACTACTCTAGAAGTCAACCAATAACATCGAGAAAGTCGATCTATCTTCATTCTTTCCGATACTCCAAGATTTGGGCAAGAACACACATAGTCATACGACATGCCCATAATCCTTTGATTATCTCACCCGGTCTAACGCAAGTGAAGAAACTCCCAGTTGCAAGATCCACAACAGCCTGTGGACAAGCTAGTTCAAGAACGTCTCTTGAGTTCACCAAGTTGCATTACCTTTACGCTTTTATGCTTTTCTCCCTATGGGAGCTTCCAACCGAATATTCACCATTTCTGGAGTTGACTTTCCGCGAGTAGTACTCCATCCGCCTATCACAATGGATTGCTTCAAAGCCAATACCATTATAGTGATGTATTATTTGTTAACCAATGAATAAAATCCTACAATTTTACTCTTTTGGCTCGCACACCACGAACCCTTTATGAAGACAAGGTTTCCTTCATCCACTTATTCAACTACGTTTGATCCTCCCACCCTTAAGGCTTCATGTGGTTCTTAAAAGTACCGCCTCAATGAGCTCCTATCTTTCTTGAAAGAAGATTGGCCCAACATCACAGAAAGCTTTAGTCATCCTCCACTAGAATGTTGCTTTCCATGTCTCCCGACTATTCCAAAGTTCATCCCCATCCTCGAGGTGATACACCCATAGACTCTTTCATACATGAGTCTTCAAATCAACTTCTATCTATAATTCCGCCTATTAAGATATGTTTTCCCCCAGTCATCCCCGACCGTGTAGTAATAAGTTTGTAGGTGTTCTACCTACTTATAAGCCTATTGTCTTACTCTATAAGGCTCTACTTCTTCCTATGTGTATATTAATTACCCATGCACAATCATCTATGCACAAACACATAATATGTACATATACACATTTAACCACCTTCACTTACTCATTGTCGGTGTTCATCATCATATGGTTATCGTGAAGGTATTCACACATGTTACATTAAGAATCACACTGGCCAGGCATGATTGATAATGTAATATGTCCAATTATATTCACTATCTCCATATAACGAATCCCTTAACAACTTTCGGCACAATTAGTTCACATTGGACACCAATTATAATGACCAACAACATTAATCATTACTAACCTTTCGCCCTAAAGCTCCGAGTATCTGTCACGCCATCATTGGATTCTCATTTCTCTGACCATATCAAGAGCATTATAGGTTTGAGTTCGGTGTCTCGCACACCAAATCTCTCAAACCATTGCTCTGATACCAAGTTCTAACACCCAGATTTTTCAAACTAATTTAAGCTTTTAAAACAATGCAGAGTTTAGGTCCCAGACAAAATATAACGTATCCACACGTTTAAGTTTTACAACATAAGTTTAAACTTTCTAAAATACGCAAAAGAAGTCAAGTTAGTCACACTTATCCACAAGTGTTAAACAACCCAACATGTTTGTAAAAGTCTACCACGAGAAGTTTAATCAAAACAAACATCTAAAATAACTTTGAGAATCCGATGTCCAACTTTGGCGAGACCCGAGATCATTTTGGAGCTTTCCCTACATCCAAAAACACCACAAATAACCATTAGTAATGATACAACAAGTCTCAAGACCCCCAAAGTGTCCTAGGAAGAAAACTCAAAATTCAGCCAATGGGCGTCCCACTTGGGGCATCCCAGAAGCAAATAAAAGACATCAGACATCCCAGGGACACCAGGTGTGACAACCGTGAATTTTCAGGTCTACACCGCGTTCGATGAGTTCATATAATAATAATAATAGTATTATTATATTGAAATATACTTTCAAACAGAAGGAAATCGTTGGTGAATGAAATATAATAGCAAGATTTATTTGGGTGTTATGATGTCAAAAAAATTGATCAAGTTCGGGTTTATACGCGTTAACACCCGAGTTGAGCGGTTTCGTAAAATGTTAATTTAAATCCGAAAGGATATATATTTATGAGACGCAGGGACTCGAGGGAAAATAATAAATTATAATAAGTTATTTCTGAGTAAAATAACGTCTCTATTTTTATCAGGTTCGTTTAAGCGAAAAACCGACACGCGATCGGAGACCACGGGGCTATAAATACCCCAACTCCATCTCCCATTTCTCATTTACAAAATTCAGAGAAAAAGTTAGAGAGAGAGAGAGAGTGGAGAGGATTCCGGCGAAGTAGTGGTGGTCCGGCGGTGGTGCGTGGGCGCGGTGGTCGGTGGCGGCCGAAGCCCGTTTTTCACCCGGAACCATTTCTCGATGCTACGAACGCAATGGTAAGCTCAGATTTCTCTAAATCCTTGCTTAAATTCATGAAAAAGAGTTTTTAAAATGTTGTCAGAAAGTTTTATGCATGCGCAGTTTTAAAGATCGGAAGATCCCCGGAAATCCGACTGTTAGAAATGCATGAATTTTGGATATGATGTTTTCAAAACATAGTCGCAAAACCCTACCAGGGGAATTTTGGATCAGAGCTCTCTTGGTATGCTTTTTGTACCCTCGAATGGGACTGATCGGATTTTCGGATTTGAAAAACTGGGTCTTAAAGAATCGTCGATCCCCGGAGATCCGACCGTTGGATCGTGACGAGTTTTGGATAGTAGTTTCTTAGAAAAAATATGAATGTTTTCACTATAGGAAATTCTGATCAGATGTTGGGAACTATATGTTTGAATACGAACAGATTGTAACAGTTTATAGGATCGAAACAGGAAATTGATCGGGTTGCATGGCCATCCAAACGGCATTGCATGTCAATTTTGAGCATGTGGAAATGCTCGGAAGATAAAAACGATCCTAATATGTTTTTGGTTCATATTGCATGTGAAATATGGGAGGTTCCGCATACGCGAACCATTTATACGAAAAGTATAAACTTTACCCGTTAAGATTTAATTTTATGTTAGAATAGTTTTATAAGTCATTGGTTGGGAATTGAACCCGAAAATATTTAGTATTGAGATATTTAATATTTTGAGTGGTTATTAGGTTATAAACCCAATCCTGGTTCACGTGTAACTAATATATTTATTTTTATACAACAATTGTTTTTTATGGATTTTATAAACTTTTGATTTAGCTTCCAAATTTATTTTTAAAAAGTATTATTTATATAAAAAGTAAGATCTGGAAATGTTGGTAGCTAAAATATTTATAGATTATTTATTAAAATTTCTACAAGTTTAATACATGAAAATTAGGAAAAATATCTCTGAGTATTGGAAAAATATGAAATTTTGTCAGTAATTAGTATATCATAAAACATGACTCCTGTCCAAAATTCATAAAAATTGGAGTTGTCTAAGTAGGTGTTTGGTATTTATGAAGTTTTAACGATTGAATTTGGGATCATATAATTCTGGACAACATTAAGACTTGAAACTTATAATAGAATCTCATATGGAGCTAAAACTAATTTGGTAACAATTTGGTGAAGTTTGGACAATTTTAACTATTTTTTCCGAATTTGTTAAATTTTAATAATATTATATTCATAATAAATAATCTAGATATTGAAAAGTTATGAAAATTGGTCAGAAATTTTTATTTTTGTATATGAACAATTAGTGAAAGTTTCAATAATTAATTTTATGTCTAAATATGATTTTAGAATTATTGTTCATTAAAACTTTATAAAAAGTTGCTATTTTTGAAAATTTTTGTATAAAAATATTTTTATAAAAGTCTTAATGGGAGTTTGGACAGAAGTATTATCATATTAAAAATATAAAATTTGGAATTTTAAATTGGGTGCTAAAATCACACTAAAACCCTAATTTCGGATGAATCGGATTTTTAAACCGTAACACCTTACTTTACGCGCATAATCGCGTTTTTGGTCAAACGAAACTATGACTTGAGATTTTATCATATATGACATTATAACTAGTGATATTCATTAATAAAATCTAAAACTTAAGGTTTCAAAGTCATGAATTCATATAAAAGCCGGTTTTACAACTTTTGAGCGGTTCGTACGTGTGTGCACGGGTTTTGGGTATGCAACCGACTACATAGCCACTTTTGAGTAGTAGACTCAGTTTTATACTTTAGGCATCCTAAATGCTACTTTTTCGTGTCTACTTGGACTCAGTTAGGACACCTGTTTTTGCGGTTCAGAGCACTGGTTATAGAGAATTAGGTTTACCCGAGACTAGACCTAGACTATATCTCTAAGTTTTATGCATTGAACCATAGGAATTATATGTGCATTGAATACTACCTCTTGCTTATCTACAACACATTGCTTCGTCATAACCATGTCGTCGTCTCAGCACTACGCGTACTTTTTGATGATTCCGGTTACGTTTGCGGTAATCTATATCCGCATCTATCTGTCTTGGTGTTACCTCAAGTTGTAGTTGTACCTACACCGCACCTGCATCTACTCCAGTTGTGGAGTCAGCTTTATTATTTGACATCTATTGTTTTCATTTTGTGCGGTATATACTTCCTTTCGTGATCTGCTGGATTGGATGGTTAGAACTTTCGCCATGAGATATGGCAGACAGAATTGCTCGATCTAAAGGGAACCCGAGGTGGAGAAGCAGGATTAAATGGGAGAGAACTCTAGGGGTTAGGAGACCCATTGACTTTTTGTTATGTTGGATCAGGATTAAATGGGAGAGAACTCTAGGGGTTAGGAGACCCATTGACTTTTTGTTATGTTGGATCATCGGATCCACGTATATCTACAAATTTGTAGCATGACTTGCTCAACTCTGATTTAGGGATCTCTACCCTATTATTACTTCCTGACTTCCACCGCACACTTTTTTTCTTTTATTAGAGTACGCTGGTTGTTCCCCTCTATCATTACCTCCATCCAACAACAACCTTAGTCTGCACATCCATGAGTATTGGTACAAATAACTAAAAGTGATTAGATAGAACATCCACACTTTTACGCGAAAGTGCAACATGATGATGTGATCCAATGAACATTCCAGTTCTTTTTTTTAGTTGAGAGCTTGGGATAAGGGAAACACTATAGGGACCATGTAAAGTAAATTATCATTACGGGTGCACACGTAATCATAATTTGCAGTGCATGAGAACTCTAGTGAGTCTTCATGTCCGAGCTAATGTTCATGATTAATCTGTATTTCTAGTCCCGATTCCCAGTCATCCGAATATTGATCGAAACTATCGTAACCTTAGGGTTGAGCCGAATACATCGAATGATGCGATAGGCTACCTCAGATGACATGGGAATTTATATCGTCTTTTTATCTTTGAATCGTAATGGATCCAAAACTCTTATCAAGTTTTCTTTTGCATGACAATTTAGACTGAGACACTAAAGAGATCTGTTCTCAGTTGATTTAACTTAGGTATTTGGACCGAATTTGGCAATTATTTGTTAAGTATTGCTTCACCTTTGAGATCCAGCTAAAGATTTTCTCATTTCAATTTTGTTATATGTTCATCAATGCAAACGACTACTCTCGGTGTAGCGTGAATTAGACCAAGACATTTCTAACTCCCCTAATGGATCAAAGTGTAACGTTCTCGTAATTCTGAAGGAATAAGAGAATTTCGAATTTGATCTAATCAACTCCTTAGTGGATCTTGAGCAACAAAGATTTTCTCTCATCTATTTTACTTGCTAAATCATATCCCTTGAGATTTTACCGGCCACGTAAATTCAGTATGGGACTTTACAATGCTCGACACTTGCAGTAAGTGTACGACTATCATCGGAGGTCTCGGTATAATCTCGTATTTTATCTTATAATCCAAACATACTTTAACATCGATGGAGAAATTCCTTAAGGAAATATAAGCTTCTTTTTCTTAGACAATATAACCTTTCTATACGATCGTTTGTATAAATCCTCATTTCGGTGTTTGTCATTCTCACTATACTCCTGATAAATATTCTTAATAATTCAGTTTTAAACCTACTTGAAATTTCCATTGCAAGTGCTATGCACTTACTATGGTAATTTGGTACACTCAATCCTGATTCTCTTAACCGCGACGCTAATATTGTGGAAACCTAACTTGAGAAACTTGTATACTTGGGAGGAGCTATCTTTACGACGTTCATTGTCATGTTTATTTCTATCATTTGTATTTCTACTATGGTCACTGAGCGGCTTGTGATCAGGATTCTTTGGTTGGATTTACAAAAACTTTTTATTTTTGGGATAACTATGGCTTAGTATGAAACTAATGCCCCTTTTTTGTGAACATTGCTACGTATGTTTTGCAAATCTTGATTTCTCATGGTGCTTCAATGTCTTATTGAAAACCATTTTAATGGAGAAAATGAAACTTTATGTTGGAATGATTCTTTGTGTACCGAAAATTTTATTAGTAATCATTCAAAGTTTATTTATGGTGATTATCGCTATTTGTTACTCTACGTATACTGTCCTTATAGATCCGAATATGATAGTCTTATATCCTTTCTGTACCTGCTCTCCCTCAAATGTCATTTTGTTGATTGACTTTCTGATTTCCAACTAGGTAGAGACGTATACACATCCCTTATTCTCCGTCACCTGTAATTAGAAAGCCTTAGAGCAACTACTGTTTAGAAACGACTTCTTAGCACGTGCCCTGAAGGAATACAAATCTATGACATTCAAACACTCATTCCATCAAATTTATGGCTTAAACCCTTATGCAAAGGATTTTAGGCTATAACTAGTATGGGTGAAATACGAAATGGTAAGTCATAGTGGTACCGTTCGAAAGCCAAGAAAGTTGCAGGCATACTATACTACCAGTTATTGACAGATAATCAATTCGACCCTCTTCAACGCGAGATCTAAGGATAAACTCTGAAACCTTATGGTCCATTTCCACCGAATTTAATGGAAAAGCGAGGACCTAAGTTGAAATTTGAAAACATTTTCATTTGAAAGATGTGTCCTAAAATCATATGAGGGAAATTTTGAATTTATTTATGTGTTTTATGATTCTTAACCAATTAAAGTTGGTCACTACCAGGACGAGGAACAAGGGACGAATCATAGTTGACTCTGCTCACTTGAAGATCCGCTTGGGATTGCATTATCCTTAAGGGACCGATGAGCATGACGTCCTCACATTTGACAAATTCCTGAAGTTTTACTTGATCCTATCCTATTTTCTGATGTCTACTTTATAAGAATCAAACCCTAGGATAAATTGACAATGATATTATATCAAAGTCTAACCATTTTGTGGGTTATCAAGCTCATAATCATTTTCGGGGAACACTATTTTTATGAGATTATTTCCATAACGTGACTGTTTATTTCCTCATCTAGCTGAATAGCGGATTACTTCCGAATCATTTCTATACACATCAAGAAAGATGCAGACGTCTAATGATATCATATAAAATTTGGCCGACTCGATGTGAGGAGTAGACCATCTTTTGATATGGACTTCTTGTTAAAATTTCAGAATTCTATTTCTGACCGTTAACCAAATTCGATTTCTGCTGGTAGTCAATTCAATGTCCAAATATTGAACTTGCACCTAGTCTTTTAACTAATCTACTTGAATATATCATCCTAGATCTTTAGTCACTTTCTCTATCTAGATCTTGTGGTGACTTGATTATCATATAGCCCATTGCTAACTTTTGACAATAGGTATATGAACCTTTAATTGAAAATCACCAAACATGGTTATATTATATCGAGACTAATATGTGAGTTAGTACCAAATCCTAATGCTTTGTGGTGAGGTTACATAGCATCGGGTCATCGCTGACATCTATTTTATGATGATGACTCATTTGCTATAACACTTCATAGGATTGAGTAAATTTGACTCTTAGCAAATTTATCTTGACAGAATCCTAGTATAATCTTCTATGTTTGTTAATCTTTGGTTTAACGACTCGAGTTTGGTACAATCATATTGGTACTCATTATATACTTGCTTTGTAAACCTTTAAGCTTGGATTACTCGTTATTAATTCGCTCTCTAATGATTAATCATCACTCTTCAATTCTAGTACAAGAAGTGTGAATCTCGTCCTTTTGTTATGGTGATTTTTAAAATTCCCTTGTATCTATTTATACGGTTATGTTGTATACACACCAACCATGTTGTGTCGCCTTATGATGCAACAACGTACTGACCATTATGAGTAATTACTATTACTAACAATAAGTACATACACAAACATGAGATTCCACAAAGGGAGGTGGGAACAAATTTCAATAGATTTCGTTACTAGGCCTGCCTAGAACATTGGGCGGCTATGATTCATTTTGGGACATTGTTAACCAATTAACGAGCTCTGCACATTTCCTACTTATCCGAGAGGAGTTCTAGATAGAAAAGCTAGCTGGTAAGACCTCTTTCCCGGGTAACCTCACTTGTTGGATTTACTCATAAACATAGTCATAAATACTGAACTTAAATTAAAACATTCGAGAGTAGCGAAAACAAACATCATTCAAATACATAACATAACAACGGAAGTCTTAACAATTAAAAACACAACATTTTTAATTAACAATCAAGAGTGGGATGTCAGTCTCTTGCCGGATAACCATCACGCCTTCGCACGACCCTTCCTTTCTTTATCTGAAATGTATACTAAAAGTCAGCTAACGCTGGTGAGTTCTAGTTTAAAGCGATTAGGTATGAACATTATTTATATAAAATTATGCATAATTATATACATTTATATACATACGTATTCTTAGCTTTTGCTTTTCTTTCATCATTCTTATGTGATAACATAGATATGCATTCACCTTTACTTGCCTTAACATTCATTGGTAATACACATTAGGGTGATCAACCCGTCCTTTACTACATATATCACAAAGACATACGCCCTTAAGCTACCGTCGTAGACCTTTTACTCGTCCGGTCCTAGAAACCGTCCGCCTTAAAACCGTCCGGCCAACCTTCGGCCGTCCGTCTTAACCGTCCTACCGTCGTAGTCCGTCATATTCGCCCGTCTGCCCTAAGGAATCCGTTTCCCACGCGAACTATTGTTTATGCAATCATTATACTATTAAAGCATTTACTTCGACCGCCCATTAATGCCTTTTGTACGTCCTAGCTTGCGAAGGAACGTACTTTTCCCGGTTGCAAAATAGTCGCGTCGTCATCCGTCTACAGAAGTAGCTGTTAGCTTCGCTTCCGTCCATAACGTATACATACATTCATAACATGGAATATATAATTATAAAGAAAGATTTCATTTATTTACGTTATGTCATTCTTTCATTCATTCTTTCTAAACATACGTTTCATTCTTTGTTCATAATTCATTTTCATATATATATATAAATATATATTAGTATGTCATGTATGATCACATTGGCATTCATATCATTTATTCATTTAGTGTATACACTTCAGCCCCAAAACATTTAAAATGATTTGCACATAACATAGAAGGGGGCACATAGAACTCACCTGATAAGCTAGTCTTGGTTGTCCTAAACAAAGGCCCAACAACGTCACGTACGATCTGAATTAGGTAGTTAAATACACATCAGACCCAATCCCGACTCCAACGGTTTAACCATTCTAAACATACTGACTTTACTTAACCAGCCTGCTGCTTGCACACTTGCTAAGTGGGCAGTACTATACTCATGCGTACTTGACAACTACGCAGAACATTCTTCTTGCGTACTTGATAAGCACGCAGGATCTTCCTCCTGCGTACTTGATAAGTACGTAGGATCTTCCTTATGCATACTTGATAAGTAGGCAGGTGATCCTTCTTGCGTACTTGATAAGTACGCAAGACCTGTTTCCAGAACAAGTCCGAAATTTCTTGCATGCTAACCCGATCATGCCAATCTTACAATTTTCTTTGATCAAAATGTGCGGTTTTCATTCTAGATGCTAGTTCTAAGCTTATTTTCAAGTTTCATCCATAAAAACGTCTCCTATTTAGCTAAAACTCGATAAACCCCAAAACGAACAAAAACTCAGTTTAGGGTCGAATCGTTACCTGGATTGGAATTCTGATTCGGAGGTTTTGCTCACGAGCTCAGCAGTAACGTGCTCCTTCAATTTCGGGTCGATCCGTCAACTTTCTCTCTCTAGGCCTGAGCTTTTGTTTCTCTCTCTAGATTGCAAGTTGTGGAAGAAATGAGAGTCCTAAGCTGTCTTGACCTTTATATACTTGGGCTTCCCTCGGCCCGTTGAAGCCGAGCCCAAGCCCATCCATTTTCCTTTCAATTTTTGACGGTTAAATCTCTATTGCTTTATTATTTATTTATTTACTATTTTTGGGATGTTACAAGTCTACCCTCCTTAAAGAGGTTTCATCCTCGAAACCGTTTATACGCTAAATAATTGAGGGTATAGTCCCCACATCTCGTCTTCTTTCTCCTACGTCGCTTATGACCCTTTTCTGTGCTTCCATTGTACTTTAACTAGATGAATCGACTTATTGCGTAGTCGTTTCTCAGCTCGGTCAATGATGGCTATTGGTTCCTCCACATAATTTAGACTGTTATCTACTTCGATCTCGTCGTAAGGTATGTGAGCTGTGTCGTCAGCTAGGCTCTTGCATAAGAGCGACACATGGTGATACCTTTAACAGTACCATGTCCCCCACTTGAAACTCTAAATCCCTTCTTCTCTTATCCGCGTATGATCTCTGTCTGTCTTTTGCAGCTTTCATTCGAGCCTTGATTTGATCAAATTTCTCGGAAGTAGCTTTGACCACTTCGAGACTTGCAAAATCCTTTTGTCCAATTTCCCCCCAATAAACCAGAGTCCTGCGTCTCCTTCCATACAACATTTCAAATGGCGGCATACCAATAGTTGAGTGATAGCTGTTGTTATATGAAAATTCTGCCAATGGTAGATGGCTGTCCCAGCTCCCACCGAAGTCAATGATACAGGCCCGGAGCATGTCCTCCAAGGTCTGAATGGTCCTTTTAGATTGACCATCGGTTTGAGGGTGGTAAGCGGTGCTGATGTTCAGCCTAGTGCCCATCGCTTCATTGAATTTCTTCCAAAACCTTGACGTGAACGTCGTATCCCTGTCGGACACAATCGACAGCGGCATACCATGTCTGCTCACAATTTCCTTGATAAATATTTCTGCTAGCTTTTCAGACGAAGAAGTCTCACGTATTGGCAAGAAGTGAGCACTTTTCGTCAAGCGGTCGACGATCACCCAAATGGTATCATTGCCTTTAGCTGTTTGCGGTAGCTTGGTAATGAAGTACATCGTGATCTCCTCCCACTTCCATTCCGGTATTGGTAAAGGTTGCATTTTACCGCATGGTTTCTGGTGCTCGACCTTAACTAGAGAACACGTTAGGCACTTGTTCACGTACTCAGTCACATCATTCCTCATGCCATGCCACCAGTACTCTTTCTTCAAGTCTTGATACATTTTGTTTGTCCCAGGGTGGATAGATTAGCGAGACTTATGGGCCTCATCGAGTATTTTGCCTCTAAGCTCGCCAATCTTAGGTATCCACATCCGGACAAACCTAGTTCATACACCGTATGCATTTGCATCCAAATTTCCTTGTTGTCCTACTATTCTTTATATTTCTTTCTAATAGTGCTTCATCTTGTGCCTTTGATATTTCACTCATCAAATCAGGCGTTATAATTAGCTGACACGCTTTGATTCGGATTGGTTCCGATTCTTCCTTTCTGCTTAAAGCGTCAGCCACTACGTTTGCCTTGCCTGGATGGTACAATATCTCACAATCATAGTCCTTCAGTAGCTCTAACCACCTCCTTTGTCTCATGTTTAATTCCTTTTGTTCGAAAAAGTACTTCAGGATTTTGTGATCGGAGTAAATGGTGCATTTAACTCCATACAGATAGTGCCTCCATATTTTCAACGCGAAAACTACTGCCGCCAACTCTAGATCGTGAGTTGGGTAGTTAACCTCGTGAATCTTTAGTTTCCGCGAGGCATAAGCAATTACCTTTCCTCGTTGCATAAGTACGCATCCTAAACCTTGACCCGAGGCGTCAGAGTAGACTACTAATTCTTCATTTCCCTTAGGTAGTGCCAAGACTGGAGCTTGGGTTAATCGTGTCTTAAATTCCTCAAACGGATTGTTTTGGGTTGGGCCCCATTCGTACTTTACTTCCTAATGTGTTAGCTTTTTCAGTGGCGAGGCTATTCTCGAGAAATCCTGAATGATTCTCCGATAGTATCCTGCCAATCCCAGAAAACTTCGTATCTCTGTTGGCATTTTCAGGATGTTCCAACCTTTTACAATTTCGATCTTTGTAGGATCCACCATAATGCTGTTTGGGTTTATGTCATGACCTAGGAATTGGACTTCCCTAAGCCAGAACGCGCATTTGGAGAATTTTGCGTACAACTTTTCCTGCTTTAGCACCTCCAGAACCTCTCTTAGGTGGTAGTGGTGATCACCCTCGCTTTTCGAATATACCAGTATGTCGTCTATAAAAACTATCACTGATCGATCCAACATGGGTCGACATACTCTATTCATCAAGTCCATGAACGCTGCTGGTGCGTTGGTCAATCCGAAGGACATCACGAGAAACTCATAATGCCTATAACGTGTGCGAAACGCGGTCTTTGGTACGTCCTCTTTTCTTACTTTCAACTGATGGTAACCCGACCTAAGATCGATCTTTGATAACTAACTCGCACCTTGTAGTTGATCAAAAAGGTCGTCAATTCTACGCAGTGGGTATTTGTTCTTTACTGTCCTCTTGTTCAATTCGCGGTAGTCAATGCACATGCGCATGCTGCCATCCTTCTTCTTTACAAATAGTACCGGAGCTCCCCATGGTGAAATGCTCGGTCTGATAAATCCTTTTTCTGTTAATTCCTCTAGTTGAGACATCAATTCTTTCATTTCTGATGGAGCCAATCGGTAGGGGGCTTTGGCAACGGGCTCAGCTCCTGGCATTAAGTCAATCTGAAAATATATTTCCCGATCGGGTGGCAACCCAGGTAGATCCTCAGGGAACACTTCCGGGAAGTTGCACACCACAGGTACATTCTTGAGTTCTTTCATTTTCATTCTATCGTCAATAACACACGCCAGATAAGCTTCACAACCGTGCCTCATGTAACTTTCAGCCTTGATCATCGAAATGACGTTCGGCATCGTGAAATTCCAATCCCCATAAACCGTAATTGGATTGCCGCTAGGAGATTTGAGGTGTATCCTCTTACGTTTACATATGATTTGAGCTTCGTTGGCAGCTAGCCAATCCATACCCAATACTATATCGAATCCCCCTAAAGTGAGAAGGAATAATCTAGAGGGAAACTTATGGCCCTCTATTTCTATGATGCAATCCTCTGTTACTTGGAATACTACCGAATTTTTACCAACGACAGTTTGTACGCTAAAGGCCTTTACTATGGAGTTGATAGTGCAATCCAGTTTACGACTAAATGCATTTGATATAAAGCTTTTACTAGTACCAGAGTCAAATAAAATAGCAGCATGTTCATCATTTACTAGAAACGTACCTGACACGACATCGGGGTTTCCTCTTGCTTCTTCCTCAGTTAAGGCATAGGCCCGAGTCCTTGCCTTTCACTGTTCTTGTTCCCTCTCTTTTCCCGAACCAGATTGGCTGGCCTTCCTGCAGTTCTTTGTCATATGTCCAAACAATCCACATACTTGACACTTGACGTTTTTTACGCATTCTCGGGAGAAGTGCCCCGGCTTCCCGCTCTTATAGCATGTGGTGGTGCCAATTCGCACTCGCCAAGATGTTGCCTTCGACATTTCTTGCAAGTTTCATATTCATCCGACCTTGGTTTCTTAATTTCAGTTGCTACATTCCCTTTTCCGATGCCTCTAGACGGGTTCTCCCACTTTCTCTTTTGTGTCTCAGGTGCCGGGTCCTCATTGGCATAATCGTCGTAGACGATTCCGCTCAGATTCACTACCGACTCGAAGGTCGAGGGTAGGTTAGCTTTCATATGGACCCGGACCCTTTGAGGTAGGCCCTTCACATAGTACTTGATCAGTCGCTCTTCAATCTCTACCAGGTGGGGTACCAGTTGAACGAGCTCATTGAACCTAGAAGTATACTGGCGGTGCGTCTTGCTGCCCGCCTTGAAGTTTAGGAATTCATTTTCCACTCGATTAATTTCGTTCTGGGGACAAAACTTTTGGATTATCAGCTTCTTCAAGTCTTCCCATGTCATTCTGGCAAGAGCGTTTGGCGACTTTGTCCTCTGGATGTTCCTCCAGCAACTTAGTGCCTCATTGGTGAAAGAATGAGCAACATACTTAACAGCCTGGTCCAGTCGACACTCGCTGATGTTGATTACAGCGTTCATCCTCTCAATCCATTCGAACGTAGCCACTGAATCCTTGTTCCTATCGAACTTGGGTGGGTCTCCGTCCTTGAAACCTTTGTAAGTACACCCATGATTGCTTGATCCCACCTTTACTTCATCCCCATCACTGTCATACACTTTCTCTTCATGGTCTCCTTCATCCTCCTCTCTACTTTTCTTTAGTGCCTCAGATAGTAGATCAGGCAATACTTTCTTCAGAGTGAGTACAACTTTGCGGGCAATAGCTTCCCTGACCTCGGGTTCCAACTGTATAGACCCTTGATTGTCGTTCCCAGTTGGGGTCACATCTGTTTCGTGCACACTCTCGGTGTGTTCTGCATGCACATTCTCTTCTTCTTCAAGTCTTTAATTCAATGGAGGTCTACCTACTCGGCCAGTGCGACCGCCTTGGCGTCCGGTCCTCCCTCCACCAGCCATAGTTCTTAGTTTCCTGATAGTTATAAAGGGAATACACCAATGTCATTTCTTCAGATTATAGTTTGGAACAGTACGAGCAAGGTAAATTATTAATTACAGTGCCCGGTTTGTGATAACTTATTTACATTGCTTGTCGGGTTCAAAACTCTTCAAATCGGTTGTGACATTGACATCTATTTGTTCTAAGTTAAGGTATCTATTCTTATCCAAATGCATTAACTTTGGTACTTACTTACCGTGCTGGCGTTGGCATTGGTTACCCATACTGACATCCGTGCGTTGGTCCCATAATCAGCTTGAGTCCAGACATTTAGGGATGTCTGAATCTCTCAAACTATTTCTCTGATACCAACTTGTAAGCCCCTTTCCCGGGTAACCTCACTTGTTGGATTTACTCATAAACATAGTCATAAATACTGAACTTAAATTAAAACATTCGAGAGTAGCGAAAACAAACATCATTCAAATACATAACATAACAGCGGAAGTCTTAACAATTAAAAACACAACATTTTTAATTAACAATCAAGAGTGGGATGTCAGTCGCTTGCCGGGTAACCATCACGCCTTCGCACGACCCTTCCTTTCTTTACCTGAAATATGTACTAAAAGTCAGCTAACGCTGGTGAGTTCTAGTTTAAAGTGATTAGGTATGAACATTATTTCTTTAGAAGTATGCATAATTATATATACATTTATATAAATACGTATTCTTAGCTTTTGCTTTTCTTTCATCATTCTTATGTGTTATATAGATATGCATTCACCTTTACTTTCCTTAACATTCATTGGTCATACACATAAGGGTGATCAACCCGTCTTTTACTGCGTATACCACAAAGACATACGCCCTTAAGCTACCGTAGTAGCCCTTTTACTCGTCCGGTCCTAGAAACCGTCCGCCTTAAAACCGTCCAGCCAACCTTCGGCCGTCCGTCTTAACCGTCCTACCGTCATAGTCCGTCATATTCGCCCGTCTGCCCTAAGGCACCCGTTTCCCACGCGAACTATTGTTTATGCAGCCGTTATACTTTTAAAACATTTACTTCGACCGCCCATTAATGCCTTTTGTACGTCCTAGCTTGCGAAGGAACGTACTTTTCCCGGTTGCAAAAGAGTCGCATGGTCGTCCGTCTAAAGAAGTAGCCGTTAGCTTCGTTTCCGTCCATAACGTATACATACATTCATAACATGCATTATATATAATTATAAAGCAAGATTTCATTTATTTACATTATGCCATTCTTTCATTCATTCTTTCTAAACATACGTTTCATTCTTTGTTCATAATTCATTTTCATATATATATATATATATATAAATATATATTACTATGTCACGTATGATAACATTGATATTCATATCATTTATTCATTTAGTGTATACACTTCAGCCCCAAAACATTTAAAATGATTTGCACATAACATAGAAGGGGGCACATAGAACTCACCTGATAAGCTAGTCTTGGTTGTCCTAAACAAAGGCCCAATAACGTCACGTACGATCTGAATTAGGTAGTTAAATACACATCAGACCCAATCCCGACTATAACGGTTTAACCATTCTAAACATACTGACTTACTTAACCAGCCTGCTGCCTGCGCACTTGCTATGTTCGCAGGACCATACTCATGCAAGTACGCAGAACATTCTTCTTGCGTACTTGATAAGCACGCAGGATCTTCCTCCTGCGTGCTTGATAAGTATGCAGGATCTTCCTCATGCGTACTTGATAAGTACGCAGGACATCCTTCTTGCGTACTTGATAAGTACGCAAGACCTGTTTCCTAAACAAGTCCGAAATTCTTGCATGCTAACCCGATCATGCTAATCTTACAATTTTCTTTGATCAAAATGTGTGGTTTTCATTCTAGAAGCTAGTTCTAAGCTTATTTTCAAGTTTCATCCATAAAAACATCTCCTATTTAGCTAAAACCCCAAAACGAACAAAAACTCAGTTTAGGGTCGAATCGTTACCTGGATTGGAATTATGATTCGGAGGTTTTGCACACGAGCTCAGCAGTAACGTGCTCCTTCAATTTCGGGTCGATCCGTCAACTTTCTCTCTCTAGGCCCGAGCTCTCCTTTCTCTCTCTAGATTGCAAGTTGTGGAAAAAATGAGAGTCCTAAGCTGTCTTGACCTTTATATACTTGGGCTTCCCTCGGCCCGTTAGAGCCGAGCCCAAGCCCATCTATTTTCCTTTCATTTTTTTACGGTTAAATCTCTATTGCGTTATTATTTATTTATTTACTATTTTTGGGATGTTACAAGTCTACCCTCCTTAAAGAGGTTTCGTCCTCGAAACCGTTTATACGCTAAACAATTGAGGGTATAGTCCCCACATCTCGTCTTCTTTCTCCCACATCGCTTCTGACCCTTTTCTGTGCTTCCATTGTACTTTAACTAGATGAATCGACTTATTGCGTAGTCGTTTCTCAGCTCGGTCAATGATGGCTATTGGTTCCTCCACATAATTTAGACTGTTATCTACTTCGATCTCGTCATAAGGTATGTGAGCTGTGTCGTCAGCTAGGCTCTTGCATAAGTGCGACACGTGGAACGTAGGGTGTATTCCACTAAGCTCAACGGGTAGGTCGAATCTGTAAGCAACTTGACCCACTCTCGCTAAAATCTTGAAAGGTCCGACAAACCTTGGACTTAGTTTGCCACGTTTTCTGAATCGAATGATTCCTTTCCATGGTGATACCTTTAACAGTACCATGTCCCCCACTTGAAACTCTAAATCCCTTCTTCTCTTATCCGCGTATGATCTCTGTCTGTCTTTTGCGGCTTTCATTCGAGCCTTGATTTGATCAAATTTCTCGGAAGTAGCTTTGACCACTTCGAGAGTTGCAAAATCCTTTTGTCCAATTTCCCCCCAACAAACCGGTGTCCTGCATCTCCTTCCATACAACATTTCGAATGGCGGCATGCCAATAGTTGAGTGATAGCTGTTGTTATATGAAAATTCTGCCAATGGTAGATGGCTGTCCTAGCTCCCACCGAAGTCAATGATACAGGCCCGGAGCATGTCCTCCAAGGTCTGAATGGTCCTTTTAGATTGACCATCGGTTTGAGGGTGGTAAGCGCTGCTGATGTTCAACATAGTGCCCATTGCTTCATTGAATTTCTTCCAAAACCTTGACGTGTGTGACAATCCGACTTTTTAGGTTAACCCCGTTAACTATTCCGTTAAGTTTCTGTTAAAAACCTAACCCCGTTAACTAATCTAGTTAAATTCAAACCCCAAGGGCTAATCTTGTCAATAACTAAATTCAAACTTCAGGGATCAAATTGTATTTTCTCAATTTCGTTTAGGTTGACCCTAACAGTCAAAATCGTGAGTTTGAGTTCCTGTTTGACTTGTAAAAGTCAAGCCTCTCATTCCTTAAACAAATTCGTGAATGATTAACCGAATTCGATCAAAATTCGTAACTGAAACAGACTTAAATGTCATTCACGATCATCATGAAACCTTAATCATAATCATTAATCTAATTAAACTCAGAAAATGGTAATTAAACCCAAAACCGTCGACATTATCCCAAACGATCACCAAATTCGACTAATTCTCGTATTCTCCTCTCAAATCATTTGCCTGCAATCCTTGTACGAGTCACTCAGAAGAATTCTCATGCACAAGATAATGTGAATGTCTCTCATTCACATACCAAGAAAATGCATTTCCTGAAGTTGAGATTCACACTTAGAGAATTAGGCACAAAACTTCTCTTTTGCGAAAACTTCCCAAAACTAATTTATCAAGGTGTTCATGATCTTCTTGTCTTGTGAATGGTTTAAGATGTTATTGATGAATAACGTCATCGATTTATCAAAAAAAGGTTTACAACCTGATTCTTAAAATATGTAGACATTGTAAGTGCGTTGCTTAAATCAAACGTCACTTCCCGAAATTCGTAGTTTCCATACCGAGTCCTAAGGATTGCCTTTATTATGTCGCTCTACTGAATTCTCAATTGATGGCACATTGGCTTAAGGTCAATATAAGTCGATCCTTAAAGTTGATCCACCGATTGTCGACTCTCGGGAGAGGGTACCGGTTCTTTTCTTATTAACTTGTGTCGTGCTCAGTAACTAATACTTACTCTAAATGGATAGTCTTTCTTGAAAGATGTATCCCTAGTCTAGTATTTCTTGTAACTGGTTGGATAATCTTTGCATTTAAGTAGTTGCTAAGTGCTAGGGGAAAGTTTTGGCAATTCTTTAATAACACCTCTAGTTAATCTTGCGTAACAGGAATGTCGTGTACGTGTTTCTCCTTAAGTCACTTCTTAGTCATAAAGGTTTATAAGACTTGACTCTACTTCCTTAAGCATTTCAGAGTCTTTACAAAGTGATTCTTCAAACTTGCTCGGAATCGTTTCGTTTAGTCACAAGTGTCTCATCGTTCGATAGAAGGGTCCGAACGATATTTTCATGACACGTGACTTTGATTCGTCTCCCGGGTTTTTCAATCCATACTTTTAATTAGTTTGATAATCGTAGGTATCCTTTAGACTACTAGATTCTTGACCGATCAAAAAATCAACTTGGTTGAATATATTTATCGACTCTAGTGTCAAACGATTCAGGTGCAAACTGAGGTTTTTTTGTTCCTAGCTTAGTTGGTAATATATTGTTCTTGGTTTAGCCTCGGGCACATGTGCTTGAGATAATCGGTGCTACCGCACTCGAAGCATGCTCTCTTGCACTGTTCTTTCATGTGCACTGCCTTCTGGAATAGTTAGTGCAGTTATTATAATGACGATAGTCGCATTTGTTGCACTTTGACTATGGCCTCGCGTACTGTTTCTTCTTGTAACAGTCCCGATAATGTAAGCCCCGCCGGAGAAGCAACCAGAAGCGACGAGGATCAACCCGCAGCCATCGAACCTTGTTTTAATCGTGCACAGTCAATCCGACATCCAACTGGGTAATTGAAACAGCCTTTTGATTCATTTTATGCTTTAGAATGAAAGCCCTATCCTAATCAGGGCTTACATTATCGATTTAGTCATAATCCGATTCTAGGGTTCTTAAGAAATCGGATTTAGGGCTTTTGATTCTAGACTCGTTCTCAACGCAATTAAAACATACCAGTAGTTTCTAAATACTTAGTTTAATGAAAACCCCATGTTAATTGAATCAAACAACATCCAATTTTACAAAATCAGATTCTGGAATTCATTTGAAAATGTTTTAGTCAAACTCTAACCTAGACTCAATGTTAATCCAATTAAACGACATGGTTAGAATCGAAATCATCTATGCTTTAAAAGCCCTATGCTTATTCGAGTATGTAACATCGAATCAGTGATGAACCGATTCTAGGGTTCATCACGTATTGGGTTAATCGAATCCCGGTCTAAACTTAACCTCAATCAAATTAAGTTATACGGTTAGATTCGCAATCCAGTCATTGTTAAAAACCCCATAAATTCATCAAGTTTTAATATCGGATTCAATCGAATCGATCAGTGTTCTTAACCCAGAGTTTTCGACTCTGTTTAACTGAAATTAACAACCCAAATCGCAACCGTTTTTACAATTGTTTACATCATCAGTTTCGTAATCCTCTAAACAACAAAACCCCTGTGAATCTTAACTATATCCGCGATCAGATTCAGTGTTTGGGACGGGATTCGATCTGGGTACATGTGGGGAAGGAAAGCACGCCTGATCAGGAGGTTAAAACCAATGTGTTCCGGGTTCTATTGCGATAGCCTAGCGGTCGGGACTGGTTAGAGCTGTGTGCGTGTGTGGGAGAGACCCGGGTTCGAGACCGGGCTCCCACAATTATTTTTAAAACATTTTTCTGGATTATTAAATTAATAAAAATCAAACCTTTTAATATTGTATTATTATATAAATGGGTTTCAACCCGGAAAACAACCCGTAAGCTCGGGTTTGAAATATTAGTTTGTTTTTATAAATTATACCCACTTTTATAAATAATATATTATTATTATTAACAAGTAAAAATAATATATTTATATTATTTTTAAGCCGTAAACTCGTATAAAATAATATGTTTATATTATTCCCAAATTGTGACCCGTATTATTAAATAATATATATTTATATTATTTCAAGTCATTTTATAACGCCGTAAATCAATCGAGACTAAATAATAATATAACTAATTATATTATCCACTCGTATATATATATATTATTATTATTATTTATGTCGTTCGTCACGTAAAGTCATTACTAAACCCGTTGACGCGTTTGTCCACTCTCGTTTATTGGAGCGGTTCTTTTAGGACGTTCCTCGTTTTCCGTGTCACAGTCACAATTCCCATTATCGTTCCTAACTTATATGTTTATAATTTTAGGACATTCGTAGGTCTTTTGAGACTTACACTCGTGGTTCCAACTTACTACTAGTGTGAAACTACCCTCAACTCCAAGCAGGTGAGTTTTCACGGCCCCTTTTTACTGTTTTAACTTGGGGGAGAAAACATGCTTAAACTGATTTTGAGATTTTGTATTTCATATGCTATCAATGTTAAAGCTAAGTGTAACACGCTATCATAGAAAGTCCTCATCTTATCTCGAACCGTTAATATGGATCATAGCAAGGTAATGTTTAGTAGTACTACTGGGTTTGACAAATCCCACCCGCGTTAGTCGCGCTAACTCGATTGGATATCGAACGGGTGAAATGTTAGCCTACTCACATGGCCAGTAGACCTGGCAGGAGGCAATAAACAAACAGTCAGTTTCGGTTGCGAGCACTTGAGCTAAACATGAACATAGGTTAGCTACCTATAGATACATATTGAATGATCATAAATCTGGTAAAAGCTTACGTATTTAATTGAAACCTGTGAACTCACCAACCTTGTGTGGACACTTTTCTTTACATGTTTTCTCAGGACGCTAAGTTAAGACACAGGAGCACGTTTGGGCATGCATGTGATTCAACTGCTTTGCTTTGTGTCAATTTATGTTTGGTTGAATTATTCTATTGTACTTTGTTTGGTTTGGACGTTTGGACTTTTGAGACTTTTGGACATTGGTTTTGGGCGCGTGTATTTTGCTCATTTACTCTTTTTACGCTTCCGCATTGATACTCTGATTTAAAAGATATTTTCATTTTGAGTCCCATATAGAGTCGTTCAAAGTAACTAATGTCTGAGATCCTGGTTCGTCACTTCCCAAACGGTAAAACTCCGTTAGTTGAAATTGGGGGTGTGACAGATTGGTATCAGAGCCCAAATCGCAACCGTTTTTACAATTGTTTACATCATCAGTTTCGCAATCCTCTAAACAACAAAACTCCTGGTTCTTAACCCAGAGTTTTTGACTCTGTTTAACTGAAATTAACAACCCAAATCGCAACCGTTTTTACAATTGTTTACATCATCAGATTCGCAATCCTCTAAACAACAAAACCCCTGTGAATCTTAACTATATCCGCGATCAGATTCAGTGTTTCGGACGGGATTCGATCTGGGTACATGTGGGGAAGGAAAGCACGCTTGATCAGGAGGTTAAAACCAATGTGTTCCGGGTTCTATTGCGATAGCCTAGCGGCTGGGACTGGTTAGAGCTGTGTGCGTGTGTGGGAGAGACCCGGGTTCGAGACCGGGCTCCCACAATTATTTTTAAAACATTTTTCTGGATTATTAAATTAATAAAAATCAAACCTTTTAATATTGTATTATTATATAAATGGGTTTCAACCCGGAAAACAACCCGTAAGCTCGGGTTTGAAATATTAGTTTGTTTTTATAAATTATACCCACTTTTATAAATAATATATTATTATTATTAACAAGTAAAAATAATATATTTATATTATTTTTAAGCCGTAAACTCGTATAAAATAATATGTTTATATTATTCCCAAATTTTGACCCGTATTATTAAATAATATATATTTATATTATTTCAAGTCATTTTATAACGCCGTAAATCAATCGAGACTAAATAATAATATAACTAATTATATTATCCACTCGTATATATATATATATATATATATATATATATATATATATTATTTATGTCGTTCGTCACGTAAAGTCATTACTAAACCCGTGGACGCGTTCGTCCACTCTCGTTTATTGGAGCGGTTCTTTTAGGACGTTCCTCGTTTTTCGTGTCACAGTCACAATTCCCATTATCGTTCCTAACTTATATGTTTATAATTTTAGGACATTCGTAGGTCTTTTGAGACTTACACTCGTGGTTCCAACTTACTACTAGTGTGAAACTACCCTCAACTCCAAGCAGGTGAGTTTTCACGGCCCCTTTTTACTGTTTTAACTTGGGGGAGAAAACATGCTTAAACTGATTTTGAGATTTTGTATTTCATATGCTATCAATGTTAAAGCTAAGTGTAACACGCTATCATAGAAAGTCCTCATCTTATCTCGAATCGTTAATATGGATCATAGCAAGGTAATGTTTAGTAGTACTACTGGGTTTGACAAATCCCACCCGCGTTAGTCGCGCTAACTCGATTGGATATCGAACGGGTGAAATGTTAGCCTACTCACATGGCCAGTAGACCTGGCAGGAGGCAATAAACAAACAGTCAGTTTCGGTTGCGAGCACTTGAGCTAAACATGAACATAGGTTAGCTACCTATAGATACATATTGAATGATCATAAATCTGGTAAACGCTTACGTATTTAATTGAAACCTGTGAACTCACCAACCTTGTGTGGACACTTTTCTTTACATGTTTTCTCA
Source organism: Smallanthus sonchifolius (assembly GCA_023525975.1). NCBI lineage: Eukaryota > Viridiplantae > Streptophyta > Magnoliopsida > Asterales > Asteraceae > Smallanthus > Smallanthus sonchifolius. Next base: position 40,744,212 of record CM042019.1, on the reverse strand, counting down.
GGACGCTAAGTTAAGACACAGGAGCACGTTAGGGCATGCATGGGATTCAACTGCTTTGCTTTGTGTCAATTTATGTTTGGTTGAATTATTCTATTGTACTTTGTTTGGTTTGGACGTTTGGACTTTTGAGACTTTTGGACTTTGGTTTTGGGCGCGTGTATTTTGCGCATTTACTCTTTTTACGCTTCCGCATTGATACTCTGATTTAAAAGATATTTTCATTTTGAGTCCCATGTAGAGTCGTTCAAAGTAACTAATGTCTGAGATCCTGGTTCGTCACTTCCCAAACGGTAAAACTCCGTTAGTTGAAATTGGGGTGTGACAGATTGGTATCAGAGCCCAAATCGCAACCGTTTTTACAATTGTTTACATCATCAGTTTCTCAATCCTCTAAACAACAAAACTCCTGGTTCTTAACCCAGAGTTTTCGACTCTGTTTAACTGAAATTAACAACCCAAATCGCAACCGTTTTTACAATTGTTTACATCATCAGTTTCGCAATCCTCTAAACAACAAAACCCCTGTGAATCTTAACTATATCCGCGATCAGATTCAGTGTTTGGGACGGGATTCGATCTGGGTACATGTGGGGAAGGAAAGCACGCCTGATCAGGAGGTTAAAACCAATGTGTTCCGGGTTCTATTGCGATAGCCTAGCGGCCGGGACTAGTTAGAGCTGTGTGCGTGTGTGGGAGAGACCCGGGTTCGAGACCGGGCTCCCACAATTATTTTTAAAACATTTTTCTGGATTATTAAATTAATAAAAATCAAACCTTTTAATATTGTATTATTATATAAATGGGTTTCAACCCGGAAAACAACCCGTAAGCTCGGGTTTGAAATATTAGTTTGTTTTTATAAATTATACCCACTTTTATAAATAATATATTATTATTATTAACAAGTAAAAATAATATATTTATATTATTTTTAAGCCGTAAACTCGTATAAAATAATATGTTTATATTATTCCCAAATTGTGACCCGTATTATTAAATAATATATATTTATATTATTTCAAGTCATTTTATAACGCCGTAAATCAATCGAGACTAAATAATAATATAACTAATTATATTATCCACTCGTATATATATATATTATTATTTATGTCGTTCGTCACGTAAAGTCATTCCTAAACCCGTGGACGCGTTCGTCCACTCTCGTTTATTGGAGCGGTTCTTTTAGGACGTTCCTCGTTTTCCGTGTCACAGTCACAATTCCCATTATCGTTCCTAACTTATATGTTTATAATTTTAGGACATTCGTAGGTCTTTTGAGACTTACACTCGTGGTTCCAACTTACTACTAGTGTGAAACTACCCTCAACTCCAACCAGGTGAGTTTTCACGGCCCCTTTTTACTGTTTTAACTTGGGGGAGAAAACATGCTTAAACTGATTTTGAGATTTTGTATTTCATATGCTATCAATGTTAAAGCTAAGTGTAACACGCTATCATAGAAAGTCCTCATCTTATCTCGAACCGTTAATATGGATCATAGCAAGGTAATGTTTAGTAGTACTACTGGGTTTGACAAATCCCACCCGCGTTAGTCGCGCTAACTCGATTGGATATCGAACGGGTGAAATGTTAGCCTACTCACATGGCAAGTAGACCTGGCAGGAGGCAATAAACAAACAGTCAGTTTCGGTTGCGAGCACTTGAGCTAAACATGAACATAGGTTAGCTACCTATAGATACATATTGAATGATCATAAATCTGGTAAACGCTTACGTATTTAATTGAAACCTGTGAACTCACCAACCTTGTGTGGACACTTTTCTTTACATGTTTTCTCAGGACGCTAAGTTAAGACACAGGAGCACGTTAGGGCATGCATGGGATTCAACTGCTTTGCTTTGTGTCAATTTATGTTTGGTTGAATTATTCTATTGTACTTTGTTTGGTTTGGACGTTTGGACTTTTGAGACTTTTGGACTTTGGTTTTGGGCGCGTGTATTTTGCGCATTTACTCTTTTTACGCTTCCGCATTGATACTCTGATTTAAAAGATATTTTCATTTTGAGTCCCATGTAGAGTCGTTCAAAGTAACTAATGTCTGAGATCCTGGTTCGTCAATTCCCAAACGGTAAAACTCCGTTAGTTGAAATTGGGGGTGTGACAGATTGGTATCAGAGCCCAAATCGCAACCGTTTTTACAATTGTTTACATCATCAGTTTCGCAATCCTCTAAACAACAAAACTCCTGGTTCTTAACCCAGAGTTTTCGACTCTGTTTAACTGAAATTAACAACCCAAATCGCAACCGTTTTTACAATTGTTTACATCATCAGTTTCGCAATCCTCTAAACAACAAAACCCCTGTGAATCTTAACTATATCCGCGATCAGATTCAGTGTTTGGGACGGGATTCGATCTGGGTACATGTGGGGAAGGAAAGCACGCCTGATCAGGAGGTTAAAACCAATGTGTTCCGGGTTCTATTGCGATAGCCTAGCGGCCGGGACTGGTTAGAGCTGTGTGCGTGTGTGGGAGAGACCCGGGTTCGAGACCGGGCCCCCACAATTATTTTTAAAACATTTTTCTGGATTATTAAATTAATAAAAATCAAACCTTTTAATATTGTATTATTATATAAATGGGTTTCAACCCGGAAAACAACCCGTAAGCTCGGGTTTGAAATATTAGTTTGTTTTTATAAATAATATATTATTATTATTAACAAGTAAAAATAATATATTTATATTATTTTTAAGCCGTAAACTCGTATAAAATAATAGGTTTATATTATTCCCAAATTGTGACCCGTATTATTAAATAATATATATTTATATTATTTCAAGTCATTTTATAACGCCGTAAATCAATCGAGACTAAATAATAATATAACTAATTATATTATCCACTCGTATATATATATATATATTATTATTTATGTCGTTCGTCACGTAAAGTCATTCCTAAACCCGTGGACGCGTTCGTCCACTCTCGTTTATTGGAGCGGTTCTTTTAGGACGTTCCTCGTTTTCCGTGTCACAGTCACAATTCCCATTATCGTTCCTAACTTATATGTTTATAATTTTAGGACATTCGTAGGTCTTTTGAGACTTACACTCGTGGTTCCAACTTACTACTAGTGTGAAACTACCCTCAACTCCAAGCAGGTGAGTTTTCACGGCCCCTTTTTACTGTTTTAACTTGGGGGAGAAAACATGCTTAAACTGATTTTGAGATTTTGTATTTCATATGCTATCAATGTTAAAGCTAAGTGTAACACGCTATCATAGAAAGTCCTCATCTTATCTCGAACCGTTAATATGGATCATAGCAAGGTAATGTTTAGTAGTACTACTGGGTTTGACAAATCCCACCCGCGTTAGTCGCGCTAACTCGATTGGATATCGAACGGGTGAAATGTTAGCCTACTCACATGGCCAGTAGACCTGGCAGGAGGCAATAAACAAACAGTCAGTTTCGGTTGCGAGCACTTGAGCTAAACATGAACATAGGTTAGCTACCTATAGATACATATTGAATGATCATAAATCTGGTAAACGCTTACGTATTTAATTGAAACCTGTGAACTCACCAACCTTGTGTGGACACTTTTCTTTACATGTTTTCTCAGGACGCTAAGTTAAGATACAGGAGCACGTTAGGGCATGCATGGGATTCAACTGCTTTGCTTTGTGTTAATTTATGTTTGGTTGAATTATTCTATTGTACTTTGTTTGGTTTGGACGTTTGGACTTTTGAGACTTTTGGACTTTGGTTTTGGGCGCGTGTATTTTGCGCATTTACTCTTTTTACGCTTCCGCATTGATACTCTGATTTAAAAGATATTTTCATTTTGAGTCCCATGTAGAGTCGTTCAAAGTAACTAATGTCTGAGATCCTGGTTCGTCACTTCCCAAACGGTAAAACTCCGTTAGTTGAAATTGGGGGTGTGACAGATTGGTATCAGAGCCCAAATCGCAACCGTTTTTACAATTGTTTACATCATCAGTTTCGCAATCCTCTAAACAACAAAACTCCTGGTTCTTAACCCAGAGTTTTCGACTCTGTTTAACTGAAATTAACAACCCAAATCGCAACCGTTTTTACAATTGTTTACATCATCAGTTTCGCAATCCTCTAAACAACAAAACCCCTGTGAATCTTAACTATATCGGCGATCAGATTCAGTGTTTGGGACGGGATTCGATCTGGGTACATGTGGGGAAGGAAAGCACGCCTGATCAGGAGGTTAAAACCAATGTGTTCCGGGTTCTATTGCGATAGCCTAGCGGCCGGGACTGGTTAGAGCTGTGTGCGTGTGTGGGAAAGACCCGGGTTCGAGACCGGGCCCCCACAATTATTTTTAAAACATTTTTCTGGATTATTAAATTAATAAAAATCAAACCTTTTAATATTGTATTATTATATAAATGGGTTTCAACCCGGAAAACAACCCGTAAGCTCGGGTTTGAAATATTAGTTAGTTTTTATAAATAATATATTATTATTATTAACAAGTAAAAATAATATATTTATATTATTTTTAAGCCGTAAACTCGTATAAAATAATATGTTTATATTATTCCCAAATTGTGACCCGTATTATTAAATAATATATATTTATATTATTTCAAGTCATTTTATAACGCCGTAAATCAATCGAGACTAAATAATAATATAACTAATTATATTATCCACTCGTATATATATATATATATTGTTATTTATGTCGTTCGTCACGTAAAGTCATTCTTAAACCCGTGGACGCGTTCGTCCACTCTCGTTTATTGGAGCGGTTCTTTTAGGACGTTCCTCGTTTTCCGTGTCACAGTCACAATTCCCATTATCGTTCCTAACTTATATGTTTATAATTTTAGGACATTCGTAGGTCTTTTGAGACTTACACTCGTGGTTCCAACTTACTACTAGTGTGAAACTAGCCTCAACTCCAATCAGGTGAGTTTTCACGGCCCCTTTTTACTGTTTTAACTTGGGGGAGAAAACATGCTTAAACTGATTTTGAGATTTTGTATTTCATATGCTATCAATGTTAAAGCTAAGTGTAACACGCTATCATAGAAAGTCCTCATCTTATCTCGAACCATTAATATGGATCATAGCAAGGTAATGTTTAGTAGTACTACTGGGTTTGACAAATCCCACTCGCGTTAGTCGCGCTAACTCGATTGGATATCGAACGGGTGAAATGTTAGCCTACTCACATGGCCAGTAGACCTGGCAGGAGGCAATAAACAAACAGTCAGTTTCGGTTGCGAGCACTTGAGCTAAACATGAACATAGGTTAGCTACCTATAGATACATATTGAATGATCATAAATCTGGTAAACGCTTACGTATTTAATTGAAACCTGTGAACTCACCAACCTTGTGTGGACACTTTTCTTTACATGTTTTCTCAGGACGCTAAGTTAAGACACAGGAGCACGTTAGGGCATGCATGGGATTCAACTGCTTTGCTTTGTGTCAATTTATGTTTGGTTGAATTATTCTATTGTACTTTGTTTGGTTTGGACGTTTGGACTTTTGAGACTTTTGGACTTTGGTTTTGGGCGCGTGTATTTTGCGCATTTACTCTTTTTACGCTTCCGCATTGATACTCTGATTTAAAAGATATTTTCATTTTGAGTCCCATGTAGAGTCGTTCAAAGTAACTAATGTCTGAGATCCTGGTTCGTCACTTCCCAAACGGTAAAACTCCGTTAGTTGAAATTGGGGGTGTGACAGATTGGTATCAGAGCCCAAATCGCAACCGTTTTTACAATTGTTTACATCATCAGTTTCGCAATCCTCTAAACAACAAAACTCCTGGTTCTTAACCCAGAGTTTTCGACTCTGTTTAACTGAAATTAACAACCCAAATCGCAACCGTTTTTACAATTGTTTACATTATCAGTTTCGCAATCCTCTAAACAACAAAACCCCTGTGAATCTTAACTATATCCGCGATCAGATTCAGTGTTTGGGACGGGATTCGATCTGGGTACATGTGGGGAAGGAAAGCACGCCTGATCAGGAGGTTAAAACCAATGTGTTCCGGGTTCTATTGCGATAGCCTAGCGGCCGGGACTGGTTAGAGCTGTGTGCGTGTGTGGGAGAGACCCGGGTTCGAGACCGGGCCCCCACAATTATTTTTAAAACATTTTTCTGGATTATTAAATTAATAAAAATCAAACCTTTTAATATTGTATTATTATATAAATGGGTTTCAACCCGGAAAACAACCCGTAAGCTCGGGTTTGAAATATTAGTTTGTTTTTATAAATAATATATTATTATTATTAACAAGTAAAAATAATATATTTATATTATTTTTAAGCCGTAAACTAGTATAAAATAATATGTTTATATTATTCCCAAATTGTGACCCGTATTATTAAATAATATATATTTATATTATTTCAAGTCATTTTATAACGCCGTAAATCAATCGAGACTAAATAATAATATAACTAATTATATTATCCACTCGTATATATATATATATATTATTATTTATGTCGTTCGTCATGTAAAGTCATTCATAAACCCGTGGACGCGTTCGTCCACTCTCGTTTATTGGAGCGGTTCTTTTAGGACGTTCCTCGTTTTCCGTGTCACAGTCACAATTCCCATTATCGTTCCTAACTTATATGTTTATAATTTTAGGACATTCGTAGGTCTTTTGAGACTTACACTCGTGGTTCCAACTTACTACTAGTGTGAAACTACCCTCAACTCCAATCAGGTGAGTTTTCACGGCCCCTTTTTACTGTTTTAACTTGGGGGAGAAAACATGCTTAAACTGATTTTGAGATTTTGTATTTCATATGCTATCAATGTTAAAGCTAAGTGTAACACGCTATCATAGAAAGTCCTCATCTTATCTCGAACCGTTAATATGGATCATAGCAAGGTAATGTTTAGTAGTACTACTGGGTTTGACAAATCCCACCCGCGTTAGTCGCGCTAACTCGATTGGATATCGAACGGGTGAAATGTTAGCCTACTCACATGGCCAGTAGACCTGGCAGGAGGCAATAAACAAACAGTCAGTTTCGGTTGCGAGCACTTGAGCTAAACATGAACATAGGTTAGCTACCTATAGATACATATTGAATGATCATAAATCTGGTAAACGCTTACGTATTTAATTGAAACCTGTGAACTCACCAACCTTGTGTGGACACTTTTCTTTACATGTTTTCTCAGGACGCTAAGTTAAGACACAGGAGCACGTTAGGGCATGCATGGGATTCAACTGCTTTGCTTTGTGTCAATTTATGTTTGGTTGAATTATTCTATTGTACTTTGTTTGGTTTGGACGTTTGGACTTTTGAGACTTTTGGACTTTGGTTTTGGGCGCGTGTATTTTGCGCATTTACTCTTTTTACGCTTCCGCATTGATACTCTGATTTAAAAGATATTTTCATTTTGAGTCCCATGTAGAGTCGTTCAAAGTAACTAATGTCTGAGATCCTGGTTCGTCACTTCCCAAACGGTAAAACTGCATTAGTTGAAATTGGGGGTGTGACAGATTGGTATCAGAGCCCAAATCGCAACCGTTTTTACAATTGTTTACATCATCAGTTTCGCAATCCTCTAAACAACAAAACTCCTGGTTCTTAACCCAGAGTTTTCGACTCTGTTTAACTGAAATTAACAACCCAAATCGCAACCGTTTTTACAATTGTTTACATCATCAGTTTCGCAATCCTCTAAACAACAAAACCCCTGTGAATCTTAACTATATCCGCGATCAGATTCAGTGTTTGGGACGGGATTCGATCTGGGTACATGTGGGGAAGGAAAGCACGCCTGATCAGGAGGTTAAAACCAATGTGTTCCGGGTTCTATTGCGATAGCCTAGCGGCCGGGACTGGTTAGAGCTGTGTGCGTGTGTGGGAGAGACCCGGGTTCGAGACCGGGCTCCCACAATTATTTTTAAAACATTTTTCTGGATTATTAAATTAATAAAAATCAAACCTTTTAATATTGTATTATTATATAAATGGGTTTCAACCCGGAAAACAACCCGTAAGCTCGGGTTTGAAATATTAGTTTGTTTTTATAAATTATACCCACTTTTAAAAATAATATATTATTATTATTAACAAGTAAAAATAATATATTTATATTATTTTTAAGCCGTAAACTCGTATAAAATAATATGTTTATATTATTCCCAAATTGTGACCCGTATTATTAAATAATATATATTTATATTATTTCAAGTCATTTTATAACGCCGTAAATCAATCGAGACTAAATAATAATATAACTAATTATATTATCCACTCGTATATATATATATATATATTATTATTTATGTCGTTCGTCACGTAAAGTCATTACTAAACCCGTGGACGCGTTCGTCCACTCTCGTTTATTGGAGCGGTTCTTTTAGGACGTTCCTCGTTTTTCGTGTCACAGTCACAATTCCCATTATCGTTCCTAACTTATATGTTTATAATTTTAGGACATTCGTAGGTCTTTTGAGACTTACACTCGTGGTTCCAACTTACTACTAGTGTGAAACTACCCTCAACTCCAAGCAGGTGAGTTTTCACGGCCCCTTTTTACTGTTTTAACTTGGGGGAGAAAACATGCTTAAACTGATTTTGAGATTTTGTATTTCATATGCTATCAATGTTAAAGCTAAGTGTAACACGCTATCATAGAAAGTCCTCATCTTATCTCGAATCGTTAATATGGATCATAGCAAGGTAATGTTTAGTAGTACTACTGGGTTTGACAAATCCCACCCGCGTTAGTCGCGCTAACTCGATTGGATATCGAACGGGTGAAATGTTAGCCTACTCACATGGCCAGTAGACCTGGCAGGAGGCAATAAACAAACAGTCAGTTTCGGTTGCGAGCACTTGAGCTAAACATGAACATAGGTTAGCTACCTATAGATACATATTGAATGATCATAAATCTGGTAAACGCTTACGTATTTAATTGAAACCTGTGAACTCACCAACCTTGTGTGGACACTTTTCTTTACATGTTTTCTCAGGACGCTAAGTTAAGACACAGGAGCACGTTAGGGCATGCATGGGATTCAACTGCTTTGCTTTGTGTCAATTTATGTTTGGTTGAATTATTCTATTGTACTTTGTTTGGTTTGGACGTTTGGACTTTTGAGACTTTTGGACTTTGGTTTTGGGCGCCTGTATTTTGCGCATTTACTCTTTTTACGCTTCCGTATTGATACTCTGATTTAAAAGATATTTTCATTTTGAGTCCCATGTAGAGTCGTTCAAAGTAACTAATGTCTGAGATCCTGGTTCGTCACTTCCCAAACGGTAAAACTCCGTTAGTTGAAATTGGGGGTGTGACAGATTGGTATCAGAGCCCAAATCGTAACCGTTTTTACAATTGTTTACATCATCAGTTTCGCAATCCTCTAAACAACAAAACTCCTGGTTCTTAACCCAGAGTTTTCGACTCTGTTTAACTGAAATTAACAACCCAAATCGCAACCGTTTTTACAATTGTTTACATCATCAGTTTCGCAATCCTCTAAACAACAAAACCCCTGTGAATCTTAACTATATCCGCGATCAGATTCAGTGTTTGGGACGGGATTCGATCTGGGTACATGTGGGGAAGGAAAGCACGCCTGATCAGGAGGTTAAAACCAATGTGTTCCGGGTTCTATTGCGATAGCCTAGCGGCCTGGACTGTTAGAGCTGTGTGCGTGTGTGGGAGAGACCCGGGTTCGAGACCGGGCTCCCACAATTATTTTTAAAACATTTTTCTGGATTATTAAATTAATAAAAATCAAACCTTTTAATATTGTATTATTATATAAATGGGTTTCAACCCGGAAAACAACCCGTAAGCTCGGGTTTGAAATATTAGTTTGTTTTTATAAATTATACCCACTTTTAAAAATAATATATTATTATTATTAACAAGTAAAAATAATATATTTATATTATTTTTAAGCCGTAAACTCGTATAAAATAATATGTTTATATTATTCCCAAATTGTGACCCGTATTATTAAATAATATATATTTATATTATTTCAAGTCATTTTATAACGCCGTAAATCAATCGAGACTAAATAATAATATAACTAATTATATTATCCACTCGTATATATATATATATATATATTATTATTTATGTCGTTCGTCACGTAAAGTCATTCCTAAACCCGTGGACGCGTTCGTCCACTCTCGTTTATTGGAGCGGTTCTTTTAGGACGTTCCTCGTTTTCCGTGTCACAGTCACAATTCCCATTATCGTTCCTAACTTATATGTTTATAATTTTAGGACATTCGTAGGTCTTTTGAGACTTACACTCGTGGTTCCAACTTACTACTAGTGTGAAACTACCCTCAACTCCAAGCAGGTGAGTTTTCACGGCCCCTTTTTACTGTTTTAACTTGGGGGAGAAAACATGCTTAAACTGATTTTGAGATTTTGTATTTCATATGCTATCAATGTTAAAGCTAAGTGTAACACGCTATCATAGAAAGTCCTCATCTTATCTCGAACCGTTAATATGGATCATAGCAAGGTAATGTTTAGTAGTACTACTGGGTTTGACAAATCCCACCCGCGTTAGTCGCGCTAACTCGATTGGATATCGAACGGGTGAAATGTTAGCCTACTCACATGGCCAGTAGACCTGGCAGGAGGCAATAAACAAACAGTCAGTTTCGGTTGCGAGCACTTGAGCTAAACATGAACATAGGTTAGCTACCTATAGATACATATTGAATGATCATAAATCTGGTAAACGCTTACGTATTTAATTGAAACCTGTGAACTCACCAACCTTGTGTGGACACTTTTCTTTACATGTTTTCTCAGGACGCTAAGTTAAGACACAGGAGCACGTTAGGGCATGCATGGGATTCAACTGCTTTGCTTTGTGTCAATTTATGTTTGGTTGAATTATTCCATTGTACTTTGTTTGGTTTGGACGTTTGGACTTTTGAGACTTTTGGACTTTGGTTTTGGGCGCGTGTATTTTGCGCATTTACTCTTTTTACGCTTCCGCATTGATACTCTGATTTAAAAGATATTTTCATTTTGAGTCCCATGTAGAGTCGTTCAAAGTAACTAATGTCTGAGATCCTGGTTCGTCACTTCCCAAACGGTAAAACTCCGTTAGTTGAAATTGGGGGTGTGACAGATTGGTATCAGAGCCCAAATCGCAACCGTTTTTACAATTGTTTACATCATCAGTTTCGCAATCCTCTAAACAACAAAACTCCTGGTTCTTAACCCAGAGTTTTCGACTCTGTTTAACTGAAATTAACAACCCAAATCGCAACCGTTTTTACAATTGTTTACATCATCAGTTTCGCAATCCTCTAAACAACAAAACCCCTGTGAATCTTAACTATATCCGCGATCAGATTCAGTGTTTGGGACGGGATTCGATCTAGGTACATGTGGGGAAGGAAAGCACGCCTGATCAGGAGGTTAAAACCAATGTGTTTCGGGTTCTATTGCGATAGCCTAGCGGCCGGGACTGGTTAGAGCTGTGTGCGTGTGTGGGAGAGACCCGGGTTCGAGACCGGGCCCCCACAATTATTTTTAAAACATTTTTCTGGATTATTAAATTAATAAAAATCAAACCTTTTAATATTGTATTATTATATAAATGGGTTTCAACCCGGAAAACAACCCGTAAGCTCGGGTTTGAAATATTAGTTTGTTTTTATAAATTATACCCACTTTTATAAATAATATATTATTATTATTAACAAGTAAAAATAATATATTTATATTATTTTTAAGTCGTAAACTTGTATAAAATAATATGTTTATATTATTCCCAAATTGTGACCCATATTATTAAATAATATATATTTATATTATTTCAAGTCATTTTATAACGCCGTAAATCAATCGAGACTAAATAATAATATAACTAATTATATTATCCACTCGTATATATATATATTATTATTTATGTCGTTCGTCACGTAAAGTCATTCCTAAACCCGTGGACGCGTTCGTCCACTCTCGTTTATTGGAGCGGTTCTTTTAGGACGTTCCTCGTTTTCCGTGTCACAGTCACAATTCCCATTATCGTTCCTAACTTATATGTTTATAATTTTAGGACATTCGTAGGTCTTTTGAGACTTACACTCGTGGTTCCAACTTACTACTAGTGTGAAACTACCCTCAACTCCAAGTAGGTGAGTTTTCACGGCCCCTTTTTTCTGTTTTAACTTGGGGGAGAAAACATGCTTAAACTGATTTTGAGATTTTGTATTTCATATGCTATCAATGTTAAAGCTAAGTGTAACACGCTATCATAGAAAGTCCTCATCTTATCTCGAACCGTTAATATGGATCATAGCAAGGTAATGTTTAGTAGTACTACTGGGTTTGACAAATCCCACCCGCGTTAGTCGCGCTAACTCGATTGGATATCGAACGGGTGAAATGTTATCCTACTCACATGGCCAGTAGACCTGGCAGGAGGCAATAAACAAACAGTCAGTTTCGGTTACGAGCACTTGAGCTAAACATGAACATAGGTTAGCTACCTATAGATACATATTGAATGATCATAAATCTGGTAAACGCTTACGTATTTAATTGAAACCTGTGAACTCACCAACCTTGTGTGGACACTTTTCTTTACATGTTTTCTCAGGACGCTAAGTTAAGACACAGGAGCACGTTAGTGCATGCATGGGATTCAACTGCTTTGCTTTCTGTCAATTTATGTTTGGTTGAATTATTCTATTGTACTTTGTTTGGTTTGGACGTTTGGACTTTTGAGACTTTTGGACTTTGGTTTTGGGCGCGTGTATTTTGCGCATTTACTCTTTTTATGCTTCCGCATTGATACTCTGATTTAAAAGATATTTTCATTTCGAGTCCCATGTAGAGTCGTTCAAAGTAACTAATGTCTGAGATCCTGGTTCGTCACTTTCCAAACGGTAAAACTCCGTTAGTTGAAATTGGGGGTGTGACAGATTGGTATCAGAGCCATTGGTTATAGAGAACTAGGATTGCATACTAGACTATAGCCTCACACATTAGTTACATGTCATTTGGATGTTTGGTACTTATACATAATGTTGCAGGATCATGTCGTCAACCCCACCTCCATCACCTAACGCATCAGGGCATAAGGCACCTGTACTCTCATCCCCGGAACCCAAAAGGCGCCGGCCTACTTCGGGTAACCATTAAGTTGACCAAGGCGAACCGAGTAACGCACGAGCATTGGATTATGCTCTCAATTGGGACGTATACCCACATATGATCCAAAGGTGGATCGAAATGGGAGATGTTCCATCACCTTACTTTGGATCCGCATCTTCATCATCTACACTACCTAGCTTACCATGCACCATGGAACAAGCTTTCGCAGCATTCGTATCTTATATGTTGAAGGAATTGAGTTTTGTACAAGATGCCACCGAGGAGATACCTAAACTTCTGAAGAATGGACCCCAAGTAGAGAAGAATAAGGTAGGAGTATAACACTTGACTACCGAACTAGCTGCAACGGACCATGTCCACAACCTTTTAGTGGATCGTGTGGCACATCTAGAGACGAGGGCTGACACTATGGATGATGATATGGAAGGAGTTCTGGAGAGACTAGCTGCTATGGAAGCTCAGCTACATGTGGCAAACCACACTGCTGAAGGCCTTCAAGAGAGGGTGACTCACTTGGAAGCCCAACTACAAGCGGCCCTATTTCCGAAAGACATTCCAGTATCTGACGATGAGGAGGAACCTTTTGAGGAGGAACCTTTTGAAGAAGAGCCTTTCGAGGAGGAGCCCGTGGAAGAAGAACCGGTTGAGATAGACGATGCACCATCGTATGTTTCTTCCGATGACGAAGATGCCTGATGATCTTCCTATTCAATCTTCCTTTTCAAGTTTGCTTTTGCCTATGTTATTTCTCTTTCCAAACCTAGATGGGTAAGGTTGTTCCCATTCAATAAAAGCATGAGAAGTTTAATATTTGAGTTATTTATTTTGTAGCCTTACAATTTATTTAATTTTCAAAATATTAGATGTTGTATCTCCTTACTCGTACCTGAATAATGTTTAATATGCGATATATTTCTCATTGTTTTTCATTTCTGATTGTGAAGAATCATGTCTGGGAGAAGACGCGGAGGCTGTGCCGGTGGTCGTGGTACCATTAACATGACGGCAGCAGAGCTAGCAGCATTGATAAATGATAGTGTGGCAGAGGCCCTAGCAGCACAGAATGCTGCAGGTAAATGCTCTGACTATTGACTAATAGTGTCAATCCTTCTCCTAAAAACATTTTTCTAAACTCTATATTTCCAATTCAATTTGTACTTCTAAATCCAGGACAGCAAAATCAGCAAAACCAACAACCAGCCTGCACTTTCCAAGCATTCATAGATTGCAAGCCCCACACCTTTAGTGGAGCTGAAGGAGCCGTTGGATTACTTCACTAGTTTGAGAAGGTTGAATCAGTAATAGCCATGTGCAACTGCCCAGTGGCTAACCAAGTGAAGTTTGCTGCTGGAACTTTAGAAGGCCCGGCCCTAACACGGTGGAATGCCCAAGTTCAAATGTTGGGACTGGCAATGGCAAATGGACTCCCGTGGGAGGAATTTAAAGCAATGATGAAGGAAGAATACTGCCCACGCGATGAGATCCAAAAGTTAGAGGGAGAGTTCTGGAACCTTAAGATGGAGGGTTCGGAAATTGAACTCTACACCACTCGTTCACACGAACTGGCTACTATGTGTCCGTATATGGTAACTCCTGACTACAAAAGAATCGAACTTTACATTGGAGGTCTAGTGCCTCAAATACAAAGCATGGTTACTTCATCCAATCCTGTCACTATCCAACAAACCATTCGACTTGCGCATAAGTTAACCGACAAAGCGATGACGCAAGGAACCCTACCTCTGAGAGGTTCAGTTGCTAAACCCACCGAGAGCCACAAACGCAAGTTCGATCACCATTCCAACCCCCACAACCATTCCAACTCCCACTCCAAAAGACCTCAATCCAACCAACCCCAGTTTAACCAACCGCAACAACAGCAACATCGTAAGTTTGAACCTACCAAGAACTTCAATCAGTTACCTCTTCGGGCCAAAACCAGGGTGGTTATACGGGGAAGTCCCCGAAGTGTAACAAGTGTAACTTACACCACTTTGGGTTCTGCAATCGTTGTCAGAGGTGCGGTAAAAAAGGCCATGCTGCTAAGGACTGCAGGGGTGAATTACAAACTAAACAACCCTTTCAACAACCGGGATCTACTAGGGCTTTCTTTGAGTGTGGAAAGGAAGGGCATATTCGGAAGAACTGTCCTCAGTTGAAGAAAGGGGGTAATGGAAATCACAACCCTAACCAGAATAACAATGGTAATGATGGTAACAATAGCAATGGGGGAGGAAATGGTGCGAAGGGATGAGCCTTCGTACTAGGATCTGGAGAAGCCCGTTACGACCATAATGTGGTCACCGGTAAGTTCCTCATAAATAATTTCTTTGCTTCTATCCTTTTTGACACCGGTGCTGATAGAAGTTTTATATCTAAGAAATTTAGTAATATGATAAAAGGAACTTCATCTCTATTAGAAGATAAGTATACAATAGAGATAGCTGACGGTCAAATAATTGAGGCAACTCACATACTTAAAGGATGTAAACTTGAGCTAGCTACACATACATTTGATATCGACCTTATGCCGGTCATACTTGGTAGTTTTGATATAATTGTCGGCATGGATTGGTTATCTAAAAACCAAGCCGAAATTATCTGTCGTGAGAAGATTGTACGTATACCTCTCTCGAATGGAGAAACCCTTTCCATCCAAGGCGAAAGGGTTGGTGCAGTCATGGGCATTATATCCTTCATGAAAGCACAAAAATGTCTTTGAAAGGGGCATACGACTATTTTGGCCCATGTTGCTGAGTAGCCTTCAGAAGATCGAAGATATTCCCGTTGTGCGTGAATTTTTGGAAGTGTTTCCCGAGGATCTGCCCGGTATGCCACCGCACCGTCAAGTTGAATTCCAAATTGATTTAGCACCCGAAGCAGCACCGATTTCTTGGCAGTGAATTGCAGGAACTGTCCACTCAATTGCAAGATTTATTGGATAAAGGTTTCATCCGACCTAGTTCATCACCGTGGGGAGCTCCGGTATTATTTGTCAAGAAGAAGGACGGTACTTTCCGTATATGTATTGATTACTGGGAGCTGAATAAAGTCACAATCAAGAACTGCTACCCTTTACCTCGTATAGATGACCTTTTTGATCAACTCCAAGGATCAAGTTTCTATTCCAAAATAGACCTTAGGTCCGGCTATCACAGTTAAGAGTCCGAGAAAAAGATATCTCTAAGACTGCATTCAGAACGAGGTACGGCCATTACGAATTTATGGTCATGCCTTTCGGTTTAACCAACGCACCCGCGGTATTCATGGACCTCATGAACCGTGTGTGTAAGCCTTACCTGGACCAGTTCGTTATCGTTTTCATCGACGACATCCTCATCTATTCCAAGAACAAGGAGGAACATGAGGAACATCTACGCCTAATTTTGGAACTACTTAAGCGAGAACAACTGTATGCTAAGTTTTCCAAGTGTGAATTTTGGATCCGGGAAGTTCAGTTTCTAGGGAATGTGGTTAATGAGAAAGGGATACATGTCGACCCATCCAAAATAGAAGCCATCAAGAATTGGGCAGCACTGACGACTCCGACTGAGGTGCGACAATTTCTGGGATTGGCTGGATATTACCGTCGTTTTATCGAAGGATTTTCAAAGATTGCACAACCTCTCACCGCCCTAACTCAAAAAGGAAAAGCCTATAATGGAGGCGATAACCAAGAGTCAGCTTTACAGCACCTCAAACAGAAACTTTGCAGTGCACCTATTTTAGCTCTTCCGGAAGGAACCGATGATTTTGTAGTGTATTGTGATGCATCTATTCAAGGTCTGGGTTGTGTCTTAATGCAACGCGAGAAGGTAATCGCATACGCTTCACGTCAGTTAAAGATTCACGAGAAAAACTACACCACTCATGATCTAGAGTTGGGAGCAGTAGTTTTTGCACTTAAGATATGGAGACATTACTTGTACGGTACCAAATGCACCATCTACACCGATCACAAAAGCCTCCGGCATATCTTCGAGCAGAAGGAGTTGAACATGCGACAACATCGTTGGGTTGAACTTTTAAATGATTACGACTGTACGATCCGATACCACTCGGGTAAAGCTAATGTTGTAGCTGATGCCCTGAGTCAAAACGAAACAAAACCCAAACGAGTTCGAGCTTTACAACTTACTATTCACCCTGTATTGCCTGACAGAATCCGTAGTGCTCAACTTGAAGCCTTGAAAGAAGATAACCTACCGTTAGAAGGTACACGTTGCATGGAAGCACAACTTGAGGTAAAATTTGACGGAATTCGTTACTTCGTCGAACGAATATGGATTCCAGTGTTCGGAAACTTAAGGGAACTAATCATGGATGAAGCTCATAAATCTCGTTACTCCATCCATCCGGGTTCCGATAAAATGTACCATGATCTAAAAGTACTATATTGGTGGCCGAAGATGAAGGCCGATATAGCCACCTATGTTAGTAAGTGTCTGACTTGCGCGAAGGTCAAAGTTGAATATCAAAAACCATCCGGTCTTCTACAACAACTAGAAATTCCCATGTGGAAATGGGAACAAATATCCATGGATTTCATCACCAAATTACAACGAACCCCTACTGGATGTGATACTATATGGGTAATTGTTGATCGATTAACAAAATCTGCTCATTTCCTAGCAATCAAGGAAACCGAAAAAATGGATAAGCTTACTCGTACATACTTGAAAGAAATAGTCTCTCGGCACGGGGTGCCAATCTCCATTATTTCGGATCGTGATGCACAATTCACCTCTCGTTTCTGGCAGTCGTTACATAAAGCTTTAGGCACGCGTCTAGATATGAGCACAGCTTACCATCCTCAAACCGATGGTCAAACAGAACGTACTATCCAAACTTTGGAGGACATGCTACGAGCTTGTGTGATCGATTTCGGTAACACTTGGGAGTCTCACCTACTGTTGGTGGAGTTCTCCTACAACAACAGTATCACACTAGCATCAAGGCAGCTCCATTTGAAGCACTTTATGGACGGAAATGCCGTTATCCCATTTGTTAGATCGAGGTTGGAGATAGCCAACTCACTGGTCCTGAACTTGTATTTGAAACTTCTGAAAAGATCGTTCAAATTAGAAACTGTATGGCGGCAGCTCGTGATCGTCAAAAGAGCTATGCCGACAAACGTCGTAAACCTTTGGAGTTTCAAGTAGGTGACATGGTCTTACTCAAAGTCTTACCTTGGAAAGGTGTCATTCGTTTCGGAAAACGAGGCAAACTGAATCCTCGTTATGTTGGACCTTTCAAAATATTAAAGAGAATCGGACCAGTAGCGTATCAACTGGACTTACCTGAAGGACTGAGTGGTGTACACAACGTCTTTCACATCTCAAATTTGAAGAAATGTCTAACTGACGAATCTCTTACGGTTCCTCTTGAGGAACTACACGTTGATGAACAGTTACGTTTCATCGAAGAACTTGTGGAAATTATGGATAGGGAAGTTAAAACATTAAAGCACAGTAAGATCCCTATTGTCAGAGTTCGTTGGAACTCGAAACGCGGACTGGAATTCACGTGGGAGTGCGAGGATCAGATGATGCGAAAATATCCTAATCTGTTCAAGCACTCCACTTCAAATTCTTAAGGTACTATCTAATTTTCGGGATGAAAATTCTTTCAACTAAGGGATGATGTGACATCCGAAAAAAAAATTTTATTTAATTTTCGGGACGAAAATTCTTTCAACTAGAGGATGATGTGACAATCCGACTTTTCAGGTTAACCCCGTTAACTATTCCGTTAAGTTTCTGTTAAAAACCTAACCCCGTTAACTAATCCAGTTAAATTCAAACCCCAAGGGCTAATCCTGTCAATAACTAAATTCAAACTTCAGGGATCAAATTGTATTTTTCCCAATTTCGTTTAGGTTGACCCTAAAAGTCAAAATCGTGAGTTTGAGTTCCTGTTTGACTTGTAAAAGTCAAACCTCTCATTCCTTAAACAATTTCGCGAATGATTAACCGAATTCGATCAGAATTCGTAACTGAAACAGACTTAAATGTCATTCACGGTCATCATGAAACCTTAATCATAATCATTAATCGAATTAAACTCAGAAAATGGTAATTAAACCCATAACCGTCGACATTATCCCAAACGATCACCAAATTTGACTAATTCTCGTATTCTCCTCTCAAATCATTCGCCTGCAATCCTTGTACGAGTCATTCAGAAGAATTCTCATACACCAGCCCCGCCGGAGAAGCAACCAGAAGCGACGAGGATCAACCCGCAGCCGTCGAACCCTGTTTTAATCGTGCACAGTCAATCCGACATCTAACTGGGTAATTGAAACAGCCTTTTGATTCATTTTATGCTTTAGAATGAAAGCCCTATCCTAATCAGGGCTTACATTATCGATTCAGTCATAATCCGATTCTAGGGTTCTTAAGAAATCAGATTTGGGGCTCTTGATTCTAGACTCGTTCTCAACGCAATTAAAACATACCACTAGTTTCTAAATACTCAGTTTAATGAAAACCCCATGTTAATTGAATCAATCAACATCCAATTTTACAAAATCAGATTCTGGAATTCATTTGAAAACGTTTTAGTCAAACTCTAACCTAGACTCAATGTTAATCCAATTAAACGGCATGGTTAGAATCGCAATCATCTATGCTTTAAAAGCGCTATGCTTATTCAAGTATGTAACATCGAATCAGTGATGAACCGATTCTAGGGTTCATCACGTATTGGGTTAATCGAATCCCGGTCTAAACTTAACCTCAATCAAATTAAGTTATACGGTTAGATTCGCAATCCAGTCATTGTTAAAAACCCCATAAATTCATCAAGTTTTAATATCGGATTCAATCGAATCAATCTGTGTTCTTAACCCAGCGTTTTCGACTCTGTTTAACTGAAATTAACAACCCAAATCGCAACCGTTTTTACAATTGTTTACATCTTCAGTTTCGCAATCCTCTAAACAACAAAACCCTTGTGAATCTTAACTCTATTCGCGATCAGATTCAGTGTTTGGGACGGGATTCGATCTGGGTACATGTGGGGAAGGAAAGCACGCCTGATCAGGAGGTTAAAACCAATGTGTTCCGGGTTCTGTTGCGATAGCCTAGCGGCCGAGACTGGTTAGAGCTGTGTGCGTGTGTGGGAGAGACCCGGGTTCGAGACCGGGCTCCCACAATTATTTTTAAAACATTTTTCTGGATTATTAAATTAATAAAAATCAAACCTTTTAATATTGTATTAGTATATAAATGGATTTCAACCCGGAAAACAACCCGTAAGCTCGGGTTTGAAATATTAGTTTGTTTTTATAAATTATACCCACTTTTATAAATAATATATTATTATTATTAACAAGTAAAAATAATATATTTATATTATTTTTAAGCCGTAAACTCGTGTAAAATAATATGTTTATATTATTCCCAAATTGTGACCCGTATTATTAAATAATATATATTTATATTATTTCAAGTCATTTTATAACGCCGTAAATCAATCAAGACTAAATAATAATATAACTAATTATATTATCCACTAGTATATATATATATATATATATATATATATATATATATATATTATTTATGTCGTTCGTCACGTAAAGTCATTCCTAAACCCGTGGACGCGTTCGTCCACTCTCGTTTATTGGAGCGGTTCTTTTAGGACGTTCCTCGTTTTCCGTATCACAGTCACAATTCCCATTATCGTTCCTAACTTATATGTTTATAATTTTAGGACATTCGTAGGTCTTTTGAGACTTACACTCGTGGTTCCAACTTACTACTAGTGTGAAACTACCCTCAACGCCAAGCAGGTGAGTTTTCACGGCCCCTTTTTACTGTTTTAACTTGGGGGAGAAAACATGCGTAAACTGATTTTGAGATTTTGTATTTCATATGCTATCAATGTTAAAGCTAAGTGTAACACGCTATCACAGAAAGTCCTCATCTTATCTCGAGCCGTTAATATGGATCTTAGCGAGGTAATGTTTAATAGTACTACCGGGTTTGACAAATCCCACCCGCGTTAGTCGCGCTAACTTGATTGGATATCGAACGGGTGAAATGTTAGCCTACTCACATGGCCAGTATTGATAGACCTGGCAGGAGGCAATAAACAAACAGTCAGTTTCGGTTAGGAGCACTTGAGCTAAACATGAACATATGTTATCTACCTATAGATACATATTAAATGATCATAAATCTGGTAAACGCTTACGTATTTAATTGAAACCTGTGAACTCACCAACCTTGTGTTGACACTTTTCTTTACATGTTTTCTCAGTACGCTAAGTTAAGACACAGGAGCACGTTAGGGCATGCATGGGATTCAACTGATTTGCTTTGTGTCAATTTATGTTTGGTTGAATTATTCTATTGTAGTTTGTTTGGTTTGGACGTTTGGACTTTTGAAACTTTGGACTTTGGTTTTGGGCGCGTGTATTTTGCGCATTTACTTTTTTTACGCTTCCGCATTGATACTCTGATTTAAATGATATTTTTATTTTGAGTCCCATGTAGAGTCGTTCAAAGTAACTGATGTCTGAGATCCTGGTTCGTCACTTCCCAAACGGTAAAACTCCGTTAGTTGAAATTGGGGGTGTGACAACATGAACCACGTATCCCTGTCGGACACAATCGACAGCGGCATACCATGTCTGCTCACAATTTCCTTGATAAATATTTCTGCTAGCTTTTCAGACGAAGAAGTCTCACGTATTGGCAAGAAGTGAGCATTTTTCGTCAAGCGGTCGACGATCACCCAAATGTTATCATTGCCTTTAGTTGTTCGCGGTAGCTTGGTAATGAAGTACATCGTGATCTCCTCCCACTTCCAATCCGGTATTGGTAAAAGTTGCATTTTACCGCATGGTTTCTGGTGCTCGGCCTTAACTAGAGAACACGTTATGCACTTGTTCACGTACTCAGTCACATCATTCCTCATGCCAGGCCACCAGTACTCTTTCTTCAAGTCTTGATACATTTTGTTTGTCCCAGGGTGGATAGAATAGCGAGACTTATGGGCCTCATCGAGTATTTTGAATCTAAGCTCGCCAATCTTAGGTATCCACATCCGGCCATACCTAGTTCGTACACCGTATGCATTTGCATCCAAATTTCCTTGTTGTCCTACTATTCTTTCCCGTTTTATATTTCTTTCTAGTAGTGCTTCATCTTGTGCCTTTGATATTTCACTCATCAAATCAGGAGTTATAATCAGCTGACACGCTTTGATTCGGATAGGTTTTGATTCTTCCTTTCTTCTTAAAGCGTCAGCCACTACGTTTGCCTTGCCTGGATGGTACAATATCTCACAATCATAGTCCTTCAGTAGCTCTAACCACCTCCTTTGTCTCATGTTTAATTCCTTTTGTTCGAAAAAGTACTTCAGGCTTTTGTGATCGGAGTAAATGGTGCATTTAACTCCATACAAATAGTGCCTCCATATTTTCAACGCGAAAACTACTGCCGCCAACTCTAGATCGTGAGTTGGGTAGTTAACCTCGTGAATCTTTAGTTGCCGCGAGGCATAAGCAATTACCTTTCCTCGTTGCATAAGTACGCATCATAAACCTTGACCCGAGGCGTCAGAGTAGACTACTAAGTCTTCATTTCCCTCAGGTAGTGCCAAGACTGGAGCTTGGGTTAATCGTGTCTTAAGTTCCTCAAACGCATTGTTTTGGGTTGGGCCCCATTCGTACTTTACTTCCTTATGTGTTAGCTTTGTCAGCGGCGAGGCTATTCTCGAGAAATCCTGAATGATTCTTCGATAGTATCCTGCCAATCCCAGAAAACTTCGTATCTCTGTTGGCGTTTTCGGGATGTTCCAACCTTTTACGGTTTTAATCTTTGTAGGATCCACCATAATGCTGTTTGGGTTTATGTCATGACCTAGGAATTGGACTTCCCTAAGCCAGAACGCGCATTTGGAGAATTTTGCGTACAACTTTTCCTGCTTTAGCACCTCCAGAACCTCTCTTAGGTGGCAGTGGTGATCACCCTCGCTTTTCGAATATACCAGTATGTCATCTATAAAAACTACCACTGATCGATCCAACATGGGTCGACATACTCTATTCATCAAGTCCATGAACGCTGCTGGTGCGTTGGTCAATCCGAAGGACATCACGAGAAACCCATAATGTCTATAACGCGTGCGAAACGTGGTCTTTGGTACATCCTCTTTTCTTACTTTCAACTGATGGTAACCCGACCTAAGATCGATCTTTGAGAACCAACTCGCACCTTGTAGTTGATCAAAAAGGTCGTCAATTCTAGGCAGTGGGTATTTGTTCTTTACTGTCCTCTTGTTCAATTCGCGGTAGTCAATGCACATGCGCATGGTGCCGTCCTTCTTGTTTACAAATAGTACCGGAGCTCCCCATGGTGAAATGCTCGGTCTGATAAATCCTTTTTCTGTTAATTCCTCTAGTTGAGACATCAATTCTTTCATTTCTAGCGGAGCCAATCGGTAGGGGGCTTTGGCAACAGGCTCAGCTCCTCGCATTAAGTCAATCTGAAAATCTATTTCCCGATCGGGTGGCAACCCAGGTAGATCCTCAGGGAACACATCCGGGAAGTTGCACACCACAGGTACATTATTGAGTTCTTTCGTTTTCATTCTATCGTCAATAACACACGCCAGATAAGCTTCGCAACCGTGCCTCATGTAACTTTCGGCCTTGATCATCGAGATGACGTTCGGCATCGTGCAAATCCAATCCCCATAAAGCGTAATTGGACTGCCGCTAGGAGATTTGAGGTATATCCTCTTACGTTTACATATTTGAGCTTCGTTGGCAGCTAGCCAATCCATACCCAATACTATATCGAATCCCCCTAAAGTGAGAAGGAATAATCTAGAGGGAAACTTATGGCCCTCTATTTCTATGATGCAATCCTCTGTTACTTGGAATACTACCGAATTTTTACCAACGACAGTTTGTACGCTAAAGGCCTTTACTATGGAGTTGATAGTGCAATCCAGTTTACGACTAAATGCATTTGATATAAAGCTTTTACTAGTACCAGAGTCAAATAAAATAGCAGCATGTTCATCATTTACTAGAAACGTACCTGACACGACATCGGGGTTTCCTCTTGCTTCTTCCTCAGTTAAGGCATAGGCCCGAGTCCTTGCCTTTCACTGTTCTTGTTCCCTCTCTTTTCCCGAACCAGTTTGGCTGGCCTTCCTGCAGTTCTTTGTCATATGTCCAAACAATCCACATACTTGACACTTGACGTTTTTTACACATTCTCGGGAGAAGTGCCCCGGCTTCCCGCTCTTATAGCATGTGGTGGTGCCAATTCGCACTCGCCAAGATGTTGCCTTCGACATTTCTTGCAAGTTTCATATTCATCCGACCTTGGTTTCTTAATTTCAGTTGCTACATTCCCTTTTCCGATGCCTCTAGACGGGTTCTCCCACTTTCTCTTTTGTGTCTCAGGTGCCGGGTCCTCACTGGCATAATCGTCGTAGACGATTCCGCTCAGATTCACTACCGACTCGAAGGTCGAGGGTAGGTTAGCTTTCACATGGACCCGGACCCTTTGAGGTAGGCCCTTCACATAGTACTTGATCAGTCGCTCTTCAGTCTCTACCAGGTGGGGTACTAGTTAGACGAGCTCATTGAACCTAGAAGTATACTGGCGGTGCGTCTTGCTGCCCGCCTTGAAGTTTAGGAATTCATTTTCCACTCGATCAATTTCATTCTGGGGCAAAACTTTTGGATTATCAGCTTCTTCAGGTCTTCCCATGTCATTCTGGCAAAAGCGTTTGGCGACTTTGTCCTCTGGATGTTCCTCCACCAACTTAGTGCCTCATTGGTGAAAGAATGAGCAACATACTTAACAGCCTGGTCTGGTCGACACTCGCTGATGTTGATTACAGCGTTCATCCTCTCAATCCATTCGAACGTAGCCACTGAATCCTTGTTCCTATCGAACTTGGGTGGGTCTCTTTCCTTGAAACCTTTGTAAGTACACCCACGATTGCTTGATCCCACCTTTACTTCATCCCCATCACTGTCATACACTTTCTCTTCATGGTCTCCTTCATCCTCCTCTCTACTTTTCTTTAGTGCCTCAGATAGTAGATCAGGCTATACTTTCTTCAGAGTGAGTACAACTTCGATGGGCAATAGCATCCCTGACCTCGGGTTCTAACTGTATAGACCCTTGATTTTCGTTCCAAGTTGGGGTCACATCTGTTTCGTGCACACTCTCGGTGTGTTCTGCGTGCACACTCTCTTCTTCTTCTTCTTCTTCTTCAAGTCTTTGATTCAATGGAGGTCTACCTACTCGGCCAGTGCGACCGCCTCGGCATCCGGTCCTCCCTCCACCAGTCACAATTCTTAGTTTCCTGATAGTTATAAGGGGAATACACCAATGTCATTTCTTCAGATCATAGTTTGGAACAGTACGAGCAAGGTAAATTATTAATTACAGTGACCGGTTTATGATTACTAATTCACATTGCTTTTCGGGTTCAAAACTCTTCAAATCGGTTGTGACATTGACATCTATTTGTTATAAGTTAAGGTATCTATTCTTATCTAAGCGCATTAACTTTGGTACTTACTTACCGTGCTGGCGTTGGTTACCCATACTGACATCCGTGCGTTGGTCCCATAATCAGCTTGAGTCCAGACATTTAGGGATGTCTGAATCTCTCAAACTATTTCTCTGATACCAACTTGTAAGGCCTCTTTCCCAGGTAACCTCACTTGTTGGATTTACTCATAAACATAGTCATAAATACTGAACTTAAATTAAAACATTCGAGAGTAGCGAAAACAAACATCATTCAAATACATAACATAACATCGGAAGTCTTAACAATTAAAAACACAACATTTTTAAGTAACAATCAAGAGTGGGATGTCAGTCGCTTGCCGGGTAACCATCACACCTTCGCACGACCCTTCCTTTCTTTACCTGAAATATGTACTAAAAGTCAGCTAACGCTGGTGAGTTCTAGTTTAAAGTGATTAGGTATGAACATTATTTCTTTAAAAGTATGTATAATTATATATACATTTATATAAATACGTATTCTTAGCTTTTGCTTTTCTTTCATCATTCTTATGTGTTACATATATATGCATTCACCTTTACTTTCCTAAACATTCATTGGTCATACACATAAAGGTGATCAACCCGTTTTTTACTGCGTATATCACAAAGACATACGCCGTTAAGCTACCGTAGTAGCCCTTTTACTCGTCCGGTCCTAGAAACCGTCCGCCTTAAAACCGTCCGGCCAACCTTCGGCCGTCCGTCTTAACAGTCCTACCGTCGTAGTCCGTCATATTCGCCCGTCTGCCCTAACGCATCCGTTTCCCACGCGAACTATTGTTTATGCAACTGTTATACTATTAAAGCATTTACTTCAACCGCCCATTAATGCCTTTTGTACGTCCTAGCTTGCGAAGGAACGTACTTTTCCCGATTGCAAAATAGTCGCGTGGTCGTCCGTCTACAGAAGTAGTCGTTAGCTTCGTTTCCGTCCATAACGTATACATACATTCATAACATGCATTATATATAATTATAAAGCAAGATTTCATTTATTTACGTTATGCCATTCTTTCATTCATTCTTTGTAAACATACGTTTCATTCTTTGTTCATAATTCATTTTCATATATATATATATATATAAATATATATTACTATGTCACGTATGATCACATTGATATTCATATCATTTATTCATTTAGTGTATACACTTCAGCCCCCAGAACATTTAAAATGATTTGCACATAACATAGAAGGGGGCAGATAGAACTCACCTGATAAGATAGTCTTGGTTGTCCTAAACAAAGGCCCAATAACGTCACGTACGATCTGAATTAGGTAGTTAAATACACATCAGACCCAATCCCGACTATAACGGTTTAACCATTCTAAACATACCGACTTTACTTAACCAGCATGCTGCATGCGCACTTGCTAAGTGCGTAGGACCATACTCATGCGTACTTGACAAGTATGCAGAACATTCTTCTTGCATACTTGATAAGCACGCAGGATCTTCCTCCTGCGTGCTTGATAAGTACGCAGGATCTTCCTCATGCGTACTTGATAAGTACGCAGGACATCCTTCTTGCGTACTTGATAAGTACGCAAGACCTGTTTCCTGAACAAGTCCGAAATTCTTGCATGCTAACCCGATCATGCCAATCTTACAATTTTTTTTGATCAAAATGTGTGGTTTTCATTCTAGATGCTAGTTCTAAGCTTATTTTCAAGTTTCATCCATAAAAACGTCACCTATTTAGCTAAAACCCCAAAACGAACAAAAACTCAGTTTAGGGTCGAATCGTTACCTGGATTGAAATTCTGATTCGGAGGTTTTGCTCACGAGCTCAGTAGTAACGTGCTCCTTCAATTTCGGGTCGATCCGTCAACTTTCTCTCTCTAGGCCCGAGCTCTCCTTTCTCTCTCTAGATTGCAAGTTGTGGAAAAAATAAGAGTCCTAAGCTGTCTTGACCTTTATATACTTGGGCTTCCCTAGGCCCGTTGCAGCCGAGCCCAAGCCCATCCATTTTTCTTTCATTTTTTGATGGTTAAATCTCTATTGCGTTATTATTTATTTATTTACTATTTTTGTGATGTTACATAGCTCGACTGTATAGTAGGGAAAATATAACAAGCATGGAGTGCTTGTTTCCTTTATCTTCGATACAGATTGTCGCTTTACATCTCATTTCTGGCAGACACTACAGAAAGCTTTGAGAACGCGCTTAGATATGAGCACCGTTTACTATCCTCAAACTGACGGTCTAAGTGAACAAACTATTCATACCTTGGAGGATATGCTAAGGGCTTGTGTGATACAATTTGGTGGTAATTTGGATACTTTTTTGCCTTTGGTCCGATTTCCTTACACTAACAGTGATCACACTACCATTAAATGAGCACCATTGGAAGCTCTGTTTTGACACAAATGTTGATCACTATTTTGTTGTGCTGAAGTTGGTAGTAATCATTTGATTGTTCTTGTTATGTATAAACTAAAACTAACTCAGGATCTTAATGGTATATACGATGCTTATCGTATATCGAGTCTCAAAAGGTGTTTAGCCGACGAATCCGTAATTATACAACCTATGGAAGTCCGTATTGACGACAAGTTTCATTTTAACGAGGTGTTATCTCTCTGTATTCTAAGTACATGATATGACCATCCTTTATAACCTATGATATTTGTTATCGCTGTGATACATTTTTATTTCAATGAGTCGTGGTGATTCTACCGAATCTTTGAACCTTAATAGCACCTCTCATGCTAAAATTTTATAATTACTATTTATAATAGTATTCCTTAATGGAAACAAGCAGAATGATACTTTTTCTTGCTTATAAAAGGATACTAAATCACCGGGATTTTGTAACATAATATCATTCTAGATTTGTACCAACTTTGTATACCTGTGTATATCAATCCTATGGCAGATTTGTTAATATTCTAAATAACACCAGCAGTGTACCTTTTGACTGATTCGGTGAAACAACGATCTATGGATTCGGGAAATAAACCTTTCTTCTATCTCTAAGGAAACCGGTTCTCTCTTGATAGTACTTGAATCAAATTTCGTAAATAAACCTGTCAATTACAATACCAGTTGAATTTCGGGACGAAATTCCTTCAACTGGGGGATAATGTGACAACCGCGAATTTTCAGGTCTACACCGCGTTCGACGAGTTCATATAATAATAATAATAGTATTATTATTATTATGTTGAAATATACTTTCAAACGAAAGGAACTCGTTAGTGAACGGAAGATAATAGCAAGATTTATTTGGGTGTTATAATGTCAAAAAAAATTGATCAAGTTCGGGTTTATACGCGTTAACACCCGAGTTGAGCGGTTTCGTAAAATTTTAATTTAAATCTGAATGGATATATATTTATGAGACGCAAGGACTCGAGGGAAAATAATAAATTATAATAAGTTATTTATGAGTAAAATAACGTCTCTATTTTTATCGGGTTCGTTTAAGCGAAAAACCGACATGCGATCGGAGACCACGAGGCTATAAATACCCCAACTCCATCTCCCTTTTCTCATTTACAAAATTCAGAGAAAAAGTTAGAGAGAGAGAGTGGAGAGGATTCTGGCGAAGTAGTGGTGGTCCGGCGGTGGTGCGTGGCGGCCAACGGTGGTCCGGCGCGGTGGTCGGTGGCGGCCGAAGCCCGTTTTTTACCCGGAACCATTTCTCGATGCTACGAACGCAATGGTAAGCTCAGATTTCTCTAAATCATTGCTTAAATTCGTGAAAAAGAATTTTTAAAATATGTCCAGAAAGTTTTATGCATGCGCAGTTTTAAAGATCAGACGATCCCCGGAAATCCGACCGTTAGAAATACATGAATTTTGGATATGATGTTTTCAACACATAGACGCAAAACCCTACCAGAGGAATTTTTTATCAGAGCTCTCTAGGTATGCTTTTTGTACCCTCGAATGCGACTGATCGGATTTTCAGATTTGAAAAACTGGGTCTCAAAGAATCGTCGATCCCTGTAGATCCGACCGTTAGATCATGACGAGTTTTGGATAGTAGTTTATTAGCACAAATATGAATGTTTATAGGACCGAAACACGAAATTGATTGGGTTGCATGGCCATCCAAACAGCATTGCATGTCAATTTTGAGCATGTGGAAATGCTCGGGAGATAAAAACGATCCTAATGGTATTTTTGGTTCGTATTTCATGTGAAATATGCGAGGTTCCGCGTACGCGAACCATTTATACGAAAGGTATAAACTTTACCCATTAAGATTTAATTTTATGTTAGAATAGTTTTATGAGTCATTGGTGGGAATTAAACCCGAAAATATTTAGTATTGAGATATTTGATATTTTGAGTGGTTATTAGGTTATAAACCCAATCCCGGTTCACGTGTAACTAATATATTTATTTTTATACAACAATTGTTTTTTTTATGAATTTTATAAACTTTTGATATTCCAAATTTATTTTTAAAAAGTAGTATTTATATAAAAAGTAAGATCTGAAAATTTTGGTAGCTAAACTATTTATAGATTATTTATTAAAATTTCTACAAATTTAATACATGAAAATTAGGAAAAATACCTCTGAGTATTGGAAAAATCTGGAATTTGGTCAGTAATTATTATATCATAAAACATGACTCCTGTCCAAAATTCATAAAAATTGTAGTTGTCTATGTTGGTGGTTGGTATTTATGAAGTTTTAACGATTGAATTTGGGATCATATAATTCTGGACAACATTAGGACTTGAAACTTATAATAGAATCCCATATGGAGCTAAAACTAATTTGGTAACAATTTGGTGAAGTTTGGACAATTCTAACTATTTTTCCCGAATTTGTTAATTTTTAATAATATTATCTTCATAATAAATAATCTAGATGTTGAAAAATTATGAAAATTGGTCAGAAATTTTTATTTACGTATATGAACAATTTGTGAAAGTTTCAAGCATTAATTTTTTGTATAAATATGATTTTTGAATTATTGTTCATTAAAACTTTATAAAAAGTTACTATTTTTGAAAAATTTTATTATAAAATTATTTTTATAAAAGTCTTAATGGGAGTTTGGACAGAAGTATTATCATATTAAAAATATAAAATTTGGACTTTTAAATTGGGTGCTAAAATCACACTAAAACCCTAATTTCGGATGAATCGGATTTTTAAACCGTAAACCTTAGTTTACGCGCATAATCGCGTTTTTGGTCAAACGAAACTATGACTTGAGATTTTATCATATATGACATTATAACTAGTGATATTCATTAATAAAATCTAAAACTTAAGGTTTCAAAGTCACGAATTCATATAAAAGCCGGTTTTACAACTTTTGAGCGGTTCGTACCTGTGTGCACGGGTTTTGGGTATGCAACCAACTGCGTAGCCAATTTCGAGTAGTAGACTCAGTTTTATACTTTAGGCGTCCTAAATGCTACTTTTTTGTGTCTACTTGGACTTGGTTAGGACACCTGTTTTTGCGGTTCTTGCGGATTTAGCCGTACCTTGGTAGCACTGAGTTGCTAGTCACACTTTGCTTGCATTTGGCTGCTGGTCTTTGATAGAATTTGGATGTTAACCGTACTTTACGGTTTTTGTTGAATATGTCACACTTATCACCGGCGTTGTTCAGGTGAGTTTCGCGGCCTCACTTTTCAATTTTTACTGTTTTACGGGGGAAAAGTTTTTTCACTCTACACGTTGTTACTTGGGATTAGGGTTACCTGGGTTTACTTATGGATGTATTAAGTCCCCACTTTAACGCAATCAATTTGCTTGGATAGCCGGTGAGAATTATGAATAGTACTATTTGGGTTGACACCCCGCCCAGGGTTGGTCGCACCAACTAGACTTGTAGGGTCATTTGGACGCATAATTAGCCATAGTAGGTGTTCACATTCGACACCTGGATACAAGGAAAACAACTAGTCTGACGGTTTTGATTGTGGCTCAGGGTAATTATATCTTAACACGTGTACTTGATCATCTGCGGATGGTTACTATTACATTTTGAAATTTATTTACTTACTTTTTATAGAGTCGCAAAACCTGCGTGCTCACCAACTATTTTTATAGTTAATCCGTTTTCGAAACATGCTTTTTAGGTAAACAGTTATGGGGATAACGAACTTTAAATGGCTTGCTTTTGGGAAGAGTTATTATTATGTACTTTTAGTTGTAGTTGAGCATTTTAGACCCTTTGTATTGATTCGGAATTTTTCGTATATTTGTACTTTCGATAGAGGCATATAGTATGGTTCAATGTAATGCATAATTTTCCTTTTAGTTTCTCTTGTACTTGTGTTCAATGCGATATACCGGTCCCACTCCGTGTTTCCGCCTTCGGCGGGGTGTGACACCAGGCGTCCCACTTGGGGCGTCCTAGGGACCAGCCCTGCATCAGCCAACCCCAAATTTGCAGTTTCGGCATTTTTGACCCTCCCGACTCGACCCCTCGTCGTTTTAAACCACCAACAACATTTTGTAAATGTTTTAAACTCCTCATACGAGAACCACAACTCGTTTTTACCCCTTATCCAATCCGAATCATTCGTTATTATTTGGAGTCTTTGACTATAAGCTTACCACCCGAGTTTACCACACTCGTTAAGTTGTGTTATTGAGTAATTGAATCCAAGACCGATATTTAGACAAGTATTGACATCATACAAGTCCTACTATTATACTAATTCACCAATATTCCATAATGGTTTGACTTATACCACATTAAGTCAATTTACAACATTTCACAATTATTCCATAATGGTTTGACTTATATACAACATAAGTCAATTTACAACAATTTCACCATTATTCCACAATGGTTTGACTTGTAAACCACATAAGTCAATTTACACCAATTTCACCATTATTCCACAATGGTTTGACTTATATATTACATAAGTCAATTTACAACATTTCACCATTATTCCACAATGGTTTGACTTATATACCACATAAGTTGATTTACACCAATTTCACCATTATTCCACAATGGTTTGACTTATATACCACATTAGTCAATTTACACCAATTTACCATTATTCCACAATGGTTTGACTTATATACCACATAAGTCAATTTACACTAATTTACCACATCTAGTTTGACTAGACACCACATAAGTCAGTTACTCAAAATTACTACATTCTACTTTTTAGTTTAATTATATACCACATAGTTAACTACACCAATTTAACATATTCTACATTTTAGTTTGACTATATACCACAGAGTCAACTACACCAATTTCAAACTACATTATGCATACAAGTTTCACTTTTACCACACAAGTCAATTTTACACCAATACACCATATACCACGTTATAGTTTGACTCTTTACCACCTGAGTCATATATACCAATACACCACATACCATGTTATGATTTGACTCTTTACCACCTAAGTCAAATACACCAATACACCACGTTTAGTTTGACTATATTCCACATAGTTCAACTACACCACTTTTATCAAGTGTCATTCATTAGTTTGACTAATTTCCTCATTATGTCAACAATCCTACCACATTCACACTTTAGTTTGACCATATACCACATAGTCATAATCAACATACAATATGTAAATAGAATTAAACCATATAATCTACTTACATATAAACTACTTATCTACTACTAAGTAAGTGCAAAACACTTACCTTTGCCAAAGATGATACCGCTTGATCCTCCAAGCTAGCTTCCTTACTGCTTGATCACCTAAACAATCCACATGTTTTAGTAATCTAATTTACCCCAAAACATACATCAATTGGAGTTTAACTCCCACCCAAGATCTTATGATCTTCACCAATAACTAACTTGGTTTAATTAGCTGCTTTCAACCTTTCTAGATAACAACCAACCCATTTTGACCAGTTTAAGGTTTTATCCAAATTCACACAATTCTCCAAAGTTCTTGATTCATCAAATAGATTGAGGGCTTTTACTAAAATTTGTGTTTAATAACACCACAAACACTTATCAACCACCAATTCATCATTTAACTTCATCAAATTGAAAAACCCTAATTTTCACCTCAAGAACCCTAATTTTGAAATCATCAAATTCGATGTTATTAACCACTAATCAACATTAGACAAGCTAGATAACAAGTTATTCCAAGGTATCTTTCATCATATCCACCCAATTCCGTTTTTCTCCAAAAAAACTTCAAGAACACTAACAATGGTGGAATTAGGAATTGAAACAGAACTTACTTGATGATTGGAAGGAGAGGTGCTCACCAAATCCTTCAATCTAAGCATGCAAATCTTTAGATTTCATTCTTGATCAAGACCCATCTCTCTATCCTTCTTTCCTCTAAATGTGTGTGTCTGCGTTTTTTTATCTCCACCAAACAAGCAAAATGCCTTATTTACACATTCAGTCCTTCATCTCTCAATTTTGACCCCTTATACCACAAGTTTGGTCAAAACCAATTATTTGCAACTAAAACCTCCAACTTTCCTTTATTTCACAACCCCATAAAATTTGATTTCCATATTATTTTATAAACGTGAAATTTTTGTTTGTTACAAGATTCATGTTTTTCTATTGGACAGTAGATAAAAATATGAAAAAAAGTAGAATTATCGGTTGAAGAGAGGGAAGCAGAGGATAACAGAAAAAGAAAATACAAGTGAAAATGTATATGATGGACCACCTCTTAGCCTTGGGCTAACATAGTTAGAGAGCAAGGATTGTGATGATGAAACAAGTAAGTTGATGAAAACAAATTATATATACTATTTACTAAGAAACAAGAAAGGGGGTAAGAAAATATATGATTTTAACATCACGTATAAGGTGCAGAGCAAATTGACGAAAGGAATTTGGAAAAAATGGTTGATGGAAAGGAGTGTTGTGTAACAGGTATGTAAAGGGTTTAAAAATGGAACATTATTTAATAATGGGATGTTAGTGTAAGGGTAAATAACTTATGTAATTTTAACAGGAGAAAGAGATGAAGGTGTTTTGGAAAAAAAGGATCAAGTAATAAAAACAATGGAAGAGAAAAGAAGAAACCCAATGAGAGAGATAGGCTTAGCGATGGTTTCAAAATCTTCGTACAAGATAAGGGGAGTGGATATTACAGAAGCTATTACAAAGGATGAGGAACTTGTATGGGAATATCTATTCAAAGAAGATGGGATGATGTATAAACTGTATGGAAAGAAAAAAAGGAAGCTAGAAACAGATGATGAAAGTAAGCTGGGAAAAGATGACGACAGGTAAGAAAAGAAGTAGTGAAATTGGGAATATATTACATATGTAATCTGTAAAATTTGGAATATATTACATATGTTAAATAAAATTATTTAATAAGGAACTTTTTTATTATTTTTGTAAGAAAGGAAAGGAAAGGGAAAGGTGAGAACAGATGACGAAAGGTATGATAATATTTAGCTTTTAATTTTAATAAATAACAATATCTAATGTGGGTTCACATATAAAATTTATGTAGTGAGATTTTTTATAGAAACAACTTCAACTTAAAGTAGAGAAGTTTAGGTTTAAAACATTGAATGAAGATACAAAGGTTTTTAACAAAGTAGTTGATGCATGGGGCGATGTGCTTAACTTTGAGGAGAAGTAAAGATCTCCAACGTCTCCATATCGGTTATTCTGTGACACAGACTTGATAGTAAGAATACATGCTTTTACATAAATGTACAAAAATTATAACATATGCAATCTTATAGAGATTATTTATTGAAAAAACAGTTTAATTGGACGTTGAAAGATAAAGAAACAGATTGGCCCAAACGTATGGAAAGGTTCATTTTAAACATGAATAGGGTTGTGTGTTAGAATCCAACTTTGATGGATCTTAGAGGAATTGATATGGTTTTCTTGCCGATGCTAGAAAACGATAACTATTATTTGATAGTCTTCGAGCTAAAGCATACAGGCATATCTGTAATAGACAATTTCAGTGATGCATACCCATTGGTTCGTCTAAGTGATCATGAGGATTACTTTGATAAGGACTCAGCATATAAAGTGGTAAGAATTTTATATTTCCATATAAAAGTGATAAATGAAGAGTAAAATGGACTAACGATATATAAAATGGACTACAGAAGGAGATCTTTGTAAAGTACTTGGAGCACGTGAAACATCCAAAGACTGATGAGTTGAATGCTGCCAGAATTAAAGAAGTGAAAATAGCATGGGCTACTACATCAAATGCTTTAGACTGTGTAGTGTTTGTGATGAGGCATATGGAAAAATACTTGGAAGCCAAGGAGGAATTCAATACCGGGTTAAGTAGTAATGGGCCGAAGAAAAACAAACAGTTGAAGATTTTGAGGAAAAAGTATGCAGCACACATCCTGTTGTGTGAGAGTAACAAATTGAGAGAAAAGATTCAGATTGAAGCGCTGGGTAAGTAGTTGATGGATGATTTCTTTGGCTGGTGTTGAACAATTACGTTTGATGGATTGTTATATGGTTTAAACTATTTAAACAAGTCTTTTGATAGTTTATGGTGTAAAATATTTTGATGGATGATATGTTTAATATATTAGAACTGCTTATGGTATTTATGTTTTGTAAAATATGTTAAGTTAGTCAAGCTTACACGGTAAATTTCATATTGTAAGAAATTTTTTAATATGTTTACTTACATATGTAATTCATTAAAAGTTACATATATTAAGTTTATTATATTCAATAGAAAGAGGATTGCATATGTTAACTATATATAATATGTTTACTCAAAACACTGATTTTCTCTTTTGAAAAAGTGTATACGTTGGTACATATGTAAATTTATTAAAATTACATATGTTAACTATATATAATTAAATAGAAAGAGGAATAAAATAGTTAAAACTAACTGAATTGTGTTGAAGCAAAGTGAAAAAATAGAATATGGGTAAACGTAAAAAACAACATAACAATATATTAGACATAATAGCATTAAATAATATGGTTCGGATACATGATATAAGGAAAAATACATAAAATAGTTAAAACTAACTGAATTGTGTTGAAGCAAAGTGAAAAAATAGAATATGGGTAAACGTAAAAAACAACATAACAATATATTAGACATAATAGCATTAAATAATATGGTTCGGATACATGATATAAGGAAAAATACTTAAAATAGTAAACTGAATGTTTTAAAATTGAAATTTAACACATGTAAAACAATCTACTTATTGCTCATGATTGAGTTGATCTCATCTTCGGTGAACTCGTCATCAAAAGGGGTGTAATTTGAGTCCGGGATCTTCCCATGGGTTGTGTTGTGCTAAAGACATTAATGTGTTGGGAGACTCTTCCAAAAGACAAGATGGGGTTAAAAAAGTAGGATTTGGAGTATTAAAACGGTCAATGCCTGAAATAGAATCACAGAATGAAACAACTTCGCCCCAGAAAGCAGGGTCTTCGTTAGTTCGAACATGAGGATCCTGCTTTGAAATCTCAGGTTCATTTTTTACTAAAATAGG
This sequence comes from Smallanthus sonchifolius, assembly GCA_023525975.1. NCBI lineage: Eukaryota > Viridiplantae > Streptophyta > Magnoliopsida > Asterales > Asteraceae > Smallanthus > Smallanthus sonchifolius. Next base: position 40,707,123 of record CM042019.1, on the reverse strand, counting down.
ATGCATGATTGAGTCCAGTGCTAATGTTTGCGGTTCAGACTTAGGGACTTTTAGAACAGAAGATGGAGGGCTAAATTCTTGTTTAATTCTACATAACCAAGAATCATGATATGTGCCATACACATTACAAGTTGTGCATAATCTGCGATTACGGGTGATTCTGGAAGAAGAAGACATAACTTAGAAAGTGGGAAAAAAGAAAGAGAAAAAAATGGATAAAATCATTTTACAAAAAAGTAGTATATATAAAAAAGGTTAGGTAGAATAAGTAAAGAGATATTGATTGATGTGACAAAAAGGTAATATATTTTTCAGCTACTAAAAATTTATTATCTTAGATAGAGGTTTTTTAAACTAGGGGTCTACAGTTGGAAAAACTCAATTATTGATAGAGATTTTTTATTTTAATATGGTACTTTCAATATTTTGAAAATGAAACAATAAGGTGCAATCACATATAAAATATCATAAACAAAATATTAAACAATAAAAACATTGAGAGCATTGATTACAAGCAAACACAAAACGTATGTTAACATAGTACATGGGAATAATCAAGAACAAGTTTACAAACTAATTTTTTCCATCTATACATAAATGTGTTACATACGTAACAGTAAAATGGGTATACAAATCCGGAAACTGTTACTAAAAGCTAACAAATTTTCAAAAGACAAACTCAAAGTCAAGATGGAAAACCCAAAAAATACCAATGCGTGTTAACATATTAATTAGTGGAATCAATGTTGTCTCCTTGGTCGAGTTGATCAGCATCATCAACATGCACCTTGTTTTTTTTCTTGCAATTCCTAGAATCATGATCAGTAACATATTTCATACAAGTTCAGCAAAGTCTTGGGGCTTTTGGAGGCTTCTGAAGCTGAGATTCAGGAGGACCGATAATACGACGATGCTTGCCACAACCTTTGTTATGAATACCATCAGGATTAGTAATAGAGATTTCAACATCTATGGGTTGACCAATCAGTTCTTCAACAACAGTCTCATGTGATGGTTCAACTTCTGACTCACGATGTTGCGTATCTAAAATATTAGATTTGATTCCTTTCAACTGGTTAGCAAGTTGGGTAAGAGCATTAGTATCACACCTTAACACATCAACACACTCAGTTATTAAATCCCATATCTCGCTCCTGAAAACAGATTGGGGGATGTTGTTAACATAGTAACGGTTTTGAATAAAAAAATACGCTTGGGAAGATTCTGTCAACTGCATTGAGCCTATAAACACATAATACATGGCGAAATAGATAACCAATACGCGTAAAGCCCATGCATGAACAGGTAGCAGAATAATCACAACGATCAAATTTAACCTATTAAATAAGAACAAACACAAAAAAGATTATATTTCCTACAAATATTAGAGGGAAGGATGATTACATATGTAAAGTTTACATAATACATATGTAAAAAAAACAGTTGGAATGAAGAACTGAAAAGAAAAGGGGAAAAGAACTTCTACCTGGAAAATGTTGGTTACAACGTTACGGCTATCAAGATGGGAAACAGAATAAACAAACACACCATCAACTTCTTCAGTATTAGAAATATAACAGGAAAGCTTGCCCTTCATGATTTCTTTATGAACTTCAAGGAATATAGTGTGTGTGAAATAATCGAAAGCATGTTTCTTAATGGCCAAATCAAATTGAATGTGAAAAGTAATAGAAGAAGATTTGAATTCAACTACTCTTTGTCGATACCTTTGACTATCAAGACGAGTTTCAAAACACAACATGAACTGCACAAGTGTATTGGCACTACTCTCACAACGTGATGTGGTCTTCATTAAACAGCACATGGGGATATCAATAAAATATGTTGGAACCCAACGTTCACAAATTTCAAACATATCATTCAGCCATTGGTTATCTTCAAGTCCAAACCTATGAATAATTTCATGCCATCTGTTTTCAAAGGTGGTAGGTTGCATATACACACTCCAAACAACTCGATGTAAAGAAGACCTAAGATCGGTATTCTCTAACAAAGTACCAGAAATCTGTGGGGAAAAATAGATAAGATAAAATAAATTAGTTATAATTATATAAAAAATAAGTAATTATCTAAATACCTTATATGGGAGTTTCTTCATCACATGCCACATACACAACCTATGACGAGAATCTGTAAAAACCTGTAAAACTGCTTGATGCATGGATGAGTCTTGATCAGATAAAATGAGAGTAGGTTGTTTTTCATGAGCACTAAGAAAAGAAGAAAGCAACCATTTATAAGATTCAATTGTTTCACTATGGATCAAACCAGCTCCAAAGGTAACACAACTTTTGTGGTGATCAACACCAGTGATAGGCACAAAAATCATATTACACATGTAATAGGAAGATAAATAAATAAAGGACAAAATATAATTCAAAGTCTATTTCAATTCACAAAATTATTAACTATAAGATATTTACATATGTAATTTTAAATAATAAGGTATGTAATTTCAATTCAAGACTATATTAGATATCAGATAGCACAAAAATCATATTATACCTGTAATAGGAAAATAAATAAATAAAGGACAAGATATAAATCAAAGTCTGTTTCAATTATCAACTTTATTTACTATTAGAAATTTACATATGTAATTTTAAATAATAAGGTATGTAATTTCAATTCAAGACTATATTAGGTATCAGATAGTTACATATGTAATTATAATATTCATCAAATAAATATGTACTTTATAACAGAAACTGTAAACACAGGAATATTACATAAATAGAAATGGGAGATATTACAAAAATTACATATGTAATTTTAATGTTTATCAAATACATCTTTCAATTCAAAACTATATTAAGTATCGGATAATTACATATGTAATTGTAATATTCAACAAATACATATGTAATTTATAATAGAAACTTTAAATACAGAATATTACATAAAAACAAATGGGAGATATTAAAAAAATTACATATGCAAACTATTATTTAAAAAGGTGTAAAAAGAAAGGGGTCTGTTAAAAATGAAATTAATATTACTTAAAAATGTATAAGCAAACTTACTTGTTGGTTTGATATGTTGCCTCAAAAGCTAATACGCCTCCAAAAACCTCGTAGTTCAACTTGGATATCTCATCAACCCAAAATATAGATCTCAACTTACGATTAGATAAAAATAAATCAAAATAGAATTCTGGTATATTTTTTTGACGATCACGAAAACGATCGACAACCAAATGGGAGTCACGGTCACCAATATAAACTCGCAAATATTTGCTAAAATTCTTGAAATCAGACACAGTACCATGTACATGATGATGACCGGCCATCATTGAAACCAAATAGCGGTGAGATCTAACAGGACCAACTCGATTCATGCTCATATTATGAATAAACTTTTTGGTGGAAAACGAAAGTGTACGAGACATCTTTGTGTGATCACGATTGAAAACATCAATAAGAGAGTGGTTGTGATCCTCATGGAAACTTAACATAATAAAACGGTATGTAGTTTTGCAATAGTTGACACATATGTTGGCAGGACAGTCAGTAAGAGTGTAAGGACATTGCCTAAGACGAGTAGGAGGATTTATCAAAGAGTCATATTTACGTTTGCTTTGCGGTTTCCCAGATTTGTTACAACGTAAGTATTTGTGAGTAATAATACCCTTCCATTTTTTTTCTTGACCTTTACGAATAGAAAAACCTGCTTTCTCACCATTCTTGCGGTACATAGTATAGACCTGTTCAAATGTGAGAAATATAGAACTGACAACAGGCTTAAACTCAAAACTAACAATCGGAGACCACATCTTAATACCATTGGGAGTTAAGTAGGTAGAAAAGTATTAGGGGATTGGTCTACTAAAGTAAGATAAAAAAGACAAAAACAAAAAAAAGTATTAGCATAAAAAATAGATAAAAAATATAGATAGCATAAAGTGACTCTGAAAATAACATATGCAAATAAAACCTGAATTAGCATCAACAAGAGAAGGAGTTGGTGATAAGTGAGGCATCTCTCCGGAATGAAGATCTACAAAAGTAAGATAAAAATATAAATATATTTTAAGTAAAAAAGAAAAAATTTAAGGACAATAATGAAGAGACAATAAAATCGGATACAACCTGAAAAATTACATATGTTGAAAATACCTGGATTATCATCTGCATTGAAACGAGTAGGTGAGAAGTGAGGCATATATAGAGACTGATAATCAGATAGAGCATTAGAATGATCTGATTGAGTTTCATCAATAGCATTGCAATGGATTGAAGAATCCTCATACAAGTAAGGATGAAAAAAAATGATCTAAAAAAAATACAAACATTAATTAATTGAGGATAAAAAAAATTAATGTACAAATAGAAATTTTATCTTCTTGAGTATTAACAACGGTTGTGGGGTCAACATCTATTACAAAATAGTCAGGGAGGTTGTGAGGAAATACATGAGTTGGAGATTTAATTAAATCAATATTACTAACAGAGTCAGAACAATCAGGATTCATTAAATTCATTAACTCAGGAATATTGGAAGACGATGCCATTAATAGAAGAAGAAAGCATTGAAGAAGAAGGTATGCAGATTTGAAAAAGGAGAAATGAAGAAGGTAAAAGTTATGGGGAAAGCAAATACAAACGAATAAAAAAGGTTGTTGTCAAAATCAATGGTACTAGGTAAGGTACAACAACTAAGTCTTCCATATAACTAAAGATACAACTACAAAGTCTTTCATATAACTAGAAAGCTAAAAAATGAAACGAATTAACATAAATACCCTTGAGCAATAAATAAGAATATGGACACGTGGCTTAATGTATACCAAATATTAGAGTTTAGTGGGTTTCTTCAACTCACAAGGGTTTCTTTTCTAACCTTTCCCTATATATATATATATATATATATATATATATATATATATATATATATATATATTGTTGTTCGTGCTGTAACTTTTTGGATCTTATCTTGATTGCCATTTGTAACGAACCAAAAATCCAAAATATAATATTATTTGACTAAATAAAATTATGGCAGTGAAAGTAGAATGAAACAAAGTGGAGGGTTCCTATTGTCCTTAAGCATTCTAGACTTTTGGCAAAAAATGGTCAAAATTGGAAGTACAAGGGGCTGTTGTGTAACTTTTTATAATCCGGTGATTTTGGAGACGGGGTCACGAAAAAACACACACAAAAGTGTGTGTTTCTATCATGAAAAGCAAAGGAGAAAAAAGGGGGAGAAGCCAAGATCATATTTTAAGAGATTACATGCAAAATCATTTGGTTTTGGAGTATTCCTTACCTTCTAATCATCAAGTAAGTGGTTTTTCCATCTCTTGAACCCCCATTTTTGTGTCATTGGTGGCATTTGGTAGAAAACTGTAATTGGATCAATTAGTGTGAGGGTTTAGTTTAAATCTTGATTATAAACCTTAACCTAGTATTGTTGAAGATGGAGAATCCAAAATTCCATCATTTAAACATCCAATTTGATGATTCAAGAATTAGCATTCTTAAGGGTGATTTAGGGGTTTTCTAATTAGGTATATTTAAATGATGAAATAAGAGTTGGTAAGTGTTTATGGTGATAATAGACACATTATTTGATAGGAAACCTTAATGAATTTTATGATTTGAAATATTGGGTTCTTGAGGTAAAAATTAGGGATGTTTAAATAGTGAATTAGGGGTTTGTAAGTGTTTATGTAGCTGGTAAACACATAATAAAATGTAAACCTCTATCTAGTTGGTGAATCAAGAACCTTAGCGATATGGGTGAACTTGGATAAGATCTTAACGGGTCATTTGGGTTGAATCATTTCTAAAGGGGTGTGAAGGTTTTATTGGGTTGTTTAAACCAAGATAAATGATAGGTGTTAATCATTTAGTCTTAAGAGGGTGTGAAGTCTCAATTGGTGTAAGTATTGAGACTTCAAGTTAATAAATATGGTGATTTGCTTAGGTGATCAAGGTGTAAAAGGAGCTAGCTTTGAAGATCACGTGGGATCCTCTCTAAATAAAAGGTAAGTGCTTTGCACTTACTTAGTAATGATAGGAGTAGGTCATACAATTTTTGATTGGTTTGTCTTTATGTAGAAGTCTTTGTATGACCATGTCGTATGCAAGGGTGGGAGTGAATTGATTGTAATTGATGTTTTTGAACTTCATAAGTTTAAATGGTAAATTTGGGATCTTTGAATCCCACATGTTGGTAAATAACGTAAGGGTTATAAAAATTGAATGGTGTCGTGTGTGTACACTTGTATGTATGTTAAAGAGTAGGTGTTTGAAGTATAAGAACCTCACACGTAAGTTATTTGAGGTTATGAACTTCACTTATGTCGTTATTATTTGAAGTCTAAGACCCTCACCAAGTAGTTAATTGTGGTCATGAACTTCACTTATGTCGTTGTTGTTTGAAGTCTAAGAAAACCTCTCGCCGTAGTTAATTAAGGTCATGAACTTCAGTTATGTTGTTGTTGTTTGAAGTCTAAGAAACTCACATGGAAGTTATTTGAGGTCATGAACTTCACAATCGTTTTGTGGTATTTGAAGTCTAAGAACCTCACACGGGATTTATTTGAGGCCATGAACTTCACAAAGTCATTTTGTGGTGTTTGAGGTCTTTAGAACCTCACAAAGGTGTAAGGTCGGGTTAATAGGAGGAAAATCAAACCAAGGATTATATACTTTGGTGTATTGAATGTATTAGATGTGTTGGGTGATAAAACAAGTAAGAATGTTGTTTACTTGCACAAAGAAGAAAACGGGTCGGACGGTGGGTTGGAAAAGGCTAAAAATTTGCAAAACGTTTTGGCTGATTTTGGATCGGAGTAATTATAGGGGTTGGAGTAATTTACGCAGCCCCCGTAAAAATTGGTCGTTTGGGATCGGTTGTTGTTGTAAGATATTAGGGGCTCATTTGAGGGTTGTATATTATTACTAATGGTGAATTGTGGTGTTTTCTTTGTAGGTAAAAGCTCTGGTTTGATGTCTCGTGTCATGCTTCGTTTGGATTGGATTCTCACTTTGTTTTGGTGGTTGATTATTGTCATGGTTAAACCCTCCGTGGGAGGAGTATTTAAACTCATTTTGTAATGCAGATGGATGTTAAACTTGTCGTCACTTTTTGAAATGTTGGTTGTTGTATTGTTTTCTAGCAACTTAGCGTGATTTATCAAAGTTGTTTTTGGGACCTATGTTCCACATGATTTTGAAAGCTAAAATCGATTGAAATTTTTAAGTGTTACAACATGGTATCAGAGCAATGGTTTGAGGCATTCGGGTGTGCGAGACACCGAACTCAAACTTATTTGCTCTTGATAAGGGTGGGAGTAATGAGAATCCAACAAAGGCATGATCGAGACACAGAGCTAAGGTGGAGGTTAGTAATGATATTTGTTGGTAGTTTAATTGGTGTCCAATGTGATTATGTGTGCTGAAACTTGTCTTAGGAGTTATCACATGGGGACAATGAATACACTTAGACATAGTATATTACTAATCATGCATGGCCAGGATTATTAGTAATATAACATGTGTATTCATGGTGGCCATGTAATAATAACCATCACTAAGGAGTAAGTAAAGGTGATTATATATGTATTTATATGTATATAGATGTAGATATACTTATATATATAGGGGTATAACTTAAGATAGATGCCTATAGTTATGCTTATACGCGTATGACAAGTCAATTGTTTTAACACAATCGGGGAATGAGTGACGGGGACATATATTAGTAGGTGGAATTGTAATGGGAGTTTTCTTAAGGACTTATGTACGTAAGAGTCTACGCGTGTATCACCTCGGGGATGGTGAGGATCTTGGAGTTAGTTGGGAGAGTTAGAAAGCAACATTCTAGAGGAGGATGACTAAAGCTTTCTACCTTGTCGTGTCATTATTTCTTCAAAGAATATAGGGCTCTTTGAGCCGAGCCTTTAGAAGAAACGTATGAAGCCTAAGGAGCATAAGGAAAAACTTTGGTGAATGGATGAGGAAGAAAACCTTGTTTTCACAAGGGGTTCGTGGTGTGCGAACCAAAGGAGTTAATCAGTGGGAGATTATTCGTTGGTTAGTCAACGATCCGTCACTATAATGGTATTGGCTTTGGAAGAATTCCATTGTGATTTGCAGATGGAGTACTACTCGTCGCGAGTCGACTCCAGGACATGGCTGAGGATTGGTTGGGAGTTCTCCATAAGGAGAAAGGCATTCTTGAAATGTTCAATCCATATGTTGTAGTGGACCGTGTAACTAGAGAGTTCCTTCACGTGTGCCAGACTGGTGAATTGATCAAGATTAAGGGCATGTCGTATGACTAAGCGCAGTCTTGCCCTAGGGTATGAAGATAGATCCGCCTCTCGATGCTATGTGTTGACATTATGGAGTGGATTCTCCTATGTGGTGTACAACTCTGGTGGATTTGAAGTTTTTATATGTTGCAAAGAAGATCGAACTCAGGAGACAAGTGGAGTGTAAGGGGAAAGTAGAGGTGGCTTCAAGGAAGCCAAATATTCTAGTTGAGCTAGAAACCTTTTGGGGCAGCCAATACTTATTATTGTTGTAAGTGTGGCAAGTAACAGAAGTGGGGAATGATGGTACACACTATACTATAGTGATATAGTCATAATAATTTGTGTTACAGTTGTTACAAATTGGGACACATTCGAAGTAAATGTCTCGAGTTAAAGCACAAGGGTGATAAAGGGGAGAAAATAGAAATTTTGAAGCCTTCGAGTCGGACATTTCTAACTACCAAGGACGAGACTAAAGTCCTTTGGTCTTATTTTCGGGTGAGAAGCTATGTATATTAGTGGATTCGAAGGTGATCAACATTAGGGATTAAATGTTGAGGAGTGTATAATTTGATATTTGTAGGTTGCGGGTGAAACAATCACATGGAATGGAGTCCTAAGATTGTAGTGAAACTTATGTGGTTACCCAGTGACCATATCAATGTCGTGTGTGACTAAGAGGTTACGTGTTGATATGTTATCATCTAGAGACGGTGAAACACATGGCACATGAATTGGAGTATGCCTATCTTATGCCATTGACACCAACCAGAGCAATGGAATACTTGACATTCCAGTTTTGAGATAGTTCATTAATGGTTTTATACCTGAGTGTTTGTTCTTGGGGTGTAACAATTCTTTGTAGAGTTGAAGAATGTGTTGTCTAACAACTGTTTAGGTTGAGAAAAGTGACTTAGGTCCTAGATTCAACTAATGAATGTAGAGGAGGGTGACATCCCATAAATGGTTATGAAGTCCATTGTGGATACTATGAGATTGCGGTGTGCCGTTTCAGCTTTGGTGGAAATCCATTTTGGATGAGGTGGTAAATTATGAAGGCATATCTGTAGACCCATCAAAGATAGAGATAAACGAGGGTAAGTGGTGTTTGAAGTCCTTGAACTTCACAAGTGGTGTTTGAAGTCTTAGAACTTCACAAGTGGTGTTTGGAGTCTGAGAACTTCACAAGTGATGTTTGAATTCTTAGAACTTCACAAGTAGTGTTTGAAGTCTTACAACTTCACCAACAGTATTTGATAATGAAGTCTTCGAACTTCAAAGGGGGATTGTGTGATTGAGATCCTTGAATCTCAAAGGATGATGATTAAGTCGTTGGAGATAAACCGACTGTTTGGGTCACGAATAATGAGCTACCATTCAGGGTTGTGAAAGAGGATTTGTGTAAGGAAATCATCATGTCCTTACTTGGAGAGGTCGTATATTGTCAGTTATTTTGGTGCCTCACACATTAGACTTAGTTGTGTCTTTATGCAACGAGGCAGGATTATCGCGTATTCTCCTAGTTAGTTGTGAGCTTGATTGTAGCAACTAAAGGAGAGAACTTGAGGAGAGAACGGGTGATTTTATACGCAGGCGAATATTAGGTCATTGAGTTGAAGTCTCTGGCTTCAAGGAGTGTTATATGCAGGTGGTGGAATCCTTAAATCCCAACAGTGTGAAACACTTGAGACCTTGAATCTCAATGGATGAATTGGTGTAGAGGTTATGAAATTTCCAATTATAAGGTGGGAGAAACGGTGTGATAGAACTTGGATTCCTTAGTTTTCAAACGTATTGACAACTGTTATCAGGTGATTTATAAATTCAAGTAATCTATACAGTCGGGGTGACAATAGTGCTTGGTTATGGAGCATAAACGTTTGGTGCCCAGAGATGAAAAGAGACATAGTCGAGGATGTTGGCAAATGTCTCGTTAGCTTGTGGGCTAAGGCCAAACGTTAAAGGAAGGTCGTATGGGAAGCCTTAACGGCTTCATATACCTATGCTAGTTAGGAGAAGCTTGTAGTAGTCTGAGTACAAGAGAATATGAAAATGGTGGAAATATGTTACGATTTGGATAGTGGCGGGTGTTTTGACCGGAGAGTATGAAATTCCTATTCTAAGAGGAAACACACTCTTATGAACGATCAGAGATTGTTGAGTTTAGGAAGGGTATGTTACGACATGATGCATCCGTACCTTTTGAGTCGAATTGAAACGTCGGTTTCACTTGTTTAACTGAAGGAAGTTGGGTAATTGTTAGCTATCATGTGTCAAATTAGATATCATTTGAGTGTCGACATGCCGCTGTTCGATTTACTAGATAGTGGACGGTGTCGAACACCGATTAATTTTTTGTGACATTGATTATCGGGAGTTTAGAATCAGTGGCGTGATTCAAGACTTAGTGTAGAAGATCTTGTAAGTGAGCACAGTTGAAAATTTGCTCAAGATCGATAGAAGACCTTAGTCGAATATAGGGATGAGGTGTATTGATATTTAAGTGGAAAACTTGGCGCTATAATTTTTTTCCCTTAAAAGGGGGTGACTCGGGTTCGAAAACATGGGAGACTAAGTCCCCGTTTTGTGGGACCGTTCAATCTCTAGATTATTTTGGTAAATGGCTTACCATTGGAGTTACTGGAGGATTCAAGTAACTCCATGAAACATTTTCACGTGGCTTTCATGGATATGTTTGGTGGGAGAGGTTGTTGTTGTTTCTCTCGGTGATTTCAAAGTTCTTGATACATGTTTCATCTAGAGGAACCGATGACCATCTTAGGTGGTGGGGCGAGTTAATTATGCAATAAGGAGACTGACCACGTGTTAGTCCTTGAAAGCACCGTGAGAGGCGGAAAATGACTTTTGGGCAATAAGGAGGAGTTGTTGAAATCACTACCCTAAGTGGTTTATGTGAGTTTCTAAATTAAAGGGGATGATTTGCAACAAACCAAAAATCCTAAATATAATGTTATTTGCCTAAATATTATTATGGGAGGAAAGTAGAATGAAACAAAGTGGATGGTTCCTTTTGTCCTTAAGCATTCTAGACTTTTGACAAAAGGGTCAAAGTTGGAAGTACAGGGGGCTGTTGTGTAATTGAGAGTGTGGGTTCAATGCTTGAGGGTTCAAATGGCTTTGGAGTATTCCTTTCCTTCTAATCATCAAGTAAGTGGTTTTTCCATCTCTTGAACCCCTATTATTGCGTCCTTGATGGATTTTGGTAGAAAACTCTAATTGGATCAATTGGTTTAAATCCAGATTATAAACCTTAATCTAGTATTGTTGATGATGGAGAATCAAGAATTTCATCATTTAAACATCTAATATAATGAATGAAGAATTAGGGTTCTTGAGAGTTTTCTAATTGTGGATATTTAAATGATGAGCTAAAAGTTGATATGTGTTTATGGTGATAATAGAGACATTATTTGATAAGAAACCTGAAGCAATTTTATGATTTGAAATTTAAGGTTCTTGAGGTAAAAATTGGGGGTATTGAATTGGGGATGTTTAAATGGTGGGGGGGGGGGGGTTGTAAGGGTTTATGGAGGTGGGAAACACATAATTAAATGAAAACCTCAATCTAATTGATGAATCAAGAACCTTGGGGATATGGGTGAACTTGGATAAGACCTTAATAGGTTATTTGGGTTAAATTATTTGTGGAGGGGTGCGAAGGTTTCATCGGGTTGTTTAAACTAAGATAAATGATAGGTATTAATCATTTAGTCTTAGGAGGGTGTGAAGTCTGAATTGGTGTACATAGTGAGGCATCAAGTTATTAAATAAGTTGGTTTGCTTAGGTGATCAAGGTGGAAAAGGAGCTAGCTTTGAAGATCAAGTGAGATCTTCTCTAACTAAAAGGTAAGTGCTTTGCACTTACTTAGTAATGATAAGAGTAGGTCATACAATTGTTTATTGCTATGTGTTTATGTAGAAGTGTTTGTATGACCATGTCGTATGCAAGGGTGGGAGTGAATTGGTTGTAATTGAGGTCTTTGAACTTCACAAGTTTAAATGGTGAATTTGGGATCTTTGAATCCCACATGTTGGTAAATAACGTAAGGGTTATAAAAATTGAATGGTTTCGTGTGTATACACTTGTATGTATGTTAAAGAGTTGGTGTATGAAGTATAAGAACCTCAAAAGTAAGTTATTTGAGGTCATGAACTTCACATATGTCGTTATTGTTTGATGTCTAAGAACCTCACCCAGTAGTTAATTGTGGTCATGAACTTCACTTATGGCGTTGTTGTTTGAAGCCTAAAAACCTCACCCGGTAGTTAATTGAGGTCATGAACTTCACTTATGTCGTTGTTTTTTGAAGTCTAAGAACCTTACATGAAAGTTATTTGAGGTCATGAAATTCACAAGTCATTTTGTGGTATTTGAAGTCTAAGAACCTCACACCAAAGTTATTTGAGGTCATGAACTTCACAAAGTTATTTTGTGGTGTTTGAGGTCTTTATAACCTCACAAAGGAGTAAGGTCGGGTTAATAGGAGGAAAACCAAGCCAATGATTATATACTTGGGTGTATTGAATGTATTATATGTGTTGGGTGATAAAACAAGTAAAAATGTTGTTTAATTGCACAAAGAAGCAAACGGGTCGGACGGTGGGTTGGAAAAGGCTGAAATTTGTCAAAACATTTGGGCTGATTTTGGACCGGGATAATTTACGGCGGGCTGGAGTAATTTACGCCGCCCCCGGAGTAAAATACGCCTAAAGTAGTATGTTTACGGCCATTTTTACGCCCCAAGTAAAATTTTGGTCATTTGGGGTCGGTTGTTGTTGTAAGAGCTTGGGGAGCTCATTTGAGGTTGTATATCATTACTAATGGTGAATTGTGGTGTTTTCTTTGTAGGTAAAGCTCCAGTTTAATGTCTCGGGACGCGCTTCGTTTGGATTGGATTCTCACTTTGTTTTGGCGGTTGGTTATTATTATTGTTAAACCCTCCGTGGGAGGAGTATTTGAAGTCATATTGTAATGTCGTTGGATGTTAAACTTGTCGTCAGTTTTTGAAATGTTGGTTTGTTGTATTGTTTTCAAGCAACTTAGCGTTGTTAAATCAAAGTTGTTTTTTAGACCTATATTCTGCATGATTTTGAAAGCTAAAATCGGTTGAAATTTTTTGGTGCTACACCATGTCGTCGAATATCGTTATTCGGGCGTATAAATCCAACACAGATAAGCATCCTAAACAAAGTAAACAGATAACTACTGGATAATCCAAAATAATTAATAAGCCTAACAAACTTTATCTTTTCTTTTCTTCTTTTCTTGACTCTCGGCATAACCAAATTCTTTTACCCAACTTACAACTTCAATCCTATAATTCCCACAACTTATCAAGATTAACCCTTGATGTTTCATTGACATAATCAAATACAAATCACGTTCGATTAATTTGGCATTTTTAAAAACTTATTTTAGAATTAATTACATGGATGACCCTTGTGGTTTACACAAATTTCTCTTATGGCTCATAGGATTAGGAATCTACAGTCCAGTTCAATAATTTGCACGGACGTAACAAATTTGGCCCCTGAGTTGGATGGACTTTAAGTTTTACGTTAACTTTTTATTAAATGACTAAACTACTCTTAATAATAAAAAATCTGAAGTATTTATAATACCCTCACCCTTCTTCTTCGTGAATACCCTCACCCTTCTTCTTCTTCTTTCTGAATCCAAAACACAAAAGCTCTGTTCAGATCTCAAATGCTCAAAACACACGACCCATACTTAAAAATCCAAGACCCATATGGAATTTCATCTCAAAAGCTCAAAAAACACACACACACTGTATGTAAAGCTCTGTTCAGATCTCGACGATGGAGGTGGTTGTTCGGTTCTGACGGTGGAGGTGGTGGCAGAAGGAGGGTTGGCGGTGATTGGGGTCATGATGGCCGGATCTAGGGTTGGCAGTGATGGCCGGATGTAGGGTGGTGCGGTGGTGCCGTTGCGTGGTGTCAGTTTGATGGGGAAGATGACCAGATCTAAGAGGTGTTGAAATGGCGATGAAGATGAAGACAAGGGGGGTGTTGCAGGTTAAATGGAGGTTTGGCAAGTGATGAAGATGATGGTGGGGTGAGAGATGGTGAGAGGTATTTTTGTCATTTTATACTCATCTAACAGTCAAAGTTAACGTTCATCCAACTCAGGGGCTAATTTAGTTACGCTCGTGCAAAGTATTGGACTGAACTTGTAGTTTTCCAATTCTAGGGGCCAAAAGTGAAATCCATGTAAATTACCGGGCCCATCCGTGTAATTAATTCTTTATATTATTTGTCTGACACATCTATAAAACTTGACATTTGATTTCCAATAACATTTAAGTGAACAATAAGTTACTTCATTATTATTAATTTGGCATAGATATATGTTTTACCAAAACTGTTTTTAGAGAAAAGCTCTTAATTCTTCATTCACATCCTTTCTATTTGTTAATTTAACTTATTTATTGGAAAAAAAGAATTGATTTTTCTTATGCATGTAAATTAATTTTGGGATTACGGAAAATAGAAGGAGCGCAATATGCAAGAAAGGGTTGCCACCCTAGCCATGTGCAACAGTTCATGAACCATCAATAATGGCATTCACATGCATGTATAAGTTGATGTGATACTATCATTTAAGTTAATAATGATTTCACATATCACAATACCTTTCAAACATTTAAGACGTACATGTCTACAAATAGTTATGATTTAATAGGTTGTTCAAAACATAAATGTATTATGACGCGTGTGTGGTCTCAATCTCTCGTATGATCTGGTCACACCATTGTAATCGGTCCATTCTCATTGCTTAAAGTTTAATTATATTTAGTTTACGACATAAAACAACAAAATGAGAAATTTAATATAATATTGAATGTATAAGCTACATTTAAAAAAAACTGAAATTGACCGTCTAATAATCAAATTATTTATCTAAATAAATGCATAAATTACTTAAATGAAAGATTCATGCAATTTTACAAGTAAAAGAAAATAAATTCAAAATGCTAAAAATGAAAAAAATTACGATGAGTTCTAAATCAAGGATCCAATGAAATTGGGACCTGAGGGTTGGTGTAGACTGTCTATGGCTATTTGTCACGTGATATGTCCGTTGAGTCATTTCCGTCCATTACTTATGGGTCAGGTAATTCCAAACGTTGAAAGTTATACACTTTTAAGTTGGATCACTTTCAAACTCACTTGGCTAGTTTCTTCCGTCTAGTTGGTCGAAATATAAGTATGCTAACCATTTACTTATGATTAAATCCATTCACCGGCACTTAAATCCATTCACCAGCACTTATGATACAACAAAAAACCGACTTGGATATTACAAATACGAACACATGCATGGACATGATCATGCATCAGTTATTCATGAAATATTGTACAAACACAAATCAAGCATTTGTATTAATCATATATTAAATAAATGGCATCAAAATTTTCATTTGTATCAATCATATATTAGATATTTATCAAGCACAATATCATTATATCTTGCTGTATATATATATGGAAAAAGTTGAAACACACATGAAAAACAGATTGGGATCATTTACTAGGGATTTCTATCATCTATGATCGATTAACATCAGATAGAGCTTGAAGCACATCAACCTGTAACTTGAGATGCATGATGTAATTCGCGGTATGAACAAAAAGTAGATCTGCATTTAACCCTTTTCCGCCCGGTATAAGCTTCTGCAACTTCTTCACCTTCCTAACCACTGTGGTGTTGATTCTTCTTGTTCTTCTACCTTTTCTTCCATTTCTCAAACTAGATTTTACTTTCATGAACCGCCCACTGCTGTAATCCATTGTCAACGTCTAGCAACAGTGTATCGCAAGCTTACGAGCTTGGATATGAATCTTGTAATCACAGTCGGTTGTTTCGGATTGTGAGAGAGATATAGGGATATGGTGTATGGATTTGTATGAGGAAATGGTGGTTTATATATGAAAGAAGGATGGGTAGGGTCTTAAAAGGAGAACATGTGAGCCAAGCCAAATATATAGAAGAGTTAAATTATAAAAAAGATCAAGCTTTTAGTAATTTGTATAAATTTTTGTAGTTTTATATGTTTAGCTTTCTATTTCTTCTTTTGTATTAATTTATATATAGTTTATGTTATGGATATATTGAATTTCTACCAGCATTTAGTGTTCAAAATAAATACTATTGATCGTTGTATTTTCAAAATTATTCAAGTGGTTGCCGACTCAAGATTTTATGGGAAATTTTGTTGCTTAGAAATTGGATGGTACCCAACAATTGAAACACAATAACATAAATTGAGTCTTTACTATATAAAAAATCTTGTTATTACAACTTAACATTGAAACCTATTTATACTTTTCCAATCGTTGCCTTCTAGTTTGTACCCCTTGGTGGCGCCGATTCTTGAATCACTATGGTTTGCCACATGAATATGTAGGTTATCAACTTTGGTTCTTGACATTCTAACCCCTAGATTTTACATATGTAACATCCCTAAATAAATAAATAAGAATAAATGCAATGGGGGTCGGGATTTATGAACTAAGTTGAATGGAAGGATACGGGCTTGGCCATGATTGGCCCATGGGCCGATTACAATGAGGAGTCTCCTCATAACCCAGCAACCCCCTCCCTCATTTGCATCTTCAACCTTGAAACGAGGGAGGGAGGGAGGGGAGGGCGGGGAGGGAGGGAAGGGAGGGAGGGGAGGGCGGGGGGGGAGGGAGGGCGGGGAAGGAGGGGGAGGGGGAGGGGGAGGGAGGGGGGAGGGAGAGAGAGAGAGAGAGGGAAGAGCCGGCCAAGATCTAGGAGTGTGATGTTTAAAGTTGAGATAAATCTTCTCCAAGGGTTGTTTTCTTCGTTCTTAAACCTCCACACCATCTAGATAAGAAAGAGAGATTGAAATCTTTGAGAGGACACAGACCTAACCCTTAACCTTTCTTCGGAACTATGATACGATTCCAAGCTACCCACGAAATATTTTTAATACCATTACTTTCACCCCAAAGAACACATTCGCCGCTAGCTTCGAAAGTCTCAATTACCTTAGCAAGGGCTCTATAAAGGGAGAAATAATAACTCGGAAGGCATTCGAGACCAGACTTCAATAAAAGCCAGCCTTCCTCCCATAGACAAGGTGTGGGCTTTCCATGAAGCAAGCCTCTTATCAAAAATATTACATATTCATCACCAAAGTTTTACAATTTGCAAGCCTTCCACAGAATAGTTTTAGGATTTTACATATTCACCACCAAAGTTTTACCATTTGCAAGCCTCAAAAATCTGTGCTTCGCACCGTCTCAGCAAACTTTTGTTCTTTTGTAAATTGACCACCAAGTTTTGTTTTTTTAGATTGGCCACCAATGTTTTATGCTTTTGTAGATTGGCCACCAAACTTTGACATAGAGAGAGAGAGAGCTAGAGAAGACACCATGAAGCTTGGATTCTGCTTCCATATTGTTTCTCCAACATCCCTGATCGTTTCTACACGAAGAACCACGTGTATTGAGGTAAGGATCGACCTCATATCTGAGTTTTGTTTCAAAATGGGTTTTTAGGGTTTATGGGGTTTTACAACATAAAGGTTGGATTTTTACGTATGAAAAACGATTTAAATCTCAGATCTAGCTTCATGGAAGCTAGATAAACGTTTTGAACGTAAAAAGTTAAGGTTTTGGATAAAAAACGAACCTGCAAATGATCAATGTTCTTGAGCCGACTCTCGAGTGTCGGCCACCTACATGTGGCGACACTCGTCGAGGAAGAAGAAGAAGAAGAGGAGAATAGGCTCATGCGAGAATCGTCCCTCAGAGAATCGGCTCCTGAGATTCGTCCCTCTGAGAGTCGGCCCTCAAGATAAAAACGTTGAGTATCGGCTTCCTAGCACAACACAAAGTCGTAAACGCAAGTTCAGGCGACACTTATGAGTGCCTAGCGACTCTCCTTGCCGACACTCAAGTATGCCTGGCGACTCTCCCAGCGGACACTCAAGTGTGGCTGGCGACTCTCCCAGCCGACACTCATGTGTGTCTGCCGACACTCTCGGCCGACACTCTACGTCTCTGCCGACTCTTGCATAAAATAACGGAATTCATACTTTGACTTATGTGTAGATCGGTATACGCACTAGCAATAGTTAAGACATCAACTTCGGGTTGAACATCTGTAGACAGGTGAGTTATATGTTCACCCTATGTGTTATGTGCAAATGTTTTTCTAATGTTTTGGGGTTGAAGTGTATGCATGTAATGAATGAATGTTATGAATGTTAATATAACCATACGTGACATATGAAAGTAAATGATGAACAAAGAACGAAACATATGTTTACAAAGAATGAAATGAAATGAATGGCATAACTTATGTAACATCCCAAAAATAAAACGACAGTTGAAATGACGAAATAAACGAACGAGGCATGTCGGGTCGGGCCGGATGGGCCGGCGGGCTGGAAGGGGAGCCTCCCCTATAAATAGTTTAGACCTCCATCATTTCTCTTATTTGCAAGTTCTAGAGAGAGAAACCGTAGAGAGAGAAAGTTGGCGGATCGACCCGAGATTTCAGCAAAGTGTTGCTCCATAGCTCATGAGAAGAACATCCGGATCAGAAACTAGATTCAGTTAACGATCGGGCCTAAATCTGAGTTTTTGTTCGTTTGTGGGTTTTTCGGGTTTTGGGTGAAAAAGTAACGTTTTCACGGATAAAACTGAAAGATAAACATAGATTTGAGTTCCTTAACGGAAAACAAACGTTTTGAATGTAAACAGGTTCAGGATCTTGACGTGATCAAACCTGAATACGAAAGTTAGGGTTTTGCGAAGAAACAGATCGTACGCACGGAGCAGGTCCTGCGTACTTATCAAGTACGCAGGAAGAGGGCACTGCGTACTTATCAAGTACGCAGGAAGCAGGGTCTGCGCACATGCTAAGCGCGCAGGCATCAGGTTCTTTAAGTAAAGTTAGTATGTTTAGAATGGTTAAACCGTTAGAGTCAGGATTGGGTTTGATGTGTATTTAACTATCAAATTCAGATCGGAAGTGACGTAGTGGGACCTTTGTTTAGGGCAACCCGGATTAGCTTATCAGGTGAGTTATAGAAGCCTTCTTTTAAATGTTTTATATAATGTTTTCGGGCTGGTGTGCATACATATGAAATGATGTTTTACGAAACGATGTTTATGAAACTTTGTTTATAAAATGATGCTTATGAAACTATGTTTACGAAATGAAATGATTTGGAATGAACGGTTTATGGAAAGAAAGTTTTATGAATGGAAGGTTTACGAATGAAATGTTTATAAAGAAATGGTTTAAACTAAAGGTAAAGGGTTTCGAAAATGAATGAAAGGTTTTATGAAAAGAAAAAAAACGACGATTACTCAGGGGTTAACGTGACCCTACGTAAGGTTAAATTATGATCCGACGGTGTTATGGCCGTGAGCCATAGCCGTCGATGGAGGTTGTCGGTCTATGGACATGAGAGCCATAGGGGCAACTGAATGGGTATTGTCGGTCCTCGTGCAGTTAGCCTTGGGGGCAATACAAAAAGGGAATTGACGAAATGTATGGTATTGTCGGTCTTCATGTAGTTAAGCCTTAAGGGCAATACCATACTAAATAACAGTACGAATGGTAAAGGTTGTGGCAATGACGGCGATACGTAACGGTTGCCCACGACATGCAAGGTTCCTTCGGGGACACAGAGACACTTAAAGAAATATACATATTGTAGATAGTAATGTATGACTTAAATGAATGTTAAATGTTTTAAACAAATGATCCGTTCAATGTGTTTATGATGAGGAAAATGTTTGAAGGTTTTCAATGATGAACGAAAGGCCCGGTTTTTCTTATACGTGATGTTAAACCCTAATGAATGTTTTAAATGATAAACCATTTCTTGAATCGAATGAAAACTAGAACTCACCAGCGTAGCTGACTTTTTAGTATGCACATTCAGGTTAAGGCAGGTATGGATGATGGACGGTGATGCTTGGCAAGCGAGAAGAGTTACCCGGTTGATCATGAAGACTGGCATCCCGTTATGATTAGGTTATGATATGTTTATGTAATAGACTATGTTACGCTTCCGTTGTTAAACAATGTAATGGTTATGTTTTATTGAAGTATTTTTCGCTGCGTTATTTGATAATCAAGTTTAAGAACTGTTTGTGAATGAGTAAATCCAACAAGTGAGGCCTCCCGGGTTTGGGGCCATACAACTTAAATGAATGAAATCTTGCTTTATATTTATATATATATATATATATATATATATATATATATATATTGCATGTTTTGAATGTATGTAAACGTTATGGACGGATATACGAACTACTTCGGTAGAACGACTCAATGGTAACGGCTACTGTAACGCCCCGACCCGGCTATAGGGCCGACGTGTCACCTTTACAGGAGTCAGAGACAAAAGCATAATTCTATAAATATCTGAATGAGTTATAGAAGATTCAATCATAATAATTTAGTAATAATTACATACATTATTAAAGCTAAAAAGTTATGCTACCAGCTAGGTTGATTTTTAACTCTCTTCACACTTCCCCTTTTTCCCTGAGGACCTGTAAAAAGAAAGAAAAGTGAGGGAGCAAAGGTTTGATAAAATGATAATTATAATAATACATATATTTATATTGATATAACATGGTTTGTAAACTTGTAATTCTGAGAGTATTCAAAACTTGTAACTTGTAAACATGTAAGTTCATAGACTTGTAAATTCGTAAACTTGTAAACTCGTACGCATGTAATCCCGTAAACATGCGACTCGTAACTCGTAAACTCACGTACAAGTAAACTCACAAACATGTAAACTAGTAAACATATAAATAACAGATTTCAGAGCTTGTAAACATATAACCAGATACTTGTAAACTCACAGATAATCATTTTAAATACCTGTCACATCATCAGAAATACCCATCGAGCCCTATACAGAATATAAACATAAACATACGGAACATGCTAGCTAGTCCTGAACCAATGTGGATGGTGTATGGACATCATACAATCCAACCACCAGAAATAATAATATCCTAGGATCGATCCATACGCCACGAAACATATAACAGAGACTCCGTAGAGTAAAACAGGCGAGACACCGTGATTTAAGCTCACCGTCGCGGTCGGTGCCACGCCATCGATGCCGCAATGACATGCTTGTGGTCACCCCCACAAGTAGGGGCGTGCTCGGGTATCAGATTTAAAATAATTTGACGATATATTATAAAACGAACATATTTAATCTGAACACACGATAATGAGTGATTTTAAAACCAAATAATATCGTATGTAAATATGTTTCAAACATTGTTTCATATTCGAAATAAGTAGGCGAATAAACGAATTTAAACATGTACTTGATTTCAAATACATAACGGAATTTCCAACGAACTTGATGGAGTTAAAACATTTTGATATAGTTAAAATAATCTTTAGGAAACTCACAGTAACAAATAGTAGAGTTGGATATCCGTACAAATACAAAAATAGTAGAGATAGATATCCACACTTTACAAAAATAACTAAGTTAGGTATCCGTACTATATAAAAATAGGGAGATAGATATTCGCACTTTAAAAATAATCGAGTTAAGTATTCGTACAATTACAAAAATAGAAAGAGAGAGAGAAATCTGCCCTTACGCGAACGTTCGTAACTATCTACATACGAGTTATATTTTGATCAGATTTTTATTTGGATTAGTAGTTTGGCATATTTTACTTGAGTGTTTCTCCATAATGATTGATATTATGAACTATAATTAACTTATAAATGTATATAAAGGTTTCCAAGACAAATAATATTTTAAATCCTTTAGAAACATTTCATATGTATATCTTAACAAAAAGAACCTATTGAAAATGAGGTAGAAAGGTCCTTACATTTTTAATTTATTATCATAAATGAAAACTTACTAAAAACGTTTAAAATTACAATCTGTTAAATAAAATCTCTTTACGAAAAATCTAATTTATTTACTTTATAGAAATTTATAAATTAATGATTAAAATTTTAATTAATCAAGATTAGCATTATTTGAAAATGAAGTGTGGTTACAAGGTTCGAACTATGTACCACTTCTCTAAAACAGAAGCATTCAATCAGTTTTAGTAATTAATTTCTAAAACTTACCATGCTTTGTCTTCTTCTTCAACAAGTTCGCCGGAAAACGAAGGGAGCCGCCGGTAACTCGTTTTAGGTTGTGTGAGGAACTTTCAGACACTGTGATATAACCAAGTGTTACTCACGAGGTGGATATGAGTAGTGAGGTTATTTGTTTGGTGTTCCGGTTTGTTTTTGACGCATCGGAAGAGACGAATCTCACCAGAAATCGCGGGTTTGAGGGCGAGAGGTTTTTCTAGGGTTTTAATAACCGAGTCTCCTTCGCGACGAAGGTGAAAGCGGCCGGAACAATGATAAGCGCCGGACTAAAACGGGTGGTTCAAGGACGTAGGTGGCGGTCACATGACAAAACCGGATCGTCACATGGCTTTGACGGATAATGTTAATGTCGTGGCAAGCTTTTACATGCTAATATAGGAGGTGCCATGTGAAGAATGGCTCATGGCGGTGTCTCCGATGAGTGGGCGGCCCGGGAAGTGAAACCGATGTTGAATCTGTAGAAAAAAAATTCAGCACGGGGTGTTTGGATTTACTTTTCAAAGCTATTTATTAATTTTTTATATTCTCTAAAAGTTAAAATTTTATTTAGATAAAGGGTAAAAAAGTTAGTTTTAAAGGATGGAAATGTTATTTATAAAAAGTAGATCCCTCCTGCTTTTCTAAAAAGTCAAAAATTATTTTTAATAAATTAATCCAAACACCCACTAAATGTTGTTTGCAGTTTGTTGTCGTATTTCATTTATATTTTAGTTATTATTTTCTTTTACTTCACGAAACCACATATGTTACTTAAATTAATTAATATATTTTTTTATTTTAACTCTATAATTATTATTTTCTAAAGTTATATTATCTCCATAATTTTTATATCAAAACATTATTTTGTAAAATTTTGTATGCTCTTATATTATATCTCTCTTAAAATAAATTTTGCCTGCAAAATTGTTAGAAATCTTCGAACCTAATAATGAATTTAAAATATACTTTTTTTTGATAACTTAATTATTGAACGCCAATAACCGAAGTTTAGATGCTTCGCATGGAAAATAATGAATTCAAAATATACATTTTTTATAACTTAATTATTTATAAAACTAGTGTTTAAATCTAACCCTAAAACTTTCTTTACTGCAATTTATTACTAGATTATTTGTCGTGAAAGAAAATACAAACATGACCATTAAATAATACTATAATATTGATAAGTATTATTAGTATTGTTTCATTTATAACTATTTATTTGTTTATTTATTTATTTTTTTACAAAAATAATAAACTACATAATAAATCATTTCATCAAAAACTCATTATTCATAAATTTTTAGTATTTCAAAAATTCGGGTTATTACAGCTACTACGGTAGACGGACGACCATGCGACTATTATGCAGACGGTATGTTAAAGTCTAGAAAGGTACACTAAACACGGACTACTACGGTAGGACGGAGGCCCTTATTCGAAGCACGACTGCATAAATAGTTCGCATGGGAAACGGATGTCTTAGGGCAGACAGGCGAAAAGACGGACTACGACGGTAGACGGACAGCCAAAGGTTGTCGGACGGTAATGAAGGACGGACTATGACGATATGAATTACGGCCTACGACTGTAGGATGGAGAGTCTGTCTTTGTGACTTACGCAATCAATGGCGGGCTGATCACCCTTATGTGTATGACCAATGAATGCTCAATGGAAGTAATGATATATGCATATGCATATTCTAATGTGTATAGTCAATGTATGTTTAATGGAAACAATGAAATATATATATACAAATGAATGAATGATGTTATAGCTAATTGCTAAAAAACTAGAACTCACCAGCATTAGCTAACTTTTAGTATGCACTTCAGGTAATAAGAAGAAAGGACGGGCAAATGCCTGAAGGCTACCTGACCCAAGACTGACATCCTGTTCAATTTCTTATGTGTTAAAACAATGTTTCTTTTATGTTAAGACTTCCGCTGTTATGTAACTGATTGAATGTATGCTTCCACTATGTTTTGAATGTTTTAATTTAAAGATCTGTGTTTGATGACTAAGTTTATGAGTAAATTCAACGAGTGAGGTCTCCCGAGTTTGAGGCCTTACAACATACTAGTAAAATACAAACTAAACAATGTTTGTAGTATTTACACTAGGACCCCTAAACTTTAATATTAAGAACGGGATTAACTCCACATTCACCTCCTTAATCTTGATCATTGCTTTGTCATAGATCTTGAACTCCGAGCATTTTCCTCATAGTGATGAACTTTATCCTTGCGAGTGCTTTAGTCAGTATATCCGCCCTTTGTAATTCACCATTAATGTGCTCCACATTGATATGCTCGTTCTCCACGCATTCTCCGATGAAATGGTAGCGTGTGTCTTTGTGCTTACTCCTTCCATGAAAGACTGGATTCTTCATAAGTGCTATTGCAGATATGTTAACTACCTTCGGATTTATCCTTTCTTCCTTCCGGCCGGTTATTTCATTGAGTAGCCTCTTTAACCATAGCTCTTGATATGCTGCTGCAGTAGCCGCCATGAATTCTAATTCACAGGATGATAATGCTACTGTTTGTTGCTTCTAAGTGCTACTAGGTGATTCTCCAAAGTAAAATACCAATCCAGTAGTTCCTTTTCCTTGATCCGTGTGTACACCATCACTACTGTCGCTATAACTTGTTATCTTGCAACCTCCTTGATTCTTGTATATGATTCTATGCTCCTTTGTTCCTTTGATGTAGCGTAATACTTTCTTTATAGCCTTCAAGTGATGCTCCATTGGTTCTTGCATGAATCTACTGAGTAACCCGACTGAGAAACATAGATCTGGTCTTGTGTGTAACAGATACCTTAGACATCTAACTAGATTTCTACTTTGCGTTGCGTCTACCAGATTTCCTCCCTCAGTATTGGTCAGGTTTGTTCCCGGATCCATGGGAATCTTTGTTTCAATGATGTTAACCATGTCACTTTCTTCCAGGATCTTGTTTATGTATCATGTTTATTTAATAGAAATCTCACCCCTAATTGGTTAACCTCAATCCCAAGATAGTATGCTAGCAATCTTAGATCGCCTATCTTAAATTTATCCTCCATATGGGATTTAAACATGATTTTTTCCTACCTTGGAGTGCATGTGACTATCAAATCATCAACACAAACTCCAATTATTAGCATAGGGTTTTGTTCCTCTTGGTATAGACCGCTTGTTACAGATCGCATTTCTTGAAGTTTAAAGACGTCAAAGTTTGGTCTAGCTTTACATTCCAAGCACATGGTTCCTGCCTTAGTCGATACAAAGCTTTTAAAAACTTGTATACTTTTCCTGTATTCCAGCTTTATGAATCCTGCTGGCTGCTGGCTGTCAGACATAAACTTCTTCCATTAAATCTACATGCAGGAATGCTGATTTTACGTCAAGGTGATGTACCTCCCAACAATGATATGGTGGCCGTTGTTAGCCGACTGTGATCGTGGTGTGGTGTTAGCAATCGGGAACCAAAGGAGAGGGGGAGAAGGTGGCCGGCTGTGGTTAGGGAGTGGTAATGGCATCGCGGGTGGTGCACGACGGTGGTTAGAGAGAGAGCAGGGGGCGGATTACGGAGGAGTACGCGGAGGTTGCGGTAAACGACTGCTGTAACGGCTGTAGGGGTATCCTACGACGGAGAACAAAGTGGGATGATGAAGATGAGGTACCCGACATGTACGCCGGCTCGAGTGAAGGCCAATGGTTTTGGTAATGAAGGTGTTAGCCGTTTAGAGTTGACCTCGATAAAGAAGATGAAGATGATGTGCCTAGTGGAGGAGCCGGTGGGTGGTGTGGTGTTAGAAATCGGGAACCGAAGGAGAGGGGGAGAAGGTGGCTGGCTGTGGTTAAGGAGTGGTAACGGCTTCGCGAGGGTGGTGTGCGACGGTGGTCGGCGACAGTAGAGAAAGCAGGGGGATGGCGGATTATGGAGGAGTGACGCGGAGGTTGCGGTAGCGCTCAAACGGCTGTTGTAACGGCTGTGGGTGTATCCTATGACGGCGAACGAAGTGTGACTATCAAGATGAGGTACCCGACATGTACGACGGCTCGAGTGAAAGCCAATGGTTTTGGTAATTGAGGTGTTAGCCGTTTAGGGTTGCCCGATGGAGGAGCCGGTGGGGACCAGTGGCAGCCACAAAGGTGCATAGTGGGGAGGTGAAGCCGACGACAATGATGTCATAGTGATGCTTAGGCGAGCTAGGGTTTTGCATGGTGGGTTTACGTACATGCATGGGAACCCAACTCGAGTTTATACATTTCGCGAAGTTAGGATTTTTGCATGGTATATGGTTAGGGTTGGCATGGCATGTGTAAGTGCATGTGTGGAGCCAGTCCGGGTACACGAGTTCTAAACGAGCCATGGATGACCCGGTTCAGGTGATCACGTGAAACTAGAGTTTTGTAAGGACGAATGGACTAGCAGAGGAGACTGATCTACGGGATTTATTTATATTCATGTGTGTTCGACGTATGTTTAGAGCATATTCTGAATGTGTGATCATGCGTTTGACAGGTTCAAGATTCGAGCGAGTGGTCGGGGTGAAGAGCAAGGATTTGGCCTCGACGTAACTAGTAAGTTTCTAACCCCCTCTTTACCGATTTTACTGTTTTGGGGCTATCGTACATACATGTATGTTTTAGAATTATAATTAAACGTGATACGAGTTTTGGGGTAAACCTGAAGAGCTTTGTGGGTTAAATGTCTAATAACGAACTTAATGGTCTTTGTGGGGTCCTTAGGTCGTGAGGGCTAGAACTAGTATGATGTTTGTGTGTCGAGGAATGACTCATACGAGATTAGTCGGGTAATGAACTTAGATAGGTGGAGGGTACCTCTAGGATATGTTAGCACGAGAACACGTATGTGGTTCGTGCTTTGTTAACAAGTCGGGATAAATACTGGTGTGTTGTTGGTGTCAGTCAAATGGTCTATAAAATTAAACACAAACTAACCTAGACACTCTACTTAAAATCTAGACAACTCTACTAGACTAGACCACAAAGACAGGCAAGTGTACCTATCAATTGTAACAAAGCTGAAAGAAGTCCGGATATCGAACCCGCGAGACACTGACTCTAACACAAATTAGACTCTAACTAGGACTTAATATTTGGTTCGGATTGGGGGAAATTCTACGAACTACGAGTAAACTAGGCAAATGATACTAAAGAAGACAAATGACTATCTAACAAAGACTAGGAGGAAATTAATAAGACTGGAAAGGACTACCTAGGCTGTGAATCATGAAAGCTAAGCTCGGCTTCTATTGGTTAAGGAATATGATATGGAACTGGGATCTAAAGATATGACATCCTCAAGACTGACTAATTGATTCCCGCTCACTCTCGGTCGCGGGATGTGACCAGAAGACTACTAAAAGGCTATTAAACTCACCAGTTATCGGCTAACCTCTCGGTATTACCTATTATGCTATAGACTCGATAGACAACTCACTTCTCGGTTATGCTATCTCAATACATCAAAGATGCAAGGAGCAATCTGAATTCACTATATTTGACACGGATTAGCAACAATATTAGACCTCTAAGGAAACGTCCTCTCAGACTGTTCAACACTCGAAAACCCTAACACTGAAGACTAACCGATTACCTATCACTTTTCAGGTATTTAGATAAGAAGAACACTTGATTTTAATTGGTTATTAGTTGATAATCCTATGGTGACTACGTCTAGACAACCACAAAGTAATCGCAAACACAAAGTAAACGACCTACTACAACTTATTTATGAAAGACATTCAACAAAGCATGTATGGATGAATCAACCAACAAACAATCAATAACAAGCATGCATATTCATCAAACACATCAAATCAGATCAGGACTAAAGCATAAAATCAAATCAATATCCCAAAAACCAATAAAAATCCAAACTTTAACATGCAATCATCTTTAACCTAGGTAGCTCTAAAGTTTTAGCCAAGAATCATAGTAAAATCAGAAGATCCAGAATAAAAACAAGTAAACATGTTCATAAACGAAAAGCAAACACCAATCAAATGATTAAACGTGACCGAATGCTTTATTCTAACCCGTATCTTCTTCAATTCTTCAAACTCTCGATAAAATACTTTCTTTCTTGCCAAAATCACCCTAGATCCAAGCTCGGACAACAATTAGTCGATTTCTTTGAAAAATGGCCGTCATAAACATTAAAACCCTAAAAATTCCTCAAATTTTGGATCTACGGTCCTCTCGCGTACCGCGAGAGGTTTCTGGCCGCGAGGGACAATTTAGTTGGGCTGATTTCTGATTCCTGATGTGTAGGTGTTCGTTGGGTGTTTATGATGCTTAACTATATGTTTTTATGTGTGATTTAGCATGGAACGCGTTTACTTTGCATGTGTTTATGATTTGTAGGTGTTTAGATGCTAAGTACGTGTTTTGGAAGCATTGTCGAAGGTACCGGTCAAAGATAAAGAATTAGAGTGTCCTAATCACCTTAAACTAGTTAGGGTAAGAAGGGTGTCGAACCACGAAGAGTTTGTGGTCGGTGCTTAACTTCAATTAACAATGTGATTTATGAAGTTGCAATGGGTCTTTCTGACCAAACACAAGCAATGATTGAGGTGAAATTAACAAATCTAACAAGCAATGGTTATCAACTAGCAAAACGATCACGAGTAATCAAGTAGAAAATAAACGGTTTAAGTTGTAAACAATAATTAAAAAGGAATCACACCCGGGTTTCAAGTTCACAAGTAATTAGGGATTATCACACCAACATATGAGTTCAAACAATCAAATGGTTATCCAAATCAAATTAACCAAATCTAACCAAAAACATCAACATTCATACATCATCGGCAAATAGTGTAAAACAATATTCACGAATGATGTATGAATGTTGATGTTCTTGGTTAGATTTGGTTAATTTGATTTGGATAACCATTTGATTGTTTGAACTCATATGTTGGTGTGATAATCCCTAATTAATTGTGAACTTGAAACCCGGGTGTGATTCCTTTTTAATTATTGTTTACAACTTAAACCGTTTATTTTCTACTTGATTACTCGTGATCGTTTTGCTAGTTGATAACCATTGCTTGTTAGATTTGTTAATTTCACCTCAATCATTGCTTGTGTTTGGTCAGAAAGACCCATTGCAACTTCATAAATCACATTGTTAATTGAAGTTAAGCACCGACCACAAACTCTTCGTGGTTCGACACCCTTCTTACCCTAACTAGTTTAAGGTGATTAGGACACTCTAATTCTTTATCTTTGACCGGTACCTTCGACACCGATCAAATTTTGGCGCCGTTGCCGGGGAGTGTGTGCGCTTGGTGTTTTATTTTAGTTGACTTTTGTGACTACTTGTTTCTTGTTTTGTTTGGTTAATATTCTTCTATTTTTGTGTTACGCGTGGTGTTTGTTTGTGTGTGCAGGTGACAGAATAGTGCATGCGTACACGTTCATCCGGGAGGACTTCACCGCTTGTTCATGTATTATAGAATTTCAAGCATGTTGATCTCACCATGAATATAAACTTTAGTGAATGCTTTCATTGTAGGAGCACATCTCATCGGAACAATGATTGTCCATATTTTTTGAAATTATGTGGGAAAGTCTGGTGGCGTCAAATCCCTTATCAATATGAAGATTGTGAGAAGCGTCGAGTACAATATTGTTTATCTCGAGTCGATCGAGAGTTGGCACAACTTTATCATTCGAAGCAATATCGCTTAGAGTTGTTAAGTTACAAATATGATCTTTTATGCACGAGAAGGCGAAGGGGAGAGCGAGGCCTTTCAGTTAACGAACATTCTAAGGCAAAACAACTATGGATGTCTTCACAAATTGGAGATGCGGTTGTGGAAAATAATACCACACCAATGCCTTCCATTACTGAAGAATTAACGAGTGCACTAGTCGTGGATGATGACAATGATGATGATAAGGAAGAAGAGGTTGTGGATCTTTCAGAACATATAATTGAATGTTTAGACTCGGTCAATGACATAGCACCTCATGAGAAATCTGAGATATTGATGGTTCATTCTGACCCTCCTCCCGTATTAATTACTCCAGCCAATAAAGTTGGGGATGAGGGTCCGAGGATAAAGATTAGGAAGGTGGGATTACAAGACATTGGACAGTCTAGTCGGAAGCAAGCCCGCATCGATTTAGCCGACATGTCGATCACAATAAGGCAGGATTGGACACGACACGTCAACTACCGGGCATACATTGGAAATTCGGTGGGAAAATGTGGAGTTATATTTTCGGACATTGCATCCATTTACATGCAGGTTTTGAGAAAACGAGTTTGGAGGGAACACATAAGATATCGGGCTTTTGTTGGCAATGTGGTCGGTAAGTGTTCATTGCGACCATCATGAGAGACACATGAGGTAATGTCGGGCTGAGGACAATAAACTTAGCGCTAACCGGGAGGCAACCCGGCTTGTGATTGTCTTTATTTTGTCTTTGTTTTGTTTTGTGTTGTGTGTTTTAGTTTCGTCACCATAGCAACACTCAAGTGTGGGGAAGACTCATGGAAGACTTACGAGTCCATTTTTGATGGTGGTTCAGGCACTCTATGATCGCCTCTAATCAGGTCCACGTACTCTTTCTCATATTTATGTTACTTTGATTGAACTATATTATTTTAGTTTGTTTTTGTGTGTTTTGGTGTGTTTTTGTTTGAAACTTGGTTGATTGTGGTTGGGTTGGTGCTTATGGTTATGGTAATCTTTGAGTTGGATATTTGGAGATATTGGGTATTGGATGTTTTTGCACCCACAAACCGCACTTTTATATTTTATAACTATTTACATTGAGACAATGTAGGGTTCAAGTGTGGGGATGTGAGAAATCAATAAAACCATGCAAATTTTTGAATAATTGTTTTACAAAGTGTTTGGTAGAGGTCTTTGGTCATGGTTAATTCATTAAGTTACTTGATTAAGTTTTTCCAACAAATAAAAAAAAAATTTGGAAATGTTGGATTTGGGAGTAACAAAATTGAAGGTGATGGTTTGCATGCACATGTCGGTAACCTATTTTCCACCATGTTGTGAGATTTTGAGCCAAATTGATATATATATTCTCTTACTTGAGTGTTTAGCCACTTTGTTTCACATTTTAGAACTTGCATATTATTGATACATGTTGAGACCTTGAACCAGTTAATTGCACAAAAATGATAAAGGCATTAGGAGAAACCTTTTTATTTTTAGCCATTTTTATACCCTTACCCGTTAATATCCACTAGATGCCTACTCTGAACCTATACCTTTTCTGTTGACAAAACCCATAACATTAGCCCATTCACTTTTTTACCCTTATCTTTTTGAACCCGTGAGTTGGAATTCAATTAACTTAGATTATTGAAGTTGCGGTTGCAATTGCATAAAAAAATAAATAAAAAGAAAAAAAAGAAAAAAAAATGAATGAAAAAGAAATACAAAAATTGTATTGGGTCAACATGTGCCCAAAGGTTTTGAGTATTAGTTTGAATTATAATAAAAGATGTTATTGGGTCAATTTAACCCAAGTTTCATTTGATAGTTTGAAGAAATAAGAATTTTAGTGTTGATGGGTCATTTATACCCATAGTAGAGATTTGAAAGTTTTAGGATTGATTTGTAGTTTCATTAGTTGAATTCCACTCACCTTTAGCCACTTTAAAAATCCTTATCCATACCCGTAACCCTAGCCTACATTACAACCCTTAATAGACCTTTTGATTTGTGCATGTTAGTTGTGTTAGTAGGAGGAGATGTGATCAATATGCAAGCTTATGATAATGTGGTTCATTGTTTGGGTTTGAGTGAAAAATACTAGCACATCATCGCTAGTCCAGATATGAAACCGAGGGGAGTGATTGATTGTGAGGGGTGTGTGCATGCAAAGCCATAACTAGATATGAGTTAAGCGCGTTCCAATATTTCCTTTTGTTTAAAAATTCATCGATGGTTTGTTGGATTGTAAATCTGTTGAGAGTATAATTCTTATGAATTTTGCATGACCTTGGACCTTAGCTTATGTTTAGTTAAAACAATTGTTTGAGATTTTGAAATGTGGATTTGAAGCAAAAGACTTTGCTTGAGGGCAAGCAAAACTCAAGTGTGGGGATGTGATGTGTAGGTGTTCGTTGGGTGTTTATGATGCTTAACTATACGTTTTTATGTGTGATTTAGCATGGAACGCGTTTACTTTGCATGTGTTTATGATTTGTAGGTGTTTGGATGCTAAGTACGTGTTTTGGAAGCATTAGAGAGGAAGTAGAGGGTTTGGATCAGAAACTATGCAAAAGATGGAGGCTGATGTGGAAGTTCTGGAAGCTGAATCTTGAAACAGACATATCTCGAGCTAGAAAATGAGTTACGAGACCCATAATATATGAATCTTGGGTAGATCGAGAAGCCGAATCCAAATATTTGGTTAAAAAAAATACACTAGGGGCGTAAGCTTACGCCCTAGGAGCATAAGCTTACGCCGGTAACATTTTCTGAACAGAAGCTTCAGCTCGACGGAGTAAGCTTACGCCCCCTAGCGTAAGCTTACGCTGGTTACATTTCAGACGCGGATTTTTAGTGAAACAGCCGATTTTCAGTGTTTAATTGGGGGTTTCTTCCCCAAATTCGAAATCATCTTTGGCTATACACTTCTTGGGCGATTTGGGGGCGATTGGAGGCTAGGAAACACCATTCCAAGATCGATTGTGAAGATTGATATCGAATCATCGAAGAATCGAAGATGAATTCCACAACTATGAGCGGCTAATCCACCGGTAATCATTCCCGGGTGGATTGTTTGTAAGTTTTTAGGGTTTTATCATGTGCTAGCATTGAGAAACAATTCTTGTAATCGTTTGGTTTGAAATACTTGAATCTTTGTGTTTAGTATGGTTATGAACTCACGGGAGTCGATAAATTCTTGCACCATTGACCCCGTTAGATGATAATTGCTATGAACTTTGATTTGTGTTGAATCTATTGATTAATCTAATTCTATATTGCATACATTTGTCTCGATTTCATTCGTGAATATTGTTTTACACTATTTGCCGATGATGTATGAATGTTGATGTTCTTGGTTAGATTTGGTTAATTTGATTTGGATAACCATTTGATTGTTTGAACTCATATGTTGGTGTGATAATCCCTAATTACTTGTAAACTTGAAACCCGGGTGTAATTCCTTTTTAATTATTTTTTACAACTTAAACCGTTTATTTTCTACTTGATTACTCGTGATCGTTTTGCTAGTTGATAACCATTGCTTGTTAGATTTGTTAATTTCACCTCAATCATTGCTTGTGTTTGGTCAGAAAGACCCATTGCAACTTCATAAATCACATTGTTAATTGAAGTTAAGCACCGACCACAAACTCTTCGTGGTTCGACACCCTTCTTACCCTAACTAGTTTAAGGTGATTAGGACACTCTAATTCTTTATCTTTGACCGGTACCTTCGACACCGATCAATTCCCTCGCGTACCGCAAGGGATTTTCTTCTCCTGCCTCGCGTACCGCGAGGAGTATGAATTCTCAGAAAATTAATATTTTATTCTTTTCTTCGCTCTCCAACTTCGTGTGCTCGATTCCTTCATACGTTTGCTCTATTTTCCGCTCCTTTAGCACACTATAACCTACAACTATGACCCAAACTCAGAATGAACCAAATTTGATACAAAACGAATACAAAACTTAAACAAATACGCACAAATATACACGGATTAATGCATGTGTTTTGCAACACATCAACTGTTATGTGTTACGTGCTTGATGTTGTGTGTGTGATTGCGTCGTTATCCTTGTGACACGATAGATTTTGATGTGGAGGACGAGGTCTTTCGGGAAATTTGTAAGGGTGGCGATGCCCTTTGGGGGCAGTGATGAGCTCGGAGTATGAGGAAAACCCTGACGATGGTAGTTGTGACGAGACAGGTAAAATCCTTCGAAGGTAAGTGTTGTGAGTATATATATATATATATATATATGTTTGGCTTAAATGCATGCAAGCGTTAACTGATATTTATGGTGTTGTGAATTTATTGCTTCGGTATTCAGCATTTGATTGACTTGTGTGTTGGAACGATGTTGTGTTTATGGCTGGCGGTGATATACCCTGTGAGAGTCTTAGGTAGGGCTTTTCAGGTCTATGTATAAGGGTTAGTCAAGTTGCCTAAACGTTGGGTTGACATGTACAGTAGAGTACAACAAGATTGAGTAGTAAGCTCGATCCATGATGGTGAGACTTACGGGGTTATAGCATGTGGGTTGAGTCTTGGGTTGCTGAACCCTTATGGGAAATGGTAGGTAATACGGGTGACTAGTACTATAATAAAGGACAAACCGT
Organism: Smallanthus sonchifolius; assembly: GCA_023525975.1. Classification (NCBI taxonomy): domain Eukaryota; kingdom Viridiplantae; phylum Streptophyta; class Magnoliopsida; order Asterales; family Asteraceae; genus Smallanthus; species Smallanthus sonchifolius. Next base: position 40,672,334 of record CM042019.1, on the reverse strand, counting down.
TTTATAAAGGACCGAATTGTCTTGAGTACAATTAAATGATATTCGTGACGGGAAATACTCTCTGTTAATATAAACTGTTAGAACTCACTCAGCGTAACTGACTTTGTATGTACGTTAGATTGTTTTGCAGGTGGGTTCACGTGACGAGGTATCTTTGCTTAGGAACGGTGCTACTCAGATTAGTGCGTATGCATTCGTAAGGTAAGGTTAAGAATGATCATAAGTTAAAAGAGATAAAACTATTTTAATTAAGACTTTCGATGATTGTTTTATAATGAGACTAGTGTTTTTAAAAGAGAATAGCCATGAGACCCAACTATAGGATTTCCGGTTTAGGGTCTTACACTACCTCCTTAAAATTTCATGGTTCTTATTCAAATAGTAGTAATTCTTCGATTTCCACCCTTTGTGCTTTTTCATGCACAAATGTTTAGTCCTTGAACCCTTGAAATGGTGTATGATCATATTTATTGCTTAAATTTCCTGATGATGTGTGGGTGACTTCTTCATCTGAATGAGGGTTGTATGTATAGGTTGGTGGTGTAGCGAGAGAGTTTGTAGTGTTAAATGGTTCCTGTACTTGTGCGGCTTGACTGTCACCATTGATATCAGAACTGATAGGTACAGTGTTAGGTTCGTTTGTAGTGTTAAATGGTTCATGTAATTGTGCGTCTTGATTGTCACCATTGATCTCAGAATTGATAGGTATAGTGTTAGGTTCGTCAAAACCTTGTATAACGAAGTTTTTCCATTCTGCTTCCTTAGTACCTACCCCATTTGTGAGGTTATCCCAATTCCAAGATTCCTTTTCCATAAACTTACAATCTCTACTTACATAAATTCTATCCTTTTCCGGATCATATATCTATATGCCTTTGATACTTCTTCCACACTTAAATATATCATAGGTGTACTTCTCTAATCGAGTTTTTTTAGATGAGATGATACTACCTTGGCATATGTTGTGCAACCGAATATCTTCAAGTCTCCTAGATTTGGTTTCCTGCCATTCAGTGCTTCGTACGGAGTTTTATCTACTAGGGCTCTTGTCGGAACCCTTTTTAGTACGAATATGGCATGTATGATTGTTTCTGCCCAGAAGTTATGTGGCAAGTTCATTGCTTTTAGCATGCTCCGAGTAGTGGACATCATCGTGAATCGCCTTTAACGCATTCAAGAACCTGACGCTCTAATACCAATTGTTGCACGGAAATTTGATTGTATACAAAAATTAAAACACAATAGCATAAACTGAATCTTTATTGAATGAGAAATTTGTTATTACAATTGAATATTGAAACCTATTTATACTATTCCAATTTTTTCCTTCTAGTTTGTACCCCTTTGTGGCGCCGATTCTTGAATCACGATGGTTGTCACGTGAATATGTAGGTTATCAACTTTGGTTCTTGATATTCTAACCCATACACTTTACATACTAGTAAAATACGAACTAAACAATGTTTGTAGTAATTACACTACGATCTCTAAACTTTAACATTAAGTGATTAGCGGGATTAACTCGACAAATTTTGCTAATAAAGTTATTGATTCAGAAAACTAAAATATGAAATAAAATCTTAAGTTGTGTTATTTTATAAAAATGACATTATTAATGCTTTTTTAAACAGATTAGTGGTGCTCAAGAATTCAGTTTTAGTTAATTATAAATTGTCATATTAAATTATTATTCAAAAACCCTAATATTCAAGTCTTGCTTTGTTTACTAATCCTCTAATATTCGCACTTGATGATAAGTTGGGAAGTACGTTATTGAACATTAAGTCGATTTATCAATGAATTTTCAAATTTTGAAACTGATTAGTTTGAAGCCAACTTACACTAGCAGTAGGATGTGAGATAAACCATCTTTTAGTGTTCCTGTATAAAATCATTTCAGTTTGATGTTTTAAGATATCGGCAAACATACACTGCTGTAACATCCCGAAAACCGACTCTAGTACTGGGCCAAAAATGGGCCGTATGGAAGAAAGAAAGAAAAATGGGGGATGGGGGGCTTGAGGAAGGATGAGCTTGGCCTATGAGGGTTTACTAAACCCTACACCTTTATTCAACCTCCATTCCATCTTTAACCTCCAAACCCGTCTTGAGAGAGAGAGAGATTCTAGAGAGAGAAAGTCAAGAAATTGGGTGTTTTGCTTCAAGATGCTCTCCAAAGGCTTTCTTCTGTGTTAGTGAAGAAGAATACACGAACAAAACGTTCGATTTGAGGTATGGATCGAACCTAACACCTCTGATTTTCAGTTTAAATGAGTTTTAGGGAAAATTAAGGTTTTCATCTCAAAGTAAGGATTTCTACGTGTAAAATGGGGTGTAAAGCCCAGATCTATGAATATGGAAGTTAAACAAACGTTTTGGACGTAAAAAGTTACAAACTTGGACGGAAAACGGGCCTGTTTGGAGATGGTGTTCATCGACAGTGTCGCCACCTTCAAGTGGCGACACTTGATGGGGATGAGGCTGGGGTGATGGGGTTGTGCCCAAGAAATCCAATGATTGGACATGTGTCATTCCCTGGCGACACTTGATGTGTCGCCAAAGACATTTGGCGACATTGAGGTGGGCGACAGTTGAGTTCCACGATACTAAGTCCAGAACGCAAGTTCTAGAGAAGCTATGAGTGTGCCTGGCGACGCTGACCTTGTCCAGGCAACACTGTCACGCGACACTAGGGTTAATGATGGAATTTCGCGTGTTAACTTATGTGCAGATCGGGTAAGAAGTTAACACCAACTAGACGTTCGATTCAGGTTAAGTTACGAACGAACAGGTGAGTCAAGAATCCCTATTTACTTGTTTCTAGGGTGATGTGCATACTTAATGAACTTTTATGGAAGGACGAATGAAATGAAATGAAATGAAACGCAATGTTTATGAATGAACGGTTTTGAAAGAAACAATGTTTGAAACAAGAACGTTTACAAAATGAATGTTTACAAAGAGAATGATGTAAACGAATGGTTTTAAAAGAATGAAAAGGGTTTTTTGAATGAATGTGACGTTTTATGAAAAGAAATGGGCGAAAGTTTTAAAGAAGTCATTACGTGTCTAATTTGTTTTAACGAAGGAATTGACGAATGAAGTCTAGGGACGTAAGTTCCCAACTTTATGGCATATTTTACCATAAGTATGACAGGGGTGAGTGATTCAGACATCCCCGATGTCTGCACTTAAACAGCGAATGGGACCAAGTAATAGATGCCAGAACGGGTAACTCGAGCCAAAGCATCAAACACGAATGTAGTAAGTACGGTTTTCTCTTAAAAACATTAGACTACGACGAGAGTTTGATGTAATCATAAAAGGTGATCAAATAGAAACCAAGAGGCAGTGTAATGGTTAATTGCAGATCGCGAGTGTATATTAACATCTTAAAATACTTGTTGTGTTCTACTTGTTAATTAGTATGATGAAATTAGATTCTTTGTTCTTATAGGAAGAAATGGTAGGATGTCATGGTGGAAGGCGTGGTGCGTACCGGACGTCGCGGTAGGGCACCCGTTAACCGAAGGCCGAATGATGAGGAAAGCGTGTATGTCTGCCCTGTGGTAAACCAACATGATCCCGAGGATACCCCGGTGACTAACAACAATACAGTTTCTAGCTTGAGGTGAAGACTGCACTGGCTCAGGAAATCATTGAGATAATGAGGGCTAAGCTACCGACTATGCTGACCGAAACAATGAAAAGAACGAATGGGTCGACTAGTACTAACCTTGGCGCTGAAGGACCTATCCTTATTGTGAATGACGCACCGCTTGCTCGCGGTTACGACTACAAGTCCTTCAAGGCGTGTGACCCACCGATACTTACCGATAAAAAGGACTTGGTGGCAACGTTTGACTGGGTGATCCGAATGGAAGCCGACATCCGTCTCCGTGAGTGCCGGGTGGATCAGATTGTTAAGTTTGCTGCGAACTCGCTAAGAGAAGTGACGTCCCATTGGTGGGAGGGGATAAGGTAGGCTAAGGGTGACAATGTCGTTAATGCAATGATGTGGAATGAGTTGAAAGAGCTGGTAATCAAAAACTTCTGCCCGAGAAATGAGATTGAAAAGGTGAAAAGGGAGTTTCTGGGAATAAAGGCCGGGAATATGACTCATCGACAGTACACCACGAAGTTCAATGATTTGGCACGTCTGGTGCCACACTTGATAACCATTGAGGAAAGAAGGATTGCTTGTTATGTCTAGGGGCTATCGGACAAAGTTCGCACGTATGTTAAAGCGAACACCCATCGGACGTTCTATTCAGTGGTGGAGCTGAGTGGCGTTGTGTATGATGACTTGGCTCTGAATGATGTGGTTATTGAGGAACCTAATAAGAAGTTGACCATGCCTGATAAACGCACGGGTGGAAAGTTATTTGGACCGAATGATAAAAAAGCTAAGGTGGGCGAACAACCTGGTTGTGAGAAGTGTGGAAGAGAGCATTCGGGTGTATGTCGACAGGGGTCGAATATGTGCTTTAAGTGTGGAAAGTCAGGCCACTATGCCCGTGATTGTTAAGGCGCCCTAAGATGCTATAACCGTGGAGGAACGGGGCATTTAAGTCAGCATTGTTGGAAGCCGGGATGGATGATGGATGCTGCTTGGCTACTCGAGGAGTTACCCGGCCTTATGAGACTGGTATCCGATTTGAATGATTTGAATGTCTAATGTTTAAGACAATGTTTTAATTAGTCTTGTTTTTATGACGATGTAATGACGTTAATTTTCGCTGCTTATTTTATTTGAAGTTTAAGATCTGTTTGTGAATAAGAAAATACAACACGTGAGACATTCCGGGTTTGGGGCCTTACAACTGCACCGAGTTAATAGGGCCGTTTAATGGTCGAAGAAAACCAAAACATGATGGCTTTTTTTTACCGGCCAACACACTCTCTACTCTACTCCTAAAATCACCACACATGTATTTTGCATGATTTGAATCCACAACCATTTAGTTGAAGAGCATACCACTTTACCACTAGGATGTCCCTTGAAGACTCCAAAACATGATGTAGAATCCAAAAAAAAATCATATGAACTTGAAGAATAGATACATTATAAGAACAAAAGCATATGAAATACCCAAATTTAAATAGAGGAGTTGTACAAGGAGAAGGGCCCTAATTCAATTTTGATGATTGTGTCCAGTATCCCATGTTTACATGTGAATTGGCAACTCATATTGATCTTGACTTGTCACATAATTTAAAATGGCTTGACGTCCAAGAGAATAATAAAGGGAAAGCAAAAATCGTACCTTAGATAGAAACTTTGAGTCCTGGTGCTGGCAGATGTATTTTGGATTATCTGGGTGTTGCCCATTATATCCTATCTAGATAATCTAGATATTGCCGTTCGTGCAAAAGTGTGATAGATAAATTATTAGTTAAAAGCTAATATATAAGAATGTTTTATTATGTTTTCTAAAACTTATTTAAACTATTTAGGAATTGATCACCTTTAGGAGTGATAAAAAACTCAGAATATGTAAAGAGGTTCATAGTGCTTTTTATATAATTTACCATACTTAATAAATATTATAATTCAGATTAGTTTTCTTACATTAGTAATACTTGATTTGTGTAATTACTAACCCTTAAATTGCATTGTCCGTGGCCAATGGAGTGCCACCAACAAAGCAACACTTTTATGTTTTATAATTGTTTTTTCATTGAATTAACAAATCTCAAGTTTGGTGGGGTGGTCAGAACTTGTTTGTTAAATTCTTCCTTACTAGTAGGTTTACAAGTTCAAGTCTTTTAACCAACATTTTTTTTTATCTTTTTTGTTTTGTTTTTTTTCCTTTTTAGGTTTTTTTATTTATTTTAGTTTTCATTACTTTTTTTAATACTTTTTTCTATCTATGGTTCAATTTACAAAACCGATCCGTCTCAAATTCTTACGTTAAGTTCGCAAATGCGCCCTTACCCACGTTAATGTCATCGTACGGTGCCACCGCAACGCGCGGGTCTTAATGTTTAAACGTTGGTTTTTTGTCACGATTTTGCGTCTCCACTACAACGCGCGAGTATAAAGTGTTTGTTTTTAACGCGTGAGTTTACGTAATGCTTTTGATTTTCTTTACACAAAGTTTCAAAGACGTTGATTAATTTCGCGATTTGCACCGCATGATGTGGAGGCCTTCCGCCGTGGAGCGCGGGTCAAATTTCCTAGTTTTCCTTAATTGTTGTCCAACAATTGAACACTTAAAATATCCAGATCCGAAACATGTATCTTGTGAACTAGAAGGTATATAAGAAATTCGATTACGACACTATCTTTATAAATTAACAAGAATGCCCCTAGCCTAGGTGATTCATTATATATGGCATTAACTCTCAAGTCCCCCACCCATGTGAACGCCATGAGTCCATGACCATGAGCTTGACAAATGTCCATCGGGTTATAAAATATAAATGTGTATATATACATGTGAAGCGCACTACACACTCTCAATATATGTATATATGATTGGTTATTTAGAAAAATTAAAATTCTAGAAAGTGCATGAAGGCACTAGGATATGACAGGTGTAGTTTAAAACAAGGGGTATTTGCATCTATCTAATTACATAGCTTGTAGCAACAAATACACATAAACCTAGACGGATCATGTATATTGGAAGGTTACATGCATAATCAAAACTCATAGAAACAACAAAAGAGACATGAACACTCGGACGTATCATTGGAGATTTAACCATTCAAATTGGGTTAGACACATCATTGTTACAAGTTTAAGATGCACCGTTGTATGCGAAATGCATCAACCCTCAACATAAAAACCGCTTAAAAGATGCAACACATATTAACAATATAATACTTGTATATTAGAAATAAAAAATTAGTTGCACCTCTAAAACACATATCCACTTGCTTATTTAGAATCTTCTATATCAGACGTATATCTAGTTAGCATTAGGGCTGTAAACGAGCCGAGCCAGGCTTGGCTCGAGCTCGAGCTCGAAATTAAACGAGCCAGCTCGGCTCGGCTCGATTTTTTTTTCAAGCTGAAAAGTTCAGCTCGAGCCAGCTCGTGGCTCGTCGAGCTAGCTCGTTTTTTTTTACATAATATTATATATATAAACAACAAAAAAATATTTTATTCTCGGTTTAAAGTTGATTGTCTTCAAAAAACTAAATACATGGAAGGGACAATATATAAAATACAAAAAAAAACATATATAACCCAAAACTTACAAAGTAGAGAGTAAATACAATTGTAGATAAAGTAAAATTTTAATCCAAAACTCAGAGTTCTTAAAAACAAATTAACTTAAAAAATCAAAATATCATATTTCAAATATAACACATATATATATATATATATATATATTAGTTATTTAGACGAGCCGAGCCAACCCTAGCTCGAGCTTGGCTCGATTACAATTCGAGCCAGCTCGGCTCGGCTCGTTTACAACCGAGTTTTTTTCGAGCCGAGCTTTTTCCGAGCTTTTTTCGAGCGAGCTTCTAGCGAGCCGCGAGCTTTTTGAACAGCCCTAGTTAGCATCAATATATCCTTCGATAACAGTCGATGCTTTTATAATGTCACCCATATTTTCTTGTGCTAAGCTACTTAGCAATATTACCATACTTTTCCAAAGTTTAAAGCTTTTATTACTAGTATATATACTTAATCTGCTTGTGACATATGCTAATTCTGACCTAATACACGTTATAAGATAGATTAAACTGCCAATGATCATTCAATAATCTAATTGAGAAACACCCTCACCTCTACTTTAAGTTTGATGGTGTGAGGTATCAATCAGAGTCAGAGCTATACTTAAATTATCATGATTAAATTTCTCAATGGTCTTGTCTACCTAATGAGTTTGACTTAAGACAAGTGCACTTTGGGTTCTTGTGATCTTCACCCAAGAATCACATCTACTGTATTCAAATCTTTCATACCAAATCTTGTTTTGAGTATGTCTTTAGTAGATTTTATCATCTTATCATCCCTTCTAATGATAAGCATATCAACTACTTACAAACATAAGGTGACAGAACCTATAGTTGTATCTTTCTCATAGACACACTTATAACATTCTGGATTTTAAAGAAACATTCCATCATGACATGATAAAACTTTTGGTGCCACTATTTTGGAGCTTGCGTTAAGCCATATAACGAATTGACAGTTTACACACTTTCTTATCTTTTTTAGGAACTTAGAAACTTTAGACTGCTCCATGTAAAATATTTCTTCTTCAGAATCTCCATTTAGAAATTCGGTGTTCACACCTATTTGATGAACTTCCAAATTCCTTAAAGTTACGATAACAATTAACAAGCATCAGTCTAATTGAGGTTATTCATGTTACATGTGAAGAAGTGATGAAGTAATCAAGATCATCATTTTTTCTATACCCTGATCATTCATCTTTCCTTGTATTTATCAACGATGTCATCTACTTTCATTTTCAATTGTCAGTAAAGGGCTTATTTAAAAAGTTCAAAATTAAAATCTATAGGGACGACATGTTGTTGCTATAGATGTGCCACCTATCCAGACGACACGTCGTTAGGAAAAGATCAACCTATGCCGACGACATGTCGTCGGTAAAAGCCTTTTTCTGTTTTTTAATAATGTTTTAAAATGACCTATCCCTACGACATGTCGTCGCTATAGGCTTTTTTTTAAATGACCTATCCCGACGACATGTCGTCGGTATAGGCGTTTTCTGTTTTTTTATTTTATTTATTAATTTTGCAATTTTTTTCTAGAAATATAAGGTATATAAAAACATAAACCTGGAAATACAAACATCTAAGCCATTCAAAACACACAAATATCATACAAACCGTCCGAAACATGAAAATTAACATCTGAATCCTACAAGTTGTTCAGAATCATCCAAATAGTTTAAACCAAACATTCAAACTGTTCAAACCAAACATCCAAATTTTTCACAGCAACATAGACAATAACTCCCGGCTAATTATCATCACTGCTTGTTCGCTGATCCCATAGACGACGCATTTCTTTCATTTGGCATTGCATTTCAAGCATTTGTTGTGCCTGGATCGAAAGTTGTTGTGATTTATGCTCTCGTTCTTGTTGATGTTGTTGTTCTCGTTGTTGTTCTTGCACTTGTTATTGGAGTTAGGACATTCGCTCATCCATTTCTTGCCAATGTGGTTGTGGGGGGGTGTACTAAACACATCGAGTGTGGGATTTCTCACCACACGACCAACACCCCGTATATAGCCACGCCTTTGACCCAATGCACGCTCCATACACCCAATCTCGTCGACTGCTGATGAATCACCACCAGACTCATTCGAGGATCTTGTAAACTCCTCTTGAATTCTCTCCTGCATTAAACAATATAATAAACATAAACTTGACTATTTTACTAAAATTCGACAGCATAACTGTTGTAAAATGGATAACCAACTTGTTCAACTATAAGTCATAAACGATAACAATTCATAAATTTCTATCAACCAACATTAATAACAACAAATACTAATAATACTAGCAAAAATATCCAACAATTAGACTCGAGTATTTTGACCTGTTTAAAGTTACAGTTGGATGTTAAGTCTATTAAAGTGTGTTTGGGTCATCTTGACTCGTTTAAAGTTACAGTTGGATGTTCTAAGTCATTAAAGTATGTTTGAGTCATTTTGACCCGATTGAAGTTACAATTGGATGTTCTAACAACAAAAGCATTTTACTTACGTAGTCTGATGTTGAAGTCTCGTTTGCCCAACCCATACCTTCTTTGTAATGGGTGTTTCTAAAGACTTCAATAGGACCGGTCTCTTGTGAACAACAAAAATAATATTACTAAGAATTTTAAAAGCATGTTTGTATAATACTAACAACTGTATTTCATACCTCCATGTGTCATCGCTGGGCATATGATTTGCTCCCATGGAAACTTGGGTAGCGCTGTTTGGCTCTGTTTTCTGTGTTCTTCTCGGAGCGGTTTCTATAGGTGGCAATTAAAAGAACTCATCAATCAATTGTTCCCACTTTCCTTGATCCATTTCTTCTACGGGATTTCTCTTGGCCTCCTCCACATCATCATATCCCCCATGCTCGTTAAAATGTAATTTCAATTCTCTTTTGTGTTCTTTGTATGCCCTCTAACACTCGGCGGTGATTTCGAGTCCTATGGTATGCCACATGTCACTGTTTCTCCAACTATCAAGATCAAAATATTCCTGCAAATGGAAGTAATTAGAAAAAAATCTAATAGTTATGAATTTGTAAGTAATTAGAAAACATATATACTTACTAAAAGAGTGGGTTATACGGCATGTTTTTTGTCATTCAGAACTTTGGCCCAACTAGGATAATGCATAGGAACAACCCTTTCAACCTCGAGGGAGATATCAGGTATAAAATCCGACGCGTTCTCTCCTACAAACTTGTACCCTCCACCATGTGCGTCCACTATTATGCCGGATCATATCTTTTGCCATTAATCTAAAACTATACCTTCATAGTGTGACGCTAGAAAGTGATTTTCCTTCGGGAATGCAATTTATAGAAGCTCTAAAAGTTGCTCAAACGAACTATTTGTCTATTTGTTGACAACTTTAATATGCATCAATTTGGCTAGGAAGTTTAGGGAAGATATTTGACTACAACCGGGGTATAACTTCTTATTTAGCTCCTCAAACAATGTATCAAACTCCGGGTTTAAACCAGTTCCATCTACATATATATTTTCCTCGTTTGTTGTAAGGCCCCAAACCCGGGAGGCCTCACGTATTGGATTTACTAATAAACAAACAGTTCTTAAACTTGAATATCAAATAATGCAGCGGAACTTGCTTTCAAACATAAAGTAAACTTGTTCAACATTCTAACATCATTAACCTTGTCTTAACATAACCGTAAACATAACGAGATACCAGTTTTCATGATCAGTCGGGTAACTTTTCTCGCTTGCCAAGCATCCTCATCTAACATCCATACATGTACTTAACCTGAATGTGCATATTAAAAGTCAGCTATGCTAGTGAGTTCATTAATAAAAGCGTACGTAAAGCATGCAATAACATAACATAAACCATAAGTCAAAAAATATATATCGAATATGCGTCTTCTCGTAACCGTCAATTCATTACTTCAAGTACGGTACCTTATAGGGGACCTGTACTAAAACTTCAAGCACGGCATCCCAAGGGGAAGCACGTACCAAACTTCAAGCACGATACTCCATGGAGTAATTCGTACCAAACTTCAAGGATCACAGTAATCCCCTCGGTGACCGCGGTCAACCCAGTTGTAAAACAGTTGGCCAGCCATAAAGGCACCTATAAAAATAATGCCCATACATAACAAACATACCATACATAACACACATAACTTCGATTCCCAAAGGAATCATGGTACATTCGTTCACTTTGTGACTTTCATAAAACCTTTACTTCTTTTACATCAACTTCAGTTAAAGCATTCGTACGTTTTATTAAATAACATTTCATTCGTAAACTTCTTTGGCAAAACATTTCGTAACCCATTTCCAAAACTTCACTTTCAAAACAGTTTTCATAAACATCTTTCGTAAACATCATTTCGTAAACATCATTTCATAAACATCATTTCGTAAACGTCGTTTCGTAAACATTATTTCGTAAACATCATTTCCTATGTATGCACACCAACCCAAAACATCATTAAAACATTTAAAAGAGGGCTCTAGAACTCACCTGATATGCTAGGCTCAAGTGTTCTCTAATGCTCAAACTATGTTACGCACAATCTGGATAAACGGATAATTATCAGGTCTATACGACACTTGTCGGTTTACTCTATAGCTGATCTAGCAAACTTGATGTCAAATTCGCCCTCTGTAAACCCCAACGAACTTGCTAAGTTCGCTGGATATAATCCAACGAACATAAAGTTATGTTCGCCCACACCACTGAGTGAGCTTAGGGCTAAGTTCGCCCACTATACCAAGCGAGCTTAAGGTTAAGTTCGCCCCAACGATCCCTTGGCAAACAAACTAAGTTCGCCCAAACAGTCTAGGCGAACGTTACAGGTTCGCCTGCAGGCTGTCTACTACTCAAAAACCCTATTACTTATAATCCACTCTATCAAAATCATGCTCAAACCGTACTGAGTACGTCTAAGTTGTAAAAACATATTTCTTTATTTCTAACGAAAATCAGACAGAGTCCCGTTTATTTTTGTTTAAAACACAACGATTCCAATTGTCCATTTCCACCATCAAATCATAACCAATAATCCATAATTCATCGAGCTCTAGCTTCTAGTATTAAAGTCATAATTCAATACGTTTATCCAGTAATAACTATATAAATTATTATATAATTATAACCTATTTTAACATGTCCGAAAAACGTTATCAAAATATGTCCCCGATAATTTTCTCGAGTCCCTTGCCACTAACCAACACTAGGTATATAAGTTTTTCGAGTTATACCTTCGCGTACGGTCTGTACTAAACGTGTTTCTATGAAACTGCTGAGCAACACGCGAGAAGAAAACTTGTTTTGTCCATAACTTGACAATACGGACTCCGATTAAAGTGATTCAAGCGGCCATGAACTCGACTCGCCGAGTCCCACCGGCGGCACCAGTAGCCGCCGTCGGAATCCACTGCCGCTGGAAAGTCGAGAACGGCCAAAAAACTCTTTTTCGGCTGGAAAACAACATGTGACCACGAATCGAAGGTGTTAGGAAGCCATAATCATCAAGGAAACGAAGCAAGGAACGAGTTATTACCATATTCGTCTGTCGCCGGCGGGTTCACGGTGGAACCCTAGCCATCTCCGCCACCTTCATCTCCGTCTTTAGCCGTTTCTTGCTTCCCCCTACCACCCATCACGACCACCTGAACGCAATCAAGACACCGTAGCCTTCCGTTTGCGACCACCACCTTGTCATCTTGGCCGGCAAGTGCTCGCCGGAATATCGAAGTTGCCGAAAAACAAGAAAAGGCTCTTGTCACATTCTCAGCCGCCACCCAAGGTCACCAACTCCACCATCCTATCGCCGACCACCCCCTACAACTTTGTTCTTCCATCGCCGGTCTCCCATCTATTGTCGCCGGAAAGGATGGGGTCGCCAAAAAAGCGGCCCTTGTCGGACTTCTCTCTAGACACACACAAGTGTGTGCGTATGGGTGGTGTGCTCTTTTCCTTAAAAACCCTAGCTCCCTTTTAAGTAACGTTTCAAGACAGGTTCGTACGGTTATGTGTGTTCGTTCGGGGTTGGAAACCCTCGCTAAAACCGACCTAAATCCACATGAGGTTATATATTAACCCACCTTAATATTTATTTACGTGTCAGAAATTTTGGAAAATTCGAGATGTTACATTTGTATTTTGCTCTGCCATCACATCATCTACGGCATCAAACATCTCATTATTTGTTGCTAGAGTTATTGGAGGAATATGTGTTCTTCTTGGGGCAAAAAGTGATGCTATCTCCGTCGCATGAGGATGTTGTTCACCGTGATAAATCCAAGTCGAATATGATTGTAGAAACCCACGGTCATGTATGTGGGCATATATCGTCTTCAAATCCTATTGACACGCATTACAACAATGTCTATACGGGCAAAACGCTCTGCCTTGACAGTCGACATGGTTCTTGGCAATCTCTATAAAGTTGTGAAAATTTCTTAAGAAAGTCGAAGAATTCTAATTTCCTAGTGTAACCCAACTTTTATCAATTGTCATATCTAGTGTCATATCTATTGTGTTATAAACATACCCATATACGTGCATACAATAAATGATATAAATGAATATATATGATTTTATCGGTGCTCTAAGGCGGTGGGTCCTAACCCACTTTTGGAATATTCTATCTCATATGTATACATTTTAACGAGTTGACTATTTAAGAAAAAATGAGCAACATTTCTCCTTAACTCCCCAAGTATGCTGATAAACCTCAAACTCGAAGGAGCAAGGAGAAATAGCTATAAATTTTTTTCTTAAATATCAACCCGTTAAAATGTATACATACCATAAATGAGATAGAATATTCAAAAAACAGTTCCAAAGGGGACAATACAAAATTTATCTCTATTAGATAAATTTCGGACAATTATATTTTAAAGAGTTATCCTAAATAACATACTAGTGTATACAAACTGAAACATGACATACATAAACAAAGACGTATATAAATGACATTAGGGGTGTTAGCGTTTCAAGCCGTCTAAAGCCTTTTTCTTATATATATTTTTTTAATTTTTTAAATATATATTTTTTATATATAACTAATATTATTTATAAAATTGTGATAAACGAGCCGTTTACACCATAAATGACATAAAAAATTACGTACACAAACAAAAATATACAAAATTAAAGGTTAAAAAGTCGGGATACGTACCTTAAATAAATTCAATGAAACACAAATATGATGTTATTCCCACGTAGTCAACCGCAACGAGTTCCGAACTTGTAAAAAAAATTAAATAAAGTTACATATACATACAAACATATATACATACACAATTATATAAATATACATATACTAAACATACATACAAATACATACAAACATACATACACATATATACATAAATAAAATGCCCAAATTCTCAAATTACATACACATACACAATTCCATACAAATACAAACATAAACAAATGAATAAATATACAACTATATACATACAAATACATATAAACATATATACAAATCAATACAAACATACATACACATAAATACATACAAACTACATACATATACATACAAACATACATCTAAACCTAATTTCATCACAAATTACTAACCAAAACGAATAAAAGGCAAGGGTTAATAATAATTAAGAGTTAATTAGTTGGGTATTAATTATTAATACCACAGGGGCCAGTCTGTAATTAGAATGGTTATAAGTATAACCTTAAGTCTAATCCCTAATTATAGTTTGATTGCCTCCACCTAAAACTTGCGCCCCCCTCTCCCTCTTGGTCGCCGTCCGTCGCCAGGACCACTGTCCGTCGCAGTCGCGCCATGAGCCGCCCTATGCCGTCGCTATCGCCAAAAGCCCTTTGCGCAAACCGTTTGACGTGTTTTGCAGGTTTTCGTGATCATGTCATCTAGCGTGACGTTCGTTGAACTAAGGTGTTTCTGATTCGGTATATCGTCGAAGGTGTAATCCTAGAACACTATATAGTTGCATTTAATATTATTGTTTATGCGCATGTAATCGGATCACTGACCGGGATCCAGATCTGATCTGTTAATCGTACAAAAATTTGCTTCCGCTGATTAAATCTGATTTATTTATTTAAAAGTGTTTAAATATAATTATGTTTTAAAAGTTAAAACTGATACGATGTTTTCCAACAGATTGCTCCACAAAAAACCCAAAAACCATGAAATCGCCAAGGAGAGAATTTGGGGGAGTTTTGGTGGGTTTTTGGGGCAAATGAAGAAGCAGAAAGCTGTCTACTGGATATGTTCTCGCGAAGATCTATACCGACGACATGTCGTCGGGATAGGCTTATGTCGGCGGCAAATGTTGGCCTATACCGACGACATGTTTTCGGTATAGGATTATTGACCGGTCAACTTTTAAGAAGCCCTTTGTTTTTTTTAATTTAAAAAAAAATTTACCCACGAACCATTAATAAATAAAAAATATAAAATTAAATTAAATTAACCTATACCGACATGTCGTCCGTATAGGTTTTCACCAATGAAATATTGGGCGCCCATATTTCCCTCCATCTGACGCAACCCTATACCGACGAAATGTCGTCGGGATAAGGTCTCACTAGCCAAAATTAGGGTTTTACCTATCCCGACGATATGTCGTCGGTATAGGGTCACCTATCCCGACGACAAATGTCTTCTGGATAGGCGTCGTCGGGACAAAGTAATATCCTTGTAGTGGCATATACTCACATTTCAAGAATTTGTATGATTGTTTGCTTCCCATTCATAATTCATTACGGGTTTTCCCCATTTCAATATGAGATATCTTATTTTAAATATAATTAGCCAATAATTCAATCCAAAACTTATCAACATGATATTTATAAGTTTTTTAATGTACGATTCTTTCATTCAACAATGCTATTATGTTTGAGGAGACGAAGGAGCAATGCATTCATGCATAATCCCTTGTTGTGCACATAAATCTACAAATGGTGACATGTTTTCACCTCCAATATCATTCATTACAACTTTGATAACAAATTCTAAACCACACACATTTATGTTGATTATATCAAGTGGTTTGGTTTTACTCTACACCGACTTAAATGAGGATTTTGTTAGTTTGGTTTGAACACATTGTACATTTAGTATTCAAATAAATTGGAATGTTGTTATGAAATTTATTCTGATTATAATGTAACTAAAGTTTTGTAAGGCCCCAAAACCGGGAGCCTTACTTGTTGGCTCAAATGCAAGCTAAGTAGTCATAGACATCAAACTAAACACAATTCATTGCAGCGAAAATCAAATGGTCAATAAAGGTCAACGACCCGACCCAAACATAATTCAAATCAAGTACTAATATCAAAATGTCTCAACGAAACAAGTAGTAAATAATGTCATCACAAACGCCCACGGTAACCAAATGCCATCCGGAAGCCGCCAGCTCACACCTTTTCTTTAACTGAAATACATGCTTAAAAGTCAGCTACGCTGAGTGAGTTCTATAGTCTTCCTTAGGGAATATTGAATCCCAAAACGTTATAAAATAGTTTCCATCTCAAAGGTTTATTCATAGTAATTTCTCAACAGTTCAAACATATATATTTTATCGACAAACAATTATACCATGTTGTCCGGTCCGAAGACACAAGCAAACATGATTTCCCGCCTGACTTACGTCAGACACAATATCCCGTTGACTAACGTCAACACAATATCAAGCTTACGCTCGATCTCCCGCCTGACTAATGGCAGACTCAATATCTCGTTGACTAACGTCAACACAACATCAAGCTTACGCTCGATCTCCTGCCACGACGTTTAAGTACGTGACACAAACTCATACACACATGCAAGCATAACGATTATTTAAAAGTATATATTTCTTTACCAAAAGTGTCGTCTATGCATGCAACTTACTAAAAACACGTTTTACATGTATTCATGTCCAAAACAATAAAATATTTAAAGGTGGACGATAGAAACTCACATTTGCTCAACACACCTCGTTCTCTAAAACTCGCTAACTCCCCGTGCTCGTTTTTTGACTTTGCACCTAAAACACATGCAATACACGAGTCAATAACGTGACCCGACTTAATTCCACACCTACACGACTAACCCTACGTCGTGCACGACTTCATGCGTGTGCATGGCACCATGCATGGTCTCCATGCATTACATGAAACTCACGTTCATGTTCCCGACGTAACCAACTACCTATCTCTCTTTCGTACGACTCCCGCCATGCACGCGTACCATAACCCGGTTCCCCAATGGTTTCTGGCAGCCCCTGCCGCCCTACACTGCCGCGAACAGCCCATGCATGGCCACCATGGCCTACGGCCGGTCTCCTCCCCGCCGCCGTGCCTCCCTGGATGCTACCGCCGTGAAGTACGAAGCCACCACAGCCGTGAATGGCTCCCTTTGGGGACTGTCGTGACATGTTACACCACCGCCTACCGCCTTGCGCGGGTTCCGGCTCCCCCGAGTCCTAACCGGACGCCCGTAAGCCACCACCCTAGCACCCTTAGGGTTTTCGGCCAACGCTCACTCGACGCTCACAAGCTTTAACGACTAAAATGAGTATACGTACGTGATATAGGAATAATACCTTCGATCCGAGCGACTCGTGCAAATTGAATCGCCTAGAACTCGACTTCTCCTTGCCCTTGTTCCCTACGAAACCCTATAATCATACCACGAGTTATCACGGCTATACGGGAATCAAATCACGTAACAAAATGACTAAAGGCTCACAAACTTACCTTGCTTTGAACTTGAAACACGACGAACGGCCTCTCTCTCCCTCCTCTTCCTTCTCGGCAGACGCAAACCCCAAATGGGGTTCTCCCCATTGCGTAACACCCTAAAAGGGTGTCTCCCTTATCAGGCTCGGCCCTAGCGCGCAACCGGTTAGCCCCCGGGCTCGACCCATCTCGTGTTTTTAGTAGAAACCCCCACTAAGTCTTGATATTTGCTCGTCACCTCTTCTAGGTTTATTTATATAAAAAAAACCCGATACCACACCTCTGTTAGGTCTCGTTACTATCTCGTAGCAATCCATCCATTATGTTACATCATATACACATATGTACACTAATCCCATTGGTTTTATAAAAACTGGGATGTTACAAGTTTACATGTGCAAGTCAACCATGGACACATTTATGGTGTTTTAGAGAGAGAAACCCATGAAATCTAAAGAGAGGAAAATGTGTGTTGGGTTTTTACAAGGTATGATGGTTGGTAGCTATTAAAATAGCTGTCGGATGGAAGAATCATGTTCTACATAACTTGTTAGAAGTTATTCGAAGTGATTAATTAATATTATTGTAAGTATATGTCCCATCCAGGTTGATGGTGCTGGTTTATTATCATGATCATCCACGGGATTTTCATCTTTGATTTCAAGTGACAGGTCATGTATCGCCAAACTCGTGAATTGTTATAAGTGGACATGCTCACAGGCTTCTAGCTCATCTAAAACACCAACCGAGTCAAACTATTCCTCTTCCTAGTTCCTCCCACGATTTATCGGATTTCTCGCTATGGGTCATCATCCTTTGAGGACATCTCCACCATCTCTTCCTATGATTCTTCCAACTTTCCTGAATGGTACTATCCTCACAAATCAAGTGTGAAGTATGAAAGGAATATAAAGACTCGTCTATGTTAAAAAAAATTGCATCAATGGTGCATGAGTAGCAGATAAGTTAACCAAAATAGAAAGGGACAGACATAATAGCTAACTTGTCAAAATATATTGAAGTGATTAACATTTCATATTGGTAAGTAATAACTCTCATCCAAGTTCAAGCTAAAGTTATGTGTTTTAAGTAAGTTTGTTACCCAACTAGTGAAAATTAGTTCTTGGGTTGACGCTTATTTAGTTTAATTTCACCATATTAGATGTTTCTAGCTCAAGAATTTAATAGTTTTATGCATGCATATATGATGAAATTATGGTTGCATGTCATTGATTTTTGAAGAAAATTGAGTCATTTTAACACTTTCAGGATTTAAACACACACAACTTTTATAAAAGGGTAAAAACCAATAATGATATTAGGCTACGAGGCCATGCATCAGAGCCGGTCCTGAGGATTCAAATGGTCTAAATGAACCGAAAAAAATGCCCATAACGAAATATATAATTTTATAAAAGGCCTAATAATTTTTTTAAAGCCTCAAAAATTTTATATATATATATATATATCTATATAAAAAAAAATTTGAGCCCCTCGAAATGTTAGGCCCACTACAGTTGTGTTACTCGCATGCCCAATGGGCCGGCCCTGCCATGCATGGGCGCCATAATTCTTCTCGCAATGTCAATCTCAAGCTCCATGTTTAGTGTCTCAAGAAAACCAAAACATGATGTGAACCTAGACTCCGCAATCATAAAGTCTAGATGCATTTGGGCCCCTTGAAATGTTAGGCCCACTACAGTTGTGTTACTCGCATGCCCAATGGGCCGGCCCTGCCATGCATGGGCGCCATAATTCTTCTCGCAATGTAAATCTCAAGCTCCATGTTTAGTGTCTCAAGAAAACCAAAACATGATGTGAACCTAGACTCCGCAATCATAAAGTCTAGATGCATCTATAGAATGGGACTATTCATATTTTAGGGTTTGCATAGCCATATGAAATGTCTCAATTTGAATACGTGCATGTAATGTAGAAGGAGTTGTAAGAATCAAATGGGCCACAAGAAGACATCCCATGGTGCCCTAGAACCCATGTTTCCTTGTGAATTGGCAACTCACACTGATCTTGACTTGCACCTAAGTTTAAACAACTTGGTATTAACCGACAAAACACATCCAAACTGACTTCATAATTACACCCATCAACACAGAATGAGATGATTGATCTTAACTGTTTGGATTAGAGGCGAAAAAAAGATCGATGAATGATACCTTAATAGACGGATAAGGAACTAGCATGTAGGGCCATCTTATCTTCACCTAGTGTATATAAAAGCATGTTTCGTTGATTAAGATGTATTTTGTGATCACGGGCGGCTCTATGTTGTGAATTTTAGGCTTGGGCAAAGTGCCAGCAATTAATTTTTTTTTTATATGTTGTTCAATCTAAGTTTTTTTGTTTTGTGTCTAAAAATATCCAATCCTATTTTAACAAAAAAGATTTTGAGTAAGTTTTTTTATATACGTAATTCAATCCTACTTTAATGAACCCGTTTTTACCCCGTTCACAAAATATACCGGGTTTTTACTTCATCTTGAGCGCCCCAAAACGATTGAACCGGCCATGTTCGTGATTCTCATACTATAGAACATGTTAAATTTGTGTACAGATAATTGGATTTTGAATAGTAATTCGAGTAAACTAAATGAATAATTGTTACACATTTGTTTAGAATATTGACCATATATTTGATGTCCCAAGCAAGACAGTTTGTGACAAGTTATGGTGCCAAAACTCAGCGAACTAATTACTAAAAAGTGTATAAATCGGTTAGAAAACCAAATTCTTAATTGTTGAGTCTAACTAGAGGATAGTACGGCTAGAGTTGATATGATTGATTCAAATTGCGTTTTTTTTATAACATGTAAACTAATAAAGTAAAATAAAACCCTAATTCATGAAGACCAATATGTTTCGGAAACATGCATACCTTTAACCATAGCTAAGATGTTCTCAGTAAGCAGTATTTAACTATCAGATAATGAGATGATCACCATGCATTATGAATACATGCTTAGAAGGGTAACACATCCAAGCACCAACGGTTTGTTGAATGTTTGACGACGTTACCGGATAAAGGTATAAATGACATATGTATTTTAACTCAATATGAATTAGGTTTCACGTGATAAAGTAGTTATCAAAGGAGATGTGTGGAGGTAAGTGGCAGCTAAGATCCTTCAAGGCTAAGTATGTAATTAACATACTAAGTTTAATCTAAATTCAAGACAGGGATCCTGGAATATAGACTACTTCTTAAATCACATCAGATCTGACTAATAAAAGAACATATATCTATGGGATAGATAGATAACCACAAACAAACTTAAAAGGACCTTTTGAAACATCGAATAATTCGTATGAACACAAGATTAGTTCATACACAAGCTACTAAAGTGGCTGCTTATGCAAAATACGAAAGGGTTCTTTCTAGATCATAATAGTAAGAAGAGTCATACAGTAAGTGCAAGATATGAGGTGTCATATCACGATATGAGGAGCCATGTCACAATATTAAGAGTCATATTGATGCACTATAAGGATAACAGTTTTTAATCCCCATGTAATTACGAATTACATATTGGATAGTTTGTTTGAACAATCATATATATATATATATATATGTGTGTGTGTGTGTGTGTGTGTGAGTGACATCTAAATATTAACAAACGTTGTTAATATGATAGTTCAAGGATTGATAAGAAATCCAGGAGTTGATAAACGGAAATCACCTAAACTATCGTAAAGTTTGATTATATGATAATCAGTTAAAACTACAAAGCCTTGATCTAGAATTTAAGTTCTGAACCATCTTGTACGCTTCGAAAAGCCTACTTGAAGTAAAGACTTCGTTATGATGGAGAAAGAGTTAAGATTAACATTATACCAGCTTCATTTGGTCAAAAAGGTTTTGACATAAGAAGCATAAAGGAAATAAAAAAAATACACAGTGTTTTATAAATGTAACTGCTTGAATAGTTTAAGTATAAATAGTTACGTACTACTTGAAAGAGTTCAAGGTAGTAACAAACTACTTGAAAGAGTTCAAGGTAGCAATGATTACTTTGAAACACATTATTTGAATTTGAAAGACAAAAGTGAATAAAAGAAAGAGTTTTTTTAAAGTCACTTTGGGTAAAATTACAAAGAAAATAAATTGAATGAAAAGGTTCATTGCAAAATCAACAAATGATGTTGGACATCAGGAATTCGTTGAGATTATCTAAAACAAATTTGAACATAGATCAAATCTACATAACCCAATAAAGCTTGAACTTTAGATTCTTATTGGATAAAAATAGCATGCCTTGGTATTTGGGTGATATATGGAATGGTACAACATCATTCTATCTGATCTTGTAAT
Organism: Smallanthus sonchifolius; assembly: GCA_023525975.1. Taxonomy (NCBI): domain Eukaryota; kingdom Viridiplantae; phylum Streptophyta; class Magnoliopsida; order Asterales; family Asteraceae; genus Smallanthus; species Smallanthus sonchifolius. The sequence continues at coordinate 40,650,127 of CM042019.1, read as the reverse complement.
TAACGGTTAATTCCTGATCATTAATGATTGCTTAGTTCAATGTTTTAATACGGTTAATCCCTGAATAAAAGTTATTCTAAATGTCCGTAGTCGTTTGGATTTATGGGAATAAATCTGAGGTAAGACTATTGTGAATCGTTGGCTTATTCATAGTTATGAATATATGATTCATTCATAATATGAAAGTTCAAGTAGTTGAAGGCCAAGTTCACAAAATATTGGATGTAGCCTGTTTCAGAACTACTTCATGGATCGTTATCATACATAGGTTTTGAAAATGATATTGTCACTGTATCCTCAAACCTGAGATATATACTAGAACTTGATTATGCGGAGGCAGCAATATGTGCGATAGTTGGAAACTAATATGAAACTTAGTGAGAGTTATATATAGTCAAGATGGAATTTTATCCACTTACAAATGTAGGTGAAAGATATCTCTTGCCCCATTGTTGATCCAAACGGGTGTAAATGCACGATCGTGCTCAGACTGTGTGTCTAAAGGAACCACTTTGCATCTCGATCAAGTAAGGAGAATGTTTGAACAATATATGAAAATGAATGAGATCCATGTCTCATGTTCAAATGGGATATCTAGAACAAATATGATAATTGATTATGAATACCATGACTATTACGAATAGTTAAGTAAGAGTACTTAGACTGATCGGGAATAGCCCACTGCCGGATAAAGCGTCAAACCTTTATAGGGGCAGTGAGATGAAGCTAGACGTCCACCACTGTCTGTATTGACAAATGGTCAAGACTCGTGCAAGTGTGAGTATGTTGGACTAGTATGCCCGAGTAATGTAAGGCCCCCTTTCCCGGGAGACCTCACTCATTGGATTTATTCATAAACATAGTCATCAAATGCCGAACTTAAATTAAAACATCAAAGTAGCGGAAGCATACATCATTCAATTACATAACATAGCAGCGGAAGTCTTAATATTAAACATAAACATTGTCTTAACATGAAACTCAAGTAAATGGGATGCCAGTGATGCCGAGTAGCCATCACGCCCATTCTTCTTGCTACCTGAAGTGCATACTATAAGTCGGCTAACGCCGGTGAGTTCTAGTTTAAAAACAATCAGGTATTAACATTATCTTACAATAAGTGTACACACATATATATATATATATATATGTATGTACTTTCTTTACTTTACTTCTTTTACATTACTTTCATAGTGAGTACGTATATAAATACATACATGCTTATTTCTTAGTGCACATTCATTGGTCATACACATATAGGTGATCAACCCCTTACTTTGCTTACGTAAGTCACAAATACAAACGTTCTCGAACTACCGTCATAGTCCATTTACTTAACCGTCCGGCACTAGAAACTGTATGTCATATCTTTAACCGTCCGACAAACCTTTGACCGTCCGTCTTTATCGTCCTACCGTCGTAGTCCGTCATATTCTCCCGTCTGCCCTAAGGTGTCCGTTTCCCACTTGAACTAGTTACGCAGGTGTTCATCGATTGAGGGACTTACTCCACCGTAGTGGCCTTAGTTTATTCTACTTTTCTAGACTTTTATTTCTGGTTGCATACTAGTCGAGTGGTCGTCCGTCTACCGAAGTAGCCGTTATCATCGTTTCCTTCCATAACGTTCATTCATACTTAGCAAGCAATATATACATGGATATAAAGCAATATTTCATTCTTATATGTTATGTCACACTTTTCATACTTGGCAAGCAATATATACATAGATATAAAGCAAAATTTCTTTCTTATACGTTACGTCATGCTTTCATTTCTTTATTTAAAAACATACTTGGCATACTTATAATCAGTATACATTATCATATAGCACATAACATAACATTTATTCATATCATGTATACACTCCAACCCCAAAACATTTAAAATCATTTGCACGTAACACGTAGGGCGCACATAGAACTCACCTGATTATCTTAAAGATTAGCTCACTTGGTAATAACTTCAAGCTAGGTGGAGGCTAAAAGGATCTGTTAAGGATTACAACTAGTCAAATTAATATCAAGTCATTCTGGTTGAAAACCCTATGCCTGAAATCCATTCTGGTCGAAATCTATTTCGATCGAAATCTAATTCGATCAAAATATTTTTCGACCGGAAACTAATCACATGAAAATTCTTTATTCTCATATTCTTTTGTTTGAAAACTTCTTGTCCAAAAACTAATTCGATCGAAATGTTTTGTCCGAAATCTATGACATCCGAATCACTTTTCAACCGAATCGCTTTTCGACCAAAAATGATTCCGAATCACTTTTCGACCGAAATGTTCTGTCCGAAATACTTTTCGGACGATTCAGAGTTTTCGATCCATTCATAGAGTTTTCAGACGATTCATATATTCTTGGCTGATTTCGTCGTTTTTTATCCAAGATTCAATCTTTTTACATCCAAACCTCATATCTATCTTCCATGAAGCTAAATACATGTTTTTTATTCAAATTCATACGTAAAAATCTCGACTTTGATCGAAAACCCACTTAAACCCTAAAAACCCATTTTCAAACTAAAAACTAATATTCGAGCATGGAGGTTACTTGTTTTCGTTTCCTCTTTGTTGCTGGACGTTCCTGAGATGGTGAGTGATGATTCCCAAGCTTTTGAGCAACTTCCTTTTCTTTCTCTCTCTAGACCTGATTCTCTCTCTCTAGAAAGTTATGAAAATGGTGAAAATGGGGAGGGGTTTAGAGTTGCTGGGATTAACGGTGGTTTCCTCCTCTTGTTTTCGGCCCAAGGGCCTTCCCATGCGTAAGTTCCTCTTCTTTCATTCGTTCTGTCAGCACAAGTCCCGCTTCCACCTCCTTTATTCGTCTTTTATTATTTTCAGGATGTTACAAGTAACGACATTTAACAATACTATTAACGAGGTAAAATCCAAAGGGTTACACTTTGGGTAACGATTATGATCATTGTCTATATTAACGATTAATATAGTTCATTAAACAAATATAACGAAAGGTGAGATAATTATTTATTAAATAATTATCAAGACAAACGGATACGGTTGGACATGAGGATTATTTATGAATTAATCATTATTATTATTAATTGGATTAATAATAAGCTGTATGAAATATGTTTGTAACATATTTATTAATTACGATATTATTTAATTGTTATTATAATTATATTGGATATAACTATATTTAAAAAACTAATTGTTAGTTAATTGAACAATTAAATGTACTAAAAGTATTAAAAGCTCATCATGAAACATTGCGTGACAAACCCGGCTACACGAACAAAACCCGCAACTCTAATCCACCCGTACAAACCCGGATATCTATCTAGTGTGTCTCTTATGCTCCCCGAATCCAAAAATGAGTCTCTATTCCTTTCCTGTCGCAAAACGTATATGGTTACCAACAAAACAGTACCGAAACGATTATCCAAAATCGTGTGGCGGCCCTTCCGACGATACGGAACTTGGACAGCGGTAGAGATGACCACATGTGGTGGCAATGTCTTGCAACGGCGGAGGTCCGGCTAGGGTGGCAGTGACGCAAGTGTATGTGGAGAGGATTAGGGTTTTTTACTTATTCTCCAAGAATATAATTATTGTCTACCTTGCCTACTCAATTATATTTATAGGTAATTAGTAACTTAATCCCCAAGCTTGGGTTTTAAGTTACAATCTAGACCCTTGTGATTATCTCATAATCACCAACAACCAACAACTTTGTTTATCTGATTAACAACCCTTATATAATCATATAAATACAAATTTAATTAACTTTATAATTATATATATATATATATAACTTAATTATTCTGTATTTCCAAATTATAGAATCAATTAATTTAGTTACATCCAACTCCAAATTACAATAACTCTCGTGCCCGCAATTACGTTGATAATTTAGATAATCATTTCTCAAATAATTATCTTTCCATATACCATGTTCGTGTAAGGTTCTTTTAACTCGTTAAACAACCTTTCAATATATTTTTGTTTGAGGTGTGACTCGTTAGATCTTATCTCATTGGCTGTGTTGTCAACTGTCGTTATTGGGGCATACAAGTCCAACAGACTCCAACTTGCACGAGTCTCGATCAATTGTCAACACAGACAGTGGTGGACGTCTAGCTACATCTCACTGCCCCCACTAACATATGACATTTTATGAAACCGTCTACTATCCTCGAGCAGTCTAAGTGCTCTTACTTAACTATTCGTAATAGTCATGATAATCTATCAATTATCCTTTATGTAATGGACATCTATCGAACATGAGACATAGATCAAAGCTTCATTCTCACATAGTGTTTGATCATTCTCCTTCTCGATCCAGTTCAAAGTGGTCTATCAAACTCTCAGTTTGGGCATGTCCATGCACATATACCGGTTTGAATCAACAAGGGCGGCGCCAGAGATGTCTCCCACTTACTTGAGTAACGGAATAGAATTCCATCTTGACTACATACAACTATCACTTAACTTTAGATATGTTCCCAACTATAATCCCTATTACTGCCTGGTCAAAGAACAACATTAGATTATGTCAAAGAGCAATATTTTGTAGAATCAAGTTCTAGTATGTATCTCAGGTCAGAGGACACAGTGACAATATCATTTTTAATTCTACGTATGACTGTGATCCATGAAATAGTTTGGAGGGAGTTTGTTGGGTATAGAATTGAGACTGATGCTCTCAATCGAAACTACAGTACCGAAACTCGCTAGTTTCGATTGAACAAATGTTCAACCGAAACCAATATCATTTTTAAATCTACTTATAACTGTGATCCATGAAATAGTTTGAAGGGAGTTTGTTGGGTATAGAATTGAGACTGATGCTGTCAATCAAAACTATAGTACCGAAACTAGTAGTTTCGGTTGAACATTTGTTCAATCGAAACTAGCTAGTTTCGATACCTGTTTTTCAGGCCTGTTTGGCAGATGGCTTGGAAAACAAGACATATGTGCTTGGCCTCATATATATAGTAGAATACCTCATAGAAGGAGTGTGTGTCTGTGGAGGGGATCACCACCCTAGGGGGAGCTCACCCTAGGGTGAGACTAATTGTGAGTGTGTGAGGAGCTTTTATTTTTCATATCAATCAAAGAATCATACGTTTTATGCTCCAATTATCTGTTCTTTTTCACTTTTATATATTTATGTTCATATATGTGATTCTCGTACCCGTCTCTACCCATTTCTGATTCGAGATTGATACCGGATCCAGAGATTCCGCCTCTCAATCCGGACTGTTTGAAGAATTTCTCCGCAGCTCTGTGTTCTCAGGTCTGCTCAGGACCTACAAGTGGTATCAGAGCCATGGTGGCTCTTTATTGCTCTCGAGTCTGATCCAAATCAGAGAAAAACTAGCCATTGAGACGTAAAACAGAAGAAATCGATGTGTAGCAGGTTCGTGACTGTTGTTCTACATTCTCACTGTCAAAATCTGAAGATGTAAGGCTTGTGAAGCATTTTTCAGACCTAGATTGGGGGTATCGAAGTAGCTGAAAGATGAAGATGTTCTATCGAAACTAATTAGAGGCTGAAGATTTTGGTTGAAACTAGGTGGCAGTTGAACTGTTCTATCGAAACTACTAATGAAGCCCTAAATCAGAAGTAGAAAACATCAAAACTAGGCTGTCGAAACTAGGCTATCGAAACTAGAGGGTATCGAAACTACTAGTTTCGGTTGAAGAATCTTCTATTGAAACTACTAGTTTCGGTTGAATAATCTCTCTATCGAAACTTTTTATTTCGATGCTGTCTCTAACGAAACTAGCCTTGTTTCGACTGAAGTGGAGTCTATTGAAACTACAGGTCAGGCATAACTGCCCAAGTACTCTCCAAGATATTAAAAAAAAAATTGGTGAAGATTTCTTGGATGAATTTTTTACAAGATATTGCATAGAAGGAGGGGAGTTTTGGCTGAAAACTTGGATACAACTTTTTTGGGTTTTCAAAAATTTCGTTTCTTCGAAAATATACATGATGTTCTGCATGAGCCAGCCGTAATTCCTTTATTTAAAGTTCAAGTTTGAGCAGTGGATAGCAAAGTCTAGCATATTTGTGACGAACTGGATCATTAGTTGTTGATTACATGGTGATTCGATCCCTTATCTTTTGCCTAGAAATAGGAGGTTCTACACTTCAGGGGGAGAATCACCACGAAAGGATTCGGATTATCAGCAGAGTTATGAGATGCAAGACTAAGTGAGCCTCCGTTTAAAATTGACCTTTTTAGGGGGAGAGAAGGCGCAAGTTGATCAAGTGTTCATGAATGTCAAGAATCTTTGTAGAAATATGGTTATTTACTACTAAATACTTGGGATTCAGACCTTGAGATCGAGTGTGAGAGGTGCCTATAAGATGAGTAGGAGGGACTACACTTAAGTGGGAGAATCACAATGAAAGGCATTGGATCATCAGTCAATCTATGAAGACGAAAGACAGAGTTGGACAAGAATTGAAAGCATCAGTCTAGGGGGAGATTGTTGGGAATAGAATTGAGACTGATGCTGTCAATCGAAACTACAGTATCGAAACTACTAGTTTCGATACCTATTTTTCAGGCATGTTTGGCAGGTGGCTTGGAAAACAAGGCATATGTGCTTGGCCTCCTATATATAGTAGAATACCTCATAGGAGGAGTGTGTGTCTGTAGAGGGGATTACCACCCCAGGGGATCTCACCCTTGGGTGACACTAATTGTGAGTGTGCGAGTAGCTTTGATTTTCATGTCAATCAAAGAATCATACATTTTATGCTCCAATTATTTGTTCTTTTTCACTTTTATATATTTCTGTTCGTATATGTGATTTCCGCACCCATCTCTACCCATTTCAGATTCGAGAGTGACACCGGATCCAGAGATTCTGCCTTTCGATTCGGACTGTTTAAAGAATTTTTCGCAGATCTGTGTTCTCAGGACCTACAGAGTTACTTCCAATATCCATTCTCTAATGAATATCTGTGAATTTGGTCTCCAACTTTTTGGACTTTCATTATGAATGAACAAGCCAACTGATTCACAATAGTCTTGATTTGATTTTATTCCCATAAAACCAATTGACTATGGAAATTTAGAATAATCTTTATTTTGGACTAGTATGCCCGAGTAACGACATTTGACAATACTGCTAACGAGGTAAGATCCAAAGGGTTACACTGTGGGCAACCAAGTCAATTGGGACCCTGGCGGTCCGCCAGCCAAGTCCACCCGTAGCGGACCGTCACGGCGTGTGATGTCGGTCCGCCAAGACTCAAGCGGCAGAAATCCCTTGTGCTGGTAGCGGACCGTTAACCAGTAGGTAGCGGTCCGCCACCCCCTAAAATTTCAAATTCTTGATTTTTCTGCCTTGTATTTTGGGTTTTGTCTATTATAGTCCTTAGACTTTCATTAATGGCAATTGGGACGATATTTTGGCAGGTGTCACATCGTCTGTTCTTCGTTCATATATTTGCTTTTTAGTTCCTCTGTTTCTGTTTTTATTCATTTCACTCTATCGTTTCAACTTTTGTTCAATTGTTCAAGTTCCATCTGTTCAATCGAATTCTTAATCAATTTTCATTTCAATTCATGCTTTGTTTATTTCAAATCATGTTTACTATCAATTCTTTGTTCTTGAATTGTTTCGTCGCTCATCCATCAGATATTTGAAGGTGTTTGCCCTTCATATAAGTTTGAAGATTTGAAGTTTGTTTTGGACAAAACTTAGTCATCATCTGAAAGTTTGAAGCCGTTCAAGTTACCAAGTTTCGCTTTCTGTACTTAATTAGTCATCATCTGAAAGTTTTAAAAACTTCAAGTTTTGTTTCAGATGAATTCTCAAGTTGGAGTTGGATGCACCTCCTACTTGCCGGGGGTGTTAGTGTTTATCCTCATCCGAAAGTTTCTGTTAGGTCAGAAGTTTGTTTAAAGTTTCGTTTGTTAGGTCGGAAGTTTGATTAAAGTTTCGTCTGCATTTTTCCCTAGTTTGTTAGGATCAGATTGTTTTTATAGTTAATTTGTAATTCATTTTACTTTGAATGAGAATCAAATCTTTCACAAACTGCAGCGGACCATATGTTCCTACTTACAATTCTACTCCTACTAAAAATACAAGTTTCTACACATAGACTCGTTTCTTACGGATCATCCATTGCTACCGATAGAACGATTTTACTAATCATACTAGTTGACTTTATGTTTAACTTTAGCAATATATTCCAAAAGTTTGCATGCAATAGTTAAACGTGTAGTGTGTATATATATATATATATATATATATATATATATATATATATATATATCACAGTGTTAGTTGTATTAGTTGTATTTGTGGGTGGAATGATGATGTATACATCGAGATCTTGATGACTTAATGTTAACTGAGTGCACATATGGATTGACAGTGAAACCTATAACGGTGTTTCCTTTTTGGTGGTGGGAACGGAGTGCACATGCTTCCACATGCCTTCTTGTTTCAAATTTTGATGTCCTTCCCACCCTCTCCTTTTATGTCATGGACCCCGATCTTGATTATTCAACAATCTACCATTTGATACATGTATCTTGTGTCCATTATTATAAAACCATCTTAAGTGGCTTGATATTAAACAACCTTTCTTACAATCTCCTCCCTACATTTATTGCTTTACGATAAGAATTTATTACTTTTCGATACCGAATGTGACATATTACTTTTCGAAATTTTTAAATAAGATTCATGCAACTTTGTCATCAAATTCTTCATGATATGTATTCACATGAAGGAGGCCGTTTGTTTACAACACTTGACATAAACATGTATTCATTCATCTCCACATTATGTTATCTCCGTATTAGGTACACTTCATAATAAATAAAACAATTTAAAAACAAATTACAGCATAAAAGGAAAACAAATTACAATACTTCTTCAATTGAAAGAAAAGAAAAAACAAGAAATTAAAAAAAGAAGAAGAGGCGGTTGAGAATTCGTATTCAACATGATTCTCTTAAAACATATTAAAACATATTGTGTGTCTCCTTAGAAAGAACATGTTTGTCTCCCATGGTCTACCAACTGGAGTAGTTTGTACTAACGAAGAAGCTACAAGAAATCGCATCTATGGCGACGAGGGCATTCGCGACGACACATTTTCGTCGGTATAGCAAGACTTATAGGGAGGACATCTCGTTGGAACATGGTTTTTCACATTTTTTTACCGATCAATGTCGGTGGCGTCGACATGTGGTCGCTATATATGTGGCAAGGGCAGTGAAAAAAGGGCGCGCTATTTTAAAAAGGTGACCCGGCGGCATGTTATCGGTATAGAGAAAAAGTAAAAAAAATATATTTTCTTTTTTGTTTACCTTGTATTATGAATTAATGAAAGGACCTGTGGCGACAACTTGTTGTCGTTATAGGTAAAAAATAATTATATGTGTGTGTATGTGTGTGTGTGTGTGTATATTTAGGGGAAATATATTTTGAAAACCCACTTGAGTTGAGAAAACTCATGAAACTGTATAAAAAAAATTTACACACGTAATATATGTTATTATATTCTCGTAAAAAAATTTGTCTAACGTGTTGTTACATATATGTAACAAAATGTTACTGTTCGAAATGTTACACTGTGGCTCCCAATTTGTTATATATATATATATATATATATATATATATATATATTTAACAACACGGTCGACAACTTTTATATTTTTTTCACTAGTACACAAATGAATATTTAGAGTGGTTTGTAATTTTTTTTTTGGAACGGTTAAACCTGAAACCGCTCTAAAAAACACAACCAATTTTTTAAGGTAGTTTGCATTTTAAAAAAGGTAAGGACTGCTCTAAAAAACACCCAACCAAATTTTTAGGGCGGTTGGCTAAGAACCGCTCAAAAAAAAACACCAAACCCTAAAATCTACCTGCTCAAGAGTTCCTATTTCTCAGTTCCATCTTCCCCTCACCATCTTCTTCCCCAAAAAAAACCATACCCTCTTTTTGCTCACCTCTTCCTCCTCACGAAGAACAACAATAAAAATCATTAAAATCTCTTCAAAATCCTCTCTATCTTATACACTCCATCTTCTTCTCCGAAAAAAACCCTAGCCCCCTTTTGCTCATCCCTTCCTCACGAAGAACTACCAAAAAACCTTCTGCTTCTATGCTCTCCATATATCCCACACTCTGCAATCCTTTTTGGAACTCCTGACCAACATCGATGTCTCTCCGACAACAGCCCTAACCCTAATCGACCCTCGGCCCCAACTGCACCTGTCTCCGACACACTGAAAAAGCTCCGATTTGGCGAAAATCTGTCCAAATCTCTGTGATATTGCATTTAAGGAATTCATCAACCTCAGCCTTGTGGTAGTTTCTGAAACCCTTGTTAGTAAGATTGAAGTTGGTGATTCTAGAATTTTAATTCTGATGAACATAAAATAAAAGGAACTAGAGTGAAATCTACTAATTCTGGTTGTGCTTACTTGGATTCTCAATTCTGTGAGTAAGATGCTTTATTCTGTCAATGATTTGAGAATTTTTCGGTTTTGTGATTTGGGTTCATATAGAAGGTTCAATTCCAAATTTGGTTTCACCACCATTGTATGTGTTGGCGTGTTGCATCAAAATATGTTTGCATTTTCTTGGTTTAAATTGATCTTGGTATTGTTCTGTGAGTTTTTTTTATTGTTCTGTGAGTTTTTTATTGTGAATATGTTGTTTTAGATTGTTAAAAACTACTCTTGTTCTTATGTTGATTCACATGTTATGAATCTGTCTGTTGTATTGTTCATCACATTGTTGTATATAGGATAGATCTGAGTCAGTTTATTGTCTCAGATTTGCCTTATGTAAATTGAGTTTAAAGTTTGACCCTTATGTTGATTCACATGTTCTGAACTTGTAAGATCAAAGTCCAGAAGAAAGAACAAACCAGGTTACAATATGCATAACGAAAAACCTATTATAAACCTATTTGAATTGATTCTGATCTGACTTTCAACAGAAGAATTGTTGGAACATAAGGCCCATTATGGCATATGGTGGTGCAACTTTGGGTCCAGCTACCGCTGTAGGCAGTTCTCCTGCAGTGAAGCAGGTAAAACTTGAGAAAGAGAGTGAACTCAAATTGGTAACTTCGCATTTTAATTTATCATAGTTGACTTAGTCTTTTGTATTGGATTTTACTCTTTTGTTGAAGATGACTACATAAGATACAGAAAGGTTTTATTTGCACATCCACCTATTGCCAAATTACAAAATCATCCTTTGATATATCAAAATTACGATGCTTCTGCAGGTTGCGGAAGGTTGACAGATCAGTTCCCAGCCAGGGTACGTGAGACTTTTCTTTGCCTTGATACTTTATAATCGATGTGTTTGAGAATCCATGTGTTTCTAATCGATTCTTTTTTTCCTACTTCAGTTTCTACTCGATTATGTTTTCCTGATTTTGTTTCTAATTGATATTCAAGGGCCAAGGCTCAAGCATTCCATTCTCAGGAAGAGACTTCTCAGTTCTTACTATATTCAAGCATTGTGGTATCAAATTGATTCTTTTTTGTGGTTTTGTGTCTTTCTAATCATGGTTTCCTGATTCTGCTTTAAGTTGTGTCAAACCTAGTTCCTGTTAGTTTGCTTAAAACCAAATATCTTAAATTGATTGAACATTCATAGAAGAGTACTTACTAACAATAGTAACTTATGAGTTATGCCAGTTATCTTATTCTACCTCCAATCCGACATTCCATTTAGAGGTCACCCTTGGAGAAAAGTAACTATTGATTTAAAATGACCCAAAGCGTAGCAAGAATATTATCTGTGATGATTTTGTAGGATGAAAGATTGTCCATCTGCTATGATATTATTGATGTAATTAGGGTAACTTTTTCTAAGTAACTGAATATAGTATATTATTTTGTTATCTATGAACATATACCATGACTTTGGGTGTTTGAGGTAATTTGTTATCCTGCTGTAGGCATCGCTCAAAGGTAGATTTTGTGGAACCACGATTTGTACAAGATGAAGAGTATAATTCTACTGCAGCAAGGGAATCGGGATTGGCGAGGCGAACACACACAAGATCTGATTTGAGGTATGTAAAATTTTCACTGTTTCTTTATACATCTTACAAAGAATATTAGTCTTCATTGTCTAGCCAACTATGAAAAGAATTTCAAAAAAGGACAACTTTAACTTACAAAAATATCTTTTTTTTTCACTTCACTAACTTTAAGTTTTTTTAATTTATAATTGTTTGTCTCAAACCCATATAAATAAGAAGGGTTTAATTTATTATTGTCTGTCAACCAGGAAAAGGCCTCAAATTTACATTTTGCTTTAAGCCTTCAAAAAGGTTGAGCCGCCCTGTATGCTATATCTGTATTTCATAAAAAAAAATTGAAGTTTAGTTTGGGATAATCAAAGTGGATGTTGTAGTATTGTATGTATATTTGTTTGAAGCGGTGATATGTTTTTTTGGTTGATTTAGGACGGTTGCTTCGTCGGGACAAGATTGACGTTGATGGAGGTGAACGTAACCTGGAGGTGATTAGCAGCTAGCAAATGGAACATGTGTTTTTTGGGTCTTATTTAGCAATGTTTTGCTTTTTGTTTTTGTGTTGGTATTGATTGACAAACATTTGTGTTCCCAGACGATAAATATTGGTTTATAAATTTATTAAGTTTTAGTTGTAAATCGTAAACTTGATTTTGATTTAATTAATAGTGGTTGCTGGGATTTTCAATTTTAATAAAAGGTGGATTGTGTTTTTTAGATCGGTTTCTAGGTTTTTAGTTTTTTAAAACGGTTTGATTTTAGATTTTTTAAAGCGGTTAATTTTAGTTTAATTATTTTTTACGGTGCTTTTTTGAGGTTTTTTAGAGCGGTTTACATACATCTTTTAGGGCGGTTTGAACAAACGATTTTTTAGGGCGGTCAATAACCGCTTTATAAAATCATTTTAACCGCTTTAAAAAACTTTTGTGTACTAGTGTTTTTGGTTGCCGGGAAGATAATAATATATATTATGTATGAGAAGAAAGAAAAAAAATTGATTGTTACACAGGGTTTTCATGATTTTTCTTAACTTAAGTGTGTTTTATTTTATCGTCCATATATATATATATATATATAAATTTTTTTCCATTCTGAATTAATGAAAAGGTAAAACGAATTTGTTTTGTGGACCCTGTGGGGACAACTTGTCGTCACCATAGCCTTCAATTCGCGCTAGTGATGTGTTCCCGAATTTATTAAAGGAAAGAAAATAAGAGAAATAGAAATAAGGAGAGAGATGAAAATGAGGGGAAAGAAAAGAAGAGAATTAAGGAGAGAAAAGGATGAAAGATGAACAGAAAGATATAATGTAATTTCGTGTTCTACAGTTCGAAGAAAAAGAAAAAAAATAGAGATTTTACGTGTTTCTTTTTTTTCTTTCCACTTCATTCCAATTTGGAAGTAAAGTTGAGAGCGGAGATTATAAAATAGCTTTCCTTCTTTTCTTTCCACTTTCTTCCATTAAAAAACTCAGTAACACAAATCTTTTCTAATTTTCTTCCACTTCCTTTCATTTCTCTCTTTAATAAGGACTTGGGAACACAACGTAAACGCAGAACACAACCGCTCCTATGCTCATTCGACGACTTCCATTCTCTATATCGCTATTTCTCGATTAGAACATATTTTTTCCCTAAATCTCGTTTTTCACACTTCTCCTACTCTCCCTCCCGCGGTTTTCCATACTTTTTATTTTTTCACATTTCTTCTCCTCTCCCAACCCACAAAGCATTTTGTTTTAGGTGAGATTCTTCAAGGGGAGGAAGATTTGTTTGGATTGTTGTTCATCGATTCGAAGAAGATAGGGAGGGTTGAAGGTTTTTTGTTGGTCCGATCAGAGATTCAAAGAGGTAAGGTTCTTCACCCAATTCATTTTGTGTTGATGGTTACCGACCGCATTGGTGATATACATGTGCTTTGGATGATAACATTGCGTTAAATGCATGCTTCGTGACTGTTTTTGGTCCGATTGGGGGCTGCCATCTAAGGAGTCAACCTAGGGTTTCATCCCGAAAGCGGTTTGGTGTTTGAGGCGATTGAGGTTCACTAGGTGAAGGATTTGATCTAGTTTGGCATGTTACTAATCAAGAAATTGTAGCCTTGTGGTAATGTCAAACTTTGATTGATGTATGTTGTGATGGTTTTAAAACCAAAAATTATTACCAACAGGATTGGGAGTATTGATTAAGGTTGATAGGAGATATCAAGATTACAATGCTTCTTACGTACTCTATGGGCTCCAAAAATTATTACCAACAGGATTGGGAGTATTGGGCTACAAAAACACGTACTCTAGCAACAAATAGTGAGATGTTTGATGCACTTGATGATGTTATGGTAAAGCAAAATACATATGAAGAAAATATAGATGAAGATGGAACTCCTTTAAACCTGGAATATGATGCATTGTTTAACGAGCTCAATACCAAGTTATACCCCCGGTTGTAGTTGGATGTCTTTCCTAAACCTCCTAGCAAAATTGATGCACATTAAAGTGATCAACAAATGGATGGATAGTTTGTTTGACCAACTTTTAGAGTTTCTAAGAGTTGAATTGCTAAGAGAAAATCAGTTTCCAGCCTCACACTATGAAGCTACGAAGAAGTTAAGAAAGATTAGGTTAGGATATCAATATATCCATGCTTGCGTTAATGAATGTGCTCTGATTTGGAAGAAGAATGCCTCCATGCAAAACGGTCCGGTTTGTAACAAGAGCAGATGGGTTGGTAAATACACAAAGGAGAAGAAAGTACCACAAAAAGTGTTGCGCTACTTTCCTTTAATTTCCAGGCTTCAACGAAGGTATAGTTCCATATTCACAGCGAAATAAATAATTTGGTATAACACTTGACGCTCAACGGATGGTATGATTGGTCATCTGGTTGATGGGAAGGCATGAAAAGAATTTGATAAGAGAAATCCTAATTTTGCCAAAGAACCGACGAACGTCCGCTTCGTTTGGTTGTCGATGGCTTTAATCTGTTCAGTAACATGAATCGGTCATATTCATAACACAATATTACAATACACAACTTCGGTTATGTATGAAAAAGTCTTCTTTCATATTAACTTTAGTAATCCCAACCCTAATAAACCTAGAAAAGACATTGATGCTTTCCTAAGGCCTTCGGTTTGTTTTAAGTTGAAGGAGTCCAAATGAGAGATGCATCAAGCAACACTATATTCAGGATGCATGCAACAATATTATAGACTATCAACAATTATCCTGCTCATAGCAGCTTGTCCGGATGAAGTGCTCAAGGTTATAAAGTATGTGTTACTTGTAACAAAGAACACCCTCGTGTCGTGTAACCAATAAGATAGCTTTTTTTGGTCATAGACGATTCTTTGATAGCAAGTATAAATGGAGGGAAAGTATGTCTTTTAATGGAGAAAAAGAGATAATAAAGCCTCTTAGACGATTCACTAATGAACAAATATAAAAATAACTAGACGTCTCCTTGATAGTGTTTCGGGGAAACATCCTAGCCATGGTGGTGTGAAGAAAGTGTGTTGAGTTTGAATTGAATTATACCAAACGGATTATCTTTATACAACTTGATTATTGGTCTTCTCTGGGAGTAAAACACAATCTTGATGTTATGCATGTGGAGAAAAATATGTGGGAGAGTTTGTTAGGTATTTCGCTGATTGACGAAAAATTAAAAGACACACACAAAGCAAGATAAGACATGTAAAATATGGGTATTCGACAAAATGTATGGCTAACAAAGAAAAACATCAAGCTTAACCAACCACATACTCTTAATCTTTTAAACCCAGTGATCGAGAACGTTTTTGTCAGTTCATTAGAGGTGTGAGACTACCCAGTGGTTTTGGATCGAACTTTAAAAATAAGGTGTTTCAAAATTATTCAAATAAAACTAGTTTAAAGTTGCATGATTATCACATCCTCATGCAATGATTGCTACCAATATGGGTCCGAGCAGGTCTTCCTGTGGATGTTGCAACAGCAATCATTGCCCTTTGTACCTTCTTTAAAAAAAAATTATGCACGATTAGTAGATGTGAACGACATGTATAAAGCACCTAATGAACTGGTAAAGATATTATGTAACTTCGAATTGATGTATCCTCCAACATTTTTCACATAATTGTTTATCTAGTTCTTCATTTACCTAAAGAAGCTATTCTTGGTGGGCTTGTATATATATGAGATGGTTGTATCTTTTTAAAAGATACATGAAAAGGTTGAAAGGGTATTTTAGAAAGAAAGCCAACCTAGAAGACTCAAAAGTAGGGGCATCTGTTGCATATGAAGCATTCACTTTCTCCTCTATGTATCTTGAGGGTATGCAAACCAAATTCAACTGTCCCAATAGAAATATAGATGCTAACATTCCAAAGACGCATTTTTATGTGTTTTCATCAAACTGTCGACGAATGTTCAAGAAGAAAATTATTGCATTTTGTGAAAATGCTAGAAAATCATTAGAATGGTTTGTACCGAACAACTGCGGTGAAATTAAAGGCTACATATAGTAAGTCTTTTTTATTTTTTTTAATTTTCATTTTAGTTATTTATTATGATAAACTAATTTGAACTTTTTGTCCCTGATACAATGAATTTGAATCTGAATTGCCTAGAAGCAATGTAGAAACGGAAATTTTCTCATTGTTTAAAGAAAAGGGTATATACATTATATATGTCTCCAGATTGTACCAACGAATTAAGGGCATTGGAAAATGGTATGTTGAACGCATATTCTTACACTACTTGTGAAGTCAGTGGTGTTATATTTTTGGTAGTAGTCATGATCTCCGACTTACTACTCAGAACAGTGGTGTTGTTACATTAGGAGAAGATGGTACACCATTTTATGGTTAACAAGAGGAGATTATACAGTTGAACTATATAAGTGGTTACTTGGTTGTACTCTTTCGTTGAAAATGGTTTAAGACGTCGGGTAAGGGACGATTAATTAAGAAAATAATATCTTTGTTACCAATGTTAACCATAAATGGTATGTTGGTAATTCATGGTACGATGATGAGCAGTATATTTTAGCCACACAAGCTAACACATGTGCTTTATCTCTAACATCCTTCTCGAACCACCGACAATTGGAGGGTTATGGAAGACGGTCACTATCGTAAACTTTGGGATCATCCAAGTATCGGTTGCAACAAATCGGAAACACGACTCATACTGATTGTTGGATAAAGATGCATTACAAGTACGGCCATGGATGGTGTAACACTAGGGCAGCGGAAGATAGGTAAGTAAAAAAATTTCATTTGTATGATTTAGTTTAAATGGGTTAAAATTACCCGAACCCACTTTAATAGACTAAAAGTTTGATATTTTAGACTATTAAGTCGGTTCAGATCATTTTAACCCTTTAAAATAAAAGTTAGATATTTTAGTCCTTTAAAGTGGGTCCGAGTCATTTTGACTAATTTAAACTAAAAGTTGAATATATTAAGCGTATTAAAGTGGGTTCGGATTATTTTGACCCATTTTAATAGACTTAAAATAGAAAACTTGTAGGTCCTGAATATCAATCATAGTACAACAACAGGATCAATACACACATACACATGCGAAATCTGTGTATATGTTGGGGTAATCACTCAAAAAACCAGAATAAATTAGTGGTGTGGATCGATAAATAGATTCAAGACAGAATAATGATGAATCAGTAAAGAACCGGCACAATAATAACTTTCAAATGGTTCTGTATGATAAAAACTGCTTGCGAGTGATTTAGGGTTTATAAGGCACACGCACACCCTAATTACTGAGAAACTTCTGTATTTATACTAGAAAGCAGACTATCGCAACCATGCAAACAGATAACCGAATCGTAAGTACTACTTACGATTGGGTTACTTACAATCGTAACCCGGGTTGCTATCGCAACAAACTTGCAAACTTGCGATAGAAGTGAATTGACGATTGACCAACTTCAATCGTAAGTACACTTATGATAGTCAACAAATACGTAAACAAAATTACAAAAGCAAATAAACAAGAAGTTACATTTAGCGAAGAGCTTATCAAAAGCTTAGACGCTACAATATCCCGCTAAGCTCTTGCACAATGTCTTCAACACCTTGGGATGAACGACTTCACATGGAGAGATACAACCCATTGAAATGCCTTGGCGTCGGCTTCATAAGCCTAAAAGATCTTGATAGGATTCTAAAACAGCAGTTCCAGATCCTCATGCTGAAACTTTTGCAACTCCATAGGCTCAAATATGTATATTTCTTCCTTTCATTTACATTGTATCACTATGTTGCTAGTTTTCTCATCATAGAACCACCTTTCAAAACCATCAAGTTGAACAGGAACCGAGTTTGGAAGAGGCACGGTCCTGATAGTGGTTGGAGGATTATACCTTAAACGGATCATGGGTTTCTGTGTGAAAGGATGGATTCTCATCTTTGACTTCCGGTACCTCGGCTTGATAGGTTTAAGTGTTATAAAGTTCATATCACACTGATTCTAGAGAAACTTTTCAAAGTTGCTGGCTTCAACGTTGCCAGGGTTCTGGAGGGATAACCGGCTCAAAGTGCGAAGATCATACTTGGGAAACATGCTAAAATCTTGAGGTGTTTCAAAATGTAGCTTTGCATCATTTAACAATATACGGTCTTCTTTCAGCATCATACTTCCAACCAATTGGAGGTTGTTGTAGTGCTCGTTATTCTGCTCTCCATTCATATGACTAAATGGTTTTTGCACCAACACCAGTAGGCATCGTAAACCAAGACTATCTTTCTTCCTTTGAGATCTGTGAGATATCTCTTGGGGTGCTAGAGGCAAGAGTTTCACCTACAGTATGAGTAGGAGGAATGAGTGATTAGGATTCCACTAGCTTAGTTTTATCTTTTTCACTCTCTTTTAACTCAGAAAAGCCTTCAAATATTTGGCCATTTTCGTTGGTATACACAGTCTTGTCAGTTTGCTCATCATGAAAAAACCTTGAGATCTGGATGCTCTTTGATTTGACCAAATTTCACAATTTTGTCAAGAAGTTCAGCTAGGTCATCATGTAGGATCAAAAGTGACACAAAAATTTGATTTTGTTGAAGATAAAGATGAACACACAAGATATTCAATAAAACCCCACTAGATTGATTTTCAAAAGATAATTACATGGAAACCCAAAATATCTAGTATGTGTGCTAGTTAAAACCCTAATCAAACTTTTCTATTTATAGCCTAATTACAATTTAGGGTAATTACAATTAAGTCCCTATAGTTTGACTAATCACATTAAATATATCTTGGATAAAAATAATAAATATATTTTGCCTAAACAGTATATATTTCTATAACCAGAACACTATGGTCGATCATGTCTTGAACTTCACGCGTCAATCCGCTGCCAAACTTCTCGAGTTTTACTGACTCTCATTGACTTTGGCATTGTTGACTTTGATTTGTTGACTTGATAACATTAGACTACAAATCAGACCCAATAATCTCCCCCTTAGGGTAATGTTATCAATCTCTTGAATCATCTTAGAATCGTCAATCCATGCATATTGTATCTTCAATTTGGCAAGCTTCAGTATCAATTTCAAGACTCAACAATCTCCCCCTAGACTGATGCTTTCCAAATTTACTTTGCTAATGATCTTGTCTCTGACAATTTCCCCCTTTTTGTATGCATCATCTTGTCAAGCAGGAACAAACTTTTCCAACTCTTTGTTTTTTTAGTGAGATAGAAGATGTAGGAGGAAGATTCCTAACTCGGTATGTTATGCAAACTTAAGGAAACAGGTGCTTTGGACTGGTATCTTGCTCAATTAATGATCGACCATCATTGCAGCAAATAGACGAAGTAACCTATTCACAATCACAAACACAACTCAAAATTTTCCTTAGAAAATATCAACTTACGGACAAAAACCGTATTCATCTGTAATACGCAATCAAGTGAGTATCTCAGATGTTTAAAACACGGTCAATATGATGTGGAAGACTTCAAAACCAACAAGAAATAAAACAAATGAGCACAAATCAAAATATTATTATTACTTTTTTTTAAGAACATCCAACCTTTGAGATGTAGAAAGGACCTGATACGAGATCATACTGATTCAACGTGTCTAGGCACACTTCAAATTTCTTTCGGATAGCCACGACTCAAGAACGATTTCCGGTATGATTGTTATCTTAAATCCTAGCACCATTCTTTCAACATACATTCGGTTATTGTTTAACATGTTTTTTTTTATTTAGATGAAATCAGTGGACCCCACACTCAGACAGGTAAAACCTACCCTTGCTCATGGTCTTTTGAGTGTAAGTGATGAGAGCTCCAGGTATATGTTCACACATAATCAAAGGAGATGATCACCGCGAGAAACCTAAGATATATCTATCTGAGCATAACTAGCACGGGTCTGTGAACTGGTCAGGGAATCTTTAAAATTTTGGTTCAGGGACATAGCATGACGGACTTACATGCCCTGATTATGAAATAAGCTTGACATACATGCACGACGAACTTACAAGCCATGTTTTTGTCAAGAAACCCTTAGGTCAGTCACAAGAACCCAAATATGAAAAAAAAAATATAGGTATATGTATATGTATATGTACGCGCTAACATTGCATATCTTTTGATTTTATTCCTAATGCACGACATTGTGTGTCTTTTTGCTCAAAAAATTATGTTCTTTAGATCACTTTGCATTGCATTGAGTGTCTTTTGCATTTGCATGTCATTGCATGTCTTTTAGAATTATAATATATATAGGACTTCAAGAAGTCAACTCGCAACCCCTTTGTGAAGGGTCTCGGTTTGTGCAGACCTAGAATGAGATGGGTATCCATTTTTTTATTCGATCGTCATGTTTATCACCAAGATGCAATTTACTTGTCTGGAGCCGTAACTTCTGTTAGATCCTATCCACATAAAGACACAATCAAATCAGTTCCTATCATTTCTCGTATCAAATCACAACCAACTTACAGTAAGCACTAAACAACATTCCATTAATATGACTTTATATAAAGCTACAAAACATAAGTTTACTAAAAATGGAGTCTTCCACATCAGGCAAACAAAAAGTGTGAAATATGTCAGCAAAAAAATGAGTGTGTTAAGATAGTGTCGATTGTGCGACCAGGTTGAATACCATACCCAAACCTCTGAGTTTTACTTCTCAAACCTGTACTTGGAACAACCATTGTCAATAACCCGTGTTACTAACAGTCCTCCTACGATGTTCCCATACTCATAAGCAAATCAGTTATAGAGTGGAACCCAAGCCATCGTAGTCCTGGGTGTTCCGCTTTCACCAAAATAAGTAACCTCCTGATAAACCAGATCTTTTGCGTCCTTAATTTCAGTTTCAACATTTGGTTTGATTCGCCAAACATGCGTTGGTTTAAAAACTTTGTTTGTGAAAGATTTAAATTTTGAAAAAATATTTGTTTAAGACCCTAAGGAAAAGATTGTGGTTTTGACGCTTTGGTCCTTTTTATCTTTGAGTCATGTGAAACCGGCTTCACATATGGAGATCGGGATGAATTGTCCTGCATCTAATCATTCACAGAGTTGTTCCTTGTAGAAGTTGATCGAGAGAAGCAATTCTTGTTAAATCATTTCTTGCTTCGGTAATTAATTTTTTGTTAAATCATTAACTAAAATCCTTATTGTACATAGACACTTTTAAAGTTCTCTCATCCAATGTTGCATCCAATTTGGTTTTGTTATGAAGCACAAAATTCTTTGCAGGACGAGCACCATTATCCATACTTGACATGAAGCACAAAATTCTTAGAGCCGCTTAATGAACCTGAAAATTTATGTTCTCAAATACGAACCACCAAAAATTAATTTTGTAATCCCGAAAATAAATTTGTATCAATTTAAAACTCGGTTCAGGTCACTTTAAAAAATAAATCCGTTTCACTCCGAATACAAAAACGTGACATAAAAATAATAACTGAATAATCTCGAATCAATTACTAATCACCCAAAGTCTTCTCGTTTCAACCCGAACACACTTCTGATATATATCTGAACCAACTGAACCAATTTTGAATCAAATCCGAGTAACCCGACAACAATCTGAATCAATCTGAAATAATTCTAAGTCAAAAGAAATAGATTCCTTAATACTCAAAAACCAATCCGAAACAACCAAACACGAATTCCGATTCTTCGAAAAACAAAACCGTAAAAACCCATAAAAATTCAATTGATAATACTAAAAATAAATCTTGTATCAATTAGAAACATGGTTCGGATCACTCTAAAAAGTAAAAATAATCCGTAATTAACTGTACCCATTTCCGTGTCAATCAATATCAAAATCGTAACAAATCTGAAACAATCCGATATGGCTTTCGAATTACCCGAAACTTGACAAAGCTAACCGTCTTCGAAATTAAATCATTACTATCTATACCTTTGAATTTTGGAGAAAATAATTGTTTCTTTGGCGTCAAATTTAAGAGCTCAAGTATGGATCACACATGAATATGTGTCAAAGTTGAACCAAAAAAAGGAAAAAAAATTGGTCCAAGGCTGGTTGTAAATGCAGGTGGTTTACTTGTGGCCCATGATGATTTCCAAGATCAAGAAATTGCCAATACAAATAAATGTTCATCAGCCCATTTACGATATTAAAAAAAAGTCCAATTCTTTGCTCAAGAAGTCGGCCCAATCTCACAAGGTTAGTCCAAGTGCATAAAACTTCCAGCACATCTTTAATTAAATTTTACGGAAGTCAGAAGGGATTTTTTTTAAGAGCCAGCGAATAATATAAGTCCAGCCAAAGGCCACCATTCTAAGGGAAACCCATCACCCGAAAGCCTACTGTAAAAAAACATTTGGTCCACTTGATCATATTACAACAAGTGAGTCTCGAACCCATGATCTCCACATTGGAAGACCATGAGGGTACCTCCTTGCAAACCAATTGATCTGAGACTCATTGACAATAAAAGGAGATTCAATTGCGGATTTCAATTGTGAAACAAATGGACGTCAAAAATTCATAAACTTCACTTCAAAAGGAAAATATAATTCGTTGACTCTCACTCTTCTTCTTTTATGCATCTATGCCATAACCCTAATTAAGAAAAACACTGTAACCGCTAAATCCTTTACCTGTAAAACCCATCATCTTTCTTCCTTCTTTATCTTGCAACCAGAGAACAGTAATTGAAGTCTCTATAGTTTCTTCCATCGATGCATATGTAACATAACAGTGAGAATTAGGATGTGAAAGGGTGGTGGTGACAGGAGTTAGGGTTTCTGGTCGGAGGTATGTGGTGCGGGGGTTTGGTTGCAGTGCTTGTTATAGTGAGAATGAGAGAGAAACAATTGGGGGGAAAATGACTTTTGATTGATAACTCAAATAATAATTACAAAAATGCTTATATACTAGAAAAGAATCAAATAAGCGAAAGTAGCTAAACTAAGCAAGCAAAACTAGCAAGCGAAACTATAAAGGTGATAGTTTCGCCAAACCCCCCCCCCCCCCTCAAGTTGGAGGTGTATACAACCCCAACATGGAAATGATAGCCGAGTGCGGATAACTAGCAAGACTCTTGGTGAATAAATTCGCATGCTGATCAGAAGTACGCGTATGAGATAGCAGAATCAAACCGGCCTGAAGCTTTTCACGGACAACTTGACAATCTAATTCAATATGCTTTGTTCGGACATGAAACACGACATTCTTAGCGATGTGAATGGTCGCTTGACTATCACACTTGAGAAGAAGCGGAGTGAGGTTGGTTAGCTGAAACTCCACAAACAAACGAGTTAACCAAGCAAGTTCCTGTGTGACCCGGCGAAGAGAGCGATACTCAGCTTCAACAGAGCTGAGAGAAATAGTAGCTTATTTCTTTGACTTCCAAGAAATATGACTTCCCTCAAGAGAAATGAAATAGCCACTAATTTATCGCCGAGTATTAGGGCAAGCCGACCAATCAACATCGTAACAAGCAGATAAAGACAAATCGGAATTTACTTTGCTAATGATCTTGTCTCTGACAATTTCCCCGTTTTGTATGCATCATCTTGTCAAGCAGGAACAAACTTTTCCAACTCTCTATTTTTTTAGTGAGATAGAAGATGTAGGAGGAAGATTCCTAACTCGGTATGTTATGCAAACTTGAGGAAACATGTGCTTTGGACTGGTATCTTGCTCAATTGATGATCAGCCATCATTGCAGCAAATAGACGAAGTAACGTATTCACAATCACAAACAAAACTCATAATTTTCTTTAGACAATGTCAACTTACAGACAAAAACCGTATTCATCTGTAATACGCAATCAAGTGAGTATCTCATATGTTTAAAACACGATCAATATGATGTGGAAGACTTCAAAACTAACAAGAAATAAAACAAATGAGCACAAATCAAAATATTATTATTATTATTTTTTAAGAACTTCCAACCTTTGAGATGTAGAAAGGACCTGATACGAGATCATACTGATTCAACGTGTCTAGGCACACTTCAACTTTCTTCCGGATAGCCACGACTCAAGAACGATTTCCAGTATGATTGTTCTCTTAAATCCTAGCACCATTCTTTCAACATACATTCAGTTATTGTTTAACATGTTTTTTTTAGATTTAGATGAAATCAGTGGACCCCACACTCAGACAGGTAAAACCTACCCTTACTCATGGTCTTTTGAGTGCAAGTGATGAGAGCTCCAGGTATATGTTCACACATAATAAAAGGAGATGATCACCGCGAGAAACCTAAGATATATCTATCTGAGCATAACTAGCACGGGTTTGTGAACTGGTCAGGGGATCTTTAAAATTTTGGTTCAGGGACATAGCACGACGGACTTACATGCCCTGATTATGAAATAAGCTCGACATACATGCACGACGAACTTACAAGCCATGTTTTTGTCAAGAAACCCTTAGATCAGTCACAAGAACCCAAAGATGAAAAAAAATATAGGTATATTTATATGTACGCGCTAACATTGCATATCTTTTGATTTTATTCCTAATGCACGACATTGTGTGTATTTTTGCTCAAAAAATTCCGTTTTTAGATCACTTTGCATTACATTGAGTGTCTTTTACATTTGCATGTCATTGCATGTCTTTTAGAATTATAATATATATAGGACTTCAAGAAGTCAACTCGCAACCCTTTTGTGAAGGGTCTCAGTTTGTGCAAACCTAGAATGAGATGGGTATCCATTTTTTCATTCGATCGTCATGTTTATCACCAAGATGCAATTTACTTGTCTGAGCCGTAACTTCTGTTAGATCCTATCCACATAAAGACACAATCAAATTAGTTCCTATCATTTCTCGTATCAAATCACAACCAACTTACAGTAAGCACTAAACAACATTCAATTAATATGACTTTATATAAAGCTACAAAACATAAGTTTACTAAAAATGGAGTCTTCCGCATCAGGCAAACAAATAGTGTGAAATAGTCAGCAAAAAAATTGAGTGTGTTAAGATAGTGTCGATTGTGCGACCAGGTTGAATACCATACCCAAACCTCTGAGTTTTACTTCTCAAACCTGTACTTGGAACAACCATTGTCAATAACCCGTGTTACTAACAGTCCTCCTACGATGTTCCCATACTCATAAGCAAATCAGTTATAGAGTGGAACCCAAGCCATCGTAGTCCTGGGTGTTCCGCTTTCACCAAAATAAGTAACCTCCTGATAAACCAGATCTTTTGCGTCCTTAATTTCAGTTTCAACATTTGGTTTGATTCGCCAAACCTGCGTTGGTTTAAAAACTTTGTTTGTGAAAGATTTAAATTTTGAAAAAAATATTTGTTTAAGACCCTAAGGAAAAGATTGTGGTTTTGACGCTTTGGTCCTTTTTATCTTTGAGTCATGTGAAACCGGCTTCACATATGGAGATCGGGATGAATTGTCCTGCATCTAATCATTCACAGAGTTGTTCCTTGTAGAAGTTGATCGAGAGAAGCAATTCTTGTTGCATTTACCATTTGGATCGTGTCGTTTCAGGCATTTCTTAAGCACATGACCTTCCTTTCCACACTTAAAACAAGCCTTGGAGAATGCTTTAAGCTTGATTCAGCTTGTTGACAAGCTTTAGATTTGAGTATAAAGCAATTCATTGGAAGGATGAGACATTGGCATTGATGCACATTCATTTCTAACCTCATCAACATGTTCTTTCTTCAAACCTACTTTGATTTTGTTAGCACAATGAATATTATCATGAGTATGTATTAGGTCATTCATTGGATGAGGTGTTTGTATAGTTAAGTAATTATCATTAGTTGATGGCATAAAGTTTTCTTTCAAAACCGTTTTATCTTTGTAGCCAATACCATCTTTGATAAAACTCGGTCTTTGCCTCTCCACAATGTTTCCAAGAACCTTTTGACTTGAATTCCATTTATCAATGGTGATTTAAGGTTTAATGGATTCATTTCTTGCTTTGGTAATTAATTTTTTGTTAAATCATTAACTAAAATCCTTATTGTACATAGACACTTTTAAAGTTCTTACCTCATCCAATGTTGCATCCAATTTGGTTTTGTTATGAAGCACAAAATTCTTTGCAGGACGAGCACCATTATCCATACTTGACATGAAGCACAAAATTCTTAGAGCCGCTTAATGAACCTGAAAATTTATGTTCTCAAATACGAACCACCAAAAATTAATTTTGTAATCCCGAAAATAAATTTGTATCAATTTAAAACTCGGTTCAGATCACTTTAAAAAATAAATCCGTTTCACTCCGAATACAAAAACGTGACATAAAAATAATATCTGAATAATCTCGAATCAATTACTAATCACCCAAAGTCTTCTCGTTTCAACCCGAACACACTTCTGATATATATCTAAACCAACTGAACCAATTTTGAATCAAATCCGAGTAACCCGACAACAATCCGAATCAATCTGAAATAATTCTGAGTCAAAAGAAATAGATTCCTTAGTGCTCAAAAACCAATCCGAAACAACCAAACACGAATTCCGATTCTTCGAAAAACAAAACCGTAAAAACCCATAAAAATCCAATTGATAATACTAAAAATAAATCTTGTATCAATTAGAAACATGGTTCGGATCACTCTAAAAAGTAAAAATAATCCGTAATTAACTGTACCCATTTCCGTGTCAATCAATATCAAAATCGTAACAAATCTGAAACAATCCGATATGGCTTTCGAATTACCCGAAACTTGACAAAGCTAACCGTCTTCGAAATTAAATCATTACTATCTATACATTTGAATTTTGGAGAAAATAATTGTTTCTTTCATGAATATGTGTCAAAGTTGAACAAAAAAAAAGGAAAAAAATTGGTCCAAGGCTGGTTGTAAATGCAGGTGGTTTACTTGTGGCCCATGATGATTTCCATGATCAAGAAATTGCCAATACAAAATAAATGTTCATCAGCCCATTTACGATATTAAAAAAAGTCCTATTCTTTGCTCAAGAAGCCGGCCCAATCTCACAAGGTTAGTCCAAGTGCATAAAACTTCTAGCACATCTTTAATTAAATTTTACGGAAGTCAGAAGGGATTTTTTTTAAGAGCCAACGAATAATATAAGTCCTGCCAAAGGCCACCATTCTAAGGGAAACCCATCACCCGAAAGCCTACTGTAAAAAAACATTTGGTCCACTTGATCATATTACAACAACTGAGTCTCGAACCCATGATCTCCACATTGGAAGACCATGAGGGTACCTCCTTGCAAACCAATTGATCTGAGACTCATTGACAATAAAAAGGAGATTCAATTGCGGATTTCAATTGTGAAACAAATGGACGTCAAAAATTCATAAACTTCACTTCAAAAGGAAAATATAATTCGTTGACTCTCACTCTTCTTCTTTTATGCATCTATGCCATAACCCTAATTAAGAAAAACACTGTAACCGCTAAATCCTTTACCTGTAAAACCCATCATCTTTCTTCCTTCTTTATCTTGCAACCAAAGAACAGTAATTGAAGTCTCTATAGCTTCTTCCATCGATGCATATGTAACATAACAGTGAGAATTAGGATGTGAAAGGGTGGTGGTGACAGGAGTTAGGGTTTCTGGTCGGAGGTATGTGGTGCGGGGGTGTGGTTGCAGTGCTTGTTATAGTGAGAATGAGAGAGAAACAATTGGGGGGAAAATGACTTTTGATTGATAACTCAAATAATAATTACAAAAATGCTTATATACTAGAAAAGAATCAAATAAGCGAAAGTAGCTAAACTAAGCAAGCAAAACTAGCAAGCGAAACTATAAAGGTGATAGTTTCGCCAAACCCCGCCCCCCTCAAGTTGGAGGTGTATACAACCCCAACATGGAAATGATAGCCGAGTGCGGATAACTAGCAAGACTCTTGGTGAATAAATTCGCATGCTGATCAGAAGTACGCGTATGAGATAGCAGAATCAAACCGGCCTGAAGCTTTTCACGGACAACATGACAATCTAATTCAATATGCTTTGTTCGGACATGAAACACGACATTCTTAGCGATGTGAATGGTCGCTTGACTATCACACTTGAGAAGAAGCGGAGTGAGGTTGGTAAGCTGAAACTCCACAAACAAACGAGTTAACCAAGCAAGTTCCTGTGTGACCCGGCAAAGAGAGCGATACTCAGCTTCAACAGAAATAATAGCTTATTTCTTTGACTTCCAAGAAATATGACTTCCCTCAAGAGAAATGAAATAGCCACTAATTTATCGCCGAGTATTAGGGCAAGCCGACCAATCAACATCGTAACAAGCAGATAAAGACAAATCGGAATTGGCATTAAAAAACAATCCTTGAGAACAAGTACCCTTGACATAACAAAGAGTATGCCACGCAGCATCCTAGTGAGGATCACGCGGATCAATCATGAACTGGCTAAGAAACTGAACTGCAAAAGCAAGATTAGGCCGAGTGTGAGTGAGATAGTTGAGTTTACCAACTAGCCGACGATAGGCCAAAGGATCATCAAGAACTTGACCCTCATTGAGATTAAGTTGTAACTGCAAAGGCAAACGGGATGAAACAGAAGAAACATCGTCCGTAGGAAACTCGTTCAACAGATCATTTGCAAATTTACGTTGAGTCATAATAAGACCAGAAGCAGACTTCAGAACCATAATGCCCAGAAAATAGTTAAGGCTGCCAAGATCTTTGATCTGAAATTTGGAATGTAAGAAAGCCTTTAAAGCAGATATCTCTTGTTCATTGTTACCCGTGAGAAGAATGTCATGTTGGAATTATATGTACGAACCCGTATAAATAACATTGCTGACCGAGTTATGACCCGCAAGAGTTACACCTTGGGCAACGAACAATAAATCCACTTAACTTGATTAACTGGTAATTACAAATAATTAAACAAGACGAAATATATTTTATATTTTGTTAGACGGGTTATTATTATTTATACTAGTTTATAAATAATATATTATTTTAATCATTTATTAAAACGGGTTCGAGCTTTTATATTGCATATTGGACTTTGGACCCGGTAGCAATTAAAAGAGATTAAAAGGACATTAGGAGAATAATCTCCTCATTCACTTAACCCAAACCCTATCCACAAAAGAAGAAGGAACCTCCCTCCCTTTCGCATTTTTTTCGGCCAGCCTCACCACCGCCTTCTGGCCAGTTTTTCGGCCAGCTCCGTAGGCCGCAAATCTCTGCCCGACCGCACCAGTTCCTCGTGTTTGTTCGTGACTAGCACTCGTTCGTTGAACCTCGGTGTCCCGATCGGTTATTCTGTTAACCACAAAGGTATATTTAATCTCATTGGTAGATAAATATTATTCCGTGTTCGTATGGTTTTGTAATCTAGATCCTGTCGGGTTTTTCGTTTGTGTTGATTCTTAGTTTTAATTCTGTTGCGTTTATTAATTACTATTTAATTAATAATAAACTATAATTGTTATCAACGGTTTTTTATAACATTTTTTTACTAATCACCACTGGAAATCCCAACAATGGTATCAGAGCCTTGATTACTACATACGAATCGGATCCGGTCTTTTAACCGGTTGTAGATCACAAACTTAAACTAGTTTAAAGTTTCCGATCTAAGTTTATTTTAGGGCAACATATTGTTTGGTCAAAGTTTTTTTATTTTTATTTGACCAAAAGATTGCCCGATTTATTTTTGATTGTGTTGAATATGTAAATCTGACCCGACCATTATTCTTGTTTTTGCTTTTATTCAGTTTTTTGGTGTATGGTTTTGGCCCACTTTGACGGCTCAAAGTTATAATAGATTAGGGTTTTTGTTTTTTCATTATGTATATTGTATAAATATTGTAACGAAGACCCGAAGGCAAAACTGAAGATGAAGACAGGAATCTTGAATTTTGTGGGAGTCACACGAGGCAACTAGACGCATGCACGAAGTACATCCTTGTCGTTGTTTGTGTGTTGTGACCCCGTGACCTAGTTTAGTCTTGCAGAAGGCTCTTGTAAGATCAAACACTTTTTTTGGCTATATGTTTTACATATTTTTTAATATTGCGGTTGCTTTTATCTTATAAATGTTATAACATACCGACCTAATACCAAATTTTTACAATCAAGATAATAACAAGTTCTAAACAGTTTTTATTTTACAACTTGTAAATGTTTTTATAATAAAACA
This sequence comes from Smallanthus sonchifolius, assembly GCA_023525975.1. Lineage (NCBI taxonomy): Eukaryota > Viridiplantae > Streptophyta > Magnoliopsida > Asterales > Asteraceae > Smallanthus > Smallanthus sonchifolius. Next base: position 40,619,528 of record CM042019.1, on the reverse strand, counting down.
AACAGTTTGTTTTAAAACAAATATTAACCAATAGAGTTTTGCAATTTAAACTAATTTTAAATTTTCCACACTCATAACTTAATAGTTCATTTAAACTATTAACTTTTAATTGGTTAAATACATCGCGACAAACTTAGTTTTAATAGGTTATTTAAAATTAAGAGTCCCGAGAGATGAAATGGTTCATCAAATTGTCATGATCTAAAATAGTAAAACTAGCTTTTACTACACACGTATGATTTATCATTCGTTGTGTTTAACCCTATTCGGTAAAACACTAAAATTAAATCCCATATTTAAAATCAATAGTCCATGCCGTCATACTATAAGGAACACTTGGAGCATAACACGAAACATCAGTGTTTGGAGCCACAACACCACACTTGATGGGTAGTTTATCCCTCCAATGTGCAAGGGTTTCGTTTACAAACTCGGCCCTTCCACACGTACTTGTACTAGGGAGACTATTACTTTTTTCTCTTGTACATGCCGCAACTGTATGGAGACTAAAAGTGGGCATAGATGAGGCTAAACGTATCAATGTATAGACAAGAGTTGTCTTAGCGGCCTCATACTCGAGAATTGTACTTTTTCACAATTGGCAATCATTGTCAGTCTACCTAATACACTTACTAATGTTATGTGCCACATCCACCATTACTAACTGATATAACTAGAGCCTCTATTCTTACTCTATTGTTGCCATGGGTCATTAATAAAAGAATTATTACATCCTAAATTCTAATTAATATTTTTGCTTATTTTACAGATGTCTACTGAAAAGAACCCCTCCTCCTTCTTTATCAAGTTCTTACTTTCTTGAGTGGCACCACAATATGAGAATAGTTCTCAAGATGGCAAAAAAGCTCTATGTTCTAGATGGCCCCATTCCTAACGAGCCCGAGAACAACACGCCCGATGCTCGTAAGGTCTGGGAAAAGCATAGCGAGGATGCCATTGAGGTAGCCTGTCTTATGCAAGCCACTATGTCTCTTGGTCTCCTGAAGAACATGGAAGACATAGATGCCTACGACATGATAGTGCATCTTAAAGGCATGTTTGTGAACCAAGCCCATCAAGAGTGCTACGACACCATGAAGTAGCTCATAAGCTGTCGAATGCAAGAGGACACCTCTGTCAGCACTCATATGCTTAAGATGAAAGGATACATCGACCAAATGTACAAACTTGGATATCCCATGTAGGATGAAATCGCAGCAGACTTCATCTTGAACTCTCTCCCTTGCTCCTATGACCAGTTCATAATGAATTTCAATATGAATGCATGGGTCAAGACTATGCCTGAGCTTCATGGAATGTTGAAGACAGCTGAGATGAATGTTCCAAGTAACACTAATCAAGTGTTAGTGGTCAGATCTAGTGGTGTTAGCAAGCCCAAACCCAAGAAATGGGGTAATAACAGCAAAGGCAAAAATAATGTTAATGTTGCTACCAAGCCTGCCACCAACAATAACAAGCAGGTTGCAAAACCCAAACCACCCCCTCCTGAGGAGCGTCAGTGCTTTGAATGCAACAAGATGGGGCACTGGAAACGTAACTGCCCTGAATATCTAGCCAAGCTGAGATCGAAGAGAGCCAACGGTGAAGGTAACTCTTCAGGTATTTCTATTTATGTTATTGAACTTTTTACTGTCTCTAGTGACACATGGGTATTTGATACTAGATGTGCTTATCACATCGTTAATGTATTGTAGGAGCATGGAAGAAGCTGAAACAAGGCGACATAGAACTCATAGTTGGTGATGGGAAGAGAGTACAACTCTTGCAGCTGGAACAATTTATCTTTCATGTCCTTCTGGCCTTGTGATTATCTTAAATAATTGTTTGTTTGCACCTGGTTTAACCAGAAACATTATTTCGGTTTCTTTATTGTTTGAACAAGGATTTAAGTACGCTTTTAATGGTATTTCTATTTCTGCTTACTTGAATGATATTTTCTATTTTGAGGCTAAACCTAATAACATATATAATCTTTCTAAACATATCAAATCTAGCATTATTGATACATTTCTATGGCACTGTAGACTTAGTCACATAAGCGAAATCTGCATGAGAAGGCTCCAATTTGAAGGGATCCTTGAATCCATCGGACATGACTCCTTTGAAGACTACAAATCTTGCTTAGCTAGCAAACTCACTAAGGGATCATTCACCGGCATTGGTGAACGAGCTAAGGATCTGCTAGGACTCATACACACTGATGTATGTGGCCCTTTCAGAACCATGTCTAGAAATCATGAACGATACTTCGTTTCATTCATCGACGATTACAGTCGATATGCTTATGTCTATCTTATAAAACACAAGCATGAAACTTTTGAAAAGTTCAAATAGTTTCAAATTGAAGTGGAAAACCAACTCAGTAAAACGATAAAGACACTTCGAACAGATCTAGGTGGTGAATATCTCAGCAAAGAGTTAATCAATCATCTCAAGGAGCATGGAATAGTTTCACAGCCCACTCCACCTAGAACACCCCAACTTAATGGCGTGAGCGAGAGGAGAAATCGAACCCTACTTAATATGGTTTGATCGATGATGTGTAGACTCACTCCTTCTGCGGTTATGCTCTTATGACCGCCGCCCGCATTGTCAATCTGGCATCGACAAAGAAGGTAAACAAGACTCCATATGAGATATGGCATGGGTCTAAACCCAATCACTCTTACCTTAGAGTATGGGGATGTGATGCATATGTCACCAGCGATTCTGATGACAAGCTCGATCCTAGAGGCGAAAAGGTTGTTTTTGTCGGATACTTTAACAGAAGCGGATATTATTTCTACCATCCTGATGAAAATGTTATTTCCATCAAAAGGAAGGGATACTTTCTCGAGAAAGAAATTCTTGAACGAGGAACTGGAAATAATATCGTGGATCTTGAAGAAATTCGAGAACCACAAACAACCGCTAAGGAAGTCGGAGCGTCTGAACAACAAGAAGTTGTTGCTGATGAATCAGACATAAACACAAGTGTTCACAGAAGTAGTAGGACTCGCAAAGAACCTAACAGATACCTATGGCATCTTGAGGATACCTAAGTCCTATTGGTAGCCGAGTCTAATGACGAACCTACTAATTACAAATCTGCTATTTCAGATCCTGAATCTACAAAATGGTTGGAAGTCATGAACGCCGAGATTCAATCTAAGCGTGACAATCAAGTCGGGACTTGGTTGAGCTACCCCCCGAATCTCGGGCAGTAGGGAGCAAATGGATTTTCAAGAGAAAAACCGACATGCATGGAAATGTACACACCTATAAAGCATGGCTAGTTACAAGGTTTTACTCAGACTCAAGGCATTGACTATGATAAAACCTTCTCGCCCGTTTCCATGATCAAATCTATCAGGATATTGCTTACCATAGTTGCGTACTATGACTACGAGATATGGCAAATGGACGTTAAAACCGCTTTCCTTAATGGGCATCTCTCTGAAGATGTCTATATGGTACAACCTGATGGTTTTGTTGATCCAAAATATCCTAATAGGGTGTGTAAACTGAATAAGTCCATTTATGGACTCAAACAAGCATCTTGAAGCTGGAATCTTCGTTTTAACCAAAATATCAAAGAGTTTGGTTTTGTCAAAAATGAAGATGAGCACTATATCATTCCTCATCTTGTATGTGGATGATATACCTATCATTGGAAACAACATCCCTATGCTTAAACACCGGTTGGGAACTTGTTTTGCAAAGAGAGATCTTGGAGGAGCAGCTTACATTCTAGGAATCAAGATCTACAGGGATAGATCTAAGCGGCTTCTAGGGCTAAGTCAAAGCATATACATAGACAAAGTGATGGCACGCTTTAAGATGTAAAACTCCAAGAAATGAGGTGTTCCTATGACTAAAGGCATTGTATTGAACAAATCACAATCTCCTTCAACGGACATTGAAGCTAAGCGTATGAAAGAAATTCCATATGCTTCGGCGATTGGTTCTATCATGTATGCTATGTTTTGTACTAGGCCTGACGTCCCGTATGCTTTAAGCATGACCAGTCATTTTCAGCAAAGTCCTAGCATTGCCCATTGGACTGCAGTCAAGAACATTCTAAAGTACTTGAGAAGGACTAAAGATATGTTCTTATTATTTGGAGGAATGGAAGAGGAGCTCACTATAAGATGTTACACTGATGCCAGCTTCTAAACTGACCGAGATGACTCTCGCTCACAATCAGGTTTCGTATTCACTCTAAACGGAGGAGCTATCTCCTGGAAAATCTCTAAGAAGAGTGTGGTGGCGGGTTCAACCACCGAATCTGAGTATATAGATGCATCATATGTTGCAAAGGAAGCTGCTTGGATGAAGAAATTCATAACCGACCTCGATGTGGTTCCAAGCATTCGGAAACCAATCGAGATATTTTGTGATAACACAGGTGCTGTTGCTCAAGCCAAAGAGCCCAGATCTTATCACAAGGCCAAGCACATTCTCAGAAAGTTCCACTATATATGGGAAATTGTGGAACGTGGAGACATCATGATAAGCAAAGTGATGTATCGTGTTTAGATATAAAATATATATTTGTTTTAGATATGGTTTCACGAGATCAGGTTTTAAATTTATAAAATGATAATTACTTTAAACTTAAAAACGCACACAATAGGCAAGTGTACCTATCGCAGCGTAATATAGTTTAGGTAAGAACCAAGTATCGAATCAGTGGACACGGTCGAGTTCCAATACTCAACTTTTGTTATCGTTTAGCCGGTTTAATTAGTGAGTTGGTTTTGTGTGCTTGTGAAGCAGAAAAGTAATGATAGAAAAGTAAATGACGGTAAAGTAAATGACAGAAAAGTAAAAATGTTCATAATGTGTGTAACAAGAATGTAAATAGCAGAATAGTAAATAGCAGAAAAATAAATATCTCAAAAATGATCAGGTCACGAAGAGTATTGCTTTGGGCTTCGAATCCGCTTGGTATATGATAATTTTAGGTTGACTAATCCGGTGGTATGACTACTACAAACATGTGAACGGTACACCGCTAGAGCCTCATTGTCACAATATTTGATTCACGAATTATAATCATTAATAATAAAATGGTAATGATTTCCGTTAGGGACAACGTTACCCTGAACTCTTTGAATGCTATCTCCAAGTTGGTTTAGGACATCGAACTTAAATGTTTAATTATTATTGTTAAAAAGGTGATTAGACTTTGCTCACCGGGAGGCGGTGAAACAATGGGACCATGTATAAAGACATACCGTTCCCAACATGAGTTCACCAGTTATTGGTCGCATAATAAGTTCGTATAAAGACGTACGACCTTACTAGTGTTGACCAAGCATTGGCTTATCAATCTCTACTTGTATAAAGACGTACAAGTATTAAAAGAAGTTTGATTAAAAAGGTTTTACGGTCTTACGATTTGAAATCAAGAACACTTACAAGTGTAAAGAGAGATTTAGATAATAGTAAAAAGCCCACCTAGAAGGTGGTTTTAAGAGCGAATAATTAAAGACATAAACATACCACTAGATTAATACGTCAAACATTAACATACACCAAACTTCATCTTCACCCTAGCAATACAGAGAGTTTAGCCATGAATGGCCATACTAACTAGCGTAACACTGAGTTTCGTAGGCTCCCCTATTGCGGAACAAGGAGGAGGAGCCTCTCTACTCTCTACTCTAAACTACAGAAACGGACTCTCTTAAGTTGTGGTAATGTATCTTGAGGTGTGTGAAACCAAGAACCCAAGCCATCTATTTATAGGCCTCAAAATGTGCAATGCACGACCGTACATTGGGTTACACGGTCGTGCAAAGGCTTCGCGAATCAAAACGGGTACAGAGGACAGTGTACTGGGTCCTTGGGGAGCAAGCAAGGCATTGCATGGCCGTGCAATGGGATGCACGACCGTGCATCCCCTTGTTTGCTTCCCAACTTTGTCTTTTAGCTGCTTGTTGAGTTTTTTGACCAATTTTGACTTCTTGGGGGTCAAAGCTCGGGAATGATCCTTCTAGAAGCTTGATTTCTTGGTGTTTTTGATAGGTTTTAGCTTTGTTTATCTCTAAGACACGGAACGTTTTAAGTATCAATTGCAAGTTTATTATTCAATTAGTACCATAATATGGGGATTATTATCCATGCAAAACATGTATAAATGATGGCACATCACAAAGTAAACACATATCAAAACCTAGCGGACCCATTCACTAAGCCGATGACTCAGGAGAAGCAGGATAAGCACAGAAATGCTATCGGTCTTAGATTTGCTAGTGATATGTTTTGATTTAGTATTTGGATGTACAAACATTTAAACAGATGTACTTTTGAGTTCAATTTGATTTACTAGTTAAATGCAACCTTGAATCTTATAACTGTGTTTGATTTTAATACGTTTAATCCATGAATCTTGTATTCTTAATTATCCATAGTCAGTCAGAATCATGGGAACGACTCTGAATTAAGACTATTTTGAACTTGGACTCAAGTAGTTTACTTCCAATTTCACATACCTAATCATGGATGACGTTGGATGTAAATCGCTTCAAATCATCTTCAAGGATTTTAATCATAAGATGTTTTGATATTGGTATACTCATTTAGTATCATCTGACCTGAGATGCATACTAGAACTTTCGTTTACCAAGGACTGTTCTTTAATAACTGTGTACGTCCCTTATGACGTGACGGATCTCTAGACTCGCGGTACGACACAGTGATAACGTGCGGAATCCATGATCAACGTGCAACGTGTAAACAATCAACAACACCAGGTAAATAAACTCTTTGTATTTCCTTATCAACACTGTTTACAATCTGACTCTGTTCTTGCTCTTGGACTTCTACTTGTCCGGATTACAAAAACTGACATGTAAACATCTATTTATAGGAAAACACAAATACCCAGGCCAACTTATCAAGTTCGCTAACTTACAACATAGAATTTCAGCGACAGTTACAAAAAATGTCCAAACAGACTCCCCCTTAACTGTTGCTATCAATTCTATCAAATTACAAGTTAAAGACTCTAAGACTAAGACATAGAATCTTCAAGCTCGTTGTCACCGGAATATGCTCCAACAGACTCCCCCTTGACAACAGCTTCAGAAGATTGTCATCAGTCTTCAATATCATCAAACAAGTTGTAGTCTTCGTCTTGTTCATCTGCACACTCTCTCTTTCTTTCTAGAAGACAAACTCGGGAGAAGGACCCCTTGTCAACTTTTGTCTACAATATTTAGTTTTGCAAAAGAGAACAACCAAGCATAACCAACAAATAATATTTCCATGAAAGCTGGAAAAATAAAATCTTTTTGAATTTTCAAACATAAGAAACACAAAATCTTTTTTTTTTTTGATTTTCTCTATACAAAATGATACGAAATTATACAAAAAATACATCTTTTTGGTCATATATCACGAGTAAGAAGATCATATCAGTTTATATGATGAATCAATCACACATCTTGAAATATAAAATCCGTATAACATCAAATGGTGTCCTATGACATTCTGTCAAGTCTTGACCAATTAAACCAATATCTTTCAAGATTATCAAACTCTATCTTTTTCAAGACTTTCATATTGCATGTTATGATACGTGATAAACATTCAAATAAAACAGGATTAGGCTATGACACACAAATTTAAATTGTCAATATTATAAGATTTGAAACTAAAAGCATCTCATTCCCACTTTCTTGTGAGTTAAGGTACCATTTAAGTATGAAATACAATGTGTACCCCACTAGTATGCCAACAGAAAGTAAATTGCACTATCTTCAAAACATATGAGACATATGCAAAGATAAGATCAATCTCTAGTATGAAACTATCTTAATTAGCAAAGAAAAAGAAACAGATCCTGGATGATATAAAGAATCAGAATGATTCATATGCTTGGTTTTGGATGTAATATCATGATTGATTGTAACAGAAGAACTCTTCAGTAGAATGAATGATTAAGGAATCGATTAATTCAATAATACAGGGTAATGTGGTGCAACTGTTATCTGGATATTCAATGGAATCAAGATATTGATCCAAGGGAGAGTATATGTTCCAACAGATGTTGTCAGAAACATATCTTAGTTCAGCATCATATTGCATGTTTTTCGGGCATGGGCAGTGAAGTGAACTAAAAAATTGTGCTAATCAATATAGTTCGATACTGGTCTCATGAAATACTTGAAGCCTTGTATTCTATATCTGATAATGATCTTTTAACACACACACCCAGGCATAAAATGGTTTCAAATCACAGTTGTAACATATGCAATTATGTTTTCACACTACTAATGGTTCAAAGACGCTTTTAGCCTACTGACAATTCAAATTATATGCATACACAACACTATCATTTCCTATTTGTGTGCAGTCTCTGAAGTTTAGATCAAAACATATATTTCAGATATACTGAATAAACATAAAGCACCAACAGTCAATCTAAGGTCATGTGTGAAAGATCATCTAGTGATGTACTATCATTTCTTATCAAACTTCAAATGATGTCGATTTTACCTTTTTCATTTTGTTTGAATTTTCTAAATCTTTTTGAAAGAAAATAAAACTTTCATGAAAACATTTTAAGAAAAAAACATTTACTTGGTTACTCATGATATAGCATTTTAATCAATTAAAAACTCAAACTAGTGTAATCGAATGTAATCGAATGCCTTTGCCTTTGTCACCAACACAATACTGTACTCCCCCTGTCCTGTAGACTCTCCCTCAACTAGTCAAATGGTTGCATCAACGAATTTATGCTCACCATCGTCATTCAAAGTTTCTGGTTATCTTTTGGACTTGGTCAACATATTTCAAAAAGAACATTGTGTGTGACATATTCTCCCCCTAAGCATCAAGTCGTTGAATCAAATAGATTTATCAGTTATCTAACAACTCTTTGCTCTTGCATATGCCATTTCCTTTGATGTGCTATAAACAACCACTATTAACGACTCAAATGATATTAATAGTCCCTCTTGGTTAATCCTACACATCTAACAAGAAACATTAATTTGAAATTGGGACCCAAGAGATGGTGGTCCTGGGTCGTCCATATGTATCAAAATAAATGACCTCACTCCATTCACAGTTGAATCTCTCGTCGATTTTCGGTGATTGCTCTTACGAATCAGAAACAGAAACTTTAGATTTTCAAACACACTTTTTTTCATTAAGTTCATTCATTTTAAAGTGTGAAGTGTTTGAACATCCTCGTTCATTTGAAAAAATGCTTTGATTGTGAAACCTCTTGTTGTTCAAAAAGTTTTCTCAATCTTCTGTTTCTCCTCCGTCGTTGAGGTCTAGAGAGCCTAACCTTAGATTGTGAATTACCCTTTGGTGTAACACTCAGTTTCACCACATTTGGTGTAACATAAGGCTTAAAATGAGTTCTTACCTTTTCTGGAATAACATGTTGATTACCTTTGGCTTTATGAGGTGTTACACCCCCAATTTCAACTAACGGAGTTTTACCGTTTGGGAAGTGACGAACCAGGATCTCAGACATTAGTTACTTTGAACGACTCTACATGGGACTAAAAATGAAAATATCTTTTAAATCAGAGTATCAATGCGGAAGCGTAAAGAAAGTAAATGCGCAAAATACACGCGCCCAAAACCAAAGTTCAAAAGTCTAAAAAGTTCAAACGTCCAATCAAAACAAGTATAATAGAATAACTCAAGCAAACATAATTAAATCATAATCAAGCAGTTGAATCCCATGCATGCCCTAACGTGCACCTGTGTCTTATCTTAGCGACCTGAGAAAACATGTAAGAAAATATGTCAACACGAGGTTGGTGAGTCCACAGGTTTCAATGTAAGTAAATAAGCGTTTACCGGATTTATGTTCATTCAGTACGTATCTATAGGTAGCTAACCTATGTTCATGTTCAACTCAAGCGCTCGCAACCGAAGCTGACTGTTTGTTTATTGCCTCCTGCCAGGTCTATCAACACTGGCGGTGTGAGTAGGCTAACATTTCACCCGTTCGATATCTAATCGAGTTAGCGCGACTAACGCGGGTGAGATTTGTCAAACCCAGTAGTACTACTAAATATTACCTCGCTAAGATCCATATTAACGGTCCGATATTAGTTGAGGACTTTCTGTGATAGCGTGTTACGCTTAGCATTTAACTTTGATAGCATACGAATTAAAAAATCCAAAATTGTTTAGTCATGTTTTCTCCCGCAAGTTAAAACAGTAAAAGGGGCCGTGAAAACTCACATGCGTTGCGTTGTAGGTAGTATCACACAATGGACAAGTTGGAACCACGAGTGTAAGTTTCAAACGACTTACGAATGCCCTAAAATTATAAACACATAAATTAGGGATAAAAATAGGAATTGTGACAATGACCCGGAATGAGAAACGTCCTAAAGGAACGCTCTAGTAACCGAGAGTAGACGAACGTGTCCACGAGAATATGAATTCTTTTATTAGTAATTAGATTATATATATACGTTGCGCGACGAATGACAACAATAATAATAAATATGTTCGAGCGTTTTGTCATTTACAAAAATTAGGAAAATAATATAATTTAATATATTATTTTTAGGTTCGAAAGGATATTCTAATTACTCATTCGTGGTACAAAATAATAAATATATTATTTTTATGAACGCGATAAGTGCGAGTAAATAATATAATTAATTATATTATTATTTGGTTTCAAATGTTATACGAGGTTACAAAACGATACGAAATAATATAAATCCATATATTATTTAATAATACGAGTCACGGGTTGAAAATAATATAAACATATTATTTTATACACCCTTATGGTAAATATATTATTTTAAAAGTGGGGAAATGATATAAAAATAGGTTAATAATTCAAACCCGAGCCTACGGGTTGTTTCCCGGGCTAAAACACATTTGTATAATCTATACATACTAATAAATAAAGGTTTTGGGGTGCCACATGTCACTCCCTCATGCCTCCTCATATTGGTTTTCCCGCCTCTCTCTCCTAATAAATGCACCACTATCTTATTAAATAATAATGATATTATAAATATATTATTAAAAAAGAATAATAATTATATTAAATAAGAATATATAATAAGAATTCAAAATATAACTAATTAAAGAAAAATACTAATTTGTTATATACACACACATTTTCACTTGATGACGTATTTACAAATTTATAAGTTTTATCTTTTTCAATATACAATCTCGTGTAATACACGGGATTCTAACCTAGTATTATAATATTATAGGGTTTGATTTTTATATTAAAATAATACTAAAAAAATGTTTAAAAACAAAACAGTGTGGAGAGACTGGAACCCGGGTCTCTCCCACACAAGCACACACACTTAATCAGTCCCGCCCGCTAGGGTCATCGCATTAGGATTCGGTTCTTATTGGTTTTAATCAATAACTCTGGGATGTTCTTCCCCTTTACGTGAATCCGGACCAAATTCCACCCCAAACCCACAGATTTCGACTACGATTAAATAAGAAAGCATAGGGGTTTTGTTAAACACGGCATTGCGAACCTATAGTTGGGTTTAATTGAAAAGTTATTAAGTTTAGATCGGTTAATTACTCGACTGAAATTTCCAAGCCCTAGTTATGAACACAGATTTGAATTTGATGGATTTGATTATAAAAATGATTGGAATCATAGGGCTATTACAGACTAGGACATTGCGAAACCACTCATGTAATTTAATTGTATTGAGGTTGTGATCAGATTATCATTCGATTAAACCCAAAGTGTGATGAACCCTAGAATCGGTTCACCACTGATTAGATGATATATCTACGAATTAGCTTAGGGCTTTCAAAGGATAGTTGAGGGCGAGTCTAACCATGACCTTTAATTGGATTCAAACTGAGTCTAGGATCAAAAACTCCAAATCGATTTTATGAAGAAAACATAGTTTAGGATCATGACAGAATCGATGGTAATTGATCAAATAAACATGGGGCTTTCATTATACAGATGATTACGAGTCTAAAGGTGTAGTTTAATTGAATTTTAATCGGGTCTAGGATATAGTTTGATTAAACCAATTTAAGATGAACCCTAGAATCGGGTTCATGATTTAATCGATGATATAAGCCCAATATTCATAGGGCTTTGAATTAAGACACTAAAACGAAACTACATGTGTGATTTGTTACCAGAATTGATGAAGAATTGGTAGTGCTCGACTAAGTCCGAGGTCGACGATGACTGGTTTGGTTCCCGACGACTTCTGTTGAGATTTCGGTGAAATTGATGCGTATGATAGCTTCACAGTGTCTCGTTCAATGTGTGCAGGTGATCAATTTGATGGAGTGACATCGAATTGATCTGGCTTGGTTGATAAGAACAATAAGGTCGACGGTTTCGGTTTAATGTCCATTATTCGAACTTAATTCGATATAATGGTGATGATTAAAGCATTGATTAAGCCTGTTAATGATCTGATCGTGTATAGCGGTTTCAAAATCAAACGAATTCGAGGTTTAAGATTCGAATTTGGATTAAAGATTACGATATTTGACTTTCGGTAGTCAACAAATCATCTTTAGTTAAATTACGGGTTTAATCCCTGAATTCTCATGAATTAGGGTTTAGGAAATGGCAGGAAAGGACCCTGTAGTTAGGATTGAGGTTAGAACTTGTTAGTTTGACTTCAAAAGTCAACAGAATTGGGATTTTGACTATCTAAAAGTTAACAGTCAACTTTAGGGATATTACATAGCTAGTCCCTGGAGTTTAGGTTTGGATTATTGACGGGATTAATCCCTGGGGTTTAATATTGGATTAACTGGGTTAGAAATTAACTGAATATTTAACGGAGTTACTAACGGAACTAACCGAAAAGTCCGGATTGTCACATCATCCCCTAGTTGAAAGAATTTTCGTCCCGAAAATTAAATAAATAATAAAAAAAAAATTCTCGGGATATCACATCATCCCCTAGTTGAAAGAATTTTCGTCCCAAAAATTAAATAGTACCTTGAGAATCTGATGCGGAGTGCTTGAACAGATTAGGATATTTGCGCATCATCTGATCCTCGCGCTCCCACGTGAATTCCGGTCCGCGTTTCGAGTTCCAACGAACTCTGACAATAGGGATCTTACTGTGCTTTAACGTTTTAACTTCACTATCCATAATTTCCACAGGTTCTTCGATGAAACGTAATTGTTCATCAACGTGTAGTTCCTCAAGAGGAACTGCGAGTGATTCGTCTGGTAGGCATTTCTTTAAATTTGAGACGTGAAAGACGTTGTGCACACCACTAAGTCTTTTAGGTAGGTCAAGTTGATACGCTACTGGTCTGATTCTCTTCATTATCTTGAATGGTCCAACATAACGAGGATTCAGTTTGCCTCGTTTCCCGAAACGAATGACACCTTTCCAAGGTGAGACTTTGAGTAAGACCATGTCACCTATTTGAAAGTCTAAGGGTTTACAACGCTTGTCGGCGTAGCTCTTTTGACGATCACGAGCCGCCGCCGTACGATTTCTAATTTGAACGATCTTTTCAGAAGTTTCAAATACGAGTTCAGGACCTGTGAGTTGGCTATCCCCAACCTCGGTCCAACAAATAGGAGAACGACATTTTCGTCCATAAAGTGCTTCAAATGGAGCTGCCTTGATGCTAGTGTGATAGCTGTTGTTGTAGGAGAACTCCACCAACGGTAGGTGAGACTCCCAAATGTTACCGAAATCAATCACACAAGCTCGTAGCATGTCCTCCGACGTTTGGATTGTACGTTCCGTTTAGCCATCAGTTTAAGGATGGTATGCTATGCTCATATCTAGACGCGTGCCTAAAGCTTTATGTAACGACTGCCAGAAACGAGACGTGAATCGTGCATCACGATCCAAAATGATAGAGATTGGCACCCCGTGCCGAGAGACTATTTCTTTCAAGTAAGTACGAGTGAGCTTATCCATTTTTTCGGTTTCCTTTATTGCTAAGAAGTGAGCGGACTTTGTTAATCGATCAACAATTACCCATATGGTATCACATCCGGTAGGGGTTCGTGGTAATTTGGTGATGAAGTCCATGGATATTTGTTCCCATTTCCACATAGGAATTTCTGGTTGTTGCAGAAGACCGGATGGCTTTTGATATTCAACTTTGACCTTCGCGCAAGTCAGACACTTACTAACATAGGTGGCTATATCGGCCTTCATCTTCGGCCACCAATATAGTACCTTTAGATCATGGTACATTTTATCGGAACCTGGATGTATCGAGTAACAAGATTTATGAGACTCATCCATAACTAGTTCCCTTAGGTTCCCAAATACTAGAACCCATATTCGCTCGACAAAGTAGCGAATACCGTCAGATTTGACTTCAAGTTGTGCTTCCAGACCGCGTGTACTTTCCAGCGGTAGATTTTCTTCTTTTAGGGCTTCGAGTTGAGCACTACGGATTTTGTCAGGTAATCCGGGGTGAATAGTAAGCTGTAATGCTCGAACTCGTTTGGGTTTCGTTTCCTTTCGACTCAGGGCATCAGCTACAACGTTAGCTTTACCCGGGTGGTATCGGATCGCACAGTCATAATCGTTTAAGAGTTCGACCCAACGACGTTGTCGCATGTTCAACTCTTTCTGTTCGAAGATATGCTGGCCTCCTTGTTATAAAGAGTGAAGTGACCTTCGGGCGAGGAGAAAGTCAGTAAGAAGACTCTTGTGATCGGTGTAGATGGTGCATTTGGTACCGTACAAGTAATCTCTCCATATCTTAAGTGCGAAAACTACGGCTCCCAACTCTAAGTCATGAGTGGTGTAGTTTCTCTCATGGACCTTTAGTTGACGTGAAGCGTATGCGATCACTTTTTCGCGTTGCATTAGAACACAACCCAGACCCAGAAGAGATGCATCACAATACACTATAAAATCATCGATTCCTTCCGGAAGAGCTAGAATAGGTGCACTGCAGAGTTTCTGTTTAAGATGTTGGAATGCTGACTCTTGGTTATCTCCCCAATTAGAGGCTTTACCTTTTTGGGTTAAAGCAGTGAGAGGTTGAGCAATTTTTGAAAATCCTTCGATGAATCGTCGATAATATCCGGCCAATCCCAGAAATTGTCGCACCTCAGTCGGAGTCGTCGGTGCTGGCCAATTTTTGATGGCTTCTATCTTTGATGGGTCGACATGTATTCCTTTCTCGTTAACCACATGCCCTACAAACTGAACTATTCACACTTGGAAAACTTAGCATACAGTTGTTCTCGCTTAAGTAATTCCAAAATTAGGTGTAGATGTTCCTCATGTTCTTCATTGTTCTTGGAATAAATGAGGATGTCGTCGATGAAAACGATAACGAACTGGTCAAGGTAAGGCTTACACACACGGTTCATGAGGTCCATGAATACCGCAGGTGCGTTGGTTAATCCGAAAGGCATGACCATAAATTCGTAATGGCTGTACCTCGTTCTGAATGCAGTCTTAGAGATATCCTCTTCTCGGACTCTCAACTGATGGTAGTCGGACCTAAGATCTATTTTGGAATAGAAACTTGATCCTTGGAGTTGATCAAAGAGGTCATCTATGCGAGGCAAAGGGTAGCGGTTCTTGATTGTGACTTTATTCAGCTCCTGGTAGTCAATACACATACAAAAGTTTCATCCTTCTTCTTGACAAATAGTACTGGAGCTCCCCACGGCTATGAACTAGGTCGGATGAAACCTTTATCCAACAAATCTTGCAATTGAGTGGACAGTTCTTGCAATTCACTGGGTGCCAGTCTGTAAGGTGCCCGAGCAATCGGTGCTGCTCCGGGTGCTAAATCATTTTGGAATTCAACTTGACGGTGCGGTGGTAGACCGGGCAGATCTTCGGGAAATACTTCCAAAAATTCACGCACAATGGGAATATCTTCAATCTTCTTCTCTTCTGATGGCTGCTCAGCAACGAGAGCCAAAATAGCCATATGCCCCTTTCGAAGGCATTTTTATGCTTTCATAAAAGATATGATGCCCATGACTGCACCAACTCTTTCGCCTTGGACGGAAAGGGTTTCTCCACTCGGGAGAGGTATACGAACAATCTTCTCATGACATATAATTTCGGCTTGGTTTTTAGATAACCAATCCATGCGGACAATTACGTCAAAACTACCAAGTATGACCGGCATAAGGTTGATATCAAATATGTGTTTAGCTAGCTCAAGTTTACATCCCTTAAGAATGTGAGTTGCCTCAATTATTTGTCCATCACCTATCTCTATTGTATACTTAGCTTCTAATAGAGACGAAGTTCCTTTTATCATATTACTAAATTTCTTAGATATAAAACTTCTATCAGCACCAGTGTCAAAAAGGACAGAAGCAAAGTAATTATTTACGAGGAACTTACCGGTGACCACATTATGGTCGTAACGGGCTTCTCCAGATCCTAGTATGAAGGCTCATCCCTTCGCACCATTTCCATTGTTACCACCATTGCCATTGTTATTCTGGTTAGGGTTGTGATTTCCATTACCCCCTTTCTTCAATTGAGGGCAATTCTTCCGAATATGCCCTTCCTTTCCACACTCAAAGCAACCCCTTGTGGATCCAGGTTGTTGAAAAGGTTGTTTAGTTTGTAACTCACCCCTGCAATCCTTAGCATCATGACCTATTTTGCCGCACCTCTGGCAACGATTGCAGAACCCAAAGTGGTGGAAGTTACACTTGTTACACTTTGGAGACTTCCCCGCGTAACCACCCTGGTTTTGACCTGAAGAGTTCGACTGGTTGAAGTTCTTGGTAGGCTCAAACCTACGCTGTTGTTGCTGCTGCGGTTGATTAAACTGGGGTTGGTTGGATTGGAGTCCTTTGGAGTGAGAGTTGGAGTGGTTGTGGGTGTTGGAATGGTGATCAAACTTGCGTTTTTGAGTGTCGGTGGGTTTAGAAACTGAACCTCTCAGAGGTAGAGTCCCTTGTGTCACCGCTTGGTCGGTTAACTTATGGGCGAGTCGGATGGTTTGTTGGATAGTGGTAGGATTGGATGAAGTAACCATGCTTTGTATTTGAGGCACTAGACCTCCAATGTAAAGCTCAATTCTTTTGTAATCAGGAGTTACCATATGCGGGCACATAATAGCCAGTTCATGGGAACGTGTGGTGTAGAGTTCAATTTCAGAACCCTCCATCTTTAGGTTCCAAAAATCTCCCTCTAACTTCTGGATCTCATCGTGCGGACAATATTCCTCCTTCATCATTGATTTAAATTCCTCCAACGGGAGTCCATTCGCCATGGCCAGGCCCAACATTTGGACCTGGGCGTTCCACCATGTGAGTGTCGGGCCTTCTAAAGTTCCGGCGGCAAACTTCACCTAATTAGCCACGGGGCAGTTGCACATGGCAATTACCGATTCAACCTTCTCAAACCAACGAAGTAGTCCAACGGCTCCTTCAGCTCCACTAAAGGCGTGGGGCTTGCAATCCATGAACGCCTTGAAAGTGCAGGCTGGTTGTTGGTTTTGCTGGCCTGGATTTAGAAATAACAATAGGATTGGAATTATAGAGTTCAGGAAGATGTTTTTAGGAGATGGATTGACATCATTAGTCAATAGCTAAAGCATTTACCTGCAGCATTATGTGCTGTCGGAGCCTCCGCCACACTATCATTTATCAGTGCCGCTAGCTCTGCTGCCGTCATGTTAATGGTACCACAGCCTCCGCGTCCTCTCCCTGACATGATTCTTCACAATCACAAATGAAAAACAATGAGAAATATATCGCATATTAAACATTATTTAAGTATGAGTAAGGAGATACAACATCTAATATTTTGAAAATTAAATAAATTGTAAGGCTACAAAATAAATAACTCAAATATTAAACTTCTCATGCTTTTATTGGATGGAAACAACCTTACCCATCTAGGTTCGAAAAGAGAAATAACATAAACAAAAGCAAACATGAAAAGGAAGATAGAATAGGAAGATCATCAAGCATCTTCGTCATCGGAAGAAACATACGATTGTGCATCGTCTATCTCTACTGGTTCCACCTCCACGGGCTCCTCCTCGAAGGGCTCTTCTTCAAAAGGTTCCTCCTCGCCATCAGAATGTGGAATCTCTTCAGGAAATAAAGTGGCTTGCAGTTGGGCTTCCAAGTGAGTCACCCTCTCTTGAAGACC
The DNA here is from genome assembly GCA_023525975.1 of Smallanthus sonchifolius. Lineage (NCBI taxonomy): Eukaryota > Viridiplantae > Streptophyta > Magnoliopsida > Asterales > Asteraceae > Smallanthus > Smallanthus sonchifolius. The sequence continues at coordinate 40,601,433 of CM042019.1, read as the reverse complement.
TTCAGCAGTGAGGTTTGCTACATGTAGCTGAGCTTCCATAGCAGCCAATCTCTCCAGAACTCCTTCCATATCATCTTCCATAGTGTCGGCCCTCGTCTCCAGATATGCCACACGATCCACTAAAAGGTTATGGACATGGTCCGTTGCAACTAGTTCGGTAGTCAAGAGTTCTATTCCTACCTTATTCTCCTCTATTTGAGGCCAATTCTTCAGAAGGTTAGGTATCTCCTCGGTAGCATCTTGAACAATTCTCAATTCCTTCGACATATAAGATACGAAGGCTGCAAAAGCTTGTTCCATAGTGCATGGCAAGCTAGGTAGTAGGGATGATGATGATGCAGAACCAAAGTAGGGTGATGGAACATTTCCCATTTCGATCCACCTTTGAATCATTTGCGGGTATACGTTCCAATTGAGAGTATAATCCATTGCTCGTGCGCTACTCGGTTCACCTTGGTCAACTGAATGGTCACTAGAAATAGTCCGGCGCCTTTTGGGCTCCGAGGATGATAGGATAGGTGCCTTGGGTGATGGAGGTGGAGTTGACGACATGTTCCTGTAACAATATATATAAGTGCCAAACATTCAAACGACATGTAACTAATGTGTGAGGCTATAGTCTAGTATGCAATCCTAGTTCTCTATAACCAATAGCTCTGATACCAATCTATCACACCCCTAATTTCAACTAACGGAGTTTTACCGTTTAGGAAGTGACGAACCAGGATCTCAGACATTAGTTACTTTGAACGACTCTACATGGGACTCAAAATGAAAATATCTTTTAAATCAGAGTATCAATGCGGAAGCGTAAAGAAAGTAAATGTGCAAAATACACGCGCCCAAAACCAAAGTTCAAAAGTCCAAAAAGTCCAAACGTCCAATCAAAACAAGTACAATAGAATAACTCAAGCAAACATAATTAAATCATAATCAAGCAGTTGAATCCCATGCATGCCCTAACGTGCACCTGTGTCTTATCTTAGCGACCTGAGAAAACATGTAAGAAAATATGTCAACACGAGGTTGGTGAGTCCACAGGTTTCAATATAAGTAAATAAGCGTTTACCGGATTTATGTTCATTCAGTACGTATCTATAGGTAGCTAACCTATGTTCATGTTCAGCTCAAGCGCTCGCAACCGAAGCTGACTGTTTGTTTATTACCTCCTGCCAGGTCTATCAACACTGGCGGTGTGAGTAGGCTAACATTTCACCCGTTCGATATCTAATCTAGTTAGCGTGACTAACGCGGGTGGGATTTGTCAAACCCAGTAGTACTACTAAATATTACCTCGCTAAGATCCATATTAACGGTCTGATATTAGTTGAGGACTTTCTGTGATAGCGTGTTACGCTTAGCATTTAACTTTGATATCATACTAATTAAAAAATCCAAAATTGTTTAGTCATGTTTTCTCCCACAAGTTAAAACAGTAAAAGGGGCCGTGAAAACTCACCTGCGTTACGTTGTAGGTAGTATCACACAATGGATAAGTTGGAACCACGAGTGTAAGTCTCAAACGACTTACGAATGCCCTAAAATTATAAACACATAAATTTGGGATAAAAATGGGAATTGTGACAATGACCCGGAATGAGAAACGTCCTAAAGGAACGCTCTAGTAACCGAGAGTAGATGAACGTGTCCACGGGAATAGGAATTCTTTAATTAGTAATTAGATTATATATATATACGTTGCGCGACGAATGACAACAATAATAATAAATATGTTCGAGCGTTTTGTCATTTACAAAAATTAGGAAAATAATATAATTTAATATATTATTTTTAGGTTCGAAAGGATATTCTAATTACTCATTCGTGGTACAAAATAATAAATATATTATTTTTATGAACGTGATAAGTGCGAGTAAATAATATAATTAATTATATTATTATTTGGTTTCAAATGTTATATGAGGTTACAAAGCGATACGAAATAATATAAATCCATATATTATTTAATAATACGAGTCACGGGTTGAAAATAATATAAACATATTATTTTATACAACCTTATGGTAAATATATTATTTTAAAAGTGGGGAAATAATATAAAAATAGGTTATAATTCAAACCCGAGCCTACGGGTTGTTTCCCGGGCTAAAACACATTTGTATAATATTATAATATTATAGGGTTTGATTTTTATATTAAAATAATACTAAAAAAATTGTTTAAAAACAAAACAGTGTGGAGAGACTCGAACCCGGGTCTCTACCACACATGCACACACATTTAACCAGTCCCGCCCGCTAGTGTCATCGCATTAGGATTCGGTTCTTATTGGTTTTAATCAATAACACTGGGGGTGTTCTTCCCCTTTACGTGAATCCGAACCAAATTCCACCCCAAACCCACATATTTCCACTACGATTAAATAAGAAAGCATAGGGGTTTTGTTAAACACGGCATTGCGAACCTATAGTTGGGTTTAATTGAAAAGTTATTAAGTTTAGATCGATTAATTACTCGACTGAAATTTCCAAGCCCTAGTTATGAACACAGATTTGAATTTGATGGATTTGATTATAAAAATGATTGGAATCATAGGGCTATTACAGACTAGGACATTGCGAAACCACTCATGTAATTTAATTGTATTGAGGTTGTGATCAGATTATTATTCGATTAAACCCAAAGTGTGATGAACCCTAGAATCGGTTCACCACTGATTAGATGATATATCTACGAATTAGCTTAGGGCTTTCAAAGGATGGTTGAGGGCGAGTCTAACCATGACCTTTAATTGGATTCAAACTGAGTCTAGGATCAAAAACTCCAAATCGATTTTATGAAGAAAACATAGTTTAGGATCATGACAGATTCGATGGTAATTGATCAAATAAACATGGGGCTTTCATTATACAGATGATTACGAGTCTAAAGGTGTAGTTTAATTGAATTTTAATCGGGTCTAGGATAGAGTTTGATTAAACCAATTTAAGATGAACCCTAGAATCGGGTTCATGATTTAATCGATGATATAAGCCCCAATATTCATAGGGCTTTGAATTAAGACACTAAAACGAAACTACAAGTGTGATTTGTTACCAGAATTGATGACGAATTGGTAGTGCTCGACTAAGTCCGAGGTCGACGATGACTGGTTTGGTTCCCGGCGACTTCTGTTGAGATTTCGGTGAAATTGATGCGTATGATAGCTTCACAGTGTCTCGTTCAATGTGTACAGGTGATCAATTTGATGAAGTGACATCGAATTGATCTGGCTTGGTTGATAAGAACAATAAGGTCGACGGTTTCGGTTTAATGTCCATTATTCGGACTTAATTCGATATAATGGTGATGATTAAAGCATTGATTAAGCATGTTAATGATCTGATCGTGTATAGCGGTTTCAAAATCAAACGAATTCGAGGTTTAGGATTCGAATTTGGATTAAAGATCACGAGTTTTGACTTTCGGAAGTCAACAAATCATCTTTAGTTAAATTACGGGTTTAATCCCTGAATTCTCATGAATTAGGGTTTAGGAAATGGCAGGAAAGGTCCCTGTAGTTAGGATTGAGGTTAGAACTTGTTAGTTTGACTTCAAAAGTCAACAGAATTGGGATTTTGACTATCTAAAAGTCAATAGTCAACTTTAGGGATATTACATAACTAGTCCTTGGAGTTTAGGTTTGGATTATTGACGGGATTAATCCTTGGGGTTTAATATTGGATTAACTGGGTTAGAAATTAACTGAATATTTAAAGGAGTTACTAACGGAACTAACCGAAAAGTCCGGATTGTCACATGAGGACAAATAATCCGAATGTGACCCACAATACCACAGTAAAAGCAATATCTCTCCTCATGATATTGTCTCATATAAGGAACCTTCACGTGACAAGATGCACTTGAAGAAGATTCGTCGACATGAAATTCTTTTGGAGTTTGAGACTGAATAAACTTTTTCTCAACAGGTTTGATTCAGGCTTCACCTTCTCAGGAACTACATGCTTCTTCTCTTTATTTTTGTAAGGAAAATTCACCACAATGTGTCCCATCTCATTACAATGAAAGCATGTACGCTTTTCCTTATAATCCCTGACATATGGAACTCTCCTTAAATGCGAAGAACGTCCAGATGTATAACCTCCAGATGATTTAGAATCAACACCTTCTTGCTTCTGCTTCACAACTTTTGATTCTTCTATCTTAACCTCTTTCGGTTTCCCCTCTACCTTAGCTTCTTCAAAATCTTCATCATCACTCTCATACACCATATCTTCACATGTGACTGGATTCAAATTCAACAAAGTCTTAGGTTCTAAATCCTCGTCTTTTACAATCTCAGGTGCAACAGAATAATTTTCGTTGAATGGTGGAGGAATATAACCAATACCCTTAGTTCTCTTTCTTTCATCAGTATTATCATTGTAATAGGCTAGTAAATATGATGAGTTGCTGAAAGCTTCAAGTTTCCTATTTAATCTAATCACTTCTGCCTTAGATTCAGCAAGCTCTTTACTCTTCTCAGAAATGACATTGTTTCTCTTTTCAATTTAAGCATAAGACATAACTAGATGATACGCCTTCTAATTTATCTTCAAGGTCAGTGAGTTTATGTCTCTCTTCAATGACTCAATCCTTTCTGTGAATAACTTTTCATTGTCCTTCAATGTTTGATTCACCGTGTGCATCGATTTCATATCATAAATGAGGTTTGTGTTATCATCCATTACCCTCATCATTTTATCTTTCACAGAAACACAGTTAGAACAAAAAGTTTCAGAATTAGAAACTACCTCACCTTTTACCTCTGAAGGAGATGAACTGGGATCCATGAATACGTGAGAATCAGCTTCTCTCTTTTGTTCAACATTGACAGGCTCTGCATCAATTTCCTTTTCTGAATCAATCAGATCATCTTCAAGTGTCTGGAAACTATCTTCAGTCATAACATCACTCTCACTAGATTGAGTGCATTCACCAGACTGAACACTCTCACTATCACTTAATTCTGTAGAAGAATCACTTTCAGAATCACGCTGCTTCTCTAATTCTTCTTTGATCAAGACCACAAACGCTTGAGTAGTAACTTCACACTTTTTCTTCAATGCTTCCCATAGATCTCTTGAAGTTGGACACTTCCCGAAACTTTGAAATATTTCTTTTGGTAAAGACATTTGTAGAGTTGCACGCGTCTTCATCTCTCGATCAAGTAAAATCTTTTTCTGTTTTAGTAAGAGCTCACACTGGTAGAGGAATATTATCTTGACCCATGAACGAATAAGTAGGATGCACATATCCTTCCAAGATGGGTATCCAAAAACTTGCATCAGTATCTGACACGAGCTGCTCGAACCGGACTTTCCAGTTGAGTAATCTGATATGCACAAAAGCTTCGGTGGCATAGTCGAATCATCAAAAAAATTCGTCATCTCGAGAATTTTGTGAAAATGTCAACAAAAATTTCCCTCAAAAAAACTCTTTTTAGTGAAGTCAAAATTTCAAAATTACTATCTTCTCAAAAATGGTTCGACACAAGTATATAAATGCCCCCTAAAAAATTTGATCAAGAAAAAATTTGTGAAAGTATCAACACTAGCGAACTTAGTAAGTTCGCCCGCCTAAGTTCGTCTGAAACTGCCAGAAAATCATGATTTCTGATGTATATGATCGAATATGACAAATCTGAAGTGCAGGAATGTGTAGGAACTGATTAGGAACACTTCTATCGGATCAAATTCTTCAAACAAATCCAAAATCAATCCAAATTGATCAAAATCAATCCATCTTTGTCAAGAACACGAAAATGATGAAAAAGTCTTCAAAAGCAATGAACTTTGATGTTGACTGTACACAAAAACACCACGAATATGCTGCTAATCAAGAGCAAAAGCTCTTATACCAATTGTAGGTCCCTTTTGACGTGACAGATCTCTAGACTCGCGGTACGACATGGTGATAACGTGCGGAATCCATGATCAACGTGCAACGTGTCAACAACACCAGGTATATAAACTCTTTGTATTTCTTTATCAACCGCTGTCGCGTAACTGCCAGTCATAATGGCATTGGTTAGGAACAGATCTGAAGTTCAGTGGGAGTTGTATGTAGTTGATAAGGGATTATGTACTCTTACATGATATGTAACAGTTAGACATCGTGGCGCCCTCGTGATTTCTAGGTGAAATCGAGGAGAATGTGAGCAAAAGAACCCCAAAAACTTGAAAACACGAGGAAGTGACAAAAAAGATCGTCAATGAATGCAGAATAAGAGAAAGAAATCACATAATCGAGCAAATAATCTATGATACCATGTTGTGATAAGGAGAATGAGACTGAAATGAGAGAGAAATAATTGTGGGGGGGTGTTTTTTTTAATTGATAACTCAAATAATGAGTACAAAAATGATTAAATACTAGAAAAGAATCAAAGAAGTGAAACTAGCTAAACAAAGCAAAACTAAGCAAACAAAACTAGCAAGCGAAACTATCAAGGTGATAGTTTCGCCCAACAGATCCATGACCCAACATATATCTATGAGTAAATTACTATTTGAGTCCCTGAGGTTTGCCAGTTTTAATTACTTGAGTACCTGCTCTTTATTTTCATCGCTTTGTGGCTTGACTTTTGTTTTTTATAATCATTTGAGTCCAGATGACTAACTCTTTCAGATTTTCTGTTAATTTTTTTCTAAAATGACTAAAATACCCCTCAGGGACTCAAATGGTTAAAAAAACTATTTTACTCTCCTCTCACCACCATCACCATTATGAACCTGTGCAAATACCTGAGCCAGAATATTAATAAAAAATTTAAGCCTGTGATATTAGATATAAAATGGCAGTTAGCTCAGATGAATTCAACCAATTGCATTCAGCTACTAGAAACATTCAGACAATGTAGAATACAACCATTAACTCTTTTTTTAAGGCAAATTTCTTAATTTCTGTTAGGAGTGGGACTTAAACCCATGACCTCCTCAAACCATTAACTAATAGTAAATAATCAACAATATGGTAATTGTACATATACCATCATACTCGTTAATAGAAGCAATTTCCTTCTGCTCCATCGAGATAAATTTAGGGTAAACTGCTTCGTTTTCTTCGTTAGCTAGGGTTTCGCCGACGTCATCGCTATCAACTTCCTTATCATTATTACTTTCCGATGTTCCAACTTGACTGTGTTTGACAGCGAGACTGATCTTTTCATCGACGGCAGCCATTAACGGCTGGCGAAACTTCTCGAGTTCGTCCACAGCCGCAAGGATCGAAGGATTTGATTTGAGGAGTTCATCTTGTTCTTTGTTTTTGATAGCATACTTTCCTAAAGCAATGGATTTCTCATTCTGAGCGATACGGTTGACCTTCTTCTTTAGGTTACGGATGCGCTTGTTGATGAGAGTAGTACTGGTGATTGAAACGTGCGTGAAGGCCTGCTCCGCCGTGGACGGCGGCGTGAGAGTGGAGCGAGGGTTTTGATTAGGGTTTGTAGAAGAAGATAAAAGAGGGGAAATAAGATTAATGGGTGGTACTTTAAAGTCTTGGGGGATGGGCGGTCATGAATACTAGATCATCCCAGAGGAAATAAGATTGGTGGTGGTGGTGGTGGTGGTGGTGGAGAAGAGAAAGGGTATAATATATAATTTTTTTTAACCATTTGAGTGCCTAGGGGCGTTTTAGTTATTTCATAAATAAGTTAACTGTTAAATCTGATGGAGTTAGTCAAAAGGACTCAAACAGATGCACAAATGAAACATCAGGGTTTAGATCGACAATTTTAAACATAACGGACTCAACTAGTTAAAATAGACAAACGTCAGGGACTCAAATAGTAATTTACTATATATCTATACTATCTAATAAATAAAGGTTTTCTCATGCCACATATCGCCTCCATATTCATTCTCATCATTTTTTTCCCGCCTCTCTTTCTTATTAAATACACCTCTATCTTTTAATAATTATATATATTTAAAAAAATATTAATTATACTAATAAAACACGTCTATTTTAAATTATCCCTTAATATAAAAACTTTGAAATATAATTATGTAAATTTTATTTTCAATCAAATACTAAATGAAAGTAAAATTCCATTAAATAATAATTAACGTATTTTCGAAACCCAATTATATATTTTAATTTTTACATATTTCGAATTTTGTTTTCCGTCCTTAGTATATATAATACATTTTTACACCTGTAAAATATATATAAAGATTTAACAAATTTAAGTATTAATATTTTCACCTCGTGTGTAGTACACGGGCTCTAAACTATTATGTAGTATGTAAATCTTTATTATTAATGATATAACATTATATTTATTAAACCCGTGTAATACATCGGGTTTCTAACCTAGTAAGTAATGTTGGGTATAATCTTGATGGTCGGGTCAGGTCGGGTCATGAAGCGGATAAGGGTCGAAGATATGGATTCGGGACAGCAGTAGTGTAACATCCTGAATTTTCAAAAGCTAATGGTTCGGGTCGGAGGTGACCCGAATATCTAATAAACGAGTGTGTTAGCATAGTTAGCGCACGATTTGTGCAAAGACCGGTCATAAAAGGGGCCGGTTAGCCGTGTAATAATCAGTTCAAACCAAAAACATGCAATCAAGACCCGGATGCAAGTACTAAATATATTTAAACTCTTTTGTGACAAACCCTTGGCCGAGTGGCCTAGGTTGTGTGTGAACGGCAGAAAAGAGGAGGGCAAGGAGGAGAGGCGCCGGAGAAGAAAGGAGAGGCGGCGGAAACGGCGATTTCCGATCAAGGAGTTCCATAACACGCTAAGGTAACTCTCATTTGTGATTTCTCTCATTCATGTAAGTGTTATTGCATGATTTAGATTAGGGTTTTGGGGTTATGGTCTCGGGTAGCGATGGGGGAAGCGAAGAAGGGGTAGTCGGCAGGTGGTGATAGTCACGGGGAGAAGAAGGAGACGGCGGTAGGCCGTGGAGGGGTGACGCATGGACTGGGAAGTGGGGAACACGAGTGTTACGGCATGAACAGAGAGGACCGGCGGGAAACAGTGCTGACCATGACTGCGTGGGCAACGTGCGTAGGGTGGCAACTGCCGCAGATAGCGCTCAGTGTCTGTCAGGAAGGCTGTGGCTGTAGGTTTCTGTGGTGGAGCAAGGCGGAGAACGACGGGAATGTTGAGGATGAAGAAGACAGTGATCACCTCGGGGACGACGTTGGCTGCGGTGGTGATGTGTGGTGGTGGTGCGAGGTGTGGTGGTACACGGTGGTGCGTGGTGGTGGATGGTTAGAGTCGTTTACGTGTAGGGTTTCCTCATCTAGTGTTTCACGGTAACATACATACGTGCGCGAGGACCCGACAGGTCGTGCGAGTTTCGTGGGTTAGATTTGCATGACATTCACGGGTGACTAGGGTTTGCATGACACCCGCATGTGCATGCGTGCAAGCTTTAATTCAGGTACGGAGTCCTATCCGGTTCGGGGACTGCATAACGCGTAAGCCCGTGAGCTAAGGGTTCGATGAATCGGAAAGACGAGTGGTTGAGACTGAGCATGGAGTTATATTTTTATGCGTTAGTCTACGTATCTTTAGAACGTGTCTGATCATGTGATCATAGGTTGACAGGTTTGGAGTTCGAGCAACAGGACGGCTCCCGAGCAAGGCTTGAATCTTCACGACCGTGAGTTTCTAATTCCCCTCTTTAATTGATTTTAATGTTTTTGGGGCTATCGTACATGCTTATGAAACAAGTTTAATTTATTAAACGAGTTAAGAGTTTTGGGTTTAACTAGAGATGTTATATGAACTAAATCCTTCATTAACAATTCGAAGGGTCTACGGGGTGTCAGTGTAATTATGGGAGTTAGGGTTAAGAGAGTTATTGATGTATATGTCGTGTTAAGGATTAGTCGGGGTGAGTTGGGACATAAGCTAAAAACTTATGAATACGTGTATGATACGTTATTATAGGGTTATGTGTGGGGTGTAGGTGTAGTTAATGGGTCATGTAAAAGAAGTGTGATATTATGTGCCTATATTTGTGTTGTATATTTTGTGTCATTGTCCTTGTGGCACAGCGGGTATTGTGTTTGCACCGTTGTCTCTAGGGATAAGATCGGTACTGTACCGGTACCAAAAATACCGTTCCTGAATTTTGTTGAAAAGCGGGTACTGATACCGGTACCGAAAATATAGAATCGGTACCTATACCTGTACCGGTATCGATACGGTACCTGTATTTCGGTACCCGGTACTAGTTCGGTACCCGAATACAGATTTTCATAAATTATTCACTAAAACTCAAACCATTGCATTTACTCTAACCATAAAATTATTATGAAGTTTTACCAATATATAAAAATCAAATGTTGGCTACTCCTCAGAAATGATTGCTAGAGTCCAACTATATATATAATAAAATAAATATATATATATGCATAATAACTGATACTAATTTTACCACTCAAACCTGATTTCTAAAAACCTAATTATCAATGACTCAATTTTAATATCATAACTACTATTTTTCTATTGATTATCATCTTCCTATATTTAGAAAATGCTGACTACCTAAAACTCCACGGCTTCATAATTCCATTTTCAGCTAATCGATCCAGAATTTTGAGACTTACTTGAGTTTGAGTAGACGCCATGAAGATGAAGATGAATATGGTTACTGTGGTTGGCTGATAGGTAGACGGTGGTGATGATGGTAGACGGTGGTGTACTAGTGGTTGTTCGGACAGGTGGTTGGGGAGGGATGACGGTTCGTTTAGATCTGGGAGTGGGGTTTTGGAAATTGGAATTTGGAAAGGTGATAGATATTGTGAAAATTATGGTATTACAAAACAACAAATTCCCATAAAAAGTACCCCTCGTATTTTCGGGACTAAAGAGGTATTTTTTGGTAAAGTACAGTTACCGGTACCGACCAGTACCGATACCGAAATCAAAGAAAATCAAGTCCCGGTACCGGTACCCGTTTTGGTTTTTCGGTACCGGTTCGGTACGGGTGGCGGTACAAGTACTGGGTACCAAAAGCACATCCCTAGTTGTCTCAATGACACGACAAACGGGATTGTGGAGGACGAAGTCCTTCGGGAGGTCACCAAAGGTGATAAATTCTGAACATGTTAATGATGATCTCGGGGTGTGTTGAACGCCCTGACGAGGGTAACCCTGACGAGGGTGCAGCGATGAGGTATGTGTTTGTGTGTGTATATGATGTAGTGCGAAGCACACATCCTTATTCCTATTGTTTTGTGCGTTTTTACTTAGTTTTGTTTTCGTTTTGAGTCGTTTAAAGTCTGTATTTGAGTCTATTGTATATTTGTAGGTGCTCGTGAAGATTACAGGTGAATACGTGAAGAAATCGAGCAAGAAAGAGAAGCCGGAATATTTAAAGTAAAAAATGGTGAAATTATGCCTCTCTCGGTACACGAGAGAGGAAGATAGAAGCCTCGCGGTACGCGAGCATCTCAGAAACTGGTCGCGACTATTTTGGCCCTCGCGGTACGCAAGGGGCTTGCCAGATTTTCTCTCGGTACGCGAGAGAACATTAAATCGCTAAAAACCCTAAATTCGAATTTTAATAGAATTGTAATGCCATAATGCCAGGGAATCGATTTTTAGCCGTCCAAAGAGGTTTTGGAAGCGATTTTGGGAGTTTGGAGAGCAAGAGAAGTGAAAAGCTTGAATCTTTGGATCCGGGTTCATTGTAATTAGCTTGTTCGGTTTCAAGATTTCATCTTTGTGTCTTTGATTGAATTGTTGAACCATGATTATGTTTGATTCTTTTGTTTCGACTGTTTTATACATGATCCTAGTCTAAAACACTTATACTACCTAGGTCACGTGATGAATATTTGCTAAAGTTTTATTTTTTATCGGTTTTAGATTCTAATTGTTGGGTTTCTGATTTTGTAAACAATCTTAGTATGATTAATGTGATGAATATGCATGTTTTGGTTTGATGAATGTTTGATTGTGATTCCGTATGCTAATTGTGGTTGTTTGCCAGTTTGATTTGCATATATAGATCATACACCTTAGGGTTTGTGGTTGTTTGTATGAGTTGCTAGAGATAGTAGCCCATAGGAGTTGTGATTGAGTGTCCTTAGAACTGAATGTGTATCCTATTTCAATACCCGAGAAGTAAGAGATAGCTGTCTAGTCTTCGTCATTAGGAATCCGAGTGTTAACATTCTGAGAGGACGTTAGTGTTAGGTGTCTAGTGATTGTTGCTTGTTCAAATCATAATTTTTATCCTGAGATTACCCGTGCATTCCCTGAATCTATCGTGGACAGTGAGACTGAAAGGTGATCTGTCTTTAGGGTACATTATCATTTGTTGGAAATACCCGAGCAGTGATCTAACCATCTGGGGAGTTTAGTACACTTTAGGTAGCTTAGTTGGTGACACCCTGAGAGTGATTAGTGATCCAATAGGTAGTCTTTAGTTGTCATCGTTAGAAACCCAGATCCATCTTAGTTTCCAGAACCGGTAGAAGTTGTACTTTGCAAGTAGGATTCTGACATAGTTGGTATTCTTCCCATATTCTGATTTCACCTTATTACTCTGTCTTGATAGTTGAGTCGACCTTTGTGTATTACATTCATTAGTTTAATTCAGTAGTGTAGTAAACCCGCCCCCCCCCCCCCCCATCAATCAATCTTTAGTCCGAGTTAGAGTCTAGTATAGCTATCATAGTGTCTCTAGGGTTTGACATTTCGGTTTACCGTTAAGCTGTGCTACACTCGATAGGTACACTTGCCTGTCAGTGGGGTCTAGTTCATAGGTTTTCAATTTATTACTTAGGAGTCTAGGTTAGGTTTTCTTAGTTTTTATATAGATCGTCTGGGCGACATCATGTTTTTGGCGCCGTTGCCGGGGACACTTGGCAATAACAATATTAGCTTTGACTAGTTCTTTTGTGTGATTTTTGGTTTGTTTTGTTTTTGAGTCTTAATTGTGTGTCTTTGTCATATATGCTACTTATGTGTCCGATTTGAGTGTCTAATGTAGGATTGAGTCCTTCTGTTTTTAAGTCTTTATTTGTTTTCTTTTGTTCTTGTGTCAGTTTATGCACAATACTGTTCACAGGGTTCACCACATTATTCAGCTTTTCCATAGCTTTCAGGAGCGTTTAAAAGCATTCTGCAGCAACCAGGTACGTTCTCCTAGCCCAATTCCATTTCCTACCATGGGTGACACTGACCCACCAGCGAGACGTACAGTGCACCAGAGGGCTAGTGACGGGCTCAGCGGGGCGAGATCTTCGATCACACTCCCCGCCATTCCTAACACTAATACATGGCAGATCCCATCACATGTCATGAGCACGATCACTCATGCCACCCAATTTCAAGGCCTTGAGGATGAGGATGCACCCAGACATTTGTCCCGCTTCGCGCGGATATATGATACATTTAATATCACGGGTATGTCTAAGGACGCTATCTACTTGCGTCTCTTCCCATTCTCGCTCTCTGGGCGTGCATCTACTTGGCTTGACACCCTGCCTAACAATTCTATCACTACATGGGAGGATCTTCAGGCCAAGTTCTACAAAAAGTATTATCCACCTTCCAAGCCCGCTCGCCTTTGGGATCAAATCCATTCATTCTGGATGGATCCTGACGAGCCTTATCACATGACCTGGGAGTGGTTCTACACGTTGTTGAGCCGATGTCCCCAGCATGGTCTTTCCGACTGGGCGATAGTGGAGAAGTTCTACAATGGTCTCACCTTTGAGAAGCAGGAAATGTTCAACACAGCTGCGGGAGGCCATATCATGGATAAGCTCGATCCAGACGAGTGTGAGGAGATGTTCGAGAGCTTCGCTCTGGCGAAACATCAGCAGCCATCTACTAGGACTTCCATTCCTAGTGCTAGCCTCTTCTCCTAGAGGTATGCATCAGGTCAACCCTTATATTAGCGTGGCTGCTGCACTTTCAGCGTGTGAGGTGTGCAGGGGAGGCCACGACACCATAGCTTGCCCCGTAAATCATCAGGAGCAGGTGAGTTTTGCTGGCAACCAGAACCAGAACCGAGGGTACAACAATTACAACAATACTTATGGCCCGGGATGGAGATCTGGAAATAACCCGCCTTGGTTTAATGGTCGCTAGCATCATTATGGAGGAGCTGAAGCAGGGACGAGTTCGGGAAGTAGTGTCAACACAAAGAAGATTGAGGAAATGATAGATAATCAGACACATATGCTTGCCCACCTAGTTCAACAGGATAGGGACGCTAAACAAAGACTGGACGCCCACGACACTTTATTGAAGAATCAACAGTCGACATTCCAGGATTTACAGCGCACGGTAAGAGACATCGTGAAGAGCCTAAAGGAGAGGCAGGTTGAAGCATTTGCGGCCTATAAGAGTTCTAGCGCTTCAGTGATGGCCATGTCGATCATGAGTGGAGGAGAAAAGGAAGCTTCCCACGGTGCTGACTATGGCATCCCGTCGGTAGAGGAAGTGAAGAAGATTGATTAGAGAGCTCGATTTGCTGAAATCGATGCTGGGATGTTAGGGAAGCCCGAGTTGAATGCTGTGTCGACTAGAAGCATGAGGGCAGAAGAGAAGGCAGTATTAGAAGAGGGAGAGCCGGTGGATAAGGAGATAGAGATGGAGAAGCCTGCCGAGAAGGCAGAGGAGAAGAAGAAGGGGTGGAGATGAAGTCTCCCGAGATTGACTTGAGTCGTGTTCCCTATCCAGGGCGCTTGCTGCCACATAAACATGCTAGGGAATACGGTCACTTCCTTGATATGTTTAAACAACTCAAGTTCAATATCCCATTTATAGAGGTCCTCCAGCATATGCCAAAGTATGGCAAGTTTCTCAAAGATCTTCTTTCCAACAAGAAGAAGCTAGAGTGGATCTCTGAAGTCTCACGTAGTAAGCAATGTTCTGTTGTGGTTCAGAACAAACTGCCGGAGAAACTGGCGGATTCGGGTCGTTTCACGATCCCATGTTTGCTTGACGGTTTGCCTATAAACCACGTTAGCTGATCTGGGTGCTAGCGTCAATCTGATGTCTTATTCTATCTATAAGCAGCTAGACCTAGGTGAAACGCAGCCTACGCGCATGAGCATTTCCTTGGCTGACCGCTTAGTTAAGTATCCATAGAGGATTGTGGAGAATCTGTTAGTGAAAGTCAGAAAATTTGTCTTCCTCGTGGATTTCGTCATCCTGGACATGGAGGTGGATGACAAAGTCCCACTCATCCTAGGACGACCGTTCCTACGTACCGCCAAGGCAATGATAGACATTTTTGACGGAAAACTCACACTTCGTGTGGGGGATGAGTCCATTACTTTTGATGCTATGAAACCCGTGAAGGATGTTGGTGAGCATAGCCACTCCGTGTGCATGCTTGATGCCTTCATGGACTACCATCAGGACTCTAATCCAGTAGAGGATGTTGTTGAGGGAGATGAAGGAGAAATGATTGAGGACTCGCCGGATTGGTTAGCTGAATTTGAAAGGAATTTGATAGGGTCCGCATTTTTAGGTGCTGATAGTGATGACTGCAGTTTGAGTGAGATATTAGCACAAGTTGGGTCATTAATCTGTGAGACGCCCGTGGTGGAGAGTTTAAAGGATCATGATGATCCGAGCGAGAGGCTAGAGGCTACACCTTTAGTGATGTCACATATTGAGCCTTTAACTTGTACTTGTGTGCATGTTGAGGGGATAGAAGCTGAGTCATCCCCTAAATATAGGCCGCCCTGTAAGAAACTCCGAGCGTTGAGTGAGTTTGTTGATCTAGATAGAGTGAAAACCCCAAGTGTGGGGAGGTTTACGGGTGATAAGCTACTTGGTTATTTGAATCATATTATCTTTGAACCGGGTAGGTATAAGCTGTGGTGGAAGGATTTGAGTGCTACATGTAATATAAATTCAGTGTTTGATAGGAGATTAAAAGTGCTGATAATGTGGAGGACTGGTAGACCGCAAAGGATGAAGGCGGTACCGGTTAGGATCAAGGAGAAGCCTCCTGATAGGTTTGTTTGAGTCTCGGGCAAATACCCGGGATGTAGAGTTTGTTTGCATTACTTGGATTGAGTCCGTGTCACTTTTTGTGTTTTTCGGTATGTGTTTTGTTTGTGTCATGTTTTGCAGGGATTCGTGCTTGATTTGGTGAGGAAAATCATCAGGAATGAAGTTCCAGGTACTTTTACATGTGTTTTATGCGTGGGATAGGTTTTTAAGGAATTTGGGTGAAACAATATATAAATGATCAAAATATTTTCTAAGTATAAAAGCTAGAAAAATCTCAAAACTTTCTGTTACCAACAAGCCCCCGCGGTACGCGAAGCATTTAGGAAGTCCTCTCGCGGTACGTGAAGGACAAACCAAATGGCCGACTTAATTCTTGCCTCCTCGCGGTACCCGAGGAGTGCCGCCGGTTCTCTCGCGGTACGCGGGGCAATGCTGGTTTCACCCTTCTTCCTTGTTTTCCCATGGTTTCGTTCACTGTTCACCCCCATCGACCACCACTATCATTCACACCTCTAACCTCTATCCACCATCCATTATCATCATCATCATCACTCCTACGTCATCCACCATCTACCATAACCATCATTTATAATACAACCACACACCTCCACCACCCTCATCCATCATCATCCTTCCATCATCCATTATCCACTATCACCATATCGTTCACTACTCTCACCACCATCATCATTCACCACCACTCACCTACATACCATCCGACCACCACGACCATGGGAAACTTTCAAACCGTTCATGATCGATGACCGACCTTGATGTGGCTTTCATGTCTATGTGTTTGCCACCCATTGAGTATGTTTTTTTCTGCATGCTATCTATCTTGAGTCTTTAAGTTTTAGTGATTCAGTCTGACTCAGTGAGTCTTTATTTTTTAAATTTATTTGAGTCAGTTTAATGATGCGGGTTTGTTGTGAGGTTTATTTTGCAGATTCTATCATCCCGCCCGTACTCAATCTCCATTTGGGTGGGGTTGATCATCACTTATGAAGTTTGTAAAGGCAGCCTGACGGTACATTGTGCAAACGCGACCGAAATGCTATACGGTGCACAAGAGGATGAAGGAAGCTGGACAATTCACTGCTACATTACCGGCTAAGTCGCTTCCTGTTTATTTTTGCATTTTTATTTTTAGTTGTGTCTTGCTTCACATTGAGGACAATGTGTATTTCAAGTGTGGGGATGTGAGTGTTTAGTTTGTTTAGTTTTAGTTTGTGACTTTATAAAAATTCAAAAATACAAAAAAATTGAAAAAAATGTCCTTTGAAATCAAAGGTTTTGCATAATAAATGGAAAATGATAGTACAAGTTTTAATTGATCTAAATAATAGAAAACGTGTCTAATTAGTGAGGTTTTGGTAGACCCGGCTAGTTAATAAAGCTTAAATATCTTGTTTGTGTTGTTTAGGAATTAATTGAAATTAAATCATGATATCTTGTGGGTATTCATCTTAGGGTATCGGTAATATTGAAACTATCAACATAGGGTGATAGGTACCACGTTAAGTTAAAATTTAGAGGTTTTTGAAATTTTTGGCACACCACCCTCTTTTTATGAGAATAAATCCGAGTTTCGGTGGCGCCCGCATCCATATTCCATATACTTGAGCTTATTTGATTGAAATCTAAGTTTCGCCTATGTGCCACACGTCGGGTTCCAGCCTGATTGAAACACCACTGGGTTGATTATTATATGCTTCATTGTTTAGACTGTAGTCTATATGTTACCTTCCGGGATAGTGACTTGGTTGAAACGCCTCCAGATGAAGTTTAATTTGATTATTAATGCTCATTATCATCCATTCATTCATGATTTCATCTGATTTCTGAAACCTGTAAATTTTAGTTTAACGTGGTAGGGTAAATCTATATGGTTTGATCCGTGCCTAAACATGACCGTGAGACGGGATTAGGTAGAGTTGTAGCTTCTAAGTGTGAGTCACATAGGTTGATTGATAACTGTATAAATTGGAATTAGAACACATTATGGGGGCTAGATATTTGGTGCTTGGGTTTAATCGGACAGAAATACTGATTATTTCTTTTTAACGTGTGAGTATATTTTGCTAATTGGTAAATGATGTTTGTTGAGTTAGATCCCAGTTATGATTCTATTGCAGCTTTTTCGTTTCGAGGACGAAAAAATGTTAAGTGTGGGGATGTTTGATGAGGTGCAAAGTACACATCTTTATTCCTATTGTTTTGCGCGTTTTTACTTAGTTTTGTGTTCGTTTTGAGTCGTTTAAAGTCTGTATTTGAGTCTATTGTATATTTGCAGGTGCTCGTGAAGATTACAGGTGAATACGTGAAGAAATCGAGCAAGAAAGAGAAGCCGGAAGATTTAAAGTAAAAAATGGTGAAATTATGCCTCTCGCGGTACGCGAGAGAGGAAGATAGAAGCCTCATGGTACGCGAGCATCTCAGAAACCGGCCCAGACTATTTTGGCCCTCGCGGTACGCGAGGGGCTTGCAAGATTTTCTCGCAATACGAGAGAGAACATTAAATCGCGAAAAAACCCTAAATTCGAATTTTAATAGAATTGTAATACCATAATGCCAGGGAATCGATTTTTAGCCATCTAGAGAGGTTTTGGAGGCGATTTTGGGAGTTTGGAGAGCAAGAGAAGTGAAAAGCTTGAATCTTTGGATCCGGGTTCGTTGTAATTAGCTTGTTCGGTTTCAAGATTTCATCTTTGTGTCTTTAATTGAATTGTTGAACCATGATTATGTTTGATTCTTTTGTTTCGACTGTTTTAGACATGATCCTAGGCTAAAACTCTTATACTACCTAGGTCACATGATGAATATTTGCAAACAATATTAGTATGATTAATGTGATGAATATGCATGTTTTGGTTTGATGAATGTTTGATTGTGATTCCTTATGCTAATTGTGGTTGTCTGTCGGTTTGATTTGCATATCTAGATCATACACCTTAGGGTTTGTGGTTATTTGTATGAGTTTCTAGAGATAGTAGCCCATAGGAGTTGTGATTGAGTGTCCTTAGAACTGAATGTGTATCCTATTTCAATAACCGAGAAGTGAGAGATAGTTGTCTAGTCTTCGTCATTAGGAATCCGAGTGTTAACAGTGTGAGAAGACGTTAGTGTTAGGTGTCTAGTGATTGTTGCTTGTTCAAATCATAATTGTTATCCTGAGATTACCCTGTGCATTCCTTGAATGTATCGTGGACAGTGAGACTGAAAGGTGATTTGTCTTTAGGGTACATTATCATTTGTTGGAAATACCCGAGAGGTGATCTAACCATCTGGTGAGTTTATTACACTTTAGGTATCTTAGTTGGTGACACCCTAAGAGTGATTAGGGATCCACTAGGTAGTCTTTAGTTGTCATTCTTAGAAACCCAGATCCATCTTAGTTTCCAGAACCGGTAAAAGTTGTACTTTGCGTGTAGGATTCCGACCTACGTGGTATTCTTCCCATCTTCTGATTTCACCTTATTACTCTGTCTTGATAGTTGAGCTGACCTTTATGTATTACATTCATTAGTTTAATTCAATAGTGTAGTAAACCCCCCACCCCCCCTATCAATCAATATTTAGTCCGAGTCAAAGTCTAGTATAGCTATCATAGTGTCTCTAGGGTTCGATATTCTGGTTTACCGTTAAGCTGTGCTACACTTGATAGGTACACTTGCCTCTCAGTGCGGTCTAGTTCATAGGTTTTCCATTTATTACTTAGGAGTCTAGGTTAGGTTTTGTTAGTTTTTATATAGACCGTCTGGGCGACATCGGTATATATATGTGTGTTAAATTGCATCCAAGGGATGAGTTATAATAATTGTGCGTGAGATGATACTGCGTGGTGAGTAGATGATATTAATGTGATGTGTAGAGTTAGATTGACCGTCATGTCGGGTGTAGGACATTGTGTTACAATTGTTGTGTTAGTTTAGTGTGTGAAAGCCTTGATTAGGGCTGAGTAAGTCGGTGTCTAGAGATTCGTTGTGTTAACCAGGTGATAGGCAGCAGCTTAAAATCCAAACTTTGGAATAGGGATTGAAATCAACAGTAACAACGCTCAACTTCGGGATACAGATAATCACCACCCGAAGTATACGTCAGGCACTCCGATTTGATTTACGATATAGAAAAATCACCACATAAGTCAAATTCTGGATTCCACAGAACACCTCTTAACTGGCCAAAGCTAAGATAGCAGTGGGTTGCAATCTCACGAATAAGAGATAACAAATTTAAAAGTAATTTCACTCTCATTCATTCTCCATGAATTGTACGTTACATAGAGGAAATTATAAAGCACAACCCCACGTTGCTACATTTAGGGAAACTGGGAAAACTACTTTAAACATGGAACTAAATAAAAATAAATTAGACATCAAAATGAACTAAACTAAATTAATAAAAAGAAATAAACTAATGCATATGTGTGGACGTGCGGTGCATGGTTGTCTTCAAGTGGGAAGAAGGTCCAACAGGATAAAGATGACCCATGTAGGGTCTGACTGGCCTGACCCACTCGCTGACCCAGCTGTTCCAACAGCTATTAAAGCCGACTCGTTAGGCTTTTGGCTATCACCAAGTTTACGGGTTAATACGGTATAGTAAGATTGATCTGAGTCGGTGAGGTTTAGGAGCTTATGATTGTGTGGGATGAGTCTAGGGTGGTGAGCCCTTTTGGGATATCATAAGGGTTATCTATATAATAATAAATTGTAAAACTATTTTATAAGGACCGGAGGGTCCTGAGTAAAGTTAAATAACTTTTCTGACGAGATGACTTTTATTTAAATTAAGCTATTTGAACTCACTCAGCGTAACTGACTTTGTATGTACGTTAGATTGTGTTGCAGGTGAGCTTTGGGGTCGACGCATATTGGCTTGGGAGCGATGCTACTCGGATTGGTGTGCATGCATTCGTGAGGTAAACCTATGACGATAACGATGTTAAATAATAATTATAGATATTAGAAAGACTTCCGCTGTAGTATGATTAATAACTTATGTATTTCAAAAGAGAATAACCCAATGTGATAACCAACTAAAGGATGCCCAGGTCGGGGTCTTACAAATTGGTATCAGAGCCAGGTTTAAGAGAAAATCGGTGTTTTTACTAAAATAAAATACCTTAACTTAAACTGAAAATGGGACGAGGGTGAAACAAATGCCACCATGAGTAACCACGAGCCAAGAGGTACGTCTTTTGAGTTATGTATTAATTTTTGGAGTGTTAATTGAGTAGTGTAACACTACGTGGAGTTTTGTGGTGTGATCAAGTGAGATTAGGTGTGAGTTAAGTAATGTGGAGTAACATTAATTGCGTTATGTGAGATAGTTTGGTGTGTTAGCATGGTTTAATGATTTTGTGTGTAACCATGTGTGTGGTGTAATTGTGACAAATATGATAAGTTGACAGATTATTGCATGGTGCCATGCGAGTTGTGTGGGATGCATGTGCATCCGGTGTGTGTGAAAGGTAGAAAGCTAGTGTGGATACAATGGGAATGGTTTAGAATCCGAGCAGTAATGTGGACCACCAAGTCGCATTTGATCACCATGATTTGGCAGTCTATGATTACTCTCATATTCTGAATTTGTGCCCATAGTAATCACTCCAACGTTCTATCTTGAGTAGGATTAGGAGGCTAAGACAAAACGTACGAGATTGGGCAAGCATGGAACTCTTACTAAGAGGAATTCAGACCGAAGGTCAAGCCAACGACTGTTGTAGATGGAGCTGACAGTGATGTGGGGGTGGTGTTGGCGCTTCCAGCGCCAAGTGTGACTAGTGCTTGGGATGGCAACATGCTGCGTGGTGCGGTGACGGGAATGATCGGATGAAAAAGAAGGGCGGTGTCAGCAGTACGTGATTTCTCTCTAGGATGTGGACCTGCAAGGTTGAGAGATCGACCACTTGCGGCGGTTAATAGAACTCTGTTTCAGGAGGACCCAGTGGATGACCCGGAATATGACAAGAAGGAACCAGAGTAGGACACAACAGGTGTACCTGACGTGGTATAGTAGTGATTTGGTGGGCATTGTTAGAATGCTCGATTGTTTGATGAATGGGTGTTGTCGTAGTTGACATGAGAAATTCCGGGGATGATTTGACGTTTTGATTGATTAAACGTTTACATGGTGTGATGCTTATTTCAAATATTGACTAATTGATTGCGAGATTGATTGTGAGTTTTTTCGCATGGTGATTTGAATATAATTAATGATAATTATGTTTATGACGGTGTAGGATCGTGCTTGCTATAGTGGATTATGTGCGGTATGGTGTGATTATGTGAATTATATGTTGAATGACGTGAGTCTGTATTGAATATAATCTATGCGGTGGTGCTAGAGTATGGTTGATTAGATGGTGTGAGTAGACTTGTATAGACATGAGTTTTGGATTAGTCTGTGTCTACGGTCTTAAGATAGTGTCACTTATGTGTTAATATTTAGGTGACGTTTGAAGTGCAATGGGTGCATGGCACCTTGTGTGAGTATGCAGGACGAGGTCCTGTGAGAATTCGTAATCATATACCTTGTGTCTAGGTATAAATGTACAGGACAAGATCTTGTGGGAAATTATGATATTTTTATATCTTGTGTGTATGAATGCTTAGGGTGATGTCTTGTGTCTAGAATGAGTAGTGTGTCATCTTGAAACATTGGTACGACCATGTAAACTCTGTATGAGAATATGATAATGTATAGCTGGGGCTACCGTTGTGATGAATAGAAAGTGGGGTTCAGCAGTTTGTGTGTGTCTATAAATGACGAGGTAATATCGTATACACGTAGATTTTCCCAGGTCTAGTTAGTTGTGTGTGCACTTTGTGCGAGTTAGAGATTTGAGACGTTATACCTATATATACATTGAGCATGATAGGTTTTGTTATTATGACCTGACGTTATGTGTCGTGGTAGTACACACTTAGTCGTGCCTAGGACGGGTGGTTGGTGCAATCATGCATAGTATTTCTATCTTGATGTTTTCTCGATGTTGATAGATCGAGGTGATACGAAGAGTATTGACTTCTTTCTAAGACGAACGGTGAAGTGCTCTAATGAGATGCTTATGCTTATATCTCGGGAATTCGGAGCACAAAGCCAACGGATGGAGTTGTGAGAGTTGATGCGGAAGCGTTTATGTGGAAGTTTGGCCAGAGATAGTTATGACGTGATCAAGATTACAACGCTGAGGATTTCAGCGCGGAGTGAACGAGGTGACGAACAGGTGTTCATGGAATACGTTCCACATGGAGAATTCTGCTAATATGAGATACCAGAGGAATGGGGATGTTTAATCTGAGCGAGACGATGCATAGCTGAGGCTTATGCTAGGGCGGACTTCATGTTCGTATTTGATAAATGAGACGGAGCCGGTAATCGCGTGGTAATGAAAGAGCAGCGACAAGGGAAGTGGACCGAAAAAAGGATAAGTGCAGGAGTTCACATGAGTTCTTGAGAATGAAATGCCTACGCTAGTACGCATATGACTAAGTTAGAAGAGACAAGCTCCTGCGGAGCATCGGAAGAGATAATTTTGAGATTTTTGAACAATCACGATAGTAATGTTCAATTCCGTAAATCATCGAAGGACGGTGATCGAAGCACTAACAATAAGCGGCGTATGCTTACCTATAAGACGCGATGGGCGCAAGGTAATGTAGTAAAGAAATATTGTAATGGGGAAATATTAGAAGAGATCAGTAATGCTTTGCACAAGTTCTTGGAGGTTATCTGAGAACGAGAGATGTATCATATCTGTGAGAAAGGAAGTAGTGCCTGAGTTTTAAGGAATGTCCGTTAGATGGCAATTAGAGTACGAGATGAGAAGGAAGACGAATGATCCTGATGCAAGTACTAAATATATTTAAACTCTTTTGTGAGAAACCCTAGGCCGAGTGGCCTAGGTTGTGCGTGAACGGCAGAAAAGAGTAGAGCAAGGAGGAGAGGCGCCGGAGAAGAAAGGAGAGGCGCGGAGACGGCGGTTTCTGATCAAGGAGTTCCATAACATGCTAAGGTAACTCTCGTTTGTGATTTCTCTCATTCACGTAAGTGTTCTTGCATGTTTTAGATTAGGGTTTTGGGGTTATGGTCTCGGGTAGCGATGGGGGAAGCAGAGAAGGGGTGGTCGGCCGATGGTGATGGTCACGTGGAGAAGAAGGAGACGACGTTAGGCCGTGGAAGGGCGACGCAAGGACTGGGAAGTGGGGAACACGGGTGTTACGACATGAACAAGGAGGACCGGCAGGAAACGATGCTGAACATGACTGCGTGGGCGGCGCGCGTAGGGTGGCAATGGCCGTGGATAGTGCTCGGTGGAAGTCGGGAAGGCTGTGGCCATAGGTTTCTGCGGTGGCGCAAGGAGGAGAACGACTGGAATGGTGAGCATGAAGAAGACGGTGATCACCACGGGGAAGGCTAGGGTAGTTGGCTACGATAGTGATGTGTGGTGGAGGTGCGAGGTGTACTGGTACATGGTGGTGTGTGGTGGTGGATGGTTAGAGCCGTTTACGTGTATGGTTTCCTCGTCTATGTTTGCATGGTAACATACATATGTGCGCGAGGACCTGGCCGGACGTGCAAGTTCGTGGGTTGGAGTTGCATGGCGTTTCACGGGTGGCTAGGGTTTGCATGACACCCGCATGCGCATGCGCGCAAGCTTGAATTCGGGTACGCGAGTCCTATCCTGTTCGGGGACTGCATAAGGTGTAAACCCGTGAGCTAAGGGTTCAATGAATCGGAAAGACGAGTGGTTGAGACTGAGTGTGGAGTTATATTTTTATGCGTTAGTTGACGTATCTTTAGAACGTGTCTGATCATGTGATTATAGGTTGACAGGTTTGGAGTTCTAGCAAGAGGACGGCTACCAAGCAAGGCTTGAATCTTCACGACTATGAGTTTCTAATTCCCCTCTTTAATTGATTTTAATGTTTTGGGGGCTATCGTACATGCTTATGAAACAAGTTTAATTTATTAAATGAGTTAAGAGTTTTGGGTTTAACCAGAGATGTTATATGAACTAAATCCTTCATTAACGATTCGGAGGGTCTACGGGGTGTCAGTGTAATTATGGGAGTTGGGATTAAGAGAGTTATTCATGTATCTGTCGTGTTAAGGGTTGGTCGGGGCGAGTTGGGACATAAGCTAAAAGCTTATGAATACGTGTATGATACATTATTCTAGGGTTATGTGTGGGGTGCAGGTGTAGTTAATGGGTCATGTAAAAGAAGTGTGATATTATGTGCCTATATTTGTGTTATGTACTCTGTGTAGTTATCCTTGTGGCACGGCGAGTATTGTGTTTGCACCGTTGTCTCTACGACTCGGCAAACGGGAATGTGGAGGACGAAATCCTTCGGGAGGTCACCAAAGGTGACAAATTCTGAACAGGATAATGATGAGCTCGGGGTGTGTTGAACGCCCTGACGAGGGTGCAACGATGAGGTATGTGTTTGTGTGTGTATATATATATGTGTTAAATTGCATCCAAGGGATGAGTTATAATAAGTGTGCATGAGATGATACTGCGTGGTGAGTAGATGATATTAATGTGATGTGTAGAGTTAGATTGACCATTGTGTCGGGTGGAGGACATTGTGTTACAATTGTTGTGTCAGTTTAGTGTGAGAAAGACTTGATTAGGGTTGAGTAAGTCGTTGTCTAGAGATTCGTTGTGTTAACCAAGTTTACGGGTTAATACTGTATAGTAAGATTGATCGGAGTCGGTGAGGTTTAGGAGCTTATGATTGTGTGGGATGAGTCTGGGGTGGTGAGCCCTTTTGGGATATCATAAGGGTTATCTATATGATAATAAATTGTAAAACTATTTTATAAGGACCGGAAGGTCCTGAGTAAAGTTAAATAACTTTTCTGACGAGATGACTTTTATTTAAATTAAGCTATTAGAACTCACTCAGCATAGCTGACTTTGTGTATACGTTAGATTGTGTTGCATGTGAGCTTTGGGGTCAACGCATCTTGGCTTGGGAGCGGTGCTACTTGGATTGGTGTGCATGCATTCATGAGGTAAATCTATGATGATAAAGATGTTAAATAATAATTATAGGTTTTAGAAAGACTTCCGCTGTAGTTTGATTAATAACTTACGTATTTTAAAAGAGAATAACCCGATATTAGAACCAATTGTAGGATGCCCGGGTCGGGGTCTTACAAGTAGATTGGGTCTAAATGAGCAGAAGAAATGATCTCTGTTGACCGAGTATGTGAGAAGTGAATGCTAAAAGTTGTTACTAAAATGAAGGGGGACGTGGCCATATTTTGCATGTGTTTGTTTTGGTTTTGTTTCCAATAAATAGTGGCAGTAGTACGTGGAGTTTTAAAATCATCCCTTGTAACTCCTTTGAAGTTTAATACATAGAAAGAGCTTTAGTGTGTGTGATATTGTGTGTTAATAAGGGCTGAACCAACAATTGGTATCAGAGCGAAGGTTAAATGAGGGCCGGTTTAAGAGTCGTTGGTGAGAAACATGGTGCAGCCAGCAGAGAAAGAGGCTGGTCGAATGAAGCCAGCACGAAGGAAGAAAGAATGAAGTTAGGGATTTGATTAGCCCTAAGAAAGAAGACCAAGTCACCGGAAAATGACTGTACCAGTGACAAGAAAAGAAAGAAAGGAAGAAGATGGTGGCATCCAAAAAGAAATAAAGAAGCCGCTGATCAGAAAGAAAAGAAAGCAGGCCAAGAGAGAAGAAAGAAACTGAAAGACATCGCGTTTTTCATTCGATCGCAAGAAAGAACCGGTGTTGTGTCGAAATGAAAGAAAGAATATGATCGTTGATCACGTAAGAAGACCGAGTCGCCAGAAAATATCATACCGGTGTAAGAAAGAAAGAACCGGCGAGAAGAGACCGAAAGACTTGAAAGAAAGACCGTTTCGCCGATGACAAGAGAGAGAAGACCATTACAAGATAAGAAGAACCAACGCCGTGACAGACTGAACGGCCGAGACCGAACCAGTTCTCCTTGCCGGAAAGAATGACCGAGACCGGATATTTTCCAGAAGATAGTTCAGACCGAAACTGTGAACTAGAGACCGAGACCGAAAGGGTTCACAACAGACAGAGAGAAAGAAAGCTGGCTGATCTAAATCAGCTAGAAAGATAGAAGAAAGATGACCGTTTAGACAGAAAGAAAGACCGATCAATAATTCAAAGAGCAAGAAACCGGACCCGTGCGGTTCGTTTAGCAAGACCAAGAACCGAGTCATGTGTGGCTCGTAGCAAGTAGCAAGACCAAACCTTTGTGGTTCGAATAGCAAGTCAGCTGGGAGATTAGAAGCAAGCAAGAGATTTCGAATCAAGCAAGATTAGAAAGAGCGAGCAAGATCGGTACGATTCAATCGGGAAATATTGCTAGCAAGACCGACATCAAGTTTAAGGGGGTGAATGTTGGGTATAATCTTGATGGTCTGGTCAAGTCGGGTCATGAAGCGGATACGGCTCGAAGATATGGATGTGGGACAACAGTAGATTGGGTCTAAATGGGGTGAAGAAATGGTGTCTGTTGAACGAGTATGTGGGAAGTGAATGCTAGAAGTTGTTGCTGAAATGAAGGAGGACGTTGCCATATTTTACATGTGTTTGTTTTGGTGTTTTTTCCAATAAATAGTGACCGTAGTACATAGATTTTAAAATCATCCCTTGTAACTACTTTGAAGTTTAATACATAGAAAGATTTTTAGTGTGTGTGATATTGTGTGTTAACATAGGGCTAAACCAACAATTGGTATCAAAGGGA
This sequence comes from Smallanthus sonchifolius, assembly GCA_023525975.1. Classification (NCBI taxonomy): domain Eukaryota; kingdom Viridiplantae; phylum Streptophyta; class Magnoliopsida; order Asterales; family Asteraceae; genus Smallanthus; species Smallanthus sonchifolius. The sequence goes on along the minus strand of CM042019.1, from coordinate 40,573,720 downwards.
AGGTTAAACGAGGGCCGGTTTAAGAGTCGGTGGCGAGAAACATGGTGCAGCCCTTTGGTTGTAAGGCAGGAGCAGAAAGTAGAGAAAGAGGCTGGTCGAATGAAACCAGCAAGAAGGAAAAATGAATGAAGGAAGTTAGGGCTTTGATTAATGATGTAGTGCGAAGCACACATCTTTATTCCTATTGTTTTCATTCGTTTTGATTAGTTTTAGGTTTGTTTTGAGTGGTTTTTGTATACTATTGAGTCGTTGTCATGTTTACAGGTGCTCAAGTTGAATACAAGTGAATATCTGAAGAAACCGAGCACGAGAATGAAGCCCAAAGTTTAAAAGTAAAAAATGGTGAAATTTAAGTCCTCGCGGTACGCGAAGACTCAGCCCCAAACGTTAGCGGTACGCGAGGAAATACTAAAAGGGGCCGCGACTAATTTGTTCTTCGTGGTACGCGAAGGACCAGGACCAATCTCTCGCGGTATGCGAGAGGCTTATAATTCCGCAAAAAGCCCTCATTTCATCCATTATCACCATCATCCATCACTTCCATTCATTAGCGTCCATTACCATGGGAAACTTGAGACCGTTCGCAACTGTTGATCTACCTTTTTGTGGCTTTCATGTCTATGTGTTTGCCACGCATCGAGTACATTTTCCCGCCTTCTATCCAGAGTCTTAGTGAGTAAGTTGAGTCTTTTATTTTTATTTTGAGTTAGTGTTTTGAGTCAGTTTGATGTCGCGGGTATGTTTGAGTTTGATGCTACGGGTATGTTTGAGTTTTATTTTGCAGGTGTACATCATTCCGTCGATACTCAATCTCCATTCGGACGGAGTTGATCCTGATATTATTGAGCATCCCGACAGAGATGTGCAACCGTGGCCGAAATGCTATACGGTGCACACAAGGAAGAACGAAGCTGGATACATAGCTTACATACATTATCAGCTAAGTCACTTCATGTTTTATTTTTTGCATTTTTATTTTTAGTTGTGTCTTGCTTCACATTGAGGACAATGTGTCTTTCAAGTGTGGGGATGTGAGTGTCTAGTTTAGCTAGTTTGTCTAGCTTTGTTTTCTTTTATAAAAATACAAAAAAAAATTTGAAAAATGTCCTTTGAAAGTATAAGTTTTGCAAACCAAAATGGAAAATGATAGTACAACTAGATCTACGTGTTGAGTTTTAAATGATTTAAATAATAGAAAACGCGTCTAATTAGTGATGTTTTAGTAGACCCAGCCAGCTTGAATAAACTTAAATAGCATGTGAGTGTTACTTAGGATTAACCACGTAATTAAATCATGAAATCGTGTGGGTACTCATCTTAATGTGTCGGTAATACTGAAACTGTCAACATAGGGTGATAGGCACCACATTAAGATAATATCTATTTGTTTTTGAAATTTTTGGCACACCATTCTCTTTTTATGAGAATAAATCCGAGTTTGGTGGCGCCCGCATCCATAAATTCCATGTTATTGAGCTTATTTGATTAGAATTATAAGTTTGCTTATGTGTTACCCTTCTCTAGCTCTAGAAAAAAGGACCAATTCTAGAGCTAGAGAAGGAATTGGAGTAAAAAGTTTTAGGCTTTTGGACCCGGGTTTGTTAGATATAGCTTATTCGGTTTTTAATTCTCGTTCTTTGGTCTTTGATTCAGTTGTTTGAAACCATGTTTACTACTTTTACTGCTGTTTTGTTGGTTTTGAGTATGATTCTTGGCTAAAAATCTAATACTGCCTGGTTCATTAGATGAATACTTTGTTAAAGCTTTGATTTTATTCGGTTTTGGAATCGTTTGAATGGATTAATGATTTTGTAACGAATCTTGAGTTGATAATGTGATGAATATGCATGCTTAGATCGGATGTATGTTTGATTTCAATTTTGTGCGTTAATTGTGGATGTCTTCTGGTTTGATTTGCTTATCTAGATCATAGACTTTAGGGTTTGTCACTGTTTGTGTGGTTTGCTAGAAATAGTAGTCATAGGAGTTGTGATTGAGTGTTACTTATATCTGAATGTGTATCCTTGATAGTCGTTTAGTCCTCGTCATTAGGAATCCGAGTGTCAACTATCAGAGAAGACGTTGCTTTAGGTGTCTAGTGATTGTTGCTATTATGAGTCATAGTTCTTATCTTGAGATTACCCCGTGCATTATTCGAATGTATTGTGGACAGTGAGACTGATAGGTGATCTGTCTATTTGGGTACTTTATCATTGTTGTAGAGACCGAAAGGTAATCCACTATCTGGTGATTTATTACATCTTGTAGGTTCCTTAGTTGGTGACACCCTGAGAGTGATAGGGATTCACTAGGTAGTCTAGAGTTGTTTCTTTAGAAACCCAGACCCTTCTTAGTTTCCAGAACTGGTAGAAGTTGTGCTTTGCAAGCAGGATTCTAACCTAGGTAGTGTTCTTCCCATCTCTGATATTACCTTAGTTCTTCATTTTGATAGCTTGAGTCGGTCTTTAGTTTTTGCATTATTAGTACTGTAGTAAACCCCCCATCAATCAATCTTTAGTCTGAGTCATAATCTAATATAGTTATAGTAGTGTCTCTAGTGTTTGATACCTCGGTTTACCATTAAGCTGTGCTACACTCGATAGGTCCACTTGCCTGTCAGTGCGGTTTAGTCTAAGGTACTCCGTTTATTACTTAGGAGTCTAGGTTAGGTTTAGTTAATATTTTTATAGACCGTCTAGGCGACATCAATTAACCCTAAGAAAGAAGACCAAGTCACCGGAAAATGACCGTATCGGTGACAAGAAAAGAAAGAAAGGAAGAAGATGGTGGAATCCAGAAAGAAAGAAAGAAAAGAGAGCGGGCCGAGAAAGAAGAAAGAAGCAGAAAGATGTCGCGTTTTTCATTCGATCGCAAGAAAGAACCGGTGTTATGCCAATATGAAAGAAAGAAGATGATCGATGATCATGTAAGAAGACCGAGTCGCCAGAAAATATCATAACGGAATAAGAAAGAAAGAACCGACGATAATAGACCGAAGACGTAATAGACCGAACGACTTGAAAGAAAGACCGTATCGCCGGTGACAAGAAAGAGAAGACCTTTACCGGAAAGAATAACCAACGTCGTGACAGACCGAACCAGTTTTCCTTGCCGTAAAGAAAGACCGAGACCGGATATTTACCGGAAGAAAGTTCAGACCGAACCTGTGAACTAGAGACCGAGACCGAAAGAATTATCAACAGATCGAGAGAAATGAAGCTGGATGATCCGAATCAGCTTGAAAGAAAGAAGAAAGAAAGACCGTTCAGACAGAAAGAAAGACCGATCAAGAATTTGAAGAGCAAGAAACCGGACCCGTGCGGTTCGTTTTACAAAAGCAAGAACCGAGTCATGTGTGGCTCGTAACAAGTAGCAAGACCGAACCTTTGTGGTTCGAATAGCAAGTCTGATGGGAGATTCAAAGCAAGCAAGAGAGTTAGAATCAAGCAAGATTAGAAAGGGCAAGCAAGATCGGAACTATTCAAACGGGAAATATTGCTAGCAAGACCGACATGAAGTTTAAGGGGGTGAATATTGGGTATAATCTTGATGGTCGAGTCAAGTCGGGTCATGAAGCGAATGCGGGGTCGACGATATGGACTCGGGAGAGCAGTTGATTGGGTCTAAATGGGCTGAAGAAATGGTCTCTGTTGACCAAGTATGTGGGAAATGAATTCTAGAAGTTATTGCTGAAATGAAGGAGGACGCGGCCATATTTTTCATGTGTTTGTTTTGGTTATGTTTCCAATAAATAGTGGCAGTAGTACGTAGAGTTTTAAAATCATCCCTTGTAACTCCTTTGAAGTTTATTACATAGAAAGAGTTTTAGTGTGTGTGATATTGTGTTAACAAGGGGCTGAACCGACAATTGGTATCAGAGCGAAGGTTAATCGAGGGTCGGTTTGAAAGTCGGTGGCGAGAAACACGGTGCAACCCTTTGGTTGTAGGGCAGGAGCTGAAAGTAGAGAAAGGTTGGTCGAATGAAACCAGCAAGAAAGAAGAGTGAATGAAGGAAGTTAGGGGTTTGATTAACCCTAAGAAAGAAGACCAAGTCACCGGAAAATGACCGGACCGGTGACAAGAAAAGAAAGAAAGAAAAAAGATGGTGGCATCCATAAAGAAAGAAAGAAGCCGCTGATCAGAAAGAAAAGAGAGCAGGCCGATAAAGAAGAAAGAAGCAGAATGACGTCGCGTTTTTCATTTGATCGCAAGACCGAAGATGTAATAGACCGTATCGCCTATGACAAGAAAGAGAAAACAGTTACCGTAGAGGGAGAACCCACGCCTTGACAGACCTAACAGCCGAGACCGAACCAGTTCTCCTTACTGGAAAGAAAGACTAAGACCGGATATTTTTCGAAAGAAAGTTCAGACCGAAACTGTGAACTAGAGACCGAAGAAAGAAAGAAGAAAGACGATCGTTCAGACAAAAAGAAATACCGATAAAGAATTCGAAGAGCAAGAAATCGGACTCATGCGGTTCGTTTAGCAAGAGCAAGAACCGAGTCATGTGTGGCTCATAGGAAGTAGCAAGACCGAACCTTTGTGGTTCGAATAGCAACTCAGCAGGGAGATTCGAAGAAAGCAAGAGAGTTCGAATCAAGAAAGATTAAAAAGAGCGAGCAAGATCGGTACGATTCAATCGGGAAATATTGCAAGCAAGACCGACACCAAGATTAAGGGGGTGAATGTTGGGTATAGTCTTGATGGTCGGGTCAAGTCGGGTCATGAAGTGGATACGGGTCAAAGATATGGAGTCAGGACAACAGTAGACTGGGTCTAAATGGGTTGAAGAAATGGTCTATGTTGACCGAGTATATGGGAACTGAATGCTAGAAGTTGTTGCTGAAATGAAGGAAGACGTGGCCATATTTTGCACGTGTTTGTTTTGGTGTTGTTTCCAATAAATAGTGGCAGTAGTACGTAGAGTTTTAAAATCATCCCTTGTAACACCTTTGAAGTTTAATACATTGAAGAAGTTTAATACATCGAAAGCGTTTTAGTGTGTGAAATTGTGTGTTAACAAGGGGCTAAACCAACAATTGGTATCAGAGCGAAGGTTAAACGAGGGTCGGTTTGAAAGTCGGTGGCAAGAAACATGATACAGCCCTTTGGTTGTAGGGCAGGAGCTGAAAGTAGAGAAAGAGGCTGGTCGAATGAAACCAACAAGAAAGAAGAATGAATGAAGGAAGTTAGGGCTTTGATTAACCCTAAAAAAGAAGTCCAAGTCACCAGAAAATGATCGGATCGGTGACAAGAAAAGAAAGAAAGGAAGAAGATGGTGGCATCCACAAAGAAAGAAAGAAGCCGCTGATAAGAAAGAAAGGAGAGCAGGCCGAGAAAAAAGAAAGAAGTAGAAAGACATCGCGTTTTTCATTCGATCGCAGGACCGAAGATGTAATAGATCGAACGACTTGAAAAAAGACTGTATCGTCGATGACAAGAAAGAGAAGACCGTTACAAGAGAAGGAGAACCCACGCCGTGACTGACCGAACGGTCGAGCCCAACCAGGTCTCCTTGCCGGAAAGAAAAACTGAGACCGGATATTTACCGAAAGAAAGTTCAGACCGAAACTGTGAACTAGAGACCGAGACCGAAAGGGTTCACAACAGACCGATAGAAAGAAATATGGCTGATCCAAATAAGCTAGAAAGAAAGAAGAAAGACGATCGTTCAGACAAAAAGAAATACCGATAAAGAATTCGAAGAGCAAGAAACCAGACTCGTGCGGTTCTGTTAACAAGAGCAAGAACCGAGTCATGTGTGGCTCGTAGCAAGACCGAACCTTTGTGGTTCGAATAGTAAGTCAGCAGGGAGATTTGAAGAAAGCAAGAGAGTTCGAATCAAGTAAGATTAGAAAGTGTGAGCAAGATCGGTACGATTCAATCAGGAAATATTGCTAGCAAGACCGACATCAAGATTAACGGGGTGAATGTGGGTATAAACTTGATGGTCGGGTCAAGTCGGGTCATGAAGCGGATACGGGTCGAAGATATAGATTCGGGACAATAGTAGATTAGGTCTAAATGGGCTGAAGAAATGATCTCTGTTGACCGAGTATGTGGGAAGTGAATGCTAGAAGTTGTTGCTGAAATGAAGGAGGACGTGGCCATATTTTGCATGTGTTTGTTTTGGTGTAGTTTCCTATAAATAGTGGCAGTAGTACGTAGAGTTTTAAAATCATCCCTTGTAACTACTTTGAAGTTTAATACATAGAAAGTGTTTTAATGTGTGTGATATTATGTGTTAACAAGGGGCTAAACCAACAATTGGTATCAAAGCAAAGGTTAAACGAGTGCCGGTTTGAGAGTCGGTGGTGAAAAACATGGTGCAGCCCCTTGGTTGTGGGGCAGAAGTTGAAAGCAGAGAAAGAGGCTGGTCTAATGAAACCAGCAAGAAGAAAGAATGAATGAAGGAAGTTAGGGCTTTGATTAACCCAAAGAAAGAAGACCAAGTCACCGGAAAATGACCGGACCGGTGACAAGAAAAGAAAGAAAGGAAGAAGATGGTGGCATCCATAAAGAAAGAAAGAAGCCGCTGATCAGAAAGAAAAGAGTGCAGGCCAAGAAAGAGGAAAGAAGCAAAAAAGACATCGCGTTTTTCATTCGATCGCAAGACCGAAGACGTAATACACCGAATGACTTGAAAGAAAGACTGTATCGCCGATGACAAGAAAGCGAAGACCATTAACGGAGACGGAGAACCAACGTCGTGACAGACCGAACGGCTGAGACCAAACCAGTTCTCCTTGCAGGAAAGAAAGACCGAGACTGGATATTTGTCGGAAGAAAGTTCAGACCAAAACTGTGAACTAGAGACCGAGACAGAAAGGGATCACAACAGACCGAGAGAAATAAAGCTGGCTGATCCAAATCAGCTAAAAAGAAAGAAGAAAGACGATCGTTTAGACAAAAAGAAATACTGATAAAGAATTCGAAGAGCAAGAAACCGGACTCGTGTGGTTCGTTTAGCAAGAGCAAGAACCGAGTCATGTGTGGCTCGTAGCAAGTAGCAAGACCGAACCTTTGTGGTTCGAATAGCAAGTCAGCTGGGAGATTTGAAGAAAGCAAGAGAGTTCGAATCAAGGAAGATTCGAAAGAGCGAGCAAGATCGGTACTATTCAATCGGGAAATATTGCTAGCAAGACCGACATCAAGATTAACTAGGTGAATGCGGGTTATAATCTTGATGGTCGGGTCATGAAGGGGATACGGGTCGAAGATATGGATTCCGGACAACAGTAGATTGGGTCTAAATGGGTGAAGAAATGGTCTCTGTTGACCGAGTATGTGGGGAGTGAATGCTAGAAGTTATTATTGAAATGAAGGATGACGTGGCCATATTTTGCATGTGTTTGTTTTGGTGTTGTTTCCAATAAATAGTGGCAGTAGTACGTAGAGTTTTAAAATCATCCCTTGTAACTCCTTTGAATTTTAATACATAGAAAGAGTTTTAGTGTGTGTGATATTGTGTGTTAACAAGGGGCTGAACCAAAAATTGGTATCAGAGAGAAGGTTAAACGAGCGCCGGTTTGAGAGTCGGTGGTGAGAAACATGGTGTAGCCCTTTGGTTGTAGGGCAGGAGCTAAAAGCAGAGGAAGAGGTTGGTCGAATGAAACCAGCAAGAAGGAAGAATAAATGAAGGAAGTTAGGGCTTTGATTAAGCCTAGGAAAGAAGACCAAGTCACTGGAAAATGATCGGACCGGTGACAAGAAAAGAAAGAAAGGAAGAAGGTGGTAGCATCCATAAAGAAAGAAAGAAGCCGCTGATCAGAAAGAAAAGAGAGCAGGCCGAGAAAGAAGAAAGAAGCAGAAAGACATCGCGTTTTTTATTCGATCGCAAGACCGAAGATGTAATAGTTCGAACGACTTGAAAGAAAGATCGTATCGCCTATGAAAAGAAAGAGAAGACCGTTACCGGAGAAGGAAAACCCACGCCGTGATAGACCGAACGGCCGAGACCGAACCAGTTCTCTTTGCCGGAAAGAAAGACCGTGACCGGAGATTTTCCGGAAGAAAGTTCAGACCGAAACTGTGAACTAGAGACCGAGACAGAAAGGGATCACAACAGACCGAGAGAAAGAAAGCTGGCTGATCCGAATCAGCTAGAAAGAAAGAAGAAAGACGATCGTTTAGACAAAAAGAAATACCGATAAAGAATTCGAAGAGCAAGAAACCAGACTCATGCGGTTCGTTTAGCAAGAGCAAGAACCGAGTCATGTGTGGCTCGTAGCAAGACCGAACCTTTGTGGTTCGAATAGCAAGTCAGATGGGAGATTCGAAGCAAGCAAGAGAGTTCGAATCAAGCAAGATTAGAGAGAGCGAGCAAGATCGGTGCGATTTAAACATGAAATATTGCTAGCAAGATCGACATCAAGATTAAGGGGGTGAATGTTGGGTATAATCTTGATGGTCGGGTCAAGTCAGGTCATGAAGCAGATACTGGTCGAAGATATGGATTCGGGACAATAGTAGATTGGGTCTAAATGGGCTGAAGAAATGGTCTCTGTTGACCGAGTATGTGGGAAGTGAATGCTAGAAGTTGTTGCTGAAATGAAGGAGGACGTGGCCATATTTTTCATGTGTTTGTTTTGGTGTTGTTTCCAATAAATAGTGGCAGTAGTACATAGAGTTTTAAAATCATCCCTTGTAACTCCTTTAAAGTTTAATACATAGAAAGAGTTTTAGAGTGTGTGATACTGTGTTAACAAGGGGCTGAACCAACAATTGGTATTAGAGCGAAGGTTAAACGAGGGTTGGTTTGATGGTCGGTGGTGAGAAACATGGTGCAGCCCTTTGGTTGTAGGGCAGGAGCTGAAAGCAGAGAAAGAGGATGGTCGAAAGAAACCAGCAAGAAGGAAGAATGAATGAAGGAAGTTAGGGCCTTGATTAACCCTAAGAAAGAAGACCAAGTCACCGAAAAATGATCGTACCCGTGACAACAAAAGAAAGAAAAGAAGAAGATGGTCGCATCTAGAAAGAAAGAAAGAAAGAAGAAGCCGCTGATCAAAAATAAAATAGAGCATGCCGAGAAAGAAGAAAGAAGCAGAAAGACATAGCGTTTTTCATTCGATCGCAAGAAAGAACCGGTGTTGTGCCGATATGAAAGAAAGAAGATGATCGTTGATCACATAAGAAGACCAAGTCGCCAGAAAATATCATACCGGTGTAAGAAAGAAATAACCGGCGAGAATCGACCGAAGGCGTAATAGACCGACCGACTTGAAAGAAAGACCGTATCGCCGATGACAAGAAAGAGAAGACCTTTAAAGGAGAAGAAGAACCAACGTCGTGATAGACCGAACGGCCGAGACCGAACCAGTTCTCCTTGTCGGAAAGAAAGACTGAGACCGGATATTTGCCGAAAGAAAGTTCAGACCGAAACTGGAAACCAGAAACCGAGGCCGAAAGAATTCACAACAAACCGAGAGAAAGAAAGTTGGCAGATCCGAATCAGCTAGAAAGAAAGAAGAAAGAAGACCGTTCAGATAGAAAGAAAGACCAATCAAGAATTCGAAGAGCAAGAAAACGGACTCGTGCGGTTCGTTTAGCAAAAGAAAGAACCGAGTCATGTGTGGCTCATAGCATGTAGCAAGACCGAACCTTTGTGGTTCGAATAGCAAGTCAGATGGGAGATCCGAATCAAGCAAGATTAGAAAGAGCGAGCAAGATCGGTACAATTCAATCGGGAAATTTGCTAACAAGACCAACATCAAGATTAAGGGGGTGAATGTTGGGTATAATCTTGATGGTCGTGTCAAGTCAGGTCATGAAGCGGATACAGATCTAAGATATGGATTCGGGACAGCAGTAGATTGGGTCTAAATGGGCTGAAGAAATGGTCTATGTTGACCGAGTATGTGGGAAGTGAATGGTAGAAGTTGTTGCTGAAATGAAGGAGGACGTGGCCATATTTTTCATGTGTTTGTTTTGGTTTTGTTTCCAATAAATAGTGGCAGTAGTACGTAGAGTTTTAAAATCATCCCTTGTAACTACTTTGAAGTTTAATACATAGAAAGATTTTTAGTGTGTGTGATATTGTGTGTTAACATAGGGCTAAACCAACAATTGGTATCAAAGGGAAGGTTAAACGAGGGCCGGTTTAAGAGTCGGTGGCGAGAAACATGGTGCAGCCCTTTGGTTGTAAGGCAGGAGCAGAAAGTAGAGAAAGAGGCTGGTCGAATGAAACCAGCAAGAAGGAAAAATGAATGATGGAAGTTAGGGCTTTGATTAACCCTAAGGAAGAAGACCAAGTCACCGGAAAATGACCGTACCAGTGACAAGAAAAGAAAGAAAGGAAGAAGATGGTGGCATCAAGAAAGAAACGAAGAAGATGGTGGCACCAAGTCACCGGAAAATGGCCGAGAAAGAAGAAAGAAGCAAAAAGATATCGCGTTTTTCATTCGATCACAAGAAAAAACCGGTGTTGTGCCGATATGAAAGAAAGAAGATGATCGTTGATCACGTAAGAAGACCGAGTTTCCAGAAAATATCATACGGGCGTAAGAAAGAAAGAACCGGCGAGAAGAGACCGAAGATGTAATAGACTGAACGACTTGAAAGAAAGACCGTATCGCTGATGACAAGAAAGAGAAAACCATTACCGGAGAAGATGAACCAACGTCGTGACATACCGAACGGCCGAGACCGAACCACTTCTCCTTGCCGGAAAGAAAGACCAAGACCAGATATTTGCAGGAAGAAAGTTCAGACCAAAAATGCGAACTAGAGACCGAGACCGAAAGGGTTCACAAAAGACCGAGAGAAAGAAAGCTGAAAGAAAGAAGAAAGATGACCGTTCAGACAGAAAGAAAGACCGATCAAGAATTCGAAGAGCAAGAAACCGGACCCGTGCGGTTCGTTTAGCAAGAGCAAGAACCGAGTCATGTGTGGCTCGTAGCAAGACCAAACCTTTGTGGTTCGATATAGCAAGCCAGCAGGGATATTATAAGCAAGCAAGGAGTTCGAATCAAGCAAGATTAGAAAGAGCGAGCAAGCTCGGTACGATTCAATCGGGAAATATTGCTACGGAGACCGACATCAAGATTAAGGGGGTGAATGTTAAGTATAATCTTGATGGTCGGGTCAAGTCGGGTCATGAGGCGGATGCGGGTCGAAGATATGGATTCGGGAGAATGGGCTGAAGAAATGGTCTCTGTTGACCGAGTATGTGGGAAGTGAATGCTAGAAGTTGTTGCTGAAATGAAGGAGGACGTGGCCATATTTTGCATGATTTTGTTATGGTTTTGTTTCCAATAAATAGTGGCAGTAGTACGTAGAGTTTTAAAACCATCCCTTGTAACTCCTTTGAAGTTTAATACATAGAAAGAGTTTTAGTGTGTGTAATATTGTGTGTTAACAAGGGGTTGAACCAACAATTGGTATCAGAGCGAAGGTTAAACGAGGGTCGGTTTGAGTCGGTGGCGAGAAACATGGTGCAGCCCTTTGGTTGTAGGGCAGGAGCTGAAAGCAGAGAAAGAGGTTGGTCGAATGAAACCAGCAAGAAGGAAGACTGAATGAAGGAATTTAGGGCTTTGGTTAACCCTAAGAAAGAAGACCAAGTCACCGGAAAATGTCCGTTGAGGAAGGAGATGTGGTTGTAATACTTTTTTCACCCGGTACTTCTAAAGCAAAAGATGGAAATTTACAATACACTTTGCATATTCTATTTTGTAAATAAGTTTTGCTTGTTTTGTATAAGAAATACAATTGCAAATTCTACATATCTAGAAAATATTCGTTAATCTACTGGCACAATGATCCAAATATTGATTTGTTTTGCACACACTTTGGTATATCTTTGAAGAAGAAAAAGAGAAAAAAAATCACCATGTAACTACAAAGAATTATTGAACACTGCACTCTGCTGGCATCACCTTATATCTTGTTGTATCTTTACAATACGAGTAATACATATGTTTACTCCTAACCCAATTCAATCCAACCATCTGTTGCTTCGATAGACTTGCATACTCTTCTCCGTCCACAGGATCCAAGCTCGAAAGGGTTGCACTTTTAGAACACTCAGAAGCAGAGTTGGATGAGTTCATTTTCTGCATTGAACAACCTACAATTTCCAGATCGGCTAACGATGCCACAAATGGTGCGTACTTATAGTTCACAGGATACTTTCCTCCACTCGTTGCCCATTCTGAAGCATCCCATATGGTTGCATATAGTGACATTGGCTTTGATGGGTACACAGATGAAACCGCTTGATTGTAGATCACCTCTCGTACAGGTATGTTGTCTACTAGAAACCTGAAATAGATTTTTAATTTTTTTCATTTTTTGCGACTGATTTGCAACATAAACTAAAATGGTCATAAATTTGCGACGGAACCGGATTTTAATTTCATTTTCAATTTCTTCTATTTTTTTGAATGCTTTGCGACGAAATTATGCGGTCACAAGTATTGCGACCGGTTTTTTGGTTTTTAATTTATTTTCCCCTTTTTTCTGACTGATTTGCGATCAAAACGAAACAGTCACAAATTCTGTGAACAATGTGATTTCAGTCTCAAATGCCGAGTTTTCTAGCAGTGTAAACGTTCATAATTAAGATGGTTGCAGCCAAGTGGTAGGTGTTTGTTGAAGTTAACCACATATGGTGTCATGAACCTTATTATTGATTAACATGGTGCACCATGATGAACATTTTAACAAGTGTTAAAGTTAATGAAAAACGTACACAATATGGTGTTTGTTCCAAAGGATGGTGTATTGATGAAACTGCTGTGTGGGATCAAACCAGAGATAAACTTTTTCTTCTCTTCCAGTTTTGACACTTCCATTTCCATACATATTAGTTTGAAGTACCCATTGCCTTCTTTTCGCAAATCCAAGCAATTCGAAGTCAATCTCGTCGTGATTATGCGGAAATAGATTTGCATTTGACATCTGAACATGCATGCATACCACAATAATCTTAACATATTGTTAAGAAATTTGATTAGTTGCAAATGAAAAGTATCATGAACAACTAACAAGACTTACATAGAATGCTAGTACTACCCCTGAAGTAAAACCTGTTGGCAGCTTTATTGAAGCACTGAAGAATCCATGGTAGTATTTGTTTTTTGAAACCAACCCAGAACCTATGCACAAAAAAATATTGTAAGTAGTGGCGGAACTTGAACAATTAATCTGGGGGCCGAAAATATTACACATAAAAAAACCAAATTTTTTTCACCAAATAATAAATAAAAAAACAGTTCTTGCATATAAACGACAAAGGAATAATAATTAGGGGGAGCTCAAACACTATAACTAATATGAAATAAACCGAACTGACCGAAATCAATACTTCTTAGCAAAAAAAATGGAGGGGCCTGGCCCTCTCTGGCCCTTTATATATTTCGTCCATGATTGTAAGAATATGGCAATAACACCTTAGATGAATCCCACATCGTTACGCATGTTCGGGTGGAGGTAATCCAATGATAGATTACTTGAATAGTTTAATAAGTGAAGTAAAAAAATACAATGATTAAAACTATATCCTGATGTTTAATTAATTACCTGAGGTTTTGTCTAAAATGATATCAGCATATGATCCATTATTTTTCAAATGAACATTTGATGTTCCAAATAATGTAGACATCCCTTGGGTGAACGGTATACGAGGGAAACGGTCTGTCAATCGCTCAATGGTTGGTGGCCGATAAACTGCACCACGAGACGAAACCCGCAAGAGGAAACCGCTAAAGGTAACAAGACAAAATAGAAGAAACTTTTCTTGCAGAAAAGCCATGAAAACTTAATAGGAAAGTACACAGAAGAAGGTAGTGTGTGTGTGTGTTTATGTGCATTTTTGTAGGTTTGAATTAGTTTTATATATAGTGCATGGAATGGAATGGTTCAAGTGTTTGTAATTATTGCTTCGTTGTTGCAAAGCTGGATGTATCTTTCTAAAGATAGTGACAAAACATAGCTAATCCCTGATTGATTCATGTCGGGTGATTGGAGATTGCTTTTACTTGTTTTTCCTTTTGGACTCATTTGATTCAGATCGGTTATAAATCGGTTAATAACTTTTAAGTCCACCATATTCAGATGAATCGGTGGGGATGTGAACATCCTATTACTTTTATTATTAAAAAATGAACCATGAGTTTTCGGTATGATTCTAAAATTAACAAAGTATAATAAAATTTTAGTAACGTATGTGAACATAAAGACATTGCAAAACCGTAAATACATAGTTTAATACATGCATTTACCACAAGGAATAATATGAAACATAATATATCAATTAGTTTTTAAAAATTTAAAATATATAAATACATTGTGCTCAAGGTCAAGTTCTTCTGACATAATATATTAGTTAGTTATTAAAACAAATACAAATATAATACATAGTAAAAAAAACTCGTCAATTTCTTCGGATATTGTGCGATACTGGCACGACTTCCCGTCAAAGGAGGTCGCGTGATTGGCCTTGGAATTGGACTTCCCACTTTCTTTGTTTCATATCTTTCACAAAAATGACTCATGAACTATAAATGAAATTGCAATATATATATATTAGGTTAAAATAACGTGCTTGGCCGATTATCTGGTCTCAAATCCAAAAGTAGGGTGTGATGCTGAAGACCTAGTTATGAAACTCTTGCCCGTCAAGCTATAATGCCTTTTTTCTTGGCAGTTTCCTAACCAGTTCGCCATACTGACCAAGCATCTTCTCACAACATGTATGATAAATGTTTTAGGTTGGGATACAATCATTGCACATATATATAGAACACGTCATCATATGACATAACTAAATATACAGATACTCTCAATCAGAGGTAAATATATATATACTTACACAAAAGCGTTGGTACATGTGTCGACGCTATTGGCTAGTCTGTCCAACAAGCCCAAGGACTATGGACGGAGCACTTGAGTATAGCAGTCATCTAGCGGCATCTGTGATCAAATCTATAAAAGTAAGAGAATTACGACACACACATTAGATTAATAGCACAATACAAAACATGCAAATAAATTCCTGCATCGCAACATTGGAGCCACAGCCTGACACCAAAGCGGTATACTTAGAGCCAACACCAATGGCAATCTCTTCCAAACCAATATGTGGTATATGGTCTTGCTCGCACCGATGTACCTTTTATTGTCTATGATAACCAGAGTAATGATAAAGAATTGAATTGATTTCTATATTTTCCTGTACATTCGTGAAGGAGAATACATGGGTTTATATCTTTACAAAGGTTGCATAGAAAAGGAAATACAATAAGAGACATTAAAAGAAAATTGGCTGGTAATTACCATATGCTGAAAGTTAGCCACGATTAGATATCTTGATTGAGATGTGGTCAATAACTATTTTGGGAAATGAAGTGCACTGATCCTGTCCTTATTTTAGCCAAAATATTTCAACATTCCCCCTCAAGTTGAGTGGTGGGATTTCCAATACTCAACTTGCTAAGACAGTGACAAAAAATCTTTCCATTGACTGCCTTTGTTAATATATCTACTAGTTGATCTTCTGATCGTACGTAAGGAAGCTCAATTACTCATGTTTCAAGTTTCTCTTTGATGAAGTGTCGGTCCACCTCAACATGTTTAGTACGATCATGTTGAACTGGATTCTCTGAAATTTGAATGGCTGCTTTGTTGTCACACATGATTCTGCTGGTTTGAGTTGGAGGGTACCCAATTTCAGTTAGAAGCTTTCGTATCCACAATATCTCTGCTAAACCTCGTGCTATTCCTCGAAATTCTGCCTCAGCACTTGAGAGAGCTACCACCTTTTGTTTCTTACTTCTCCAAGTGACAAGATTCCCACCGACGAGAGTAAAGTAACCTGAAGTCGATCTTCGGTTTCCTTTATCTCCTGCCCAGTCAGCATCAGTGTATACTTGTGTTTCTAAATGTCCATTTGCCTTAAACAAAACTCCATGACCAGGTGTTCCTTTGAGATATTTAATGATTCTCCATACGGCTTCCATGTGGGCAACCTGAGGCTGATGCATGAATTGACTTACAACCCCAACAGCATAAGCAATGTCAGGACGGGTGTGTGATAAATAAATTAGCTTTCCTACTATCCGTTGGTATTTTTCCTTGTCAGCCAATCCAGCCTCTTCCTCCATATAGAGTTTTTGATTCATCATCATCGGAGTATCAACGGGCTTACAATCAATCATTCCTGTTTCTGCCAGTAGATAAAGAATGTACTTTTTTTGACAAATAAAGATCCCTTGGTTTGATCTTAAGACTTCAATCCCGAGGAAGTATTTAAGCCTTCCAAGATCCTTCATTTCGAATTCTTTGAACAAATTTGTTTTTAAACTTTTGATTTCTTCTTCATCATTACCTGTGATTATCATATCATCAACATAGATAATTAGGCAGGCTACGAGTTTATTCCTTTGTTTAAGGAACAAGGTATGATCTGAATTGCTCTGTTTAAAACCATATTTTCTCATGGCCAGAGTAAACCTGCCAAACCAGGCTCGTGGGGACTGTTTTAATCCGTATAAGGATTTCTTCAAATGGCACACTTCTTTGGGATTAGATTTTTCTGTGAATCCAGGAGGATCTTCCATATACACTTCTTCTTTAAGTTCTCCATGTAGAAAAGCATTTTTTACGTCAAACTGATGGAGAGGCCATCCTTCATTTGCAGCTACTGAGAAAAGGACCCTGATTGTGTCAATTTTGGCCACAGGTGAAAACGTCTCGGAATAGTCAATTCCATATGTTTGAGTATACCCCTTTGCTACCAGCCTGGCTTTGTATCTTTCAATAGTTCCATCTGGCTTACGTTTTATGGTGAAAACCCATCGGCATCCTACTGGTTTCTTTCCGGGCGGAAGGGTACATTTCTCCCATGTGTTATTTTTATTTAGGGCATCCATTTCAGTTTGCATTGCCTCTCTCCATTCTTTGGAAGCTAGAGCTTGTTCTACTGAAGTTGGAATCTCTTCAGAGTATAGAGATTCGTTAAACGACTGGGCTTCGGTTGCTAGATTTCCTTTGGCTATGTTTGCCATCGGATATCTTGAATTTCGGGCTTCTTTCTCAGGACTATATCTTTTTGGAGGAACGCCTCTGTTGGTTCTTGGGGGTAGAACATATCTAGCTGGTTCAGCTTCAGCTTGATTCTCATTTTCACCTTGTGGTAAAAGTTGCTCTTCCTCATAGTCAGGTGAGTCACACGATTCAATATTTTCAGGAACTTCAATATTGGTTGAGGGAACATAATTAATTGGATCTTGAGTTTGAGAATTACTTACCTCTGACGTCAGGTTGGGAATATCATTGTTCGTAGTACTGCTCGTGGATTGTGATGGTGACTCGGTACTGTGATCGATTATTTCTGAAGATGGCATCCATTTTAACCAACTCAATGCGTCATCATCATACTCCTTTTCCCCCTGACCAGTGTGTTGGGTATTGTAGAAATATTCAGTTTCAAGGAAGTCACAGTTCATAGTTGTGAACATATGACGTTTCCTTGGGCTATAGCATCGATAACCGTGTTGATTGACTCCATAACCCACAAAGACACACTTTTCAGCACATGGATCAAGTTTGGAGCGTTCCATTTTTGGTATGTGAACAAAAACGGAGTATCCAAAGACACGAGGTTCAAGAACAAGGGTAGAAGGTGGTTTGTGGAATTTAGATAGCACTTGGAGTGGGGTTTCAAGGTCGAGAGCTCTAGTTGGGAGACGATTTACAAGATAGGTTGCTGTGGTAAGGGCTTCAGGCCAAAAATATTGTGGAACTTGTGACTCGATCATAAGGGCACGAGTTATTTCTAAAAGAAAGCGGTTTTTCCTTTCAGAAACTCCGTTTTGTTCAGGTGTGTGAGCACATGAGGTCTGATGAATTATCCCCTTTTCTTGACAAAACTTCTGTATTGAGTTATTTACAAATTCCCCTCCATTATCGGATCTGAGAATTTGTACATCGCGTTTGAATTGGTTTTTAACCATGGCGCAAAAATTTGTGAATTTAGAAAATACTTCGGATTTATTTTGCAAGAGGTATGTCCAAGTCATGCGCGTGCAATCATCAATGAACAACAGAAAGTAACAAAAGTTTTGCCCCCCCTTAACTTTTGACGGTCCCCAAACATCCGAATGAATCAACGAAAAAGGAAAATCAACCTTAGTATCATTGGATTTAAAGGTATGTCTATGACTTTTGGCCAAAACACACGTCTCACAGTTTAAAACTTTATTTGAAGGAAATAACTTAGGAAACAAACGATGCAAGTAACCGGTGGATGGGTGTCCCAGTCTTTGGTGCCATAACCAAGCCTTCCTGTCTAAAGATCCATGAGCCAGCATCACAGTACCTTGTCGAGACACTTCATCCACGTAATACAATCCTTGGCGCTCAGTACCACGCCCAATGATCGTTCCCGTCCTGATGTACTGTAAAATACAGAAAGTAGGATGCATTAGGACTATACAATTTAATTCCTTCGTGACATGGCTTATCGACAACAACTTATGGGATAAGGACGGAACATAGAGGCAATTAGGTAATTTCATGTTTGGTGAAATTTGAATAGTCCCTCCTCCTTTTACTTGGAGAATTTCTCCATTGGCCGTATGAATTCGAGACTTTTGGGGTTTCGTCTTTGAGCAAATATCAGAAATATCAAAAGTCATAGTGTCCGTTGCGCCACAATCAAAAATCCATGAGTCACTAGAATTTTCATCGTTTGTTGCCATGTTAACCTCCCCACAAGTAGAGTAATTTTTTGATTCTTTTTTTATCAAATTAGGAACTTGGGGGGGGGTGTTTTGTAATTTTTGAAACTTTTGATGAATTTAAATAAGGTTGAGAACTTTGGGGGTTTAGGATGAAATTCCCAAACCCTATACCTGGGTCTTCGTTCTCTTCGGCCGCCAGAAAGCATTTTCCCCCTTCGCTTTTTCTGGTGGTTTTTGAGCGGTTGTCGCCGCTGCTGTTGGCCGGCCGATCACTTGTGGAGACTGCCGCTTTGCCTTCTTTTCCCTTTTTGTGACCATCCGCCCACCATTCCGGGTAACCTACAAGCTTGAAACATTGTTCTTTCGTATGCTTCGTCATACCACAGTGGTCACATTTTAACTTGCTTTTATCGATCCGGGATGATGACTTCTGGTCTGACCGCCGACCTTTTGAAACGAGCCCTAGACCATCAGTTTCGCTAGTCGGACTCAACCCAGACGCGAGACCTTGTTGAACAGCGCCAAATATGCTCTGATGAGCGGTTTCCTTTCGGACCGCCGCATACGCGGCTTCGGCTGTCGGTAGGGGATCCCATCGGAGTATCTCTCTTTTAAGAGAGTCATATTTCCGATCGATTGCGTTCAAAAACTGAAACAGTTTGGTTTCGGACCTGAGTTTATTGTATGTAGCGATGTCGGTTGAACACGTCATGGGGTTTGGGTCACGCCGTTCAATTTCTCCCCAGATACCTTGCATTACGATCCAAAAATCTTCTAACGGTACGCCATTCTGTTTAAATTCATTTGCTTTGACGTGGAGATCGAAAGTTTGGAGTTTGTCTTTGCCGCTGCTATACGTAACCGCAAGAGCATCCCATAGCGTTTTTGCTGTTGGGAACTCTGTTAGGTTACTAGCAAGGGCCGGCTCTATGTTCTGAATAAGCCACGAAAATATGACTAGGTCATCCTGCTCCCACTGATCATATTTTTCATCGTTTGGCTCTGGCGGGTCTTGGGTAAGATGATTTAGAAAGGCTTTCGATTTCCCCCCTATGGCGACTCGTATCATCCGAGCCCATAGAGGGTAGTTTTGGCTTGTGAGATTTAAACTGATTTTCAGGCGATCTGAAGGATTTGGTTTGGAAGTTTGGTTTTGGGTTTGAGTCTGAACGCCATTTTTAAGAAGGTTGGCAATCTGGATGGCTAGACTGTTGGTGTCTCCTTCAGACATGATTTCTGGGTCTGGTAAATGATGAGCACAGAAAGGTTTTGGATCACGAACACTGCTCTGATACCATATTGTCTATGATAACCAGAGTAATGATAAAGAATTGAATTGATTTCTATATTTTCCTGTACATTCGTGAAGGAGAATACATGGGTTTATATCTTTACAAAGGTTGCATATTAAAGGAAATACAATAAGAGACATTAAAAGAAAATTGGCTGGTAATTAGCATATGCTGAAAGTTAGCCACGATTAGAGATCTTGATTGAGATGTGGTCAATAACTATTTTGGGAAATGAAGTGCACTATCCCGTCCTTATTTTAGCCAAAATATTTCAACACCTTTCATCGTGATAATCACCATACCCTCGGGGCGAGTATCAGATAAAGATAGTTCCATCGTTAAACATTTATATGTTGAAGTCTTTTGTTCCTGGTTCATGTGTGGTAAATTTAATTGACCCGATCACATCGGTTGAGCACTTCAAAATATCCTTACATAATTTTATTATTATAAAATTAACTCATGAATGGTCTGGTGGTAACACTTATCCCGAGAATGTCTTTCTTTACAAAAGCTTACAAGTATGGTTTATGTAGTTTACTCCATTTCTTATTCACCTATTTCAAGATATGCTTTAACAATTTATAATCTATTCTCTTAATTGATACACTACAACATATTACTTGATTAATATTCGACTCTCTTGACATAACAATGATCATTCTAAGTTCACAACAATAACACACTTTGTGCATGTGTTCTTGTTACTACCACCATATGTCTCGACCTACAAACTTTGATCAAACAATATTTTACTACACTTATCCACATGTGTACTATGTTTTTAAGGCATCCTAACACATAAACATAGTAGTTTAAATCCAGAATTTCTTAAGGTGAAACATGAATCTCTTAAACCACGACACTAATATCAACTTGTAACACCTGTAGTTTTTTAGAATCAAGTGGAGTGCAAGGATGACAGTAGTGAATTTGGCACCCATTTTGGTGGGGCACGACAGTAGTGAATTTGGTACAATGGTGTCAGACGTTGTACTAAAAAACTAGTCGTTTTAAAATGTTTATTTTTTTTAAAGGTTTGGGGAGGGGAAGGGCATTTCCATGGTTTAGGGAGGACTACGGAGCGTTAGGGATGAGATGAAAAAAAGGTGATGTGACGCCTACGTATATGAGAGGATTGATGTTTCTTTTGAGCATAGATAAGAGCGGTTTTAATATCTCCAGTCCTTGGATCGTTGGGAACTTACTATTTGTCTCTTTTTAAACTTCAGGTCATGGTTCGAAAGAAATTGGAGGCTTTAAGGTCACGTTTTTTTTCTGTGGGGAGGTGACGACGATCGTAAAATTCCATGGGTTAAGTGGATTTGGTGGTGGTTGATAAGTCTAAAGGCGGTTTGGGCATTGGGAGTTTAGCAAGTCTTAATCAAGCCCTTTTGTATAAATGGCGGTGGAGGTTTGTTAATTGTTGAGAGTCCCTTTGGGTGAATTTGATTAAGAGTATTTATGGAGATAATCTGGATAGCGCGGGCTTGTCTTTAAATTGTTTAGGCACAGGGCTATGGCCTAAGATTAATAGATTGGAGACAGATTTGGATTCTAATGATATCGTCCCTCTCTCTTCCATCAAAAAGAGGGTGGAAAACGGTAACTCTACTTTGTTTTAGAAGGATATATGACATGGCAATGTTCCTTTCAGATAGCGGTTTCCACGTCTTTTCAATTTGGAGCTTAATAAAAATGTTTTGTTAAATCATCGAGTTAATGTCGTGGGTTTGAACAGGGAGTGGCGGCGCGATCCTAGGGGTGGGGTGGAATCTATGTAATTTTCTGATTTGAAGGCTATTATTCAAGACGTTTCTCTAGGAGATTCTCCGGATAAATGGGTTTGGGATCTAGACGTTTGTAGGATCGTGAGAATACAAGATGGTTCTGTTCTTAGTTGAGGTTGGCGGAAACAAAATCAACTACACAATTTATAATCAAGTAAACACAAAGAATACTGATAAACACTGTTGTATTAAGCTTTTGTGAATGCAAAGATTACAAGTGAGAAACTCAATGAATAAGTATGACAAGCACTACAAGCACACTTACAATGAAGTGGCAACTCAGTATTTGTAGTAACTTAGAATCAAGACAGACCCTTGATTCTAAGGATCAGATCGAACACAAGCCGTTGATCTTGTTTATTAATTTACATTACACGTAAAGTCTAATCTAGTTAACTTTACTGAAACGTTTTCTTTATTCATGATTGTTTGCATGCTTGGAGAAGTGTATTGTTGTCCGTCATTGGTTGACCATAGCGGTTCCTTCTGCTTTGAGTCTGTCAGTTGCTTTTGCAGAAAGGTATCAGAGACGCTTGGTCTGGATAGTCAGCTGCAGCGTTTGGTTTTCAGTGAATAGAGCTATCAGCTGCAAAGAGTGAAGGTTGCTGCTGGTAAGCCTATCAGCACAGCAGCAAACATGGATGACCGCTGCTGATAAGCCTATCAGCAGCAACTTGTGTTGAATGCTGCTGATAAGCCTATCAGCAGCAACTTGTGCTGAATGCTGCTGATAAGCCTATCAGCAGCATTTGTACTTAGAATAATTTTGTAACAATCAGTCTTTGGTTCTACAAACTCCCCCTAGACTGATGCTACCAAAATTCTTCTAGTCCCTTTGTTGCTGAAGCTTTTGCATATGGCTGACTATTCTTTCCACCTCATAGCCTCTTTGATCCTTGCTGGGATTATTCAATGGAAGTTCAGACAGAGTCTTGATGTCTTTGTGTGGCATTTTGTAGATAGCTTTGCTTGAACATCTCATCTGCTGCTTCTTTACATTAATCAAAGTGAATTCATCCAAATCAGCATTATAGGACCAAGATACAAATGGAGAGTGAGACTTGAGTGGTTTGATATTCATGACCACATCTTTGCTAGGATTGAAGTAGTGTCTGATAGCTAGCATAAGATGTTTCCCACTCTCATTTGTAGGCTTATGAGCTTCACCCAGCTCTAAAATTCTTTGAAGATCGGAATCAGGTAATTGCAGAACCTCATCAACAGACCTGTAAGTGGATCTTCTTCTCTCAGTTCTCCCCCTGAAGATCTCAAACACTTGATCTTGTGAATTGTAGAACCAGTTAACTATATTTCTTGAGTCTTCTGGTTTAGGAGTGGGTTTGGGTATCTTCAAGGGAGGCTGTTGATGAGTGGGAGCTGGGTGGGATGACTTGGACTTTTTGGGTGGAGGAGTGGAAGGCTTGGGGATGTTTGTGGATGGTGTTTGGAGAGAGGAAGTAGTTTCTGGTGCAGAGGTTCTTTGTTTCTTGACTGGTCTCTTTTCCAGTCTTTCTTCCTCTTCCTTTTTCACTGTTGTATACAGGGCTTGTAGGTTCATGAAGGACATGGGACCTAACCTTTTTCCACTTTCTCCCCTTGCCTTAAGGAAGTCAGTCATCTTCTTCCTTTCTTCATGGGTCCTTAGATTAAGGGCAATGGCTTTCTTTGACTTCTGTTGAGCTTTTTCTTTCTCTTCATCTTTCTTTTTCCTTGCCAATTCCCCCTGCTGACCCATGAAGGCTCTATAGATCTCTTTGTTTGACAGTTTTTCAAGGTAGTCTGCATCCTCACCTTGAGAGATCAGAGCTTCAGTCCACTCCTCCCTTAATTCTTTTGCTAATTTAGAATCAGTGATTCTAAACTTAGCATCTTCCTTCCTTTTCTTTTTAGCTTCTTCCTCTTCTTCTTTTGCAAACTGTTCCTGCAGTTGTCTAGCAAGTTGTTCATCTTCCTCAACTTGAGACCCTGCATGGACTTTTACCTTCATTTCATCCAGCTGTTTGGCATACAGCTGGATTGTCTGTTGTCTGAGAAGAATGGCTGCCTTTCTATCTTCATGCCTTTGTTTTTGAGCCATCTCTTCAGCCAACTCTTCTTCTTCTCTTTTCCTTCTTCTCTCTTATTTCTCTTTCTTTTCCTTTTGCAACCTCTCTTCATCCACTTTTGTCATGATGCCCTTCCCTTTATTAACATTGGATGCCTCTGCTCTGGCTTCACTGATCACAGAAACAGCTGATTGTTGTGCTGTTGGGATCTCTGCCTCGGCTTCATTGGCATGTTGAGAGGTAGATAAGGGAAGGTCTTCAGTTTGGCACTCAGGATCTGTAAGTTCTAGCAGCCTTTCTCTCACAGAGGATCTTGCTTCATAAGCTGCAGCGCAGATGTTAACTGGAGGGGAATCTGAGTTGGAGTCTGTGTCAGAGGATGACACATCTTCTTCCTCATCAATCCTTCCTTCCTTCTCAAGGTGAGCTTTGATAATTGCCATCATCGCCTGGCTTTCAAGGGAGTTGACATTGCAGATGTTGGCTTTTAGAAGATAGATCTTGTGGAGGAAATTTGTTGGTAGCTGAAGGATGTTCCCGGTGTTGATAATGAGAGCAGAACCGTTGCTTAGGAAGAAAGCGTGGTCAAGGAGCCTAGTGCTTACCCATCCTAGCACGTCCGAGTCCTTGACCAGGAAGGCATACAGAAATCTTTGAAGGCCCAGAACTCCTTCTTCAGTGAGAAGACTGCTCCTTGTTATTGCAAGATTGTTGGGAGACAGTCTTCTTTCTGCGGCCGACGAAGATTCAGGATAAGCTACCCGTCTTGCTGTTTGTAGGAGTCTTCTGAACTTGGGTAGATTATCCTCCATCAGGTCATAGAACCTGCCAATGGCAAGTTCTGCTGAGAGATCCGTTGAAGAGTTGATGCAGTTAGATAGATATAGTTGTAGGACTTGGAGGGCATTGAGTGAGTTCCAGTTCAGCTCTTCTACTCCGCTGAACTCCCATCCAGTCCAGAACCTCTCAGCTGATCCATCATACCCCCAAGCTAGAATAGAGTCAAACTCTAGCTTCTTTGAAGATTTGAAGATTTGGGGGGTAGTGGATTGACCTATAATGGCTGCTGCTTCAGGGATGATGCTGACCAATGTAGATGTTTGATCTTTGCCTTCAACATCAGTCAGCACTTCATCCACAGCCCTGACAACCAACTTCCAGTCTTCAGAGATCTCTTCTTCTTCATCTTCTGATACTGGCAAGTCGTAGACCTGTACAAAAGCTGGCCTGTAAAGTGAGCTTTGGAAGGCAGCCTGCTCCTGTATCCAGTCTTCAAGGCTGTCTGTATCATCTTCCATAGAAACCATCTCCCCCTTTTTGGTTGCATCAGCAGACAGGTAAGCATCAGTTTGGGTGCCTACTGATACAAGAGAGGGAGAGGCTAAAGTTGGGCATTTATGGGCTTCATGCATAGCGACTTGGTGTCTTAGTTTGGACATTTCAGCCTCTAGCATAGCCACCCTGGCCGTCAATTCCATGTTATGAAGTTTCAGTCTGTCCTCATCCACAGTTGTGGAATCCTTGGACCCAGATGGGGCCGTAGGCCTAGCCTCAGCATCCCCATCACCCGTGGTTTCTTGGCTCCAGGGATTCCTCTCAGTGAGGGGAGTTTCCAGGGAAACACCCTCACCATGAGTTGCCGTGGTCGAGGTCTTAAAGATGTTGTCACTGTCCTCCTGGTCATTTGATGGACCAGCAGTAGTGACAGCCTCTTCCACATCCACTCTTTCAATACTCCCAGAGTGGACCTTCAAGGGTGAAGAACTTGGGTTGGGTGTTTCGGAAGCAAGACCAATCAGTACCCCCTTGATAGTGGTAGTTGGAGAAGGTACATCACTTTGGTCAGGTTCCTCTACACTTAAGTTCAAAGAAGAGAGGAATGGCTCGAAGGGCTGTTCTATGGATCCGGGAAGTGATCCTAATCCTAATAGAGAGACTTCCGAAGGAGTCTCCCTAGCAATGTGGCTTTCCCTTATGATATTCTCACTAGAATGTTGTGATTCTGAGTGAGGGATGTTGGCTTGGGTTTGGGCCTTGGAGGCAAGAGAAGAAGGAGTTCTCTTGCCCCTCTTCCTTGTATACTTGGCTGCAACCGGGGCCCTGTGTTCCGGTTGAGCAATCAAACTGGGGGTGAGTAATGTATGTGCCTGTGCATCCTCAGTAGAATGCACAGGGGTTCGATCAAGGGAAACAGTAGTTTGAGTTTGTGGCAGTGAAGTGGAGGGTGTGGGATCAGTATCAGCTGGGTTTACTGAACTGTCACCCTGGGCACTTTGCGTGTTCAACATTGTAGACAACAATGGAACATCGGCCCCGAAGAACTTGGAAGAAACTGTTCTCATGCTTTGAAATATATTGTTCTTATGTCCCAGCATTACATAGATTCTTGCAGTTTTTGAAAGATCTTGGTGCTCAATGTTGAACACTTCCTGCAAGAATCTTGGGTACATAAAGAACTGAGATTTCACCCCTTCTTGAAGGTTGTATCTCAAACCTTCAAAAATGAGGTGGGAAAAATTAAAACCTGCTCCAGTTATCATACCGTGAATTGCCGACGCAAGTCCGGAGCTTAGTTGGTTCCAGCCACTCCTCTTTTGAGATATGCATTGGAGAAGAGTGTGGCAGAGATACTTCCATTTGGGACCCATGAGTGCCTTCTCTATCGTATACTCTGTTTGATTCCCAGTGTACCCTATGGATACAAAGGTCCTCATGTATACGTCTCTTGGGTAAGAGAGGGCGTCCCCTTCATCCTGAAGCTTGAGGTGTTGGCGGAGCTTTGCTTCAGTGATGATCATTTCCTTACCGTCTACTGTGCCTCTGATTTGAGGAGTGCCCTGTTCAGTAGAATACACGGCTGAGCTCCAAAAATCTTCCATGTGTGAAGTATATATGGTTGGGTTGACGGTTAGGGCATGGTAAATTTTGGACCGACAGAGGAAGTCGATCATACCGTCGAAACCCTCGGACTTCTTGCCTTTTATTAGGTATGCAGTGAGGTTGTGGTATGGAGCAAACTTGTCGTTGGGGATGTTTATGTCGACGACTGCCATTGTTATGGATTTTGAGGGAAGAAAGAAGGGTGTTTGAATGGTAGTTATGGAGGGTTTTGAATGCTGTGGGGACGGGAGTGAAAGTGATGGGAGATAGGTTTGAAATAGAATGTGAAGAGGTTGAGGAAACGTTTGTGATGGTGATATAACGGCAGACGAAGAAAAAGCAACCTTACTTGTACAGTACAACCTGTTTCACTTTTCGTTGTTACAGCTGTAATACACCAAGGCAGTCATGGAAGGGACTGATGGTAAATTTTACAGCGGGTAAAAGTTAATTTAGACTTATGTTTACCCATCAGCAGCAAACTTGGTTGCTGCTGAAAGATAAGAGTATCCGCAGCAAAATTGGTTGCAGCTGATGGATAAGCCTATCCGCTGCAAACTTGGTTGCTGCGGAAAGATAAGTCTGTCAGCAGCAGATTTTGCTGCTGAAAGGTTTAAAGATCTGCAGCAAAGGAATTGCTGCTGAAAGCCTTAAAGCTATCCGCAGGAAACATGTACCTGCTGATAACTTAAAGCTATCAGTGGCAAAACTTTTACTGCTGATGCTTTTACCTGTCAGCAGCTGAAGGACAAAAATGCTGCTGACCCATAACTTTTATTTACAACAAGGGACAAAAAGACACATTTTAAGGAGAAACTTGAGATGGATTTTAATCAAAGTTCATCATACCAATTGATTCAACTAAATATCTGAATCTAGCTTCATCAAAAGGTTTTGTAAACAGATCAGCATATTGCTCATTTGTATGAACTTTGGTTAAAATAATTCTCCTTTTCTCAGCTTGATCTCTTATGAAATGGTACCTGATGTCGATGTGCTTTGTCTTTGAGTGCTGCACCGGATTGTTTGTGATAGAGATAGCACTCATGTTGTCAATGTGAATTGGAGTCTACATGAAGGTCATTCCATAGTCAAGCATTTGATTTTGGATCCAGATGACCTGTGCACAGCAACTTGAAGCGGCAATGTATTCTGCTTCAGTTGTTGAAGTAGAAACACATGTTTGCTTTTTGCATTGCCATGAGATGAGCCTTCCTCCAAGAAATTGACATCCCCCAGATGTGGACTTTTTGTCCAAGTTACAACCCCCATAGTCACTGTCAGTGTAGGCATAGAGATTGACATTTTCATTCTTTGGATACCATAGCCCAAGTTTTGGAGCTCCCTTTAGGTATCTAAGGATCCTTTTGACAGCTTGAAGATGAGACACTTTTGGAGCTGCTTGAAATCTTGCGCAAAGACAAACTGCAAACATGATATCTGGTCTTGAGGCAGTGAGGTACATGAGAGACCCTATCATTGCTCGGTACTGATGTTGATCAGTGTCTTGTCCTTCTTTATCCGGAGATAATTGATGGTGCACTTGCATAGGAGTTCTTGCAGCAGAGCAGTCAGTCATTTTGAACCTCTCCAAGATGCTTTTGACATACTTGGATTGACTTATGAAGATTCCAGTTGGTACCTGTTTGACTTGAAGTCCTAAAAAGAAATTTAGTTCACCTATTGAACTCATTTCAAATTTGGAATGCATCAGAACTTCAAAGTCTTTGCAGAGCTTCTTTCTTGTAGATCCAAAGATAATGTCATCAACATAAATCTGGACCAACAAAATTTCGCCCCCTTCATCTTTGATGAAAAGCGTTTGATCAATGGCCCCCCTTCTGAAGTTGTTGCTAAGTAGATATCCAGATAAAGTTTCATACCAGGCTCTTGGGGCTTGGTGTAAGCCATAGAGAGCTTTGTCCAGTTTTAAGACCTTATTTGGATGTGCAGGATCTACAAAGCCTGGAGGCTGTTTGACATAGACCTCTTCATCAATCGTGCCATACAGAAAGGCACTCTTCACATCCATTTGATAGACCATAAAGTTTTTGGATGCTGCATAAGCCAGAAAAATTCTAATGGCTTCCAGACGGGCAACAGGAGCAAAAACTTCATCATAGTCAATGCCTTCTTCTTGAGTGTAACCTTGAGCTACCAGTCTGGCTTTGTTCTTGACTACGATGCCCCTCTCATCTTGCTTGTTTCTGAAGACCCATCTTGTTCCAATGGCTGTTTGACCAGGTGGAAGATCAGCAAGCTTCCAAACATCTTGTCTTTTGAATTGCAGCAATTCTTCCTGCATTGCTTCAATCCAGCTGTTGTGCTTGAGAGCTTCATCAATCCTTTTGGGTTCCACCTGTGATAGAAAGCAAGAGAACAAACAAATGTTGGCTTCATGAGACTTACTTCTTGTCTGGATGCCTGTGTGGACTTGGCCAATGATGTTTTCCAGAGGATGCTCTTTGTTTATTCTCTGTGCAGGTATCACATCCAGCCGTATTCCCTCTTCAAGATTACTGTGGTTTAGATCAGTATTGTCTTCAGATGTGTGGAGAGGAGCTTGGAGGATCTGATCATTGTGTTCCACATAGTCAGCAGCATTAGCATCAGAGGCCTCTTCATCATGAATTGAGGAGGCTTCATTTAGGATTTCATTGTCAGAGAGATTGCTGCTTGTGGTGTTGGATGTACCGGCTTCACCTGCACTGGATTCAATAGCTTCTGCTACTGATGGAGGATCAATGGATGGCCTTTTCATCCTGATGTAGGGACTGGGAAACTCCAGTCTGTAGTCAGAAGAAGAGGTTGAGGTAGAAGGTGTTGAGTTTGAAGAAGGAGGCTCCATATTTGAGAATATGAGGGGCTCAAATATCTGGGTGAAGGAGTCTATATCAAAAATCCAGTTGGGACCTTTGCCTTGTTCACAGACAACGTGTTCCCTGCATTCCACATTAGCAGATTCTTCCACAATCCGAGTCCTAGAATTGAACACTCGGTAGGCCTTCGATTGAGAGGAGTCACCCACAAAGTAACCTTCATCAAACTTTGTACCGAATTTAGGAAGAACTCCATGTGTGATGAGGATGGTACATGGACATCCAAAGGGCTTCAGGAAGCCAATGTAGGGAACTCTTTTGAGCCAGAGTTCATAGGGAGTTTTCTGGAAAGGCTTAACAATAAGGACTCTATTCTGCACATAACAAGCTGTGCTTACTGCTTCTGCCCAGAAAGTAAGGGGCAGCTTTGAGTCAGCCAGCATAGATCTTGCTGATTCAATCAGAGTCCTGTTTCTTCTTTCAGCAACCCCATTTTGTTGAGGAGTTCTTGGAGCACTGTACTGCCTTTCAATGCCCTTGCTCTCACAGAAACTGTTCAAAGTGTGATTTTTGAACTCTGTTCCCTGATCACACCTTATGATCTTTACCTTCAGATTGCTTTGATTCTCTACCCTGAGAATATAGGATTTGAGAATCTCAGCAGTTTCATCTTTTGTTCTTAGGAAGAATACCCAAGAGAATCTGGAGAAGTCATCAGTGATCACCAGACAGTAGGACTTTTTACCCATTGACATGACATTTGTAGGACCAAAGAGATCCATATGCAGTAGCTGGAGAGGAGTGTCATTTGTGTTCAATGTCTTGGGCTTGTGGGAACTCTTGTGTTGTTTTCCCTTCAAGCAGGCAATGCAGTGATCGTCTAGCTGGAATTCTTTGTCAGGAAGCCCTCTGACAAGATTGTCTTTCACTAATTTATTGATTGTTTTGATGTTAACATGGCTTAACCTCCTGTGCCAGAGAGCGGATTCATCAACTGATGCCTTTGACAGAAAACATGAAACACTACCAGATGGAGTGACTTCATTCATGTCAAGCACATATAAGTTGTCCTTTCTTTGAGCAGTTAGGAGAATCTTCTCTGGCGGGGGTTTAGATAGGCCAGGAGCTAACACAAAGCATTCTTTGTCAGTGAAGAGCATCCAATGCTTTTGATCACATACTTGGGAAACACTCATGAGATTGAAGTCAAGTTCTTTAACATAGTTGACTCTTTCAATGCTCATCCTCTCATTGGACACAGTGCCTTGTCCAGTGATAGATCCACCTTTTGAGTCACTCCCAAAGGCAACATATCCTCCATTGAAATGTCTGAAGTTGGAGAGGATGGATCTGTTGCCTGTCATGTGCCTGGAACAGTCGCTATCTACCACCCAGGTGTTATTCTTGTTACCTGGCTGTCCCTGCACATGAAAGAGATTTAGTTAGTGGGAGTGGTCCAAGAGCTCTCCTTTTTGAAGAAAAGAGTTCTTGGACTTTCTGATTCATCATGCGTGCATTCAACAGCACCGATGATGATTTTGCTGACAGGAGCAGAGATTTTGGCTTTCCATTGCTTAAGTAGTGGTTTTCCAGTTCTCTTTTCTTTATCGGCTGCGGATTTGGCTTTGGCAGCTGATGAATTTGCTCTATCAGCAGCTGATTTTCCTGCTTGAGGTTTTGGCTTGTCAGCAGCGGCAGGTTTTGCTGCTGATGGCTTCAGCTTATCAGCTGCAGATGTTGCTGCTGATGGCCTTGGCCTTTCAGCAGCAAATTTTGCTTTTGCTGCTGAAGGGTTAGTTGGAGCAGCAGCAGATTTAGTTTTTGCTGCTGACTGCTTTGTTTGAGCAGCAGCAGATTTGGTGGCTGCTGAAGGCTTTGCCTTTTGCTGCTGCTTGTGTTTTTCTGCAGTTTCAACTCTTCTACTGGCTGCAGATGGCCTATCAACTGAAGTATGCTGATCCTTCTTTTGTTTATGTGCTGATTGAAGAAGGATCTGGTTGAAGGGGTTAAACTGACATTTTGCAGCAAAGTGGTTTGATTCCCCACATATGATGCAGGACTGCTGAACTATGGGCTGCTGCTTCCTTGGTGGAGAAGAAGAGTTTCTGAACTGAGTTTTCTTGGTCGTAACTCTTCTAACCTGTTGCTGATTCTTCTGATTTGGCATGAACTGAGGCTTGGAGTTTGTGAGTCATGATGTCTGTCCCTTTTCAATGTTTAGCTTTCTTCCACCTGGAGGATAGCTGATCCTGATCTGTTTGAATGGTACAGGGGCTGGAACAGCTGGGAGAACAGTAGGGACTGGGACTCTATTCAGAACAGCTTCAGATGAGGCTGTACTGGTTTCATCATGGTCTGAGAAGGTTAACTCAGATTCTGATGAGGTAGTGCAGTCTTTAACAAGGGGTTCATCCATTAGAGGATCAAGATTTCTGTTTGCAGTGTCGAGTTTTGCAACATCGAAGCTTGGTTCATAGATGGCAACATAGTCAGCTGGATGAGGAACATTATTGTACTGTTCCTTGCCATATCCAAGTCCTCTAAGCTTTACCTTTTCATGGACTTGAATATCTAGAAGTCTCTGTAGCTTTTTAGAAGAAAATTCATATTTTTCAACATGAACTTTCTGTTCTGCCAGATCAGCTCTGGTTGATTTAAGTTTTACTAATAGATCATCAATCTGAGTTTCAAGATTGGTTTGTTCATGTTTTAGAGATGAAATCTCTTTCTTAAGGCATTCAATTTTTTCTTTGTAAGTGATTTCAACCTTTTTGAACTCAGATTTCATTTGAAGAAACTCTTCATTTTGATCTATCAGATTTTGGTTATGCTTTCTATAACCTAAAACTTTGTCAATGCAAGCTTGAGAGCAAAGATGTTCAAATACCTGAGGTGGTATCTCTACATTGTCTGCCATAAGTGCTTGGTTGGAGGCAGGAACATCTTCATATTGAAAACTCCAGTCAAAGTCTGAAGTTCCAACATTTGCACAGGCTGCAGTCTGTGCTGGAGTAGTTCCTTGCTGCTGCCTGGGCTGACCTTGGTAACCTTGTCTTTGATGGCTGGCACCCTGATTGGCTTTAGGTGCCTTGCACTCCCTAGCAAAGTGACCCATTTGGTTACAGTTGTAACATCGGATCTTGCTTTTATCAAGCCTAACTCTGGTGTTTGAGTTGTTGCTTGGAACTGATCTCCCGGTTCTAGAATAGAACCTTTTTGCTCTGAGGGAGAGCATGGCATATGAGTGCTGAATATCCATTTCTTCAAGATCATCTGGATGAAAGCATTCCAGATCCTCTTTTATGAAGTACATGCTGCTTGAGTTGTCAGAGACAAAAGCAGTAGAGGTTGGCTGTTGAGGAGGTGCCTCAAGAAGAAATGGTGATGAGTTAGATTGTGAAGCGGTTGGGGTCTGAGGGTGAGTAACAATGGGAGGATAGTAGCTGCTTGCACTAGGACCGGAATGATCAGAGTGAAGCGCTGAGGAGGTAGTGGAGGAAGTGGTAGCTGATTGATAACTGGAGCTCCTTTCTTTAGCTTGAATCATTTCTAATTCATAGGTTTTGAGCATGCCAAAGAGCTCAGTCATCTGAAGAGTCTTCAGATTCTCTGTTCTTTTGATGGACACAGTGTATAATGTCCAACAACTAGGAAGAGATCTTATGAACTTCTTGAGAATGTCTTCATTCTCCAGCTTTACCTTGGAGCACTGCAGTTCACCTACAAGATATGTAAATCTGTTATATAAAATAGTTAAGGACTCACCTTCCCTCCAGACGAAGTTCTCATACTGCTGCTTCAGTATGTCCCTTCTGTTCTCTTTGACTTCTTCAGAGCCAGCAAACATCTTCTCCAGCGCCTCCCAAAGCTCCTTGGCAGTTTTGTAACTTCTGAAGTTGTGAAAAACTTCATTTGGAAGGCACATTTGGATGGCTCCTAGTGCCTTGAAGTCCACCTCCATTTTCTTGATGTCCTCTTCAGAGTACTTGGAGGTTTCCTTCGGGACTTGTAGCCCTCCACCATCAGCAGAGGCCACCATGGGAATATATGGACCCTCCTTGATGGATCTCCACATTCCGTATTCCTGGTAACAGAAGAAGCTTTCCATGCGATTTTTCCACATGTCATAGTCTTCTCCAGATACCAACCTTGGTGGTCGGTTGATGCTGCCAATATCTTCAAAGCCATTGCTCTGTGCCATTTTTGTTTTGATTTTGGGTGACTTGATCAAAGAGAGAGTTTAGAATAGAACCAGAGATGATTAGACAAATGTTAGTTTGTTTAATCTGAGCCAAGGCTCTGATACCACTTGTAGGATCGTGAGAATACAAGATGGTTCTGTTCTTAGTTGAGGTTGGCGGAAACAAAATCAACTACACAATTTATAATCAAGTAAACACAAAGAATACTGATAAACACTGTTGTATTAAGCTTTTGTGAATGCAAAGATTACAAGTGAGAAACTCAATGAATAAGTATGACAAGCACTACAAGCACACTTACAATGAAGTGGCAACTCAGTATTTATAGTAACTTAGAATCAAGACAGACCCTTGATTCTAAGGATCAGATCGAACACAAGCCGTTGATCTTGTTTATTAATTTACATTACACGTAAAGTCTAATCTAGTTAACTTTACTGAAACGTTTTCTTTATTCATGATTGT
This sequence comes from Smallanthus sonchifolius, assembly GCA_023525975.1. Lineage (NCBI taxonomy): Eukaryota > Viridiplantae > Streptophyta > Magnoliopsida > Asterales > Asteraceae > Smallanthus > Smallanthus sonchifolius. The sequence continues at coordinate 40,539,544 of CM042019.1, read as the reverse complement.
TTGCATGCTTGGAGAAGTGTATTGTTGTCCGTCATTGGTTGACCATAGCGGTTCCTTCTGCTTTGAGTCTGTCAGTTGCTTTTGCAGAAAGGTGTCAGAGACGCTTGGTCTGGATAGTCAGCTGCAGCGTTTGGTTTTCAGTGAATAGAGCTATCAGCTGCAAAGAGTGAAGGTTGCTGCTGGTAAGCCTATCAGCACAGCAGCAAACATGGATGACCGATGCTGATAAGCCTATCAGCAGCAACTTGTGCTGAATGCTGCTGATAAGCCTATCAGCAGCAACTTGTGCTGAATGCTGCTGATAAGCCTATCAGCAGCAACTTGTGCTGAATGCTGCTGATAAGCCTATCAGCAGCATTTGTACTTAGAATAATTTTGTAACAATCAGTCTTTGGTTCTACAACGTTGATAATGTCTTTTCGGTTAAAGGTGCTCGTAAATATATTGATAGAATTATGTTTCCTAACGCGTGTCGTATGATGAGATGGAATAGTTTTATTCCTCGACAAGTTAATATTCATGTATGGAGACTTTTGTTAGATCGTCTCCCTACGAGATGGAATCTTAGTTAGAAGGGGTTGGATATTCCCTCGTTAGTATGTCCGGTGTGTTCTCGGCACGTGGAAACTTTGGATCATGTTTTGGTGAGTGTTGCATTGCCTCTAGCCTTTGGGACTCGGTCAGTAAATGGCTTCAAATATCCTTCTTCGAAAACTCCGAATGAAATTGTTGGGTGGTTCGATTCGATGCCTTTGATCAAGTCTAAGAAATCTCTCGTTGAGGCTATTATATTCACCACTTGGTGGGTAATTTGGAGGGCTTGATGATCTTTTTGGAATCACAAGTGGGCATAATAATTATTTATTTGATTCTATAGTTTCTATTTTGTTTATGTGGTTTTAGAACCGGAATAGTAAATGTAACATGTCCTGGACTGAGTGGATGAAAAACCCTCTGATAGGGATGTAATCGTTGGTTTTTTTGCCCGTTGAGCTATTTGCTAACCGGGTGTGCAGTTTTATATAAGTTTGCCTTTCATAAAAAAAAATAATAATAAACTTAAACAAGTTATACCTAAAAGTTTGATACAAAAAGATATTCTTTAAAGAAGTTATACCTAAAAGTTTGATACCAAAAGATATTCTTCACATAGGATCCGAAGGTTTGCTCGCCAATACTAAGCGATGTATAACTTAACAAGCTACACTAATGTTCATCTTTAGAACCTAGCATTCCATTGTCCAATACAATCGCACGCGCAATTAGCATGAGCAGGGGCGGAACCAGGGGAGGGTCAAAAGGCTCCACTGACCCTTCATTCACCGGAATTTGTTAAATTTTTATATATTAAAGTTATGTTTTTATTATGAAAAACATGAGTTTGACCCCTTAGTTGTAGTCGATAGAGAATAAAACTTTATGATTAGCCTCTGACTAAGATGTTCTGGTTCCGCCACTGTATGAGGTAAGTGAACATACATATATTTATAACTTGAAAAACACAGCAAACTTACTGGAAAGTAAATCATGAATTAATATTATTAATTTTCTATAAAATGTGTACTTTGAAGTAGACGATCGACCATATTACCACATGGTGACGGTCTGACTATTGGGTGATATATACTCACATATTTCCACATGTTGAGGAAATGTAGCATCACATTTACATATATGTACCCATATCAACCTCCTAAAATATTCTATTTACCAAAACAGAGAAGAAATTAAAAAAAAACAGCCACCTAGTATTCTTAAACCGTGTTTTAGGTCAGCTTCTATGTTGGCTCTGAGGTGATGTTTACTTGGAATTTTCTGATCGGATTTGGTAACCAAATCTACTTAAAAGTCAATGAAGATTTCAAAGAATGAGTTTAAAAGATATGATTTAACATGGAGTTAATAACCATTAACTAATAATTTGAAATACTTTTAGTGATGACAGATATTAAAAAAAGTTTATAGCCTTGAATCAATGATAGTTAATAATAATTTAAATGATTCTCACTAAACATGTCAATTAATTTGGATCACAACCATACTAATTAAAAGAAAGACGATAAATTATTGGAAGTATTCAAAACATTTAACTAAATAATTATACAATTCAAAACTTGTTGTAAGGAATAAACTATCCTTTGTAACATAAATGGATTTTTTTTTATGACTAGGCCCACTATTAGCTGCTATTTTACCTGAGGTTTCATTTTGAAACTGTTACGAATAAGGGCTCATCGTCAATGGTATTGGCAAGTTCCTCTTCCCCTTAGGCGTGTCAGCTTACTTGCAGGTGGGTAGTACAACCTTGCCTGACCTACTAGAAACTCGGCAATGGTACCGGCGAGTTTCTTAATTTTTGTCTTCTAGCTTCCAAGAAGCTCCCCAATAGTACCGACGAGTTTCTTGAATTGTCAAATCACCCTAAATCACTCAACTATTGCTTTAATTTTTTTTGTCTTTACCCTACCAGAAACTAGCCGGTACCATTGGCGAGATTCTTGGAAGATAGAAGACAAAAACAAAAAAAAATAAGAAACTCTTTGGTACCATTGACGAGTTTCTAGTAAGGTTGTACTATTCACCTGAAATCCAACTGTCACGCCTAAGAGGAGGAGGAGCTCGCCAAAGGTAGTGGCGATGAGCCCCTAAAGGAAAGATGTTAAAAAAACAAGCCTCCAGATGAAAAAGGTTAAAAAAAATAGGCCTACTTATAAAAAAAAATTCTAAGATAAATATAACGAAGTTCTATCGCCCGTTATAATTCTCATATAACGGATAAAATATGTACCATGTCCTATTAGAAAAGCCATTATATAGTTACGGTTGTATGAAAATGATTAAACAATTGCATTAATGGTAAAACTACATATAGTTACGCTTATGTAAATTATATATCCTATACAAAACGAATTGTCATGAACAGTAGTTTCTTGGCATTGGTCCAGGTGGCTTCATGTGGTTGGGTGCATATATATATATATATTTTAATTTTTGTTTTTAGCCCTTATAGTATATGAAATATACGCTTTTAACCCGATTAATTTTCTAATAACCTTTTTTTATTTTCTAATAACTTTCGTTCGTTACCTTTAAAAAAATATGGTTTTAGTTGTCATGAACGAGCCGAACTGATAACGACCAAATTTCTCCCGCATAATACGTTTGAAAAATGACCGCGCTCCCACCACGAAGCGCGGGGAGCGGGTACAAATACTAGTTATATATAGTTATAATTCGCATAGAAGTTTTTGATTAAACCAATGCATCTATGGTAAAAGAAAAAAAGTATGGACTTCTGATGTTTAAGCCTACTGCTAGAAAAACAATTTTCACCGAAAACTTCATCAACGAATGGATCCGTCAGTGATTATTAATGGATGAATTAATGATTCGTTGGTGATCATCGATGGATTACTGACCGATGGATTAAGGTATATACCAAGAGATGATATGCCAACAGCAGATGATTTAAAAAATGAGTCAAAGAAGATCTTTTTGCAACGGCTATTTCCGCCAGCTACGGTAGTGGCGAAGCACTACTGAGCAATTCGCTAATCTAAAAAAAACTGCATTTTATGTAGTGGTTGCTAGTCCACAAATGATTCTCCGATGAACGCATTAAGAACATTAAAAAATAATAATAAAATTTACAGAGCTCGTCGGTGATTACCAACATATATATTTAAGGACTAAATTCCGGATAAGATTGCATTCCGGACATTAAGCTTTTTTTTTAACAGCAAATTTCATAGAAACAGAAAGAGCAGCCACAAGCTAGTGACTATCCCATACAGGTACGAAACAGAAAAGAAGAAAAAAAATACAAACAGAACATACAAGAATAAAAAGCTTACACAAGGTGCTAAGTCTTAAAGGAACACCAATCCACCCATTCCAAAGAGCTCATCTTAAGCTAGTTTGTCTTTGCGAAGGATGGTCCTTCGGAAATTGTGTATATAAAATTCCTTTATGATTTTTTTATAGGCTTTTCAATCGTTGTCGGTTTAGAACAAATTGGCGATGGACGTGCCGTCAGTGATCTGCCAAAACTGTTTATTATAAAAACTTCCAAGACCTCTGGTTTTTTCATTCTTTGTTCTTGATCTCTATTTGATGATAATATTTGTCGATATCATGTCTTTAAAAGATTATGGAAATATATATAGGTCGGTTTTATAGAGATGGTCATGAATCCTTCATTTGTGTGGGTGATAACGAAAATAACTTTAATATCTAAATTGGTGTTTAGAAACATTTTTAAATAACAAAAATAGAAAACTTTTGATAAAAAAATTTATAATGTATTTTAAAAGTAAATAAAAACATTTTTTAAATAAAAATAAAACTTATTATAAAAGACAAAACCTAAACATTTTTAAACTAACGTACTAGTTTTTTTAATGTTTGACCCTTAAAATATCGTCATTAAAGTATTTGAAAGATAGAAATGAAAGGAAAAACGATATTAACGTAAATTTTCCGACGGTGTACGGCGGCTAACTATGGCGGGGGAGGCGGCATATGGTGGCGGTAGCATCTACTAGTTTAAAGAAAAGTAAAAAAAACAGTCTTTTAAAAAATTATACAAAAGAAATGTTTTTTTAATTGTTTTTTTCAAAACTTAATATATATATATATATATATATATATATATATATATATATATATTAAACATATTTTATAAAGGTTCAAAAAAAAATTTATTGTTGTTTTTCTAAAAAAAATGGTGGGGGGCTTTTTGTATTGATTTGAAACTAAAAAGGTGAGATAGCATGAGGTTAGAACTTTAAGGAAGGGATATGACAACTAAAAATAAAGAAAAGATGATACGTATATCACAACCCAAATAAATTATAAATGTCTCAAAGGCGATCAAGAAAAGAAATGATATGATATTTTTTATTCTTTAAATTATTCTTTGTTCAATTATTAGACTCAGAACCAAATTCCAACTTTAATATGTAGACACTCGATTATGTGTTGATTATTTAACTATAGGCACCACCAAGCATGTTTAATACCATTTTTATTTCTATTTGTTGTCTGACTTAACATTAGTTTTTTTATGTGCTAAAAAAACATTACAACTTTACCTTTTTATTTGCGCTAGCTTTCTTACAAAATATATATATACAAGTTTGGCTTTTTGAATATGACTTGACAATAAGAAATTTTGAAACTACTGATCCTTAAATGTCAAATCCTGTATCCTTACTGGTGTGTAGAGGGCAAGGCTTTGGTTGGAGGAGATAAAGCATGAATGATGCTAAGGCCTATGGGTGTGGTTTAGGTTTCGGCAAGGGGTGACCTGTGTGGCGTTTTTGCCGATCTCAAACACCACCCCCCATTTATGCGGGTTTGGTGGGGGATGGTTGATGTTTATGCCGACAATACCGTCTGACAACAGTTCAAAAAAGTGCCCCCCCCCCCCTCAACAACCAAGCTCAATCATTTACTCAATCTTAATTTCTTTTCATTCTCAATTTACTCTCAATCTTATTTCACCAATTTTTATTTTACAAATGGATTCATCATCATCAACACGTTCTAAATTTGTTTCGCCGTCAAGCGAAGACGAAGGTGGCTCATTTGAAGTTACCAACCAAGATGTGGCAACAATGGCTCCAACAATTTTCTCTCCTTTTAATGATGAGGATACTCCAAGTATAATCTATCTTCTATCTTCTATATCTAATAAAGGAATACTATGGACCGACACTTGGCACGTCATGATCTATCCTCATATTTTTTCCCCCAAAATGTCAATTAAACCCAGCTTCTTATGTTCGCGGATCTTAAGAACCCGAACATCTACACGTACGGATCTTTTTGACCCAAAATATGTTTGTAGATCGGATCTTATGTCTTCCCTATCCATCCCCGTTCTATCATATGCTTTTTTTCGGGGTTTTTTCTTAAATGGTGTTGTATAGCACTAGTAGTTTCACAATAGGTGTTGGATTTGAAAAAGTAACACAAATGATGTTTCCATACTTGCCAACCACGAATTGTGTATTTTCATACTTGCCAACCACGGATTGTGGTGTTTACATAGTTCCCAACCATGAATTGTTGGTTCCTAACCATGAATTGTACTTAAAGTTGAAAACATTGGTTCCTAACCACGAATTGTCACGAATTATGGTTCCTAACCACGAATTGTTGGAAACATGGGGTTCCTAACCACGAATTGTTGGAAACATGGGGTTCCTAACCACGAATTGTTGGAAACAATGGTTGCCAACCACGAATTGGACAAATCCATGTTTCCTAGCCACGAATTGTCACAAACTTACGTTGGCAACCACGAATTGAAGACAAATCAATGTTGCCAACCATGAATTCTCTCAAAAATTATTAATTTTTGTTTTATTTTTTTTATCGTTGTTGTTTTATTATTTTGTTGAGAGAATAATAATCTTACTTTTGTTATTAGAATCTCTTTGAAAATCTTACTGTGATAATCTCTGTCAGTTTTATTTTTTATGAAGAAACAATCTTACTTTTGTGATAATCTCTGTCAGCTTTATTTTTATAAAGAATCTCTCTGATTACTGTGTGTGAAAAATGTGATAGAAGATTTGCTCAACAAATATATATTAGACGTTGTCGGTGATCGGCATACCCCAAAGAACTTGAACATCTTGCAATGTAACAGTGGCTTCTCCAAATTTAAAATGAAAGGTGTGGGTTTATGGACGCCACCTCTCTACAAGTGCGGTTATCAAGTGATTATCCACCTTTCGGTAACCATAGTCAAAAACACCACCAAAACCAGATTCTTGTATATGTAACATTACATTTTCTGGAACCTCAAAATTTTTAAAGTGATTCCAGAATTTCCGATCAGCACGTCTAAGAATAAGTGCTTCATGACTATAGGATGATGAATGAAACAACTGATAAGCTCTATGATTTCTTTCAAAGAATAATACTTCTAGACAACTAGGACGGGGAAACACTTGTGGTTCCATGTGTGAATTGTGAAACAAATGTGATTTGATAAAAAGTGAAAATGTGATTTGATAAAAATTGAAACAAGATATGCTACTTATAAATATGTATTTGTAATGATATCATGTGATATTATTATTGAAGAATTCCTGGCTTTGATACTAGCTAGTAAACAAATACATGTGAAACATAAAGACAAATGTATGTATGTACTTATTTATAGTTTTGTAGTAGTGATACATCAACTCATTTAAAACCCGTGACACACAAAAGATAAAGAATTTATGGTTAAAGACATTATGAAAGAAAGAATAAAAAAGAGTTTGAAATTTGTGGTAAAAAGAGTTTGAAATTCGTGGTTGCAAACCATAAACAAAATATTTGATAAAACAACATCAATCAATAAAAAAAAATTAATACACAATTTTTGAGAGAATTCGTGGTTGGGAACATTGATTTGTCTTCAATTCGTGGTTGCCAACGTAAGTTTATGACAATTCGTGGCTAGGAAACATGGATTTGTCCAATTCGTGGTTGGCAACCATTGTTTCCAACAATTCGTGATTGGGAACCCATGTTTCCAACAATTCGTGGTTAACAATTCGTGGTTAGGAACCAATGTTTTCAACTTAGGAACCAACAATTCGTGGTTAGGAACTATGTAAACACCACAATTCGTGGTTGACAAGTATGAAAACATACGATTCATGGTTGGCAAATATGAAAACACCATTTGCGTTACTTTTTCAAATCCACACCTATGGTCCATTTAAGAAAAAAAAATTCGCTTTTTTTCTTCAACCTTTTCTCTCAAACCCTAGACATCTTACACCATTCTTCTTCGTCATTAACTTGATTCCCAATCCCAGGTAAGATTGAATTTACTTTCAGCGTTTTTATTACTCATCTTGTATCAAATCGAATTTCCACCCGTGCAACGAGGAAGAAGACGGTGGGTTTCGAGGTTTAGTTTTGCTGCAAGGTTTGAAGGTAAACCTCATCCGGATCTTAAATTGTATATGGTTATTCATTGCCCACCCGTAAACAACCATACCTTCCATACTGCACACTATCAAAAAGTTGCAGATCTGAGATGTTGATAAACAAATCCAACATAGAGTGGGCTTGAATTAATTCTGGCTAGCACGAGTTGATTGTCCTCGTCGATTGTTTCTACCTAATACCAATATCGTGATTTCCAGTTGATACCGCCTCCGCCATAATTAGGGTTTTCGAGTCCTGAAGAAGCCATAATAAACTTTGTAGGGAATTCGACATTTCAAAGCTTCGTTTGGAGGTAAGAAACTGTAGATCTGATTGGTTTTGACTGAAAATCAACTTCTCGAATTAACAACAGGTATGATAGTTTCATGCTTCGTACACTTCCAATTGCAAACATCTTGGGTCTATCATGTGCAATTCAAATTGATATATAAAAACTCATTTATTGATTTCGGTTAATCAATCAAATGGGATACTGCCCCTTTCTTCTTAGTATAAAAGCTCATTTATTGATCTTCAAACAAAAGAAGTGCAAGCTGGAATCCATGTGATCTCTCTCTCCCTCTCCGTCTTAAATTTTAGTTTTAATTGTGTTATATTTTCATTAATTTTTGTTTATCTGAATTAATTTTTACAGATTCAATTGCACCTTTACAGAACTCAAAATTTGATAGATTTTCTCTGCAAAGAAAGCTACCTTATGCATTAAATTTTGCCAAGCTGCATCTAGAAAGGAGAAAGATGCTTGTAGTCTATTGTAACAGTGGTAAGCTTTATCCCAATGCATTCTTTATGGACCATTTTTTTCATAGACCCACTACTTATTAGGTTTTATAGATACCAATGTGCTTTCAGTTTCTGTTTTGTTCTGTTTTAGCCATTGTACCTCTTTTGTACCTTTAATTCATTGAAAGATGGCCTTTTGCCCCTTTGGGGTCATTATGTGGACTTGCCCTGAAACTTATTTTCCCATCTTGGTCACCATTAAAATGCCTTATAATGACCCAAATGGGACAAAAAGACCATTTTAGTGACTCAATGTGTTTTATGAGGAAAAATCCATTTTAAAGCTGTGGTGTATAAGTTGTGAGACTTATTTTGGTTTCTTGGGCATATAGTTTTCAGTTTTCCAACAGCTTAATATTGTTACTATTTCACTTTTCAAGCAACTTAATATTTTAAAGACCATTTTCGACTATGAATTTCTGTTACTGAATATTACAAGTTATTTGATCATGTCGATGAGTTAATTTAAAATATTACTGATCCTTTTAGGTTTTGTAATTTGCTGACTCGCCCTTGCTCTCCTCTGGTATGCATAAATTCCTTTGAAAGTATGAAATTTGTAGTTTTTATGAACTAATAGGTTCCAAATCAGTAAGGATATGATTTTTGTTTGTTTAGCCCAAGTTCAATCCATTTCTTTGAATAGTCTTTTTCTAGCTTTAGTGATTTTAAGATTCATTTTGTTTTATTGAACAGTGTAATTATTGAATGAAATAGTTAGCTTATAGGTATAGGTGGGAAAGCGTATAAATACATTCGGGTTAAGTATGTAATATTTTGGTTCGTGTCGAGTTGCTCACAGCACTGTTGGCACAATTGATTCAGAAAACAAGATAAAAACCATTCATGTGCTACTGAAGAGAAGTTTTGGCTTTGGTTGTTTGCTAAGTAGTTTTATTAACCTGCACTATTTGTTTTGCTTTTGGTCGTTCGTTAGGCAATCTGGAATGTTTATATTTGTTTTGTTAACTTATTTGCCTATTCGAAAGTTACTGGATGCACCAAAATATCCGCTGCAACGCACAGTAAATGCACATTTAACTGTAAATGTTTGGTAAAGATAGTTTAAATGCTCAATAAGCATTTAAAGTTTTGAAGGGATAATATTCTAAGTTCAATGTTTGGTTCTTTTACTTCATAGGTGGTAATGTTGATTGCTAGAGAAGTATCACTGGCTTGCCAAATGGGTGTTGAGGTATATTTTTTTAGTTTCAGATAATTTGCACTTCTGTAACAATGTATCATTTGTACTTTCTTATCTGACCCGCAACACTTTATATTTTTTGATATATTTTATACTAAATCAATATATTTTGAATGATTTTTGTTGTTAGGAATTGCTGAGACGGAAAGATGATATGGCAATCCATCTTTCTTGGCCTTATGTTTCAATTGATTTTGGTATTTGGTGCTAATTATCAATTGGTGAGTTGGCATATCTTCACTGGTACTAGGTTTGTTACTTTCAACTTGTAAATTGTTTTTTATTTTTCATTTATTTTTTATTTTATTTTATTTTTGATTGGTTCTTTTTTTATTCCATGTGTAGATTATTTAAAACTTAGTGTTTTGGCAACAGACCCATCTTCATTCTATGCAAGTGATTTTGTTTTTAAACCCTCAAATTGAGTATATTAGCTAACAAAGCTTGTATATGTGGTATCTGAGCTCAAATGGGTTGGATCATGGTTCATTGTTTGGCAATTCAACGTGCCGGGTTTTGGGTTGGATCTGAACTGATGGATTTGCCAACATCTCCTCCACAATCTGCAGTTATGTCACCATTTAGTTTTTGTTTTTGTTTTACAATACTGTACAATTAATATTTGTTCTATATAGTTTGACCGATATAAAAAATGTGACTCAAAATTTATGAGAAGGTATATATGTTTGAATATTTATTGAGGATTTTATTTAAATCATTATAACTTTACATTTAATGTGTGTCTAACCGTTTGGGGCGAGTTTATGTTTGAATATCTTGGTCAACACTATTATAGTTGGGGGGGGGGGGGGCGAGTATATACTATACTTATTTGATTTAAAAATTTCTTTGAAATCATTACTATGTAGTTTTCAGTTGTTTGTTTATTAATGAGGTGATTTGGATTGTGTTTTTTCGGATCAAATAATCTTTTTTACCAAAGTACATTATTTCATTTTGTTGTAGTGAAAAGCCGGCTTAATCCAGTGCCTATTCTATCTGTCATGGAATCGTTCATCTGTCATCATGTGTATTCAAGTGATTTATGTATTCAAACCTATGTAAAAATCAAAAACCACATAACTAATGTTTCTAATATATTGTTGCTATATGTTAACTCATCTTAGTAACTCAAGTTTATGCTCTCATAAGAGAAAGAGATGCACTACGTAGAGAGTAAAATAAAAGAAGTGACTCCACCGCTATTTTAAAGAAAAAAAGATTAGATAATCACTCAAGTTATGGCAGAGACAATTGTATCATTGGTGTGAGTAACAAATTGAAATAAGGGTTTAAGAGTATTATATTTGTTATTTATGAATCTAAATTTGTTTCGATTGTTTACGCCTGAAAGATATAATTTTTTATCCGACCCATTTGAGACTAAAAATAACCCAAATGTGTCGAAACTGTACATATTTTAGCAGGATATCCAAAGAGGATTGGTCATGGTTTGTTCATTTTTTTTATTTATATGTAACATTTAATATCAATCATTAGTAATTTTTTTATATATTTTAATTATATATTTTTTTATTTTTCCACCCGTGTAGTACGCGGGTCACTAACCTAGTATATATATATATATAATATATATACACAGAGAGAGATCGTGTGTCGGAGCATGAACATCTTCTGGTAGATTATTTCTCAGAAAATTGTATATATGATGCCGACACGTTTAGGACAAGGTTTCGAATGCGACGAGAAATATTTTTACGAATTGTTGCCAACATGGAAAGAGAATACTCGTTTTCTAGAGTTGCATGGGATGCTAGAGGAAATGGTCGTTCACCCCGTTACAAACGTGTATATTGGCAAAACGTCAACTAGCATACGGGATAGTTCCAGACGCTTGTTATGAGTATTTGAAGTTGTCTACAAGAGTTTTACATGAAAGTCTAGACCTCTTTTGTACCGGGATCGTTCACGTGTACATCCACGAATATTTGCGCAAACTGACTCAAAGCGATATTCAAAACTTGTATGCAACACATGAATCAAAACATGGATGTCATGGAATGCTTGGCAGCATTGATTGTACACATTGGGCATGGAGGAATTGTCCAATTGAATGGATACATGAGAGGTGATCATCAATACCCTACGATTATGCTCGAAACTATAGCCTCGTGGTTTTGGCATGCATTCTTCATTGTTGTTGGTTCCAACAACGACATAAACATCCCCAATCAATCGTCATTGTTAAACGAAGTACTAAATGGAACCGCACCCGTTCATTTCAGGTTAACGACTCACAATACAAACATGGATATTATCTTGCTGACGGGATATACCTGAATAAAGCTACTTTCATGAAGACATTTAGCTTTCTGAGAAGTGATAAAAGAAAAGGATTCAAAAAACCACAAGAAGCAGCACAAAATGACGTGGAATGAACTTTTTGTGTCCCCAAAGCTCGTTGTGTTATACTTCGAGATCCTGCACGACCAATGCATCCTATGAAAATTAGAAAAATAATGCGCTTTTGCATCATTTTACACAATATGATCTTAAAAAACCAAAATCAAGCGTTATGTCCTTTTCATAAAAACGTGCTTCCACCCGTTCAAGTTATTCTTCAAGTAGACACAGCAACGTATAGAGAATTACATTATGAAGAAACATTCCACAACCTTCGAGCAGATCTCGTCGATCACATTTCAAGAGTCCATATACCAAACCTTGACGACTAGTTTTTTTATTTAGTAAATTAATGGTTATTTTAATCAAGTGAATTTTTTTTTCTTTTTCGTTTTGTATTATTTTTTATTAATGAAATATTTTTAATGTAGTAAGTAAATTTTAAATATTTTAAATTAGTTTATAATTTCTTTTTTTTATTTAAGAACGTTTAGGGATAGGAATGTGAAAGATGACGACCCCATGACTTTAGGGGTGAGGGTGGTGGGAGTGGTACCCTCCAATCCAAAGTTTTCTGACGCGATAAAATATCTAGACGTTAAGTCTCAAATAAATAGTATTAATAAATATTAGTATTTATTCGGGCGGCTGATTTAGAGCTCATAGGGAAGATATGCGAACGTTGGATACGAGACAACGACAACACCAGTGTAAACGTCAGCGGGTTTTGCTAAATCCGGTATAATCTATACTATATAATAAATAAAGGTTTTCTGCTTGCCACGTGTCGCCTCCACATTCATTCTCACCATTTTTTTCCCGCCTCTCTCTCCTATTTAATGCACTTCTATCTTTTAATAATAATATATCTTTAAAGAAAAAAAATACTAATTATACTAATAAAACACATTTATTTTAAATTATCTCTTATCATAAGAAACTTTAAAATTTAATTATATAACTTTTAACTTCAATCAAATAGTAAATAAAATTCAAATTATATTAAAAAATAGTAATTAACGTATTTTCGAAACCTAATTATATACTAATTTTTACATATTTTGAATTTGTTTTCAATCCTTACTATATGTAATAAATTTTTACACATGTAAATATATACATAAAGATTTAAATTTTTTATGTATTGATATATTTCACCCCGTGTGTAGACACGGGATCTAAACTAGTTAAATAATGTAAACAAGTATTTACTTTATACCTATCATACTAAAATATTAATATTATTATTCTTTAGCAAGTCATAACTAATTTCGGAACGCGACACGTTTTACCCGGAGCGGACGCGTGTTAACACGCGGTGCATAAGTGATACCGGCTATTTTAGAATTAGCACAATAAAACATATAATTATTTATTATTATGGTTAATAATAATATTAATAATAAATAATAGAAATTATAGGAGCGCGAATCGTTAGTTTGAACAAGCGCGTTTGGACACGCGGTGTCAACGTGTACCGGCTTAGACAGCAGTCGAATAAGGAATTTTATGAAATAAATATTTAAATTACATTTATTACCACACCTTATTATTATAAAATTATAGAATTAAAATTTGAAATTAAATTAATATTTTGGAGACCCGAGCGTACACGCGATATACAGAAACCAATCCAGTTTACCCTAGTAATTGCCTGTTTCTTCTATAAACCTTAAATTTATTTAATTATAAATTCTAAAAAAAATATTAAAAATGTCGGTTTTAGTTTAGAAGATCTTTTGAAATCTACTAAAATCTTTTAAAAAAATTATAGAAAATCCCATAAAATTCGATGTCTGATCAAATAATCCTATACCATACTCATCTCTTTCATTTTAAACTCCACAAACCCTAAGCCACACAATCATACACATTCTTACAAACCGTGTGAAGGAAGGAGAAAAAAGGGGGAATCGGCCACCCCTCCGGCGGATCCTCCGATGGCAGCCCCTCTCCGGCGGCGTTGCAGGGACAGGTACGACGACACAAGGCAGTCCAACACCCCCTTCCACCTTCTGTTTACTCTAACCAACACCAAATCGGAAGAGAAAGACGCCTGAGATTAGAGAGAGAGTCGGTGGACAGCCACCTTCCGGTGACTCCACCTGCGACGGCGAACGGAAACAGAAAACCACCGGTCCAGTGGCGGCAATGTTGCTGGAGAAGGTGAAAACCGGCGAAGGCAGACGCTCCTCTGGTGATGGACCCTCTGACACGGCGACGAGATTCTGGTGACTGGTTCAAAATGGCGGCGGCTAGGGTTTTGCCCTAGCGTCGCTGGCGTTGGTTCGATTGGGTCTCACGATAGCTGAAACGGGTCAGGCGGTAGTGGACTCAGGCGGCCAGGTAACCTAAACACGTCTTTTTTTTTTCGGCGATAGGGTTCCCGGCGAACCCGGTTCTCCGGTATAAACTCCAGGCAGCAAGTTAGGGTTCCAACGAAGTATATTTTCTGGTGAGTTCCTTTCCCAGATTCCTTGGCTTTTTCGGTACTAGATCTACAAACCTTTATCGTTGATTTCCATGTTTAACATTTGTCCGGCTAGACTGGGTGTTTTTGGTGGTCGGGTTTTCATTCCCGGGTGTTAAACGAGTACATAGACAGGTTATAGTGAAGATGAGACATCACCCGGATCGGCGAGAGTTTTCGGGTTGTTCCCGACAGTCCCGGGTTATGGTCAACAAAAGTCAACCTGGTTAAAGTCGGTCAACAGCAAAAACGACGAGCGGGTTCGCGTACGAGTCGCTAAGAATTTATAAATAGTCCATATGCATCATATAAAATAATAAAAAAATAATACGTGAGATAAAACGAAAGGAAAACCGTTAACACGAGATTATTAATAATACGAAATATGAGTCTTTGGTTATTCGTTTAAATATATAACTTTGATATGGGTGATGACTTTTGGTAATTATTTATGCCTTTGTGAGTATTAAATGGGGACTCAGTTAAACATGAGATACTTTAAATTGTTGGAAATATATATATTGTTATACATGGTTATTGTTATGTTGCTAGTGATTTCATTTGGGAATTTGGTTACACACGAACTACGTTAACACGAGAGACAAACGGGTATTTTTATGACGGGTTGCTCATAATGTAATAACAAACTTATCCGGATTAATATAATTATCAACATGTTATATTGTATTATAAAAATATACTTACATGTATATATATATGCAACTTGAATACGAAGCTTGTGTCACATATAATTATACAACTATATAAACTAGACAAATGTCATGTTTTGATATAAAACGTATGTGTATAAATATTTATATTACTCTCAACTAGTTTGCAAAACTTAAAACTCATATATGAACACATTTATGTTTAGCATAAAAATTAAAAAGGCCTAAACATATTTTAAACTCAAGAAAAAATAGGGATTGTATTATGGTTTTTTTTATATAAGATTATTGATTTTATATTTTAGGGGCCCGCTTTTTTTTACACGTCCCGGCCCCAAAACATTTCAAGTACTATCGGGACCGCACTGGAAGGTAAGAAAAAGATGTTAGACTGTGCGTAGTACTACCGTGAGAGGGAGGGCGTGATGCCACCTCAGCCCACCACGGGCGTGAAACACCGCGCCGATGAGGGGGGGGGCGTGGTGGGTTGAAGGTGGTGGTGGTCACAGGCGTGGGGGCTCATTCTTGTCAAAATGCATTCAATATTATGAAGAAGATGGGTATGGTGGCATAATGGAGTTGCTGGGGAGGAAAAATGGAGTTACATGAAAAATGAAGAAAGGTATGGTGCGGCTATATCATGAAGATGGGTATAGAATTTAGGTTTTAACAATTTTTCACTTTGGCCCCCTATCTTTAAAGAAAATTACATTTAGCTTTTAAACAAATTTTTTTTTTGACAACTTTAAAGAAAATTGCATTTAACTTTAAACGATTTCTTTTAAGAAAATTACATTTTATTTTTTTATGTTGTTTTTTTTAATATTATGTTGTTTTTAGTAATACTTTATTTATTTAATTAAATTAAAAAAATAATAATAGTTATGTAATTATTAAAAAACTGGCCACCTTCACCCTATAATTACACACCTGGGTGAAGGTGAGGGTTAGGGTGAGTTCTGACAGTAACACCCTTCAACTATAAGCTCTCATTCTCTCTCTGTCTCTTTTCAAAATTAAGAAAAAAGATGGGGAGTGAGTTAGGGTTTTAACCAATCAAACTTCCTTCCCAAGTTTCTCTCACATTTTCACTTTAACACCCTTAAACTATAAGTAACATTCAAACCCCATTACAGTCATTTTTCAGCTCCCTTTTTCTTAATCTCTCACCTCCGATTTCACACACGTTGTATGAATGGAAGTCGATTGCAACGGAGTCAAGAGGAAGTCGCCTATTGACGGGGATCATCTCATACCGGCGGATTCCGATTACGATCGTCCACCGGAGCTTGTGGTAAAATCAGACAGTACAGAGAAGGTTTTGCTGTGTCTGTTCCTAGCTTGAATTTATTGATGATCATATATTTTCAACATCGAAAATTAGGGATTAGTTTAACCGTGAATAGATGAACTTGCTGTTTTAAAGATATCTCCAATTTGAACATTGAAATTTGGTTCAGTAGAGGGCTTATTGAAGATATTTTGAAAATGAGAAAAACAAATGTGTGCTGATTTGAGTTGTTTCTTAATCAAAAGAGTAAACAGAAACATAGAATTGGTTCTCACCAGCTTGGTTGGTTCAATGACTAGCAAAATTCAGTTTGGTTGGTTCAATGACTGCACTGGTTTCGACTAGTTGCGTCTATTGAGGGTTGTGGTTGTCAATGATGGTTCAAAGGGTGGTGTGGTTATCAATGAACCATTGTGACTTTCCTGACAACTCGAAGATGCCAGAAAATCAGTTTTTTATGTACAACAAAACTCTATTTCTCTTATACCAGAGTACTAGAATTTCATGAAATCTTTGAAAGTTTAGTAAGTTCAATCGGCTTATCACCACCCATGTAGTGTTGGTAAGGTATACTATCCATGTTTCGTTGTATCTTGGGAAGTGATTCGCCATAAAGTCAGAAATCCAAAGCACATTGTTGGGCGAAATTGCTTTAAGGATAGGGGGGTAACTCGCCCAGAAGCAAATAATTTGCAGTTTCTGTTGTCGTTTTTAGTTTACATTAGCTATTATCCATGTGGTGTTGGTAAGGTATACTATCCATGTTTCGTTGTATCTTGGGAAGTGATTCGCCATAAAGTCACAAACCCAAAGCACATTGTTGGGCGAAATTGCTTTAAGGATAGGGATAACTCACCCATAAGCAAATAATTTGCAGTTTCTGTTGTTGTTTTTAGTTTACATTAGCTATTGTTTTAGAACCCCAAACCCAAAACTTACAGTTAATATGATGACTTGCTGTTTTAAGATATCTCCAATATTGAGCTTTGAAATTTGTTTTAGTAGCGGTTTTGCAGATGCTGTCTCCCTCTCCTAGTAGGTGTACAAAAAATGTATTGTAAAATGATAAACTAAATAATGTTCACTCCAAAACAAGGATTATAATTTTTAGCATGGACATTGGTACATGACATGGGTGTTTTAATGATATACTTATATGCTAGTTAGTGTATGAGCATTGATTTGTTTATTTTTTGTGTTCTTTACAGGCTGACAAGGCATATAAGGAGTCCATACAACGTATTGATCATCGCGATGACGGTAAGATTCATTTTCAGTAATATTTGGTACTGAAGTGATCAGTCTTTGTCTATGCTACGATTGTAACATGCAGTTAAAACACAGATATACACAAATTAACTCATTTGGAAGTATTACATCATCTACTTTATTTGCATGTAATATGTTGAAATGTGTTTGTGTAGGTGCTTTAATTGGCAAAAAGGAATCTGGATCAAAGTAAGAAAAGTTCTCTCTGTGTAGATGTTATTGTGATATGTTTTAATCATATTCTCCAAACTGTCTTGCTACTAAAACATGAAGTGACTAGCATTGTGATATCAATATACATCTTATGCATTGAGAAAAAAGGGCATTATATATTTAAATCTGTAATTTGCTTACCGGTAATGTGATGTTATTATCTCTGGTAATGATATCATTATCTGATCTGTCTCATAAACGGGTCGTGTTCGGGTAATATGTTTGACCCGTCTGATTAAAACATGTTGACTCGCCAACCCGTTTACGGCCCGTTTAAACCATTATAACAACCCTCCAACCCGTTTGACGTTTTTAGATAAATGGGTTAAACAGGTTATGACCTCAATTCTAACTTCTAAGCTTGAAACATTGATTTATGTGGTTTTGTAGATCACCATATGGTGTTGCTATGAGTGTTTCAACACATGAATTGCAGACTGACGAGAAGATGCAAAAAATCGTTAATGAACTTGTTAATTATGGATTACCTCCAATTGAGGTTGGCAAGGCTGCTGAAATTTTCTACAATGATCCGGTCAAAGTCAAAGTCTTGTTTGCTTTGCCAAGTGGTATGAGAAGATCTTATGTGTTTGGGTTAAAGTACTCTGATGAGAAAATCAAATGCACCCACAAAAATAGATGAATTATGTCTTTGGAAGTTGGAACATCTTTTGTGTGGTCTCTACTCTTTTGGTATATAAAGGGTTGTAAGTGGTATTACCTTCCAACTTAAAGCAGCACCCCTACAATGCTAGGTAATTTTGCAAGTAATATGAACCATGGAATTGTTGGATGGCTATTTTGAAGTTAGTTTTGTGTTTGGGTAATACATTTGGTCAAATGGATTGTGTTACAATTATGTAGGTGGCAGTTATCACATCTTTGGATCTTGTCCACTGATGTTTTGTACATCCCGGGCCATTAGTATCCGGCTCTCATTGCCCGTGCTACTACCGCTTTTGGTCCCGAGTGCATACCACAGATGCCTTCGTGTAATTCTCTGATCACATAGTTGGCTTCATCTAGGTCTACACATTTCATCATGGGGCCTAAGTAGGACTTCCTGTATAATTGTTCATCTTCTACTGCATAATTAAGGGCTTTGCATTGTACCTTTCGTGCCTCCTTCTGGTCTGATGGGAGGATCCCTTCTCTTAGGAAATCTAGCAGAGGGGACATCCATGTCCTTCCCTCCCTTGTATCTGTTAACTCAACATTCTTCTCTGTCGTGGATGGCTCGACCAGTACTTCCACCCGAATTTCCTTGGCTAGATGATTGTATGCCATCGAGGCTAGCTTGCTGAGAGCGTCAACTTTTTTGTTCTGGCTCCTTGGAATGTGCGTCACCTTGCAATACTTGAAATTGGTCGTTAATTCCTCTTCCTTGTTTCTGTATTTCTTCATTTCTTCGCCCTTGACTTCATAGACATTGTTGACTTGGTTTGCCACCAACGTGGAATCTACGTGTGCTTCTATTTGGGCTATTTTCATTTCCTTCGCAATATGGAGCCCTGTAAGAAGGGCTTCGTATTTTGCCTCGTTGTTAGTGCTTTTGAAATTTAGCCGCAGTGCATAAGTGAGCTCTATACCTTCTGGGCTAATCAGTATTAAGCCTGCTCCACATCCTTCATCATTGGAAGCTCCGTCTGTAAAGAGCATCCATGGTACCTGTTCCCCGGCTTTTTCATCTACTTCTTCTTGTACATCCATCTCGTCCTTCTGGGTCGTCGGTAGTTCTGCTAGGAAGTCTGCAATTACTTGTCCTTTGAATGTTGTTCGTGAGAAGTAAGTGATTTGATGATCTCCTAATTCAATTGCCCATGTGGCCAGCCTTCCCGAATACTCGGGTTTCCTTAGAATCCTTTGGATGGGCTGATTGGTTAGTACCTTGGTTGGGTGAGCCTGGAAGTATCGTCGGAGACGTCGGGATGCGTAGACTAGTGCCAGAGTTAATTTTTCCATGTCTGGGTATCGAGTCTCCGGATCTTTAAGTGTTCAGCTAACAAAATAGATTGGGGTTTGTATTTCTTCTCCTTCGGTCATGAGTACTGCACACTAACAACACTTGAAGATGCAGCCAGGTACATAATCAACGTTTCCTTCGGCTTGGGTGCCGTTAGTGCCGGTAGGTTGCACAGGTGAGCCTTCATTTTTTGGAATGCCGCTTCTGCTTCTGCCGTCCACGCAAAATCGTTCTTTTTGAGGCAATTTTTTAGTGTTCCCATAAATGGGAGTGACCTGTCGGCCATCCGGGATAGGAATCTGTTTAGCATCTCCAGCCGTCCGTTCAGTCTTTGCACCTCTGTTAGCGTCTTTGGGGAGGGCATCTTAGCTATAGGTTCCACCTTTTCCGGGTTTAGACGGATTCCTTCCCTAGTCACCATTACCCCTAGAAATTTGCCTTCTGCTATCCCGAATGAACATTTTTTTGGGTTGAGCTTCATGCCGTCCTCCTGTTGAAGCTATCTATGCTTTGTGAGGGTAAGGAGTCGAACCTTACTATTGCCGGACCTGTCAATGTCTGAGCAAACATGTGGCACCAGACCGGGAGAGACCATTGCTCGACGTGGGCCGCGCCATTAAAGGTGTGCAAATGGTCTTCCGGGTCTTGGCTACCATCGTACTTACTGATACACGTTGGCATTTTGAGCTTTGTCGGGAGTGGTGCCTCCGTCAGCCAGATAGTAAACTTGGATTGTTCCGCCAGGTGGTTCGGTCTATAAGGTTTGGTTAGGTCATCCTCTGCCCTCTTCCCCTCCGGGCCGTTGTCGGGTTTGTTGCTTGTGTTGTCCGCTCCCGCCACCTTACAGGCCGTCAAGTGTGGTGTGAGCATTGTCAACAATTGGTTCAGTAGATTTGGTGCATCTTTCGCTGGCGCGTACATGTTGTTTTCTTTTTGCTTGCCCTGCTGGGTCACTCTACCCTCGGCCGGGCCTTCCAACAGTTTATTTTTGTCTGTCGCTTCCTTAGATGTATCAAATACCAAATTTGTTCTAACTTTAGCGAGCTTATCTGCTCTGTCCAGAGCTGCTAGCTCCGCCCGGAGTTTATCCCGGTTGCTCCGGACGAACTCTGGGGTGATTTGGGCTGTTGCACCGTAAGCTTCTTGATCAGAGTCAACCAGTGCATCTTCCACCAAAACATAATTTTCTAAGAACTCCTTCAATTGGCTTTCTTTCTCTTTATCTTTCCCTCCTTCAACGGACATCGTTCCTCTCAATGATACTTCAGGAGTGGGTGCTGGAGAGGGATTTTGCTGCTGGTTTGACATGGTGATTGTGTGGGATTAGGGTTTCACATTGTTTTTCTAGCTGAGTTGGTTTTAGGGTTGATTCAATTTGGATGGCGCCACTGTAAACTTCAAGATCTCCGGATGGTTCGGTTATCCTAGAGTCTCAAGAAGGGTTATGTTGAGCTCGACCTAGCAAAACAAGAACACTGTTAGTCTCGTCACAGTGAGGACCTCAAGGGGTGTCGCTGTGACCAGCCTCCGGCGTGAGAGTAAGTATAAGGTGTGAATGGGGAAAACGAATATGGAGTAAGTATGAGTAGTGAATGAGAACATGAATATTACCTTGGGTTTGGTGGGGTATTTATACCTGATAATCATTTGTCTTTAGCCTCGATGGTATCTTTGTCTCATTGGACTGAATATGTAATGGCTGAGCCATTGTTTAAGGTTGTTAGTGGTGGTTTATGCATTGTCGGGTCTCCTCTTTTTATTGGTTCGTACTCTGATATGTGGATCCTTGTCTCCTTTTTACCGTTAGCTCTTTGTCTCTTTCTCCTGAACATTTCCGGGTCTTGCCCGTCTGCCGGGTCTTTGACTAAAGCCCGACTTTTGAGTTTATAGGCTCGGTTGTAGGCCACTATACTTTTGTAAGTGTTTATCCGGACTTGGGTTTTGGGGTATGTCCGGTCTTCTTTCCGGACCATATCCCAACATTCATGATGAAAATTTAGCAAATTCTAGTGAAAACTGAATTCTTTGATGCGGACCGAGAATTTAGATGAGCTGGATTCAAAATCACAGCTTCTACTTGAGGGTGTTTACCATATTTGCTGTGTTAAAGATCTATTTGGGTCGGGGGCTGCAGCTGCGATCGGAAGTGGCGGTGGCGGTCCGTGGTCGACGGCGGCGGTCGGGGGTGCGGAGCGGCGACGGAGACGATCAGAAGCGGCGGTCGCGGTCGGGGGCGACGGTCGGGGGTCGGTGGCAGTGGTCGGTGGTGGTTGGCGGGGCGGACTACATTAGGTAAGTGGTGGTCATTGTGATAGATTCCAATTCCTTTATGATTGTTTTGTCACTCAAACGGATTAGGAATTCAAATTTCTTTAATAGATTCCAGTTCCTTTAAATTCCAGATTCTTTGGATAATTACAATTCCAAATCCAATTCCTTAAAATTCCAATTCAAATTTCGACGAATTCTACGAACCAAACGCACCCTTAGTTTTTTTTATAACTGTTTTGTTCTTGAGAAAGAAAGTAGTTGTAAGTTGAATTGTTAAGTTATTATTTTCTTTATAACAGGCTTATGTGATACACCGTGTAACACACAGGTTTAAAGCTACTATTCTAATAAAAGAATAAATCTAGAGGACACGTGTCAACCCAACATTTGACCTTAATCCACTAAGCTTATTTCAATCTACTAAGCTTATTTCAGTTCTTTTCAGTTTAATTATGTAAATGAATTAGACTTTACAACTATAATTGTTTCACGCTACAGTTGTTTTCACCATTGACATACCCACTTCTATTTCAATAGTTTCATTACTCTTCATATTTAATTGTTTTTGTGATTACTATATTGTTGTTAACTATCATTCAACTAGCATCTTTAAAATAAATCTTTTTAAAAAAAATATTTTTATTTAGTAGGAAATGGCTGATCACTGCATAATTGACATATTTTTATCACTCAAACACTACAGGGTTTGGTATAATGTGGTTTTTGTTACGGTCGAGTTTATTTGACATGACATCGATGAAAAAAGATTGGTGGTGGTTTTTCTTGATCAACATGTAATTATTATTTTTGTTGTATAAAAAGAGGTGTTAAGATGGAAAAGTTCCCAATACAATATCAAATGTTGTATAAAAATAGGTGTTAAGATATTATTAATATAATCTTAACGTTTCACCCCATGTAACACACGGGTTTAAAGCTAGTAGCCATTAAAGACAAAACAACAAACGAGTAATTAGGGTTGTCAAGTGGTATATTTTAGGCATCCTCAATCTATTTTTTCCGCCTCTTTTTTATTATATAATAATATTAAATAATATTATATTAAAAGAATATATTTTTAGATATTTAATATATTTAATTATGGATAGTTATTATATCACTGAATAAATGAATTTAATAGAAAATTAATTATGGATAATTATAATTTCTGACGGTAGTTTTCTTTCGAAATAACAATTTATTTTGTGCATTTCGTAAGGTAATAGGGTTACATTTTGCAAGCAATTGTCCTTAGGGTGGTGGGAGTGGAACCCTTCAACCCAAACTACCCTACCAAAATAAACCAATAAGAAGATGACACCTTATTTAGCCAAACTACCCTCCCAAAGTATCCTATATGGTGGGAGTGGTACCCTCCAAGTACCCTTCAACCATACCTGCTAACCACTATGGAAACCTCGTTCAACGGGACGATTTTGTAAACTTTCAGCAGGTATGGAAACCCGCTAACCACTACCCGCTTGAACCCGCCTTTCTAGCGACGGTGTACCCGCATACCCGATCTCAGGTTCCCCTCTGCCTGAGCACCACTCCCAGTTAGAGGTGCACAAATCGGTTTTTTAACCCAAACCGGTTCAAACCGACCCGAACCGGTTTGGTCAACGAAAAGTCAAAACCGGTTTGGACCCAAACCGGTTCGGGTTAAACCGGTTTCAGAGAGGGAAATATGTAAACCAGTCAAACCGGTTCGGGTAGGTTTTAAACCGGTTTGCCCCTTAAACCGGTTTAAACCGGTTTTTATTAAAAAAAAAAATCAAATAAATTTTATGTTTTTAATATAAAATCCAAAATAAAATATAACAAAATTAAAACATAAAGTTCAACGTTTATTAATATTTGGATAGTTCGGAAATTAAAAAACATAACAAGATAAAATTGTAAAACATTACAAAAAGTATAACAAATATAAAACATTAAGTTCAACGTTTTATTTTTTGGAATATTGATTGATTATTCTTGTGCGTTGTCTTCGGAACTAGAGCTTCGTAGCCTTGCATCTTCGGCTAGTTCTTCATCCGTGACTGGTTCGGATATTCCAAGATCAACCTCGTTGTTGTGTATGACTTCTTCGGCTTGAATTTCATCTTCGAGAGAAGTTTGGTCTTGTATCCTATCCATCGCATCCAAATGGTCCTTCAAACAAATACACATTTCCATCGCTAGGGGTGTGAGTCTAGTCCTTCGTATCGATAATACTCTGCCACTAAAAGAAAACGCAGATTCCGAAGCTACCGTGGAAGCTTAGACGGTTAGTACATCACGGGCCATGGCGGAAAGAATCGGAAACGAAGCTTCGTTTTGTTTCCACCATGCCAAAATATCAAACTCCTCAAAAACGGTAGGAGGCATAAACGCTAAAAAGTTTGTGCCAACATACCTTCCGAGTTCGCTACTCGGGGTGGTACCTCGAGCACGTTTACTAAATTCATTTAACATTTCGTTATATAAATTCAAGTTAACATCTCTCGAGCTACCACTTGATGATGTACCCATTGTATCATGTGGAGTCGGAGTTGTACCATATTTATGTAAATAAACATCAAATAAATCTTGTAAACATTTGTTAAAATATGTTTTTGTGCCTTGTGCAAAATGGATGTCTTCGCTATCCAAATTCAAAGCGTAAGTAATTCTATCAATCAAGGTTTCAACCCCGTAAACATTTATGGTAGGGTTTAACGCGGCGGCGCAAGTTATAACGGGAGGGATTTCTTTAAAATATTTCACTAATTTTTCTTTCATCGGTTCTATCATTTTTGTAAAAAGATCGCTTTTATTTTCAAGCTCAGACAACTTGTTAGCCATTAAATATATTTGTTTTAGTGTTAATGGACTTGTGGGATAATAAACACCGGATAAAAAAGTTGTGGCGGTTTTGAAAACTTCAAGCAATTCGGTTACGTCTTTTAAAATGTTCCAATTTGTAGACGGAAAGTTTTGAATTTTACGACGAGGTTTTGAGGAAAGCATATCATGAAATATTTCTAAAGTTTCTCTTTGTCGTAAAGCGCTATAAAACATAATATAAGTCGAGTTCCATCTTGTCTCGACGTCCCAATTCGGGCCTAAGCAAAGATTATTCGTATCACGACAAAATTTAATATAATCATGGTATCTTTTTCTGTTACTAAAAATATCTTTAAGCATTTGTCGAAAACTATATGTTAAGTTTGAAACCACTTCAATTGCAAGCCCGGCTTGCACCGCCAAGTTAATGATGTGTGCGACACATCGACTATGGAAAAAAACGCCGTTGCAAACGGGTTTATATTTAATTTTTAGTTTTTGAACCGCATTTGTATTATTAGATGCATTATCAAAAGACATTGAAAAAAGTTTATTTTGTAATTTAAATTCGTTAATAACACCATCCAATATATAAAATAAATTTTCGCCGGTGTGTGGATATTCAAACAAGTCAAAAGCGATTGTACGCTTCATCATTTGCCACGTATTGGGATCAACCCAATGCGCGGTAACGCAAAGGTACGAATCGGGTATACCATGTGGAGCCGACCAAACATCGGTAGTTAAGTTTACACCGGTTTGCAAATTTTCAAAACCTAAAATTAATTCTTTTTTTGCTTTTTTCCACATTTTTATACAATCTCGTCTAAGGGTTGTGCGACTTACTTGGTGATAACGAGGTTGGAGTGTCTCTTGAATCATCTTTGTCAAGCGCGGATTGTCAAAGTGGTTGAACGGCAATCCTTCTTGAATCACTAACCTCGCCATTCGATCTCGAACAATATTTGGATCAAAGTTCCAAATTCCTCCTTCGCTTGTCATCGAGGCTTGACCTTCACATGGAATTCCCTTCAATGACGGGCAAGATTTTTCCATATGCGTTTTCAAAGTAGTGTTTGAATCTTTCCCCAAAAACGCACCACACAACTTGCAACGAGCACGTTCCTTTCCGTTTGACAACAAACATAAATCGTAATTGCACCAGATTGCCGGATTTCTCGTTGTTGCTAGAATTTGCACAACGGTAACTTCGTTTGAGGAACCACTAACACCAAAACTTGCCATGTTTTTTTTTGAGTTTAGAGAGAGTTTAGAGAGCGTTTTTGAGCGGTTAAAGAGCGGTTTTAGAGATTAGAGAGTGTAAAGAGAAGTGTGATCAACCCTAAACACCCCCCACCTATTTATAGTGTTTTATGGGTCCAAAAAACTCCAAAAAAAAGGGCCAAAATCGACCCCAACGGCCATATAGCCGTTGGTCAACGGCTAGAACTCGCCCAACGGTTCAAACCGGTTTCCTAACCCGGTTTAGCCAAAACCGGTCCCAACCCGATTTTTTTCCGAAATCCTCAAACCGGTTTGAAACCGAAGGTTTTTGGGCAACCCGAACCGGTTTGGTCCAAACCGGTTTAACCCAAACCGGTTTGCCGGTTTGGACCGGGTTAAAAAAAAAACCGGTTTTTTTGTGCACCACTACTCCCAGTAGCCTTAGAAACTTGATTTGGGCATTTGATTTCCAATCTATTGTTGTTTTTACCCAATAATACTTCCGCACATTACTTCTCAAAAGCAACTTTGTAGGATGTTTATGTTATATCAGTTATTTTTTAGTGTTCATTTATTAATTTCTTAATCTCTGTATTATAGGTGGAAGTGTTTTGTGATTTTAGATTTATCTATGAACTCTCTGGAGTCATGGGTTTCACTTTTTTAATGGGTATTTTAACCAATGCTGTTAATTTATCATAGATGTAGATGTAGTTTCTTGCGGCATGAAATTTGAGATTGTATATATGAACAAATGAAGCTAATCTATAACATTTTCTACTGTGTGTCAATCATGTGATAAATCTGTAAAATATTTTGAATAAAACAAACATGAGTTTTTATACATTAAAAATACTATTTGGACCAACTTTCGACCCATTTGATGCACTTTCTTTTAGTGTTTTTTTAATTATACTTTTTTGATATGTTCGAGATAAAGCATAACCCGAATAAACCCATAAGTAATTGGGTTTAAATTGTCACATCAAGGGTAGCAAAGATTGTTTTTCAGTGGAACTTCTGACCTTTAAATTATAGTCAGCAGTACTACTTCCTATCCACGGTTTAATATATTAAATAGCATTGGTTAATTGTATATGAAGGTAGAAGAAAGTTTCTTGACGAAGTTTTTAAGCATTTAATTGTACCTCAAAAGGAGAATGCAAGTTTAAAATATCTAACAAATAACATGTTACCTATGTTTTGAATTTTTATGGATGATCAATTGTGAAGGGAAGAACCACAGTGTTTCTCATGATGAAGATTTTAGATAGTCTTCGTGGGTGATCAAATTAACCATTTAAATTTCTTTGAATTTGATTCTTAATATGCATCATTTTTAGGTGTATTAACACATAGTATCTGTAGTTTTTTGTTGTTACCCGATTTACCAATTTAATTATCATAACATTAGTTATGACCCTCATTTTTTATGTATATCTTTATTATACTTTGATTTTCTAAGATAGTATAATTAAGGACTGAACTTACGTATGTACAATTAACTAGTGGGTTGTCCGCGCAAAGCGACAGGTGTCACCGAGTCTCCTTTTGAGAACGTAATCTAACCCTACATAACTTAAACACTAATTATTTTTTTGGTATTATTATTATTATTATTTTAAGCTTCAAACCTAGCTCACAAGCCGAGCCAAGCCTAGCTCAGGCTCGGCGTGTTTACAAACCAAGCCGGTCCAAGTCAGCAAGTTTACAACCGGAACGATTTCAAGCTGAGCTTTTTTCAAGCAAGCTTTGAACCTCGGTTAAATATCCAAATTTTTGCACTAAAAAATATATATATTGTTTACCCAACCTAGCCAAAAAGACCGTAGAACACATTACACATGGTTCAATTTTCTCAAGTAAGATGTTTCTCTATTAATAGTGGTTTGCTCTATGATTAGGTTGGGTAAACCACCAATGTGTGACAAGCTACAAATTAAAAATAAAAACATTTGGTTTATCTTTAAAAGATTAGGTTTTGATGTACTTGTATATTGTGTTTAACAAGTGGTATTTAAGATAGTGTCTTAAAATTTTATAAAATTACTATTTTGCCCACCCAATATGCATTATAAGAAGTTAGATTACTCATATGATTATGTGAAGTAACAAAAGAGTTTAAGCCTTGAGGATACAATTTGGGGCACACAAGTTGTTATTATAACAAACAGGGATAATATGCTTCCCATGATATTGAATTGCATGAGAGTTAGTGTTGCATTTCCAACTCGCAACAGTAAGTTGATGAGTGTAAAGCGGACTTTGTTACTGCAATATATAACATTATATAAATATTTATTCAACTTATGAAATACAAAGTTTTCTAATCTAATTTCTCATATGCAGAAATACTTTACATATATTTTTAACAAAGAGACAGAGGCGGGCATACTTATAAGTGGAAAATAACTGGGTTGATGTAAGACCCCGACCCGGGCATCCTACAGTTGGTCCTCATAACGGGTTATTCCCTTTAAAATACCCCTTTTAGATACATCAAACTACAACGGAATTCTTTCTAAAAAAACATTAATTATTTTTGTCATTAAATTTACCTCACGAATGCCTACACACCAATCCGAGTAACACCGCTCCCAAACCAAGATACGTCAACACAAAGCTCACCTGCAAAACAATCTAACGTACACACAAAGTCAGCTACGCCGAGTGAGTTCTAATAATTTAGTTTAAACAAAATCCATCCCGTCGCATTTAATATTTATTTCCACTCAGAACCCTCCGGTCCTTAATAAAATAACTTTTGAAATTTATTACTCGATAAATAACCCTTATCATCTTACGATATCCCATAACGATTCACCACTCAGAACTTGCCTCATAATTATAACCAGAATTGTTGAAATCCAGTAGTCTTACCGAAATGGATTGAATTTACTATACTATTGACTCATCACATATTAACTCGACACCCGATTCACACAATAACTCTCTAAACCTTGACTTACTCAGCCAGACCTAGGCTTTCACAATTTAACTTACGTAACAGTTGTAAACGCCACAACTCAATCTCGACTCAACGATCGTTCTAACTCTACACACCACAATATTATCATTTACACGTCACCTTAATATCACCACATTAATATCATTCCGTGCACAATAAATATAACTGAACACTTACATGCAAATTTAACATATATACGTAAGCACACAAACATAGTCTAGCACACAACGTAGCCCTTGCCACACGTCATCACATACTCACACAGAGTTCACAAGGTTGTACTCATACGGGTCATACCAATGGTTCAGGACGACTCTCTACTTAGTCTAGACACAAGACATTGCCCGAAACATTTACACACACAAGATATAAAATATCATAATTTCCCACAGGATCTTGTCCTGAACATTTATACTTAAATGCAAGGTATGTAACTATAAATTATCACAGGACTTCGTCCCGCATACTCACTCAAGGTGCAATGCACCCATTGCACTTCAATCATCACCTAAACATTAACACATAGGTGACACCCTTTTAAGACCATAGACATAGACAAATTAAAAACTCATGCCTATACAAGTCTACTCACACTATCTAATCAACCATACTCTAGCACCACATCAAATATTATATTCAATATGGGCTCACGTCATTCAAACTATAATCACATAATCACTCCATACCGCACATAATCCACTACAGCAAGCACAACCCTACGCCATCACAAGCGCAATTATTGTTAATTTTGTTCAAACCATAATGCGGTAAAAATAAAATCAATATCTAATCAAATAGTCAACATTGGAATTAAGCATCACGCCACGTAAACGTCTAATCAGTCAAAACGTCAAATCACACTACAATCTCTCATGATACCCGCCACATCAGCTCATCATCAAGCAATCAAGCATCCCGAACACTGCCCACCAAATCACTGCTAGATCACGTCAGGCGCATCGGGCGTGTCCTCCTCTGGTTCCTCTTGAAACATAGTTCTCTTAACTGCCGCAAGTTGTCGATCTCTCAACCATGCAGGTCCACATCCCGGAGAAAAATCACGTATAGCTGGCACTGCTCTCCTTTTCCATCTCGTCTTTCCAATCATAGCTTCACGCGATATGTCATCGACCGAAGCTCTAGTCACACTTGGCACGAGAAGCGCCAACACCACCCCCATATCATTGTCAGTTCCATCTATAGCAGTCGCCTGCTTGACCTGTCAATCTGCGTTCCTCTTAGTGAAAGTTCCACGCCTACCCAACCTCATATGCTTTGTCTTAGCCATCTAATCCTACTCGAGATAGAACGTTGGAGTGATTACTATGGGCACAAATTCATAATATGAGAGTAATCATATGCTGTTGTTGTAGGAGAACTCCACCAACGGTGGGTGAGACTCCCAAGTGTTACTGAAATCGATCACACAAGCTCGTAGCATGTCTTCCAGGGTTTGGATCGTACGTTCTGTTTGACCATCGGTTTGAGGATGGTAAGCTGTGCTCATATCCAGACGCGTGCCTAAAGCTTATGTAACGACTGCCAGAAACGAGAAGTGAATCGTGTATCACGATCCGAAATGATAGAGATAGGCACCCCGTGCCGAGATACTACTTCTTTTAAGTAAATACGAGTGAGCTTTTCCATCTTATCGGTTTCCTTGATGGCTAAGAAATGGGCGGATTTTGTTAAACGATCAACGATTACCCAAATGGTATCGCATCCGGTAGGAGTTCGTGGTAATTTGGTGATGAAATCCATGGATATTTGTTCCCATTTCCACAGAGGAATTTCTAGTTGTTGTAGAAGACCGGATGGTTTTTGATATTCAACTTTGACCTTCGCGCAGGTCAGACACTTACTAACATAGGTGGCTATATCGGCCTTCATCTTCGGCCACCAATATAGTACTTTTAGATCATGGTACATTTTATCGGAACCCGGATGAATGGAGTAACGAGATTTATGAGACACGTCCATAACTAGTTCCCTTAGGTTTCCGAATACTGGAACCCATATTCGTTCGGCAAGGTATCGAATGCCGTCAGATTTGACTTCAAGTTGTGCTTCCAGACCGCGTGTACCTTCCAGCGGTAGGTTTTCTTC
The DNA here is from genome assembly GCA_023525975.1 of Smallanthus sonchifolius. NCBI lineage: Eukaryota > Viridiplantae > Streptophyta > Magnoliopsida > Asterales > Asteraceae > Smallanthus > Smallanthus sonchifolius. The sequence goes on along the minus strand of CM042019.1, from coordinate 40,507,980 downwards.
TTTTAGGGCTTCGAGTTGAGCACTACGAATTCTGTCAGGTAATCCGGGGAGCTGTAATGCTCGAACTCGTTTGGGTTTTGTTTCTTTTCGACTCAGGGCATCGGCTATAACATTAGCTTTACCCGGGTGGTAACGGATCGCACAGTCGTAATCATTTAAAAGTTCAACCCAACGACGTTGTCGCATGTTCAACTCCTTCTGCTCGAAGATATGCTGAAGACTCTTGTGATCGGTGTAGATGGTGCATTTGGTACCGTACAAGTAGTGTCTCCATATCTTAAGTGCGAAAACTACGGCTCCCAATTCTAGGTCATGAGTGGTGTAGTTTTTCTCGTGAATTTTTAACTTACGTGATGCATATGCGATTACCTTTTCGCGTTGCATTAAGACACAACCCAGTCCTTGAATGGATGCATCACAGTACACAACAAAATCATCGGTTCCTTCTGGAAGGGCTAAAATAGGTGCACTGCAAAGTTTCTGTTTAAGGAGTTGAAATGCTGACTCTTATTTATCACACCAGATATAGGCTTTACCCTTTTGAGTTAAAACAGTAAGGGATTGTGCGATCTTAGAAAATCCTTCTATGAAACGACGGTAGTAACCAGCCAATCCCAGAAATTGTCGCTCCTCAGTCGGAGTTGACGGTGCTGCCCAATTTTTAATGGCTTCTATCTTCGATGGATCGACATGTATCCCTTTCTCATTAACCACATGCCCTAGAAACTGAACTTCCCGGATCCAAAATTCACACTTGGAAAACTTAGCATACAGTTGTTCTCGCTTAAGTAGTTCCAAAATTAGGCGTAGATGTTCCTCCTTGTTCTTGGAATAGATGAGGATGTCGTCGATGAAAACGATAACAAACTGGTCAAGGTAAGGCTTACACACACGGTTCATGAGGTCCATGAATACCGCGGGTGCGTTGGTTAAACCGAAAGGCATGACCATAAACTCGTAATGGCCGTACCTTGTTCTGAATGCAGTCTTAGAGATATCCTCTTCTCGGACTCTTAATTGATGGTATCCGGATCGAATATCAACCTTTGAATAGGAACTTGACCCTTGAAGTTGGTCAAATATATAGCCAATACGAGGTAGAGGGTAACGGTTCTTGATAGTTACTTTCATCAGCTCACGGTAATCGATGCACATACGGAAAGTCTCGTCCTTCTTCTTGACAAACAGGACCGGAGCTCCCCATGGCGATGAGCTAGGTCGAATGAAACCTTCATCCAACAAATCCTGTAACTGAGTGGACAACTCTTGTAATTCACTAGGTGCTAATCTATAAGGTGCCCGAGCGATCAGTGTCGCTCCGGGTGCTAGATCGATTTGGAATTCAACTTGACGGTACGGTGGTAGACTAGGAAAGTCCTCGGGAAATACTTCCGGATAGTTACGTACGATTGGGATATCATCCATTTTTCTTCTCCTCGGATGACTGCTCGGGGACGAGAGCCAAAATAGCAGTATGAACTTTTCGAAGACATTTCTGTGCTTTCATGAAGAATATGATGCCAACAACTGCACCACTCTCTTTTGCCTTGGACAGAAAGAGTTTCCCCTCTAAGGAGAGGAAGGCAAACATTTTTGTCACAACAGATGGCCGCAGTTTGGTTCTTAGATAACCAAATTCATACCGACAATAAGGTCGAAACTGCCAAGTGTAACTGGCAGAAGGTCAATGTTATGTTTATGACTAACCAATACTAGTTTACATCTGTAAGAATGCGAGTTGTTTCGATTTTCTGAGCGTCTGCTATCTCAATAGTATACTTGCCTTTTAATAGAGTTGGAGCACGACACACTAATATGGAATTTGTAAAGTCATGATGAGAATTCAAGTGAAACCCGCGCTTATAAAGCAAGTGTCAGTCAATGCATAGGATAAGGGAAGAGGTTCACATGTAAGGAAGAAAGGTCTAATGAGATATAGATTCCAGTAGCATAAGAGATAGGGTGTATGTTTAAGTAGTTGCGTTCAACTGATGGTTGGTTAGGTTAAATCTTCATTTCCTAATGTCATTGGATCAACGGGATCATTTCGTGAAGAAAGAAATCCGTTTACAGGATTGAATATGCTGGGGTAAAATTCGAAGTTAGACTAAGGATTAGTCACAAGATGAGGTAATAAGGTCAAATGCGATCTATTGTTGGAGTGTAAGGAATAACGAGTTAGCATAGAAAGAATTCCTCAAATTCTGTGTACATAGTTGGAATCGATAAGTTTGCTATGAGATTCTATTAGATTTTTAATCAAGATGGTTTCTGTGATCACGTTTAGATGAGTGTCTTAATTTCACTAAGACTCTTACATGAGTGAGAATAACATTGATGGATTCCATTGATGATAATTCAGTGTGTCCGTAAACATTTTCAACTTGATAGTCGCGTCTATCAACTGTTAAACAGGTTTAACGATACCGACTAGTCGTTGAGCGGGTTACAAGAACTTCTACTGACAGTGGAAGTTTAAGTTTGTAGATCACTGATTAGGACCATTTATCCACATACTAGGTTTCACCAGGACTTACATGCACCTCAAATTACTATTACGTGTGCACCCGTAATGATAATTTGCTTTGCATGTTCACCCTAGTTTCTCCCCGTCTTGTGCCATAATGTCCTTTAGTTTGTATTGCTGAGTACAGAGTGTTGTCAGATATGATAAGTCATCGAAAAGCTTAGTCATCAACTATAAGTTGATCAACTAGAACTCATATCAGGATGTGTAGTCAGGAATCGTTTGATCCGAGTATTCACTCGAGTCGAAACACAATACGAGAGTCCAATCCAACGGATTGTAAATGAGAACATGTAACCAACATGTACATGAAATGCGACTTCGAGAAATGAAGTTAATTCAAGAATACAAGTTATAGGAAGCAGCAAGGTAGCCGTCCTTTCAACTGAGTCAAGATAGGGTTTGAGTATGCATTGAACAATGCGTTCTCAGATTTGTGTTCGATCTATTCTCAACAGAATATCGACCAAGGAAGCGAGCCCATGGCTCAGAAATGTGATAACAATTACGTGTCAATGGATTCTGTAATAGTGCGTGCAACGGTCTGCCTTCATTTGGCGTATTGTTGTTGGCGGGTACAGTAGGGACTCGCCTCCGACGATCCCAACTCCCAAAGAGGTATGCGTTAGTGCTGAGTGCCGTCCATAATATGGACCTGAGAAAGCCCACCATACCCAACGGGTGATGGTGATGTAGGTGACTTCTCCGAAGGCTCCGTCTCGCTGCCCTCGAACGTGAGTGGATGATGTTCCGGTGATTCCCCGAGTGTCATCACTGGGAATGATGATGCAATGCAAATGATGTGTCCCTTGCCAATTGAGGGTGATACGGATGGTGTTACATGCCTGCACTGCAATGTATAGTTGCTATATGTATCACGTATAAGTGTCTGTGCCGTGTAACTAATGTGTGAGGTTATAGTCTAGTATGCAATCCTAGTTCTCTATAACAAATGGCTCTGATACCAATCTGTCACACCCCCAATTTCAACTAACGGAGTTTTACCGTTTGGAAGGTGACACACCAGGATCTCAGTCATTAGTTACATCAAACGACACTATATGGGACTTGAAATGTCAAAACATAAAAGTTCAGCGCTAATGCGGAAGCGTAAACGTTAATATGAAATCAAAAGTAATTACACGCAATCGGCGTCAATTAATGTAAATAAGTAAACTGTTTCAAATGTTTGAAATGGATAATATGACAGTAGGACTCCATGCATGTCCTAAGTGTGCAACCTGTGCCTTAGCGACCTGAGAAACATGTAAGAAAAAGTGTCAACACGAGGTTGGTGAGTTCACAGGTTTCAAGTTTGCAATAAGAGAGTGTTTGCCAGATTATGTACATTCAATATGAATATCTATAGGTAGCTAACCTATGTTCATGTTTTACTAAAGCGCTCGCAACCGAAGCTGACTGTGTTTATATGCCTCCTGCCAGGTCTATCAACTCTGGCCAATGTGAGTAGGATAACATTTCACCCGTTCGATATCCGATCGAGTTAGCGCGACTAACGCGGGTGGGGCTTGTCAAACCCAGTAGTACTACTAAACATTACCTCGCTAAGATCCATATTAACGGTCCGATATAAGATGAGGACTTTCTGTGATAGTGTGTTACGCTAAGCCTCAACAGTGATATCATATAAAGTAGCATAATCAAATAGTTGCGTCATGTTTTCTCCCCCAACGGGAAAAACATGTAAAATAATATTTTGCTTGCGTACCTGTTTCTCCCCCACGGGGAAAACAAGTAAAAGTATGATAGTTGGTGTTCATGTTTGTTTCTTCCTCAACAGGAAAACAAGTAAAATACGTTTGTGTGTAAGCATGTTTCCCCCCCAATAGTAAAACAAGTAAAAAGGGGCCGTGAAACTCACCTGAGTCTGAGTAAAGCGTTGGTAAATAACACCGCACAAGGATGCAACAGAAACACAAGAGTTTGCCTGTGAACAGTCTATGAATTCCCTATAATTATATTTACAATCAGTTAGGGACACATGAGATTTTGTGAAGACGGCACGAAGAGTAGGGGTGTTCAAAACCGGATATCCGAAATTTCGGATATCCATTCGGATAGTGAAACGGATATCCGAAAATATAAAAAAAATAAAAAAATATATAAAAAAAATATTTTAAAATTACAAAAACAATTAAAAACCTTAAAAAACATTAGAAAATATACATATAAAAATATATAAATATAATATATCGGGTTTTGATTCAAATTTTCTTATTTTTAAATAATAAAAACAATTAAAAAAAATATATAAATATAATATTTCGGATATTCGGATATCCGAACTATCCGAAATATCCGAAAATCACTATCCGAATCCGAATCCGAAAATTCGGATATCCGAATTTCGGATATCCGAATTTTCGGATAATTCGGATTCGGATTTTCGGATAATTCGGGTTCGGTTTCGGATTCGGATTTTTTTGTACACCCCTAACGAAGAGTTTGAACGTCCTAAAACATGCATAGGGATAACGAATAGACAATCGTGTCATCGGAAATCCAAGAGTTCTTAGTTTAATAGTTATAATAGATGCGGTACGTATCAATGTCACCAACACTAGTCAAATATATACAATATTGTTTCGGACGCTTTGTTTGAGTTAAATAATAATTTCGAGAAATAATATAAATAATTATATTATTTAAACATGAGAAAAATCATTAAACGAGTTATAATTTCACACCCGAATTTAAAACCATTGTTTGCGTGTATTTATGTGATAAATAATAGTTTTAAGAAATAATATAACTAATTATACTATTTTCAAATATAAACAATGCTTAAAATGCTTTATAAATTTAATCCCAAGCATACGGGTATTTTCGGATGTCAAAACCTATTAATATATTATTATAATAATATAGAAATTAATTGTATATGTGTAAATCAATGAACAAGTCCCCAAAAATAAAATTGCAGGAGACCGGAATCGAACCCGGGTCTCCTGCATGTAAATCTAGTGTCTTAACCATCTCTGCTAGCTAAGAAATTGTGACAGAACTTGAACCCGTTTGGTTTTAACACTTAATCCCACTGTGTTCTCCCCCCTCCCTACACGATCCGAACCAAGAATCGGTCTCAAATCCTAGCGATTCGATCGCGACTAAACAAGATAGTATAGGGGTTTCGTTCATTAGGGAATTTCGAGTCTGAGTGTGTATTTAATTGCAAAAATCGTTGCCTTTTAAAATCGTTAATTTCTTTTTCAAAAATCCGAAACCCTAGGTTTGAGAACACAAATCAAATTGATCGAATCCGATAATGAAAGGGGTTGAATTCATGGGGCTTTCAATTAGTGAAGAGTTACGAATCTAACCCTGTGGTTTTGATTTGATTTAGATCGAGTCGAAGGTAGGGTTCGATTAAACCCCAAATCACATGAACCCTAGAATCAGTTCATGTTCAATTCAGTTTTGTAAGCCCTATTTATGATAGGGCTTTTGATTCAGACACAGAAACGAAATTAAAGATATAAACAATTACCAAAACGATGCTCTAATTGATGGTGTGCGACTAGAATGGACTCCGCCTTGCGTGACTCGATCTCCGGTGATACAGACTGTGTTTTCGATCGAATTGGATGATGCAACATGTTCTAAAGAACTCGTTTGAGGTGCGTAGGGTAGTTTATTGAGGAATGATTCACGAATTTGTGTGTATCGGTGATAATTAGTGAAGAACTCGACGGTTATGGGTTAATTACTCGTAATTGGAATTAATTTGCGCAATTACGTACCATAATGCTATAATGGTGAACGGTTTAGTCATTACTACACATTACCGTTACGAATTTGGGCATATTTTCGAGTGTGAATTCGGATTAAGACCAAGAACACAAATGGTTTGACTTTTAAAAGTCAACAGGAACTAGTTACACTCAATTTTGACTGTACATGGTCAACAGATTGAGTTTGGGTTAATTACAACTTTGATCCCTGAAGTTTGAATTCAGATATTGACAGGATTAGTCCTTGGGGTTTGAATTTAACTGGATTAGCTAACGGGGTTAGGTTTTTAACAGGAAGTTAACGGAATTTACTAACCGCGTTAACCTGAAAAGTCGGGTTGTCACATCACAAAATATGATTTCACCAAATCACACCACACAACTTTACGTAGTGTTACACTACACAATTAAACACTCTAACAATTAATGCACAACTCAAAAGACGTACCTCTTGGCTCGCGGTTACTCGTGGTGGCATTCGTTTCACCTTCGTCCCATTTGCAGTTTAAGTTAAGGTATTTTATTTTATAAAAACACAAATTTTCTCTTAAATCACGACTCTGATACCAACTTGTAATAATGGGTTATTCCATTTAAAATACCCCTTTTAGACATATCAAACTACATCGGAAGTCTTTCTCAAAAAACATTAATTATTATTGTCATTAAATTTACCTCACGAATGCCTGCACAGCAATCCGAGTAACACCGCTCCCAAACCAAGATACATTAACACAAAGCTCACCTGCAAAACAATCTAACGTACACACAAAGTCAGCTACGCTGAGTGTGTTCCAATAATTTAGTTTAAACAAAAGCCATCTCGTCGCATTTAATATTTATTTCCACTCAGGACCCTCCGATCCTTAATAAAATAACTTTTGAAATTTATTACCCAATAAATAACCCTTATCATCTTACGATATCTCATAACGATTCACTACCCAGAACTTGCCCCATAATTAAAACTCAGTATTGTTGAAATCCAGTAGTCTTACCGACATGGATTGAATTTACTATACTATTGACTCATGACCTACCTCACATATTAACTCGACACCCGATTCACACAACAACTCTCTAAACCTTGACTTACTCAGCCTGACCCATGCTTTTAGAATTTAACTGACGTAACAGTTATAAACGCCACAACTCAATCCCGACTCAACAATCGTTCTAACTCTACACACCACAATAATACCATTTACACGTCACCTTAATATCACCACATTAATATCATTTCGTGCACAATAAATATAAGTCAACACTTACATGCAAATTTAACATATATACGTAAAGCACACAAACACATACCTCATCGCCGCATCCTCATCAGGGCATTAAACACACCTCGAGCTCATCATCTACTTGTTATATAATATCTCCGTTGGTGACTTCCCGAAGGACTTCGTCCTTCACAATCCCGTTTACCATGTCATAAAGACAAGGACGCAAACACAATACCTGTCGTGCCACAATGACAACGACACAAACGCACAACACATATATAAACACATAATAAATAACATCATGCTATCATTTACATGACTCATAAACTACACTTGTATCTCACACTTAACAGTAGGATAATGTATCTCATATGTAACCATAAGCATTTAGCTTAACGCCCGATTCTCCCCGATCAATCTCTTAACCCGTCTCACGTTGATAACTCTTACCCCTAGCTCACTTAATACCATGGACACACCCTAGACCCTACGACTCATTTATAAAAGTTTTAGTGCATAAATACATCGGGTTAGAACCCAAAACCCTTATCTCATTTAATATAGTAAACACCTCATGCAAGTATGTACGATAGCCCAAAAAACAGTAAAACGTTTAAAAGTAGGGGATTAGAAACTCACCGGTTAAACGGAGCCTCAGTCCCTGCTCTGCAATTCGTCCTCTTGTTCGAAACCCAAACCTGTCCACGCACGATCACATGATCAGACACGTATAAAAGCATACGTCAAATAACGTATAACAATAATTAAACCCCGACATTCATCTCGTCATCCCAACGTGTGTTCCCCGCGAGACCCTAACTTCCCGGGTTTACGTGCAACATAGTTCCTTGTCCTTAACAGGACCCGCACACCCGAGTCCCCGCTTTCGTGCACGCACATGCGGGCGCCATGCAAACCCTAGCTCCACAAGCGTGTGTCTACTCGAGCCGGTGCCTACACATGCATGCATGCCATGCGAAAACCATAAACGGCTAAACCCTAGCCGAGTCCGTCTAAGTGTTACCGAGTATTACCACGCACCACCACGCCACTCATCCCCTGCCGTTGTCCTCGTCTCCTTCCTTGAGTTCCTCTAGCCGAGCACCACCGTGCATCCCCACTATCATTCGCGTCGGGCAGCCCTAGCCGGACCGCACTCGCTCCATTTATCGTTTCTCGTCGCTGCCGTGTAGCCGCCTTCACACCTTTCCCCCGGCAGCCTAGCGTGCTACCTCAACCTACGGCGCCTGTCGCCGCCTGCCCGTCGCACAGCCACAGCCGTGACCTCCCCTGCCGCTCGGCACCACCCTCACGTGCACCACCTCTGGCCTACCGTCTTCATCGTTATCCTCTCCCCCCGTACTCGCCACCCTAACCGGCCACCCTCCCTCCTTCGTCCTTGACGCCGGTCGGAACCACAATCCCCAAACCCTAATCGGTTTTCATACAAAACACGCAAACACACACGTAAGGAGATTGTACAAGGATTTACCTGTGTTAAACGTGAAGTTTCCCGCTCGAAGCTGCCGCGGAACCACCGTCTTCCGGCTTCCCCTTCTTCTCCGTCCTTTCTGCTGCCGTCGTGCGCACCTAGGGTCCGAATGACCCTAGTGTTTGAGGTATAAGTTGTTTTTAATCCTCTAAGGTTTACACCTTAGCCCCTGGTTTCCTTGTTCGCGCTCTTTCGATCCCTATTGTTCTCATAGTGGCTAGCCGAGCCCTCTCAGTTCCTAGAAAAGGATTTTATATGAAAAATCTTTACAGTCCAAGTCATATAAAAGAGACTTGGTTTACTCATCGACCAGACCCGCTAGTCCACGAGGTTCCGGGATGTTACAGTTGAGAACCGGAACCTGTCTTTGACTCAAACCGAAAATGTGTTTTGTAATTAGTTTAGACCCGAACTGAACCGTAGGGTTGAAATCGGGTTGTAATCCTCTCCGTTAATACCGGTTAAAACTTAACTGAACTAGAAAAAATACCCGGTTACAAACCGTACCGATCATTTCCCCCTCAAATGCCAGGTTTAATAAAACTCTTTAAATAATTAAAAATTAAAGTAATCCAAAATCCAAACACACTGAAATTTTCCATTAAACCTTTTTCTATTTAGGAAGCAGGCATAGCGAACATGGGTGCATAACCACATCAGAAGTTAAGTCATCTCCTCGCTTTATTCTTCAGCCCCCTTTTTCTTAATCTCTCATCTCCGATTTCACACACATTGTATGAATGGAAGTCGATTGCAACGGAATCAAGAGGAAGCCGCCTCTTGACTGGGATCATCTCTTACCTACGGATTCCGATGACGATCGTCCACCGGAGCTTGTGGTGAAATCAGACCATGAAATTACAGAGAATCAAATGATAGATGAGCTAATGATGAAATCAGACCGTGAAATTACGGAGACCATTGCTAGGTTTAGTAAAACCTTGCAATCACTTGGTGACAGGTTGCCTGATAAGGGCGAGAAGGTGAAGGCAAATCTCCGGAGACACGAACAAGAGCTCGAAAGAAGGAAGAAGCTCCAATCAGAGAAGGTTTTGCTTTGGAAACACCTTTTTATGTCAATAATGCATTGCTTTTAGATGTTACAAAATGCACATTGGAAATAGTGAAATACTTACTTGCTTTATTGATGATCATGTTATGAAAATTAGGGTTTAGTTAGGGTACTGTGGATATGATGGATTTGCTGTTTTAGTGATATCCCCAAATTGAGATTTGGAATTTGTTACATTAGGGTTTTTGCACTACAAGACAAGCATGGGCATCAGTACATGACATGATTGTTTTAATGATATACAACTTTTTTGTTATATGCTAGTTAGTATGTGAACATTGTTCTGTTATGATCTTTTTCTTAACAGGCTGAGAAGGGATGTGAGGAGACGATACAACTTTCTGATCATAGTGATGATGGTAAGATTTATTTTCGGTGATTTTGTTGAAGTTGTGTTTATTTGCATCTTCTTGGTATCGAAATGGTCGGTCTCTGTGTATGATGGCAGTGTAACATGTAAAAAAAGTTTAAAATAAAGATTGAAATGCTTTTGTTAGGTGCTTCACATGGCGAAAAGAAATCCACATCAACGTTTGCTAATTATTTTTGCAAAAAGATGGAGGAAGATGTATGATTCTCTACTTTACCTGAATCATCAGCTTTTCCTTTTTCTTTTTGGAGAGTACACACTACACACACTTGTATTTGTTTGTTGATTAGGAGAAAGATTCTAGGACTGTCAATGCATTTGGAAAAGATTCATCTTACATCATTCCTTGTCAAGGGCGAAAATTGAAGTCAAAGAGTCAAACTTTGGGCAAGGGAAGATCCCAGATGGGATTATCTTCTTCACGATCTCCGAAGACTTCTAATGATGATAACAAAGATGGTGATTATACTACAAGTTTCTCAGAGTAAGAAGAGTTATCTTCATGTACATGGTGTTATAATATGTTCTCATTATATCCTTCAAATGGTCTTGCACTAATTCTAGAAGTTAGTTTTCATTTTTATGAACTTATAACAGGCTCTTATGCATGGTTTAAAAAAACGGTCGAGGCGGTAGAAAAACGAGTCTGAGGCGTACGCCTCACAAGGTATTTTGGTACGTACGCCTCACTAGGGCTGAGGCGGTGAGGCAGTAGAAATGGAAAAATTTGACTTTTGACTGGACTTTTGACCCATTTGAGCTGTGTATATCGTTTTATTAACGAAATACACAACTCAAATGGGTCAAAAGTCCATAATTAGCGTCTGGTTCTCCTTAATTTGACCTATTTTCTCATTCTTCTCCTTAATTTGACCTAATTTCTCATTCTTCTCTCACACATCACACCTAGGAAAGGTTTGGAAGGGGTTGATGTAGTCAACAAACAAGATACAAACATTGTTTGATGTTTAGTATTTTATTTTTTGTAAGATATATAATTTTTATATTTATTTTTTAATTCCGCCTCGGGCTTACGCCTCGGTTCGCCTCGAGGCTTACGCCTCGTGAGGCGAAGGGAAAACGCCTCGAATCGCGTTTCCGTTCTTTTAAACATTGCTCTTATGTATATCCTTAAGTTGTTCTCTTCCTTTGGCAGGCCAAACTCTCCTCAAGATCCGCCCTCGAGAAATTTGAGGCCTCGATCTGTAAGTTATTTCCATTGTATTTTCATAATGTTCTCAGTTTCAGTCGAGAAAATATACAAATATTGACGTAAATATAAACATATACCCCTATTATTGCTTTAAGCAATCAAAGATTCAATTATGCAAGTGTGTGGATATATGAGGTCCTCAATGACTACTAACTGACATGTAATAGGCGACTATATGAGGTCATCTTGAGTGTATCTAATAATTTCCCTGGTTATAATTTCTAATGGTGTCTTTTTTCATCAGAGACGCACTTACCATTTAGTGGACGTGGACCCTCTGATGCAGAAATTCAGGGCAAGTTTGGATCCATGGTAAATAGATCTTATTAATTTCTTCCAGTTCTTTGATTATGCTTAATGATCTAAAATAGCAAAAATGCTTTAATTAATCATATATTCATGTTCACATTTCAGCATGAAAGATGTTACCGTCTACTACCCATCAAGGTAAGAGATAATTGTACTATCATGTTGGATGATTTATCATTTCCTGGATGACCCATTTTCAACTGTAAGTTTACAGGGATGATCCAGATGCAGTCGAAGTTAATTATGCTGACATGGAATGTCTTGCGCCTGAAACATGTATATCATCCACTATAATGAATTTTTATATACGGTTAGTGCTTTGTCGTGCAAGACTTCCATTCATTTTTGCATCTTTTGAGACCCTTTAACATGGGCCCACTATCTTATTTAAACTGAACCAGTAGCATTGTCCCTAATATGTTTATTTTTGATAGTTTATTCTTGTTTCTTTTGAATAGATGTCTTCAGCGGCCATCATCTTCGTATGAGAGTGCAATATGCAATTATCATTTCTTCAATACATATTTCTATAACAAGCTGGAAAAGGTATAATATTTTGCAATTTAATTGTCTTGAACTAGTTAACTGCGTGTGTCATTTGAATTGGTGACACCGTTAGCGTCTTAAATTGGTAGCAGACATGCTGAGTAGGATTTAGTGAATTTAAAGAGAATCTTCAGAATACGCAATTGGCTAAAGTGTATATTATCTGCTTCAGCATTATGACTAATAAGATTAAAGTATAAAGATATTCGTCTCTGGAAACTTGCAGTATGTCCAGTAGTATCCTAATTTGTATATTCCTATGTCCATATTAAAATATAAATTATAATCCGCGTGACATTGTATAATTAGAGAAGTACTAATATATATAGCCATTTGTTAATAACACTTGTTTTTATTTTTTTTATTTATGCTAATAATACTTGCTTTATAAATGGCTAATAACTAATGTTTTATTTTTTACTTTTTTGGGGTAGTTGAGCTACAAGGAAGACTCATTTCTCAAGTTTAGAAAGTGGTGGAAAGGTGTGAATATATTTGAGAAAGCGTACATTCTTTTGCCTATACATGAAAAGTAAGCTTTTGATTCTACTTGTCAAGTTACTAATAGGATTATTGATAATTAGTATAATTGCTGGCAGCTATCTGAGAGTGGTTGTTGGTGTTTGAACGTTTAGACGGTTTAATGTGGATATGTTTAAGGCTCAAAAAGTGCGTTTGATGTAGTTATTAATTATTATACATAGCACATACGACATACATTTCTCATTGTTTTTTTTTTAATTTTAATCGTGTAGTGCTCATTGGAGCCTGGTGATCATATGTCTTCCTAACAAGGAAGATGAACTAGGACCGATTTTGCTTCATTTGGACTCTCTGGGACTACACAATAGCATGTCACTTTTTGATAACATTATAAGGTATATTATACATCTGTCAACCAGGATTACATGATTATAGATAACACGACTAATGGAAAATACATGCTGTTGGAACTAGGAAATCCTTTGATAATCAGCATCATGATAGTCGAAGGCTCTAGGCGCTTAAAAAGCAAGAGCTTTTTTAAGCAAGGCGCCCAGTAAAAAAAGTACCATTTGTTTTAGGCTGGTTCCAGGCCATTTTTGGATGTTTCAGACCAGTTTTAGCTGTTCTGACTGGAATCTGGCCGGAACTAGGCTGGAGCTCCTTGATGACCTTGTTTGGCCTCGCCTGGGCGCCTGGGCTTGCGCCTCTGACTACTATGATCATGTGTAGATAAAAATCTGGACCATAAAATCTGCTTTTCCTGCAATATCTAATTCTGACACATATGTTGAGAATATATTTTTTTCCTTTTGAAACTTTTGTTTCCTGTATAAATATTTTAATTATAGATTTCTAAAAGAAGAATGGAGCCATCTTAGAAAATCCAAATCTCCTGTAAATCTCCCCGTTCTAAGCGAAATCTGGGAAAATCTTGATCATACTGTGGACTACAGAAAGGTTACGGTAAACATCCTCATAGTTTGGGTTTCTACATTATTCAAGACATTTTATTTATTTCATCAGAGTTATTTATTTCTTTTTATATTTATTTTGAGATGGCGATTTCTTTCTTTTCAATCAGGTGCCACAGCAGAAGAATGATTATGACTGTGGACTCTTTGTTCTGTTTTATATGGAACGATTCATCAACGAAGCCCCCGAGAGGTTCAACAAGAAAGATTTATCAATGGTACATTTATCTACTTCTATTTCAAATTTACATCATGTTATGTCGATAATTACAACTCGCTTGCGGATGGATGTATCAGTTTAGCAGGCAATGGTTTCGGCCTCGAGAAGCATCCAAGTTAAGAGGTAAAATCTACGATCTACTTGTGGAACAGTTCAAGAAAGCTAAAGAGTGTTAATCAGAGCTCAAAGGTTATGGTAAATTTAGTTCTAGAAGCATTATGGTAAAAAATGCCTTTTTGATGTATATTTCTGTTTTCAAAAGGCTGTCTTTAGTTGTATATACATTTGTATAGGAAGGATTAAAAGCTGAGTAATTGCTAAAAGGGTAAGCAATGGGTTGAGTTGAGTTGCTTCACCCCTTAAAAGATAGAAAGAAAAAGAGAGAATCCAGGCTATTTTTGAGAATGTTTCATGTAACTTCTTGGGCAAGCAGTAGTTTCTGACATGTTTACCTTTTACGCTGTGTTCCTGAGTCTTATTTAAGGAGAGAAAAGAAGGGAAAAGAAAGGAATGGGAAGGAAACTCTTGTTACAGAGTTATTTTTAAGTGGGGAAAAGAAATGAAATGAGAGGAAAGGAGTTCCGAGATTTTTTTAAGGAGGGAAATGGAGAGAAATGAAGGGAAAACATGGTTTATTTTCATCCTCTCAAATTGGAGAGATTTGGAGAGAAAGGAAAAGAAGGGAAAAGAAAAGAAGGGAAATGAATCATTTCTTTTATTTTCTTCCCTTTAGTAAACTCGGGAACACAGCGTTAGAGCAAGTATGTTAACCATTATGTTAGCTTTCATGCAAAAAATTTACAAGTATATTACCCTCTTTAGGTCAAAATTGCAAATTTCTCTTTGTTTTTTGAATCATGTTCTCTTAGTTGGGTAAAGTTAGTGGTGTGAATGAGTTAAGCCTAAGCCTGAGTAAATTCATTTAACTTCAACTTTGAGTTTGAGCTCGGCTTGTTTCATGGCCTATTTTTAAAGTTGGTCCTGAATAATGCTACAAGCTTGAGCTAGGTTTGGCCTCTTCTTGTTTATTATTTATTTATTCTTTAATTTTTCATTATATGTCTAATTATTTTTTTCTATATTTAAATAATAATATGCTGGTTTAGGTTCATGAGCATCAATTTAGGCTTTTGCGCAGCTTAAACTTGTTTTAAGTTTGAAATTTTAACGAGATGATCTTGAGTATCTCGGCTTAAACTCGGCTACGCAAGTACATCCAAGTAAGTAAACATCTTAAGCTCGGTTAGGCAAGTACATGTCTCCAATTCCAAGTAAACGTGATTATGGATAGTCAAAGTTGGGAGTATCGATAGATCATTAAAGTCAACCGAATCCAGGTCAACATAATGACGGTAGAGCCGGAGTTGTAAATCAGCTACATTATGATGGAAGTCAACACATATTGTTGGTGTAGAAGATTGTTGTGGGTACTTGATTGTTGGATTACGATGGTAGCCCAAAATGAGTAGGCCAAATTGGTTGCAGTATAAAGTAAAAAATGGGCTAGTAGAAATTGGAATAAAGTAGACCAGCCTGACTCAACCCGTCCGTTTCGCCAGCCTGTCCGTTTCGCTAGGTATAGATTAAAGTAATGGATTCGGTTTTAAGGGGAATGGGCTTTACATATCTATTGAGTCATGAACAGTGAGATTTAGGCAAAGATGGGAACGAAGCCCAAGTAATAAAAAGAAAATGTGGGTTTGTGGGCTTGTGGAAAGCGGCTGGAATTGGGCTAGGGGAACGTGGGTCTTAGAAGTAAAGGTGCACAAAAAAACCGGTTTAGGATCTCAAACTGGTTTTCAAACCGACCCGAACTGCTAATTAAACCAATTTGAAACCTATAAACTGAAACCGGTTTAACCCGAACTGAACTGGTCAAAACCCCCTTGGTTTCAAACCGGTCAAACCTAGTCAAACTCCCATTTCAAACCGGTTTGAACCCAAACCGGTTTTGACTTTTTTTGACCAAACTAGTTTCAGTTTGGTTTCAGAAAGTCCACTCAAATTTGGACTTTCTGCCTGTTATAATATCGAGAGTGAAAGCTAAAACGAGCGAGAACGATAAACGAGAGAATGATAAACGAGAGAGAATGATTGGGGAAAAAAATGAATGATTAGATTGATAACTTAATAATGATTACAAATAGACTATTTATATACAAGCAAAGAAACAAACAAAACTAACCGGGCGAACTAACTAAGTTCGTCCCTAACAAAACAAGCGAACTTGTCAGGCGAAGATGACAAGTTCGCCAACACCCCCCTCAAGTTGGAGGTGTATACTACCCCGACATGGAAATGAAATCGGAATGCGTTGACCAGCGATACTCTTGGTGAATAAATCCACAAGTTGATCAGAAGTTCGCGTATGAGAAAGCAGAATCAAACCAACTTGAAGCTTCTCACGGACAAAATGACAATCCAACTCGATATGCTTAGTCCGCTCATGAAAACAGGATTCTTAGCGATGTGGATGGCCGCCTGACTGTCACACTTGAGAGGAACCGGAGTGAGGTTAGGAAGCTGAAACTCCACAAATAACCGAGTTAACCAAACAGGTTCTTGTGTGACACGGCGAAAAGACCGATATTCAGCCTCAGCTGAGCTAAGAGAAACAGTGACTTGCTTCTTGGATTTCCAAGAAATAGGACTGCCCCAAGAGAAATGAAATAGCCACTAACAGAACGCCGGGTATTAGGACAAGCCATCCAATCAGAATCACAATAAGCAGATAAAGTCATATCAAGATCATCATTAAAAAACAACCCTTGAGAACAAGTGCCTTTGACAAAACGAAGAGTATGTCACGCAACATCCCAATGAGGAACACATGGATCACTCATAAACTGACTAAGAAACTGAACCGCAAAAGCAAGATCAGGCCGAGTGTGAGTGTGAGTGAGATAGTTGAGTTTACCAGCCGACGATATGCCAAAGGATCATCAAGAACTTGACCCTCTTTGAGCCTGAGCTGTAATGCAAAAGCAAAAGGGACGAAACAGAAGAAACATCGTCCGTAGGAAACTCATTCAGTAAATCCCTCGCAAACTTACGTTGAGTCATAATAAGACTAGAAGAAGATTTGAGAACTTCAATGCCCAGAAAATAGTTAAGACCACCAAGATACTTGATCTGAAAGGTGGAATGTAAGAAAACCTTTAAAGTAGACATCTGTTGTTCATTATTACCAGTGAGAAGAATGTGATCAACATAAACAACCACATGAACAACAGAATCTCCCATTGTCTTAGAAAACAAAGAATAATCACTGGGAGAGCGCATATGAAAGCTAAAACGAGCGAGAACGATAAACGAGAGAATGATAAACGAGAGAGAATGATTGGGGGAAAAATGAATGATTTGATTGATAATTCAATAATAATTACAAAAAGACTATTTATATACAAGCAAGGAAACAAACAAAACTAATCGGACGAACTAACTAAGTAATAATTACAAATAGACTACTCATATACAAGCAAGGAAACAAACAAAACTAATTGGACGAACTTAACAAAACAAGCGAACTTGTCAGGCGAAGATGACAAGTTCGCCAATACTGCCACATCACAGATACATGCATACATGTGAAGTGTCGGTTCTGAACACATTCTTATTGACTTGCTATCAACGGGTAAAGTGGTTATTTTGGGTATGGTTGTTATGAGACAGCTAGAAACTAAGAGTGGGGTTGGATTTGAGTGGGTTAGGATCCATCAAGTTTCAGTCAAAGATTAATTTCAATAAGTCAAAAAAAAGGTAGGAGGGATTTGTTACAACAATTGTGTAAGTGGGCTTGCTAGAAGTTGGACGTGTTTGGGCCTGTATAGTTGGGTAATTGATTATTTGGACGGCATTTGGGCTTTTGGTGACATAAGAATTAAGATGGAGAAATAATTGTGGATTATGTGGGCTGATTTGGGGTCACTTAATACTAATAGTGCTATGCCCCATGAGTATTTTGTGCTTTCTGTTGTATGTTAGTGTCATTTGGGCTAAGAAGACGAATAGACATAGATGTTGTTGTAGGCCCAATTGGTTTTATAGACTTTGGGCCAACCCATTTGGGCAATTTTGTGAGACCCAAAGTTAGGTTCTCTTTAGGGTATTTCCCGGGACCCTCAATTTTGTATTCTTTCTTCTTTGTATTAATAAAACTTTTGCCGGGTCTCGTCCCCTTTACCCAAAATATATAGAACTTATTGTAATGATTTGAGTTGATTAAACTATATCTTTCTATTTACACAATAAATTATGAAAATTTTAAAGATAACAAACTAAGAAATATAAACAATACATAGAACAATAAAAACATCAAATTCTAACAAATATGAATTACATAGAAGATATGAATGAAGTTTAACTCTACATGCATTAGCCCTCCTATCTTGCATATTTTAATAACCCGAAGCAACTTTCTCATCTTGTGACATAGCTTGCCACCCTTCGTATTTCATCATTTTTTTCCAATTCAACAACCACGTCCTTCATCTCTGGCCTGTTCCTAGGGTTTGTGTCCCATCATCGTGTTATTAACCAAGCCAGCGATCTTGAACACTTGACCGGTATGCTTGGTCTTTCCTGTAATTAATCACACAGACAATAGTTTCTTTAAATATCAATTTCCACCAAGACATGAATATTAAGATTGTAAATACATATGTGCATACATACTAGAGGTGCACAAATCGGTTTTTTTTTGGAACCGGATCCGGTTCGGATCCGGACCGGTTCCGTCAAAGTTGGTCAATAACCGGATCCATTAGAACCGGTTCCGGTTCGGATCCGGTTCCGGGTGTGGAGACTTGGAACCTATTGGGACCGGTTCGGATATTTAGAACCGGACCGGTTAAAAAAAACCGGTTCCACCGGTTCCGAAAAAAAAATAAAATAAAAATTAACAAAGATACACTATAAAATACATGTTTTATTTATTTTGTAGATTTTTTTAAGTTATTTAACAATAGTTCGTACAAAAAAAATACAAAAAACATAATTGAATCACAAAGCATTAATTATTTATTATGTTTTCAATATTCTTCGTCGTAGTCTTTGTAACATCGGTTTTCATTCTTCTTCGCTTGAGATACGTTGGGCTTCATCGTAAGCTTGTTCTTCGTCCGAAAGTGGAGTCGCCGCCCCATGTTCTACTTCGAATTCATGTATTTCTTGTTCAACGTCAAGCTCGCCTTCTAATTTTGCAACATGTTGTACACGTTCGGCGGCATCCAAATGGTCCTTCAAGCAAATACACATCTCCATAGATTCCGGTGTAAGCCTCGTTCTTCGAATAGATAAAACCCTGCCACTAAGAGAAAAAGCGGATTCCGAAGCTACCGTGGAAGCTTGGACGGTTAGTAGGTCACGGGCCATTGCGGCTAGAACGGGATATTGGGATTCCCTTCCTTGCCACCAACTCAAGATATCAAAGTTTTCAAACTCTTCGGATCTTAGAGTAGAAATAAAGTCGGTTGCTTGATATCTCCCAAGCTCGCTACTTGGTGTGGTTCCACGAGCTCGTTTAGTATTTTCGTTTCTTAAAGTGTTAAATAAATTTAGCATCGGGTTCCTTGAACTACTAGAAGTTGAACCCGAACCCATTGATTCACGTATGTTTGATGGATCACCACTTCCACCATATTTGCGTAAATAATAATAAAACATATTATTAAAAGCCGAATTGAAATCCCTTATTGCATTTGATTCAAAATTTGGGTCTTCCTCGAACATATTTAAATCATCCGATATTGATCCAATTAATGTTTCAACACCGGTTACATTAATCGTTGGGTTTAAGGCGGCCGAACATGTAACAACGGCCGGCATTTCTGAAAAATATTTTTTAAATTTAGCTTTCATAGGTTTTACCATTTTTTCAAAAATAGTGCCGTGATATTCAAACTCTTTTAATTTATTACATATTAAGTATAATTGTTGAAGTATTAGCGAAGACGTGGGATAATAAACTCCCGATAAACATGTAGTTGCATTTTTAAAAACCTCAAGCAAATTAGTTAGTTTCTCGATCATATCCCAACTTATATTATCAAATTTTTGTAAACAACGTTTCTTTTGCACAAGTTCATCATGGAAATGTTTTAAAGTAATTCTTTGCCTTAAGGCCGATTCAAACATTTTCCAAGTCGAGTTCCATCTAGTAGGTACGTCCCAATTCGGACCTAAAAAGATGGAATCCGTTTGTTGGCACAAGTTTCTATAGTTTATATATCTTTTTTTGCTTGTGCTAAAAACTTCACGTAACATCACTTTAAAATTTTCTTTTACGTCTCTTATTTCTTGGACGTTTAGACCGTCTTGCACAACCAAGTTAATGATGTGTGCAACACATCGACTATGAAAAAAAACACCGTTACAAGGCGGTTCATATTTTATTTTTAATTTTTCGACCGCGTTTGTGTTATTTGAAGCGTTATCAAAAGATATTGAAAATATTTTCGGTTGAATTTTATAAGTTTGAATTACCGAGTCTAAAATATAAAATAAGTTTTCACCGGTATGTGGATATCCAAAATAATCAAACGCAATCGTACGCTTCATCATTTGCCACGACTCCGGTTGAACCCAATGTGCGGTAACGCAAAGGTACGATTCGGGTAAACCATGTGGAGCGGACCAAACGTCCGTTGTTAAGTTAATGCCGGTATTTAATTTTTCAAAACCTAAAATTAATTCTTTTTTGGCTCTTTTCCACATTTTTAAACAATCTCTTCTCAAAGTAGAACGACTTACATTTGTGTAATTCGGTTGAAGCGTCTCTTGTATCATCCTCGTCAAGCGCGGATTATCAAAATGATCAAAAGGCAAGCCTTCTTGAATGACGAAATGTGCCATTCTCTCACGAACACTTTCGACATTGTATTGCCAAACTCCTCCATCCCTACCAATTTGAGTTTGATTTTCACCTTCTTGAGTGTGTCTTGCGTGACTAGCAATATGTTTCCTTAAACTGCTATTTCCCGCCGCAGCTAAAAGTTTACCACAACGTTTGCAACGAGCCTTTTGCGAGCCGTACGACATTTCGCATAAATCGAAATAAGCCCATATTTCTTGGTTTCGGGAGCAAGGAAGTATTGACACAACCGTAACATCGCTAGTAGAACCACCAACCGAATTTTGAGTGCTTGCGGAAGCGGAAGCCATGAGAGCGTTTTTTTTTTTGCTTAACGTGAGCGTTTTTTTGCGTTTTGAGAGCGTTTTTGAGTTTTGAGAGCTAGAATGTTGTGGTGAACTAACACAAACACCCAATACCTATTTATACTAAATTTCAATCCTTAAAAACAAAAAAAAAACAAAAAAACGGCCATAAAACGGCTATATAGCCGTTTTTTTTAACCCCAACGGCTAGAACCGGTTCCGAACCGGTTCCAAAATGTCCGAAAAAAACCGGTTCCAAAAAATCCGATTTTTATCCGATTTTTAACCGGTCCGTCAAAAAACCCAGAACCGGTCCCGGAACCGGCGGTTCTCATAATATCCGGACCGGTTCTAAAAAAACCGGTTCTCACCGGATCCGGTTTCGGATAATCCATCGGATCGGTTCCGGTTCCGGTTCTTTTGTGCACCTCTAATACATACCTTGTATACATCTATGGAGTTGTTGCCTGAGTCATACGGATATGCTATGTCGCAACATTATATCTCCCACAAACATATCCCAAAGCTATACACATCACATTTATGTCCACATAGCTTTCTCCTTAAAATCTACAATAATCACCACAATTTTTTATAACTCATGAATCTAAACCACACGAGTACAAATGCATTAGTTATAAATGGAATTATACCTCAGGAGCCATGTATCCACGAGTCCCGTTTTCACCACACATCAAGAAGAGTCCCCAGAATGGGCTGAAAACCGATCCTCCAAAATCAACAAGTTTAAGCTTATATTCATCGTCGATAAGTATGTTATCCGGCTTCACATCAAAGTGAATTATTTTCTTGGAATGAAGATAACTCAACCTATAAGTAATTAAAAGTAAAGGGTTTCGTTAGTATTCAATCGAGTTATAAAATTTTAATTCAAAGAATAGTTGAGAGAATTAAGGTGTTGATACATACCCTTTAGCAATATCAAGCGCAAATTGGAACACGATTTTCATAGGCAACTTCTTGTCATGGTTCTTTAACAGGTAAGATCTTAGCGAGCCTCCTTTTACATATTCAGAGACTATACATAACTTACTTTCGATTTTCGATTTCATGTTCTTGTTTCCAGAATTCATCATCATGGACATGGTTGCTCCAATCATCTGAAATTTGCACACTCATTAGATGGCAATAATTTGTATATAAGAAACCTTTATGTTTAGATCAAACAAATTATTACTAATTTGTAAATATGTAATATGTAATTTTTTATTACTAAGTATATAACATTACATTTATTCAACCCGTGTAATACACGGGGTTTCTAACCTAGTAATAATATATATGTGGTAAATAATGCTAACTAAATAGTTTAATGCGAATTACAATATGATATAATACTATACATATAATATAACTTAATGCAAGGCAATGTAATATGATGTTATTAATGAAAATCTTATTATTATAAATAAAATAATAAAAAAATCATTAATTTAATTCAACCAAGCTTCTATTATGAAATTCAATCACCTAAGTGTATGTAAAATCCATTTATTAAACAATATTAATATAAATTATAGGTTCATTTATGATATAATTGTTGCACAACACTTACAAAACCATTAAAAATACGCCTTTTCTTATCGGTGACTACAAATATGTCATTTTACATTACATATCTTTATGTTGTGTGGGAAAGGAACAAAAAAGAATAAATAATTTGACAAACACCTACAAATAATGTAAATTAAGACAGCCTCAACGGAAATTAAAGAAATAAAATGAAAAGTCTATATCCACATGAATGAAATGGACCATTTTAAATCCCTTAGACCCCATTGCCATGATGACAAAAAAGGGGTGCAACCCAGAATTCCAGGACCATCCAAGCGGCAGTTACAATTGTGGCTGGCTAACATAAATTGCTCACTTTTAATCGTGTGAAAAGAATCACAAAGTTGCAATCTTGATCGTTATCCCCTTATCCACATTCATCCGGTTCCTATATCCTCACTTAAAAATCTTTTCTTTTACCAAAACAAGATTATAATATTTCCCATTTGTTAGACCCTCAAGATTCAAAGTGTTTTTGTTTCATGGGTAATTCAAAGTTTGAATCTTTTTCATTTTTTTTTTGTTAATTAGATGGGTTTATTCAATATATGTTGACTCAATTTCTTACACAAAAAGCAATCAGAACTACTGTTTTTGTTTCATGGGTAATTCAAAGTTTTATTTTGTTGAAATTCTATCTTTTTAGGTTGATGTTGATTTTATGTATCTTGTGGAATTGGGAATTTTACGTTCCATTTGTTAATAATGCTCTGTTTTATTATCCAGGTGAATAGGTATCTGTTTTTGTACGGCAAACTGTGAAAATAATCAAATTATCAGTGAAGAATGTGTGTAATAATCACAAGGTGAAATTATAAACCATAAAGATTCAGTGATGAAGTTTATGAAACTTGGTTCTTGGCCTGATGCTTTTTACAGTTCAAACGGTGTAAGGTAGGCGAAATCAAGCCATTTAATATTTGTTTTTGTGTCGAATCATTAACACAGGGTATTGACATCATTGCGTCTGATTTCAGGTCAATTTCCTCAGAGATTCGTACCGATATTATAATCCAAGTGAATGAAACCAGATATTTGCCTCACAAGGTAACGTTTTTCATTGAATTCACCACCTTTTTTATGTTTTTTCTCTCAATTTTAGCTTGATTACACAAAAGGGTTGATGAATTTAATGAAATAATAATCCAAAACCAAATCAAGATAGTTGGATTTTACAGTTTTTGAACGAGGTTACACGGGTTGAAGAAAAGAAATATTAAATAATTAGTAATGAAGACTTATGAATTATAAAATAAATGTTAAATAGTAATGAAGATTTATGAATTAATAAGTAAAATATTAAATAGTTAGTAACGAAAATTACTTATTTATCAAGTATAGATTTCGTGATTCTTGATGCTCTGTTTTTTCCTCTGTTTTTCCACTTTCAGTTTTCACTTCTATCAAAATGCTTGAAGTTGCAGAGAGACTGTTCCGAAAACCCTGAATCCTCACAACCATAAGGAAGTGATTTGATGGGTTGAAGAAGCTACGTTTATATACATAAATTGATTATGCGTATCTTAGTTTATCAGAACCATAGCCGACATTTAATATATCTTTAACTTCTTTCCTTTTTTTATACTTTTCTAAAATATATTTTATATTTATATATAATCTCAGAAATTTAAACTCGGATTAATATATTTGACGCTTCTAATCTAATCCCAAAGTTTTAATCTAGAATGTAACTACTAATTTACTAAGTATCACCGACAGACAGTTCTGTCGTCGGTGAAAGTATTTACCGACGAGATTCCATCGTTGAAGGTCCGTTTTGCTCTCCTTTATGCATTAGAGGTTTCTTCAAACTTCTACTCATATTCCACTAATGCTTCAATTGAATAAAAACACAGTAGGGATATTCCATTCCTTGCTGATGGTTATAAATACTTAATTTACATGGTTGAGAAACTCATCTCTCAGGTTGATCAACAATCCATATCTAAAATTGTTCAACCTAAGAGAGAGGTTTTTGACATTTGTTATAGTGGCAGACCAACTCCTTATATTCAGAAAACTCTAGAAGAGGCATTGGCGATTAGGGCAAAATCTCAGAGATCCACTCCAAAAGTCAAAGTTGATCTTACCTCATCACCGGCTATTATTCTACCTCCCAGGACCAGCTTGGCTTGGGTAGCCAATTGTAGCCAACTATCTTTTTCTGTGTAGAGAGGTTCTATACTAAACGATATACTATATATAATATACGCTTTTAACCCGTTTAATTTTTTTATTAGTTTCGTTTTCTTGTGATAACTTTCGTTCGTTAGGTTTTTTAAAAACCGGAATGTGCGTTTTTTTTGTCAACATTCCGTTATAAATTTTATTGAAAACGGAGTTGTATTCAAATTCGAGTATCTTTTTTTGTATCGTATTCTCTAGCGAGTCTGCGTTTCGATGTAAGCAACTGGATGCAAGACCCTTCCATACAACTTTATATCCAGAAGAGGTGGTTTTGTATCATTTGGTAATAATGAAAAAATGTAACATTTTGGGTTATGGAATAATGTCCATTGGTAAGATAAAGTTTGAGGATGAAAACTTTGCAAATAATCTCAAATTTAATCTTCTTAGTGTATATCAACTGTGTGATAAGAATTGTTCTACATTTTTCACTAAAAACTCTTGCAAAGTCTTATCTCTGTACTTGAGAAAGTTGAGTATCTAATCCATGATCATACCCTTCTTGCTGCCAAAAGAAAAGAAAATGTTTATGTTGTTGACTTAGACATGAAGTTTCTTTTGAGATTTGCCGTATAGTTTTAGCTTTTTGAAATTAGATCCAAGCCAAAAACACAGCGAAAGTTTTAATCAAAATCAAGACGGAAAACTAGAACAACGATCCAGATGCAAGAACGGTACAAACCGGAGATGAAGAGAATATAATTAAACATTAACTATACTTACCTTAGATCTTGTTGATGTTGATGGAAGACTCGAATAACGATATCCACAATGAGGCAGCAACGAATAGTGCTAGCCAATACGTGATAATCACCAAACTGCACTCAATACGGAGCACCCGGGCAACTCCTACACTTGGCCGAAATCTTCAAGGAGGGGAGAGCAGGTGGCGGCAATTAGGGTTTTTCCAAGTGTATCTCCAAAATCTCTACTTTTAAATCTCTAGATTTATCCATATATATAACCCTTTATAAATTTGGCATATTCTATGGAATATGGCATATTCCGTTTAGATATATATGGAATATATATATTTAATTTTTTTGAATATATATATATATATGTATTAATTTTTGGATTTATATATATATATATAAATCTATTATTTATATTCCATTAATATAAATAATACACTTTAACCCTTGTATTATTATCTATTCATTATTTCTAAAATAATAAATAACAATAATAATAATATTAATTATTTCCCGAATAATTAATGCCATAATTATCTTTCGCATATAATGTGTCTAAACACATTAATAACAAATGTCGTTGCTCGCTGTGTGACTCTCTAGGATCAACTCCATTAGCAATATTATACTATGTTGACACTTGAGCATACCAGATCCAACAATCTCCCACTTGCACAAGTTTCGAACATATATACCAATACAAATAGTACTATGTTGACACTTGAATTCCACCGGTCAAGAGTCTTCTGATGAATGTGAATCCTGTTTAAGTGGTAAGTTGCCCAAAGCTCCTTTTACCGGTGACGGTTAAAGAGCTAAGGATCTGTTAGGACTCGTACATACTGATGTATGTGGTCCATTCAGGACAATGTCTAGGAGTGGAGAGAGATACTTCGTCACATTTACTGATGACTTAAGTAGATATGGTTATGTTTATCTTATGAAGCATAAACATGAAACGTTTGAAATGTTCAAACAATAGTAAAACGAAGTACATAATCATCTAGGTAAGACGATTAAGATGCTTCGACCAGATCGAGGGGGATAATATCTTAGTCTAGAGTTTGACGAACATCTTAAGAAATGTGTGATCATTTCTCAACTCACTCCACCTGGAACACCACAGCTTAATGGTGTGTCCGAGAGGAGAAATCGAACTCTATTAGATATGGTTCGATCAATGATGTGTCGTACAAACCTCCCACACTCTTTCTGGAGTTTTGCTCTTGAGACTGACACTAGAATCATCATTCTAGCTCTTACAAAGAAGGTAGACAAAACGCCCTATGAGATATGGTATGGGGAGAAACGCAAAGTGTCATACCCTAGGGTTTGGGGATGTAACGCTTATGTTACTAGTGAATCAACGGATAAACTGAATCCCCGTGGCGATAAAGTTGTTTTCGTCGGATACCCTAAAATAATTGGTTACTACTTCTACAATCATGCTGAAAACTGGGTTTTCATAAAACAAAGAGCTGCCTTATTAGAGAAAGAACTACTTGCGCGAGGGATTGGAAAAAACCATGTGGATCTGGAAGAAGTCCGAGAACCATAAGCAACCGAACTCCAAGTTGAAACTGCCGAACAACATGAGAGTGTTGAAACTGAATATGAAAGAGTTGAGGATTCAACTGTGACACAAAGCATCCGCAGAAGTACTAGGGATCGTCATAAACCCAACTGGTATATCGGGATTCACGAGATTGACGACATCCTGATAGTTGATTAGGCTGAGCGTACTTTACAAGTCTGTAATTTTAGATTCTGAATCTAAGAAATTGCTTGAAGACATGAGCGTCGAGATTCAATCCATGTATGACAACCATGTATGGGATTTGGTTGATCTTCCTCCCGAGTGTCGGACTGTAGGAAGCAAGTGGATTTTCAAGAAGAAAATCGACATGGATGGAAACATGCAAACCGTCAAAGCTAAGATAGCGACGAAAGGCTTTACTCAGACTCAAGGAATTGATTATGAGGAAACCTTCTCGCCCGTAGCCATGCTTAAATCGATTAGGATCTTGCTTGCCATTGCTGCGTATTATGACTACGAAATATGGCAAATGGATGTCAAAACCACGTTCCTAAACGGACACCTTACTGAAGATGTCTATATGGTTCAACCTGAGGTTTCGATGATCGAAAGAATCCTAATAAGGTATGCACGTTAAAAAAAATCCATTTATGGATTGAAACAAGCATCTCGAAGCTGGAATCTTCGATTTGATGAGAAAATCAAACAGTTTGGTTTTGTTAAGAATGAAGATGAACTGTGTGTTTATAGGAAGGCAAGTGGGAGCTTTATCACTTTTCTGATTCTATATGTAGATGACATACTGCTCATTGGAAACAATGTTCCTATGTTACAAAACGTAAAGTCTAGGCTAGGGAAATGTTTCGCAATGAAAGATCTTGGCGAAGCCCACCTATATTATAGGAATAAAGATATATAGAGAGATCGAAGTGGCTTATAGGTTTAAGTCAAAGTGTATATGTTGATAAGGTCATTCGACGCTTTTCAATGCAAGGTTCCAAGAGAGGATCGTTGCCCATAGCACACGGAACCATACTGAATAATAAGCAGTGCCCTCAGTCGGACGAGGAAAGGAAGAAGAGGGAAAGAGTTCTATATGCTTCTACTATTGCTTCCATCATGTATGCCGTGTTATATACTAGACCTGACGTATCGTACGCGTTAAGCATGACTAGTAGAAATCAACAGAATCCTAGTGAGAGTCACTTGATAGCTGTGAAGAACATCCTTAAGTACTGGAGAAGGACTAAGGATATATTCTTGATATATGGAGGACTGGAAGAAGAATTAGCTGTTAAATGTTACACTGATGCAAGCTTCTAGACGGATCGAGATGATTCTCGATCCCAGATGGGATATGTGTTTGTTCTGAACGGTGGTGTAATTACTTGGAAGAGTACCAAGCAGAGCGTTGTTGCTCAATCCACCACCGAGTCAGAATAATTGCCGCTTTAGAAGCTGCAAAGGAGACTACTTGGATGAAGAAGTTCATTGTTGATCTCGGGGTAATGCCTAGCATTCAGTAACCGATCGAGATACTGTGTGACAATACTGGTGCCATAGCTCACGCAAAGGAACCAAGGTCACACCACAACACGAAGCACATACTCAGGAGATTTCATTATATTAGAGATATATTGGAACGGGGAGACATTGTGTTAAACAAAGTTTACACAGATCAGAATCTAGCGGACCCGTTCACTAAGCCTATGCCTCAAGCTAAATATGAGTAGCATGCTGATATGATAGGCCTTTGATTTGCTAGACAGTGGGTTTGATCTGTAATTTATTATTTGGTGCTTTCGAACAATATAGATACATTGGTATTTTATTTTGATTTAATGGTTAAATGCATTATAAAGAGATGTTTCTATGTTCGATATTTTATACGTTTTAGAATCCTCGAATATTGTATTCTAAATGTGTCACACCCCGCCAAGGCGGAATTACGGGATGCAACTGGTATATCGCATTGAACACAAATACAAGAGAAACTAAATGGAAGATTGTGCATTACATCGAACCATAGTACATGCTTCTAACGAAAGTATAAATACAAAACAAAATCTCTAAAACATTACAAAGTGTCTAAATGCCTGACTACAACCAAAGTACATAACCAAAACTAAAAACAATAATTATAATCCGAAAGTGAGCCCCCATAAAAAATCTCTTCTTCAATTTTGTTTACCTGAAAGCATGTTTCGAAAACAGGTCAACTATATAAATAGTTGGTGAGTTCGCAGATTTTGCGACTCTATAAAAAAAGTTTCTAATAAAAATCCAAAGTGATAAAAAATCCATTGATCGAGTACATGTATTAGACAACATATAACCATGAGCCGTAATCAAAGCCTTGACAAAATAAAATAAAGTACCATATACGGAAGTCTAATGCAAACAACCGCCTAAAAATTGGCTAAATTTACGCCCAAATGACCCTACAAGTCTGGTTGGCGCGACCAAACCATGAGCGGGGTTGTCAATCCAAGTAGTACTACCCAAAATTTCCAACGGCTACGCTCAGCTAATTGATTGCCCAAAATTGGGGAATTTAAGGCATTAAAAAAATAACTCAAGTATTTATGTATCCTATAACATGTGACAAAAATAAATAAAGAAACAACTTTCCCCCAAAAACGTAAACAGTAAGTAAAGTGGGGCCGCAAAACTCACTGGACAATGCGGGCGAGTGATGCGACACAGTCGACAAAAACCGATAAAATCCGAGTCCTAACAGGGTCCTACTAGTCAAGTGGACACAAACGATGCATTTAGGACTCCTAAAGGTTGTGACCAAGTCAACAAAACAAAAAGTGGCTATGTAATCGGTTGCATACCCAAAACCCGTGCATACGCGTACGAACTGTTAGAAATTGTAAAACCGGCTTTTATATAAATTCGTGACCTTAAAACCTTAAGTTTTAGATTTTAATAAAGAACATCAGTAGTTATAAAGTCATATATAATAAAATCTCAAGTCACGGTTTTGTTTGATCAAAAACGCGGTTACGCGCGTAAAGTCCGGTTTACGGTTTGAAAATCCGATCCGTCCGAAATTAGGGTTTTAGTGTGATATTAGCACCCAATTTAAAATTCCAAATTTATGTTTTTAATGTGATCATACTTCTGTCCAAAATCCCCTAAAACCTTTTATAAAAACAATTTTATATAAAAATTTCCAAAACTAGTAACTTTTTATAACGTTTTAATGGACCAAAATTCCAAAGTCATACTTATACATAAAGTTACTGCTTAAATCTTTCACCAATTGATCATATAAATAAATAAGAATTTATGACCAATTTTCATAATTTTTTAATATCTAGATTATTTATTATGAATATAATATTGTTAAAAATTAATAAATTCGGAAAAAATAGTTAAACTTGTCAAAAGTTCACCAAATTTTTACCAGATTAGTTTTAGGTGCATATGAGATTCCATTCAAACTTTCACGTCCAGAAGTCTATGATCCCAAATTCATTTGTTTAAACTTTATGAATACTAAACACCTACTTAAACAACTCCACTTTTTACAAAATTTGGACAGAAGTCATCTTTTATAATATACTAACCAATGTCCAAATTCGAGAAATTTCTAATACACAGAGGCATTTTCCCCAATTTTCATGTATTAAACGTGTAGAAATTTTAATAAATAATGCATAAAGAGTTTGGTTACCAAAATTTCCAGATCTACATTTTAAAACATAACCTACTGTTTAAAAATAATTTTGGGTGCTAGATCAACAATTTTTAAAAAAATCCATCAAAAACAATTGTTGTATATAAAAAAGTTAAAATAAAATAAATATATTAGTTCCATTATTTGTTCCACGTGAACCGGGGTTGAGTTTATAACCTAATAACCACTCAAAATACCAAATATCTCAATACTAAATATTTTCGGGTTCAATTCCCAACCAATGACTCATAAAACTATTCTAACATAAAATCAAAGTTTAACGGGTAAAGTTTATACCTTCCGTATAAATGGTTTGCGTATGCGGAACCTCCCGTATTTCACATGCAATACGAACCAAAACCACCATTAGGATCGTTTTTAACTCCTGAGCATTTCCACATGATCAAAATTGACATGCAATGCCATTTGGATGGCCATGCAACCGATCAATTTCATGTTTTCTATCCTAGAAACTGTTACAATCTGTTTATATTAAAATATACACTTCCCAACATCTGATTGGAATTTCCTTCGGTGAAAACCTTCATATATTTGTTTAGCAATTACTATCCAAAAATGGTCACGATCCAACGGTCGGATCTCCGGGGATCGACGATTCTTTGAGACCCAGTTTTTCGAATCCGAAAATCCGATTAGTCGCATTCGAGGGTACAAAAAGCATACCTAGAGAGCGATGATAAAAAATTCCTCTAGTAGGGTTGTGTGTCTATGTGTTGGAAACATTATGTTCAAAACTCATGCATTTCTAACGGTCGGATTTCCGGGGATCTTCCGATCTTTAAAACTGCACATGCATAAAAATTTCTTGATAGATTTTAAAAACTCTTTTTAACGAACTTAAGCATAGATTTAGGATGATCGGAGCTTACCATCGCGTTCGGGACATCGAGAAATGGTTCCGAGTGAAAAACGGGCTTCGGCCGCCTTTGGCCGCCACCGACCACAGTTGGCCGCCACGCACCACCGCCGGACCACCACTACTTCGCCGGAATCCTCTCCAGCCCTCTCCACTCTCTCTCTAAGTTTTTCTCTGAATTGTGCAAATGAGAAATGGGAGATGGAGTTGGGGTATTTATAGCCCCCATGGTCTCCGATCGCGTGTCGCTTTTTCGCTTAAACGAACCCGATAAAAATAGCGGCGTTATTTTACCCAAAAATAACTCGTTATAATTTATTATTTTCCCTCGAGTCCTTGCGTCTCGTAAATATATATCCTTTCGGATTTAAATTAAAATTTTACGAAACCGCTCGACTCAGGTGTTAACACGTAGAGAACCGAACTTGATCAAATTTTGGCATTATAACACCCAAATATATTATGCTATTATTTATCGTTCTCCAACGAGTTCCTTTTATTTAAAAGTATATTTCGACATAATAATACTATTATTATTATTATTATACGAACTCGTCGAACACGGGTGTCGACCTGAAATGTCGCGGTTGTCACATTATCCCCCAGTTGAAGGAATTTCGTCCCGAAATTTAACTGGTATTATAATTGAAAGGTTCTTTTTTGAAATTTGATTCAAGTATGATTGTCAAGAGAGATCCGGTTCCCTAGAGATAGTAGGGAGGCTTGACAAATCGTGACATACGAATCACATAGAATAGGTTACGACTAGTTAGTCTCAAAAGCCAATTGAATAACGCGTGAGAGAGATCCTTCGAATTCTCCAGAGAATCCATAGATCATTGTTTCACCGAATGAGTCAAAAGGTACACTGCTGGTGTTATTCAGAATATTAAGAAATCCGCCATAGGATTGATATACACAGGTATATAAAGTTGGTACAAATCCATAATGATATTATGATACAAAATCCTGGTGATTTAGTATCCTTTTATGAGAAAGGAAAAGTATCATTCCGCTTGGTTCCCTTAAGCAATACTATTATAAATAGTAACCATAAAATTATAGTAGGAGAGGTGCTATTAAGATCCAAAATGTCGGTAGTCTCACCACGACTCATTGGGAATAAAACCAATACTATCGGTTATGAAGGATGATCGTACCATGAATTTAGAAAACAGAGAGATAACACCTCATTAAAATGAAAGTTGTCGTCAATACGAACTTCCTTAGGTGGTACTACGGATTCATTGGCTAAACACTTATACGATAAGTATTGTATATACCATTAAGCTGTTGAGGTAGTTTCAGTTTGTACACAACAAGACTAATCAAATGATTATTACCAACCTCAACACAAAAAAATGGTGATAAACATTTGTGTCAAAACATAGCTTCCAATGGCGTTCATTTAATGCTAGTGTGAATACTGTTAGTGTAAGGAAATTCGACTAAAGGTAAAAGAGTATCCAAATTACCACCAAATTCTATCACACAAGCCCTGCGCATATCCTCCAAGGTATGAATAATTCCTTCACACTTAGACCGTCAGTTTGAGGATAGTAAACGGTGCTCATATCTAAGCGCGTTCTCAAAGCTTTTTGTAGTGTCTGCCAGAAATGGGATGTAAAGATACTATCCCTATCGGAGATAAAGGAAACAAGCACTCCATGCCTTGCTACAATTTCACTACTATACAATCGAGCTAGTTTTACTATAGATAAGTAGGAAACGTGAAGAGTTCGTTAATTGGTTAACAATGTCCCAAAATGAATCATAGCCGCCCAATGTTCTAGGTAGGCCTAGTAACGAAATCTATTGAAATTTGTTCACACATCCCTTTGTGGAATCTCGGGTTGGTGTATGTACTTATTGTTAGTAATAGTAATTACTCATAAAGGTCAGTACGTTGTTGTGTCATAAGGCAACACAACATGGTTTGTGTGTATACAACATACTCGTAAAAGTATCTGATACAAGGGAATTTTGAAATCAACATAACAAAAGGACGAGATTCATACTTCTTGTACTAGAATTGAAGAGTGATGTTTAGTCATTAGAGAATGAATTAGTAACGAGTAATCCAAGTTTAAAGCTTTACAAAGCAAGTATATAATGAGTACCAATATGATTATACCAAACTCGAGTCGTGAAACAGAAGATTAACAAACATAGGAGATTAGACTAGGATTCTGTCGAGATAAATTTGCTAAGAGTCAAATTTACTCAATCCTATCAAGTGTTATAGGAAATGAGTTATCATCATAAAATAGATGTCAGCGATGACCCGATGCTATGTAACCTCACCACCAAGCATTAGGATTCGGTACTAACTCGCATGTTAGTCTCGATATAATATAACCATGTTTTGTGATTTTCAACTAAAGGTTCATATACATATTGTCGAAAGTTAGCAATGGGCTATATGATAATCAAGTCACCACAAGATCTAGATAGAGAAAGTGACTAAAGATCCAGAATGATCTAAGCAAGTAGATTAATTAAAAGACTAGGTGCCAGTTCAATAGTTGGATATTGAATTGACTACCACCGGAAGTCGAATTTGGTTAACGGTCAGAAATGGAATTCTGAAATTTTAACAAGAAGTCCATATCAAAAAGATGGTCTCCTCACATGAGTCGGCCAAATTTGATAGGATAACATTATACGTCTACATCTTTCTTGATATGTATTGAAATGATTCGGAAGTAATCCGCTATTCATCTAGATGAGGAAATAAATAGTCACGTTATGGAAATAATCTCATAAAAATAGTGTCCCCCGAAAATGATTATGAGCTTGCTAACCTACAAAATGGGTAGACTTTGATGTAATATCATTGTCAATTTAGCCTGGGGTTTGATTCTCATAAAGTAAACGTTAGAAAATAGGAGAGGATCAAGTAGGAATTTTCCAAAAGTGAGGACGTCATGCTCATAGGTCCCTTAAAGATAATGCAATCCCAATAGGATCTTCAAGAGAGCGGAGTCAACTATGATTCGTCCCTTGTTCCTCTTCCTGGTAGCGTACATCTTTAATCGGTTAAGAATTGTAGAACACATAAATAAATTCAAAATTGCCCTCCTATGATTTTAGGACACATCTTTCAAATGATAAGGTTTTCAAATTTCAACTTAGGTCCTTGCTTTCCCATTAAAGTCGGTGGAAATGGACCATAAGGTTTTAGAGTTTGTCCTTAGATCTCACGTTGAAGAGGGTCGAATTGATTATCTGCCAATAACTGGTAGTATAGTATGCCTGCAACTTCCTTGGCTTTCGAACGATACCACTATGACATACCATTTCGTATTTCACCTATACTTGTTATAGCCTTAAAATCCTTTGCATAAGGGTTTATGCCATAAAGTTGATGGAATGAGTGTTTGAATGTCATAGATTCGTATTCCCTCTGGGCACATGTTAAGAAGTCGTTTCTAAACAGTATTTGCTCTAAGGCTTTCTAATTACAGGAGACTGAGAATGAGGGATGCGTATACGTCTCTACCTAGTTGGAAATCAGAAAGCCAATCAACAAAATGACCATTTGAGGGAGAGTAAGTACAAAAAGGATATGAGACCATCATATTCGGATCTATAGGGACAGTGTACGCAGAGTAACAAATAGGGATAATCACCATAAATAAACTTTGAATGATGACTAATAAAATTTTCGGTACACAAAGAATCATTCCAACATAAAGTTTCATTTTCTCCATCAAAATGGTATTCAATAAGACATCGAAGCACCAGGAGAAATCAAGATTTGCAAAACATACGTAGCAATGTTCACCAAAAAGGGCATTAGTTTCATACTAAGCCATAACTATCCGAAAATAAAAAGTTTTTGTAAATCCAACCAAAAGAATACTGAGCACAAGCCGCTCAGTGACCATAGTAGAAATATAACATGATAGAAATAAACACGACAATGAACGTCGTAAAGATGGCTCCTCCCAAGTAAACAAGTTTCTCAAGTCAGGTTTCCACAATATGAGTGTCGCGGT
Organism: Smallanthus sonchifolius; assembly: GCA_023525975.1. Lineage (NCBI taxonomy): Eukaryota > Viridiplantae > Streptophyta > Magnoliopsida > Asterales > Asteraceae > Smallanthus > Smallanthus sonchifolius. The sequence continues at coordinate 40,472,078 of CM042019.1, read as the reverse complement.
TAAGAGAATCCGGATTGAGTGTGCAAAATTACCATAGTGAGTGTAGAGCACTTGCAATGGAATTTCAAGTAGGTGTGAAACTGAATTATTAAGAATATTTATCAAAAGTATAGTGAAAATGGCAAACCCCGAAATGAGGATTTATACGAACGATCGTATAGAAAGGTTGTATTGCCTAAGAAAAAGAAGCTTAAATTTCTTTAAGGAATTTCTCCATCCTATTGTTACTACATCGATGTTAGAGTGCGTTTGGATTATAAGATAAAATCTTAGATTATGGTGGGACCTCCGATGATAGTCGTACACTTTATGCAAGTGTCGAACATTGTAATATTGAATTTACGTGGCCAGTAAAATCTCTAAGGATACGATTTAGCAAGTAAAAAAAATGGATAAGAGAAATTCTTCTTTGCTCAAGATTCACTAAGGAGTTGATTAGATTAAATTTGAATTTCTCTTGTTCCTTCAGAACTGCGAGAATGTTACATGAAGATCTATTAGGGGAGTCAGAAATGTTGAGGTCTGATTCACGCTAAACCGGGAATCAGTCACATGCACAAAATTGAAATGAGAAAATCTTTAGTTGGATCTCTAAGGAGAAGTAGTACTTTACAAATGGTTTCCACATCCGGTCCAAATACCGAGGTTAAATCAACTGAGAACAGATCTCTTCAGTGTCTCGGTCTAAATTGTCATGCAAAAAAATCTCAATAAGAGTTTTGAATCCATTAGGATTCAAAGATAAAAGAGACGATATAAATTCCTATGTCACCTGAGGTAGCACATCGCATTATTTGATTTCTTTGGCTCAACCATAAGGTGACGATAGTTTCGATTAATATTCGAATGACTGGGAATTGGGGTTAGAAATACAGATAAATCATGAACATTAACTCGGACAGTAAGGCTCATTAGAGTTCTCATGCACTGCAAATTATAATTATGTGTGCACCCATAATGATAATTTAATTTGCATCATCCCCATAGTGTTTCCTCTATCCCAAGCTCTCAGCTAAAAAAAAAAGGAACTGAAATGTTCATTGGATCACGTCATCGTGTTGCACTTTCGCGTAAAAGTGTGGATGTTCTATCTGATCACTTTTAATTATTTGTACCAATACTCATGGATCTGCAGACTAAGGCTGTTGCTGGATGGAGGTAATGGTAGAGGGGCACAACCGGCGTCCTCTAATAAAAGAAAAAGTGTGTGGTGGAAGTCGGACACTAATAATAGGGCAGAGATCCTCAAATCAGTGTCGAGCAAATCATGCTACAAATTTATATGATACATGGATCCAATGATCCAACAAAAAGGTCATGGGTCTCCTAACCCGTAGAGTTCTCTCCCGTTTAGTCATGCTTCTCCACCTCGGGTTCCCTTTAGATCGTGCAATTCTGTCTGCCATATCTCATGGCGAAAATTCTAGCCATCCAATCCAGTAGATCACGAAAGGAAGTATATACCGCACAAAGTGAAAACAATAGATGTCAACAAGAAAGCCGACTCCACAGCTGAAGTAGATGCAGGTGTGGTGCAGGTACAGGTACAGGTACAGCCCATGGTAACACCAAGACCGGTGACCGGTGATTACTACCGTCATTACCCGAGTTCAACTCATAACTAGATCCTCCAGGCTTAATTTTCCGAATCTCTGTCATCCTCGGCTCGTAATTAGATTTGTGAATTTTGCAGGGTCCTCCTTACTGGTAACCATTTCCAAAAGCAACGGATTTGGACTACCGCAAACATAGCCGGAATCATCAAAAGAGTACGCGTAGTGCTATGACGACGACATAATTATGACGAGCAATGTGTAGTAGATAAGAAAAATGTAGTATGTAATGCACACATAATTCCAAAGGTTCAATGCAATAAACTTAGAGTTATAGTCTAGGTCTAGTCTTGAGAAAACCTAATTCTCAATAACCAGTGCTCTGATACCAAGTCTGTCACACCCCGCCAAGGCGGAATTACGGGATGTAACTGGTATATCGCATTGAACACAAGTACAAGAGAAACTAAATGGAAGATTGTGCATTACATCGAACCATACTACATACTTCTAACGAAAGTACAAATACAAAACAAAATCTCTAAAACATTACAAAGTGTCTAAATGTCTGACTACAACCAAAGTACATAACCAAAACTAGAAACAATAAATATAATCCAAAAGCGAGCCCCTATAAAAAATCTCTTTTTCAATTCTGTTTACCTGAAAGCATGTTTCGAAAACGGGTCAACTATATAAATAGTTGGTGAGTTCGTAGGTTTTGCGACTCTATAAAAAAAGTTTCTGATAAAAATACAAAGTGATAAAAAATCCATTGATCGAGTACACATGTATTAGACAACATATAACCATGAGCCGCAATCAAAGCCTCGACGAAATAAAATAAAGTACCCTATACGGAATTTTAATGCAAACAACCGCCTAAAAATTGGCTAACTCTGCGCCCAAATGACCCTACAAGTCTGGTTGGCGCGACAAAACCATGAGCAGGGGTGTCAATCCAAGTAGTACTACCGAAAATTCCCAACGGCTACGCTCAGCTAATTGATTGCCCAAAATTGGGGAATTTAAGGCATTAAAAAAGTAACTCATGTATTTATGTATCCTATAACATGTGACAAAAATAAATAAAGAAACAACTTTCCCCTAAAAACGTAAACAATAAGTAAAGTGGGGCCGTGAAACTCACCTCGACAATGCGGGCGAGTGAGGCGACACAATCGACAAAAACCGATAAAATCCGAGTCCTAACAGGGTCCGACTAGTCAAGTGGACACATACGATGCATTTAGGACTCCTAAAGGTTGTGACCAAGTCAACAAAACAAAAAGTGGCTATGTAATCGGTTGCATACCCAAAACCCGTGCATACGCGTACGAACTGTTAGAAATTGTAAAACCGGATTTTATATAAATTCGTGACCTTAAAACCTTAAGTTTTAGATTTTAATAAAGAACATCAGTAGTTATAAAGTCATATATAATAAAATCTCAAGTCACGGTTTGGTTTGATCAAAAATGCGGTTACGCGCGTAAAGTCCGGTTTACGGTTTGAAAATCCGATCGTCCGTAATTAGGGTTTTAGTGTGATATTAGCACCCAATTTAAAAGTCCAAATTTATGTTTTTAATGTGATCATAAATCTGTCCAAAATCCCCTAAAACCTTTTATAAAAAAACAATTATATACAAAAATTTCCAAAAATAGTAACTTTTTCTAACGTTTTAATGGACCAAAATTTCAAAATCATACTTAGACATAAAGTTACTGCTTAACAATTTCACCAATTGATCATATATATAAATAATAATTTCTGACCAATTTTCATAATTTTTTAATATCTAGATTATTTATTATAAATATAATATTGTTAAAAATTAACAAACTCGGAAAAAATAGTTAAACTTGTCAAAACTTTACCAAATATTTACCATATTAATTTTAGGTCCATATGAGATTCCATTTAAAGTTTCAAGTCCAGAAGTATATGATTCCAAATTCATTTCATTAAACTTTATAAATACTAAACACCTAGTTAAATAACTCCAATTTTTACGAAATTTGGACATGAGTCATATTTTATAATATATTATCTAATTTCCAAATATCAGAATTTTCTAATACACAAAGGTATTTTTCCCAATTTTCATGTATTAAACTTGTAGGAATTTTAATAAATAATACATAAAGAGTTTGGTTAACAAAATTTCCAGATCTTCATTTTAAAACATAACCTACTGTTTAAAAATGATTTTGGGTGCTAGATCAACAATTTTTTAAAAAATCCATCAAAAACAATTGTTGTATATAAAAAAATAAAATAAAATAAATATATTAGTTTCATTATTTGTTTCACGTGAACCGGTGTTGGGTTTATAACCTAATAACCACTCAATATACCAAATATATCAATACTAAATATTTTCGGGTTCAATTCCTAACCAATGACTTATAAAACTATTCTAACTTAAAATCAAAGCTTAACAAGTAAATTTTATACCTTCCGTATAAATTGTAACATCCCGAAATTTATGATAAAAAATAAACGACGCTTATGGAATAATGAAAAAAATGAAAGAATAAGTGGGCTCGAGCAGATCGGACTTGGGCCGTGAGCAAGTGGCGCAAAAGGGGGAAGGGGAGGGGTAAAACCCTAGCCACCCTCTCTTCTCTCCCACATTCATCATATTCACCAACTAATCTGGAGAGAGAAAGTTTCATAGCTCACCCGTTGATCTCCTCGTTTGAGCCCGAGTTCGTTGCTACACGTTATAGAAGACCAAAGAAGAAGGAATCAAGCCATAACACGTAACAACTCAACCTCAGATCCTATTTCTGTATTGAAAATGAGTTTTAGAGTTTCAAAGTGGGTTTTTATAAAAAGTTGGGATTTTTACGATGGAATTGGACTAGAAAGCATGTATTTAGCTTCATGGAAGCTAAACACAAGTTTTGGACGTAAAAAGATCGAGTCTTGGATAAAAAACGACGAAATCAGCCAAAAACGCTTGAATCGTCCGAAAACTCTATGAATGGTCCGAAAGCTTCGAAACGTTCGAAAAGTATGAACTTTTAGATCGGAAAATATTTGCGGACACCATAGATTTCGGACAGGACATTTCGATCAAAAAGTATTTCGAACAAGACATTTCGATCGACATGTATTTTGGACAAAAAAGATTTCGGACAATTGTTTTCGAACGAAATAGTCAATGATTAAAAGATATTTAACATGTTAGTTTTCGGTCGAAAAGAGATTTTGATCAAGAAAGATTTCGATCGAAAAATATTTCGATCGAATAAGATTTCGGACGAAAAGTTTTTCGAATGAAAAGGTTAGTTTTCGGTCGAAAAGAGATTTCGATCAAGAAAGATTTCGATCGAATAAGATTTCAGACGGAAAGTTTTTTGAATGAAACCTATAGGTTATAACCCTGTTTCATTCGTGACCCTTGAAAAATTTGTAACATTCCACCTGGCTTAAAGTTTCCTTGCTAAGTGAGATAGAACCAGTAGAAGTCAGGTGAGTTTTTATTGCCCTTTTCCCTAACGGTTTTGGGCTGACATGCATACTGTTAAATAGATAGTTTTCATGGTTAAAGAATATTTTATAAGAATTATATATTTTTATAAAATGAAAGACAAAGTATAGTATTTTATAAAAGGTTACTTTTATAAAAAGAAAGTTAAAGTGTTAAAGATAATAGTACTATCTTTGAAATGTAATTTCAAGAAAGTAAAGCAAAGTAGAGAATGGTAAAGAAGCTGCATCTCGGTGCAGCTTGACAGTGATAGTGAAAGATGCCATATTATATGCTTATGTGTTAATATGTATTATTTGTCTATGTGTTATGTGTTTGAATGTCATTATATTATGTGACATAGTATAAGTGCATAGTAGTTGCAAAGTAAAAAGTCCCGCAGGCAAGTAAAGTAGAAGTCTCACACTTCCGTGTGAGCAGGCAAAGGAGTCTTCACTTCGGTGTAAGCGAGAAAGTCTCACCATAAGGTGTGAGCAGGCAAAGGAGTATTTAATTCGTTGTAATCCCACCCTGAGGTGTGGGCACAACAAAGTAAAAGTCTTACCCTGAGGTGTAAGCGAGCAAAGGGATCCTGCCCTCGGGCAATGATTCATGTGTGAAAGTTAAAGTATGTTATAGTCACTTGTCATGTACGAGTGAAATATAAAGTGGCAAAGAGTAAAGGAGGACACCTTAACCGGTTACCTCAAAAGTAAAGTTTTAACGAAAGATATAACGTAACAGTTTTATAATTGTCACGTTGCAAAGTTTTAAAGTAAAGCTAAAGTGTTTTCAAAGAAAGTGAAAGTAAAGCTTATATTTTATTTTTATAAAACTAAGCTACCAAAAAGAAAGTATTATAGTTTAAAGTAAATAAAGAACTCACCAGCGTTAGCTGACTTTTAGTATGCATGACAGGTAGTAAAGGTAAAGCAAAAGTAAAGTAAAGGAGCCGTGAGGGCTGGATAGCATGGACATCGGGTCGCCGCTCTGAAGACTGATATTTCCTATTCCGATAGTTTATGTTTTAGACAATGAATTACTTTATTGTTTGATGAATGTTTTAATTTAAAGACTTCCGCTGTAATAGATTCTGATTTCTGGTTTAAGAACTATGTTTGTTATGTTTTGTGCCAACTATGAGATGTACCCGGTTTTAGGGCGTTTCATAAATGGTTTGCATACGCGGAACCTCCCGTATTTCACATGCAATGCGAACCAAAACCACCATTAGGATCGTTTTTAATTCTCGAGCATTTCCACATGCTCAAAATTGACATGCAATGCCGTTTGGATGGCCATGTAACCGGATTAATTTCCTGTTTTCGATCCTTGAAAATGTTACAATCTGTTCGTATTCAAAAATATACTTCCCAACATCTGATCGAAATTTTCTTTTGTGAAAACATTCATATATGTGTTTAGAAAATGCTGTCCAAAAATCGTCACGATCCAACGGTCGGATCTCCGGGGATAGACGATTCTTTGAGACCCAGTTTTTTGAATCTGAAAATCCGATCAGTGGCATTCGAGGGTTCAAAAAGCATACCTAGAGAGCGCTGATAAAGAATTCCTATGAAAAGGTTGTGTGGCTATGTGTTGGCAACATTCTGTCCAAAATTCTTGCTTTTCTAACGGTCGGATTTCCGGGGATCGTCCGATCTTTAAAATTGCGCATGCATAAAACTTTCTGGACAGATTTTAAAAACTCTTTTTAACGAACTTAAACATAGATTTAGGATGATCGGAACTTACCATCGCGTTCGGGACATCGAGAAATGGTTCCGGGTGAAAAATGGGCTTCGGCCGCCACCGACCACCGCGCCGGACTGCCGTTGGCCGCCACGCCTGTGACATCCTCAAAAATTCCAGAATTTAAAACTTATTTGTTAGGCTAGGCCCAACAGGGCCCAATAGAAATCCAAGCCCATTTAAGGCCCAATAAGGATCCAAACCCGTTAGTGGTCCAATTTACATAATCCAAATATCATACTAGTCACACTGTTTCGGCTAATGACTGGTTACGTGATTATAAGAATTTAAGAAATGATATAAGAACATACTTTATTTAGTAACTTTAAACATTTAACGCGTCAGTCGTCGGTTATCGCGAAACAATCGACATTACAATTATTTAAGATAACGAATTATTAATATTATACATCAATATTTATCTTGGAGGTCTATTCAGACAATTACATATGAATTACGCGTACATAAACGAAAAACTGCGTGGGACGCACCGTAGACCAACGTTAATGATGTAAACATTACCAATACATAAATTGATATGATAAGCATTACAAGATGCTTGTTATAATTTATTATTATTAATAAAGAAATAATAATTACTTCTGGAGAGCGAAAACGTTTAGACACGAAAGAATAGGTTTGAACCGACTTAGTCAATTCTTCACTAATAACATGTGAAATAAGTATTTAAAGATTATTTATTTTAATCCTTATACAATTATGATTAACAAGAAATAAATAACTTGTGCATGAAATAAATAAAGAAAGACGCGTATACGAGACAACTGTCGGGTTCGCTAAACAGGTTAAGCATGTGAAAAACCCTAAGTATAAATAGGTTCCATCCCCACCTTCTTCTCATTTCAACCATATACACACACACATATCTCTAGAGAGAGGAAGAGACATGGCAGGGGAACCCATCTCCGGCCGACATTCCGGCAGACCACCCAAGTGGTGCGCGAAGGCTCCTCCGGCGAACCACGGAGAAAATAGCAACTCGCGGCAGCAGAGCTCGACAGAGCGAACGGCAGCTTAGGACTTTTCGGCGAGTGACGGCAAGTGGAGTGGGTTTTCCGATAGCTCTCGTAGTCCAAAACATGATGGTGGTGGTAGATCTTGCTGGTTCGCAGTAATGATGGAGATATCCCGACCCAAAGGAGCGGCGAAGGCTAGGGTTCCGCCACCACAGGGTCTTCCGGCGAGATCCATGTTTTCCGGTGAGTAAATATCTACACACATGCTCCTGAATTGCTTAGATCGGTAACCCCAAGGTTATTTCACGCGTATTAGGTAGGTTTGGGAGTGTTAGACTCGTAGAACGAAGACGGTGGAACGTTTTCAGGCCATAACGCGTCATTCCGGTGGAGCTCCGGCAACTGAGCTAGGGTTTCGGCAAGAACCAGTTTTCCGGCGAAGTCGGCTAGGGTTCCGACATGGTCCGTAACTCCAGATCTATGGTTTTCATTCGTTTCCAGCGATATGAGGTAAAAATTCGAACCCGAACCCATTTCCCATTGTATAGGCCTTTTAACATTTTCAGATATGTCATTATACATTGTGAATCTAGAGAGTTTGGTTTAGATCAGTTGATTTGGTGGCTGGGTTTTATTCCCATGTATTAATGCGAACTTTTTACAGGTTGTGGCAGTTAGATCGGGATAGTTAGGCTTGTTTTAAGCCCTCTCGGACCTCGGTCAAACTTGGTCAACACTGGTCAACGAAAGTCAAACCAACACAGATCTAGTCAACGTGAGTGAAAAGGGTCCGCATATACGAACCGAGTGAGGGTAAAGGTATAAACACACGCTAAAACGATTATATTTATTTATTACAAAAGTTAAACGCGCATGTACGGTTAAACACGTTCATCTCTAAACGGTTCGATTAACGAAAAATAAATATTAATCTAACAATAAATAACGAGTCGTATTAATGTGATGTCAGCGAGAGAACTTCGTGTGAACATATATCCATATATATATATATATATATTGATATTTATTAGACGGGGACTATAAACGTGACCGCGTAATTGGTAAAACGAGAATTTTAAATACGATTGAGATGTTTTAAACTTTAAATTGGTATAAACGTATATGTATATTCAATTGATGTGCCGTTAGTATGTAACCGGATCGACTAAACGAAGGTCTAACAAATGGCAATAATCAGTAAAAATATATTTTTATACATGGATATAAACGTATTCGTATAAGTATATGTAATTATAAAATCGACATACATTATACGAAACTAAACAATATTTAGATTTGAATATGTATATATAGATATATATAGTATAGATTATATGGTATTCTCATTATAAAACCAAATGAATATTTTATAATACGATATTTGGATCCCACAACATTTATATATATATATATTCAAGATTTATATGTAATTATCATACGAAATAGGACGATTTTTTTGTTTAATACAATATATGAATACGAGTATAAATAAATATATGATTTTGGCGTTTTTGAATATATTGATATGAACGGTTTCAAAAATAACACGTTATAATATCAGGATTAAGTAGTATAAATATATATATATATATATGTAATTATATACTTTTACTACTCGCCTTAAACAATATTTTACATATTCGTACATAAATTATAAAATATGTTTCATAGGGAGGCAAATAAGTATATGATTACATTTAAGGATGAAGTTAAATATATATATATTTTCGGTTATGCCTCGAATAAACAAAATATGATAAACGAACATACGAAAGTAGGTGTATTACGCGTATATGTTTACTTACGACGAGCAAATCCTAAAGGAACATTTATTTCAAAACACAATACGGTACAATTTTCTTTCAGGGTTTTTGAAAACATATAAATATATGAAGAAATATATATTAATATTTATAAATACGGGTATGAATACACTATATGTCTTGCAATGGTTTTACTAAATCATATAGTCGCATACATTCTGTTAAATGACGCACGAACCCGAATTATTATTACTAATTTAATTATACGCGCACATAGCTATATACGATCGTGTACGCAACAAACTAATGTTTTGTATATAACTATTGAAACATATTCGAGATGAGAAAGCCGACACAAATTAAAAAATTAATATTACCGAATGCTAAAGAACATCGTATACTGAACCGATAATACCTATAAGAATCAGCAGAGCTCAACCGTGCACGTGATAACTCGACGCGAGTTTAGATCTACTTTATAAGATTAGGGTTGGTTCATGAAGCTTTTTAAGTACCTACATGTATCGTAGGACTCGAGTAGGACGTAAACCCGTGACTATCATATCATGTGGACATTGGTCTCCATTACTATCAGAAGAACATTAGGGTTCCTGACACGTCACTTGGTGAGTTCACTGCCCCCTTTTAAATTTTAAATGTTTTAGAAACATCGGGGAGAAGCATACTTACATACACATTTGAAAACATGAGATATTATTGTTTAATACATTTGGGGAACATCATTGCCTGATACATTTGAGAAAACATGAAACATACTTACAAACATTTTCATATGGTAAGAAAACAAGACCCGACCTTTATGTTTGCATGAGTTAACACATATAGAGCACTGGAAGTCCTCTGACCATCATATTTATAACCATTAGTTATAGATTAGCCTGAGATTCTATGGATAGTAATATTGGGATTGACACCCCCGGTCATGGTTAGTCGCGCTAACCATGGGTCCCTCTGGCCAAATGACCGCATAGTGTTCAAACATTTGCTCGTGAAGTACGAGTGAGGGGCGAAACACCTGTGTCATGGTTTGGTTATGGCTCATGTATGAACATATTATTTCTAAGGCTAGCTAACTTACTAATAGGTCAAACATTACTTGTTTTGTTTATCATATACACATGAAAGCGCTACTTATTTTAGGTATCATCAAAGAGGGCTTAACACGGGTATAATTTCATTTACACGTTTCCATTGGGTAAACGAATCATTTTATGACGATGAGATCATCAAATGTTTTCGAGGAAAACGATTCTATATTAAGCCCATGAACACATTTAAGATTTTTGGGAAAACGGTTTCATATTACGGCCAGGTACACTTTTTCAATGTTTCCACCTTATGACGACGAAGTTATCACATGTTTTCGAGGAAAACGATTTTATATTATGGAAATGTACACGATATCAATGTTTTCAAGGGAAACTGCTTACATCGAGACAACTAAACCTGTGAACTCACCAACCTTTGTGTTGACATTTTTAAGTATGTTTTTTAGGTAGCATATAGCTATGGCACGGTTGGAATAGGTTAACCCTTCGGATCAAAACCCTAGAAGCCGAAGAAGCATGACCGTCAAACCTCAAGTCGGTTTTGACCTATATGGTTCTAGGTCAATGTACTAGTTTAATTTAGTATCTTTAATGGTGTTCAATATTTTAGAAGTCTTCATTTAGCTTCCGCTATTGTGTAATGTTACCAATCGTTGCAACTTTAATTTATTTATTTATTCATTAAGTAAATGATTTTGGGGGTGTGACAGATTGGTATCAGAGCCAATGGTTTTAGCGAATTAGGTTTCCTTAGCGTCACCTAGGCTTTAACCGGACTCATTTAGGGACCAGGATTTCTAAGACTTATATCATATTAAGAACACATAGAGACCCAAACTTGATCAAATTTTGACATTATAACACCCAAATAAATCTTGCTATTATTTATCGTTCTCAAACGAGTTCCTTTCGTTTAAAAGTATATTTCAACATAATAATAATACTATTATTATTATACGAACTCGTCGAACACGGGTGTTGACATGAAATGTCGCGGTTGTCACAAAATGTCTGTAGTCGATCAGATTCATGAGAATCAATCTGAATGTTAGACTATTGTGAATCAGATGGTTGGTTCATTTGGAATGAAAGTACAAAGAGTTGGAGACCATATTCATAGGTATTCATTAGATAATGAATATTGGACGTAACTCGTTTCAAAACTATTTTCATGGATAAATGTCTTAAGAAGTTTTGAATATGGTAAGATCTATCGGTCCTTGGACCCAAGGCACACATTTGAACTAACTTTGACTAAAGTTTGTTCTTTGACCATATCTAACGCTGTTCCGTGCAAGGAAGTAATAAGGGTATGATTTGGAATAAATCTTAAGTTAAGTGAGAGTTGTATGTGGCCAAAGGAATTCTGTTCTCCTTTGATTAGAGGTTGGACATTCTTGTGTCCTCGTTAATTCGAACTAGTGTGAAACACGTGGCCACGCTCAAACTAAGAGTAGTTTGTTTAACCACTTTAAATTAGAGACGAGAACAAGAATGGTTGAACAATATATGAGAAATAACTTGTATCCATGTCTCATGTTCAACGAATGCCCTAAACAGAAAGGATAAATAGATATGCTTACCATGACTGCTGTACTTGGTTAAGGGTTACTTGAACACAAGGAAATAGTTGACGATTGTAATACGTCATACCATGTTAGGGGTAGTGAGATACAGCTAGGCGTCCACCATTGTCTATGTTGAAACGATTGATCGATGAATCGTCCAAGTGGGAAATTGTTAGATATTAGATGTTAGATCATCAATAATATCAACGTTGCTATCGAGGTACGATCCAAAGAGTTACACTTTGGACAACGAGCAATTAATAATGTTTAGTCGTAAACATTATAGTTCACAAAACACGAATATATATAATTTGGTGGATAAATATTTGGTGAAATATTTAACGGTGTATTCGGTGATTAATTATTTAGAGAAATAATTAAATCTCGAAGATTAAACGTTTAAGTGTTAAACGTTAAATGGCTAAGTTTTACTAATTATTTATAATTAGTAAACTACGAGTATTAAAAGTAATTAACAGTTAATTACAAGGGATTAAATGTTAATGCCCAGGGGGTGTGATTTGTAATTAGAGTAATTATAAATATATCATTAAGTGAAAACCATAATCCGACTCTAGCCACTATCTCAGTTTGCGCAAGAAGCCAACCTCCCTCTTGCCGTCGTCGTCCACCACCCGTCACCACCGCCGACATGCCGTTCGACACCACCATCCGCCGTCACGCACCGCCGGCCACCACCGTGGTCTTCAATGGAGTTTCCGCCGTTAACCGGGTTCTCGCGTGGATAAGTTTTACGTGAAACCGTGAGATGAGTTTTGTGGGTTTTTGTGAACTGTCACAAGCCAGACGTTCGTTGATTCAAGGTGTGAATCTTTTGGTTATCGTCAAAGGTATAATCCCTAACCCGCTATGGTTGGATTTAATTTTATTGTTTATACGCGTGTAATCGGATCATTGACGGGATTCCGGTTTAGAACCGTTATGTAAGGCCTCTTTCCGGGAGACCTCACTTGTTGGATTTACTCATAAACATAGTCATCAAACACCGAACTTTTAATTTAAATAATTCAAACATAGCGGAAGCACATATTCATTCAATTACATAAACAACAGAAGTCTTAAACATTAAACATTGTCTTAGCGTTGAACAGTTAAACAGGATGTCAGTCTTGCGCTAGGTAGCCTTCATGCCTTCGCCTGCCCTTTCTTCTTGTTACCCGAAGTGCATACTAAAAGTCAGCTAATGCTAGTGAGTTCTAGTTTTACAGCAAGCAGGTGTAAACATTATTTCTTTTCATACTTTCATAAGTATAAATACATATATATATATATATATATGTGTGTGTATATATTTACCATTTCAATTCTTTCTTTCGTGTTCATTCATGTGTGAGTACGTATATTTATACATATATTCTTGCATTCATTTGTAGTTTCATTGGTCTTACACATAAGGGGGATCAGCCCGTTATTGATTACGTTAGTCACAAAGACAAACGTTACGGTTTACCGTCGTATTCCTCCATACTTACAACCATCCGGCAACTAGTGCCCGTTCGTCATTAATTTCTTACAACCGTTCGGCAAACCTTCGGCCGTCCGTCATATCTTACAACCGTCCTATCGTAGCAGTCCATCGTATCTTACAACCGTCCTACCATAGTAGTCCGTCATATCTTACAACCGTCCTACCGTAGTAGTCCGTCATATCTTACAACCGTCCTACCGTAGTAGTCCGTCATATCTTACAACCGTCCTATCGTCGTAGTCCGTCACTTTGTTTGTCTGCCCTAAGGCTTCCGTTTCCCACCCGAACTATTTATGCAACCATGCATCAATTGAGGGACTGACTCAACCGTAGTAGCCTTTGTTTAATCTACCTTTCTAGACTTTTAATTCTGGTTGCATAATAGTCGAGTGGTCGTCCGTCTACCGAAATAGGCGTTATCATCGTTTCCGTCCATAACGTTTATTCTTACATGGCAAGCAATATATACATGGATATAAAGCAAGATTTCATTTCTTATACATTATGTCATACTTTCATTCCACATCAAGCAATATATACATGGATATAAAGCAAGATTTCATTCTTATACGTTATGTCATACTTTCATTCCATAGCAAACAATATATACATGGATATAAAGCAATATTTCATTCTTATACGTTATGTCATACTTTCATTTCATAGTAAACAATATATACATGGATATAAAGGAAAATTTCGTTCTTATACGTTATGTCATATTTTCATTTCATAGAGAGCAATATATACATGGATATAAAGCAAGATTTCATTCTTATACGTTATGCCATACTTTCATTTCATTGCTTAGAACATAGATATCATTATTGTATTCATAATGTATTGTCATATAACACATAAGGCTATATTTAACATTCATAACTTTCATTCAGTTCATGTATACACGTCAGCCCCAAAACATTTAAAATCATTTGCACGTAACACATAGGGGCCACATAGAACTCACCTGTATACCGGTATTCAACCTGACGGTGATGTCTTAACTATTGCTAATGTGTATACCGATATGCACATAAGTCAAAGTATGAATTCTATCATTTAAGGTAAGAGTTGGCTAAGACATGAGAGTGTCGGCCGAGAGTGTCGCTAGCGACACATGAGTGTCTGCTAGGAGAGTGTTAGAGCATGTTTTGTAACTGTCGCTAAAATTCTATGTTGTAAGTTAGCGAATCTGTCAAGTTCGCCTAAGGATCTTAGGGCGAACTTGTCAAGTTCGTCTAGGTATCTTGAGGGGCGAACTTGTTAAGTTCGCCTGGTCTTTGTTGTATTCCTATAAATAGTTGTTAACATGTCTGCATTGAGAGAGCAAGAAATCAGATCCTGAGAGTCATAAGTCTGTAAACAGTGTTTGGTGGAAATACAAAGAGTGTTATTTACTTGTTGTGTTGATTGCTTTACACGTTGCACGTTGATCATGGATTCCACACGTTATCACCGTGTCGTACCGTGAGTCTAGAGATCCGTCACACCCCAGTGGGACCTACAAGTGGTATCAGAGCTTTTGCTCTCGATTAGCAGGGTGTTTTCGTGTACAATCAACATCAAAGTTCATTGCTTTTGAAGACTTTTTCATCATTTTCGAGTTCTTGACCGAGATGGATTGATTTTGATCATTTTGGTTTGATTTTGGACTCGTTTGAAGATTTTGATCCGATAGGATTAGTCCTCCTTATCATTCCTACGGTTCAGCTTTGTCAAATTCGATCATATCAATCAGAAATCATGATTTTCAGAGGTCTGAGTTCGTGAAGTTTGCTGAGTTCTTGTTTCAGCTATTTCTAGCGAACTTGCTAATTCTATTGCAGGCGAACTTAGCCTAGAGAACTTAACAAGTTCGCTCAGTGTAGTTCAGGCGAACTTACTTAAGTTTCTTAAGCATCTTCGCTGATTTTCTGAGTGTTTGCTTATTCAAGCGAACTTGCCAAGTTCGCTTAGAGGTTGTTTTAGGCGAACTTATCAAGTTCGCTAGAGTTTAAAAAAAAGGCGAATATATATAATTTGGTCAGAGGCGAAGCTATTCTCGAGAAATCCTGAATGAATCTTCGATAGTAACCTGTCAATCCCAAAAAACTTCGTATCTCTGTTGGTGTTTTCAGGACGTTCCATTCTTTCACTGTTACGATCTTCGCAGGATCTACCATAATGCCGTCTGGGTTTATATCATGACCTAGGCATTGGACTTCCCTAAGCCAGAACGCGCATTTGGAGAATTTTTCATATAACTTCTCCTGCTTCAGAACCTCCAAAACTTCCCTTAGGTGACAGTGGTGATCAACTTCGTTCTTTGAATAAATGAGAGTGCCATCTATGAAAACTATCACTGACCGATCCAACATTGGTCGCATACTCTGTTCATTAAGTCCATAAACGTTGCAGGGGCGTTGGTTAGTTCGAAGGACATCACGAGGAATTCATAGTGCCCATAACACATGCGAAACGCGGTTTTCGGTACATCTTCCTCCCTCACTTTCAACTGATGGTAACCCGACCTAAGATAGATCTTTGAGAACTAACTCGTGCCTTGTAGTTGATCAAAAATATCGTCTATCCGGGGCAGTGGGTATTTGTTCTTAACTGTTCGTTTATTCAGCTCACGGTAGTCGATGCACATGCGCATGCTGCCGTCTTTCTTCTTTACAAATAATATCGGAGCGCCCCATGGTGAGATGCTCGGTCTTTTAAACCCTTTCTCTATTAGTTCTTCCAGTTGGGACATTAATTCTTTCATTTCTAATGGAGCCAATCGGTAGGGTGCTTTGGCAACGGGCTGAGCTCATGGCAGTAGGTCAATTTGAAATTCTCTTTCCCGATCGGGTGGCAAGCCAGGTAGGTCCTCTGGGAACACTTCTGGAAAGTTGCACACCATAGGTACATATTTGAGTTCTTTTTCTTTCATTCTAACATCAATAATATACGCCACATAAGCTTCACAACAGCGCCTCATGTAACTTTCGGCCTTGATCATCGAGATAACGTTTGGCATTGTGCAATTCCAATCCCCATAAACCGTAAATGGACTGCCGTCAGTAGCTTTGAGATGTATCATCTTTCGTTTAAATATGATTTGAGCTTCGTTGGCAGCTAACCAATCCATGCCCAATACTATATCGAATCCTCCTAAGGTCAGAAGGAATAATCTAGAAGGAAACTTATGGCCCTCTATTTCTATTATGCAATCATCGGTCATTTGGAATACTGCCGAGTTTCTAGCAATATCTGTTTCTACGCTAAAATATTTTACTATAGTGTTGATTGAGCAATCTAGTTTGCAACTAAAGTTATTCGATATAAAGCTTTTACTAGCACCATAATCAAATGAAATAGCAGCGTGTTCGTCATTGACTAGGAACGTACCTGACACGACATCAGGAGTTCCCTCTGGCTTCTTCCTCAGTTAAGGCATAGTCTCGAGTCCTCGCCTTGGGCTGTTCTCTGTCCTTCTCTTTTCCCGAACCAGACTGTCCGGTCTTCCTGTAATTCTTGGTCAGATGTCCAAACAATCCACAAACTTGGCACTTTGTGTCTCTCAGGAAATCACGAGAATAGTGCCCTGCCTTCCCACATCTATAACAGATGGTGGAACCCACTAGGCACTCGCCTTGGTGTTTCTTCAAACATTTCTTACAAGCTTCATATTCTTCAGTTCTTGGCTTTTTAGCCTTAGCAGTATTGTTCCCTTTCACAGTACCCTTAGACGGGTTCTCCCATTTCCTCTTGGGTGCTTCTGGGGTCGGGTCCTCATTAGCATAATCGTCATAGACGATTCCAGTCAGGTTCACTACCGACTTGAAGGTCGAGGGTAGATTAGATTTCACATGGACTCGGACCCTTTGAAGCAGGCCCTTTACATATTACTTGATTAGCCTCTCCTCAGTCTCCACCAAATGAGGTACCAGTTGAGCCAGTTCGTTGAATCTGGAAGGGTACTGGCGATGGGTCTTGCTGCCAGCTTTGAAGTTCAAAAACTCATTCTCTACCCTATCGATATTGTTCTAAGGGCATAACTTCTGGATCATCATAGTTTTCAGGTCCTCCCAAGTTATCCTCCAGAGTGCATTTGGTGACTTGTTTCTCTGGATGTTCCTCCACCAACTCAGTGCTTCGTTGATGAAAGAGTGAGCAACATACTTAACAGCTTGATCGGGTTGACACTCGCTTATGTTGATTACCCCATTCATTCTCTCGACCCACTCGAAGGTATCCACAGAATCCTTATTCCCGTCAAAATTTGGTGGGTCACAATCCTTAAAGCCTTTATAAGTGCATCCTTTGGTGGCCAGTCCCACGTTCACCTCGTCTCCATCACTATCTTAAACTCTCTCTCTAGAGTTTTCTACTTCCTCCTCCTTACTTTTCTTTAACACCTCAGACAGTATGTCAGGCAATATGTCTTTCAGAGTCAGGACCACTTCACATGAAATAGCATCCCTAACTTCGGGTTCCGGTCATGGTGATCCTTCATTGCCTTCTCCTAGTGGAGTTACAGTAGTTTTGTGCACACTATCCGTATGTTCCACGTGCACACTTTCCTCTCGTTCCACATGCACACTTTCCTCGTCATTACGTATTCAGTTCAATGGTGGTCTACCGACCCGCCCTAGTACGGTCGCCACGACGTCCAGTTGTTTTTCTACTGGCCATAATTTTCTAAGTTTCCTGATAAGTAAAAGGGAATACACCAATGTCATTCCTTCAGATCATAGTTTAGAACAGTACGAGCAAGGTAAATTCTTAATTACAGTGACCGGTTTGTGATTAATAATTTACTTTGCTTTTCGGGTTCAAAACTCTTCACATCAGCAGTGACATTGACAACTATGTAGTCTAAGTTAAGGCATCTATCCCTAGCTACAGGCATCAACTTTACTCCTTACTTACTGTGCTGGCGTTGGCTACCCGAACTGACATCCTTGCGTTGGTCCCGTTTTCAGCTTGAGTCCTGACATTTAGGGATGTCTGAATCTCTCAAACTAATGCTCTGTTAGCAACTTGTAAGGCATCTTTCCCGGGAGACCTCACTTGTTGGATTTACTCATAAACATAGTCATCAAACATCGAACTTTTAATTTAAATAATTCAAACATAGCGGAAGCACATATTCATTCAATTACATAAACAACAGAAGTCTTAAACGTTAAACATTGTCTTAGCATTGAACAATTAAACATGATGTCAATCTTATGCCAGGTGGCCTTCATGCCTTCACCCGCCCTTTCTTCTTGTTACCTGAAGTGCATACTAAAAGTCAGCTAACGCTGGTGAGTTCTAGTTTTACAGCAAGTAGGTGTAAACATTATTTCTTGTCATACTTTCATAAGTATAAATATATATATATATATATATATATACATATATGTATATATTTACCATTTAAATTCTTTCTTTCGTGTTCATTCATGTGTGAGTACGTATATTTATACATATATTCTTGCATTCATTTGTACTTTCATTGGTCTTACACATAAGGGGGATCAGCCCGTTAATGATTACGTGAGTCACAAAGACAAACGTTACGGTCAATTATCGTAGTCCGCCATACTTACAACCGTCCGACAACTAGTGTCCGTTTGTCATTACTTTCTTACAACCGTTCTGCAAACCTTCAGCCGTCCATCATATCTTACAACCGTCCTACCGTAGTAGTCCGTCATATCTTACAACCGTCCTACCGTAGTAGTCCGTCATATCTTACAACCGTCCTACCGTCGTAGTCCGTCATTTTGTTTGTCTGCCCTAAGGCTTTCGTTTCCCACCCGAACTATTTACACAACCATGCATCGATTAAGGGACTGACTCTACCGTAGTAGCCTTTGTTTAGTCTACATTTCTAGACTTTTAATTCTGGCTGCATAATAGTCGAGTGGTCGTCCGTATACTAAAATAGGCGTTATCATCGTTTCCATCCCTAACGTTTATTCTTACATGGCAAGCAATATATACATGGATATAAAGCAAGATTTCATTGTTATACGTTATGTCATACTTTCATTCCATAGCAAGCAATATATACAAGGATATAAAGCAAGATTTCATTCTTATACGTTATGTCATACTTTCATTCCATAGCAAGCAATATATACATGGGTATAAAGCAATATTTCATTCTTCTACATTATGTCATACTTTCATTTCATAGCAAGCAATATAAACATGTATATAAATCAAAATTTCGTTCTTAAACGTTATGTCATACTTTCATTTCATAGCAAGCAATATATATATGGATATAAAGCAAGATTTAATTCTTATACATTATGTCATACTTTTATTTCATTGCTTATAACATACTTGTCATTATTGTATTCATAATGTATTGTCATATAACACATAAGGCTATATTTAACATTCATAACTTTCATTCAGTTCATGTATACACTTCAACTCTAAAACATTTAAAATCATTTGCACGTAACACATAGGGGGCACATAGAACTCACCTATATACCGGTACTCAACCTGGAGGTGACGTCTTAACTATTACTAATGGGTATACTGATCTGCACATAAGTCAAAGTACCAGTTCTATCATTTAAGGCAAGAGTTGGCTAAGACATGAGAGTG